>CM033733.1:11993162-13368277 GCA_019671005.1 Hibiscus mutabilis
TTCCTACTCAACATCCAAAACATAAATCTAAAGGAATATCAAGCATATAGGGCCTTATACAAATCCCAAACAACAATTAAAACTTACACAAGCAGGGAGTTTAGCGAAACAACCCTCCCAAACGACAATTAACCATATTGCGTTTATTACTACAAGTTTAGATCAAAACCATACTTTAGAAAGCACAAGTCCTTGGAATCCCCCTTGCTTGCTCCATGCCTTCAACCTTTAATTCTCTGCAATGATTGAAAAAGAGAGCATAAGCACACTAGGCTTAGTGAGGAGTGCTCTAAAACAAATCACCATCAATGCATTTAAAACCGGCTACTCAACCACTTTGGAAACCACTTTTAAACATCTTTTAAAACATCATGCCTTACAAACCTTGCACTTAACATTTCCAAAATCATGCATATTAAACCATATGCAACATGTATCATGGATTCAATAGCAAAATCTCATTTGCCACACTCTATTTAAGCTTTCCCATGCATAACAACCCATATGCAAGGCTTAAAGAGTAAAACATGTATAAACCAACATTATACAACATAATCCATCACATGATACATCATCAATTATATTGGCTTTCAAGTGATCATTAACCAACTTCCACTTTACAAAATATTACATCGGATACATGGATTCAACAAGCGTCCTCTCAACACTTTATGCAATCTCAACCGAAATCCAAGGTAATATCACGACACAATCATCGGTTAGATTCACAATCCACTAACGGGAGTTTTCGGTACCATATAACCCCTAAACTATTAGGGTACTTGGATGGAGTTTTCGGTACACATAAATCCCTCAACATCCAAGACACTTTTTACAGTGCACTATCAATCCTATGGCCAACAAACTATATCAGATAACATTTTAAACCACATCACTTGCCAATATAATTCTTTTTAACCATGTACCTCGCTATTTTTATATGCATCAATAAAACCTTTTACAATGCATCAACCGTTCATTAACAAGTATATGACAATACTTCATGAACCATTTCCCAAATCCATTCATCATCATTATATGATCAAAAATAGTATAAAACATACTTTAAACCATGCATAAATAGTAGGTACCATGTAATTCAAAAACAAGTGCATAAAACCAATTTCGCCAACCGAAAACAAGAGAGAATTCCTTTCATACTTACTTGCGAGTTTAAACCAGTGTTTCAAGCTTAATTTAAACTCCCATAACAACCTTTAAACCAATTCAAAGCTGAATTCCACGTTCTCACTCACCGACTACGCAAAACTTTGATTGCCGATGCGAATCCAAGCCTCCAAGGCTTTTGAAACCTCACCTCAAGCTTGAGGATTAACCTCCCCTATTTTAACCACACAAAAACAGAGGATTCAATGCATCAAAATGAATTCAACAGCCCAGCAACATCAATTCACAAAAATCCTCAACAACTGAAAACAACATCAAACACCTTCCAAACTTAACCTAGCCAAAACCTAAAGGTTTGATCCATCAATTAACATCCAAAAACATATTTACAACATCCTTATAGCTCCAACATTCATTAAACATCCACAACTCCTCAAAAACTCATAACTAACAACCTAGGAAATTAGAGATTCACTTAGTTTCGGGATTCTAATATTAAAACCAACTTATTAACATCATAAAACATCAAAAACATGTTCTAATCCAATCAAGAACATAGAAAAACAGATCCAGTACGAAAATCAATTAATCTCATAAATTAACCCTTGATTTAACCAATTTTTAATAATTAAATCATTAAAACTCATTAGAAAACATATATAAAAGATCAATAACTTGGGAATTTCAGTAAAGGACTATTCTTTAGAGAAGAACAAATCTCACCTCTAATGTGGACTTTTCCCTTAATTGGATTGATTTACATGAGAAAACAAGATTAAAACAATAAGATTTTGATAGAAAACAATCAAGAACTCATTTGGAAACAAAAGATTGAAGAAATCAAGAAGTTACCTTAGAATTTTGAAGAAGAAAAGAGTGTTTGACTGGAGAGAGTTTGAGAGAAAATCTTTTAGAGAAAAGTTAGTTACATAAAGTTTGCTTTGAAAATCAATTATAAAATTAATTCGCCAAGCCTATTTATACCCTTATAAAACCTTTTTAAAATAGCCAATTAAGGAGAAAAGTCTGATATTAGACTTTGGGCAAATAGCTCCTTAAAGATTCAAAGTTTTGACCCGTTACAGTTTAGTCACTAGAAAACAGGTATTCCATTTTTACATTTTGGTCACCTATCCAAAATGTTACTTTTTCAAAACTCATTTTCCAAAATTGACTCCACCAAAATATTTTATATATTAAATAAAGATTTTACTATATTTTTCCATATTTTAACTCTTTTTAAAATATTTATTTCAAATTATTCCCGAAACTGACCTGAATCCTCTAATCTGGTCCACATGACCGTCTATCTGCCTTGGATAACACCTAGGCCCAAAACCAGGGCGTTACAATCCACCTCTACAAAACCAAGGTTTAGAACAATATTCGCTCTAACAACACCATCCACATTATGCAAAAAATAGATATTAGATTTTGCACTACTAACCTTGTGGCGTGAGCTGCCGCAAAAACAACCCAACACCCTCTGAATGATTGCTAGTTGATCCGGATCTGCCGAATGGATAACTTTCTACAGAAGGATTACATTCTTTGTTATCAAACGGCCATGGATAAAGCTTGTTTGGTTGTCCAACACCTACTTGTGTAAAAGAGGCTTTAAACGATTTACAATAACCTCCGTAACCATTTTATACAAGACATTACAAAGGCTAATAGGCCTAAATTGGGACATGAATTCTGGGTTCTTTAGCTTTGAAATAAGGACCAACAAAGTTTGATTCAAATTCGGAGGCAACATACCTAAGTCAAAGATCTGTTGAATAAATGAACAAACACCATCACCTACAGTACCCCGATTTTGTTGGAAAAAAGTTACATGAAATCTATCAACACCTGGGGCTTTAAGGGAACTCTTCAAGAACAGTACATGAGTAATTTCCTGGTTTCATACTGGCGCAGTAAACAATTCTAAAATATGAGTCGAATATTTGTAGAACCTCCTAACTACCAGAAACTGTGGCAAAGAAGAACCCTAAAGAAGTGAGATGCTAATAAACGAAGGTTACTTTGATCCGAACACCATCTATCACTCGATAACGTAAGCGATGCAATATAATTACGTTTCTTCTGACTGAGTGTGCTAGCGTGGAAGAATTTAGTGTTCCGATCCCCATAAGATATCTATTGTGACCGAGATCTTTGTAACCACAACAACTCCTCATGTTCTAAAACCTCATCAAGTTGCGCAACCAACCTTGTCCTTTAAGCGACATAAAGAATTTGAGACACATGTTTCTTACTTCTTATCAATACCTTGGATACGAGTCATGAGCCTCTTTTTCGTATGAACTATGTGGCCAAAAACTGACTTGTTCCATTCTCTTACCTGGGAATTGAATTCTCCTAAGTTCTGGTCCAACACGTAATTCACATTCCAGCAAGACCCCAGGAACCTCTCGAAGTCAGTATGCTCCTGCCAATAAGTCAATTATTGAAAAGGTCGTTGCACTGAAGGTTGTGTGTTCATAGCGAGCATCATCAATATCGGTCTATGATCCGATCCAAGTTGGTCAAGATGGCTCATCGAGAAAGCTGAGCAACGTGCCACCCATACCTCATTAATAAGATAACAATCGAGCCATTTAAAAAGATTACCACGGCTCCATGTAAATCGAGGCCCTGAAAACCATGCGCCAATTAGGCCTTGTGAAAAGACAAAATTAAAAAACAAATTGTTGATTCTCGACCCAAGCTGAGCACCCCCACTTCTATCCTCCATACTTAGCGTTGCATTGAATTCACCCCCAATGCCCATGCAACATTTGGTACCAAGTTAAGCGAGGCAAGCTGCCTCCACAAACGCCTACGACAGGAAACTGTAGGACTGCATAAATCGCAGTAAAAAGAAACCAATCACTAGAATTCAAAAGGTGAACCCGGTAATGAATAAAGTGATTATCAATATGCTCAATCTAGACTTACACGAAATCCCTTCATAGCATCCAAATTCCCCCATTGAAACTATGTGCCTTAACCCGATATGAGTTTAAAAACCCAACTGTAGTAAGACTTTATTAGTCCTTCAACCACTAATACGCGGTTCAACTAGAACTGTAATCTGAGGATTGTTAGCACAAACAAAATTCCTAAAATACCTCCGAAAAGTAGGGCTGGCAACCCCCTGAGTATTCCAACAGAGAATATTAATCATTGTAAAACAACTAGAATAGGATATATTCAACTTACTACACATTCATCGCAGAAACCACAGACTTATTGCACGAACCATCACTACTAGGTTGAGAGAAATCCACCGGCTGTGTCTCTAAACCAACTGGCTCTCGAACCCCAACCGATGCTTCTAGAGGAGCCTCTCCATCTCGGTTCAAACCATCATCATGCACACTTGTCGTGGATGGTAAACTAGGTAATCGATCCATAATAGGTGGTTTCGAAGGTTGCTTAAACTCTGGGCCTCTACGAATACACAATTCCTTCGGTACTTCCTCCTTCAGTCCTCTTTGTTTAGCTTGTCCTGTCCCTTTGCCAGGCCCTCCATGCTCCTTAGTCATCAACTGTCCTTCCTCAACTATAACCGTAGCAATATGATTATCCACCCTTGTATCATTAGTCCCTCGATTAGCCTGCATGTTACTCGGACCAGCCCCAAGAGAGATAACCAAACCCACTCTCGCCTTAAGAGAAATTGAAGTAGGAGTCATTGTTTGTTGCAACGCAGCCTTACTAGTTTCGGCACTCTTCCCCTTACCACCATTACTTATAGCTGAAACTTTTGTCGTAGTCACTGAATGTTACAGCTCATCTCTATTCTGTTCATCCCCCAATTCTTCCAGTGCCTGGAACCGCGACTTATTAGCTATAGCCGGACCACCCAAACCTTTTTTGTTCGCTATAGTATCCTTTTGCGTCCTCCGAACACGATTTAGAGCCATCATCTAAGGATCGTATACCTCAGTCTCTTCCACCACACAAAGTGATAGGATTGAAGATTTAAGCATGTTATGAAAGTTAAGGGACTGATATGACAAGAAAGGAAAATTTAAGGACCTTTTCAAAAATAAAGGATTTAGTGAAGGACCGAAGTGAATAAAGTTTAAAAGTTGAAGGAAAATCTCTAAGGATGTTAGAAATAAATAAATGGTTTAACCGTACATGAATTTATGTACAAGAGTGAAGTAGTGACTAAAATGTCACTTTTATAAAGTTTAAGGACTAAAAAGGAAATAGTCCAAAATAAGTAATTAATTATGGAAATTGTTCAGAAATGGGTTTGAACAATTATTTAATGTTCAAAATGGTCACTAAAGACTTAGGGACCATTTCGGCAATGATGTGAAATATTGGGGAAATTTTTAGAAAAAAATTATATTCAAATAGATTATGTTTAAGAATCAAGTTAGCAATGTTAGATTTAAGTTTAACGCAAGAAAAATGATGTATATGTTCGATTGGTCTTATACAGTTCTAAAAGAGATCGAAAGAGAACCAGTGATAAAAAGAAAGATAAAAACCTCGAGTAAGCTTAGTGAGGCATACTATTCATGGCCCAGGTGAGTGCATTTATATGTTTTAAAATGCAATTAGGAAGACTTTCGAATAGTCGACCTAAAATTTAAGATGATATTGTATTATTTATATATATATATATTATTTATGTTTGCCATGATCAAATATGTTGAAGTATGAGATATAAATTGTTTATTTATATGATGATCTATGTTTGCCCTGACTATTTATGATGAAGCATGAAACATAAAATGTCTATTTATATGATTAATTATGATGATTATTGATTGCCATGAACAATTATGATGAAATATGAATATGAAATTCCTATCTATATGATTGATAGTAATTGATTGGTAATGAAAGAAATGCCCAAGTATTGAGTATGAGAGTCCATGGTATAGTTGGCATGCCATAGAGTCCTTAGCAACTGCACCCTTATGTTCATGTTAATAAAAAAAATTGTGACAAAATGATTGTGTCACACGCACCCTGGGGATCTACGCCCACTGTGCCCAAGTGCACTGCCGAGGTGCCACACCTTGGGGATCTACGCCTACTGTGCTTGAGTGCACTGTCAAGGTGCTTTATGTTTACGAGGAGTAAAGAGCGTCCCTGGGTATGTACTCATCTTTACGTTCACGTTTGACACTATGGTGTCATTACAAGATTACTCGCGTAGCTCGACCTCATATAGCGTGCCTTGGGAAATGATAAAAGGATCATGATACATAAATGAATCATGTTATGTATATGAAACATGTCATGAATATGAACCATGTTATGTATATGAAATATATCAAGTATACGAATTATGCCACGTATATGAAGCATGACATGTGTATGAATTATACCAAGTATATGAATCAGGCCAAGCACATGAATTATGTCATGTATACGAAGTATGTCACATGTATAAGAAATATGCTATGCATATGAATCATTCCATGTATACACATTATGTTACAGATATGAACTATGCCTTGCATATGAATTATGCCATGCATATGAATTATGCCATGTACACGTATCATGTTATGTATATGAATTAAGTCATGCATATGAATGAAAACATATATATGAATCATGCCACGTATGGGAATCATGTCATGCAAAAGAAATATTCCATATATGAGAATCATGTTATATAAATGGATCATGTCATGAATATGAATCATGATACGTACATGAACCATGTCATGTATATGAACCGTGTTTTACATATGAATCATGTCAAGCATTGGACCATGTTGCTTATGTGAATTATACCATATATGTAAATTATGCTATGTATACGAAAACATATCATGTATATGACTTACTTGATGATGAAAGAACATTAGAACCATGAGCGAGTTAGGAACTTATAACATGTACATTAATATCTAGTGACCATGGAAACTTTGATAGTACTATCCTATCTTAGGTAGAGAACTTGATATGAAATCATATGATAAGTGTTACTTTACTCTATGTTTATTAAATGAGATTATTGCCTCGCTAAGTTCATACTTAGCGCGTGTTATTTCACACGTAGGTTCTCCCAAGTAGAGTAGCAAGAGGAGCTGTTAAATCAAGGAAATTCAAGTTACATTAGTAGTTACGGTATGTACATCTTAAATTATGTTTGATGTCTAGTAGGCATGTACATGTATGTATGTGAGTTTTAAAGAGACAAACTGTTTTGTAAACTTAAGTTATAATGTGTTTACATATTATTATGAATGTATGAACTTAGAATATGGTTTTACTACAAGTGATTATGATTTTCAACATAGTTAAGTATAGTTTAACCCTAATCGCGTAGAAATTTTAAAATCAAGAAAGGGTCTAGGCATGGTACATAGTTTTCTCCCTGAATTGTATTTTTATTTCAATAACACATTTATAAATTTTATAAAATAATTCAGGTTCAAAACTAGCTGCAGTAGACTGATACAGTTTTAATTTAAAACTGGGAAAGAGTTAAACTGCAAGATGAATTTTGGTATATAAAAAACTTACAAGTAAAGTTTTCTTTCAATGACTCCGTAACATCTTTAATGTATATTCGGCTCACGAGTATACGTTAAGGGTGTTACACATATAGTAAAACCCAAAAGGTGAACGTACAACAAGATTCTTCCATAACCTTGTATGATAAAGAGAAATAGATGGGTCCTGCAGTTGATACTACCAAAAAAAATGATTTATCTCATGGTGTCTCCCTGAAGGAGACTCTAACTCTGATGGTAACGTTTATCAATATCCTTGTTTTCTCAACGCAAAACTTCTAAAAACAAAAGACGCCTCAACTTATCTCATGTACAAACCTTAACGCTTAGTCCATTATCAACTTGTGCAACTAACATAGCTCTTACAAACCATGTTCCACACCATGAAGGGTCATGCTTGCAACTATATCGTATTTTGGAATATGTTATCCAAACACTCACCGAAGTCTATCATAACGTGAAAGTGAAATCCCACCAAAAGAGAGTTTCACCAAGAACTCGAATCTCGCATTCAGAGATAGAGGTGCACACATTGAAGTGTCGTACGACCCAACTATGCTTAGTCCAAGTAGACCCTCCACTCGGATTTCGTTCATACCAAAGATACACATGTGATGCTCACCAAGAAGGTTATCATTATTCAAAATATGATCGAAGTTGCATATTCAAAAATCTTTTATAAGAATCCAAGATCGTTCTATATGCTTTCACTAAAGAAAATCTCAAAGCATCCCAACCAACTCTGAAGGACTCGATGGTTGACTCTCAACTAATAGCAGTCAAGCATTCATCAATAAACTCACATACATTTCTTTATCGTTTCCCAAAACCTATGACAAGAGCTGGTACAAACTGTATCTCAGAATTCACCATGTACTGACTATTGTACTATATAGGAAGAATCTCTTATTTTTTTATATCTTCTAGTAAAGCACTCACAACAAAATCTCAAAGTCCATTAGAAACCATCGAACCTAAATTCAATCATAACATTGTATCATCTTAAATGCAATTAGATGCTACATCTCAAGACTTCAAGGGTTAACCAATCCTCAACTCAGAGCTTAACTAATAAAACAAACAATCATCAATTCTCAATTACTTCGACTCACATCGTTGTCCCACTCTCGAATTCCTTGGTAAACAAGCACTCAAAATTTCACACTATTGAGGTGAACACCACTTTCCCTCTTCTATCACAAAAATACAACCCTAACAACACAACATAACATCCTCGAAGATCTTGAAATATTATTCAGCTTTAATAGAGTCAGCACCACTGTCACAATAAAATGGTCTCATGTAGCTTGGATCTCCACTAATGTTCCTTAGCTCATTCCAAGGAAACTGTGATACAAATCAAAAACATTTACGAAGTCTCAAACTATAAGACCCTAGACCAGCCTATGTGTTACACCTGATTCTAGGAGGTTACATTAGGGTCACAAGAGCGACCCACAGTAAAAGCCCATATAAAATTCTTTTATTTCTAATACATTTAAAATCGTAATATAAAAATCTTTGTCAAAACATCATTACAAAAAATCATAGAACAAAAATTCAAAAAAGCATATTATAGACTCTGATATAAAATAAGACACAATATACATGCCCATTAATTATACTAGTACCGTACTCCCCAAGCAACATCGAGGGAACTTTTGACACTGATGTTAGTCACTGCATCATGATAAATCTCTTTTAACATGCAATGATAAAAAATGCGAGCTTGAAAAAGCTCAGTAATATAGAACTACCAAGAGATGCTAAAGGCACAAACAAGTATAAGGTAGAGCATAGAGCTATTATGGTGTTTCGGGTAACAACAGGTTCCAATTACGGTTCATTATTTCAAATAAACATTATATCTGAAGGTAATAGAGTTGTTCATTATTCGATCATCGAATATTAGACGAGAAACCTATAAACCGAAGAATTAGAAGAGTGATGGATTAAGTTAAACTAGGGAGTTTAGTGTGTTCCAACAGTGCTAAATTAGTACGTACAATGTAACAATGCAATGAACATTTTATTTCAAGAACACATAGTTCAAGTAGTAGTAAGGTTCATTTTAAATTCTTATCTATCCTCCAACCGAACTCCAGTATGCAGTTCCCCAAAACTGCATCTATAAAGGCATTAATCTAGACCCATTGGGCGTAGGTGCCTACCTAAAGGGATGTCTTAGGTCCAGAAGAAATTACCCTAACGAAGCATTGGAATCTGGTGCAGAATGTATTAACCTAGCCTAAACATAAGAACCTTTTATAGAAGGTATTACCCTAGCCGAAGCATAGGAACCTAGTACAGAAGGTATTACCCTAGCCTAAGCATAGGAAAGCGATACAAAAGGCATTACCCTAGACGAAGCATAGGAACCTAGTACATAAGGTATTACCCTAGCCAAAGCATAAGAACCTGGTATAGAAGGTATTATCCTAGCCAAAGCATAGGAACTTGGTACAAAAGGTATTACTAGCCGGATCATGGCTAAACCTACAAGGACTTCTTATCACATCTAGAAAATACCCGATAAAAATTAGTTTAGTCTAGTCAATAGTAATGGTGTAAAAACATGAGCCAGACATGTATTTTCAGTGTAACAGAAATCAGAGATCATGATATCAAATCAGATAATAAGGTACACCTTTAGACATATATAAGTCGTGCTTCAGATCATAGTGACAATCTTAGTTTTTAATCAAAGAGAATATTCATGTGTACATGGAACACTAGATGACCTAATATTTCTCAAAGGTACTTGATATTTACAAGAAAAAAAAGGAACATTGAACTTCTAAAATTTCGAACTGATTTCAGAAACGCGATCCCTCTTAAAAGGGGCTTGTTGACCAACGTCTCCAACCAAACATCCAGGAATTGATATATTAGGATCATTAAGGATATTAGATATATCAAGAATGTTCCAATCATTTTGTCCAACAAGGGTATTTTTGTCATTTTACATCTAAGTATTTCAGAAATTAAATCTTTTAACAAGAATAATTCAAATTGAAGGTTTTGATGTTAATGGATTTTTAACCACTAATTAACCTTAAAATATGAGTAAAATGTTAATTATGGAAATATGACATCTTGCACTACCTTTAAAAAAATATGTAACTAATAATTTACAGATCCAAATAATGTTCCATTTGTTCTAGAAGAAACTAGACTCGATAATCTTTCCAACCATATAAATTTCACCTCCTAATTTAACTCGTACAATTTATGGTGAATTTTTGAAGTCACACTCACTGTTGTTTTTGGAGACAGACTACTGTCTTACATTCTGATCTTTGCTCATTCAAAAATTAATATCTCCTAATATATAACTCAAAACCAAGCACCATTTATTTTAAACGAAACTAGACTTACGCACGGTTATACAAATATAAGTTTTACTTTCTAATTTAGCTTGTGGAATTTTTTGTGATTTTTTCAAAATTACTGCCTAGACAATCTTGTGAAAATTCTGCTACCAGATTTTCTGACCTTCCAACACTTAAAAATTCATATCTTCTAAAATACAAATCGAAATCAATTTTCGTTTGTTCTAAAAGAAACTAGACAAACTAATGGTTCTAACGTTGTATACTTCAGGGCCTAGATATTTTTATGAAATTTATGGCGGATTTTTAAACTTGTTGCTCATACATAGATTCGTTTCTGGGCAGATTTTATGACTTGAACCTTTTGCCTCATTTAATCATCCAAAATGATTTTCACCGAAAGACATGCAACATGCATACATTATCACACAAGCATTATATTTATGACTTAACAAGAAGCATAGGAGAGTTAGAGGTACCACTTTGATGGAAGAACACAAAGAAATATTTTTGGCCCAACTCTCCAACACCTTCTCATTTCCTTTTGTTTTTAGAAAAAAATCTACCATCGTTTTGAACTTCTTGAAGCTTGTGGGGAGATGAACTTGACTAGATATCTTTATCTATTCTTTCTTTCTACTTGGAGGCTTCAGAAGAAAAAGGGTAAAAGGAAGAAAATGAAAGAACCATTATTTTTTAAGCTAACTAAAATGTATAAAAGAAAATAAAATAGGGTGATTATAATATAGGGAAAATGGAGACAAATCTACTTTTTCCCGCACCTCTATTTGTCGACCAATATTTTCCCATTATTTGGGACTAGATTTTTATTCAAAAGTGGTAAAACCACCATATTAGCCATCCATCTTTCAACCACTTTACACAAGCTTCCCAACATCCTTAAAAACTTACACAAAGGTCCAAAATTCATTAAATTAATTCCAACAACATTTGATATCTAAATAAATTAATCCACAAAAAAACATATATTTTAACCCTTGCATCCTTAATTGATCACATGGTAACTAACCTCTCCTACACATACGGTCATTATGGTAATTATCTTGCTAATGCTTATATTACCATATTCCTTATACATTCACATGTGTTACACAAAGAACCAAGCTCATATTCGAGAGACAATATGGTGGCCCCTACAATATTATCGTTGAAACATCTCAAACGTCACTATAGACATCAAACGTTACCACGATAGGCCCCAAAGAGAGAAATCCTCAGTCCAAAATTCATTTAAAAATTACTAGCCTCCAACACTTTAACCATAAACATCTCATTCTCGAACCAATCCAAAAAAACACTGGTATTTCACAATCGATTAAACTAGTTATTCACCTTAGGAGACAAGTAACAGTCTTTCACTGTCACTTAACAAGCTATGAACGGTTTAAGCATCACCCTAATGAACCAATTTCTTACTAGCTAACAATCCCGGTTCTCCTTTGGGTGAAACACTCAAACAAAAGAAACCTCATTCGAGTTGGGCCTTCACAACTGAATCTCTAACTCTCTCAAATGGATTGGTGTCCTTTGATAAGGGAAATGGGCTCCAACTTCCAACTTGCCCTTTCCTCAACATCTACTCACGTTCTTAACAGAGAAGAAGTCTTGAAGACTCATCCAAGAAGCATAAACAAACACCCTGATAGTCTGAAAGCTCCCAAGAGTCGAACTATGCACATTGGCATCTAAACAGTCAAACATGTCTCACAACCCTATTGTGTCATTCTCAAAACGAACACTATGAAATACACGGTAGAAGGGCAAGTGTTTAATATTCTTATTAGCAAAGGTTGGGTTCTATCGAGGTCTCAAAGCCTCGTTTACAACCCTTGACATTATAGGCTAGCGTCGTGCTTGATTAACCAAATCAATTTCCATGGTGCAACAACTCTCAAGAAGGTAGCTCTATCCAATATGTAGAACGTTTGACTTTGGTCTCACTCGGGCGAACTAGTGGATCCTAAGTCCACTATCATTGAGAAATATCCTTGAGAAAGGCGGTGATACCTTCCAAGTTTTAGCAAGACTCTTTTTAAATGAACAAGGGTCTCATTGATTTTGCCACAAACTCTAATAACGTATCTGAAGGCTTCGAAATGACTAAAATACACAACGACGACACCATTTAGGTGGTAGGAGGAGGATAATTCCTCGACTTTGGCATCATTCAACTAACTCGTATACTAACAGTTTGGGGCGACCTCACCCTATGAATTGCTCCCATGAGTAGCTGAACACCTTAAGACTCGAATCTTGCTAGCATTAAAACATTGGATTCACCACCAGGATTCCAATTTAAGGAGTACAAACTTAATTTAAGGGCTTGTATTCACTAGACACCTTACTATAACACCTATACCACCCTGGGGTTTCCTAGAACCGGCTAAACCTAAGCTCTGATACCATTAAATATAATACCCTGATCTTGATCCCGATCCAAAGTACTACATTCGTATTACACAAAATCCAAACCAGAAAATTTTCGTTTACAAATCATAGATTTAGCCTTTTGTTTAAAACGTTAATACTTCAAATAATTTATATAATTAAATAAACAACATAAATCGATTTACAGAATAGGACGCTCCAAGTTTATACCTTGTATATCAAAATAATATTACAAAATAATAGTATAGACTCAACAGTTGTAAGGTCTTATGAATACACAACCCACTAAACACAAATACCGTACTCTGTAAATCACCACATGTACAGAAAAAAAACGATTTCGAGCGTTGAGCTTACAAAGCTCAATGGTACGCATCTACTCTGCTATACTTTATGCTAATTATAAACATAAACATGCAAGCTAGTACGAGCAATAAGGAGATATAAGTAAACATGTGGCTCTACAACTAATTGCCTAAACACATACCCTCAACATACAAGTCTTCAAAAATGGCATACAGGGCCTACCCATACTCGAGATCTCACCAGATCATCAAGGAAAAAGCACACAAAGTTTCAACCGTAAACAATGGTAATCAACCAGTTTAGCCCAGGATCACCTAGACATCAAGCTAGGAACACATGTACTCGGGATCACCTAGACATCGAGTACCCACCCTTACTACATACCCGGAATCACCTATCCATCAGGTATAAGTACGTTTATCTACCTGGGATCACCTAGACATTAGGAAGGGAATATCGTATACTCGGAAACACCTAGCCATTGAGTTGCGAGTGCCATTCAGGATCACCTAGACATCGAGTGTACGTGAAGAAAGGAACAAGTACTATAGTACAAACCTTGGGTATTTGAATCAAATCAATCATAAACTCAACCAGTTAAATGCCTACACGACATACAAGCAACGTGATCCCAAGGATCTTCCTATTGTTCCTAATCACCAACACATCATTTATTTTACATTATCAAATTGTTAATATATTATAGAGGGGTATTTAATGAATCTCATTTATTATCTCCATTAACCCACCTTATCTCATTTAAGAAGACATTAATTAGGTTATTAATTATACTCATCAAATTTCCATTTCTTAATTAGCATTTATAGGTTATTTCATTTATCAGGTACAGTACTCGAATACTAGTATCGGTACGGTACCTTTGAGTACCTGTACTCACACACGTACCAATGCTGAATTGGCTTACTAAACTCTTAAATTTCACTGAGTACCGATACTGGTAGACCCGTACCAATACGACATCGAATAGCATCAGTACAGCTGAAGCTCATAACGATACCCCACTCACGATTTCTACCAACTTAGAGAATTACAGTATTTACGAGGCTGAAATCAATCCCTAAAGCTTATGAAAGTTATTAGGGTTTGTTGTAAACGCGTTTAGTCATTAAGTCAATTTACCAGTATTTATTCTACTTAACGTAATTTTCATCAAAGCATCATTTCGTTCGAGCTAGCACTCAAAGTATCACAATTATCCATAAATCAACCAATCGTCAGACAAACATACAAGTATTTCAAATGACCTTAAACGGTCTCTAAAGCCCCTACGAGTCTCAAAATACTTACTACATCACCATGCATCTCATAAATATCAGTCTTATAATTACCGGTCACTAAGCATGCTTATTTCTCATCTACTTAGTTTACAATCACTAGCACGCAAGGCAATTATATTTATGATGCTCATGAAGCATTCAGAGTTCAAAGTGTACTAACCTTAAGCCAAAGTGGTAAATCCGCATCCAATCTCCTCCATTCAACTTTTTAAATCCAATATTCGAGTCCATAAATTCCTTAGATAAAACAAATACAACTTTCGTCCTGTCATGGCATACTGCTTTGGCAAAATAACATGTGCTAACACTCACAAAAATCTTTCAAAATAGAAAAATTAAAATAAACAAACTAAATTACTAGAAAAAATAACTAACCTAACTATTTACAGTGATCATACTTTGATGGCAAAATTACTCAATCTCTGCCAAGAGAATGGTCTCCTTGGCATTCTTTTGACTTCTTTCCCAATAGTGCTTCAACCTCTAGCCATTCACTTTGAATGTTGTCCCAGTTTTCAAGTCATTGATATCTACTGCTCCATGAACATAAGGCTTGACAACTTCAGAGGGTCCTGACCATCTGGATTTGAGATTACCTGCAAATAATTTAAGCCTTGAATTTAACAACATAACTTTTTGCCCTTCTTCAAACTACCTTGGCAAAATTCTATTGTCACGCCATCTCTTTGTTCTTTCTTTATAAAGTTTGGCATTTTTATGGGCTTGTGCTCTAAATCCTTCCAACTCATTCAAGTCTAACAATCATTTCTTACCTACAGCCTTTCATTCCATGTTTAACTATCTGGTTGCCCAATAAGCTCGGTGTTCTAACTCCACTAGCAAATGACATGACTTCCCAAATACAAGCTTGTATGGGGAAGTTCCTATTAGAGTTTTGAAAGATGTTCTGTAAAAAAGAATCATCTAGCCTCAAAGACCAGTTCTTTCAAGTTGAGTTCACAGTCTTTTCCAAAATATTATTGATCTCTTTGTTCAAAATTTTTTCTTGGCCATTTGTCTGGGGATGGTAGGCAGTGGCAATTCTTTGCTGGATTCTGTACCTATACAAAGCTTTAGTGATTAAATGACATTTAAAATGAGTATCTTCATCATGTATGGTGGCTTTGGGAGCACCGAATCTGGTAAAGATGTGCTTGTGTAAGAATTTGGTAACTGCCTTGGCATCATTTGTTGGGAGAGCAACAAATTCAACCCAGTTTGAGATGTAGTATACGGCTACAAGTATATATAAGTTGCCAAATGATGGAGAAAATGACCCATAAAGTCAATCCCTCAAACATCAAATATTTCTATAGGCATGATGTTCTAAAGTGGCAAATGATGTCTGCTAGAAATGTTTCCAGTACGCTGGCATTTATCGCATGCCTTGGTAAAATAATGGGCATCTTTAAACTTGTAGGCCAGAAAAATCTGACTGCAGTACTTTGGTAGCTGTCTTTATGCCAATAAAGTGCCCTCCATATGGTGCTGAATGGCAAAGCTAAAGAATGTTTTGCTACTCATCCTCTGACACACAACGAAAAATGATTTGATCAGTACAATGTTTGAATAAGAATAGTTTATCCCAATAATATTGTCAGATATCCCTCCGAAATTACTTCATGGCATTACTTGCCAAGTCTGATGGCAAAATGTTGCTGACCAGGTAGTTGAGTATGTCAGTATACCGTGACATGGTATTGGTTGCAAGCAAATATTCGTCTCTAATGGCAGTAGCATTGTCATCCTCATGGTGGTGCTCTAAACGAGACAAATGATCATCCACCAAGTTTTGACTCCCTTTCTTATCTTGTAGCTCGAGATCAAACTCTTGTAGTAAAAGTGTCTATCGAATTAGTCTGGTCTTGGCATCTTTGTTTTCCAAAAGGCATTTGAGTGTTGAGTGGTCTGTGTATACCACAACTTTACTACCCACTAGAAAAGATCTGAATTTGTCAAATGCAAAGACAACTACAAGGAACTCCTTCTCAGTTGTTGCATAGTTAAGTTAGGCTTCATTCAATGTGCGGCTGGCATAATAAATGGTATGGAAAATTTTGTCACGCCTCTGTCCTAACATAGCTCTAACGGTGTAGCCGCTTGCATCGTACATGAGCTCGAATGGCTTATTCCAATCTGGTGCCAGGACTATAGGGGCATTAACTAACTTGTCTTTTAATTCATGAAAAGCTTTCAAACAAGAATTGTATTCTATTTCGAAAGTAAGCATAAGGGTAATTTTTGAGAAATCTTTAATAAAATGATGATAAAAACATGCATGTCGCAAGAAACTTCTAATACCTTTAACACTTGCAGGTGGCGACAATTGTTTGATTACCTCTACCTTTGCTTTGTCTACTTCAATCTATTCTAGGTCATTTTATATCCGAGAACTATGCCCTCCTTCACCATGAAGTGGCATTTTTCCTAGTTCATGAC
The DNA here is from genome assembly GCA_019671005.1 of Hibiscus mutabilis. NCBI lineage: Eukaryota > Viridiplantae > Streptophyta > Magnoliopsida > Malvales > Malvaceae > Hibiscus > Hibiscus mutabilis. The sequence continues at coordinate 12,010,557 of CM033733.1, forward strand.
CAGGTTGGTTTCAATACATCTCTGTAAAACAAGTTCCAAACTTTGAAGACATTTCTCAAAACTTTTGCCAAAAATAGAGAAGTCATCCATGAAAACTTCTAAGTTGTTCTCGATCATGTCTGAGAAAATTGACATTATGCAACGCTGAACATTGTTAAGGCGTTATGCAATCCAAATGGCATTCTTCTAAAGGCGAATATCCCATCTAGACAATTGAACGTAGTTTTCTCTTGATCTTCTGAAGTGATGGAAATCTGATTATAGCCTAAATAGCCATCCAGAAAGCAATAAAATGCCTTCCTTGCCAATCGATCCAATATATGATCGATGAAGGGTAGTGGAAAGTGATCTTTTTGAGTAGCATTATTTAGCTTCCTGTAGTCCATGCACACTCTCCATCCTGTCACGATCCTTGAGGGGATCATTTTATTTTTTTGTTGTTCTGAACCACGGTCATTACACCCTTATTTGGTACACTCTGCACTGAGCTGACCCACAAACTATTAGAGATAGGATAAATTATCTCGACATCCAGCCACTTTATGACTTCTTTCTTGACTACCTCTTTTATGCTAGGATTTAGTCTTATCTGGGCCTCGATTGTTTTGCCATGGTAATCCTCCAGAACAATTTTGACCATGCAAATTATTGGGCTTATCCCTTGGATATAGGCTAGGGTCCATCCCAAGGCTTGCATGTGATTACCCAATGTCTCTAACAATCTTTCCAACTGGACATTAGTCAAATCGCAGCAATGATCACTAGCAAAGTTGAGTCATTACCCAAGTAATCATATTTGAGGTGGCTTGGCAAAGGTTTTAGTTATAGTTCCGGTGGCTCCTCAATAGATGGTTTGGATGCCTTGATTTCTCTGCCAATCAGATTAAGTGGCTCAGGTCTCCTAAAATAATTATGACCTTATTCAACATGGTCGATCATTTAGATTTTTTGCTCATAATATCTTCATCATCTAGATCCATGGCTTCATCATTTGTGTCCTGGCAAAAAGTTGTTACCTCCACATTAAAAATGGACTCCATCAGCTCAACAGCTTGGCATTCTTCAGGTTCATCTACTCACTTAAGAGCTTGAAAATGTTAAACGTAACCTGTTGGTCATTCATATGCATAGTAAGCTCACCTTTTGAACATAAATTTAATTTCTACTTGTGGCAAGAAATGGTCTCCCCAAAATTATTTGGACATTAACATCAGCCTCATATTATAAAATAATAAAATCAGTTGGAAATATAAATTTATCTACTTTTACCAACACATTTTCAATTTTACCCATGGTATATGCATAAGATCAATCTACCAAATGAAGCGTTATTGTGGTAGGCCTTGCTTCAATACTAAGTTTTTTGAAAAATGACATTGGCATCAAATTAATGATGGCCCCTAAGTCGCATAGTGCTTTACCCATGAATCTATTGCCAATCGTATAGGGAATAGTAAAACTTTTCCGATATTTAAGTTTTGGTGGCCATCTATTGGTTATCATCGCAGTACATCATTTAGTGAGAGCAACAGTCTTGGATTTACCCAGCTTTCACTTTTTGGTCAATATGTCTTTCATGAATTTAACATAGTTGGGCATTTGTTCGAAAGTTTTCATTAATGGAATACTAACTGAAGTTGTTTAAGGACTTCCAAGAAGCGCTTAAACTGTTGGTTTTACTTGTGTTTCTGAAGCCGTTAGGGAAAAGGTGGTGGTGGATAGCCAAATGCTGGATCTGTTGGTTTTGCCAAGGTGTTGCTGGCATCCGATTGAGGTATGGCATTGTCAGTGCTTGCCTCCTTTTTCTCTACTTCCTTGGATTTATTTTCTAGCACCAACTTCTCTTCTTGGTAATTAGTTGACTGTTTGATAGGTGCTTCATTCTCGTATTGTTTTCCACTTTGAAGAGTGACTACTTTACATTATTCTCTCTATTTTTGTCAAGTATCTTCCATATCGCTTGGCAAATTTCCCTAGGGTCTGTTGCTGAGTACATTGGCAATCTGTCCTAACTGGATCTCCAAGTTTTGCATAGATATTGCTAAACTCTGGACAGTTGCATCGTTTCGCTCCATATATTTTGTTAGAGAGTTCCTCTGGGTAGATCTCTACCTTGGATAGAAATTATTTTGTGCTTTTTGTGGCATCACGTTCTGGTTAAAACCTGGCGGTGCATTGTCGTTCTGACGTTGGGCATTAAATTGGTTACCACCTTGATTCACCCAAGAAAAGTTTGGATATTGCTTTCAACCTGTATTATAGGTGTTCGCATATGGGTTAAAATTACGATTGAAATTGCCAACAAAATTTACCGATTCAGGTTTTGATGGACATTCACCCACATCATGATCCTCTCCACAAATTGTGCAGATGGTTCTAGTTCCTTCACTTCTCAGGTTTCAGTAGGTTTTTCCATCGTCTTCATTATGTTAGTGAGGTTGGAAATTTGAGCATTGATAGATGACAATGCATTAAGTTCCAATTTTCCAACGACTTTTGTCTCGGTTCCTAATTTGGCAGTAGGGTATTAGAAATTATTCATGGCAATCCTTTTAAGGATATCAAATGCCTTCGTATAATTCTTGTCTAGCAATGATCCATTTCCCAAAGCGTCAACCACAGTCCTGGCATGAGCATTGTGTCTATTATAAAATGCCTCCATCTGGGTCCAAGTAGAAAATCCAAGCATTGGGCATATTCTTAACAGGCCTTTAAAACACTCCCAAGAATCATACAAAGTCTCATCAGCAACCTACCTAAAAGTAATGATTTCACTCTATAACTTGGCATTAAGTTTAGGTGGCTGAAATCTCAACAGAAACTTTTGGCATAATTCTGCCCATGAATTAACTGAACCAAGTGTCAAAGAACTTAGCCACGTTTTTTTGCTATGTCTTTCAAGGAAAATAAGAATAGTCTCAACTTCACTGTCTCTTTATCTACGCTAGGTTGCTGAAATATTTGGCACACCGTCATGAATTGCTTCAAGTGTTACCTTGGGTCTCCAGTAGGTGATCCATCAAATTGACTTACATTCAATAGCGTTTGAATCATTACCAGTTTAAGTTCAAAATTAATTGTGTTTACCTCTATACCAATCAATCCTGGCATCAAATTGTCCATGTTTGGTGTCAAGTGTTCACTAATATGCCGTTCTTCAAGATTCTCCACAGCGATAGCAGGAGCGGGTGGTATCATATCATGTATTGGTGGATTCTCCTCATTATTCAAGACACCATCTACTCCATCATTTCCTTTTCGAGCCATCTCTCGAAGCATTTTTTTAACTTACGTAGGGTTCTTTCAATCTTTGGATCATATAAAAAAGCTTCATTCGCAGTGCGGCTCCTGGTCATACACCAAACAAAACAAATAAGTAAAATAAACAAAACAAGTAAAAATCAAAACAATAAATTATGTCGCAATCCCCGCAACGGTTGCCAAAAACTTGCTGACTAACTAACACTTGGCAAAAAATTGAAAATTTAATGTAAATATGCCAGTAAATAATGACAAGTTTAGGTCTTTTTGCGTGCAAGTATACACAGTCAATAAGTAATACAGTAGTAAGCTGAGTATCATATCCACGGGGATTGCCCATGAATTAAATGCCATGATATTTACTTGTGAATTGGAATAAATGAGTTTGAATTGGATTTCGAATTTTGATTAAAAAATGACTAAGGAAAATAAAATGAAAATTCAAGCGGATTGGCAAACAAAATATTCAGATGGAAGGTTGGCGTTGGCAAGAGATGCTTGGATTTACGCTTAACGACGAAAGTAAATAATAATTTCTAGCCTTAGTTTTATTGTCGAGCAGATTTTAAAGTTAGTATTACCTCTATTGATAGCAATACTCTAAGTTAATTACGAATAACTCTTATCTGTCTACAATGATTTTTTTCAATAATTAACTTGGTAAAGTTTCATCTTTACTCCTAGGGGGTAGATTCACTTCCGAAGTAAGCTCATCTACTTGAACATCTTCTGTCGAAGCTTCCCACCTTAGTATCTGGCAATTAATCGGTATCTCCTAAGTCTGTTAAGATATTAAGGGATAATAGGCATGCAATGCCAATTTTCGTATGGCAAAGAATTTAAGAAAACAAAGCACTAGCAAAATAGACAAAAATGCCAAGGCGTTCAATTATTCAAAGCTGAAAATAAACTAAGCGTTCATCACAGAAACATCCCCAACCAACTTTAAAGAATTAGTTCATGGCTGGGTAAACCATCAACAAAATATCGTTTTGAAACATCACTGTCATAAAAAATTAAAAACTAAGAGAAATGGACAAAGAAGGAGATCTATCGTTGCAACCCTTCAATAGATCCAGAGCTCTCGGTCTTAGCCTGGTCTACGGTTTGCCATCTACCCTCTTTCTTCACCATGGTGCAGCCTCTTGGCTCATCGATTATCTTCCTTTATACAGGTACTCATGGAAACCCTAGGTTGGATTTTGAATTTGAAAGTTTGTTACGCACCAAGATAGGCGCGTTATCTTCTTATCCTCTTTTTGAATTTTAGGGCTGACTTGGCTCTAACGGCTATTGACCGGGCATCAACCATCCTTCTTTTTCCAACCGAGTTTGGCAATCTTCGTCCTACTTTTGCCATCGACATTTCTCTTCTGCTTCCCTTGCTTTCTGCCAACTGATCTTATCCTGCTCTGCCAAACCTGCTCTTGTCCTGCCACAACAAGGAAAATACCCCTTAACTCTGGCAATAAAAGCATTCCTTAACTCCTAGATAAAAATGCATGAATCTACTAACTAAATGCATAAATATGTACTCAAAGTCAAGCAAAAGCATGGTAATATATACATAAAAAACAGTACTTTTAAGGAGTTAACAACTAGTCCAACAAGATCATGAACAACCATCAGCGAGTCATGTTGAAGCCGTAAGCACCACACCGGAAACTGAGATATTCCAACCAACCGAATCATCCACTATAACCGAGAATCCACAAGTCTCCGGTGCAAGGACCAAGATGATGTTTTTGAAGAAGAAACCATTACTCCCACCACATACGAGAGTGGTGAACCAGATTCTAAACACTTGAAATACATTGATGATGAGTTAGGTGAAACACCTCGAGGTTTGTCGACAGATAGAGACAAAGAACACCACTTGTTCTTCCAAGAGATGGTTAAACTTCATAGCATACCAAGCACCGTTAATTCAATCCAATACATGAAGTTCCTTAGTCATGCCATGAAGCAAGAAAAATTGATCCACACCTTGGCGAGATAAACAACACATGGTGAGGACCTACTCTTTCGAGTTTGCCGACACCAACAATTGTTTTTATCCAATTTCAAAGGGTGGAAACAACTTGTCTTCGATCCAGGTATCTACAACGTAACTTCTTCATCTTATGATGCTCTTTTCTCTCCCATTACTGATTCAGATTCCTATTGAGGAATGAGGGAATAATACATGTTTAAAAGGGCATAATTGTACATCCAAAAATTTAGTTGACTTATTTTGACTTTTTTATTAGAATTCAGGCATATTTTGACCATGAAGTCTTCTTTTAACTTATGAGTCAGTCTCTTAGCTTTCCAACGCACTTTGAAACGCATCAATTCGACATTGGGAGCTCAAGATAAGACATTTTAGCAAAGACAGTGCAGTCAAAAAATTATATACGGGTGTAATACGGGATTTTCAATATTTTATTGATTATTTGTAATTAAAATTAACTTAGGAGTTTTCATTATGTATTGCAGAAGATTTAGGATTATATTTATCATTTAATTAATTTTATTAAGAGATTTAGATAAGTTAGGATTTATTTTATTAGTTTTATAGTTTAGTTCAAATACAATTCTTTGTATTTTCCCTTTGTTATAGGATTTTACTAGCTTATAAATAGGCTCATCTCTTTTGTAAACAAGACACTTCTTTTTTGATCAATAATATTGAAAACTTTTGCTGAGTGATTTATTGCAAGATTTGTTCATCTTGTGTTGTTTCTTTAGAAGTTGTTTCAACAAGATTTCTTGAAGATCTTTGGAGATCCTCTTCACACTCATGCTTGCCTAGGTAATTGTGTCTAGGAGGGTGGGTTAGAGCCGACTGAAGGTGCTTTCTTGGTTAATTGTGATCAAGAGGGTGCCAAGGATGAAATATCCTTCAACAACCATCACGCCATATCCATTCAACCAAATCAATTTCGTCATCCATCTTCACCAAGGGGTTTTAACGCTGCGCTACTCTATCACCAAAGAGTGTATGGTCTCGATGCTTAGTGGAACCGAGCCTCACTCAGAGTGAATGATCCCAATGCTTAGTGAAATTGGGCCTCACTCATAGTGTATGATCCTGATGCTTAATGGAATAGGGCCTCACTCCATGTTAGTGGGACCCTATGTTGTATTGCAACTCGTATTTTTGGATTTTAAATCATGAGTCGAATGCTTTAATTATGTGTTTTTTTTTAAATGGAGCTCTCATGTAATGTTAATAACTATTTACCTACTTTAAAATATCTGAACTAAATGGAATTTAGGAAATGGATGTGGTTTGGGCTAAACCTAGTTGCAAAATTTTATGGTAATGAGTTGGGCTTGAGGCCCAAATGTGACATCTGGGTAGAGGGTATTACAAGATCAAGCAATAAGAATAGCCATGAGGGGTTGAAATGGCTTCTTAATGAATTTGGTGAAAATCGAAAAAGATAGACAAATTTGGTGGTTCGACTTCTAAATAAAGTCTACATCTACTACCTTAGCTTACCACCACTAAGGATTTTTCCAAATTCACTAACTTGAATTTCTTGCCCTTAAAGACAAGACGTAATCTTACAACCCCTATCTTTTACAATAGCTAAGATAGAATCACTCTAGTTTTCTAAGGCTAAACTAGATCCTCTCCCTTATTAAAACATTTGTTTGTGTAAACAATGAAGACTTCTCAAGGTGGGTGTTTACAAGAATTAGGCTCACAAATAAAGAGTACAAAGGAAAAACAATAAAGTACTCTATACATTATGTAAAAGAGGAATAAGGAAATAAAGAATTAAAGACCTTTTATCTTGATCATGAAGCTAGGATAGGTGTAGTAACTTTCTTCATGTGTCCTTGGATGTTTATATAGTGTGGAAAGGGTTTCTAGCCATTTGGGATGCAAAATAGTCGCCACCTACAAAAATTTTAACTTTTATAACCAAAGGGACTGATCTTTTTTCAAATATATAAATTTTTGATAGACAAGGGATCAATTTCTTTTTTCTAAGGGATCAATCCTTTTACACTAAATGGCTGGAGCCAAAAATCAAGTGTTTACTGTTTAGAAAGAGATCGATCTTTTTCTATAGAGGATTGATCATTTTTGCCTTAAACATTGAAAATATTTTTTTTTTAAGTGCATAAATGATCATACTAATTTTGCAAAAGTTCAACCAAGTTAGAAAACCTTTTTAAATGAATTTTTCAAGTTTTGTGGACTTTAAATTATTTTTGAAATAATTGATCAAGTCCAAAACATTTTTCACTTAATTTGTTATATCAAAATATTATTTCAATAGTAAAAATAAATGAACTTAAATTATATCAAATAAATCAACTTAAATTAAAAAATATATAAAAATCGCTGCAACTCATTAGTATTTTTATAAATATAAACTTTAAATATTTCTAAATAATTAATATAAATTGTTAGATTAAATAAAAGTATTTTCATTATTTATTTTTTAAAATATTAAATTCTTAATAATATTTTAATAATTATTATATTTAATATTAAAATAATAATGTTATATATTAATAATTATTATATTTATTAATATTTTAATATATTAATATTAATATTTTATATTAAAATAATATATCACATGTATGTATAAACCTTAGTTTAACAATCAATTTGATTTAAATAATTAAGAATAAAAAAATAACTTCATCCTCAAAAAGTAATTTCTCACCCAAAAGCTAGAAATTTTAGCGTTTGATATTGGGTGAAAAATTACTTTTCCAACCATGATTTCACACCCAATTTGTAGGTGTTTGACATTGTTGATGGGTAGAAAATAACTTTTTTGAACAAAAACTCTTTTTTAATTAATGTCAAAGAGGCTTTAATTCAAGGGACAAAACGTCCTGACAAATTTTTCAGGGGGGCAATTTGGTACAAAGTATATAGCGTAGGTGTGAAGGATATCATTGAGGCTAAATTAAATGATATAAAGAAGTAACAATTTTACCTTAATTTAAAATTTGGTAAATATTTTTATTTTAGAAAATAAAATAAATCTTAGGCTTCTACATTTAAGCTGCATATGAACTGAGCACAGAGCAGTTGTTTGTCCCACAGGCCATGTGAAACACAAACATGGAAAAATGTTAACATTATTGAATTTGGAAGAAATTACTGTAGAAAAACTGTGACACACAATTAAACATGGTTCACGAAATATTTTGATAAAGGTAGACCAGCTTACACTCTCTAAAAAGAACCTTTAAATTTCTTTTTGAAATTTTCTTTTAAAAGGTCTTCTAGTTCTTATGGAACTTTCTAATAATTACCCAAAGATTATATGTTTTGTACTTACATTCTTTAAAAAGAAGCTCTAAATTTCTTTATTTTCTCGTTTTAAGTTTAGATGTTATGGGTTTTTTTATAATATATGAATTGAGTTATTTTGTTGATTTGATCCCAAAAATCTGAATATTTATTTTATTTTTTGAATTGATTGTCAGATTTGAATTCTAGCTTATCCTCCAGATAATTATAATCCTTATTTTAAAATTCACTGAAAATGCTTTTGTTTGTGTCGTGCCTTGAGTCATGCCCACAATTCCTGCCATGACATTCAGTAAGCTACCAGATTCTACTTCTAGTTGTGAGTTCTGGGTTGACATACCCCAATATAGCCCCTAACTAAAATTAAACCCAAAAAGTAATGGATCAGTAGTATTTAAGCAAAAATATAAGATTAAAAACATAACAATTTCAAGCATTATTTCACATATATCAATTGATTCGTGTGATGATAAGATAGGATATGTTCAAAAATTTTAGTCCTTTTAATAACGTGCACACACCGTGCGGACAAATAACATTCCCTTTTACATAATTCTCTCTAACATAAGCACCACACCTCTTTTCTATTTCATCTTTGCTTGACTGGCAGTGGCACCAGTTTTGGAGCTTGTTGTCGACCGCCGATAATATTTCTTTTTTCTTGACATTGCTATATCTCATCTTTTATTTTTTTTATTTTTTAGTTTTTAATAAGAATAACTCTGCCTTATGTCATATTTTCCTCTGCATTTTAGCACGCTTTTTGTCTTTATTATCGGTTGTTTATTGTTTCTTTTCATTTTAGTTTTTATCAGGTTTGGATTTGTCATTACAACGACTAATCAAGATGACGCTTATTTGGTTATCTGTTGATCTTTCATGCTTTGGATCCTCACGCTGAATTTAAATACGAACTCACAATCATTGTTTCTTGATCTCGATTGAGTTGGGGTAATGACCGTTTTGTCAACGTGCCTTCATTATCATATGCATTTTTTATGTTAGTCTTGATGGTTTTTATCCTTCATTGGTGATTAATGGTGTTTTTGTTTCTATCTTTGATCCGAATTTTTTGGTTGGGTTTTTTACATTTTCCTTCTATAGTCCTTATGTGATTTTAAGTAACTAGTTTCTTGTTCCAATAATTATAGGAAAATGTTTGAATTATGTGTTTAGTTTATTTATATGACTGTAGACCCTCATTATGATTTTTGATATTTTCCATTTATTAATAAAAATAACGACTTCTATTAAAAAACATTCTCTTTTACATTGAGGTCACTTGATAAATTTGGCTTAAACCAAAAAATAGCCCTCAAACTATGCCTTTTTTCTGCTTTTAGCCCTTAAACTATGATTTGGGCAAAATAGGCCCTTAAACTATCATTTTTGGTCACTTTAAGTCCCTAAACTATTTTTTGGTCAAAATAAGTACCTAACTATGTCATTTTTCTTCTTTTAGTCCCCAAAACTATCAATTGGTCAAAAAATCTTTGTGATGTGTCAACATCTTATTAGTCGAAATAATTTTCTTTTGACTTAAATAACTATCAGACTTAAAATGACCAGAAATAATAGTTTAGGGGCTTATTTTGATATATGATATTTTAATATTTAAAAAGAACATAAATATTTATGGCTTAAGGGTTCACTAAGCCCTTAAACTTTTACAAAAAATCAAATAAGCCCCTAAACTTTTTTTGCACCTAATTAAGCCCTCAAACTCAAGAAAAAAAATCAATTTGGCCCTTTCACCAACGTTGACCGTTAACTTTAACAGTTTTTTCTTGAATTTTTTTTGCTACATGTCGTAATAGGATAATGCCACTTGTCATTTCTAGAAATTTTTAATTTTTTTAAATATATAAAATCAGAAAATTTCTAAAAAAACTTAAAATCTAGAAAATTCTTAAAATTATTTTTAAAATATATAAAAATATTTTTAATTTCAAAATGTATTAAAAATAATAAATAATAATTTTTCAAATGATTAAAATATTTTAAAAAATGAAATATTAAATATTATTTTAAAATTATAAAATTGAATTGAAAAAATATAAAACAATAAAAGTTATTTTGATTTTTCAAATATAAAACAATAAATTTATTTTTTAAAAAATAAAATTTATTTTAAAACCCAAAATAAATTTTATTGTTTTATATTTTTTCAATTTTTTTATAATTTTATAATAATATTTAATATTTTAATTTTTAAAATATTTTAATCTTTTGGAAAAAATATTTATTATTTTTAAAAAAATTAAAAATATTTTTTATATTTTTAAAATGATTTTTAGAATTTTTTAGATTTTTTTAAATTTTTAAATTTTTTCTAATTTTTATATATGTTTTAAAAATTAAAATTTAAAATTTTGTAGAAATGACAAGTGACATTACCCTGTTGCAACACATGTCATTTTTTAAAAAAAACCGTTAAAGTTAACGGTCAACGTTGGTCAAAGGGCCAAATTGATTTTTTTTCTTGAGTTTGAAGGCTTAATTGAGTGCAAAAAAAAGTTTATGAGCTTAATTGATTTTTTAAAAAAAGTTTAGGGGCTTATTAAACCCTCAAGCCAATATTTATATATGTTAAAAAAGCCTATTGTAGCGATGTCCTTTTCGCTAAAAAAACGTGTTTTCGAAGTGTTTGTAGTTTTTCGGGTATTAAAATATTTATTTCGTGGGGTTTTAAAAATACTGTATTTTATTTAAAGAGAGGGAGTCTCCACCGGCCACTTAGGTAGGCCGGACACCATAAAACCAGAGATTTGAAAACTATTGGGTTCGGGAGTCGGTTACGGATGGGGAAGGATTAGCACCCCCACACCGCCCAAAATTGGTACTTTAATAATTACCTCTTTATTAAAATTAAACTTTCCGGATTAAAGTGACGATTAATTTAAAATTTGGTTATAAGTGCGGGTAAATTTTAAAGGCCCTGTTATCCGAGAGTAAACGGCCAACCACTATCATTACGCTTAATACTGGCCTCATTTACGATCGGATAAAAGGACACCGCATTGACAATTAATATCTCAAAATGCAACTTAAGACATGGCAAATATAAATAAATACAAAGCGATAAAAATATGAATAAATACTAACATAATAAAATACTAATCCGAAACATACATACATAAATATTAATCTAACACATAAAAACGAATCTAACATAAATAAAATATTAATCTAAAACATAAATGTAAAACATAAATAAATACTAATCTAAAACATACATACATAAATATTAATCTAACTCATAAATAAATAAATAAATCTAACATAAATAAAATACTAACATTCATAAATATTAATCTATCACATTAATAAAAACAAATTTAACATAAATAAAATATTAATATAAAACATAAATTTAAAACATAATAAATACTAATCTAAAACATAAATAAACATACAAACTAAAAAACACAATTTTAAATTAACTACTACTTCATTAAATCATAAAAATTACAACACAAATAAAAAGGAAAGAAAATATACCTAACTAGGAGCTCGAATGACGAACCCCAACTGAACCCCACTGAGATCTACCACGACCTCTCCAAAAATATTAACTAGATCGGATCCAAAATAGGACCCCGATCGAATGTTGGATCGAACCAACTGGGGCCGAGGGCACTGCCCCAACCCGGCCGGCCTAGCTCCCAATTGGGGAGCCAATTTCATGGCAATTTTATGGCCATTTTTTTGGCAATTTTGCGTGAAATTGTCTGCCCCCCATGCCTTGTATTTATAGGCAAATGGGTGGGTAGTTTAGGTGACGTGGAGCATGCTGCTCCACGCAGTTTCTTTCTTCTTCTTTTTTAATAATATATTTATTATTATTATTATTTTGATTTTTCATTAATTTTATATTAATAATATTATTATTAAAATAATACTAATAACACTAAAACTCGGTCAAAATGAGTGATTACAGTTGCCCCTCTTTGTTTGTTCTTGTGAAACGAGGACAAAGCAAAGATCAAAAGCACTCATTTTTTACCTACTTTCTTGTCTTTGGCTTCGGAATCACGTGTTCTTCTGGAACTCTCCGCTCTTCCTTAGCTGAATCTTCAAGCTTGTAAGTTCTTCCTATATAGAACTTCTTCATCTTCTGATCTTGGAACTATAGGTCCTCCTTATGTAGAACCTTTCATTCTGAAGTCTTGAGTTACGAGTCCCTCCTATATAGAACTTTTCACTCTAAGATGGTAAAGCTTGGAGTCATTCCTATATAGAACTCTTCACCTTCAACGCTGGTTTCTCCTATATAAAACCTTTTGCGCCACTGATGGATTCTTCCGACTGGGAGTTCCTCCTGTATAGAACTGCTAGTCTTCAAACCCTAGAGCTGTCAGTCCTTCCTATATAGAACTTTTAGCTTCTGAAATCTCGGAGCTACAGGTTCTTCCTATATAGAACCTTTCACTCTAAGACAGTAAAGCTCGGAGCCTTTCCTATATAGGACTCTTCGCCTTCAACACAACGAGTTTTCCCTATATAAAACCTTATGTGTCATGGGTGAATTCCTTCGGCTGGGAGTTCTTCCTATATATAACTGCTAGTCTTCACCCTGGAGCTGCAAGTCCTTCCTATAAAAAACTTTCAGCTCCTGAAGCCTCGGAGCGGCGGGTTTTTCCTACATCGAACCTCTCGCTATGAGAGCTTGAAAATATAGGCCCTTCCTATATAGAACCTTTATCTTCGATTTTTTTTTCTTTTTTTCCTTTTCCTTTTTCCTTTTCCTTTTTCCCCCTTTTTCTGCTCTTTTTTTTCTCTTTTTCTTCCTTTTTTCTTCTTTTCTTTTTTTTCTATCTCGTTTTTTTTTTTCATTAGCCTCTTTTTCGTTCTAAAGTCTTACACCCTGAAAGGTCGCTTCTCAGATTTCTTCATCTCTTTACTACTTCACTGTATGCTCTTAAATCCTCATTTGAACATGCTTTTAAACCTTTTGTGCGGAAGGATTTTCTTATTTTCGGGGTTATCACTCATCTTAATAAATGATCTTCTGGTTCTTATATTATTCTTATAAGAACCCTTGTCATCTTCTTCGCTTGGCGTTGTCCCATTCAACCACGGGCTCCACTGCTTTGAATTTTCTGACCCATCATACAGAGCCTTGATCTATTTCTAGTCACCAGGGTGAGCCAAAATGCTTCCATCCCCTGAGCTCATCCTTGATCTTCTCGTAGCATTTCGACGGGAACTAACTTTCGGTCCCTATGCTTTAAATCTCATCATCATTTATTTTTAAAGTAATGCAAAAGGCAATTTACTTGCGTATATTTCAAAAAATAATGATTGTTTGAAAAGATAACAGTCATTTTGAAAATCACAACTTGGAGGGGATACCAAACATTTTGAAAACAATGTTTGGAACAAATGGTAAACATCATTTTTCCTTTTTTTTAAGGACCAAACATTTTTTTAAAAAAAATTAATGTTTGCAGAGTGTTAAACAAAATTTGAAGTATATTGCCAAACATTTTAAAAACTAATGTTTGGGGGAAATGGTAAACATCAAAACTTTGGGAGAAAATGTCAAACCTTTTAAAACATGTTTGCCCCCGAAATATCAAACACCATAGCGCATCTGCTTCAAGTTGCCAGAGATTAACTCCAATGAAGCGCATATTTAGAAGATCTTGACCATTGTGGAGATATATGCCAATGTATAGTTTCTTCTGATCTAATATGCTTTTCGGAGGAACAACCCTACCTAGTTTCTACCCCGTTTAAGGTGGCTCTCTTAATCTCACTATCTCACCATGCCCCATCCTTCCCTCATTTGGGGTGTCGACCAAGCACTTCGAAGTTTGACGTTCCTTGAAGAAAAGTTAACCCTTATAGGCAGAATGAAATCTGAAGACATTCTCATTCAACTTGGATATCTATGGATGACCAGAATAGTCTTTGGGGGCTTGTAATGTAGTCCTTTGGTTTATGGTTAAGTGAAACAGTATTTTTGTACTTGTGTAACTTGGATATGCCCATTATTCCTTCCCTTTTTTGGATCACTCTAGACTGCCCGTTTTCGGGTTTTCACCCTAGAGTTCATTTTCTTTCTTTTTACTGTAGGCTACCTTGCATTCTGGCTATATACTGATGTTCGTTTTCTATTCAATAATGTTTGATCCTTCAATACTCATCGAAACTGAGATTTCTTGAATGAAGGACTATGAATACATTTCTGGGAATTCTTGTGATTGGCACGCCCAGATGAAATATTATTCTTTCTTCTTTTCTCTTTTTTCTTTTCTTCTTTTTCACTTTTTCTCTTGGATCGCTCTAGAATGCCCATTTTTAGGTTTTCACCCTAGAGGTCACTTCCTTCTTCTGTACCTTCAGATCAGTGTATTTTGGTTGGATATTGATGCCAGCAGGCTCAGGCAGACTACTCTTTTTCTTCATTTTCATGATCACTCTAGACTGCCCATTTTTGGGTTTTCACCCGAGAGGTCATTTCCTTTTTCGAAATTGGCAATCTTCGGGCCGACTTGTCTTGACTTGGCTTCAATTCGAGCTTTTATACTAATTTTCAAAACTGATATTTACTTGAAATGTGGATTCCTTGTGTCTCTTGCTCATAGTTGAAGTCTCGTTCTTGTATTGTTTGATCTGTGTGTTAAGCATATACAATATTTTTTCTTTCTTTTTTATCTTTTTCTTTTTTTTCCTTTTTTTCCTTTTTTTCTTTTTCTCATTTTCTTCTTCTTTTTTATTTTACTTTTTCTTTTCTTCTCTTTTTTTCTTTTCTTTTTTTTTCTTTTTTTAGACTGCCCATTTTGGGTTTTCAGCATTGAATCTCTTTCTTCTTATTCGATTCTATGAATGTATCCTCGAATCAACACGTACCTATACTGGGTATTGATGCTATCTTCCGCTCGAAGTTAATTGCCTCTCTGCAGATCTTCTGATATTTACTTGATCTAGATTGCTTCGGCCTTCCGATTGCCATATCTTTTCTTTTCTTTGGTTTTTCGTTTGGACATATCCATGTTTTCAACCACTTTCTTCTGATGATTTTCTGATCTTCGTATCCAATCTGTCTGGACTCATCTCTGTCTTCTGGTAAAGTAAAAGAATATCATTCGTTGTCAAATTCACAGATGTCCTAAGAATGCCTTCAGGGGGTAGAGGTTTAGGGTCAACTTTCGTTTCAAGGATCTTAAACGACAAGTGCCTGAGAAGATAAATTCTTAAAATAGGAATTGCCCATTGTCTAAACACTCGTTTTGTTCCTCTGTTGGCCTAAGTAAAATAGCAGATACTCACATTTACAGTATCCCCACAACATTCAATCTCTTCTAAATATATGCAACTTAGAGTTGATCTTTGGGTTTGAAGCAAATGTACTGTTGCATTCAAAATTCGAGGACCTGGTATAGAAATGATATATACATATGTCCATTTAAAAATGCGTGTATATGCATATGAGAGAACAAAACTACCCTATAAAAATAAAATGTTTAAAGAATCAAGAATGTAAAAATGCTTTTCTAAATGGAAATGTGATTTTTAATTCTAAAAATATTTGTTTGAGAGTTTTTTCTTCTTTTTTCTTTTTTCAAAGCATTGAGCATTTCTTTGTGAACTGATGGGAAAACCATAGGGACCTCCGGACTACCTCCCGAGTACTAACTCATTCCGGTCCTTTGTAGTGTAGGCTTGTGCCACTTCTATTATTTTTCCTTGCTGGATCAATTCTTGTCATGACTCCCTCGTCAACCAACTTCTTGATTTCTTCTATTAACAACCTCAAATTTCTTGGTGCCATGCCCCGGTGCCTTAATGTAGAACTCACATGCACTGTATGGATTAAAACTGTGGGCAGATGAGCTGGGTGTAATCTTTATCGGCCCGGAGGTAAGGTACTAACCCTTGACCAGACGAGGCCATATGGAATACTCTGAATATCTCTAAATATGTACTTGTTCGAGGAATTTTTCTCGGTGATTCGGAGGAATCTGCCTGTCTTCTTCTCTTACGATCACGAGAACCTTGAAAGTGGTACCCATTTATCTCTTTCTTTCTTTCTGCTCCTAGACAGGTCTGGTCTTTAAACTTAGGTCTCAGAGTGCATGTTCGTTTCTCTCTCCGACTGTCATTAAGTCCTCAAAGCTGGCCTTCATTTTCTCGAGCATTTTATTAAAGAAGAAATATGAAAGGTGGCATGCAAGTCACTTTCCTCTTCATCTATGGGAGGCTGTACCTGGGTCGCTAAACACAGCCACCTCAAAGCACGTTTCTTGAAGCCTTTATTAGGTTTCATCTTCGGACCCTGGAGAAACTGATGACTTGGTGATAGGTCTAAAGTATATATGTATTGCCCATAAAGACGTCGGTTAAGTCTCTGCATGACTACACTTGGTCTCTACTCAAATAGTTGTACCATATCACGGTAGGTCCTGCTAGACTATCGTAGAGGTAGTGGATCGGGAATTTTTCATTCTCGATGTAGCCTTCTATCTTTCTACAAGACGTGGTCAGGTGAATCTTGGGGCAGCTTGTTCCATCATCATGCGTAAATCTGAGAATCTTTGAAATCTAGAGGAATGACCAAATCAGGGTTCAAACAGAGTTTTCTTGCATCGAAGGCATCAAACTTCTTCTTTTTCTTTTCTCTCGAGCCCATCTTTTAACTGCTCGAATATTGATTTTTGAGTGTCTTCAATTCTTTTATCCATGATAAAACCCTAATTGGTCTTTGAATTACACCTCATAAAGTTTATGCAAGGTAATAATAATGCATGGTAATGATAATGTCATGTAAAACATGTCAGGATCGTGCAAAGCAATGCAATGCAATCCTAAAATATAAACATGAATGCAATAAGGTATTGCTTCCAAAAGTGATCTCCATAGAACGACGTTCATTGAGGCCAAAAGGTTTCATTATATCAGATATTAGATATTTACAGTTACTGATAAGCTTCAGTGCCTACTTTCTTAACTTCATCCAGTAGTCCGGTCAGCTTGCCTCTATAGTCCAACACTTGATCCATGTTCAGGCAAAGCCTGCCACCTTGTTGAGCCGCCTTACCTGCTTGAGTAATATCGATCTTCGGGTCTTCATCTATCCCCTGCTTAGTCTTTCGTAGCTTGGAAGTTGCCCTTTCCAACTGAAGAGTGTTGAATTGTCATTGCTTTGTCGTAAACTTGTTTCTAAAACTCATGTTAATGGCTAAGTTATTCTGTAGCTCATCTCTGGAGACTATCGTACCTATTCCCAATTTCCTCAAACTTACATGATAACATCCTGACTTGATTCTTGCTTGACTAGTTTCTCTTCTTTCAATATTCCGAGTCGTCTTTCAACTGGACAACACCGTTCATCTATTCTTTAAAGGTGACCCAATCTGATATTCTTAAACACTCAGGAAAGATTTTGATAATCATTCTGCAAATTCAATTTTATCCAAGTTATCTCTCTCTTATCTGAGTTGGCTAAACTCGAAAGAATATCCCTCTCCTGGGATGCCCCTATCTCCGATCTTCAAATTTAACTCGCTTGAGTGACCCACTTCGGTATTACTCAAACTTTGTCCTGGATATCGATTCCTCATCAACTTTATCCCTCAGGTGATTGTTAGCTCACTATAGAATTGGGGAACTCCGTCTTCGAAACCTAAAATCCTCATCAAGATAAGATCTTGAACTCATTCCTCAGGACCCCGCAATTCTCAATACCGTGACCCAAACTTCCTAAACAGTAACTGCCTCTAGCACGTGTGTCGTAATCTCTCGGATAAGACGGTCTCTTTACTAGAGACTTCACCGAGGTAATAAGGCTCTTGTCTATGAACATTAGGAGTAGTTCGGTGTACCTCACAGGAATCGAGATATACTTCTTTTCATTACTTGTTTCTCAAGTTTCTTCTGGACCGAGCACTATTTTTTGAAAGCCCGAGTCAAGTATACATTCCTCCTGTTTATTGATGCAGATCACAAAAAGGGTTAAATTTGTCATATTTGGCTGACTTTGAGGTAGAATTTTGACTATCTCGCTCTCTATTCTGATCCTTAATCGGTTCTTCTTTCGGTTTGATGGATCGCTTACCTCTCATCAAAGTATTCATCTGATTCATCACGTCTCCCCTCTGCTTTTTTCAACTCTTGCACTTTACTTTGCTCATTACCAGTACCGTGTCTCCTTACCGTGTCTAACCTGAAGTCTTCACATGGTTCCTCTTCTATTGTCTCCGATCTTATTCTGGGACAAAACCCTGGATCTGTGCCCTCTAATATCTGATCAGACGACCATTTGCCAATTATGAACGATTTCTGAGATTTGAGGAACCACTTCGGGAATCAATACCCTATAAATGCGAGAATGCATGCAAATGTGATGTTGATTCTCGAACATTCTTTGAAAAACTTTCAATAGAGAAAATGTATGTTTGCAAGAAATTAATAATAAATTACAGGCAACAGTTGAATTTTTTCTGGAGACCTTGACTTCGGGAAGCAAAACCTGTGCTCCACGTCTCGACGCCGTCTTCAGGATGATGGATGACTCCGTCTTCTCCTCTTATTCTATTTTATGGACTCGTGATGTCATGATCTTTATTTTTGTGGCTTCTGAAAATGACATCAGACAATATATTTTCTTCTGTAGATCTGGGTACGTCTAAACAGGGATGGATTTTATCGATCCTAGGGGAGTACTTTAAAACTTTTTGGGGTTTAAATTAAAATTTTCAAGGATCATTTGGTTTAAAAATTCCCCCTTTTTATTATCAAAAAGTTTTAACTTACTTAAAAATGAAATTTTTAGGTTTCTTTTTGTTATTGTTATTATTCTGAAAGTTTTATGAGGGAAAAAGTTTCAAAGCAAAATAATAATATTTTCAATTTTTTTCTTTTTTTAAATGAGTTAAATTAAAATTTGAGATTTTTTAAAAAATGGTCAAATGTGAAGATTTAAAATTGGGGTTCTTGTAATCACTCATTTTCATTTGTAAATACATATTGCATGTATATTTATTATATATGAATGTTACTAATATAAATATAAGGTAGTGTGTGCATGTGTATTATAAGCTATGTATGTATACGTATTAATGATGTATGTGTATCGTGTATGTATCTAGAGTATGAGCGTATTTGATTAATATATAGATGTTATGTTAATTATATGTATGATTATACGTACGTATGCTAGAATGTTATATTAATTAATGTTTGTATAATATAAGTATACGTTTTCGTATGTATGTGTATTGCTATTATAATACTAATTATATTATTATTAACATAATTGGGCTGATAAAATGAAATCAAAAAATTAAATATATTAAACCCAAATAAAAATGAAGTCCAAGTCCAATTACAAACAAATTACAAGGCCCGGTTGGCCCAAACCCAAATCTTATCTAATTACAGTTACTGTGTGTGCAGGTGATTGTGGGCCGTTGGATCAAGATCTGATCCAACGGCCACGATACAACCAAGAGGTCAAAAATATCTGCCAGCCGCGTGTTCCACACGTATGGACCGTTCGAGTGCCACGCGCGCGTGTGGTCCACGCGCGGACGCTTTAATATCCCACGCGCGCATAAGATCCACGCGTTCTGACTCCTCGACTGCGGAGCTCCACGTGGCAAGATCTGGAGCCGTCTCATCAAATCAAGGCTTCATCCAGGCCGTTCGTTCTTCAAGCCATCTCGACCGTTAGATCAGATCTGATCTAACGGCCGAGAACGCGTCTGGCCGCTGGCAGAACACCCATACCGCCACCACGCCGATATTCAACCCCCGTGTTCAGAACATGCCCAAGACAACAAGCAAAAATTGTCAGTTCAGATTTGAAAAAGCAAGATGCAATTTGCACCAAAACAAAGACAATGATATATATGAAACGGGGACTTTTGTAACGGGGAAGAGATAACAGAGAGGTAACAAAAAAAGAGAGTGATAACAGAGATCTTGTAATACAAAAAAAAAACTGAAAGTTGTAAACATTCAAGGAAATCGAAAGAAAAGTCCAGTGGTAAATCCTCTTTTCTTTTTTTATTTTTGCATGCATATACTAAAGAGGAAAACAAAAACAAGAAAAAAAGAAAGTCGTCTTACCATCGCTGTTTGTGGGTCTTCCCTTCCTCAGTGATAATCCTTTCGGCTTCTCCAAGCCTGATATGGTGAACTAAAGGGAGGGGAAGACCCCTTGTAGTTTCGTTTTGGTTTAAAAAATATTTTTTTCGCTTCGTATTTTCTAGATCTAGGGCAAATAAGGGTGTATCCTCTGAATCCAACCACGGATTCATGTTGAGGATGAAAATGGGGTTATTTTGGTGTGTTTTGGAGGCTCACCGGCGGCAGAGAACACGGCGGCCGGCCGCCGGATTCTGGGTTTCATGGGATAGTTGAGAGAGAATGAAGAACAGATGGTTCTTGCAAAATCAGAAAAATGAAACAAATGGCTAAAAATCTGATTTCGGCCATAAAAGGGGGCTTTTATAGTTATTATTATTTTGCTAAATGGGTAAATTACGCACTTAATCCCACCGCGTTTTCAATATTTTCGTTTTTGTCTTGCCGCATGGTATAATTACAATCCCAGTCCCCCTGATATTTCAAAATCTTGTAATCCAGTCCTTAAATTACACCGAATCAGTTTTCAAATGGTAAAATTACGCCTTTAGTCATCCCGCATTTTTGAACTTTTCATTTTGGGTCTGCCCCTTGGTCTAATTACAGTTTTGATCCTTTTAGGTTTTGTTTGTTTCGCAATTTCGTCCCTAAATTACATATTATTGTTCTTTAATTTCTGCCACTGACTTTTATTTTTCTTTCATTTCTGTCATGTATTCTTTGTAAATATTCATGTTCATATTATAATCGTATATGTTGATATTCTATTATTTTATTTTATGTCCCTCGTATATGCCTCGTATTTTATGTTTATATGTATATGTGTGTTAAGCTTATAATAGTCATGTATTTTTTTATCCAGTTATTCGTATTAAAACATGTTATGCTCTATTTGACTCGTAAAACAACATGTTCTTGTATTTTTGTACGTATTGTATGTTTTCTTGGCTTTTAGGTTACGTGTTAGTGTGTCTTCTTTTATGTATAATATATTGTTCCATATATGTTGAAATATGTTTTATTACTAGCATGTATGTCTTTTTGAAATATTTTTTTGTCTATATACGTAATTTTTCCTGCATTGTTATTCTGACTTGTTAAAGTTGTTTTTATCCATTATTTAGAATAATATGTATATATGCATGTTTTAGTCTAGAATATCATTTATGTTAGATTAGTATTCTGTTATGTCAATATTTATTACATTTAAATATTTTGCCATGTTTTATATTTTGGCCATTAAGATTGCATATGATTTATAACTTGTTAATGAGGTGCCCTTTTATCCGAGCGTAAACGGGGCTAGTATCAGGCGTAGTGATAGTGGTTGGGCGTTTATTCTCGGATAACGGGGCCCTTAAAATTTATTCGCAATTATGACCGAATTTTAAAATAATCGTCACTTTAATCCGGAAAATCCAATATTAATAAAGCGGTAATTATTAAAGTACCAATTTTGGGCGGTGTGGGGGTGCTAATCCTTCCCCATCCGTAACCGACTCCCGAACCCAATCTTTTTGAATCTCTGGTTTTATGGTGTCCGGCCTACCTAAGTGGCCAGTGGCGACTCCATTTTTTAAAATGCGGTTTTTTAAAAAAAACCCACGGAATAAATATTTTATATCAAAAAAAAATCACAAACACCTTTCACAAACATCCTTCGAAAACCCGCGTTTTTATTTTAGCGATAAAGAAAAGGACATCGCTACAGATGGCGACTCCGCTGGGGACAATTTTTGTTTTTTAAAAAAAAAACAAATGAGAGTCAAGCTTTTAAAATAATTACCGCTTTACTAATATTGGAAGTTCCGGATTAAAGTGACTATTAAATTAATATTCGGTCATAATTGCGCATTTATTTTAACGCATTTAAAATATGGCATATAAACCCGTCTTTTTTAAGTGGGGGGAAAACGCTAATGCTTTCGTGGAGATATCGTTCTCCCGTATGGGCCTAGCAAGTACCTTCGGCTCGAGTACCTTATGCTTTTCGTAAGGATATCGTTCCTTCGTACGGGCATAAGCGAATGGGTCCCCCGAATTGAACCCGGTTGAAAGGAGCCTATAATGGGTGATGATCGGGGCCTTGCTACTCTTAGTAGAGGGACAGCAAGGACAATTCGGGTACCTCCTAGCACCAACACTGCATGTAGAGAACATAGAAACCCACCCTGTTAGAGCCATGCGAATAACCTTAGGTGTTTTAGACGGGATAAATAGGGTTGTTTTGTGTGTTTATTCTGTTTAATTTTGTCCTTTTATTTATATATTTATCAATTTTATCTGGTACTGACTTGTTTTCTTTTCGCTTTTGTTTTTTCTCATACATCATTGCATTTGCATCACATAAAGGTACTTGGATCAAGTGGTTTGCCTGATCAGAAAGTCTTTCACCATGGAAAAAGGTGTCTTAAGAAAGAAGAGCTTAATTTGTCACGACACATTGGTCGAGGTCAACCAGAAAAATCCAAGGGGACAGTTTGCGAACGAACGCGTAAATAGCTGGATACACATATGTGAGTCTCCAACAGAACGACTTATGGGATCTTCAAAGCATTTGGGAAAGATGGGACCGAAGACTACAAGACTTATTCTGCGATAGTTATGGCGACATCGCACAGCTGTTATATGTTCGGATTAACCAGCCCCTACTCCGAGCTATAATCCATTCTGAATCCGGCTTTTTGCTCGCTTCACCTTCAATGGGCAGGACATGATGCCTACGGTAGAAGAATACACTGCTTTACTTAACCAGAAAAATATTCAGAAGATTGGATCTACGCGAAGCCTCCGAGGAATCGAATTACACTGCGAAACTCAAAACCTTTGCGGGAATGAGTGACGATTGGGTTAGTGGCCTCCTTCAAATCCGAGGAGATAATACAGTCTTTGCATGGGAAAGTATTCGGGACATCATATCGACACATCCAGACGAGGCAAAGAAAATGGACCTATTCGCTTTAGGAATATATGGCTTGGTGATCTTTCCCAAAGTACTCGGGAACATTGACATAGCCATTCTGGATTTGTTTGAGCGGGTGAAACGGAAAGCAAACCCAGTACCAGCAATCTTGGTCGAGACTTTCATTTCCTTAAATGCTAGCCGGAAACATGAAGAAGGACGTTTTCGTGGATGCGCACAGCTGTTACAAGTATGGATTCGGAGTCACATGTGGAAGACGCCGACGAGGGTCCTGCCGGGGATATCCTTCCGAGGTTTTTCGCCTTTACGAGAATACTTAGCAAAGGAATGGCGAGAAGATTTGAAAACAAAAATGTGGACCAGTTTCTTCAGGAACATTCAAGATGAAGACATAGCATGGAGGGTCTCATGGCTCGGTAAAGTTAATTATTTTCTATACAGTTGTGGTGACTTCAACTGGCTGATGATGTTGGGATTGCATGGAGGGATCGCTTGTGCCCCACTTTTAGTGTCTCGGCAGTTCGGATCACGACAGTTCATTTCCAATACCGCCGGATTAAGCCAAACTGAATTTCTTTTCAAAGGGGAGTTCAAAGGGAAAATTCAGACCATCATGAGGGCCTGGGATCATTGTTACCGGATCAGGGTGGAAGAAGATACTGAGCACATGACTACCCCAGATTACGATCTTTGGAGGCGTTTGAGGGTTAATAATGTGATTCCTGAATCTGATCAAGGACCAGCAGTGTCACTCGAAGAGCTTACAAGGGTGGTACCGTCTGAAGCCGACATCTTAAGGAGTGAACTCGAAGAAGTTAAAAGGAAAATGGACATCCAACAGACCCAACATGCGAGCGAGCTCTATAAGGCAAGCTTAGAAGTTGACGAGCGGGATGGGATCATTAGGCAATTGAAGAAATTAAATGCAGATTTAAGCGACAAGAACACTCTTTATCAAAAAGATGCCCTCCTATTACAAGCAAAAATACAGAAGGTCGGCCGGAGTCAGTTCATAGCTGTGGAAAGAGAAAGAATGAACGACATCCGTTTGGTGGAAGAAGAATGAGAAATTAACAAAAGAGCGATCGAGAAAGAGATAGAAAGCTGCCGTTTGGCTATGGAGGAAGAAAAACGGTCTGCCAAGAAGGTCATTGATCAAGAGAAAGAAAGATTTAGGCAAGAAATCAGCAAGGGAAAACAAGTTGTCCATCATGAGAGAGAAAGCATCGCCGTATGGAAAAGAAAATCCATGAGTAGTCGAAATAGACTGTTAGAAATGCAAAAACTGTACGATGACACTATTCAAAGGCTGGAGCAAAGCCAAAGTCAAAATGGCGAATTAAAAGGAAAGGTGGCGGAAGTCGAACACTCACTTCGAATGTACTGCCGCAAGAATAACTTCGCTGAGCTGCAAGAAAGAGAACGCGAAGTGGGTGTGTTACAAGCACGAATTGGGTCCCTCGAAGCAACTGTGGAGGATTACAAAGAAAGAATTAATGTGTTCGAGGAGGCTGCAGCTGGAGGGGACACCTATTGGCAGAAGAGACTACGCGACGCTGCTCGAATGGTACAGGACAGAGACCAGTACTACGCAAACCTAATGGTGGACATACAGTGAGTCGCCAGACATGTGAATGATTTAGCTGTCGAGGCTGAGACACTCCGACCTTTTATAGTCCCGGGAATGGAAGAAGCTCCTAGGTTCCTCAAGCTGCTCAGGGCAATTGAAAAATTAGGAGATAGAGCTAGAGTCTATCTATAGGACTCTGTGTTGTAATTAGATCTTTTGTACTAGGGATCTTTACTTTGTAACATGAACTTTGTTGTAATCAAGACCCTTTAATTCCCGTGGAAGTAGTTCAAAAGGGTGATTACCAGTGGAATCAGTACCTTATCTGCATACATTCTTGCATTTACATCATAACATTCGCATCATTGTACATGCATTTATTTTTTGCAACCATATTAACAATATGAATATTGTGGCGTTGTGTGTAGTTAACCCGCAATCATTCATCACCCATACTTTACCCGGCTACAAAGAAAGCTCATGGAAGAAAGGATAATTAGTCTAGAAAGAGGGCAAAGAGAGCTCGAGACAAGGCTTGAAGAGGCCCAGAGAAGCCTTAGTGATCAGATTGCGCAATCACAAACATCTATAGTATCTGACATAACCACATTGCTGGCAAAGAGTCTTAAAAAAAGAATAGAATGAGAAAATGTTCAAGAGCCAGAAGGTACCCCGGCTCACTACAAGGTTCAACCAACTGCACCAAACCAGGCTAGGAAGGTGTATATTGACCCTTCAGGAATGTCTTCTAGCTTTCAAGTAGGGCCACCTGAGACTCAACCCCTCGATACTGAAGCACTTTATGAAGAAGAAGTGCCGGACCTGAACATGGTCGAAAGAATCAGGAATGAGGTAGAAAAAAAGTGGGAAGAAAGATTTCGCCTCATGGAGGAAAAATTTAAAGCGTTACAATCAAATGAAGAATCAGGAAATGACGCTAGCGACTTAAGTCTGGTGTCTGATCTTGTCTTACCACCAAAATTTAAAACGCCAGAGTTCGATAAATATGATGGAACCACATGTCATTCTGCACACATAACAATGTATTGTAGAAAAATGGCGGCCTACCATAAGGACGAAAAGCTGTTGATCCATTGTTTCCAGGATAGTCTAACTGGAGCGGCGTTACGTTGGTACACTCAGTTGAGCAAGGCAAATGTCAAGACATGGAAAGATCTGTCTAAAGCATTTACTGAGCAATACAAACATGTAACAGACATGACCCCTAGCAGAATTATGTTAGAAAATATGAGGCAGAAGTCCAACGAAAGCCTGCGGCAATACGCCCAAAGATGGAGAGAAGTGGCAGCCCAAATCCAGCCACCCGTCCCGGAGCATAAAATCACGCCATTATTTGTCAATACTCTGAAAGGGGCACTCTTTGATCGCCTCATTAATAACACAACGCAGTGCTTTGCCGACTTAATCAGGACTGGGGAGTCCCTCGAACTGGCAATTAAGAGCGGCAGAATTGATGGTGGAGAAGGGTCTCGAAAGTATAACAAGAGAAATGAAGTAAACACCACCAGCACCTATACCGCCCCGAAGAACTTCACAGTCTCACAGCCACAAGCACCTGTGGGAAAAACACAAAATTCGAATCAAAGAGATGAGAGAGTCACCAGAAAAGAGAAAGATATGAGAACTTTCACTCCCCTACCTGTTTCGTACTCAGAACTTTATTCCCAGTTGTATGAAGCAGACCTGGTCCGGCCATACATCGTTACTCCTGTCAATCCGCCCTTTCCGCCTTGGTATAATCCTAGCGCACATTGCGACTATCACGGCGGTACCCCTGGACATCCCACTGAGAACTGCCTTGCCTTCAAAAAGCTTGTGCAGAATTTAATCGATTCTGGGATACTGAAGTTTGAAGAGCTGAGTGTAGCCAACAACCCGCTGCCTAATCATGGGAACAGAGGGGTAAATGTCATCGAAAAATGCTTTACTAGGAGGATAAAGGATGATGTGTTAGAAATCAAGTCTCTTTTACGGTGGGAATTTCAACAGTTATGCATGGCCCGTGTGATCGACAAAGGTATGATAACAAGGCGGAAAGAATGTGGAAAGTATTGCGAATTCCACCAGATTGAAGGGCATGATATCCAAGAATGTGACGAGTTCAAGAAATGGGTGCAGGAATTGATGAATGAAAAACAAATAGAATTCTTTGAGGAGCCCATGGGGAAGAAGGGGTCGGACGTACACATGACGGATAGCCCCAAAACTAAATACGGGAAGGATAGATCTTTTATCATCTCTCCCAGGCCAGGGAATGCAGGTGTCTCCCAAGGAGAAACCAGCAAAGTAAGTCCCAAGATCATCATTTCAGCACCATCTCCATTCCCATTCAAAGATATGCGACAAATTCCCCGAATTATCTTTGTAAATGTGACCACGCCAGAAAAACCAGAACACGATCAGGTAAAAGAGCCTACGTTGAAAGACCAACAAAGCCAGAACGATGTGAACGTTGGTGAGGCAGGCCATTTCACAAGGAACGGCCGATGTTATTCCTCCGAGGCTTTGAAAGCGGCTGAAAAAGATAAGGGGAAGAGTACAAAGAAGATTAGCCTACACGCAGATATTTGGAGAAGAACCTCCCCAAATATAAATGAGCCGAAATCGAGGCCCGAGCCAAAGAATTTCTAAAGTTCTTGAGACATAGCGAGTACAGCGTAGTGGAACAACTACGAAAGCAACCGGCCAGGATCACAGTGCTGGAATTACTCTTGAGTTCATAGAAGCATCGGGAGACGCTATTAAAAGTGCTGAAACAAACTTTTGTGCCCCAGACATTTCAGATCAAACCTGGACATGATAGTGGGGCATATTATCGCTATAATCATATCACGTTCGGTGATGATGAGATCCGAGGGAGGAATGGGGTCTACCAAAGCCCTTAACATCACTACCCACTGCAAAGGGTATGTATTACCAGGCGTACTGATCGACAACGGGTCAGCATTGAATGTCTTGCCTATGGTTACCCTGCAAAAATTACCAATAGATGGTTCGCACCTAAAGCCCTCGCCACAACTCTGTAAGAGCCTTTGATGGTACAAAAAAAAGGAACAATGGGGAAAATTGAGGTGCCCCTATTGATCGGACCAACCAATATGTGATTGATTTTGTGGTGATGGACATAAAACCATCTTACAAACCGCTTGTTGGGAAGACCGTGGATCCACTCCGCAGAGTTGTCCCCTCATCATTGCATCGAAATTAAAATTTGTAGTTGAAGGCAAATTGGTCACAAGAGAGGCAGAGCATGAATTTGTTGTTTCAAAGACATCGGACACCCCCTACATTCAAAATGATGAAGATGTTTGGAATGCTCATTCCGAGCATTGGAACTAGTAAATGCCACATTCGTTTCAGAGGGAAGTCGGATCCCCTACCCCAGGTTATCTAATTGTACTAAGATGACCGTCGCAGAAACTCTGGGCCGAGGAGCCAAAATAGGAAAGGGGCTGGGGAAGAAATTACAAGGAAACCTGAGACCCAAGAATATGATAACCAAGAAGGATCGTTTCGGGCTGGGTTACCAACCAAGTGTCCAACAGAAGAAAGAGGAATATAAGAGGAAGGATGAGCAAAGAAAAGCTAGATCTAAAGGAGAAGACATTCCGTGGAGGCTGATGTCCTTTCCTAGTTTGAAAGCCACTTTTGTCTCCAGAGGGTTCTACCAGCCAGGTCAAGATATTGGAGAGGCAATGAAGAAAAATGATGAACTTAACCAGGAGGAAGTACTCAGTGAATCATTTGAGGGGATGTACATCAACATGATAGCTGAAAAGGACCGAGGCAGCAAAATGTTGACCAACATCCGCCCTTGCCATCCCGGGGAAACACTCGATAACTGGAGCTGCATTGATCTACATGTAGTTTTTAGGAATAGATCAGAGTAATGCTCCGAATCAACCTTTTGTTTTTGCCAATAAACAATGGGGATCTCTTGTATGGGGCACCTATGTTAACTTTTTGATTGAAATGAAAATATCCCCACTTTCCTAAAATGACCAAAGATTCTTTTATTTCATTCATGCATTCTTCATATTCATTCCCTTCATATAAAGTCGTCTCTTTCCCAATACAATTCATTCTCATTTAATGCAGGTCGCTCATGATTGACGATATGAATGATACCGGATCCAATCCTGAAGTGAATTTCGAATGCCCTGAGGTCTCAGAGGGAATTGAGGAAGGATATGATGAAATAGAAATTGAGGTCGCGGAAGAGTTAAAGAAAATGGTGGACAACGAAGAAAGGCAGATCATGCCCCACCAAGAAGAAACAGAAATTGTCAACTTGGGGACTGAAGAAGAGAGAAAAGAAATAAAAGTAGGAACGACGATTTCCTCAAAAACCAAGCATGAACTGATAGCCCTACTTCAGGAATTCAATGATGTCTTCGCTTGGACTTATCAAGATATGCCATGATTGAATACCGACATAGTGGTGCACAAATTGCCAACAAAATCAGAGTGCAAACCAGTACAGCAAAAACTTCAGAGAATGAGACCAGATATGTTGTTAAAGATCCAAGAAGAAGTGAAAAAGCAATTTGATGCTGGATTCTTGGAGGTAGCCAAATACCCCGAATGGGTTGCAAACATTGTACCAGTACCAAAGAAAGACGGGAAAGTTCGTATGTGTGTAGATTATAGGGATCTGAACCAAGCCAGCCCTAAAGACAACTTCCTTTTACCACATATTGACACGCTGGTTGACAACACCACAGGACATTCATGGTTTTCCTTCATGGACGGCTTCTCAGGGTACAACCAGATAAAGATGGACTCTAACGACTTGGAGAATACCACATTCATAACCATGTGGGGCATTTTTTGTTATCAAGTGATGCCGTTTGGGCTAAAGAATGCAGGGGCAACATACCAAAGAGCAATGATGACTCTTTTCCATGACATGATACACAAAGAAATAGAAGTATATGTGGACGATATGATTGCCAAGTCCCGAACAGAGGAAGAGCACCTACAAAACTTGAGAAAACTATTCCAAAGACTACGGAAGTACCAACTGAGGCTCAATCCTACCAAGTGTACCTTCGCCGTTACTTCTGGAAAACTCCTAGGGTTCGTGGTAAGTAGAAGAGGGATCGAGATTGATCCAGATAAAGTGAAAGCCATCCAGGACCTTTCACCACCCCGCACGCAGAAGGAAGTTCGCGGTTTCCTGGGGAGGCTGAATTATATCTCTCGTTTCATTTCCCAATTAACCAACCAATGTGACCCGGTCTTCAGACTTCTTAGAAAGAATAATCCTGGCGTGTGGGATGAAGAATGTCAAAGAGCCCTAGAAAAGATCAAAAGGTACCTGACAAATGCTCCAATTTTAGTCGCACCAGCACCTGGTCGACCACTAATTCTCTACTTAACAGTCTTTGAGAATTCAATGGGATGCGTACTGGGGCAACACGATGAGTCAAGAAAAAAGGAGCAAGCCATCTATTACCTAAGCAGGAAATTCAATGATTGCGAAACACGGTACCCGCCAGTGCAGAAGCTGTGTTGTGCCCTAGTTTGGGCTACCAAGCGGCTTAGACAGTACATGTTGTACCATACTACCTGGTTGATATCCAAGCTAGACCCATTGAAGTTCCTAATGGAAGCGCCAGCACTAACGGGAAGGATGGCTCGATGGCAGATGCTCTTATCCGAATTCGATATAGTATACGTTAATCAGAAAGCCTTAAAAGGGAGTGTCGTAGCAGATTTCCTAGCTAGTCGTGCTTCAGAAGACTATGAGGCATTGAAATTTAGTTTCCCAGATGAAGACTTGATGTGCATTACAACCGAAGAAGAGGTTTCAGATGATAAGTCATGGAAACTTTACTTGATGGAGCCTCCAACGCCCTCGGACATGGGATAGGGGCAGTGCTAATTTCACCTGAGGACGTCTATTATCCTTTCACCAGCAGATTGGAATTCTTCTGCACAAACAATATAGCTGAATACGAAGCTTGCATCATGGGACTGAACTCAGCCATCGAGAGAAAGGTTAAGAAACTTCGAGTGTTCGGAGATTCGTCCTTAGTCATTTACCAATTGCGCGGGGAGTGGGAAACCAGGGACCCGAAGTTGGTCAAATATCATGAATTGATCCAAGAGCTCGCCAAAGAGTTCGAAAAGGTTAGCTTCAATTACCTGCCCCGAGAAGAAAATCAGATGGCAGATGCATTGGCAACCTTGGCATCCATGTTTAAAACAAACACCGGGGCAGAAATGAAGCCCATTGAAATGCAGACGTTTGAAAGGCCTGCTCATTGTTGTAATGTACATGAAGAGATTGACGGAAATCCATGGTACTATGATATCCTGCAATATGTCAAGCTTCGAAAGTATCCAGAAGGGGCAAACGACAATGACAGAAAAACGCTCAGGAAAATGGCAACAAAATATGTCCTAGATGGAGAGATCCTATATAGGAGAAGTCATGATCAAACATTGCTGAGATGTGTGGATGCCTGGGAGGCGAAGGAAATCTTAGCCGAAGTACATGATGGGATCTGTGGAACGCATGCCAACGGGCTGTCTATAGCCCGAAAAATTATGAGATACGGTTATTTCTGGTTGACCATGGAGGGAGATTGCATCGATTACGCCAGGAAATGCCACAAATGCCAAATTTACGCTGAAAAAATTCACGCACCCCCATCGCCTTTACACACCATGAATTCTCCGTGGCCTTTCGCAGCGTGGGGCATGGACGTCATCGGGCAGATCCATCCGAAAGCTTCCAATGGTCACCGTTTCATTTTGGTCGCCATAGACTACTTCACTAAATGGGTAGAGGCAGCGTCTTACGCCAATATCACCAAGACTACAGTTTGTAAGTTCTTAAAGAATGAAATTATTTGTCGATACGGATTGCCAGAAAGGATCATCACCGACAACGCTTCCAATCTGAATAACAAAATGATGAAGGACGTATGCACTCAATTCAAGATAACACACCATAATTCCACAGTCTATCGTCCTAAAATGAATGGAGCGAAGGAAGCGACAAACAAGAACATAAAGAAGATCATAGCGAAGACTACGGATACCTACGAGGGATTGGCATGAGAAGTTGCCTTTTGCCCTTTTCGCCTATAGGACGTCCATTCGCACATCAACAGGGCAACACCCTACTCCTTGGTGTATGGTACCAAGCGAAGACTCCCAATTGAGGTAGAGATTCCGTCTCTCCGGTCTTAAACGCAGTAAAATTGGAAGAAGCTGAATGGGCGCAGGCGGACTCGACCAGCTAAATCTCATTGACGAAAAAGACTAAAGGTCATTTGTCATGGTCAGATGTACCAAAAGCGGATGGTGCAGGCATACAACAAAAAGGTGCGCCCAAGAGAATTCAAAGAAGGGGATCTGGTACTCAAGAAAATCCTCCCTATCCAGAAAGATTCTCGAGGAAAATGGATGCCCAACTGGGAAGGACCGTACGTCGTAAAAAATGCCTTCTCAGGAGGAGCCCTAATCCTAACAGAAATGGATGGGGACGAGCTGAAAAATCCTGTAAATTCTGATGCCGTCAAAAAGTACTATCTCTAAAAAAAATGATGATGAAATATAAAAAAAGAGAACAAAATGGAGAGCTCAGGGCGAAAACCCGAAATCGGGCGTCTTGAAGCAAAGGAAGGACCCGAGTTGAAAACTCGTAAAGGGCGGCTCGGGTAAATTGAAAAGTTGAATATCCGAAGAGAAGGGTATCCCTATGAACATCATGAAGAGAAAGCTTCAGGCAAAAAAATTCTACACCGGTTGACAGGATCATGTATCATTCATATCGAAGATAATGAGAGATCTTGTATTTTCATACTTAACTCATGTGTTTCATACCTTTCTTTTTAAGATATCCCAAGCCCTTAATCATAATAAAACCGTGTTTTTGAGCATCCATTCCTGGCCTTCTTGTCAATTTCAGTCAAATAAGATAACATAGGCTTATAATGAAACAAGAGATTTCGAAGCATTACTATGATTTAACCTTGAAAATGCAGGTGACCAAAGAAAACGATGTTAACTCCGTCCTCTAGTTCCTTACATAATGGCTGTCGATAGGGAATGCGGGAAGCTTCAAACAACCAGGTAGGATGACCAATGGCACATGTCCTATCTATTCAAGGAAGGCATACGAGATAACAAAAGAGATCTCTTGGGTGAAAACCAGAAGGGCACCCCTCTCAAAAAAAAACTCTCTAAAGTGAAAACCCGAAAGGGCACTTTAGAATTCCAAGTCATAACTGGAGAAAAAGAAAGGTTGAGATGGTTGAACCTGACAGTGAAGCGGGGTATCGATGCCCGTAAGAAAGGAGAAAGCGAATATCAAGATCAAATAAGGATCAAAACAAGCCCACCAAGATATTGACTCTCATGCATCATGAATAGTCAGACATCACTAGGATTAGGAGCATGTCAATTCATTTGTCATAGCATTTTGTTTTCATCTCAGACAGGTATCTGCAGATTTAAAGAGACATCGATGGCCATCGCGGTGAGAATCCCAAATGAGAAGACAATGTTTTACATACAAAAGGCACATGTTTTCAAGCTCCAGAGAGAGGTTCTATATAGGAAGAATCCTCCTCTCCGAGGCTTCAGAAGCTGAAAGTTCTATATAGGAAGGACTGACAGCTCCAGGGTGAAGACTCGTAGTTCTATATAGGAAGGACTCCCAGTCGAAGGAATTCACCCATGACACGCAAGATTATATAGGAAATCCTGTAGTGTCGAAAGCAAAGAGTTCTATATAGGAAGGGCTCCGAGCTTCAATGTCTTAGAGTAAAAGATTCTATATAGGAAGAATCCGTAACTCTAAGATTTTAAGACGCCGAAAAGTTCTATATAGGAAGGACCAACGGCTCCAAGGTGAAGACTCGCAGTTCTATATAAGAAGAACTCTCAGTCAAAGAAATTCACCAATGACACAGGGTTATATAGGAAACCTGTTGTGTCGAAAGCGAAGAGTCTTATATAGGAAAGGCTCCAAGCTTCATTGTCTTAGAGTGAAAGGTTCTATATAGGAAGAACCTGTAGCTCTTAGATTTCAGACGCCAAAAGTTCTATATAGGAAGGACTGACGGCTCCAGGATTTGAAGACTAGCAGTTCTATATAGGAGGAACTCCCAGTCGGAAGAATCCATCAGTGGCGCAAAAGGTTTTATATAGGATAAACCAGCGTTGAAGGCGAAGAGTTCTATATAGGAAGGACTCCAAGCTTTACTGTCTCAAAGTGAAAGGAATGACTCATAATTCGGGATTTCAGAGCGAAGGGTTCTATATAGGAAGAGCCTTTAGCTCCAAGATCGGAAGGTGACGAAGCTCTATATAGGAAGAACTTACGAGCCTGAAGATTCAGCCAAGGAAGAGCGGAGATATCCAAAAGAACACGTTTTTCCAAAGCTACAAACAGGGAAGTCTGATAAAAATGAGTGCTTATGAATCTTTGCTTTGCTTCCCATTCCATGAGAACAAGCAAAGAGGGGCAACTGTAATCACTCATTTTCATTTGTAAATACATATTGCATGTATATTTATTA
This sequence comes from Hibiscus mutabilis, assembly GCA_019671005.1. Taxonomy (NCBI): domain Eukaryota; kingdom Viridiplantae; phylum Streptophyta; class Magnoliopsida; order Malvales; family Malvaceae; genus Hibiscus; species Hibiscus mutabilis. The sequence goes on from CM033733.1 coordinate 12,045,239, forward strand.
TATATGAATGTTACTAATATAAATATAAGGTAGTGTGTGCATGTATATTATAAGCTATGTATGTATACGTATTAATGATGTATGTGTATCGTGTATGTATCTAGAGTATGAGCGTATTTGATTAATATATAGATGTTATGTTAATTATATGTATGATTATACGTACGTATGCTAGAATGTTATATTAATTAATGTTTGTATAATATAAGTATACGTTTTCGTATGTATGTGTATTGTTATTATAATACTAATTATATTATTATTAACATAATTGGGCTGATAAAATGAAATCAAAAAATTAAATATATTAAACCCAAATAAAAATGAAGTCCAAGTCCAATTACAAACAAATTACAAGGCCCGGTTGGCCCAAACCCAAATCTTATCTAATTACAGTTACTGTGTGTGCAGGTGACTGTGGGCCGTTGGATCAAGATCTGATCCAACGGCCACGATACAACCAAGAGGTCAAAAATATCTGCCAGCCGCGTGTTCCACACGTATGGACCGTTCGAGTGCCACGCGCGCGTGTGATTCACGCGCGCGTGTGATCCACGCGCGGACGCTTTAATATCCCACACGCGCGTAAGATCCACGCGTTCTGACTCCTCGACTGCGGAGCTCCACGTGGCAAGATCTGGAGCCGTCTCATCAAATCGAGGCTTTATCCAGGCCGTTCGTTCTTCAAGCCATCTCGACCGTTAGATCAGATCTGATCTAACGGCCGAGAACGCGTCTGGCCGCTGGCAGAACACCCATACCGCCACCACGCCGATATTCAACCCCCGTGTTCAGAACATGCCCAAGACAACAAGCAAAAATTGTCAGTTCAGATCTGAAAAAGCAAGATGCAACTTGCACCAAAACAAAGACAATGATATATATGAAACGGGGACTTTTGTAACGGGGAAGAGATAACAGAGAGGTAACAAAAAAAAAGAGAGTGATAACAGAGATCTTGTAATACAAAAAAAACTGAAAGTTGTAAACATTCAAGGAAATCGAAAGAAAAGTCCATTGGTAAATCCTCTTTTCTTTTTTTATTTTTGCATGCATATACTAAAGAGAAAAACAGAAACAAGAAAAAAAAAAGTCGTCTTACCATCGCTGTTTGTGGGTCTTCCCTTCCTCAGTGATAAGCCTTTCGGCTTCTCCAAGCCTGATATGGTGAACTAAAGGGAGGGGAAGACCCCTTGTAGTTTCGTTTTGGTTTAAAAAAATATTTTTTTCGCTTCGTATTTTCTAGATCTAGGGCAAATAAGGGTGTATCCTCTGAATCCAACCACGGATTCATGTTGAGGATGAAAAAGGGGGTTATTTTGGTGTGTTTTGGAGGCTCGCCGGCGCCGATTAGCGGCGGCCGGCGGCGGAGAACATGGCGGCCGGCCGCCGGATTCTGGGTTTCATGGGATAGTTGAGAGAGAATGAAGAACAGATGGTTCTTGCAAAATCAGAAAAATGAAACAAATGGCTGAAAATCTGATTTCGGCCTAAAAAGGGGGCTTTTATAGTTATTATTATTTTGCTAAATGGGTAAATTACGCACTTAATCCCACTGCATTTTCAATATTTTTGTTTTTGTCTTGCCGCATGGTATAATTACATTCCCAGTCCCCTTGATATTTCAAAATCTTGTAATCCAGTCCTTAAATTACACCGAATCAGTTTTCAAATGGTAAAATTACGCCTTTAGTCATCCCGCGTTTTTGAACTTTTCATTTTGGGTCTACCCCTTGGTCTAATTACAGTTTTGATCCTTTTAGGTTTTGTTTGTTTCGCAATTTCGTCCCTAAATTACATATTATTGTTCTTTAATTTACACTTATGACTTTTATTTTTCTTTCATTTCAGTCCTGTATTCTTTGTAAATATTCATGTTCATATTATAATCGTATATGTTGATATTCTATTATTTTATTTTATGTCCCTCGTATATGCCTCGTATTTTATGTTTATATGTATATGTGTGTTAAGCTTATAATAGTCATGTATTTTTTATCCATTATTCGTATTAAAACATGTTATGTTCTATTTGACTCAGAAAAAAAGATGTTCTTGTATTTTTGTACGTATTGTATGTTTTCTTGGCTTTTAGGTTACGTGTTAGTGTGTCTTCTTTTATGTATAATATATTGTTCCATATATGTTGAAATATGTTTTATTACTAGCATGTATGTCTTTTTGAAATATTTGTTTGTCTATATACGTAATTTTCCCTGCATTGTTATTCTGACTTGTTAAAGTTGTTTTTATCTATTATTTAGAATAATATGTATATATGCATGTTTTAGTCTAGAATATCATTTATGTTAGATTAGTATTCTGTTATGTCAATATTTATTACATTTAAATATTTTGCCATGTTTTATATTTTGGCCATTAAGATTGCATATGATTTATAACTTGTTAATGCGGTGCCCTTTTATCCGAGCGTAAACGGGGCCAGTATCAGGCGTAGTGATAGTGGTTGGGCGTTTATTCTCGGATAACAGGGCCCTTAAAATTTATTCGCAATTATGACCGAATTTTAAAATAATCGTCACTTTAATCCGGAAAATCCAATATTAATAAAGCGGTAATTATTAAAGTACCAATTTTGGGCGGTGTGGGGGTGCTAATCCTTCCCCATCCGTAACCGACTCCCGAACCCAATCCTTTTGAATCTCTGGTTTTATGGTGTCCGGCCTACCTAAGTGGCCGATGGCGACTCCATTTTTTAAAATGCGGTTTTTTTAAAAAAAACCCACGGAATAAATATTTTATATCAAAAAAAATCACAAACACCTTTCACAAACATCCTTCGAAAACCCGCGTTTTTATTTTAGCGATAAAGAAAAGGACATCGCTACAGTTCTGCGGCCCTGACTGAATCTTCTGCGTCGCAGTGCCTTACTATCGTACCGTCTTCTTTCGCGATTGGTCTTTGCTCGGCCTAACTTGATACTGTAATATTATCGTTTCTGGCAAAACAGATCTTTTCTATTTTGGAAGCCTTTTAATGAATTGTTCTTGAATCAACACCATGTCATGATATGTAACATGAATGCAAATAAAGGCGTTGATTCCGCTGGTAATCACCCTTTCGAACAACTTTCATGGGAATTAAAAGGTCCAAATTACAAAAAATGTCCATATTACAAAAGGAGTCCCTATTACAAAAAGAGTCTTTATTACAAAAAGTCTTAATTACAAAACAAAGTTCTACACATAAGCCGTAGCTCTACCTCCTAGCTGAGGTAGCTCTGAGCAACTTGATAAACCTTGGTGCTTCTTCCATGTCCGGGGTTACGAAAGGTCGGAGAGTCGCGGCTTCGGTAGCTAAGTCATTCACACACCTTGTAACTCGTTGTATGTCCACCATCAGGGACTCGTGTGTATACTTTGGCACTATACGCTTGTTCAGCAAATCGTTACTTCGAATCTGTTGATTAATCTCTGACCGATGTCGCGCGACTGGATCGATGACGTCCTTCCTAAGACACCTTTTTTCCATGATGAAAGATTTTCTAATTGGGCAAACCACTTGAATCAACGTCTCTATGTAATGTGGATGCAATGATAATGCAACAAAAGTATGTGTAAAATAAAAATAAAACACAAAAAATGAGTTAGTACCGGATAAAAATAATAAATACATAAATAAAAGGACAAATAAAATAAAATAAGGTAAACAAACAAAAAAACCCTATTTATCCCGTCTAAAACACTTGAGGTTATCCGCATGGCTCTAAAGGGGTGGGTTTCTATGTATTCTCTACATGCAGTCTTGGTTCTAGGAGGTATCCGAATTGTCCTTGTTGTCCCCTACTAAGAGTAGCAAGGTCCTCGATCATCACCCATTATAGGCTCCTTTCAACCGGGTTCAATTTAGGGGGACCCATTCGCTTATGCCCGTATGAAGGAACGATATCCTTACGAAAGCATAAGGTACTCGAGCCCTGAAGGTACTTGCTAGGCCCATACGGGAGAACGATATCTCCACGAAAGCATTAGCGTTTCCCCCCACTTAAAAAACGGGTTTATATGTCATATTTTAAATGCGTTAAAATAAACACGCAATTATAACTGAATGTTAATTTAATAGTCACTTTAACCCAGAATTTTTAATATTAATAAAGCGGTAATTATTTTAAAAAGCTTGACTCTCTTCTTGTTTTCGAAAAACAAAAAATTGTCCCCAGCGGAGTCGCTATCTGTAGCGATGTCCTTTTCGCTAAAAAAATGTGTTTTCGAAGTGTTTGTGGTTTTTCGAGTATTAAAATATTTATTCCGTGGGGTTTTAAAAATACCGTATTTTATTTAAAGAAAGGGAGTCACCACCGGCCACTTAGGTAGGCCGGACACCATAAAACCAGAGATTTGAAAACTATTGGGTTCGGGAGTCGGTTACGGATGGGGAAGGATTAGCACCCCCACACCGCCCAAAATTGGTACTTTATAATTACCGCTTTATTAAAATTAAACTTCCGGGATTAAAGTGATGATTAATTTAAAATTTGGTTATAAGTGCAGGTAAATTTTAAAGGCCCCGTTATCCGAAAGTAAACGCCCAACCATTATCACTACGCTTGATATTGGCCCCATTTACGCTCGGATAAAAGGACACCGCATTGACAATTAATATCTCAAAATGCAACTTAAGACATGGCAAATATAAATAAATACAAAGCGATAAAAATATGAATAAATACTAACATAATAAAATACTAATCTAACATAAATAAAATACTAATCCGAAACATACATACATAAATATTAATCTAACACATAAAAAACGAATCTAACATAAATAAAATATTAATCTAAAACATAAATTTAAAACATAAATAAATACTAATCTAAAACATACATATATAAATATTAATCTAACTCATAAATAAATAAATAAATCTAACATAAATAAAATACTAACATTCATAAATATTAATCTATCACATTAATAAAAACAAATTTAACATAAATAAAATATTAATATAAAACATAAATTTAAAACAGAATAAATACTAATCTAAAACATAAATAAACATACAAACTAAAAAACACAATTTTAAATTAACTACTACTTCATTAAATCATAAAAATTACAACACAAATAAAAAGGAAAGAAAATATACCTAACTAGGAGCTCGAATGACGAACCCCGACTGAACCCCACTGAGATCTACCACGACCTCTCCAAAAATATTAACTAGATCGGATCCAAAATAGGACCCCGATCGAATGTTGGATCGAACCAACTGGGGTCGAGGGCACTGCCCCAACCCGGCCAGCCTTGCGGCCGGCCTAGCTCCCAATTGGGGAGCCAATTTCATGGCAATTTTATGGCCATTTTTTGGCAATTTGACGTGAAATTGTCTGCCCCCATGCCTTGTATTTATAGGCAAAGGGGTGGGTAGTTTGGGTGACGTGGAACATGCTGCTCCACGCAGTTTCTTTCTTTTTTTTTAATAATATATTTATTATTATTATTATTTTGATTTTTTATTAATTTTATATTAATATTATTATTAAAATAATACTAATAACACTAAAACCCGGTCAAAAATGAGTGATTACACCTATAAAATGATATTTTTGTAACCATAGACTTAAAGTAACAAAAAATGATAGTTTAAGGGCTTATTTTGCCCAAATCATAGTTTAGGGACTTAAAATAACCAAAAATGATAGTTTAAAGGCCTATTTTGCCCAAATCATAGTTTAAGGGTCAAAAGCAGAAAAAATGTATAGTTTGAGGGTTGTTTTTTTTAGTTTAAGCCGATAAATTTTTGTGTATTCTATTTTTAAAAAAGAAATGATTCAGTTTTATAATTATGGAATAATTGATTTTAGTTGTTTAAATTAATAAAAAGTTAAGCAATGTGAAATGAATTATTATTGATATATTTACTAATATTTTTATAACTAAAATCAGGAATATTAACGTGGAAAGCAAATATTTATAATAAAAAATAGATTCCACATCAAATTACCAAAACGTGGGATTCCATCGAGTTGTATTCTCGATTTTGGTGACCCCACCACACACATGTTCTTGGGATACACACACATCTAAACAGTGTGGCAAAGAAAATTTAACTCTTTTAAGGCACATGCAATGTTGCAAGAGATATCACAAATTATAATATTGATTAGTGTTTAAGATATTTATTTATTTGCAAATGTATTAAACTAGCTTATAATCAATGTGATAAGAAAATTTAATGGATGGAATAATAAGAAATTTGATATTGTTTTATTAAAATAATCTTTTTTTATTGAACATCGACCTAAGAAGGTAAGATTACGATATTTGGGCCATAAATATAAAATCACCTAAGAATCTATTTTATTACATTGTCCATTACGATGCAGTGAATTTATGATTGCTGATGCTAATGTCTAGGACGATGCCAAAGTCCAACACCTTTTCACCCCTGCAGATGCGAGACTGGTTCTTGATTGTCCGATTGCCCTGTCCTCAAGGGATATCCTCCTTTGGACAAATCACTCAACGAGACTATATTCGGTCTGATCAGCCTATTATTTATGGCTCATCCCTGGGAATCATTCAGACACTCCACCATATAAACTGTGGTTCATCCTATCCAAATTGCAGACCCTACTTAAGATAAAAAAAATCATCTGGAGGCCAGATCATGAGGCACTTCCAGTTGTGTTTCAAATGCTCCAATCATGTTTAATGACTGATGATATATGCCCAATGTGTTGTCTCTGTGAGGAAACGGTGCTACATGCTCTCCGGGAATGTCTGGTCACAAGGGACATATTTTCAATGCATGGGTTACATGGTCGAGTGTTACTGGATCAATCCACAACATGCAGAGAAGGAATGGAGCATTCAAGTGCCATTCTAGGACCTAATGCATTCACAGGGTTGCTGGTGTTGTTGTGGAACATATGGAATCAACGCAACCTCCAGCTTCATAATGATTGAGTGCCCCTCCTTGGCTAACTATTATCAGCGTCAATCAGTTGCAATCATGTAGCACAAGGGACGCTATCCAGACGAGATTCTGTACATCGACCTCGATGGAAGAAACTGACAGGTGATATGGTCAAAATAATCTTTGATGCTTCATTTAACTCTATTACTAATGCAGCATCCATGTGTATACTGGTAAGGGACAATGCTGGATTAGTGTTAGTCGCCTATACCAAGTTTATTGCTACTGCTCATGACGCCTCTGTGGAACATGTAGGTAATGCTGGTTCAAAATTGTATTTAAACTTTATATAAATTTTGAACCCATCAACTAGTCCAGTAAAAAATATACAATTATTATTCTTAGGTGACTCAGATTCGAGTAGTTTGTATGTATTGTATGTGTGCATTACTAAAGGACTAAGATCAATGAACATATATTATCTGGTAATCACATTAGAATATTAAAAAATTATATAAATTTTAATACATTCAATTAGTTATATATTTTTTATACAAATATTAAACTATCCGCACTTTTAAATCCTTAAATGAGAGAATAATATTTTTTCTTGTAAATTTTTTAATAGTCTAAAGGTGATTACAAGATAATATGTGTTTATACATATTTTTAACTATTTGACAATGCACACGTCTTATAAATATAATAATAATAACAACAATAATAATTTCAATTAAATTAAGACTTCATCTATTAAATTTTATATAGTTATGTTATGGCTATATTTTATTTTTATTTTTTTATGCAATGTTCATACCGTATAATTATTATCGAATGTATGCAAATGACCGGTGAGGAAATGCCGACGTACGTAAACGATAGATGGGAGAAGGGTAGGTAGCTTTGAAGTTCAACTACAAAGCAAGGCCACATTTCCCACCTACCGCACCCCATCTTGCCGTCTTCAATTCAAACATTATACTTTCTGGGGTGAATTTTATTAATTAAAATTTGGGTTTATTTGCATATGAAGTATGAAAATATTATGAAAATAAAATAAATATAGATTATTTTGAAAATCCAAATTTAATTCATAAATCAAAATTTCCAAACACTACTTTATGTGGTAACTACACAGTGTTAGACTTATTTAGGCTAATGAGATATATCCTAATGCCAAACAGAGAATCATTATAACTGATATTATTAACTTTTATGGTCTAGTGCTACAATATATGAATTTCGTCTACTTCATTTGATTTTTAATTTAAACAAAAAAGAACAGATATTACATTAGACCACATTAAGAATATTTAAAAAATTAAACAAAACATATTTTTTTATTAATAAGGAGAAAATACTACCATAGACCTCGTTAAAAACTTTCCTAAAGCCTAATGGAGTAAAAGAGTACCCTATGATAATATTACAGAAATAAGACAGGAAAAACCCGATTGCAGAAAACAAACAAAGCAAAGCTAGCTACACTACTCAACATGCAGGGTATTTAAGACCTCATCTAAAGGAGACAGAAAAAACTTTGGTTCAAAATTATTCTGGGGACTCAATCTCGCCATTGCATCTACAACTCGATTACCTTCTCTGAATACATGTCGGAATTCAACACTCCACTAATTCCGCAATAGGCAACGGATGGATTCAAGCAAGGAAGATTGTGAGCACCTTCCACCATTATTTTGCAAAGCACGAACCACATCTAAATTATCGGATTCCACCACAATAGAGATCGCCTTCATTTTTAAAGCACATTCCAACCCCTCATACACTGCCCAAAATTCCGCTTCCAAGGCTGAACACTTACCGATAAATTTAGAGAAACCTGCAATCCAAATACCATTGGAATCTCTAATAACACCTCAACATGAAGCGCTACCATCAGACGTACTTCGCGCGCTATCAACATTAAGTTTCCAAACACCCCTTGTGGGAGGCGTCCACTGCCCATGTTGCTGTCGCACAGCAGATCTGGTTCCTTGCTGCGCACAGTCGACTTTAATCGCTCAGATAGCTTCCATTGCTACACAATACCCTCAAGAACCGTCCTACGATCATTAGTATATGGGTCGAAAATTTTCCTGTTTCGAGCCCCCCATAAATTCCAAACAATGAAGCCAAATAGCAGCGCCCAGGTCGTATCAGAAATACCAAAGTAATGGGGATCAACTAAGTTTAGCCAAATCCAATAAAGCAAGGGCGTAGAAAAGAAAATCGATTGCTTTGCCGTGGGAATTAAACCAGACCAAATAGTCGATGCATACGGACAATCGCGAAAAATATGACCGATGTCTTAAAAATTTGCAGCACACGCCACACAAGCTGTAGAATTCGTAAGGTGTCGACGAGTCCGCTCCACATTAGTCAAAATTCGACCCTTACAAACCAACCACAAGAAAGCCTTAACTCATTGCAAACCTCTAAATTGCCGAATCACTTTCCAGATTGCATTGCCACAACCCAAATGTTGCAGGAGATGTATAGTATAAGCCGATTTCACTGTAAATGAAGAACTTTCTTCCCAACGCCACCCAGGTTTGTCCATAATAGCAGTCGGTCTTGGAGCCTTAATAGCAGCAATGTAAACAAGAACATTAGGTGGGAGGAGATGTTGAAAACGCTCTCATGCCCACTGCCCATCAGCAGTCACCATTGTCCACACCGGTGTAAATCTCAGAAACTGTTGAGAAGGATCGGTTATGACCATGAGTAGCGGCCCAACTCCCGTTACCCAATTATCGCGCCAAAAATCAATGTTGTCCCTGTTACCCACATTCCAAATCACACTATTCCGCACATCAGGCCAAACCAAGGTTAGGCCACAAATGTGAGCAATTACGACGATACAAGGTAAACGACAAAGTATCATAACATTTATACTTAGCATGGATGAAACACACCCAAAGTTGATCCGATTTAGCAGCAAGATTGAATGCCACCTTCATTAGAAAAGCATCATTTTGTACACTTAAATGTTTGAATCCGAGACCCTCCTTCAACAATGGTGTACAGGCTTCCTCCCAATTAATTAAATAGACACCTCTCGCACCATTCGTATGACCCCAAATAAAATTGCAAATCGAACACTCAATTTCCTCACAAGTACCCTTTGGCAATCGAGTGGTTTGCATGGAGTAATAAGGAATCGCTGACAAAATTGACTTCGCAAGTGTAATCTTGCCAACAAAAGATAAGTATTTAGCCTTCTATCCTGATAGCCGATCCCTGACTTTTTAAACCTGTAACACTCCGAATTTTTACCCAAATTAAAAATCCTAATTTTGAAATCCCTAAATTCAAAACTCTAAAAATTAGGAATTTGAGTATGAAACCTTAGATTTTGGTAAATTAGGTTAAATACCCTAAATTAATTTTGGGATTTGAGTTTGGGAACCTAATTTTTTGCTAAAGGGTTAAATTGAGTTAATTAAAAATTGTTTGGCTTAATTCAGAATTTAGGGGTCATCTTATAAATTGGGCAAAGTTTGGGTGCTATTCTAGAAACTCTTAAATAGATGGATGGCCTATTGTGCAATTTACTCTTTGAAAAGGGTATTTAAACAACTTATCAGCCCTAAAACGCATTCTATTTCCTATTGCATTTGGTTGGCAGCCGCGTTTGATTCTCTCTCAACTGTTCAAAACGCATTCCTTTTTTTTTCTTTTTTTTTTAATTTAGTTCGATCAAACCCTGGTAAGATTCTAGCATCGCACAGCCATAATTGTTATTTTTTCTTCTGTCTCGTAGACGACATCGACTCTGAGAAAGACTATTTACCACGAGGACTACACGTGAGTAATATTTGGATTAGTGTTTCATTTTAGTTGGTGGCATAGCAATAATAGTACTAATATAGAAATTAATCTCATAGGTACTGGCACAGTTGGACCTAGTGCTTCTGATCGTGGGAAACGTATTATTCAGTAGGTTGAGTTGCTTTGGCTAAGGTGTGTTTTCTTCCGGTGCTATAAATAAATGATTTTATTTGTGTGTTTTACACTTGAGTGGTTTCTTTATTGTGTTGTGATTTTAAATTATGTTCTCCTTGCATAATATTTTCAGATTATGAATAAAATTGAGATTTAAAATAAATGTGTTGTGAATCCCTGATTTATTATCGGACTGTATTGAGACTGTAAAAGCTGTGATATCTTTTTACCGTGTTATCATGGGTTGGAATTGTACGGACGAAGTTCAGTGGTTTTATACCACTTGTGTTGGTGACTATGTAGTGAGGGGTTCTAGGGAACCTACTCTTTTTGGTGACTATGTAGTATGGGTGCATTGCATTGTGATTTTCATAAAACTGTGTTTATACAAGATTTGTGCTTTAAAAATAATTTTGTGAAAATTGTATGAAACTGAGTTTGTGATTGCTTGCACTTTAGAGATACACTGAGCCTTATAGCTTACTCCCAAATAGTTTTCTCTTACAGATATCTTGGACCCTAGGCGACTTGGTACCCGGAGGATCTCTTTATTTTATCGATTTAATTTTATCTTCAGTATGGACTATATTATTTTTAAGACTTGTTTATTATTATTATTGGGGAAACTTTGATGTATTTGGGAATTGAGGCTATTTTCAGTATACATGCATAATTTTTATATTAGGATGTTTTATTTTATCTTTCAAACTATAATATTATTGTTGGATTTTTAATAACGTTTTGGGATAGTTTATTTGGAAATGTTAATCCTTTTATATTATAAATTTTTAGATATCATTTTAACGCTTGAATTTTGACGAATTATTAAGTATTTAATTATTTTACAATTATTATGATTTATTATAAATAAAATTAGTTTCTTACGGGTAAAGTTTTCAATGGTGACTTCTTAAATTCGGCATTTTTCTTCTTGGCCGGGTTTAGGAGGTTACATTTAGTGGTATCAAAGCCAAGTTCAACCCTCGGACTGTGAGGCTCACAACAATCGATTTAAAAAAAATTGAAATTTTATGCTTGCATTAAATATTTTGGGTACATGGAAGTTTTCTGAATGGTTTATTACTTAATTATTATTTTAAAGTGTATTTTAAAATCTGAGATTCCGGTACCAATTCTAATCTTAGATAATTGCCTTTTGTAGATAATTGAGTCTAGCACCTCGTAGGATTGTTAGACTTGCTTCGGATAGAGGTCGAGGTCAAGGCCGAGGCTGAGGCCATACAGTTGGTGCCACTAGTGAACCTCTACCTGTTGTGGACCATACGGTTGATCAGAAAGATATACAGAATCTGGGAAGAAACCAGCCACCTGTAGGACAACAGACTGTGAGTCGGTAGTATGGAGATGGAGATGCTCATGATCACCAGCCACATAGTGATGACTTGTTGGATTCAGATGACAGTGAGACTGTGGAGCTGGATAGTGCTACTGTTAATCAAGAGCCGTTGCGGTATTTTTGTGACCAGTCAGAGAATTCGAGGAGGCCTATATCCACAGTATTTTTAAGCACCGGGATAAGGGTATTTTCGGGTGTGTCTGATGAACACTCATCTAATGTTGAGTTATGGATGGAGGATCTTGAGAGGTTCTTTAAAGAGATGGATTATCCTGCTAGCAAGAAGTTGAGAGCTGATGTTTCACTGCTGCATGGTGAAGCACAACATTGGTGGAAGGCTGAACAGAGATTGATGTCAGCTGATCAGATGTCATGGGAGAACTTTCGACAGGCATTCCAAAATCGTTACGTGGGTGAGTAATACTTGGCTGATCATCGGCAAGCATTTATAGACCTTAAGCAGGAGAGCATGACAGTATTATCTTATGAGATTCGGTTCGTGGAGTGGTCTCGATATGCGCCTGAGTTGGTGGACACGGAAAAGAGTAGATGTTGGGAGTTTCTCAAAGGACTGCGCTTTTCGATTCGTGAGAAAGTGGCTCCTTTTAAGGACAAGTTGTTCAGTGAGTTGGTTGACCGATCCAAAATAGTGGAAAGGATGGAGTCACTTGCACAGAGTCAGACAGTACAATAAAAGAAAAGAGGCAAGAAACAACCGGCACCGAGTGTTCAGCAGGGTTCAGTTGGCTATACTGGCAAGAAAGCTAGATATGACTCTGATCAACAAGGTAACCAAAGAGCGAGACTACCAGATTTGATAGTTCCAACAGGCAATGTGGGTGGATCGACAGGTTCTCACTCCGTGCCTCAGTGTTATTATTGTAAGAAGTGGCATAGTGGCGAGTGTAGGAGAAAGATCAGAGCTTGCTTCAGATGTGGTTCTTTAGATCACTTCTTTAATGATTGTCCACATCCACCTATCGGATCATTCAAACAGAGTCAGTCACAAGCATCAGTTCAGGTACCTCCTGGAGGTAGGGGCAGAGTAGGCCAGCTGCTTCTGGTACATCTAGTATGGGTAGACATTCCCAGAATGACAGATCAGCTCGACCCGATACTAGACGAACCGGTTTAGTTTATGCAACTAGAGCTCATGGGGGGTATGATGATAAGTCAGAGGACATAGCAGGTACACTTTTGATGTTTTCAGTTTTTACTTTTATGTTGAAGGATGAGGAGTTTAGAACGAAGAATTTTAAGTTGTGTCAGTTAATTTTGGGATCTATCGCTAAGTTTGGAAATTTCGAGGACGAAATTTCTTTTAAGGGTGAGAGAGTTGTAACACTCCGAATTTTTGCCCCAAATTAAAAACCCTAATTTTGAAATCTCTAAATTCAAAATCCTAGGAATTAGGAATTTGAGTATGAAACCCTAGATTTTGGTAAATTAGGTTAAAAACCCTAAATTAATTTTGGGAATTTGAATTTGGGGATCTAATTTTTTGCTAAAGGGTTAAATTGAGTTAATTAAAAATTGTTTGGCTTAATTCAGAATTTAGGGGTCATCTTATAAATTGGGGAAAGTTTGGGTGCTATTCTAGAAACCTTAAATAGATGGATGGCCTATTGTGCAATTTACCCTTTGAAAAGGTTATTTAAACACCTTATCAGCCCTAAAACGCATTCTTTTTCCTATTGCATTCGGTTGGCAGCCGCGTTTGATCCTCTATCAACTGTTCGAAACGCATTCCTTTTCTTTTCTTTTTTTAATTTAATTCGATCAAATCCTGGTAAGACTCTAGCATCGCACAGCCATAATTGTTATTTTCTTTTCCGTCTCGTAGATGACATCGACTCTGAGAAAGACGATTTACCATCTCCTTCGCCTGTTCGATCTAACCGTACACGTACCCCGAAGACTACACGTGAGTAATATTTGGATTAGTGTTTCATCTTAGTTGGTGGCATGACAATAATAGTACTAATATAGAAATTAATCTCATAGGTACAGATACAGTTGGACCTAGTGCTTCTGATCGTGGGAAACGTATTATTCAATAGGTTGAGTTGCTTTAGCTAAGGTGTGTTTTCTTCCGGTGCTATAAATAAATGATTTTATTTGTGTGTTTTACACTTGAGTGGTTTTTTTATTGTGTTGTGATTTAAAATAAATGTGTTATGAATCCATGATTTATTATCGGATTGTATTGGAGACTGTGAAAACTGTGATGTCTTTTTGCTGTGTTATCATGGGTTGGAATTGTACGGATGAAGTTCAGTGGTTTTATACCACTTGTGTTGGTGACTATGTAGTGAGGCGTTCTGGGGAACCTACTCTTTTTGGTGACTATGCAGTATGGGTGCATTGCATTGTAATTTTCATAAAACTGTGTTTATACAAGATTTGTGCTTTAAAAATAATTTTGTGAAACTGAGTTTGTGATTGCTTGCACTTTAGAGACACATTGAGCCTTTTAGCGTACTCTTAAATAGTTTTCTCCTACAGATATCTTGGACCCTAAGCAACTTGGTACCCGGAAGATCTCTTTGTTTTATCGATTTAATTTTATCTTCAGTATGGACTATATTATTTTTAAGACTTGTTTATTATTATTATTGGGGAAACTTTGATGTATTTGGGAATTGAGCCTATTTTTAGTATACATGCATAATTTTTACATTCGGATGTTTTATTTAATCTTTCAAACTGTAATATTATTGTTGGATTTTTAATAACGTTTTAAGATAGTTTATTTGAAAATTTTAATCATTTTATATTATAAATTTTTAGATATCATTTTAACGCTTGAGTTTTGACGAATTATTATGTATTTAATTATTTTACAATTATTATGATTTATTATAAATAAAATTGATTTCTTGAGAGTAAAATTTTCAATGATAACTTTCTAAATTCGACATTTTCTTTTTATACAGGTTTAGGGGTTGCAAAACCAAATAAGAATAAGAGGATCTAGTAACCCTCCGATGCAACATTGGAACCCCTAAGTATCTCCCAAGGTCTTTAACTTCCGTGAAGCCAAAATCATTATTAATAGAGAGACGAACATTATCAAGCACATTCTTTGAATAATAAATATTAGTTTTTTGAATATTCACTTTAAGCCCTGAAGCGTGGCAAAATTCCATAAGCACATTTTTAATTACCTCCAGTTGTTCCATTGAAGCTTCAGCAAAGAGAACTATATCATCCGCAAACATAAGATGAGAGATTATCGGACTATTCTTTGATGTACAAAACCCCTTTCACTGACCCGCCTCAACTTTCATCTTGATAGCCTAACTCAGACGCTTCATACAAAGGACAAAAAGGTAAAGTGAGATGGGATTCTCTTGGCGAATTCCTCTAGCTGGTGAGAATGAATTCGTCATCAAACCATTCCACAGAATCTGAGTTGAGACACTAGAAACAAACCATAAGATTAGCGACCGGATAGTTTTTGGAAACTTAATATCCTGCAATGTGGCATCAATAAAAGGCCACTCCAATCTATCGTAGGACTTCTCGAAATCAATCTTCACAGCCATCTATCCTCGCCTACCAGTTTTCTAACGCATAGAATGCACCACTTCTTGGGCGATGATAATATTATTGGAAATGACTCTGTTTGGAACAAAGATTGTCTGATTATTGGCAATCCGATCGGCTAAATAAGGTTTTATGCGATTCACCACCACCTTCGTAACTGCTTTATACAAGACTGTACAAAGACTTATAGGCCAAAATTGGCTCATAATCTTAGGAGATTTCACCTTCGGAATTAAAACCATAAGAGTTTTGTTAATGGATTCCGAGAAAGGATCTCCAAAAAGTCGCCGAATACACTAACAAACACTCTCACCGACAATATTCCAATTATGCTGATAGAAGAAAGCATGTAAACCGTCTACACCTGGCACTTTGAAGGGACTCGTCTCAAAAATTGCTGATTTAATTTCCTCATCCGTGAGAGAATCATCCAAACATTGAAAAGCTTGAGTGCTCATTTGTGGGAAACATTCACGCATATTGTAACAAGCACTATTTGTATTGGCAGAGGTGAATAAGGATTTATAAAAGCTAATTGCATGAGCTTGCAAATTTGCCTGGTTCGTAATCCACTCGCCATTCTCCATTTTAAGGGCCAAAATTGCATTAGCTCGACGGCGAGACATAACCGAAGTATGGAAAAACCGCGTATTTTTATCACCATAAAGAATCCATTTGCTACGCACTTTTTGGTACCACAGAAGTTCCTCCTGCTCAAGAACAATATATAATTCCGCTCGTAAATTCTACTCAAGCTCAATCAAAAAATCAGAGTATGAAGATCGCAGTGCTCTATCAATCCCTCGGAGTCTTGCCAGGAGACATTTTTTCTTATGCCCAATATACCCAAACACTTCAACATTCCAATTTTTAGCCGCGTCTTAAAAACGCTGCACATTAGTATCCATTTTGACCAAAGAATCCCAAGTAGATGAAAGAAGATCGTGGAATTGTGGATGCTCTTGCCAGGTTGCGATAAAGCGAAAAGGCCTCGCCACATTAGCAACCTTCCCCCCATACTGCTGTAGAAGCAAAAGGCAATGATCACTACCCACCCGATTTAAATGCATAATAATAGAATCCCGAAACTCCAAGAACCATGCATTATTTGCCAAACATCTATCGAGTCGTTGATAGAGAGTGCCCCTATTCTGAGTGAATTCTTCACCTCTATAATAAACTTCAGAAAGGCCAACATTATTGATGAAATTACAGAAAAGAGAACTTATACCCAAAACAGCACTCGAACCACCAAAATGCTCTTCTTTGCGCAGGATAGCATTAAAATCGCCGCCCAACACCCATGTTTTCTCATCCCCCGAATTTAAAAGAAGTAAATTATTCCATAAATGCTTGCGAAATGTCACATTCGGACTTGCATAAACCACAGTGAAATAAGTCCAGTTACTCATCACCAAGTCACGACACCTTCCATGCACAAACTGATTGGAGATAGATACAAATTCCATTTCGACGTTAGCTCTCTATAGAATCTATATACCACCGCTAAAACCCCGTGATTCCACCCAAAAAGAATTAGCATATTCGAAGCGCTTAATAACTCTATCCGCATCTCTTCCACTAACCCGGGTTTCTATCAAAGCAACAACCTGCGGATTGTTAGTTCTCACAAATTCTGAAAATGATGTCTAAATTCAGTGCTGGCCGCACCATGAGTGTTCCAAAACATAATATCAAACATGAATAACAAGAAAGATAGGAACGAAGGACCTTAGAGGGAATGAGTTAAATTTTCCTTCCCCACCTCAGTATTCATATCGGGATAATCCTGCTCTCCATCCATCATATTCTGATCCTGCCCGCTGTCACCACTCGCAACCCTTGGTCCTGAAGCATCAGACACTATTCTCGGTGGCTGTGGAGGAGGCATAAGCTTGTCCAATTGCCTAGAAAAGGTTTGGACCCACTCAGATAAAACAGGTCGGGAGGCACACAGGGTTCGGATCTTTTGGTCACTTTCAAGGAAAAGGGGCCGTTGTTGGTTCGGAAGTAACGGAGGAAAATTTGTATGGACCATAGATGATTGTTGATAGACGGAGGCGTCGGTCAGCAAGGGTATCTACTGCTAAGGAGAACGGGGCTCGAAATGCAAAACTGGGTTCTCGCTTTAATGTGCTTGATAATGCTGTGGATGAGGGAGGAGTGGCTGTAGGTTCTCCTGATCAGGAGCATAGGAAACAAACGGCTGCAAAGGGGAAGAGTGTGCTGGTTGATAATGTGACGCGTCCGTGAAAGACCAGTCCTAGTCGACCAACTGAAGTGGGGCCATCACGACCACCTTTGGCTAATATCACGAATGCTCCTAAGTCAACAATTGGAGCCGGTTATATTCATGGAAAAGTTTCTGTTATCCCTACAGTTTTAGGATCGGATGCCCAGGTACGATCAAATAGTCCAGCCATCGCAGATGGATCTCATACAACAATCTACATTGTTGAGGGGAAGAGTGATAATAGAAACACGACAAGGTTGCGAAATTCACCGATGCAAGGGAAAGGTGGCAACATTATGAAGGTGATTAAACAAAACATAATTTAATAATGGTTGTAATTTTTTAGTATACTTACTGATATTCAACATTTATAACTCATTTTGTTCTATTTAATGCTAAAATTTTAGTCTTAGAAAAATCTAAAATCTCATGTCACTAGATTTGTTATACCTGGTATCTCTGCCTCTTTGGAATTTAAAAAATGGCTCTTAACGCTTCTTTGGCTAGCCATTTCGAAAGTGACTCATGACAGTAGTCATTCTGGAGGTCAGCATTACCGAAGGACTGAAAGATATTGAAAACATACACTTTCATAAGCTACAACGCTCCACCCACATGATCAAACTAAAAAGACTAGTAAGGGAAAGTTGGACCTATCTCTGCCTACTCGACCATAGGTTGTCATTAACCTTGGTACCATCCCATCGTCAACATCATCTGAGGTTATAAATACCCATAAAGTCGGGAAAAAAAGGGAAGCAAAACCAAGGGGAATAATACCTTCTCTTCCCCCATTTGATTCTCTCTTCCTCGTCCTTACCCTGACTACACTGTTTGCGGTTCTCCGTCCCAAATCAACTAGGGTGAACCACCTAAAACTGTCACCCACCACCTTGATCCTCTTCTTCACCACTCTTGTTCGATGTCTACCATTTTTAAGCATCAACAAGACTAAATACAAGTTTTTTAATAAATTGGCTCTAGCATGTGATAAGTGTTCAAAAGTACTATTTTTCTTACCCTTTTTACTCATATTATTGTTAGACTTAGGCTCATATTAGTTGCATAATTAGCCATTCATGCATTAATCCATGTTTCCTTCCATCGTTGAGCTTGATTACTTAACTTGGTAGTTTTTGTGGGAAAAGATGTTGCTTTGGTGTGTTTTGTGTGTATGTGCAGGATCACTTGCCAAAGCAAGGCTAGAGCTAGTTGCCAGGGCAATACATGAAGGAGATGCCGAGCTAGTTGCCAGGGCAATACATGAAGGAGACGCCGAGCCAGTTGCCAGGGCAATTGTCGACAAAGAACAAGGTGATATGGTAGTATAAATTGATGACTAGACAAGCCCAAGATGATGTGGAGCAAAGCCAAATCCCAAAGGAATTTGATTTCCATGAAGAGATTAAAGAAGAATTATATTCCTACTAGAACTTCTCTTATCTTCTTGGAATATAATTCTTCTTTAATCTCTTCATGGAAATCAAATTCCTTTGGGATTTGGCTTTGCTCCACGTCATCTTGGGCTTGTCTAGTCATCAATTTCGACTACCATATCACCTTATTCTTTGTCGACAATTGCCCTGGCAACTGGCTCGGCATCTCCTTCATGTATTGCCCTGGCAACTAGCTCGGCATCTCCTTCATGTATTGCCCTGGCAACTAGCTCTAGCCTTGCTTTGGCAAGTGATCCTGCGCATACACACAAAACACACCGAAGCAGCATCTTTTCCCACAGAAACTACCAAGTTAAGTAATCAAGCTCAACGATGGAAGGAAACATGGATTAATGCATGAATGGCTAATTATGCAACTAATATGAGCCTAAGTCTAACAATAATATGAGTAAAAAGGGTAAGAAAAATAGTACTTTTGAACACTTATCACACCCCCAAACTCGAACTATTGCTTGTCCTCAAGCAATGCAAACTAATAATTACCTGCCAAGACTTCAATTTTCACAAACTTAGCTTTGAACTTGATTTCAATTCTCAGAACCGGGGCACAAAGCATGATTGGCTTTTCACTTTTCGAAAAACTTAGGAGTTACTCGGAATCAAACTATAATACTTGTGAGTGTGTGCGGATTTGTGTGCAACTTGATTTTTCGGATTCTATGCAAACAAGAGGTTTTCAAATTACTTCATTGGGTTCTTTTTAACATGTTTTAACTAGAGCCAGGTTTGGGCACCTCTAGTATTTTGTTTTCAGTTTTATTCGACTAGAGCCGGTTCTGGGCACCTCTAGCGAAAAAATTTTTTTAGCACATGCTAGAGCCAGTTTCGGGCACCTCTAGTGATCAATTTTTTTTAGCACATGCTAGAGCCAATTTCGGGCACCTCTAGGATTCTTCCAATTTTTATTCTAATCCCCCAATTTGTTAATTATCAACCTAAGTTTACTAGAATTTCTTAAATCAATCAAACCACAACAGTGTTTCATCAAATTTAGCATCATAGTAAAATTCTAAGTTTTTCCATGGTTATCCTAGAATAAAAATTCTATCAATTAAGTGCATTGGCAAAGTCATCATCGGATATTCATCAAATCTAAGCAATTCTTGTTCCAATTAAAGGCATGGCAAGAAATTTATGTATCCTAAATGTAATACTTAAGATGAATGTAACTCAACATTGTAACTACTAATAACAATCCCCCCCCAAACTCGAGTGTGGCATTGTCCTCAATGCATGCATTAAAGGAAAATAAAAATAACGAAAAATAAAATGCATACGAGGACTTACTCCGATAGTTCGTCATCGTAGATGATTAGTTTCCTTTTGGTCGGTGTCTTGATTCTCTTGCTTAAACGCGATGGCTGTTTTCTTGTTGCCGGTGGTGGAATCGATCCTCGTACGGGGTTGTCCTCATCGTCCTCTTCATCAGTGTCATTGGCTTTTCGCTTGGAGGATTCAATTGGTGCGGTCTTTGTTGGTGCAATGGAGGACTCGTCCAAATCTGAAAAATCAAAAAATGATTCCGTAGGAGTTGATTCGGGCATAGGTGCTTTACCTTTGGCTTTTGCAGTGGTTGCCATGACGTTTTTAGCTTTGGTTGTCGTGGCATCTTCAGGGTTGGTTGCCGTGGCATCAGCTTATGCAGGCACGATGTAGGTTGCCGCGGCATCATCTGTTGCGGTTGCCGTGGCGACTGCTTCATTGGTTGCCATGGCAAGGATCTCGGCAGGAAAGATTGGGAAAGGCACGCTACTGTCCGGGTACTTTTCTAGGATGACTTGGGTGATGGCATTGTTGTGCTCCTTCATGTACTGCATGAACATTAGTTGTCGGTCTTCAATTTGCCTTAGGTGGCTTGCCAATGGTTGCAAGAGTGCTTCAAAGTGTCCCGGGGTTGATGGCCGAGTTGCCCGGGCGTTAGGTGCTTAGGCATTAGGGATTGTCGGGGCGGCAGGAGTTGCCGCGGCAATTGGAGGCTTTGAAGAATTTCCCGATGCCTCTCCCATTAGCTTTCGGATTTGTGCTTGATTCCAACCGGACTTTGGTAGGGCCTTTTCATCGGTGGACCCACTTGGGACATGCATCTCCTTGCAAAGATTAGAAATTAAACAAGGGAAGAAAAGAGAACCCTTATCTTTTGAGCTACATACAAAAATCTCATCACAAATAATTTTCCAATGTTAATGATGCGATTATGCAAAATAGAATGTATGAGCAAAAGACATGGTATATCAATGGTAGTATTGTGTGTGGTGGGCATTAAAGAAGTTTTAACAAACTTATTCCATAGTTTTGCCTCGGATTTAAGCCGAAGGCGATTTACCGTGCCCTTGTATTTACCATCGTTCCAATGAGTTCCCGGTTGAGTGAGTTCTTGAAGCACCTTGTCGAGTTGCTTGGGCGTGATTTGATCAACGAAGGCTTGATGCTCGTCCTTCTCAATGTAAAGCCCATAAAAGGTGTTGACGTTTTCGGGGCTTATGAGTATGGCCTTGTCACGAACAAAAACATAAGGATTATCCGGGTTAGGTGAGTGAGTATAGAATTCTCTTACCCATGAGATGTTACCCGGTTCCGGTTGATGGCAAAAGATTTGCCACTTTTGATGTGCAATCCTCTCGAAGATGAATGGTTCAAGGCCGAAATCTTGATGAGAGTTGGAGTATTCAAAGCCTTGTTCTTCATGAATCTTCCGGCTTTCAAACTTGGGGTGAAATCTTTCTTGAACCACTGGTGTAGCAAACTTCTTGTATCTTGGTTCTTTGGAGGAACTTGGATGAACTAAAAATTTAATTTTGGATGCCATAGATGATCTTGGTTGTGAGTTTTGTAAGAACAAATAAAAGAAAAGAAAAGAAACTAAAAAGTTGCAAGATAAAAAGTAGGAATAGGTTAAGGGTGATGGGTTTTATAGAAAAGATAGGTGGTAAATATGGTGGATGGGATTAGAGGAAGATGAAAAAGAGGGTTTTGGGTTAGGGGAAGGGTGACGGCAATGGGGGTTTGATTAGGGTAAGTTGGAGGCTTTATATAAGCCTTAGATTCAGCCCATTAATTTCCTTGTTGAAGATGTTTTCCTTCTTGGATTAAAATTCCTCTTTATCTTGAACTCTTTTCCTACAATTCAAAGACAAATCAAATAAGGATTAAAATTAAAGATAGACTAATAAAAGAAAATAAATAAAGATGTGTAAAGGAATTCTTAAACTTAAAAAGATAAAAAAAAAGAAAAAGAAAATCTATCCTAAAAAATAAAAAAAATTATTCAAAAAATAAAAAAAATTAATCAAAAATAAGAAAAATAAAAATAAAAATAAAATATCAAAGGGAGAGCATGCTCATGCATCTCCTAAGTTGACCACTTCTTTGTTACGTTCCATATGGGCACCATTGTAGTGTTTCAATCTTTGTCCATTAACTTTGAATTCATATTTGTTAGTGATGGACTTGATTATCACGGCACCATGGGAGAATGGTTTGACAACTTCGAATGGTCCCGACCATCTTGATTTCAGCTTTCCCGGGAAAAGCTTTAGCCGATAATTGAATAAGAGAACTAGTTGCCCTGGCATGAATTGCCGCGGCAATAGTTTCTTGTCATACCATTGCTTTGTTTTCTCATTGTAGATTCGTGCATTGTTATAGGCGAGTGCACGGAATTCTTCTATCTCATTGAGGTCCAACAAACACTTTTGCACGGCACTTTCCCAATCCATATTCACGGTCTTGATTCCCCAGTATGTATTGTGTTCGATTTCCACCGGTAGATGGCATGTTTTTCCATAGACAAGTCAGAAGGGGGACATACTTAAGGGTGTTTTGAATGCAGTGCGATATGCCCAAAGTGCGTGATCTAGTCTTAATGAACAATCCTTCCTAGAGGGATTTACAACTTTCTCGAGTATACCCTTCAATTCCCGGTTGGAAATTTCTGCTTGCCCGTTGGTTTGTTGGTGATATGTCGTGGCGATCTTGTGTGATATGCCGAAGCGTTGCAACATCTTGGCAATTAGTCTATTGTCAAAATGCTTGTCTTCGTCACTGATAATTGCTCTCGGCATCCCAAACCGTGTAAATATGTTTTTTCTACAAGAATCGTTGTACGGTCTTGGAATCGTTATTGGGAACTGCAGCTGCCTCTACCCATTTAGACACGTAGTTGACGGCAAGTAGAATGTAGAGGTTGCCGAATGAAGATGAGAAAGGTCCCAAAAAATCGATCCCCCATACATCGAACAATTCCACCTCGATGATGTTCTGGAGCGGCATCTCATGTCGTCTAGAGATATTGTCCGTCCTCTGGCAACGATCACATTGCTTGTAAAAGTCTTAGGCATCTTTGTACAATATTGGCCAATACAAACCAGATTGCAAAACTTTGGCCGCGGTACGAGTTCCTCCAAAATATCCTCCATAGGGTGAAGAATGGCATTGCCGGAGTACATTCTGTTGCCCTTCTTCAAGGACACATCGGCGTATAACCTGATCTGCACATTGTTTAAACAAAAGAGGCTCGTCCCAAAAGTAATGCTTCGCATCATGGAGGAACCGCTTCTTCCCTTGGTGAGTAATGCCATAAGGTAAAATACCACAAACAAGGAAATTAACTAAATCCGCTTACCAGGGTATTGCCGAGGCAGGTGCTGCCGTGGTGACTGCTCCCAAAATTGCCGAGGCGTGCGCATCAAAGGCTGTTACGGTGTCGAGAGTTGCCGAGGCGTGTGCATCCATGGTTGCCGAGGCAACTAAAATTTGTTCATCCGGGAATGCATCGTATATCTCTAGATCCACGTCCTCCTCCCTATTGCGTTCTAAACGTGATAAGTGATCGGCCACTTGATTTTCTGTTCCTTTCCTGTCCTTAATTTCAATATCAAATTCTTGTAAAAGTAATATCCAACGAATCAAACGAGGTTTGGCATCCTTTTTCGCAAATAGATATTTGATTGTCGAATGGTCCGTATGAACAATTACCTTTGTACCAATCAAATAGGATCAGAACTTGTCAAATGCGAAAACTACAGCTAGTAACTCTTTCTTCGTTGTTATGTAATTCACTTGAGCATTATTAAGAGTTTTACTAGCATAGTATATCACATGGAAGGTCTTACCTGTGTGTTGGCCTAGGACTGCTCCTACCGCGAAATCACTTGCATCACACATGAGCTCAAAAGGTAGCGTCCAATCTGGTGGAATGACAAAGGGTGCCGAGGCAAGCTTTTTCTTTAGGGTTTTGAATGCTTGGGTGCAAGAATCATCAAAATCGAAGACTTTATCCTGTTCAAGCAAATTGCACAAGGGTTTAGTGGTTTTAGAAAAATTATGAATGAACCTCATGTAAAAACCTGCATGTCCAAGAAAACTTCGAATTCCTTTAACCGAACTTGGTGGGGGTAATCTCTCGATCACGTCCATCTTGGCTTTGTCTACTTCAATTCCC
This sequence comes from Hibiscus mutabilis, assembly GCA_019671005.1. Taxonomy (NCBI): domain Eukaryota; kingdom Viridiplantae; phylum Streptophyta; class Magnoliopsida; order Malvales; family Malvaceae; genus Hibiscus; species Hibiscus mutabilis. The sequence continues at coordinate 12,070,107 of CM033733.1, forward strand.
TTGGATGAAATCTTGTGGCCAAGCACTATTCCTTCATCTACCATAAAATGGCATTTCTCCCAATTGAGGACTAAATCAGTTTCTTCACATCTTGCCAACACCCTCTCTAAATTGTCGAGACAGCTGTCGAAGTCATTACCAAAAACAGAAAAATCATCCATAAAGATCTCAAGGAAGTCTTTGACCATGTCTGAAAAGAGTGCCATCATGCATCTTTGGAAGGTTGTCGGGGCGTTACACAATCCGAACGGCATCCTTCGAAAGGCATAAGTACCGTATGGGCATGTGAAGGTTGTCTTTTCTTGATCTACTGGTGCTATGGCAATTTGATTGTAACCTGAATAACCATTAAGAAAACAATAAAAGGGTTTACCTGCAAAACGGTCAAGCATTTGATCAATAAAGGGTAATGGGAAGTGATCTTTCCTAGTGGCTTTGTTTAGCTTTCGATAATCCATACAAACCCTCCAACCGGTCACAGTCCTGGTTGGAATGAGTTCATTGTTTTCATTACTTACTACTGTTATACCTCCATTTTTCGGTACACATTGTACCAGACTTACCCATGTACTATCAGAGATAGGGTATATAATGTTGGCGTCAAGCCACTTGATGATTTCTTTCATTACAACCCCTTTCATGGCATGATTTAGTCTCCTCTAGGCCTCAATTGAAGGTTTGTGATCATCTTCCAACAAAATCTTGTACATGCACACTGCCGGGCTAATTCCCTTCAAGTTGGCAATTGTCCACCCTATTGCATTTTTGTGTAGTTTCAACATCTTGATCAGCTTCTTTTCCTGCTCAGGCTGTAACTTAGAAGAAATAATTACATGCAATGTATTATCGGTTCCTAAGTATGCATATTTTAGTTGCTCTGGCAATTGTTTCAACTCAAGAATCGGTGGTTGTTCAATAGAGGGTTTTTCGAGTTTGCCTTCCTTACCTGAGTAATCCAGTGGTTCAAAGTATGTACATGGTCGATTGACTAGCCAATTTGCCTCTTCTTGTTGTTCCTCACCGACTGGTTCTTCATACTCCTCAAGTTCCTCTTGATCGGCAATGTAGTTGCCGAGGTAACTAAATTCCTCATCGAAGTTAAACTCTGTCGTGGCATGAAGAAGTTGGCATTCTTCTGGATCATCGGCATGCCTTAGTGTTTGGAACATATTTAGTTTAACTTGCTGGTCATTCACCCTTATTGTGAGTTCTCCCTTTTCAACATCGATCAAGGTTCTCCTTGTTGCTAGGAATGGTCTCCCGAGAATGATAGCTGCATGCTCATCTGCTTCACAATCCAAAACAATATAGTCAGCGGGAAAAATAAATTTATCAACTTTTACCAGTATGTCCTCGATTTTTCCCTCTGGATGCACATAAGATCTGTCGGCTAGTTGTAGCATAATTGTTGTAGGTCTTGCCTTCCCGATTCCTAGTTTCTGGAAAACCAATTTAGGCATCAAATTTATGCTAGCCCCAAGGTCGCATAATGCTTTCCCGACATAGTGGTTTCTAATGGAACAGGGTATTGTGAAACTTCTGGGATCCTTCAACTTGGGTGGCATACGATTGTGCAACATTGTCATGCATCCCTCTATTGCGGCAAACGTTTCAAACTCTTCTAGCCTTGTTCTCTTGGACACAATGTCTTTAAGAAACTTGGCATAGTTTGGCATTTGTTCAATTGCTTCCACCAATTGCAAGTTGATGTGGACTTGATTTAGGATATCAAGAAACTTCTTGAATTGGTATTCTTGCTTTTGTCTCTTCATCCTTTGTGGGAATAGTGGTGGAAGTCAGATATCTTCGATCCTTTCATTGGTTTGAAACCTGATTGACGGCATTGCCGGGACAACTAGAGTTGCCGAGGCATTATCAACTGGGGTTGTCGAGGCATGCTTATTGCCGGTTGCTGCGGCAATTCTTGGTTTAGCATCTGAGGCTTTGCTGCTAGGTTCGTCTTGATCTTTTTGTGGAGTTTTGTTTGATGAGCGGGTTTGAGCCTCTCTAAGTTGTTAGCCACTTCTAGTGGTGATTGCCTTACATTGCTCATGGCCAGTTCCTCTTGCGACTTCAGTATCGCTAGGTAAACCTCATTGCGGTCTAGTATTCAGATTTTGAGCAAACTGTCCGACTTGATTTTCCAATGATTTGATTGCCGCCTCTTGGTTTTGCAATCTCATCTCGATCCTGTTAATAAAAGCATCAGTTCTTTTTATGAAGTTACTATTCTCAGCCATATAAGATTCAGTTTTCATCATAAAAGCATTTAGAGAATTTTCCAAAGAACTAGATGTTGTCGGTTGTTGTTGCGGCAACTATTGCCGTGGCATATTCTGCTGGAATCCTGATGCTTGTGCATTTTGATTGTTCTGGTTTAGAGCATTGTTGGGATTACTCCATGAAAAATCCGGGTGCTTCTTCCAAGCTGGATTGTATGTATTGGACATCACATTGTTGTTCCGATTGTAATTCCCCACATAGAAGCTGGATTCCAGATTCTGCATACATTCAGAAGAATCATGGTTATCACCACATAACTCACAAAAAGAATCCATTACCTTGACCTCATGTGTGTTGTTTGGTTTTTGCATGTTCTGGACCATCTTGGTTAAAGTGGCCAATTGTGCCGAAATTGAATCTGATGATCCTAGTTCATGTATTGTGGCTTGGCGTCTAACTCCTCCTCTTCTAGTAGAGGGGAATTGATAATCATTCTTGGCCAGCCTGTTTAGAATTTGCATTGCTTCCTCCGGCGACTTATCTAGAAGTATGTCGTTTGCCGAGGCATCTAGCATCATTCTTGTTGGTGTATTCACGGCGTTGTAAAACATTGTTACTTGAGTCCACACCGGGAATCCGTGTAGGGGGCATTTATGTAGAAGTTCTCTATATCGCTCCCAAGCCTCGTACATGGATTCATCATCTACCTGCCGAAAAGAAGTAATGTCGTTACGAAGCTTATCAGTCAAATTTGTAGGATTAAACCGAGCAAGGAAATCACGACAAAGATCGGTCCAAGATGCTATTGATCCGGCAGGAATGCTATTCAACCATGCTTTCGCCCTATCCCTCAGTGAATAGGGGAATAATCTTAATCGTAAGACATCGGGGGTGCTCCGTGTATTTTGAACGAGTTGCAAATCTCGAGGAAAGATTTCAGATGTTGTCGTGCATCTTCAGTTGCTGAGCCGCCAAATTGACCAATTGTGTTGATCATATTAAACATTACCTGTTTTAACTCAAAGTGGTCGGCTTCAATTTCAGGTGCGACAACTCCTGGATTAAGTCCATTAAGATCTTCTTCAAGATAGTCTCGAATAGTACTGTTTCGTGCAAGAATCACTCATCCTCCTGCTGGAACATCTTGATTCATATTGCCGTCTTGATTAGCCATTGCTACTATTATCCTTCGTCTAAGTCTTTGTAAGGTTCGTTCGATTTCTGGATCAAAGGGATATTCTGGTGTAATCGGTCTCGCCCTGGTCATATACCAATGCAAAACCAGTTTGTTAGCCCTTTGAATCTTAAACAAGAAAAGTAAAAAGAATGTGCAAGAAAATAAAAACAAAGTCGCTATTGCCGATCCCCGGTAGCGGCGCCAAAAACTTGTTGCGCGTAATAAGTGCTACGCAATTGTGCAAGTATACAGGTTGCAAGTTATAGTATAAAAGATATCGTCTCCACAGGGATTGGTGCCACTTCAAGAATCTAGTCTCTTGCACTGTAAAAAGTAAAAGAAAACACAAGTAAAGGATTCTAGGAGTTTTAACTAATAACTAATCTAGAAAGCAAATAAGTAAAAGAATAAATAAGATCAAATGAGAGAGATAGGCCAGGTTATCGTGAGTTGAGGTGTGATAGCCGATTGGATCGTCTTGATAAAAGAGTGCACGGGCAACTCAGTTGTCGTGGCAACTTGCACAACGGGGTTGCCTTGGCAACTAATCGATGGTTGTCTGGGCGACTAGTTGGGCAACTACTTGGGCATCTGGGCAGCAACCTTCAAGGTTCGGCAGAGCGTTCTTCAATGGTTTCTTCTTATCCCTAAGTCGAAACTCTAGCTACTTGTGCATGTCTTGATAATACATCCCTGCGTGAATCAAGGGTGAACAACAACCAATCTTGCGCCCCTCTTAGCCGTTGAAATCCTTAACTTATTCCTAAGCCGGATTAATCTTCACCATCAATAAATTGAATAAAGATCATATTCATTCGTTTCTTGAATCTAACTCTCCCGATATTAGATAAATAGATGAAGTTACGAGATCCTCTCCAAATTCACTCACAAACAAGAATAAGAACCAAGAATGAATAAACCTTAAATAGAAAAGTGCAAACTCTTATTACCTAAACAAAAACCAATAGTTTCTCACAACCACAAAACACAATAACCATAGCCAAATAGATTTAGTTCATGGCTAGGCTCCAAAGAAACACACGATAAATAATCCCTAGCATGAACCTAATTGAACAAGAAAGAAAAAGATGAAGAAGGAAGCTTGTCGAAATCTCCTTGCCCTAGAAGCTTGTCGAAAATTCTCTCCTCTTGCTCTCCTTTAAGTTGACGATATGGCCTCTAATTTATAGGGCTAGGTCAAAGTCCTTCTTTGAGGAGGAAGTTAAGTTGGAATTAAAGTATCTTTAAAGAATATAATTCCTTATTATAATTATATTCCTACTAGAACTTCTCCTATCTTCTTGGAATTTAATTCTTCTTTAATCTCTTCATGGAAATCAAATTCCTTTGGGATTTGGCTTTGCTCCACGTCATCTTGGGCTTGTCTAGTCATCAATTTCGACTACCATATCACCTTGTTCTTTGTCGACAATTGCCCTGCCAACTGGCTCGGTGTCTCCTTCATGTATTGCCCTGGCAACTAGCTCGACATCTCCTTCATGTATTGCCCTGGCAACTAGCTCTAGCATTGCTTTGGCAAGTGATCCTGCACATACACACAAAGCACACCAAAGCAGCATCTTTTCCCACAAAAACTACCAAGTTAAGTAATCAAGCTCAACGATGGAAGGAAACATGGATTAATGCATGAAGGCTAATTATGCAACTAATATGAGCCTAAGTCTAACAATAATATGAGTAAAAAGGGTAAGAAAAATAGTACTTTTGAACACTTATCAGGTAGTATCTGTTCATAGTTTGTTCTTAATCCTTCGACAACGCGCACACACCTTGCACACACAAGCACTTGAACTTGGGTCTTCTAAGATAAACATAATCCTCTTTTCCAGCAGAGCCTCTCATTGAGTTCACTAGACTAAATACTATTTGATAACTATGATCATAATTTTAATTAATAATTCCATTTAAAAAAGAAACAAACGTTATCACCAAATGTTATAGTAAAACACGTTACATCCTAAAGTTTTGGGATAATACTGTTGAAAATAATAACTGTGAACTCTTAACATAAATAATAAAAAAATCCGTCTTTTAAGTACCTAAACTATTTGATAACTAAATATTAGCCAAGTTATGTGTTTTTTCGTGTCAAAATAAATTCTTAAATTATTATATGTGACCACTTTTCATTTTTAAACTATTTTTATTAATATAAATATCTAACCATCTAGAGATGGCAACGGGACGGGGCGGGGCATGTTTTTGTCTGCCCCGAACCTAACCCAAAAATTTAAGGCTAAACGGTCAAATTGCCCCTGTAGTAATCCTAAATCAGCAATGTTGCCTCTAATTTTTTTCTTTAATTTTGCCCTCAAAGTCATTCAATTGCAGCAATTTTGCCCTTTAACCGTTAAAGTGTTGACGGGCAGTTAACGCTGCTGATGTAGAAATTTTGCCTTCGAAGTCATTCAATTGCAGCAATTTTGCCTACGAAGTCATTCAATTGCAGCAATTTTGTCCTCGGTTTATTTAGTTTTTGAATAAAATTGGATAAATCATTTAGTTTTTCGAGCTGAACTTTTGCAAACGGAATATACGAAAAATAGATTAATAAATTAGTGTAAATATCCTTTGGGTCCCTAGTAATTTTAAAAATAAGAAAAGTGAGAACTCTCACAAAAAATCAAAATATTCTTTATTTTTAAAAAAATCCATAAATTTAATAAAAATATATAAGACATTAAAAAATTATTGAAAATAAAAAATTAATATAAAAATTAAAATATATTAGGAATTATAAAATGATAAAAATATAAATATAAAAATTAAAAAGAATTTATAAAGTATTAAAAAATTAAACAATTTTATCAATTTTTCTTTCACTTTTCTACATCAAAGAGTTTCTCATTAATATTTGATAAGTTTTATTACTACTCTAATGGAAGGATGATTCCATTGAAAATATGTTCAAGGAATATTAGTTGGCTTATCATAACCAGAAACAGTCAAAGATTTTTTAAATGGTTTTTATAAATATTTTGAAATTTTGATTTCTTTTATATTTACTTTATATTTATATTTTATCATTTGATGAATTTTTTTTAATACTTTATAAATACTTTTTAATTTTTTATGTTTTTATTTTCATCATTTTATAATTCATAATACATTTTAATTTTTATATTACTTTTTATTTTCAACAATTTTTATAACTGAGGGCAAAATTGCTGCAATTGAATGACTTTGAGGGTAAAATTGCTACATCAACACCATTAACTGCCATGTCGGTACTTTAACAGTCAAATGGCAAAATTGCTGCAATTCAATGACTTTGAGGGCAAAATTACAAAAACAAATAGGGGCAACATTGCTGATTTCGGACCCAACATTTTAGTAAAAAACCTTATTAAACCCGACTCGCTTCGAAAAATATATAAAAATATTAAATATAATATATAAAAATATAAATATATATTTATAAATAAATTGGGTCGGGGCGAGGCGGAGAATTTTCATCCTCCTAACCCGACCCAACTCAAACCTCATAAAAACCCAACCCTATTGGATCTGCCGGATTAGGGTTTTTTTTTGCCATCCCTAAAACCATCATTTTTTCGTTTCAAGTATTCAAACTATTTTTTCAATTAAAACAAATACCTAAACTGTTATGACGTACCATCGCCTCTTTGACAAAATATTTATTTTAACCGAGAAAACAACGAGAATTAAAATAATTATATATCAGAATTTAATTTATTTTGAACAAAAACATTTCAAGTATTAAAGTAAAAAAACATAGTTTAAGGATTTTTTTTTACCAAAAAGCCAATCATAAAATATAAGTAAGATATGTGAACAAAAAAAAATTAAGTAAGAAACAGTGTGACAAACGTCTGTCAGCAAAAGTAAGGAAGAAATGGGATGACTCAATGACCTCTATTAAACGAGATTTTACCAAACAACAACAGCAACGACGGCAACTACAGAATCTTTAGACTTGCTGTGAAAACATCGATGAAACAAAAACCCTCATAATAAAATTGATTTTCACAATATCCTTTCTGTGCAAATAATTCCCATCCATTTTATTTTTTGTTTAATTTTTCACTTTCAAGGCTTTGTTCATCTCCCCTGGAAGGGCACCAAGGCGTCATATCCATTGGGTAGCTGCCCAATACCCTCAAAAATGAAGTGAATTCTTGAACCTCAGCCAACGCGTTCTGAGCTCTAACCTCTGCCATTGAAGCTTCGAAATCCACGTAAAACATATACTCGAAATGCTTGGCGGTTCCGACATTGGCGTCGTCCACCAACCGGATCGGCCTATTGCGGTGCGGCCGCGATTCGATTTTCGTCAAACTGATGTTCCTAAACGCAAACGCCGATAGAACTTTTGTTAAGGTTGGTAATGCTGATGATATTGTTTATATGAAGTTTGAGGATTAGAACTTTTGTTAACAACTATTCTAAAGCTATTAATGGTCGCATTTGGTTGCTTTATAGAGGGGGTTGGTTGGTAAATATTTTGAGCAAGACTTTTCAGGCCTTAACTGTTTCTTTCAAAAATGAGATGACATGTTTTATTTCTCCTTTGTTTATGGTAGTAATGGATGTGATGAGAGGAATGATTTGTGGATGGACTTGTTGAAGTTTAAGCAGATTGTAGGGGAGGCTCTTTGGGATCTTGCTGGTGATTTCAACATTACCAAATGTCCCCAAGAGAGCTCGAACTATAATGGTAGTCAGGGTATCACAGGGGCAATGCATGATTTTCGTGATTGCTAAGAGAATCTTGAGGTTGTGGATCTTTTTTTCTCGGGTTTGATGTTTACATGGTGTAATCACAGAGAAGAGGCCCATCTTTCAAGTAAACTACACATATGTTTGGTGAATCAAGCTTGGTTTGATAGTTTTTCTGATGTATCTGTTGAGTTTTTATCGCCAAATTGTTCTGATCATTGTCACAGTTATATGGTGTTGGGGCTATCATGTTTAAACCTCCTCAACCTTTCAAATTTTTTTTAATTTTTGGGTTGATCATCAAGATTTCCTTAAAACTATGGAAGATTCTTGGATGCTGGAAGCTTTTGGGAATCCACTTCAAATGTTGTTTACTAAATTAAAGAGGCTAAAGGATCCTTTGAGGAAATTTAATAAAGAGTACTTAATGAGATCTCCAGAGGGTTAGTTCTAAGCTTTTGGAACTCACAAATATTCATAAATTGTTGATGACCTCCCCTACTGTTGAGCTGATTAGGCAGGAAAGGAAGGTATCTGCTGAGCTGTTGGAGTTGAGCAAGGCTGAGGAATTATTTTACAAACAGAAATCCAGAGTGCAATATGTAAATGAGGGTGATTAAAATTCAGGATTTTTTTCGGCAAACCAAGGTGAAGTATAAGGCAAACACCATTCAAGTTTTACAGGATTCTTAGGGGTTTCGACTGGACACGTTTGAGAGTTTCTCGAATAGGTTGATTTCTTTTTTTCTCGGGTGTCCTTGGGATTGCTGATAGTAAGTTCCCTGATAGTCTGTTGAAAGAGATACTGGGGGTGGAGCTGACTCGGGAAATGAAAGACTCTTTACTTACTCCTATCACTCACAAGGAGATTAAAGATATTTTGTTCTCCATGAATGGTAACAAGGCTCCTAGACTTGATGGTTACTCGGCGAAGTTTTTTCAAGCCTCTTGGCGTATTGTTGGGGTAATTTCTTGAAAGCAGTGCAATTTTTCTTTGCTACTGGGAATCTACCGGTACTTTTAATTCTACTATTATTACTTTAGTCCATAAAGTGCAAAATCCAATTCAGGCTATAAATTTTAGGCCTATTTCATGCTGCAGTGTGGTTTATAAATGTCTTATGAAGCTGATGGCTAATAGGTTGAAGCAGTGGCTTCCTAACATCATTTTGCCTTAGAATTTCTTGTTCTAGGTGTTCTCGGCTTTGGGATTCCCTGCAAAGTTATGTGGATGGGTTAGAGCCTATGTAACTCATTCTAGATTTTTTGTGGGACTCAATGGAGGCTTAGTTGGATACTTTTCTAGGGTTAAAGGAATAAGACAAGGGGATCCATTATCTCCTTACGTATTCATTATTGTTATGAATGTGTTATCCAATTTATTGAATCTGGCTGCATAGAATGGGGTTTTTGAGTATCATCCTCGATGTGGGAGGATTGGCCTGACTCATATTAGTTTTGTTGATGATTTCTTAGTTGTTAGTAAGGGTAATGTGGCTTTGTTGTTGGCTATTCAGAATATTTTAGATTTATTCTATAGGATGTCTGACTTGAGAATGAATGCTTCAAAGAGTGAGATGTTTTGTGCAGGTGTGGGAGAGGTTGATTTACAGGAAATGGCAGCCTTATCTGGTTTTAAGGTCAGTTTCTTACCTGTGCGGTATTTAGGAGTGCCCCTAGTTACTAAAAATCTTACTTGACAGGACTGTGAAGCTTTATAGTTGGGAAAATTGTAAAACGGATAAAGGGTTGGGCTTCTAAAAAGTTATAATTTGCTGGTTGCTTACAGCTTATTCAGGCTGTGCTCTTTAGTATGCAAAAATTTTTGTGTAGAATTTTTATCTTGCCTTCAAAGGTTGTAAAGCATGTGAATAAGTTGTGTTCTGCTTTTCTTTAGCATGGGCTGGAAGGTTCTTCTCATGGGGCTGGTATTAGTTGGACTTAGATTTGCCATCCAAAGAATGAGGGGGGCTTGGAGTAAAAGATATGGTTATTTGGAATAAAGCTTGTGTTTTGAAGTATTTATGGTTGTTGATTACCAAAGCTGGATCCCTATGGGTTGTTTGGGTTGAGGCTTACTTGTTGAAAGGGCTTTCAGTTTGGCAGATTACTATGAAGCAGAGTTATAGTTGGGCTTGGAAAAATTACTAAAGCTTCAAGATGATCTGACTCGAATTAGTGCTGTACAAGGGGATTATAAAGCTCGTGTTGTTTGGGAGAATCTTAGGCATAAGCTTGAGAGGGTTTCATGGTCTAAGATTGTTTGGGGTAGCCTTGTGATTCCTAAACATGCATTTATTTCTTGGCTTATGGTTTAGGACAGGTTGCCAACAAGGAGTCGTATGTTGAGTTGGGGTTGTAATGTGGATTCCATTTGTTTGTTGTGTGGTAATGGATTGAAAACGCGTGATCATTTATTCTGGCATTGCAGTTTTACGAACCTAGTTTGGGAAACTGTTGTGCAGGCTTGAGATGTTTCCTTTGATGTTAATTCCTGGTCTGAGTTCTTTGTGTGGGTCCAATGGAATGGTAAAGGTAAAACTATGCTGGCCACGATAAATTAGGCTGCTTGGTGTGGGATGAACTATTATATATGGCAAGAACAGAAATTGCAGATTGCATGGTTCTTGTGTTAGGCAGGCTGCTGATATTTTTTTGATAATTAGAAATGATGTTCGAATGAGATTGTTAGGAAAGTATCTGCTACTGATTTAGCAAATACTTTGGGGCTATCTTGATTTTTGGTTGGGATAGGATGACTGTATAGTTTTTTTTTCTTTTTTGTATGTTGCTTGGGCGTTTTGTTTTTTGTTTGGTATAGCTAGTTGTATAGGGTGCTTTGTACTTGGAGGTTTCTTTGGATGAATAAAGTTTCATTTATCCAAAAAAATATAAAAACACAAATAATTATCATCGTCAATATTTATAAAAAGTTATTTTTATTTGTTAGAATTTTTTTTAATAAAACAACTTCTTTTGTGTATATAATCAGGTTTTCTCTGTATTTAGATAAACAAAAAAATAAACTAATGACTCGACAAACTAATTAACTAAACTACTAATGCAATATAAGAAGTTAAACAACAACAATTGAGATTATAGATCAATTACTATATAATTTTCTAATTTTTCGATGAGCGATTCTCCTGAACCTCGGAAGACTCACGCAACCCCAAAAAACCACGGCAGCGCGATGAAGCGCCGCCAGACTTTACCGATCAAATACCCCAGGCTTCGATTACCATGGATTGCGATTCTAGGCCTGCGACTACAACATCCTACAAAGACAAACTTACTGGCTCCCTTGGCGACGCGGTTGAGGAGGATTTGTATCCCATTGAAGATGAAGATATTGAACTATTTGAGGATGATGTCTGGATTGCACTGGTGGACGGCATCCCTTCCATTGATTTCTCTGATCGCGTGCAAGCCCATGCCCTCAAAAGCATGGATCTGACATTTATCTTACATTAGTGGTTAAAGTTCTCGGACGCCGAATTAGATTTAATACCCTCCATAATCGCATCTTCCACATTTGGTAGCCTTCTCACCCCCTAAAACTCATTGATATTGAGAACGACTATTTCTTGGTGAAATTCTCGGCACGTAGCGATTACCTGAAAGCTTTAACCGATGGACCATGGACCATCTTTGGTCATTACCTCACTGTGGAACCGTGGTCTCCAGACTTCAGTCCACATCAGGCTCACCCGAGTCGCATAATGGCGTGGATCAAACTTTTGGGACTCCCTATCACTTGTTATAAACGTAGCATGCTGGAAGCCATTAGTGCTTGTATCAGTTTTGTAGTGAGAATCGACTTTCAAACGGATAATGGCAACCGCAGTCGCTTTGCTAGACTAGCCGTAGAAGTTAATCTGAGAAATCCCCTAGTGTCGAAGATTGTTGTCAACGGCCAAATCCAAGTAGTGGAATACGAATCCTTACCCGTTATTTGCTACGGATGTGGAATGTATGGCCATACTCAAGAATTATGTCCGAAACTATCTGCAAGTAAACTATCTGCTCGACCTAATGAGGCTCCGGAATCTACACCTGCCCCCCATTCTGTTGCACCGATCACCCCCAAGAGCCTTTTAGGCCATGGATGGTGGTTGAGCGTAGATCGCATCGCCCCTCAAAACAGGCTGCCCCTTCTACTAAATCAGACCAAGGTATGGCAGAAACTACAATTACTTCTTCACGGTTTAATCTGATCTTCAATGACGCAGATAATGCTCTAGATTCCCCTGAGTGTGCCTTCCCAGGTCCAATGACTCATAATGCCACTACACCTATTCATGATCCTAGTATTGTGGGTTCACTCCCCATGGGAAAAGAAAATGTCGCTCCATCATCTGCAAGTAAACAAAAGTCTAAGATTATGCCTACTCAGACTGTGCGTAAATTTACTGTTGTTGTTCTTAGCCCCAAGAACATCAACATCACCCCCTTACGTAATACTAATTCAGTGGCTAGCTCCAGTAGACAAAACAAGAGTCGTCTGTCAGGTGCTCCTACAAGTACGACCAAGCATATTGCAGTCTCGATTCCGGATGGTCATAACCCAAGCCTCTCCATTATTCCTTCCTTGGGGGGATTAAAAGACCACATAGAAAGTTAACCCCGAAACCTACTCCCTCCTCCAAGCAGAATGCAGCACCTGGGCAGGTGACCTCTTCTCTAGTGGTTCCTCCTGTCTTGTGTATTACTGATGGTAATTCTCAACCTATTGGAGATCGGACTAATACGGTTGAATGATTTTAGTCCCGATATTGCTATCTTTTTTAATGAATATGAAAATCATTGCATGGAATGCACAAGGATCTAGAAGTCCACGATTTATTTGTTTTCAAAATAGTATATTCGTGATAACAGACCTGATGTTTTTGCTTTCGTTGAAACTCGAGTTAGAGGTGACTCTGCTTTAAAGGCCATCACAGCTCTTGGCTTTCCCAACTCATACCGGGTTGAGGCAGTGGGTTTCTCAGGAGGTATTTGGTTATGTTGGTTCGACAATGTTCAAGTGGATGTTATTTTTTCTCACTTTTAGTTCATTCTTTATCGCTTGATTACTACGGACAGTACAATATCTTACTTGCTAACATTTGTTTATGCAAGTCCGAATTATCAGAAACGGGCTGCTCTATGGTCCTATCTTCGTTCCATGGCTTCACAGATTGTTGAGCCGTGGGTTATTCTTGGAGATTTTAATGCTCCTATTTCACCTGAGGATCGTAAGGGTTGTGTGTCATCTAGTAAACCGAATCGTGATTTTCAGAGCATGGCTTTTGATTGTGGTTTGCATGATCTTGGCTTTCACGGCCCGGAGTTCACTTGGTATAAGGGTAATTGCTCAGTCCGACTTGACCGAGCATTCTGCAATGATGCATGATTTAACTCTTTTTCTATATCCACCGTCCATCTTTTACGGATGAAGTCTGACCACCGTCCCTTGCTCATATCTTTGTGTGACTCAGCTTTCCCTTCAAAACGGAGGCCATTTCGATACTTGGTCGGTTGGTCCCTACATACTGATTTTGGCCAATTTGTGAGAGATAATTGGAATTCTTCTCTTCCCCTTGTTGACACAATTGCCAACTTTATACAAGCTGCAATGACATAGTCTCTGGGTCTATTGGTTTGAGGAAGCAAAAAATCTTGGCTCAACTTCGTGGTGTCCAACGTTGCCTTGATAAAAATCGTACACCTAACATGGTTAAGTTGGAATCAAAACTTATAAAAGAATTCGAAACAACCCTTGAACAAGAGGAACTCCTTTGGAAACAGAAGTCTTGCGCAGATTAGGTGAATTTTAATGACAGGAATACAAAATACTTCCACACTTTGGCTATAGGTAAACGACGGCGCATTTTAATTCTTACACTAAAAATTGGCAACGGGGATTGGTGTGAGGATGCAGACCTTATTCATGATGCGGCTGCCACCTATTTTGATAACATGTTCGCCAGTAATGCTACTCCTCCTACAACTTACCCAATCCGTCATTCCTTTCCCATGATTTCTCAATCAGACCTTGATGGCCTTGACAGTGCACCATCCCTGGATGAGGTTAAAGAGGCTTTATTTTCCATGGCCCCCTTAAGGCCCCAGGTATCGATGGGTTGCATGCACACTTTTTTTCAAAAACACTAGGATGTAGTTGGTTCTTCAATCTGTTCTATGATTCAAGATTTTTTCAATGGGATGGATTTGGATCCTACAATCAACAGAACTGTCCTTGTTCTTATCCCCAAGATTAAGAACCCAAAAACTCTCTGATTTTCGGCCTATTAGCTTGTGCACTATTATATATAAACTTATCACCAAAATTGTGGTTAGACGTCTCCAGAATCTTATGCCAACTCTCATTGCTCCAGCGCAGACAAGCTTCATCAAAGGGCGTTGTATTTCTGAAAATGTAATTATCAATCAAGAGATTATTCATATGATGCATTCAAAAAAGGGTAACACAGGTTGGATTGCAATTAAAGTTGATCTGCAAAAAGCATTTGACCGCCTCCATTGGTCTTTTATTGCCGACACTCTTATGGACATTGGATTTTCATTAAACTTAATCCGAATTATCTATCACTGTATCTACACACCTTCGATGCAAATTTAATGGAATGGGGAGCTAAGTAGAAGTTTTACGCCAAGGAGAGGAATTCGCCAGGGTGATCCCCTCTCTCCCTATCTCTTCAATTTGACAATGGAGCATCTTGGTCATTTTATTGTTTCCTCATTGAACTCTGGTAACTGGTCAGCTTTTCGTTTATCCTGCATCGGCATACCCATTTCGCATCTCTTTTTTGCATCTGACTTAATATTGTATGCCAAGGTGACTGTTGACCAGGCTGAAAATATTGACGTCATTCTAAATAAGTTTGGCCAAGCCTCTGGCCATTGTGTTAATCGACAGAAGACCACTATATTTTTTCGCCTAATACTAATAGCTCCATTCAACATGCCATTAGTACTCGACTTGGTTTTCAAATTGTCTCTGATCTGGGGAAATACTTGGGTACTCCGGTCCGACACTCTGGGGCAACTGAGGAGCGTTTCTGTTTCCTCATTGATAAGATCTAACAAAGACTTGAAGGCTGGTCTGCCCATACTCTTTCATTCATGGGTCGTGTTACGCTTGCTAAATCAGTGCTCTTGAGCATCCCTCATACCTTATGCAAACTAGCATGTTGTCTACAGATGTTTGCAATGAGATTGAAAAGATTGTTCGTAAGTTTATTTGGGGTTCGAATGTCGCGTCTTCCCCGATCCCTCTAGTTGACTGGAAGACCCTTTACCAACCGAATGACCGAGGGGGCCTTGGCTTGCGGAACGTCCAGACCAACAACTTTGCTTTTTTTATGAAAGTATGTGATGCTTTGGTTCATTGTCCTGATACTTACTGTATTTGATTACTTCGAGAGAGATATAGAATTATTGATTGCTGTTCGGACTCTATAACTCGCCCCAATTGTTTTACTTTTTGGAGATCTCTGGCCACTGTTTGGATTTCTTACCCATCGAATTTGGCTTGGTCTGTCTGTGACAGCTCTCTGGTTAAGTTTTGGACTGATCTTTGGATACCTGCCCTTGGTCCTCTTCATCACTGGAAATTACCATCAGCTCCCTTGGATGCTGATTTGCATGTGTAGCAATTAAGTTAAAAAAGAGAGTCAAGCTTGTTCAAATAATTACCGCTTTAGTAATATTAGAAGTTTCGAATTAAAGCGACGATTAAGTTAAAATTTGGTTATAATTGCGCGTTTATTTTAACGCATTTAAAATTTGGCATATAAACTCGTCCTTTTAAGTGGGGGGAAAACACTAATGCTTTCGTGAGGATATTGTTCCTCCGTGTAGGCCTAGCAAGTACCTTCGGGGCTCGAGTACCTTATGCTTTCGTAAGGATATCGTTCCTTCGTGCAGGCATAAGCGAATGGGTCCCCCTAAATTGAAACCGGTTGAAAGGAGCCTATAATGGGTGATGACCGAGGGCCTTGCTACTCTTAGTAGATGACAACAAGGACAATTCGGGTACCTCTTTGCACCAAAACTGCATATAGTAAGCCGTATGAGCCAACCTTTTAGAGCCATGTCGGTACTCTACCCGTTAGTGGTCACCCTATTTAGGCTCTGGTGCCTTATTTCTTGTTCATGAACAGTTTTAATTGCTTAATTTTGTTTACCATTTATTTTATTTAATAATTTTATTCGATACTACCTCGTTTCATTTTCATTTTCATCACATCAATTTCATTTGCATCATTACACAACATCATAACAATTTTAATTTTGCATTGCATTAACATAAATCATTTTGCATTTAAGACACATTTTGCATATAGATGCATCAATTTTAAAATTGGTCATCGGGATGTCTCGCGTTATTAATACCAGAGAAATCAAAGTTAGCCAATTCAGCACCATTACCAAACCTCCACAAGAACTCAGTCTGGGGGCATCTCTCGACAATTAACCCACCACCTTTCATCCTTCAGAAATCATTCACACTCACCATTTCCAACCGAAAACACAATAAAGTTTTTTCCATCCCCACTACCACCGCTACCCATCGACCAAAATACTCAAACAGAGAACCCCTCATTTCACTGCACGAGCCCTTATGTTTGAGTCATTTTGAACTCTGGACTTACCATCACCCGACAGCCAAGCCCTTCAACTCTACCATTCTGCCCAAAGCCATTCAAAAAAATCAAAAGCCGAGCAAACCTTTGCTACCCTTGTTTTGGAATCATACCTCCACATCCCAAATGCTAAACACCAATCGCCATCTACAGCGTTCCACCTAATCCGAAAGTGATAAGCGGCCAGGAACCAACATGACAAATCATAAACCCAACTTAAGAGGCAACGCAACGCGTTCACGAGAGCACTAAAAGTCATCAAAAAAGGTGACAATGCAACTCAAAGTTGAAACATGCTACAAAGGCATCCCAGAACAATATGTAAAATTTTGGGGGGCATCCAAACAGGAAAATGAGTCCAAAGAAGATGTTCGAAGCCAAAGAAGGTTGGGGCACCGCCACACAAAGGACCAAGATCCCGACATAACCAGTCAAGAGTCAGGGGCATCCCTTTGAAGACAAAAAAAATCAATCAAATCATGTCACATTCATGCATTCATCTTCCATTTAATCATTCTTGCATACATCATACATTTAGATTAGGTGCATACATTTAAGTCGTCATACATTTAGGATAGATACATGCATTTAGGCATAAAATTAGATGCATTCATGCATTTTCGCTTGTACATAACAGGTCTACGAAAGGGATCGAAGAGCCTCAGCCATGAGGGCAATAACATGACGGCCAACCTTAGTCTTAGAGGAGACCAAACACAAAGAGGATGCTGAAACATCAATAAAAGGTAATAGTGAAAAATTTTGTGAACATTTACTGATTAATGTTTTTTTTTCCATTTTCAGGCCATACCTCTCCGCCAGTAGAGCAACAGAAGTAGCCTTTTTCAAATCTTCCCTTTGTCATTGTTGATAGGCCAACATTTCCAGATTTTGCTTTACCGCTAATGGTGCAACAGTATAGACTTCCTGAAGATCTCGTTTCTTCGTTGATGGTGCAACAGATCCGAACCTTCCCCAAGCAGATCAAATTTCTATTCAGTCTTGTTTCTCCGCTGACGGTGCAGCTAGACCTAATCTTTTCTCGAGTTTTACTTCTTTGTACAGTTCAAGAAAAAAGAAAAAAATCGTCAAAAAAAGAATTGAAAAATTTTGAAAAAATAGAAGAATTCAAAGAAAATTTGAAGAAAATTGAAAAAATCAAAAAGATAAATTTATCAACTTTCATCGCTCGATCCAATCCTCCGCTGATGGAGTGGACGGGTCCAAGCTCTCGTCGTCCTCAGATCCTGCTCTCCGCTGATGGTTTAGCCAGTTCCAGTTCGTCATTATCCGACCCAGTCCTCCGCTGATGGAGTGGCTGGTTCCAGGTCGTCATTATCCGATCCAGTCATCCGCTGATGGAGTGGCCGGGTCTAAGCTCCCGTCGTCCTCAGATCCTGCTCTCCGCTGATGGTGTAGCCGGTTCCAGGTCGTCATTATCCAAACCAGTCCTCCGCTGATGGAGTGGCTGGGTCTAAGCTCCCGTCGTCTTCAGATCTTGCTCTCCGCTGATGGTGTAGCCGGTTCCAGGTCGTCATTATCCAATCCAGTCCTCTGCTGATGGAGTGGCCGGGTCCAACTGCCGTCATCCTCAGATCATGCTCTCCGCTGATGGTGTAGCCGATTCCAGGTCATCATTATCCGATCCAGTCCTCCGCTGATGGAGTGGCTAGGTCCAAGCTGCTATCGTCCTCTAATCTTGCTCTCCGCTGATGGTGTAACCGATTCCTGGTTGTCATTATCCAATCCAGTCCCTCCACTGATGGAGTGGTTAGGTCTAAGTTGCTGCTATCATGCTTCTCCGTTGATGGTGTAGTAGGGTTCCAGTTAATGTTCTGCTTCTCTGTTTATGGCTAGTAGGGCCCAAAATGTTATTATTCGATATTACCCCTCTGTTGATGGCGAGGTTAGATCCAACTTTACTGATTTTCAAGTTCTCTTTATTAATGTTGTAGCTAAAAAAATCAAAGAAAAAAGAAGAAAAATTAATGAAAAAAGAAAAAAGAAAAAAATAAGAAAGAAAAAATAAAAAAAGAAAAAAGAAGAAAAAAAATTTAAGTGTTATCTGATCATGTCCCTCCGTTGATGGTGTGGCCGTGCTCAAGTTGACGTCATCCAATTCTACTTCTCCGTTGATGGTTTAGTGGAGTCCAAATGCTGAAATTCGATCTTATCTCTCCGTTGATGGTATGGATAGATCCAACAAATATAACTTTTAGTTCTGCCTCTTCGTCGGTGTTGTAGCTGAACCAAATTTGCCAAATTCTGATCCTGCCTCTTCGTCAGAGTCGTAGCTTGATCGGAAAGAAATCAACTCTTCGATCCTGCCTCTTCGCCGGTGTCGTAGCTGGATCAAATCTTCAGACCTTGCCTCTTCGTCGGTGTTGTAGCTTGGTCAAATTTAACTTTCGGTTCTGCCTCATCGTTGGTGTCGTAGCTGAACCAAATCTACTAACTTCTGGTCTTGCCTTTTCATCGGTGTTGCAACTAGACCAAATTCACTGACTTTTGATCATGCCTCTTCATCGGTGTTGTAGCTGGATCAACATTACTAACTTTAGACCATGCCTCTTCGTCGGTGTTGTAGCTTGGTCAAAATTTACTAATTTTCAAATTTTATCAATGTTGTTTCTTGAAAAAATGAAGAAAAAAGCAAGAAAAGAGAAAAAATGAAAAAAAACAAAAAAGAGAGAAAAAATTCAAAAAAGGAGAAAAGAAAAAAAGGGAACTTTTCAATTTTCTGATACTGCCTCTTCGTCAGAGTTATAGTTGGATCAGACATGAGAACTTTCATCATCCGATCCTGCCTCTTCGTTAGTGTTGCAGCTGGATCAAATTTTGTAGACCCTGCCTCTTCGTCGGTGTTGCAGCTAGGTCAAATTTTCTTTAGGTGTTAGTTTATCATCAAATAATGTAGTAAGTCGGACTCATTTTGCTTCCCCAACAGACAACCCCATATTTTGAAGATTTTGCTTTCCCGAGAGTGACAAGGTGGATCAACCAAGACAAGAAAGAAGACCTGCATCAAAGAGAATGAAGATCTACTGAAGAGAGAAGACATACGTCAAGAGGGGAAAAGCTCAGCTGGACTGGACAAAACGGGTCATTTTTAGTCTTTGCTCTATTGTCGTTACACAACAATGAGCAAAGAGGGGCAACTGTAATAACCCGTTTTGACCTAAACCAAATTACAACCTAGTAACCCAAACCCGAATCCAAACCCGTTTACAACCCATGGCCCGGCCCAAACTTGTAACCCAATAGCCCAAACCTAAAACTAAGCCTTAACCCTAACTCAACCCACCGCCGCCGCTCTTTGTCGCTGCGCTGCTCACCTTCCGGCCATCAACTCCGGTAACCCCTATCAACCCCAAACTAATCCCAAAACCCTAACCAACCCCCAAAACAATCAAACCCTAAAATAAAATAATAACTTACCCTCACCATATCTGTCAACTCTAAACTGTCAAACCCATACCCTAACTAATTCGAACCATCCACCTACTTTGGCATCACCAATATCTCAACCAACATCCCTAAAAATCCGGCTCCATCCATCCAACTTCAGATCTGCTATAATAAAATTTTTTAGGGGTTAATGTGTAGGATTTGGTTATAAAACCGAAACCAAAGATTGTAAAATGGGGGTCTCTTTTTAGTTCTAAAAAAATCCTTGTAACATAAAAGGGGAAAGATCGAAAAAAAGAATTTTGTCAGGGATTTCAGAACAAAAAATGTAAGATTTTAAACAATTTCGGAATCAAAAAATTTTAGAGTCCATCATGTTATTTAGAATCAAAAGCAAAGTTTGTTTAGTTTTTTAAATCGAAATACACTTTCGTTTTCAAAAATCACAATCTTTTTATTTGTAAAACTCAAAACAAAAAAGGGAGAAAGTCAAGCTTACCTGTTATCGTCCTTTGAGCTTCGCCGTGAGGCCGAAGAACGGTGGTGGAACTAAGAGCGGCGCCGCTCTGGTTCGAGTTGAGAGAAAGGAATATTTGAAACTTGTTTTTAGGGTTTTTTGTTAGTCCGAAATGAAACAAAATAACCTAGTTATGCTTTAACCGGCCAAAGTTAAAACGACGGCGTATTAAACAGCCCCGACCCGCGTGTGACCCGATAAACCGGGGAGGATCCGCGCGTCATTTAAGGGTCTAATTACCCGAGCGGTTATTTCTCTTCTTTTCCGTTTTCATTACTTTCATGGAATAATCACTTTTTTGGTCCTTATGGTTTTTCATGCGTTTTTAATATCGCCCATTTCTTCTCTTTTTTTAGCTTTTAATTCCTGTTTTTTTCATTTTGGTCCGTATGCTTTAGCCTTTAATTTCCAGCATATTATTTCTATTAGTTTACATTTATTTCCTTACATTTCACATTTGTTTCATGTTAGTCCTTTTTTATGTTGTTCTAGCCATGCATTTTAATATTTGTACATTTTAGCCCTTAACATCTAGTTTCATGATATATTTTATATTGTTCCATGCATCTTAATATGATTCATGCGTATACTACTATTATTATTATTATTACTTATTATTATTATTATCATTATTATTATTGTTGTTGTTATTATTATCATATTTTATGTGTTAGATTAATATTCATGTTTGTATGTAGTAGAGTAGTATCTTATTTATGTTAGGTTTGTTTTTTATGTGTTAGATTAGTATTCTATTAGTATTTATTTTTATCGCATTGTATGTTTGCCATGTTTTAAGTTACATTTGGAATATAAATTGTCAATGCGGTGCCCTTTTATCTGAGCGTAAACGAGGCCAGTATCAGGTGTAGTGATGGTGGTTGGGCATTTACTCTCGAATACGAGACTTTTAAAATTTACTCGCACTTATAACCAAATTTTAAATTAATCGTCACTTTAATCCAGAAAGTTTAATAATAATAAAGCGGTAATTATTAAAGTACCAATTTTGGGCAGTGTGGGGGTGCTAATCCTTCCCCATTCGTAACCGACTCCCGAACCCGACATTTTGAAATCTCTGGTTTTTACGGTGTCCGGTCCACCTTGAGTGGCCGGTGGTGACTTCATTTTTAAATAAAATACGGTTTTTCTAAAATCACACGGAAGACATCATTTTCAAGATAAAAACATCTTTTTTAGCGAGAGGGACATCCCTACAAACTGATCCAATGGTCTCCACCACCTTTGGGTTGGGTGTGCCTCAATTTGGATGCTGCCGTCTCCATTCACTCCAACCTTAGTTCGATTGGTGGTGTTCTTCACGATAGCGGAGGCACATTTCTATCCTCTTATACGAAGAATATTGGCTATACGAATGTTCTCAAAGATGAACTTTGGGGAGTCCTTGAAGGTTTAAAATTGGCTCATTCCCTTTACATAGAACGCTTAATTGTGCAAGTTGATAGTGTTGATGCATTTCGGTTACTTTCCAACCACTCTCGGTCAAGCCCTCATACTTTAATCCGCTCTATCTCCATGATACTGGATTCAGATTGTTTGGTTGAATTTGTTCACATTCGTCGGGAAGCCAACATGGCAGCGGACTTTACGGCTAAACACACCTCCGCTCCCCCAGGAGCTCTCGTTATTTCTAATATTCCTAGTTGTGGCCTCCTTGATATTATTCTTCGTGATTCTCACGGCCTCCTTTTGCTCGTCTAAGGGGTTCCTAATGTAATGGCTAAGGCCTCCTTTATCATTCAAAAAAACAATTGAGATTAATTGTAAATAAAGTGCAATAATAAAAAAAATAGCAAGGACAAGAGTTTCTCAATGTTAAGGAAGTAGTCATGATCGAGTTCGATCGATGGCCTTCACAATCTTAGTTAGGTCTTTCCCCAATCATAAGGCCTTCACAATCTTAGTTAGATCTTTCCCCAATCATAAGAAACTAATAAAGGGTTGAGCATAGGATTATGTCTCATGTTATAATTGTCACTGAAAGTCTCATTTGTCCTAAACATTTTAGCCTTAAAAGATAACTCATAAATTGGTACATAATTCTTATCTTTCAAACAACTTGCCTCCTCGGTCTTCATATGACAATTTTTTTGAGAGAAATGTCTCGCTTCTTGTGCTTCAAAAGATTTTGATAATCTGACAATGACTTGAGAAACTTCTCAATCAACACATTTTCATGAATAATTTCACACATTTTTCATCCCTTTCGGCTAAGATATCAGAGACTAACTTTTCATATTCGTGGACTTGGTCCATGATGTGTTTGTCGCTGGTCATCTGAAACTTAAGCAATTGCCTCACAACGTACTTCTGCATTTCAACATCATCTGCTCCACATTTCTTCTGCAAGATGTCCTAAATAGATTTTTTAGATTTTTCCTTGATGAACAAATCGACGAGGTTGTTGGACATGTGGCTCAACATGTGTCCTCTGACAAGCTTGTTGTCTTTGTCGAGTTTTGCCTTGGTTGCATCATCAAGGGTGACGGCAGATAAATCGGTGGTTTATTCGATGAAAACTGCATCTTGTAGGATGTATTCGACCTTTAGTTGCTCAAAAAAGATTTGCATTCTTTGGGACCAGTGTCGATAGTTCGATCCGTCCAACAGTTCAAGTTTGGAAAGGTCTGAAATGAATTTGTTGTTTACAGATGACATCGTTTTGGCAGTAATATAGTTGCTTATAAATTGTAAGAAAATAAGTGCCGGAAAACAAAATTGTTAGCACTAACAATCACAATAAAAAGAACTGAAACTTGGAGATGTTGTTATTGTGTCGTATAGTGACAGTCTTAGAAGCATTTACGTTTGGATGTGTGTAATCCCGAAATTAAACTTTACCCCTAAAGTTAACATAGTTTTTCTAATTTCGTACACTCGAAAAAGGAAGTAAAACTGTAATGAAAGTTCCTTTTTTTTCGAAAATAGTGCTTGGAGATGGAGAGAGAAAATGAGAAAAAAATTTTACTTTTTAGTGTGTAAAATGAAGAACATAAACGTTCCTTTTATAATGAAAAGTTAAGAACAAAATTGTTCATCTGAGATAATTCAAAAATCCCAAAAATTAATCCAGTCACATGAAATGCTTGATTCACACGGATTGAATTTGAAATTCAAAAAATAAAATCTGTTTAATATCTTAATAAATTTTGATTAATTAAATAAAAGGGTTTTAATAACTTTTTTGCATTACAATATAATACCAACAAATATTTTAATAAAATTAATTTTTTAACTTTTATACTTTTGTCAATGGTCATTATTCTTTTGTACACTAAATTTGATAATTAATCTCTCAAGAAGAGTCTAATCATTATTTTATTAGAATACTATCTAAATTGTTAATTTTTCATTGGTGTTGTTATGCCATCCCACATGGTAGTTGACGTATACTTCATGTTAGAATGATATGATTTGTATGTACCACATCAACAAATAATTTCAAAATTATAAGAAATTTGAACAATTTTAAAATAAAAATAATATAAAATACATGTAAACTATCATGTAAGATGTCATGTGAACACCATAAAAATTTATCGTTTTAGTCTTTGGTTCCGTTAAAATAACTATTCCATCTTTTTTTGAAAATTGAAGATAAAATTTAGCATAAAATAATAAACAAATTAACAAAACATGCAAACATTAATGGTGTCACTTGTAATTATTAATATAATTTTTTGTCTTTTTATATTATTTTTCTCAGCAATTGATATGTTTATTAAAACAATATGAAGGGATTAACATATTTTATATAATATCATATAAATGATTTTTTTCTTTTTATGTATTTTTAAATAAAATAATTATTCAAAGATAGAACACAGAATTAATATGTTTTACATATAAATTGCTTACCATTATGCCTATATTACAAAATAAAACGCTCCACTTATGTAACAAAAATATAATAATAATAATTTAATAAAAGATTCTCTATATAGTATATCTAAATTTATATAAAAATATCGATGCTGCCCAAATAATTTCACTTCAAACTTCAGCAGATTTTCCTTTTGATGTAAGTGTAAGTATACATTATCTTTACTCTTTACTTTGTATTTACGTGCATATATCTTGCCTTATAATTCTAATCCTTTTATGGTCGCAATATATTTTTTATTTTCATATTTATTTTAAGATTTATTTTTTATGTTTGGAGTTGTCCCTCACAAAAATATTATACCTAAGATTTGAATTAATTTTTTTATATAAAAATATAATGTCTTACCATTATATTTAATATTTATTAGTATATATTTAAATAATTATAATAAAATTATATTATAGCTTAGACTTGTCACAAGTCTTATTATCTTTTAAGAATTGAGTTTTAAAAAAGTAAAATTAAAACTTTAAGTTTGATTTGAATGGAGATCCACTAATTGGTTTACTGGCTAAAGATGTTAATGTTGTCTTATCTGGGTTCGAATCCTGGTATAGAAATGTAATACATCTCTATTTAATAAAAAAAGTTTGATAAGGATTGAATCTTATTTGATAAATTAATATTTGAATTAATTACAACAAATGCCCTAAATCATGGCTCAAGTTTATATTAGTTCTCAAACTTCAAAATATTCTAATTGAATCTTCAAACTATTAATACCATATCAATAAGGTCCTTTAATCAGTCTAGCCATAAGCTTAGGTGTCAAATATCATGTAAGATTTAACATGATGTAAATTAAAACATGTGGATCAAATTTTAAATACTTTGCATCTGCTGCATTAATAACTTGGATAAGATTTGTCAAATAAAAGAAATAGTCCTATTAAATTATAATGATACAATATATTTTCCACATGTTAGATCCAAACTAGCATTACAACGTGTGAGAATATTTTTAAAATTTGATCTACATATTTTAAATTAACTCCACGTCATAATTTATAGTTGACATTTAATATGCAAATAAATTGTTAGACTAACCGGAGAACGGGATAGAAATGACATTGATAGTTTGAAAGACTTAATCAAAATATTTTAAAATCTGAGAACTAATTTAAAAATTTAGACATATTTTGAAGATGTATTACTTGCAAAATATTAGACTATCCAGAGTTAAATGAATTGAATCTGTGATGAAAATCTGCTCGGTATATAAACACTTTTATTTATAATTAGAAACCCAAAATATTCCATATAAAATTAAAAAAATAATTTACTTTTGCGGAAAAATGAAACTAACGACAGAAAACGAGGATCCAAAATATTCTATTCTATTATATGGTGGGGACAATTATCTAGGACCACTGCCACATGCCAAGCCACATGGTGTAGCAATTTTCTTACGATTGAATTTTCTCAAGGATGCACTCAATTATAATTTTAATTTACATAAATAACCAATATATCTTTATAATAATGGTGATACTTAATTATTATATTATAAAAATAAATGGGCTAGTAATCGTAATATATTTCAATCTAAATCAAAATAATTTTATATAAACTGAGAATATAAATTCATATATTGTATTTACGCACGTAAAACTCAAATTTAAATACTTAAAATTTTAAGACCTAAACATCATCAACACAAATACAACTCAAACTCTATTAGCATCATATTATTTTTATTATCATTATTTGTTAAATATTGTATTCATATGTAAGTATATATTTCATTTAAACTTGAGAAATATGGAAACAAATTGGAAAAGGGAAAAGATTAAAAAAAATGAGACGAGAGTGTGGAACATGATAATAATGGGAAGAAAGAAAAATTACAATAAGGTGGAACCTGTTGATCACGTAACCGAGCAACACCCTGGGATGGTGGTTCATAGTCGTGTGGATGGTGGAGATCGTGGTTTTCTCAGAGGGTCGGGATGATATAACTCTTGGTCTCCTTTAGATCTTATGTTAGGAACTATCCTCTCACTTAATTAATGGGATAACCTCTCCTCGGTTTAGAAGTGAATGGACCTTTAAAAAGGATTGAAAGGGATGTGGACACGTGTCAACTAAAGGAGACAAGTGTTTTAATGAGTTGAATTGCTGTGACTCAGGTGTCGGTATGAATCACGAGTATTATCACGTGGTTCGGGATAATGTTCGTATGTCGAGTTCGCAATGGGTCATAGTTGATTTGGGTGTCCGCGTAGTTATAGTTCGCGGGGTACCATTCGCTCAGTCGTGATTTGCTAGCACTTTCGCAGAGGGCTGTTATTAGGTGTCCGCATGGTGACGATTCGCAAGTACCAATGACTGAAGGGTCGTCTGGTCTTGACACGTGACGGTGAGTATTCGTAAGTACTATCAATTGCCCCCAGACGAGAGAAGGTTATAAAGTGACTTTCGTAAGCTTGAAAACTGTAGCGAGATTTCTAAGAGAAACTAAAAAGTGATTTGTGTGTTTGTTTGTTCGCATGTGCAAACATTTGTGCTTCTTTTAAAAAATAGTTCGCGGGAAGCAAATTATTGCTTTTAACATATTTTGTATTTGTTTATTTGTTGGAAGCATTTTTTGAAAATTGTTGCCCGCTTACTTGAATATGTATTAGCCTTGTATATGCATTTGTCATATTAATAAAATTGTACACTCGCATCCTTGAAGCTGTGGTTCTTTAATTAATAATTAAATACTCGTGTGTATCCTCTTGCGACTGTAGACACTGGTTCATTTATAGTGAATAATATATTGTCTTTCTTTTGGTGAATAAATTATGAAGTTTGAAGTATGCTTTATATTTTTATGTTCGCACCGTATCTCTCTTTCTTTAAAATGGCGATAAATCGATACAAGTTTCTGATATTTGCAATCTCCCAAGATAAATGAGTAGCAAACGCTTGCCCCTTTTTTTAAAAATAGTTCGCAGAATATGTCGTTTCTCATGAATCGACATCATCCTCTTGGGGCAGATTTGTATATTTGCGTAGTTTCCTTGAGTTGGGAGGGTTTTTGCCTCCGGATAGGATATATAAAGCGAAAACAGTGTGGAAAAATTGGAAACTTGGCCTTCTGCTATAAATGTTTGCATATTTAGTGGAAATGGTGTACATGAGAGTCAAAAGAGGATGCAACTAATGTTGGTGGTTGCTCTAATATATAACTGAGACAGAGTTTCAACTTTCAAAGGCCTTACGGTAAAAAGGGTTGTCATGATCCAAATTAACAAAAGGAATTCATGTGATGTGATCTAATCTTTTTTGCGTCTGTTGTACAATGCAGTCTGCAGACTTGATTTGTTGAACTCATTAGATTAAATATTGATAAGATTTTTGACTGACACGTTAGAATTCACGAGCTCTTTTCTTCTAATATTGATTTGTGCAATCACTTTAAGAAATATGGATAATCAATAGTCTTTCCTACTCCATGCTGCAGCTCTCTCTCTCTCTCTTTGTAAAAGAAAATAGTCGTAAAATATTAATCGAAGTTCAACTTGCACGTTATAGGCATTGCCCTTTGGCATTTTTGCTTGGGAAACAAGAACAACCTTTCTTGTATTTTTCATTCTTCACTTGCCGTCTCTAGCGGGATAAAAATCTAGAATGGAGAGAAAATATAAACAAAATGGTGATCTTGATTCTTGAGGTGCAAGAGATTAGTATCACATGTCACAAGTAGTTAAAATCATCAAATTTGACTTCTGTTAAGTGTCACTGTCTAGCAAGAATACATCAGCTTTAGAAAAAAAAATGAAACTTAAAAGTTAAACCTAACAATTTTGATTCGAACTTGAAACTAATCAAAACCCCGAAACTACCCGAGTCTAAGATAGTCTTGATTGCTAACTTATAGCGGGTTTACTAACTCATTCGCTAACACGGGGCGACATTGCTAATTTATAAGGATTGCTAACTCTTGCCCTCAGGCGAGGAAAGGTTATAAAATGGCATTCACAAGATAGGAAGGTAGGTAGCAAACCATGTTGCAAACTTGCAAGATACCAGGTAGCAAACAATAACTTGCAAGATAGGTAGGTAGCAAACTGTATTGTCTTATGTGTCCGCACATCTATTTTTTGGATTCTTGCCCCCCGGTAAGGCAATCTTGGCCATTGTGTATTTTATATTGCTAATTGGAGTGCTTTCTTTCTATCGCTATGCGGTAGAAGATTTCTTTATATCATTACTTGGGAGGGTCTAGCGAACATTTATTTTGCCAGACACTTTCCTATGCACACTTAATAGGAAATTGCTAGCGAACCTTTATTTGTTCTCCTTTTTTGTGCATTCGCATATGTATTAATTTTCAATGTATGAAGTCATGCCGCCCACCTGTGATAATCCTTGATTATCATGTACTTATTCGTATATTTGTATTTGCAAACATCGCTACTCTCTTGGAGTAATTTACATAGATGTTTCTCTCCATGGAGTGCCGTGTCGCTTAACTGGCTTTAGCCGTAGAAGTGTTTTCGTTTTTTATTAGTATATTGGCTCTTTCCTGTACACTTCTTAAAGGTAACAGACACTTAGACGATCTATTTTTTCTTTTTTGCTCACTCGCTTTGAGAGTGCCGACCGTTAAGTTAATTTCTTTATACACACTTCTTAAAAGCGACATCGTACCTTGAAAACGTCATCGCTTCTTAAAAGTGGCATCTTCATCACTTCTTAAAAGAGGCATCGTTTCTAAAAAGAGTATAGCTTCTTAAAAGCGGTATCTTCATCATTTCTTAAAAGTGGCATCATTTCTTAAAAACGGTATCGCTTTTTAAAAGCGATATCTTCATCACTTCTTAAACAAACCATCGTTTCTTAAAAACGGCATCGCATCTTAAAAGCGGTATCCTCTATTTTCTCTGATTATTTTTCTTCAAAGATGTGCCGAAGC
This sequence comes from Hibiscus mutabilis, assembly GCA_019671005.1. NCBI lineage: Eukaryota > Viridiplantae > Streptophyta > Magnoliopsida > Malvales > Malvaceae > Hibiscus > Hibiscus mutabilis. The sequence continues at coordinate 12,099,594 of CM033733.1, forward strand.
GCTGGCAAATAAGAATGCGTCCTAATCAACACACTGTTCTATTTAGTATGATATACACAACAAAAATAATTAGAATCTGCAAAGTAGAAAAACCTCATGTCTGCCCACCTATTTGCTACAACATAAAATCCAGATAAGATAGAAACATTCCACATTCTATTGATATCATAAACGAACATAATAGGCGGAGATTTTAAGGTGCTTTTTATGAGCATGGTACATTTACAAAACCCTTGTCAGCAATTGAAATCCAAAGCGAAGACTCGAATAAACATATGTTCAAGTGTTAGTTGGACTCTTTATTTTTGCTAAAGTACTAATATCCAGCTACTTTGGCTAGTATACATTCAAACGTGAGTATGAGGATACAATTATCTAGATATATAAGAGAGCTTTAACATCATTATAGTACACACCCCTAGCTTCAGGTAAATCAGAATCAAAGTGAAGAATTATGGCTTATGGAGTCGGATAATTTGGCTACCAGAATGTCTAAGAGTATGAATAATGGAATAATTGAGTACCTGGTTCATTTTTCCATGGAAATGCTTTCTATTGGAATAGCTCCCACTCATGGTCTGAAACAAAATCTTGGAGCCATAGGAATTGGGGCTTTTTGAATGATGAGATTCTCTTCTTGGAGCCGTAGGAGCATCCTTGGCTGCTTTGTAACTTAAATCTGCATTTAGACTAGACTGTAAAGTCAAGCAAGCATAATAATTTCTCAAAGCCGAGTATATGTCCCAATTTACAAGGTTAGTTTTTCATCTGGTTAATTATGACCCTTCCAACTTGGAAAAGGTTATTAGCAACCTTATTAAGTTTGGAATGCATGGCCAACAACATTGTATCTTCAAAGTGTACATGTAAACTATAGGATATCGAAATCACGATCTTATCAAAAATAAAAGGACAAGAACTCAAACTTAGAGAGTGGAGTCAAATGGGTCCATAAACTTCGCCAAAACATGAAATATCCGTAGCATAAGAAAGATATCGCTAGCAAACAGGGGAATAAAAGTTCAATACCCTTTTTGTTAGATTTGACCAATATTCCAAGAGAAGAAGCAGTGATTAAAAGAAAAGAAACAGGGAAATAAACCTGCTTCCAATGCTAGTGGACAGGGCACAGATAATTCTATCTTCATCATCGGTGAATTCACCATGTTCAATGTTTGGCCTAAGATAGTTACGCCATCTCTGCCTGCAGCTCTTCCCACATCTTTTGAGATCAGCTTTGTGAGGGAGAGCAATCCAATTCCCACCAGTTCCACATTAGCATGAACTCGATAAGCGGTTCGACTTTCTAAATCCATATGACAGCCTCTTTCTCTCATTATTGACCAAACCTAAATCACCAATCAAAAATTCGACAAAAATTGAACCATGAACGCCAAAAGCTTGTTGACTTGGCGTGTTCAGTCCACGCTATAGTAAGAAGTGTGTAATGTATTCTCCTTTTTGTAACAACCATTAGCATCAATAATAATTAAATTCATTGGATAACTAATATATAAGCTTATGTGCAAGCATTAAAAGCCATGAAAATGGAAGTCATTTCGTGACCATGATAAGAATTATGGACAAAAGAAGCCCCCCCCCCCCTCCCTTTTTTTCTTTTCTTTGTAAATTTACCAAATAAGCATTTTCATGCGTAACTAGTTAACCAGAATCCTAATCATGCAAAAGTGAAACATTTGACACCAATTTATTTCATAGATTTTAACCAATAAAGCTCACCAATAATGCAAGCAAACTTACTCAGCAGTGGATTCAAAGCATTCCAAATCTGATGATTGATTGGGGAACAAAAACAAAGGATGAAATTTGATGATATAATGGGCAAATGCAGAGACATGTTGAAACATACGGACCTTAGCACAATTTACCATCATATTTCATATAAACCAGCAATTGAATCATAACAAACACATGCTTTGCAGGAGCTGATTGCGATGAACATATGTATTTTAAAGCGGAACTGGCACAACTGTTTTCATGTATAATTCCGCTTTCGACAAAACAATAAAACTTTCTGAAGAAACCAACATTTTCCTTGATTTTTAGGAGCAATGAACAAAGCAATGTAAAACAACAGCAGCAGCAGCAACATTTAACTCATTTTTTCACATTTCCTCAATAAGTCACCAGAGATCTAAGAAGTAACAACAAAAATAGTAAAATCGAGACGAGAGAGAGAGAAGAGACCTTAAGATTTTGGTTTTGTGTAAAATGACAGAGCTGAAACACCAGAACATCATTTGAATTAGCAGTCTGGACATCCATTTTTTACACGAATCTTGGAGTGGTCGAAGCTTGAGCAGAGCTCAAAATCAATCGGATTTCAAAGTTCAACCCACACTTAAACATGATTAGCATTATCTTAGAGGTTCCAAGATGCCTGAAGGGGATTAATGCAATTAACTCCCAACAAATTCTGTGACATTGGCGATAATCATCACATTCCATACTTTACTAACAAGTAAATCTAGAAAATTAAAAGAAACTACAGGGTATGAAGCTAGCCATCTAACAAAAGATTGGATAAGGACAAAGTTGAGTTCATAACTACAGAAAATAATTGCCTTGAACATGCAATTGATAAAATAAAATATCCTGCTGAAAGAAGACCCTTATGTCATATCCTACAACCTCAATGTGTACATAGAGAGTAAATTCGAGCGGCAAAAGATCAATTATAAAATTAAAATGGAAAAGTAAAGCTATCATTAATAACATTATTTACCCACGTAAAATGAAACAATTTCAGAAATTGTAAGCAATCCTAGCACCATCTGACTTTACCCTTCAACTAAGGAATATGTGAATGGAAAATCCCACTTTCTAAAGCACCAGACAATTTAATTACAAAAGGAATTAACACAGCGCCATTAATCTCTTACTTTTACAATGCTCTAAATCAAATCTCAATTTCAGTAATCCTTCTTTGTATCGAATAAATGATCTATAACCTGACTCCATAAAGTACTGATTTTCATAAAAGGATTAAAATTAAAAATCCAATCAGCAAAGTACTTCTCATTAAAACATGTCTTGCTCGGTCAGACAATTTCAATTGAGATCCGTTCACTTGAAATTAAAGGGGTAATATATTAAGGTGAGGCAATAAATCGAGTGTCTAGGCCTCTTCTATGGAACAAATATAGAGAAGGTATAACACCCCGAATTTTAGCCCCAAATTAAAAACCCTAATTTTGGAATCTCTAAATTCAAACCCTAGTAATTGGGAATTTTTAATGTGTGAAACCCTAATTTTCTTAAACTAAATTGAACCTTTATAGAATTTGAGGTCCTACTGAACAATTAACCCATGTCTTTTGGAAATTGAATTTCAATTTCATTCAAATAGCTACGTTGTACCTTTTTCATAATTATCTATTATTAATTATATATCTTAGTTTTTATTAAAAAGCATTACTTTATTTACCTGTATATATATATGTATACTCGAACCCTAAATAACTTTTCCTTATATTTGTCGCCGTCATCTGCCCAAATCACCTGTGCAGTATGTATTTCTTCCTTGGAAGATTAAAGCAAAACGTAGGGACCTCCATTTATTCCATCTCCTTCTCATGACAGACTAGGTGAGTCATTCACCATTCAAGGCCATCATTAGTTCTTATATATATATATATATATTATTCTTATGAAAACTACTTTATTTTTAATTCAGATTTGTTTTGTTTACTTAAAAATAATAAAAACTAGATTTGCGTATGCATATGATACGCATATTTCAACTCTAGTTTTTAAATTATTGACTATAGGGAAAATTGGGATTCAAGTTTCAAAACTATGCTCTTTGAGGTTTTAAATTATTTACTAAAATTTATTTTGAATACTTCATATTTTGATCGTTCGGTTTTATAATCTAATGTCGAGTCAACCAATTTCTTGTAGGTAGCTATAAAAATATTGTTACTTATTTGAAATTCTGTCGAACCAAACCCGCTGTCGGATTCTCATTCGAGTCGAAAATAATTTTATTTTCATCTATAATTATTATTTTGTAGTCTGGAATTATCGATATGGGTTTTGATTTGGACGCTGTAAATTTTGCAAGAAATTTTGAATCGGAAACCGAGTTACCGCCTCCTCCACCGTTACCCACGAACCTTCAACCGGCTCGAGTTGATCGGGTTGAGCGTGAGTGTTAGTTATCTTAGTCGTTTGAATTTGTCAAATTAATTGGATTAGTTATTTATTAAATTATTTCGTAGGTTCTAATTCGGGTCGATCCACTACTCGAGCTGATCGTGGTAGAGGTTATTACCGTCGTTAGCTATTTGTCGAGGTGCATCTCTTCTTGTGCTATATCATTTCTGTGCTCTATGTTATGTGTGCATGTTGTATATGTAACTGATTGAATGATCTGTGAATTATGGTATATTTTGTATGTTGGCATGTCACGTATCAAAATATCAAAATCGGCTTAAATTGATATCGAACTTATATCGTATGCACTCGGATTAAAATAATAGATCGGATATACACTCGGATTCGGAAAATAAAATCGGAACATGTCATATCATTTGGGTTGGGAAATTGTACGGGAAAGTTCAGTGAGTTCACCCTTCGGGTTGAATTTTGCTTCGGATCAGTGGCTCCACCCTCGGGTCGAGATTCCACTTCGGATGGTGACGAGATAATTAGAGTGGTTCTGTGGAACCTTACTTTTCGGACGGTGTATGGAGATGGGTGCATGACATTACATCTTATGTCTATGACTTATTAAATGCATATGTGTATTGAGATGATTGTTGAACTATGCTTGTTGCTCGAATTTCTGTTTTGTGTTTTATATGTACCTTAGAGACACACTGGCTTCATAGCTTACTCCCCTTAGTTTCTCTTTTAGATTCTCAGTTTTAGGCGTACGGTACTTGGAGGATCTCACCTTTTATCCGATTATTTTATTATTGAATACGAAACTATTTTTAGTTATTCAGATTATTATTTTGAGACATTAATGTAATTTCATACTTCGAGACTAATTATGCTTTGGGATTATTTTTTGCATTCATTTATTGTGGTTTTATTTCAAAAATTTTATTTAAATATTTGAATATTAATTATGATATTTGTATTTTATTATTATGAGATATTTATTAAGTTATAGTTATATATATATATATATATATATATATTTTTAAAATTAAAGTACAATTTTAAATTTAATTTTCTTGAGGGTTAAGTTTTCAAACGTGACTTCCTAGATTCGACCTATTTCTTCTGGGCCGGGTTTAAGGGGTTACATTTAGTGGTATTAGAGCTAAGTTCAACATTTGGACTGTGAGGCTCACAACAATTGTTTTCAAAATATTTTCATTTTCTGCATGCATCTGAACTATTTTGGGATAAATGAGAATTTTCTAAAAGACTTTCTACGGTTTCACTTGATTCTTACTGAATTACTTTCAACGTGTTTTAAATCCGCGACTCCAGTACCAAATTTAATTTTAGTAATGGTTGCCCTTATAAATAGAATCTACAATGCCACCTAGTAGGAGTTTTAGACTTGATATGTTTCATATAGATTCAGAATTGGGAAGAATAAATACCCGTTAGTTGGCAAAAGATACTTTATACATAAAATTACCAGTTACCCTTTTCACCTTGTAAAATTGATAGGAATACTTTCAAACCACATGAATCCCTTGGATAATTTCCTTTGAGCAACCTTCAGAGATGATCATAACTCAAACTCTGATTAAGGACATGAACTTCAGTTAATCGAATAAATGATCATGACCGTACCCGTTCTTACGAATTTGAGATCAAAACCTATAAAAAAACCTTGTGTTGTCATTCGTAACCAGGTCCGAAATGCTCTTTTAAGTTTTTATCTGAACATCTGTACTTTTGAAAATCTTCAATTAAGTTTGAAAATTTTGAGGACGAAATTCTTTTTACGGGTGGAGAGTTGTAATACTCCGAATTTTAGCTCCAAATTAAAAACCCTAATTTTGGAATCTTTAAATTCAAACCCTAGTAATTGAGAATTTTTAATGTGTGAAACCCTAATTTTCTTTAACTAAATTGAACCTTTATAGAATTTGAGGTCATATTGAACAATTAACCCATGTCTTTTGGAAATTGAATTTCAATTTCATTCAAATAGCTACGTTGTACCTTTTTTATAATTATCTATTATTAATTATATATCTTAGTTTTTATTTAAAAGCATTACTTTATTTACCTATATATATATATATGTATACTCGAACCCTAAATAACTTTTCCTTATATTTGTCGCCGTCATCTGCCCAAATCACCTGTGCAGTATGTATTTATTCCTTGGAAGATTAAAGCAAAACGTAGGGACCTCCATTTATTCCATCTCCTTCTCATGGCAGACTAGGTGAGTTATTCACCATTCAACGCCATCATTAGTTCTTTTATATATAAATATATATATATATTATTCTTATGAAAACTACTTTATTTTTAATTCAGATTTGTTTTGTTTGGTTGAAAATAATAAAAACTACAATTGTGTATGCATATGATACGCATATTTCAACCCTAGTTTTTAAATTATTGACTATAGGGAAAATCGGGATTCAAGTTTCAAAACTATGCTCTTTGAGGTTTTAAATTATATACTAAAATTTATTTTGAATACTTCATATTTTGATCGTTCGGTTTTATAATCTAATGTCGACTCAATCAATTTCTTGTAGGTAGCTATAAAAATATCGTTACTTATTTGAAATTCTGTCGAACCAAACCCGCTGTCGGATTCTCATTCGAGTCAAAAATAATTTTATTTTCATCTATAATTATTATTTTGTAGTCTGGAATTATCGATATGGGTTTTGATTTGGACGCTGTAAATTTTGCAGGAAATTTTGAATCGGAAACCGAGTTACCGCCTCCTCCGCCGCCGTTATCCATGAACCTTGAACCGGCTCGAGTTGATCGGGTTGAGTGTGAGTGTTAGTTGTTATCTTAGTCGTTTGAATTTGTCAAATTAATTGGATTAGTTATTTATTAAATTATTTCGTAGGTTCTAATTCGGGTCGATCCACTTGTCGAGGTATGTCTCTTCTTGTGCTATATCATTTCTGTGCTTTATGTTATGCATGCATGTTGTATATGTAACTGATTAAATGATCTGTGAATTATAGTATATTTTGTATGTTGGCATGTCACGCATCAAATATCAGAATCGGATTAAATTAATATCGAACTTATATCGTATGCACTAGGATTAAAATAATATATCGAATATACACTCGGATTCGGAAAATAAAATCTGAACATGTCATATCATTTGGGTTGGGAAATTGTACGGGGAAGTTCAATGGATTCACCCTTCGAGCTGAATTTCGCTTCAGATCAGTGGCTCTACCCTCGGGTTGAGATTCCACTTCGGATGGTGACGATGTCGTTAGAGTGGTTCTGGGGAACCTTACTCTTCGGACGGTATATGGAGATGAGTGCATGACATTACATCTTATGTATATGACTCTTATTAAATGCATATGTGTATTGAGATGATTGTTGAACTATGCTTGTTGCTCGAATTTCTGTTTTGTGTTTTATCTGCACCTTAGAGACACACTGAGCTTCATAGCTTACTCCCCCTTAGTTTCTCTTTCAGATTCTCAGGCTTAGGCGTACGGTACTTGGAGGATTTCGTATCATCAGACTTTATCTTTTTATACAGTATGGTTATACAGACATTTGATTTTATCTATTATTATCATTTTAGATATTTTGTATTTGGGACTTGGGACATTATATTTATTTGAGATTTATTGGTTTGACATGCATTTATTATTTGAATTTCTTTCGGATTTTATAATGACTTTTGGAATCTTGTTAAACGACTACGTTTTATTTAAATGATATAATTTTGTGGTTCCGATCTTTTATAACTAAATTGTGGTTTGAATTATTAAACCTAATAACCTTTCTTGAGGGACAAGTTTTTCAAATTTAACTTCCAAAATTCGACTTAAGAAATTAGGTCAAATTTAGGAGGTTACAGAAGGATATTGGTAACAAAAGTCATAGAGACTTCATAATCTTTCGAAACTCATTCTTAGAACAGTAATGCAGTAGTAACTGCTACTCTTCTGAAAACAATAGAACAGTGAGGCCACTAAAACGAAACCATCTATAAGACAGCTTTCAAGAAAGAGTCCTTATCATAACTAAAGTACATATCCACAAAATCAAATGGGTCACTAATCATAATGAAGCCAAAATATAGCACATTAAGAGCTGAAAACAAGAACACAGTCAAACATTTTGAACAAAAAGATGCCAATGTCAAGAAGGATGGGTACTTTAAGCTATTTGTAAGGCATAAAAATGAACAAAATTCACGGAAAACGAACTCAAACATTCCTGTTGATAGTATTGATGAATAAATTCAAAATTGAGGGAGGTTTTACTTACGCCCGGATCCATCTATAGTTGGGGCCAATGTGGCTACCAGACACCAAGGGTTGAAAAATTGACTGAAGCTTATCCACCAAGGCTAACCATTTGTTAATGGGTGACCAACATGTAAACTGGTGGGTCTAAACATAAACAACTATATATATATATACTCTTCAAAGGGCCAACCATTGAACTTCAGGGGACCCTTCATAGATGGGGCCATTGCCTAAATATCATAAATGCAACCACAGACAATTGACTGTCCCAAAAACTGATCTTTGACTAAAAGAAAATTTAAGCAACACAGATACTTTATGCAATGAGGCACCAAAATGAAAGTAAAATAAGCTATCCATGGCCATCTTTATAGTGTAAAAAAGAAATGACTGACCAGTTTAATCCATTGTAATAACTATAGAAAGAGGGTCCCCAAGACAAAAAAGGAGAAAGCTTTAACATTGAGCTTAGACAAAATTTGCGGGAAGAGGGGAAAATGTCCAAAAACATCGAGAAAGCAAACAAATTTTAAGGCCAAAAAGAAGGGTTTTTACTTCTATGGAAAATGTATAATGCTAAGAGAAGCTTCATGTCAGATCAGATGCATCATCATATCATGCTAAACAATCAATTTCAAACAAAAACAAGAATTTTGAACAAACTTGAAGAAAACCCAGATGAGGAAACAAAAAGGGGTAACTCACTTTTAGTGATGGGTAGCTGAGTTTGCCATTGAAACCAAGCTGAGATTCAAGGTCACCATGGTTAGGGCCACCAGAGGAAGAAGAAGAAGAGTTGGGTCTAAGAAAACGTTCAAATATGGCCATTCCTAAGAACATGGATATGAGAATGGCGGTAGCAACAAATCCAAAAGACACGGCATTGACAGAGTTGTCAACATTCCTCCACTGTTCTTCCTCTCTTTGTCCATTCAATTGAGCTCCCACCGGTGGCCAACTAAAGAAGTAGCTTTCTTCTTTTACCATTTCTACAGCAAATCCTATCGACTCTTCAGCCTTTAAATTCCAGAACATGCAGACCCTTCCATCTCCAATCACCACCCATAACTGCTTATGCCCTCAGAATTTTAAATTTCTGAAACCCCTCCGACAGCCAAGCAAAATCCGGACTGAAAAGTGCCTATCTGAAGGTCGCGTGTTCGATCCACGCTCACCGCACCAATGTTAATCACGTAACTGAGTAACACCCTAAGATGGTGGTTCATGGTCGTGTGGATGGTGGAGATCGTGGTTTTCTCAGGGGGCGGGATGAGATAGCTCTTGGTCCCCTTTAGATCTTATGTTAGGGATTATCCTCTCACTTAAGCAATGAGATAGCCTCTCCTCGGTTTAGAGGTGAATGGGCCCTTAAAAATTAAAAGGGGTAAAATTTAGATATATATGCTGTGTAAAACTAATTTTACACAAGCCTGTGTATTTACATTATAAAAATATAAATTTTAAATTCCTAATCCTAACTCTAAAAAACTAAACCCTAAACCTTAAACCATATACACTAAATTCTAAACACTAACTTTAAATTCTAAACCCCTAAACTTTAAACCTTAACCCCTAAAACTAAAAGGCACATGTAAACTAAAGTTTACACGGCCCAAGTATCAAAGTTTTTTCCAAATTAAAAAGGAGTGTAGACACGTGTCAATCGAAGAGAATAAATGTTTTAATAAGTTAAGTTGTTGTGATTTAAGTTCCTAACCCTAACTCTAAAAAACTTAAATTTTAAATTCCTAACCACACTATAAAAACTTAAATTTTAAATTCCTAACCCTAACTCTAAAAAAACTAAACCCTAAACCTTAAACCATATACACTAAATTCTAAACACTAACCTTAAATTCTAAACCACACAACCTAAACCCCTAAACTTTAAACCCTAAACTAAAACCCTAACCCTTAAAACTAAAAGGCATGTGTAAACTAAAGTTTACACGGCTCACGTATCAAAGTTTTTTCCAAATTAAAAAGGAGTGTAGACACGTGTCAATTGAAGAGAATAAATGTTTTAATAAGTTAAGTTGTTGTGATTTAAGTGTCAATATAAATCACGCGTATTTTTACGTAGACCGAGGTAATAGTTGTATATTGAGTTCGCGATGGGTCATAGTTAATTTGGGTGTTCGCATAATTATAGTTCACGAGATACCATTCGCTCAGTTGTGATTTATCAATACGTTCGTAGAGAGTTGTTGTTAAATGTTCGCGAGATAGTGATTCGCAAGTACCAACGATAAGAGGATCGTATAGTCTTGATACGTAACGGTAAATATTCTTAGATACTAACAGAACCCATTTTAAAACATTAATTTCAAATTTTATTTAAAAACGTTTAAAAATTGTCTAAAAGGAGTAAATGAAAGAAGACAGTATTGTAGTTGTTGGTTCCATAAAATAACACATTATTGATAGGTAGTTTGGTTTATTGATACAAGTAGTTTTGTATTGAATTGACGTTGCATTTTTTTTCTAGGGTTTTATATTATTTTTCTGACTATAGATTTTAAAATGTGAATATATAACCCAGTAATTGCAATCGTTAGCCCCTCTTCCCCCTCCAAAAAAAATAAAGAAAAAAAATTGGTATTTTAATTAAAATATATATTTTTAAGTTTTAAGTAAATTACAAGTATAATCATAAAATAGAGTTGCATTCCATTGAGCTTGGGAATCACCTATAGCAATGTTTCCTCTCGTCTATTTCTTCCTTTGTTTTTTTTTTATTTGTCGGTAGCAATATTAATTTTAGTGTTGGTCGTCGACTGTAGAGATTCATCATTTTTTTTTGCTTTTTTATTTCTCATTGTTTGCCTTATTTTTGTTGCGTTTTTTAGTTTTGAATCAATAAGTCTACCTTTGTGGCATGCTTTACTCTACCTTTTGATACATTTTTCTATGTCTTTTGGCACGCTTTTCTTATCATTATCGGTCGTTTGACTATTCTTTCATTTGATTTTTTATCATGGTTGAATTTGACATCGCCACGACTGATCAAGATGGCGTTCTTTTGATTATCTCTTTGGTCTCTCTGTTTCGGACCCTCGAAGTGGATTTTGGATACGCGCTCACAATCACCGTTTCTTGTTTGCGATTGAGTTGTAGTAATGATTGTGTTGTCAACGTGTCTTATTGTAATATGCATTTTTATGTTGTTTGGTGATGGTTTTACCTTTCGTCGTCGATCTTTGGTGATGTTTGTATCTATCTTTTGTTTCAAGTTTTGGGTTGAGTTTTTACCTTTTCCTTGTATGGTGCTCTTATGATCTCGAGACACTAGTTTCTTGTTTCAATGGTTATAGGAATATGTCCAGATTATATGTTTTTGTTTACTATAATGTAAAGTTCATTATAATTTTGGATATATCATCGTTCGATAAAACTAGCAGATTTCAATTCAAAAAGTATACTCATAACTTTGAACAAAATCATAAGTACAATCATATTTGAATAGTTATAATTAGAAAAAATTATTACATTGTTTAATTGAATTGATAATCAAAATATCTTTAAACTAAAACTCGTGCATGGTATTTCAACATGTAATAAACTACATTTTCCGCAACATTTGAAACTCATTTTTTTTAACCACAAAACTACTAAACCTTTATTATTTTGAACTAAAAACGGATAACAAAGGCACATATTAGGAGATGTTTTATTGTAGAACTCAAAAGATTAGTCTTCTGTAAAAAAAAAATGAATTAGCCTACTAAAAGCTTAGTTGTCGGACCAAAATTATTTATTTATTAATACCACTTGGCTTTATTAGGCACTTATATATGTTATGCGTTTGATAATTGTGGCAATAATCTTTGATTTTCCAACATGATCAATTGATCATCTCACTAAACGCCCATTTCCTACGCCCTCACCAACCCAGTTAATCACATCATATGTAATGAAAATTAATAAATAAATTTTTTTTGTTTAACAACTGATATCCAATTTATTGGCTGACTAATTTAGATCGGATATTATAGAAGTTCATTATAATGGTGATCCTCCCAATCCAATTACTCCGTTCACAATATCAATATTTGAACCTCTGTCTTGCTTAAGAAGTCTAGTGTCTCATCCAACTAGATCAATTTGGTTGTCGGTAATAAATAAAAATTTAATATCTCATTCACACATGTCATCATGTTTTTCTTCTGTTGAATAGAAATCACCTACTCCTTTTCAGTGCCGCTATTTATATTCTCACACTAAATAGTTAGATTAGAATTTATAATTTAGGGTTAATTCTTAGAATTAAATTTTTTAATGTTGGGGCATAGAAAGGGACAGTGAAAAGGGATAGAAAATTTTGTTCTTTTCGGTTACTCTTGTACTATTATTCCATCCTATCATGGCAAAATTGGGACAATAATTCAAACTCAAACAAATATTTAGATCCTAGGGAAAGTTGAAGAATATTTTGCATTATATGGCAAAATTTACAGTGCACATAGTGTCTTTCATTTTTATGTTGCTTTATTTTGGCCTGGTGGTAGGACGCCACCTGGAAGCAGCGTCACGACCTTGATAAGGCCTTACCAGCCAACTGAGGGCAGTTGATTAAAGCTGTCGGCTCAGCTTTCACGTGAAATGCAAGGCGTAGCTGGCGAGGTCAAGTGGCAGGATGCCACCTCAAGGTGGCGTCTTCCTCGTTAGTGTTGCATGCATGCAATAGCCAGCTTTCTCGTGAAAGCTAGTAAGTTTGAATTAAATTTTTTTGAAAGCTGGTAAGTTTGAATTAAATTTCTTTTCAATGTTGTTGTATACATGGCGATATAAAGAAGAAGAATGTATAGGGTTTGAGAAAAAAATTGAGAGAGATTGAGGTGAAAATTTTAGTGATATTTTTTGAAGATATATTCGAAGAGGTAAATATTGTTGAAGTATATTTGGTTGTAGATCTTCTCGGTTTCTCAAAAGTAAGTAATTTGTTTTTTTAATTAATCTATTTTTTAATTAGAGGGGTTTGTAGAATTTTTTTTGTGTGATTGAAATGTTGTTTAATATATATATTTAATTATTTTTTTGTTAAAGGATTTATAGATTATTTTCTCGGTTTCTCATTTATCATGTAAGTTTTTTTGTATTTAAACATCAAATATAAAGAGTTTTTGTTAAACTATTTCATTGCGAGAAGTACATTTTGTCAAAACTAACTTATATTTAAGCATCAAATATAAAGATGTTAGGATATTTGTTTTGATATAATAGTTGAAAAATAGTTTTAGACTAAACTGAAAAAATTTCAAAAATGTTTTTAAGTCCAAACAACTTGAAAATAAGTTTGAGGTATTTTCAAAAGGTTTTGGAAGTGTTTAAAATGCTTTAAAGTAGTCAAACTCAAGTTTTCAATACGACTGTACCGATACGGTTACACCCCATATCGATACACATTAGGGTTTCAGCTATAGTAATATTCCAGAACCGAAAACTCATATTGATACAGGCTTAGGCGTATCGATACGGTGAGGGTCGTACCGATACACATATAGGCGTATCGATACCCTATGTTTTTAAATCCCTAACGGCTAGTTCAAAACCCCCAACGACTATTTTTCCTGCAACGTACCGATACGTTGTATCGATATACCGTATCAATACAGACTGTAGCGTACCGATACACTCCATAAGTGTATCGATGCACTAAAGCTGGCGAGCATAACAGCTAGTTTCTGAAGGAAGCGTATCGATATGGCAAGCTCCAAAACTACATTTATTGCGGGAAATAAAGTCTCCAACGGCTCCAAATCATCCTTAATGGTCTCCAACAGCTAAGAACTCAATTGAGAGTATAAAAGGACCCTTCAAGCACTTGGAACAACTAATGATCCTAATGCCAACATCTGAATTATTCAAAAAGTGTCTTAGTGCTAAAATTGTATATTTTTGTATAGACAAACACTTGTGAGCTTAAATGTTTATGTATGCTCAAGTGTATTAGGTTTGCGTGAGAGCTTAAGAGTGCAAACAGATACCTTAGAGAGGATTTTCAGTTTGCTTTTGTTTTTTTCTTTGTTGAAAGGTTTTTTGCTTGCCTTGGGGTATAGGTCAAGTGGTTGTAAAGGTTGCCTCCTAAGCATTGTAAAAATAGAAGAAATTCAATAGTGAATTTGTGGAAATCTTTAGTGGGCAAGCTAAGGTAGTGGATGTAGAGCTTGGTTAGAAGCTCGAACCACTATAAAATTCTTGTGTTATTTTCTATCTTTTTGCTTCCACCATCAACACCCAAGAAATTACTTCTCCACCACTTGGCGACATATTTCAGTTGATTCATCGAGCCCAACAATTGGTATCAGAGAAAGGCACAATCAAGAGGGATTAACATTCTATTAAGGCGATCCCGACAAGCTCGATCAACAATCTATCAACCGGTTTTCATGGCGCAATCCATTGACAAGCCACCATTCTTCAACGGTGATCATTATGCCTATTGGAGAATAGGATGATGTACTTCATCAAGGCCAAAGATTATCGTCTATGGGATCTTGTTGAAGATGGATCGTTCATGCCAACAAGAAGTAAGGCAGAATAGAAAGGCAACGACAAGAAAATGATGGAGCTAAATTGCAAAGCCTTGCACATCCTACTTTGTACATTAGGCCCGATGAGTATGCAAATGTCTCTTCTTGTGAGGATGCCAATGAGGTATGGGACGAGCTTGAAGTGATCTATGAAGGTAAAAACGAGGTGAATGAGACAAAAATTGGTTTACTCAACCTAAACTATGAGAACTTCAAGATGAACCCGGACGAAGACATCAAGAGTATGTTCGACCATTTCTCCACAATCGTCAACGAACTCAAAGGCCTTGGAGAGGAGATTTCAAAAGACATACTCGTTCGAAAGTTGATTTATTTATTTCCCGAATCATAAGAGAGTAAGAAGACAACTATTATTGAGGCCAAGAACTTAAATGAGCTCAAGCTTGATGAGCAATTGGGTCTCTTCTTACCCATGAGTTGATGTCTGAATCATTGAGAGAGAAGAAGGATAAGAAGATCAAAGAGCTCGGAATCAAAGATCTAAACATAGTAGCTCTTAAATCCTCCACAAGACATCAAGAAGATTTAAGTGAGGAGGAAAGTGAGGATGAAGAGATAACCTACCTCTTCAAGAAGTTTGCCTGATTCATGATGAGCGAAAAGAAAGAATCAAAGCATGAATCGAATAAGAAGATGAATGATTCCCACAAGAACCATGAATGCAAGAAGACGAGGCACACCAAATACAATTGCCCTCGCTTCAACAAAAAGGGATCATCTTCAAAGAAAGCATATGTGGTAACATGGAGTGATAAAGACTCCACCGATCAAGATGAGGTAGCCTACCTATGCTTTATAGCCCTCCAAGAGGGTGAGATAACTTCTAACTCATCTATTTCAAATTCATATACTTTTGATGAGTTACAAGAGGCCTACGATGAATTGGTTTTTGAATTTAAAGATTCATTTTCGAAAATAAAAAAGTTAGTTTCAAAATTAAAAACCGAAAATGATTTGCTTTTAAAAACCAATTTGCAGTTTGAAGCAAAAATCAAAGATTTTGAGCTTAAAGTTTTAAATTTACAAATTTTGCTTCAAAGTTTGGAAAAAGATCATCAAAAGGAAGTGGATGATCTTAAGAAAGAAAAAGATTTGATTTCCAAGGAATTAGAAAAGAAAAACAATTTTGGAAAATCAAATTTTTATCAAAGACAATCTAGTGCCTCTAGATTTTTAAATGGAAAAGTTTTTAGAAGTATTTTGGTCTCAAAAGGACTAATTACTTCAACTAAAAAGATGGAATTGAAAAATGGATTCCTAAGGGGACTAAATTATGTGCTACTAATGCCTATAGATCCAAAGCAATTTGGATACCAAAACTTACTTGATTGTCTTATTTTAAGTGTGATGGAGCTTTGATTGACAAATGATGAAATTAAGGGGAGCTCTATACACACAAGGGAGATCACTTGAAGAAGGAAGGCTTCACATCCTACCTTTGGTTCAAGTGGTAAAAATAGTTGAATTTTGTTTATTTTAATTTGATTTATTTTAATTCAACTAGTTTATCATATATTTGTTGGACTAACATTTCTATGGTGCTTTGAGTAAAGGGGAGCCCATTTTAACAAAACTTATTTTTGTCAAAATTTATTTTAAAATTCTCTATTGTTATGGACTTAAAAGTTTTTAAACTTTTGTTTGAACCCTTTTTGATATAACAAAAAGGGGGAGAATGTTTTGAAAAATTGAATTTTCAAATGAATAAGGGGAGCTTTAACTATGTTTATATTTTTAAACTCTTATTCAAAATTTATTTTACTAAGGGGGGAATCTCAAACACAAATTTTCAAGTTGGTTTTATTATATCAAAAATGGGATATTGTTAGGATATTTGTTTTGACATAATAATTGAAAAATAGTTTTGAACTAAATTGAAAAGATTTAAAAAATGTTTTTTAAGTCCAAACAACTTAAAAATAAGTTTGAGGTATTTTCAAAAGGTTTTGGAAGTGTTTAAAATGCTTTAAAGTAGCCAAACTCAAGTTTTCAACACAACCGTATCAATACGGTTACACCCCGTATCGATACACCTTAGGGTTTTAGCTACAGTAATTTTCTAGAACCAAAAACCCGTACCGATATAGGCCTAGGCGTATCGATACGGTGAGGGTCGTACCGATACACATATAGGCGTATCGATACCCTATATTTTTAAATCCCCAACGGCTATTTTTCCTGCAGTGTGCCGATACATTGTATCGATACACCGTATCGATACAGACTGTAGCGTACCAATACACCATATCGATACACTCCAGAGGTGTATCGATACACTAAGGCTGGCGAGCATAACAACTAGTTTATGAAGGAAGCATATCGATACAGCTACCCTGTGTATCGATATGGCAAGCTCCAGAACAGCATTTATTGTGGGAAATAAAGTCTCCAACGGCTCCAAATCATCCCCAACGGTCTCCAACGGCTAAGAACTCAATTGGGAGCATAAAATGACCCTTCAAGCACCTAGAGCAACTAATGATCCTAACACCAACATCTAAATGATTCAAAAAGTGACTTAGTGCTAAAATTGTATATTTTTGTATAGACAAACACTTGTGAGCTTAAATGTTTATGTATGCTCAAGTGTATTAGGTTTGGACGAGAGCTTAAGAGTGCAAACAAATACCTTAGAGAGGATTTTCAGTTTGCTTTTATTTTTCTCTTTGTTGAGAGGTTTTTTTGCTTGGCCTTGGGGTATAGGTCAAGTGGTTGTAAAGGTTGCCTCCTAAGCCTTGTAAAAGGGGAAGAAATTCAATAGTGAATTTGTGGAAATCCTTAGTAGGGAAGCTAAGGTAGTGGATGTAGAGTTTGGTTAGAAGCTCGAACCACTATAAAATTCTTGTGTTATTTTCTATCTTTTTGCTTCCACCACCAACACCCAAGAAATTACTTCTCCACCACTTGGCGACATATTTCGGTTGATTCATCGAGCCCAACAAAAGAGTTTTTTTTTGTGACAAACATACATATTGCAACAAAAATTAATTGCCATTACTTCTATTTCGTCAGTAAATATAACCTACAAAGATAAAATATCTATTTCATCATAAAAAGAAGTAAATTTTGTCACAATTAACTTAAATCTTAATATCACAAAATTTTCTTCTTCACAATAGTTAAGTGGGAAAATAATATTTGTCATATTTTGTTTTTATGAGTAATTAACTTTTTTATAATTTGTTAGTGTGAGAATATTAATTCTCATAATTTTTATATTGAGAAATTAATATATTTTTTTATAAATTGTTATTATGGTTAAATAATTTTTTCATAATTTTTTATTTGAGAAAAATATTGTGACTAAATAAATTTGACATAATTCTTTATTTTGACTAAATTTAAATATGTTATTGTGATTAAATAAATTTATCACAATTTATTAATGGTATAAAATAATCTTTTTTCATAATTTTTTGTGTGACCAAATTAATTCTTATAATTTGTTAATGTTACAAAATAGCATTTGTTAGAATTTGTTATGAAAACTAAAAAAAATGGTTTTGATAACTAAAAATATATTTAAAATATTATAATGACAAAACTAATATTAAATATCATTTAATACAAATTTAGTACAAATTTATTATTTTTTGGAATATAGATACTCAATCTTCATCCTTTACATTCTTCCAGTAAAATACAATAGCTAGTACAAAGTTTCGATTGGTAATTCCTACCTTCATTATAAGCAGATGTTTATCATTATAAACTGGTAAATGCAATCTTTTTTCTATCTTTACACCCTTAATTTTTTATTTTGTTTCAATATATTTTTTACCTCGAAACTTTTAGCCACCCACAACCTCTTTTTGTCATAACTATAAATATGTAAACATATAAATAAAATATATGATTATTATATAATTAATATTTAAGATAAAATATAAAAAATATACATTAATTTGATTTATTGAAAATAATTTATCTTGATTATTCAATGATTTGATTGTGTTGTCTCGCTTGGCGTATTACGCAAATTGGATTGTATTGAAATTTGTGGGAGCCAAAATGTTAATATTTTGATTGCTGAAAATAACATTCTCTAAACCTATCAAAATTGGAGTAGTAAATAAGTGTTAGAAAAGATAATAAATAAATAAATATTAATAATGCTAACAAAGGTGGACTATATAGGTATTTGAGGGAATATATGAACATATTATTTTAGCAAAGTCAAACTTATTATTAAATTAGGACTGGTACAAGGTACCAAAAATCCATACATCTGAATCCTTAAAAGGAAACTACAACCTGAACAAAGAAGATTCACCTATTTAACGCATGCTAACAATGAAGACAAAATGAAGCTCATCACTTTGATACCTAGCAAAATTACTCGCAATTCTAAAAAAAAGAAGAAGAAAAAAGACTAAAATAATATCACAGTAAAACCAAGCAACAAGAGAAACAACACAATAATGAGACTTTATCACAATCAAAATCAAACCTACAGTCACAATCAAAATCAAATCGACTTTTAATAATGAGACTTTGAATAATGGAACACCTTATTGAATAAAAACTGATAATTCTAATCGCAATCAAACCTGTAAGTGAAACATCTAAAACAAGGAAAAATTATTAGATGAGCCTGGCTCACGACGTCATCTATAGTCTCATCTAATAATAATTTTTTATCTTATTTTTTTTCAAGGTGAATCTTCACCTCTTTCCTATATGTCATTAAATAAATAAATCTCATTGGATGAGACATATTTTTTTAATATTGTGAGCACTACATAATATGTAGGAAATGTGTGGATCGTTTTGATCATCATTATAGAGGGAAATATCTGTGACAATATATTTGACACTATAATTAAAATATATAACTACAAACATAATTTACAAAAAAATTGAATCTTTTTATTTGTTTTGACAATATTTTTCTGTAACAATAACTATAACTTATAGTTACAAAATTTATTACTATATGATTTTTTTGCACCAAAAAATGAAGAAAAATATATATGAAAAAATATTATATATTATAATTGAAATATATAACTACAAACATAGTTTTATCACAAAAAACTTGAATCTTATTATTTGTTGTGAAAATATTTTTCCTGTAACAATAACTATAACTTATAGTTACAAAACTTAGCACTATATAACTTTTTTGGCACCAAAATATGGAGGGAAATATTTGAGACAATATATTTTGTTATTATAATTAAAATATATAACTACAAACATGATTTATCATAAAAATTTGAATCTTATTATTTTTTTGACAATATTTTTCTACAACAATAACTATAACTTATGGTTACAAAACTTATCACTATATAACATTTTTTGGCACCAAAATATGAAGGGAAATATTTGAGACAATATATTTTTTATTATAATTAAAATATATAACTACAAACATAATTTATCATAAAAATTTGAATCTTATTATTTTTTTGACAAAATTTTTCTGCAACAATAACTGTAACTTATGGTTACAAAACTTATCACTATATAAAGTAGAGAGAAATATCCGTGACAATATATTTTGTCACTAAAACAAAATATATAACTACAAACATAATTTGTCACAACAAACTTCAATCTTACTATTTATTGTGGAAATATTTTTCTGAAACAATAACTATAACTTGTAGTTACAAAACTTACTTCTTTTCCTAGAGTTTGCGCCGCATCGAGAACTTCAATTTTTTCTTCTTTAATTTTGTTTAGCCGGTGGCGACACCAAATTTGATATTGGTCGCCAACCGCCGGTTCTCTATTTTTCTTTATTTTTTAGTTTTTAATAAGCATAAATATGCCTTTATGATACGCTTATCCGTGTATTTTGGGACGTTTTTCGTCTTCTTTCTCGGCATTTGGTTGTTATTTTTATTTTATATTTTCTTAGGGTTGAATTTAACGACGCCTCGACTGATCAAAATGACTTATTTGTAATCATGTTGATCTTCCTACTTTGGACTTTTGGATTAAATTTGGATACGCGATTTACGTTCGTGGATAGTTTCTCACGATGCTTTGCTCTGATTTGCGATTCTTGGTGGTCTTTCAATAGCTTAATCCCATTTTGTAGTTCGTTTGCCGATACAATCAGATTTGTTCGTATCTATTGTTCGTTCGAGTCTTTTGGTTGGGTTTTTAACATTTTTCCTGTATGGTTCTTGTATGATCTAAAGTGGCTAGTTTCTTGTGTCAATGTTATAGGAAAATGTCCAAATTATGTATTTTGTTTATGATGATAGTTCTAAACCCTTATTTTAATCTTAAATATTTTCTCTTTTAATAAGACTCGCGGCTTTTATTCAAAAAAAGTTACAAAACTTGTCACTATATGACCTTTTTGTGCCAGAAAATGGAGGAAAACATTTATGACTATAATTAAAATATATAATAGTTTGTTACACAAAAACTTGAATCTCATTATTTGTTGTGACAATTTTTTCTGTAATAATTATTAAAAACTTATTGTTACAAAACTTGTCACTATATGACTTTTTGGCATAAAAAAATAGAGGAAAGCATTTATGACAAAAAACGGTAACAAAATATATTTTCCACTATATGTTACACGAGTTAACTAATTGTAACAAAATATTACAACATTTTTAGTTTTTGTCATAATTGTATATGTTTTTCTAATTTAAAGTGGCGCTTATTTATTTTGTCACAATAAAGCTACTAATAGTAACAAATAATTTTGTCAAAATTAAATTTGTCACATTAATAGAAATTTCCTGTATATGAGAGCTTTGTTTTGCAATTTGGTGGATGGATGTATCATATCTCTTTTTTCAAACTCATTGAGTGGTCCTGGTGGTAAAGGCTGAGATGTTTCCCTTAGGTCACACGAGTTTCAGCTTCTTAGTTTGTAAGTGTGCTTGAGTTTATCTAGATATTAAATTAGATTAAAAATACTACCTTACAATTAGAATAGAATACTAAAAAACATTTTTTTCTTTTTTGCGTAAGAAATTTTGAGTGTTTTATCCTTCAAAATCGCAATACCTCCTTAGGATTGATATTCATTGAAAATGAGCTCCAAATGGATTCTTCTTCTTCTTACTGCCACATGTAATAATCTTATTGGGCCATGTAAGCAAGAAATTACACATCAATTGAAATTGTTTATTTAAAAACTACCATGGTAACATAGTTAAAAATTTAATGGTACGGCCAGTAATTCAATAGAAAAAAGTCATTTGAAAAAAGACTTATAACAAAAAGAAAGATTATGGCCAAAGTGAACAAATGTGCAACCGTTAGGGACTAAAGTTTGACTCTTAGTTGCGTTGGCATCGCTTTTGCTACAATACCATGGACGTAATTGATTTGAATATATTGTTCTACCTCCACCGAGTACCTTCGGAATACACCATCTCTGAGAAAGATACCACCACCTTTGCACTACACTTTGACATATCCTGAAGGCTCACCTCCAAGATTTATGAAGCCTCTAAGATCGACAAGCTATGCTCCAAGCATCACGGAGCTCGGGGCTCTTCCTTTGGACGCACCTACACCTTCGGACCCATCAGCCTCTGTAGACTTCGGCCACCATGCGGCAACAAGACAACTATCACGCTCGATTGAGCTCGTAGCCTAACAACCGAGCTACCATTTGCCAGCCCATCAATAGACCTCACTAGGCCTGACACGGTCTCGCCAAACATCAATCCGTCTACAGTAATAAGGGGATATAAATACCCCCAAGACCAAAGACAAAGTGCACGCCCCATCGACATCGACCACCCTCTCTACAATTTTTGTGGCTATCGGCCCCAAGTCTACCAGAGGTGAACCGCCTGATTCTACAGTCTATAACCGCCTATAGTGGCTCTCCACCCGTTCCATGATGGGTAAACCACCAAGACTCGTCGCCAAACCTCTATTTAACCGTCGTCTCTACCTCCTTATTTGTTGTCGCCCAAAATTGGCATCAATAATTGGTGCGATTAGCGTGGAGATCCTTCTGACCAAAAGAATCAACTGCGATAGCTTTTATGCTCCAAGCTATTTCAACCGTAAACATCTACTTTTCCCGATAAAGCTCTTAGTACACCCGACCCTAGTAATGCTGAAAACAAAGTTGACAATGAATATGGATGCTCGAACAATAGAACCCTCTTTTTTCAGAAGATTGTTCAAGAAAAGACCATCCCTATTTCAGTTGAGATGCATCTTTAAAGACAATCACCCCAAAATAACCAACCAATCTTTAAATCCATTTGGCGCGAGTGGTTTTTCCCGACTGGGAACAACAAGAAAAACCCTTGAATTTCCTTAGGAGTGAGAAGAAGATACATTTGGTGCCCGCCATCAACGTCTTCAAATAGTATCGAGGTCACGCTCTAAATGCTTGTGGAGTACCCCTACTATTGTCCTCCATAAAAATGATGTAAGTTTATAAGATCATCAAAGGCATTTGATTTTTTTCTCGAGTGTTTTAGGGAAGAAAACTACGTGCCATGTACTATTTTGGAACCTCAAGGGCACACATCCTCTATATAAACTATTGGTTTACATGAGCGTCGATCCTTCACCATACAGTGTTGAGTTGTCCACTCTAGCATTAAGCTTTATATGAGCATCGATCCTTTTCCATGTCGTGTCAAGTTATCCCACTCTAGCATTAATCTCTATGGGCCGTCGATCTTCTGTCGGAGTGCAATTGTACCATAAAGCGCTGTAAGTTGGTATCTATGAGAGTCTAGAAATGTGCAAATGAATGTATTCTATTGTAACTTATTTCTACAGAGGGCGCAGAGATGACTCTACCCATTCTCAATTTATTCTACAAGGGCGTAGAAATAACTCCGCTCAACCTGTATTTGTTTCTACAAAAGTATAACGACACTTTATTTGAGCTACGACTGTTTCTACATGTCTTAGAATATTTTCACCCAATTTGTGTCTATCTCTGTAATGGTCATATTAGGACCCATACTTTCGAATGATTCTACAAAAATAGAAGATGCCTTGTCCCATCAATGCCCAAAGCATTGCTATTCTAAAAGCACAGAAGGACTATAAATCCCAAACCAAACAAAGCTTCTAAATTCTAAAAATTTATTATTACCTTCGAAAGGAGATGCCTCTGTCCCATCGACGCTTGAAGCATCACGATTCTACAAGGACAAAGAAGCCTGCATACCTTATGCCAACAAAAGCATGCGGGCTCTACAAATAAACAAGTGCCTCCCAAAAGGAGATGTTTGAACTTACTTTATATACTGTTTGTACAATCACATGGGTACCCCCTAGAGAATACCTCTGCGCTTTTCAAGAGAAACCCCCTGAGAGCATAAAAACATACGCATTTACCCATAGTTCTCGATGTTAAAAGAGTGTCGAGAAAAAAATCACTCTATAGCGCTTAATTCTACAAGGGTGCGAGATGCCTCAACCCCACATACGATAATCTCTCCAAGGGTATAAGATACCTCCTAAGGTAGATACCTTCATCTTACTAACACCATGAACACTGTCACTCTACAAAAATAGAGAAGTCGGTGTTTCATGCCAAGGAAGACACACAAAGTCTACAATCGCACGGTTGCCCATAATGGGACGCCTCTGTACTTCTTGAGAGAAACCCTTCTGGAGCCCAAAGAAGAATGTTGACACTCACTCTACATTCATTTCTACAACTGCGGCAAAAGCACTCTGATTGACAACAAAATTACTTCTATAAAGATACAAGATACCAGTGTTTTGTGCAAGGAAGACACACAAGATCTACAAACACACAAATGCCCCTAATGGAAGATGCCCCCACGTTTAAAGGTGATGATATTACCCCACCTATTGAATGTTCATTCAACGGAAGACACGAGGCATTCATATTTTGCACCAAAAAATAGACATGGTGAGAACAAACAAATGGACGCTCCTAGTAGGATGACTTCACGCTTTTTTGGAGAAACCATCTGAAAGCACAAAAGGAGATGACCCCACCCATAATACTCTTTTCTACAATGGAAATGAATGCCTTCATGCGAAGATGGTACTGTAAAAGGGTGCTGAGATAAGATCCACTCCCTATGCGCTTACTTCTAAAAGGGAGTAAGGTGCCCAACTTTACTCACTCATCTAATAATTTTTTAGAGTTGAGTTTTTTGCTTACTCCCCCTTCGGGGTTGAGTCATTAGTTTACTCCTCTAATGATTTCTCAAAGTTGTGTCATTCACTTACTCCTCTTTGGGGTCGAGTCGCTCACTCACTCCTCTGATGATTCTTCAGAGTCGAGCTATTTATTTACTTTGCTGATGTTGTCCTAGAGTCAAGTCATTTACTCCTCCAATGATTTTCTAGAGTCTAGTCATTTATTCGCCCCATGATGTTGTCCTAGAGTTGAGTCATTTACTCCTCCGATGATTTTTTAGGGTCGAACTATTTGTTTACTCACCCCCTTGATGTTGTCTTAGGGTTGGGCCCCTGCTCGATGTACATTGTTTCTCTACTTGACTGCGGCTCTCGACCCTAAGCCTACTAAGGGTGAATTAACATGGTTCCTTTAATCAATACCTTCAGAAGCACTATTCGACAGATTCCCACAAAATTGTTAAGTTCTTCTACTAAGAACACACTACCTTTGCTCTAGAACCAATGGACAAGAGAAGTCTTATAGCAAAGTCTCAGCTTGTGCCACTTTATGACACTCATACGAATAAAGGGGGACTAATGTTGTACCTTTGTCGAGTGCCTCCAAAATACACCACCTCTGAGAAAGATACCAACACCTTCGCACTACACTCTGGTATCCCCCGAAAGCTCACATTCAAGATTTAAGAAGCCTCTAGAGTCTGCAAGCCTCTAGGATCTGCAAGCTACGCTCTAAGCATTAAAGGGCCTAGAGCTCCTCCTTCGAACGCTCATACACCTTCGGACCCATCAGCCTCCAGAGACTCCTACGCTCAGCCATCGCGCTACAACAATACAACTATCAAGCTTAACTGAGCTCACAACATGAAAGCCGAGCTACCATCTGTCAGCCAATCAATAACCATCACTAGGCCTGGTACGGTATCGTCAAACATCATTTTGTCTACAACAAAAAAAGGGATATAAATAACCCCAAGATCGAAGACAAAGAGGACGCCATTTCGACATCGACCACCCTTTCTACACTCTCCATGGCTCTCGGCCCCAAGTCTACCAGGGGTAAACCGCCTGATTCTACACTCTACCACCACCTATCGTGGCTCTCCGCCCGTCCCACGATCGATGAACCACCAAGCATTGCCGTGAAAACTCCATTCAACCGCAGTTTTCACCTCCTTGTTGGTGTCACCCAAAATAAGCATAAAAATATTAAACGTGTAATATCCTTTAATTTAATGATTTTGAGGGATTATGAGTAATTCGAGCATTATATGAAAATATAAATGAGTATGAAATATTTTTAAAAATCAACTATGTAATCAAATCAAACACATTTATGTGTCCTGTATCTAACATTCATTCTTGGGAATTCATGTACCATAACATACAAACTTGGTAAACTTTTGATAAAGTAGGCAAGTAATGGGAATAACAATTTCTCTAGGAATATATCGAGGGACCGTTTGGTTCAGATTAATCTTGCATTTTTTGAAGAATATGAGATTCCAAAAACATGATTATGCCATTTGATCTGGTAACATTATATTGTGTGAATCTTAAATCACTATAGTCGCAATACCCTTATTTTTTATTATATATATATATATTATATTATATACGAGGATTCGAACATATACAAGATGTGATAATATAATCATGCTTAGCCACTAGGCTAACTAGGGATCTCTATAATACCCTTCTTTATTTGGTAATATAAGATTTCATGATAATTTTATGAATTTTATCCATTCATTTATGACATTTTTTGATAAATTCTAATTCTAATCCTAATCCTACATAGAGGGGAGGGGAAAGAGGGACTCTAGTGGAAGGAAAGAGGTGTTTCTAGTGGGTCTAGAACCCATGACATAAGAGAAGTAAAAGAACAAAGATGAACAGCTTGACCAACCGGCCAAATGTTCTTGCTCATGAATTTTTATATATTAAGTAAATATATTATGAGTATAAATTTTAAAATGTTATAGTATAATCTTTTTACTTAATACCTTAATAAATAAAATAAAATTATCAATTATCATATTTAATATTAAAAATAATCTCACATTTTGTGAAATAAATTATGTCAAAAGTAATTATTTAAGAAATAAATTTTCAAACTTAAGTGTCATTGTACACAATTCATTTGTTTTTTTTATCATACAGAAGATAAAGAGCTAGGTTAGTTTAGATTGTAGATTGATGGAAATTGCAGAAAATTAGGGAATTCTATTCCTAAATATTTAACTGCTGATATTTAGGATTTTATCAATAAATAGGAGCATATATGTAGTTGCTGATTTTGTGTAATAGGTGTAAATATATTTGCTGATTTTTTTTGTAATTTTCCTTAGATTAGGCTCTCTTGTAAACTATAAATAGGAGTTGTTGTTATCAATAAATTATCAAAAAAATAGAAAAAAAATTTCTTATCTACCTTAAAATCTCTATTGTTCACGTGGTATCAGATTATATTTTTGATCATCCACAGAAATCCTAGAAAAAATACATTCTCCTTCTACATCAGAAATCAGTTCTGAAATTTATTTGAATTTCTGTCCCGAAAATTTTGATGTTTTCTTTACCCAAATAACCTATCATAAACTTGTTGGTCATAATTATCTTCAATGGTCTCAATCCATGAAGATTTATATTACTGGAAAGGGCAAAACTGCATACATCTCTGTAGACATGTCCATACCAGATTTCAAAGATCCATCCTACTCAAAATGGGAGCGAGAGAATTACATGATCATGTCCTGGCTGTTGAACTCGATGGTTCCAGAAATAGGAAAAAAATTCGTTCTCTACAACACAACAAGTGAGATTTGGACTGCTATGAAGGAACCTATTCCAACAAAAATACTATTGCTGAATTATTTGACATCAGTAGAAAAATCAAGGAGCTTCGTCAGGGAGACATGGGTGTGACGCAATATTTTAACACCATGACCAGGTATTGGCATCAACTTGATTTTTTTAAACTAATGAATGAAGTTGTATTGATGATGCAACATTGTACAATAAAATTATTACCCACAATAGAGTATTCTAGTTTCTATATGGCTTGGACAAGAGCTTTGATTGAGTTAAAATGGAGGGTATTAAGCACTAAATCTCTCCCTTCCATTTGAGAAGCATTCTCTAAAATTTTTAGGAGAAATGTTATGCGTTCTACAGTCCATGCCTATGAGAAACCAGCCTTCATCACTCACGCAACATCATTTAATAAAACCATACATGATAAATTTTAGTGTGAACACTGTAAAAAAGTTGGCCATCTCAAAAAACTCTTGTTGGAAGCTCCATGGCAAACATGCTGACTAAAAACCACAACGATTGCGCCATCAAAGGAATAATTCAACGAATGTAGTCACCACAGAGCCTTTGACTAGTTTCAGTAAGCAATAACTTGTGGATTTACAGAAATTGATTAGCCAAATGACATTTTTTACTGATCAATCTGCTACCTCCACAAATCATAATGATAGTATTTCGTTTCTTTCCACAACTACTAAGATACTTTGGATAGTATATTCTAGTGCCACTGAACATATGATAGGAAATAAGAGTTTATTTCTAGCTCTTATAAAATAGAATGTGGTCTAACATGAGCAACATCAAGAGATAGTTGAATGTATTGAGCTTGAGGATGAAATTCATCCCAACTCCCATTGGATTTTAGAATTTGAGAAAAAAGTTGTAATTCGTGAAAAGTAACATGCATAGATATATAGAAATTTCGAGTGATAGGGGAATATCATTTAAAGCCCATTTTTAAGAGAATAATATCCTAGGAAAATACATTTGATGGCCCTATGATCTAATTTACTTCGAAACTACTTGTGAACATGAACAAAAGCGCAAGTACCAAATATTTTAGCAGGCGATGAACAAAACATGGGTTTAAAGAAAGGAAAATTTTGAAGAAAGATTTTCTTAGGTGTTTTAAACCCTAAAACTCAACCAGGTAATCTGTTTATAAGGTAGGTAGCAGTAACTAAAGCTTCTCCCCAAAAAATTTTAGAAACATTGGAAAAATAAACATCTATTAGAGGTTACTAGACCACTCTTATTTTCTTCCAATGTTCCTAAATCTTTTTGGGGATAAGCTTTACTTACTGCTACCTACCTTATAAATAGATTACCTAGTCAAGTTTTAGGGTTTAAAACACCATCCAATGTTCCTAAAATTTTTTGGGGGAGAAGCTTTACTTTCTGTTGCCTATATTATAAACAGATTACCAAGTAGAGTTTAAGGGTTTAAAACACCTAAGGAAATCTTTATTTAAAATTTTCCTTTTTTAAACCCATGTCTTGTACACTGCCTATTAAAATATTTGGTTCTTGTGCCTTTGTTCACGTTCACAAGCAGTTTCGAAGCAAATTAGATCCTAGGACCATCAAATGTGTTTTCCTATGATATATCTATGGATGTTACCTTTCATGAATTACAACATTTTTTTCTCAAATTCTGAAATCCAAGGGGAGAGTTGGGATGAATTTCAGCCTCAACCTCAATACATTCAACTACCTCTTGATGTCTCTAATGTTATACCATATTCTCTTTCCACTCTCATACCAACTTCAACTCCTTTACTTCAAACTGAACCTGTCTCCTATACCTGAATCACTACCTAAAACTCCAAAAAACCTTCCTTCTGAAACTCTACTTGGAATAAAGGAACTTAGTGTCTACCCAAGGAAGAAAATGAGGCTTATTCCACATTAAACTACACTATAACCCAAGGAGCTACATTGGGTTTGTTGAAACAAACCCGAAATAATTAACTCAAAATAGGTTCATTTTTTTGTTTTATCTTGTCTAGATGCATCATTAAGACCTAAGGTGTACATGCTAGCAGCGGATAAATTATCAATTGAATCAACGTCAAATTGACATCCAATTATGCATAATTGTAATTTAAGGACCAAATTGTAAATATGGAAAACTGTAAGGACTTACTTAATTTGGAAGTTACCAATCCTCAATTAGTCAGGTTACAAGCATACTTGTCAAGTTTCAGCCTAATACGATCAACCAAACTCATACAGTTTGCATACATACCAAACAAGGACCAAAATAAAAGAATCTAAACCATAACATCACTTTAACGGTAATTAACACCCAAGAGTATTGGTACTCGAGCTAGGGTAGCGATACCTAGCTTGATTTTACAAGGGCGTACTGATACCCTCTCTCGAGTATCAATACTGAGCCCAGATACCCAAAAAATCCCTAATTCTAGTAGCTAAAAGTTGTATTGATATTCTTCCCCGAGTATTGATACCCCGATAAAATTCCACATACCTATACCGATACACCTGTTCGAGTATCGATACCCATGGAAATTTTACACATACCCATATCGATACGAAGGCCCAATTATCGATACCACTGGAACTGCAATGTCCAACTTAGCTAATTTTTCACCCAACTGGTAACCCAAACATCCCTTAATCAAACATATACATAAACACCACCAAACCAGGACTTAAAACAAGTCAAAAGCCCTTGAAACAAGAACAAGTAAAGGCATATTGCACCAATCACAATTCTAGAGGCATA
The DNA here is from genome assembly GCA_019671005.1 of Hibiscus mutabilis. NCBI lineage: Eukaryota > Viridiplantae > Streptophyta > Magnoliopsida > Malvales > Malvaceae > Hibiscus > Hibiscus mutabilis. Next base: position 12,130,208 of record CM033733.1, read on the forward strand.
CTTCCTAAATTTATCCCAACTCAACACTCAAAAGAGATTCAAGGCACAATTCAACATTGGCATCGCATCAATTGTCTATTAGCATCATTTAAGACATGATTGAACCATAAGGCACAAGTATTCACAACCTATATGCATACTATGAAAGGCTTCAAGCATCTAGCATATATATGCAAACTCCCATCAAATATGCTTCAAACTACCAATACTATAGGCCATCAACCACAACATATAAACCTTAACAACATAACCAAAAATATTACAAATCCCTCAAAACACAGTAACACATTGCCTTATTAACCAAATTAAAACTAGTTTTTTCATACTCAAGTAGTTATTTTGTTTTTGGACCTTCCTTGTTGAAAGAAAACTGCTGCTCAACTCTATTGCTCGATACATTTTGCTTTGCTCGCCAACACGAATCGAGCCTCTGAAAAGTGATGTACGCAACTAGGCAACCTTGCCTTGATCGTCCCCTGTTTTAACAACTTAAAACCAAAGGGAAAATGCATCATTATGCATTCAACTCACTGCCAAACAACAATCCCCTACATCCTCAGCAAAACTCTTCCGAAAACTAGCTGAAACTACCGAAAACCACATCAAACTTCATCCACCCTACACCTGTCATCAAACATACGAATCTAACTTTCAATCCTTATCAAAGCACAATGAAAAACACTCCCCAAATACCTTTTTACCTCCAGCCATTCAAGAACACATAAACAGCCCCAAAACCACTAAAAATCCACCTAAAAATTAACCAATCAAATAGTTTCGAGATTTATTTCAACAATATCATTTTGCATTATGATTACCTTATCAAAACATCAACTTAAACAAAAGTCTAAGCAAATAATCAAAATCTCAATTAATCAACCAATTCTTGAAATCCATTGCAAAACTAAGTTAAAAACAATCCAATATCAGCCAACTACTAGGGAATATCAATAAAGAACCTTAGTTTTAAGAGAGGAAAAGAAATTCACCTTTGAAGAAACTCCCACCAAAATTGACACAAGTATTTCCTTGAAATCAAACTTGTGAAATTGATGAAATATTTAAGAAATCCTTGTAAGGTTTTGTTAGGAATCAAAAGTAGAATCAAATGGTGATTTCTCTATTGAAAACCAGCCAAGAATTCTGGATAATCATGTTTGTAAAGTGAAATAGAAAGTGAGGGAAAGTAAGGAGAGAAAATGAGGGAAATTAGAAACAATAGGAAAATGATTTTGAAAAACAATTAACCGTCAATTCCTTACTCAATTAAGGTGGTAATTTTTGATTAAAAACATTAGCAAAATAATAGCTCTATAAGGATTCTCAGTATTGGCCCATTGACAAAATAGTCATTAAACCAGTTTGCAAAGTTTACATTTCAGTCACTAAATCTAAAATCCAATTAATTAGATAAAATTAGCTTTTAATTAAAACCCAAAATGTCTAAGATAATTATTAAACATATTTTAGAAATCCAAACCTTTGCAAAATAGTAAAAATTCCCATTTTTACATTTGAATTTCATTCGAAACATATTTAATTCATTAATCCGATTTAACCGACCGAAGTTGAACTGGATCAAACTAAACCTTCTAACCCTATTTTTGGGTGTTACAACTCTCCCCCACTGAAGAAATTTTTCCCCAAAATTTACCTGAAGGAAAGAGATGAGGAAATTGCTTCTCCATACCCGCTTTCATTTCCCACGTGGCTTCGTCAACTCCTTGGTGTCGCCATAACACCTTAAACAACTCAATGGTCTTGCCACGAAGAACCTTAGTACTATAATCCAATATCCTTATTGGTTCTTCATCATAAGCCAACTCTGGTCGCAACTTAATCTCCTCAACAAACACAACATGTAATGGATCCGATCTATACTTTCAGAGCATTGACACATGGAAAACATCATGTATCTTCTCAAGCTCGACCAGTAATCTCAATCTATATGCAACCAGACCAACGCGCTCAATCACGTCGTAAGGTCCAATAAACCTAGGGATTAGCTTAGCTTTGCGCCCAAATCTCTTCACCTTTTTCCAAGGTGAAACCTTCAAAAACACTTTATCACCCACTTCATATTCAATCTCTCTCCACTTCAAATTCGTATAAGATTTTTGTCGACTCGAAGCAGCTTTAAGACTTTCACAAATGAGTTTCACCTTCCCATTTATACCTTTAAGCAAATTGGGCCTCACAACATGCTTCTCGCCCATTTTTGCTCAACAAAGAGATGTACGACACCTACGACCATAAAGAGACTCATAGGGGGCCATCTGAATGCTCGACTGATAACTATTATTATAATCGAACTCCATCAATGGTAGTTGCTTCTCTCATGTCCCTTAAAACTCAATGATACAACATCTTAACATATCCTCCAAAATCTGAATAACACGTTTAGACTGACCATCTGTTTGAGGATGATAAAACATACTAAAACTAAGCCTCGTATCTAAATTTGTCTGAAGGCTTTCCCAAAACCTTGATGTAAAATGCGGATCCCTATCCGACATAATTGAATAAGGAACACCATACAACCTTATGATCTCAGCAACATATAAATCTGCCAACTTGTGTAACATATACGTCGTATGCACATCAAGAAAATATGTACACTTCGTAAAGCAATCGACAATCACCCAAATTGAATCCTTTTTGGATGGTATCAAAGGCAAACATATCACAAAATCCATGATGATCCTTTCCCACTTCCATTATGGAATCTAAACAGGTTGCAACAACCTAGAAGGAAATCGATGCTCAGCCTTAACCCGCTGACACACCATGCAACGAGAAACAAACTCGGTTATATCCTTCTTCAAACCAACCCAATAATTCAAATCCCTCAAATCCTGATACATCTTCGTACCATCAAGATGCATAGCAAAATGAATAGAGTGAGACATAATCAAAATAGTGTGCTTCAACTTCGAATCTTCCAACACAACTATTCGACCCTTAAAGCACAAAACACCATCATCATCAAAATGAAAATCTGTCAGATTTTCATCCAAAATATCTTTAACATGCGGAACAAAGAAAACATCACATTGTTGCCTCGCTTTAATCATTTGAGACAACGTAAGCTTAACTTGCAATTCAGCCAATAAACCACCTTCTCGCTTCACACTCAACCTCACAAACATCTCCCTAAGCTCAATGACAGTCTTACGACTCAACGCGTCTGCCACCATATTAGCTTTCCCGGGATAATACTCGATCGTCAAATCATAATCTTTAAGCAACTCAATCCACTTTCATTGCCTATGATTCAACTTTTTTGAGACATCACATACCTCAAACTCTTGTGATCAACGTAAACAACACACTTCTCACCATAAAGAAAATGTCGCAAACACAATCGTCACAAGCTCTAGATCATGAGTCGGGAGTTGCACTCATGAGCTTTCAATTGCCTTGACGCATAAGCCACAACCTTCACGTCTTGCATCAACATACAACCCAATCCAGCATAAGACACATCACTATAGACTACAAACTCCTTACTAGGCTCGGGTTGAATTAGGACAGGAGCATGTGTCAAAACTTCCTTCAACTTCTCAAAACTATGTTGCTGACTCTCTGTCTATACATAAGGAACATTCTTTTGCAACAACTTTGTCAAAGGAGCAGCAATGCTAGAAAACCCATCCATAAAACGATGATAGCATCCAGCCAACCCGAGGACACTATAGATTTATGATACCGATTTAGGCTGTTTTCTATTAAGAATAGCCTTAATCTTCTGCAGATCAACATGAATACCCTTTGTCGAAACCACGTGACCAAGAAACATCACTCATCTAAGCAAAAACTCACACTTACTCAATTTAGTATACAACTAATAATCCTTCAAAGCTCGCAACACAATTCACAGATGCCGATCATATTCTTTCTTGGTACGGGAATACAAAAGGATATCATCGATAAACACAACCATAAATTGATTGAGATACTCATGGGATACTCTATTAATCATATCCATGAAAGAAGCCAGAGCATTTATCAAACCAAAAGACATCACCAAAATTTCATAATGCTCATATCTTGTGCGAAAAGCAATTTTTGGCACATCTGCATCCTTAACCTTTAATTGATAACACCCCAATCTCAAATCAATCTTTAAAGCACGATTGCCCCACAAAATTGATCAAACAAATCATCTATCTGAGGCAAAATGATACTTGTTTTTTCATCCTTCTTTTTAACAAAGAGAACCGGTGCACCCTAAGGTGAAACACTAGGTCAAATGAAATCTCAATCCAACAACTTATGAAGTTGAGTCTTCAATTCCTTTAGCGCCTTTGGTGCCATACAATACGGAGCAATAGAAATTAGAGTCGTACCTAATTATGCCTCAATGTCAAACTCTATCTCTTTATCTAGCGGTAATATCAACAATTCTTCAGAAAATACCTCCAAAAAATCACACACAGTTCGAATGTCCTGTAATCAAACCCGTTTAGCGTTTAGGTTTATCACAATTACGAGAAATGATGGTTTGATAATTGATAGAAACCATAAAGATTGGTAATCAGGTAAAGGTCGTGGGCTGTGAGGTAAGTGCCAATGATGTGTCCTGGTTGGACACTTGATTGGTTGTGTTACCTTTGATTGATTGGATTCGGATGCCCAGTAGATGAGTGTTGCAAAACCATGGTTAGCGATGATGGATGTACGTTCCCGATACTGTATGACACCGGGCCTCATTGAATGATACTCGAGGAGAGATGCCGAGTATGGGTATACGTTACTGAGGCTGTGTGACATTGGGCCTCACCTTAAAAGTGAGTGTACGTTCCCGAGGCTGTGTGAGATCGGGCCTTACTCAGAATGTACATTCTCGAGGTTGTGTGACATCAAGCCTCACTCAGAGTGTACGTTCTTGAGGTTGTGTGACACCGGGCCTCACTACAGATTTGTGGTATGAATTGTGTGCTTTTACTCGGATGATCTGGTGAGATCCCGAGTATGATTGGGCCTTGTGGGCCATGTATGATGATTTCTATGATGAGAGCATGTGTTTAGGAAACTAGTGGTAGCGATATGTGTTTATTTATCTCTTTATTGCTTGTACTAGCTTGCATGCTTATGTTTATGATTAGCATGGAGTATAGTAGAGTAGATGTGTACCACTGAGCTTTGTAAGCTTAGCGCTCAGAATCGTTATTTATGTGCGTAGGTTGATCATTGGATCATGGGATCGAAGAGCCTATCGGTATGGGTTTCTAGTATGGGGGCACCTCTAGAGTATGATACTTGTGTTTAGTGGCCTATGTATTCATAGGACATTACGTGGTTGAATCCATAATTATTATTTTTAAAATTGTATTAATCAAATTGAATGTTTAAATGTTTTAAATTTAAATTGGAGCTTTTTTGTATCGTCTTGATTATTTATCTATATTTTCAACTATTGGCTTTAAATGTTTTTGAGAAATACCTTGTTGGGCTAAACCATTAATTGAGAAATTTTAATGGTTTTAGCTTAGGCTTGAAGCCCAATTATGACATCCGGGTCGGGTGTTACAACATACCTATGGGCTGAGTGATATATGTACGATTAGAAACCTATCCGTGGCTATGGTGATTCAGATAAGGTAATAAACTAGATATGCTAAGTAAGCTCGAGTAACCTGATATGATGAGTGAACTCAAGTAAAGACTACTTATGGCTAATGTGATCCAAGTATGTCTAGGATATATTCGTGGCTATGGTGATCTGGATATTGTCCATTTAACCTGACGGGTGTGTGAACACAAGTAAACCGATGGCTATGTGAGCACGATTAAAGTAGGGCTTCGTTGGGCATTATGTAGATTATCTATAGATATATTCATGTATGTTGTGTGGATGTTATAGATGATAGCTTATTTACCCGATGACTGAGTGATCAGTGTACATATGAACTAACTCAATGGACTGAGTGAGCTTGAGTAACTCGATAGGCTATGTGACCTCTAGTATGGTAAAGTATGGTAGATCTTGTAAGAATTCTTATAGACTTAATGTTACCTTGAGATAGGTGACCTAAGAACTGTAGCTAGTGTAGGCTAGATGTTAACTCATAGATAGTGAAACCTTATCTATGGTCTCTAAACTGTATTTATCTTGCATGCTTATTTTATGATAATCGCGGATTATGGTAGAGTAGTAATGTACAGAGCTTTGTAAGCTCATCGTTCGGAATTTTTGTTTTGTTCGTAGGTTAATAGGTGGATTGTGGCAGAGGAGCACATCAAGAGGGGATTTTCCAACACCATTTTGCTTCAGAGTATAGTGCTTAGTATTTAGTTTTGGGCTTATGTATTCATAGGACCTTACTTTAAGCTGTAAGGATATGTTGTAGGTTGTCGAGACACCTATGGAGTATAACTTGAAATTCATAAATGATAACAAAGGAACTTTTGTTGATAAAGAGCATTATCAAAGGCTGGTAGGTAAGTTGATTTATTACTTGCAATACTTTATAGGGATGGAAAGGGCTAGATCAAGCACTGAAATTGTGATCAATCAAAGAAAGTACATTCTATACTTACTTTTAGAAGCTGTAATGCTATGTTGTAGGCCGTCGAGACACCTATGGAGTATAACTTGAAATTCAGAACTGATAACAAAGAAACTCTTGTTGATAAGGAACATTATCAAAGGCTGGTAGGTAAGTTGATTTATTTAGCACTTACAAGATCAGATATTGCCTTCTCAGTTAGCATCATAAGACAATTCATGAATGACCCGAGAGAGGAGCACCTATAGGCAGTGACTAGAATCATGAGATATTTGAAGATGACACAAGGCCATGGACTAATTTTTACCGAGAATCAGAGTAGAAAAGTGAATGTTTTCACATATGCAAGTAGGGCAGGAGAGCTCACATACAGAAAATCCACCAGTGGATATTGTACTCGAGTTTGGGGTAATTTGGTAACCTGGAGAAGCAAGAAATAGTCTATTGGGGCAAGAACTAGTGCAAAATCTTAGATTTGAGCATTAGGCTAATGGATCTATGAAGAAATTTAGGTTAAAAGACTCTTGATAGAGCTAAAATTAAATTAGAGTGGGGATTTTGAACTTTAAAGTGACAGCAAATCAACGATCATTATTGCAAAAAATCTTGTCCAATGTGACAGAACAAAACATGTGGAGCTAGACCAATATTTCATCTTTGAAAAGATTACAAATGGGATAGTCAAGCTCAACTTTGTTCCTACTCACAAACAACTAGTTGATGTGCTCACTAAGGCACTTCCAAGAACTACCTTTGATGAGCTCACATCTAAGCTGTAACGCTAATAATAATAATAATAATAATAATAATAATAATAATAATAATAATAATAATAATAATAAAGAAAATGAAATGAATGAATGGAAAAAATAAGGGAATTGCAGCCAAGTGGGTTTGAACCCGTGACCCTGGCTGCACAAGCAAGAGAGGTAACCAATTGAGCCAAGACTTTATTTTTTTATGGTTTACCTTAAATAAATAATAACCCATTTTTTCGGTTATCATACAAATAATATATATCAGATTTGAGACCCTTAAATTCCCATATCACTTCAAATTAGGAAGAAAAATACCCAAATTCCTTTTACCTACTCCTTTTTATGCCATCGACCAATCTGCCTTACTGTCGTACCGTGCGTATCACTGCCGACACAAAATGAAATACCGTTGAACCCTGACCAAAACCCCTCAAGCCACTCGTACAACCGTCGCCCTGTTCACCGGCAATCGAAGCTTGAAGCTTCGAAGAACCTAGGGTAGGAGTCAGTCATGATTTTTGCATTTTTCGGCCACCATTGTCAGCCGTTTGTGGCGTTGTCACCGTGGTTAGCCTCCCCATGCTTAGACGAACATTTTTCCACCGATCGGCCATCAAACTGTACCAATTGAAACTTCATCGAAGTCTGGTGCCGTTTTCACCGTTTTTGTAAGTTAAGGTAATTTTCGTTACCTTTTTCGTTGATTCTGGGATATTGTTGGTGTTGGACTGAGGATACGGTTAAAAAGGGGAAAACAATGCATTTTGGGCCATTTCTGGCTGTTATAGGCTGCGCGTGTGCTTCACGCATAGTTCGAGGCAATTTTCGGCCGCCTTGGACGGTAATCATTGAATTGGCCTGGCCAGACCCGGTCCACTCCATAAACTGAGTAGAGCTATCTAAACCAATTTGAATCGGTTCTAACAGACCATATTGCTAAGGCCCAATAACCTATACCCGACCCGTTCAACCAAGCCCAAACCCAAGCCTGTTAATCCGATCTAACCCGGTCTAGCCTGAACCCGACTAGTTTAACCTGGCTGAGTCAACTCGTCTGAGTCAACCCATCTGAGTCAACCCATCCGAGTCAACTCTGTTGACTTTGACTGTTGACTTTGAATGTTGACGTCACCATTAACTTTGACTTTGACAAAAAAGTCAAATTTTTTGAAAACTCCTATTTTACGTTTTTCGATGTCCTAAGTCCGTTTATAAAGCCCGATCGTGCATTTTATCAAGTATTTTTATTTATGGGTAATTATAGATGAATAAAGGACTGATAAAAATCTTTGTTGGTTAAAGGTACTCACGGATCTCCCGATCGTGCTTACGCCCAGCCTAGCTCGTCCCGATCTGCCCAGCCGTTTGAACCTATAGTGACTCGTATGATTTTTAAAACTTAATTAATGGTTCTAATAGTGGAAACACAATTCTTATTGTAACCCCATTTTTTTATCGATCTAGGTTCCAGCACTACAGCTGAGCTTGGTTCTGATGCCCAACCTGACCTTTTTGAGGTGTGTTCCTTGTGTGTTATACTATTGTTTTACATTCTATTTAAATGTTTTATGAAACTGATCATGTGCACATAACCAACATGGTAATTTTGCATTATTGTAACTTGTCTTTGAATTTAAGCATGATTTTACTATAAGTTTGATGCATGCCCTAATACATGATATGATAAGTATGCTTTACGGTTATTGTTATTGAATCATGAATATTTTATAAGATACTGCACATTGTAAGACTGCCTATACTGAATTAATAGGGTACTTGGGGTTATGATATGAAGTTATAAGGTTCAACGATGATCCGGCCGGTAATTTTGCCCGTATAAGGTTCCTATGCTTCGGCTAAGGTAATTTCACCCGTATTCGATTTTTAGGCTTCGGCTAGGGTAATTCTACCCAGACCTAAGGTATTCCCTTAGGATGGTACCCAAGCCTAATATTCTCGGGTTAATGCCTATATATATACGATACCATTTTGGAGGAACTGTATCCTGGAGTACGAATTGAGGGTAGAAAGACTTATAGGAAAAACTTTGGTTGCTCATGTAATATGTTTTACTGAAATGATTTATATTTGTATAAATTAAATATAATGTTTTTATGCACTATTGGAACACACTGAGCTTCCTAGCTCATACCCTATATCTTTTCCCTTTCAGATACTTTTGGATAGACACCCCGGACTTGGCACTTGGAGGAACTACACATTCAGTTCATACATTTTGATGTAATGTTTTTATCTTCCAAACTGTCTTAATGGGTGACATGAGCCTATATTTTGTTTCAGTATACTTTTATATTGTCGTTATGGTTTTGTGATGTAATCATATTTTGTTGAAGATTTCACTGATTACCTTACTTAATTATGCATGGGATCATTTTATACTTGATTTGGCTTTTAAACTTTCAAATAATTTTTATGATTAAAATTTTAGTAAGAAATGTAACCTCCCAAAGTCATACTTTACGCACAGGCCGGTCTAGGCGGCTACATTTAGTTGTATCAGAGCTTTTAGTTTTATAAACCTCAGACTGTGAATAGGTCCTAAATAAAATATTTTCTTAAAAAGTTTTATCAATAAGTTTAATAAGGACATGTCATTGAGATTTATATGTTTATCTGTGTACGGTACTTTAGTGCCAGTTCTGACTCTAAGAATTACCTTGTGTAGAGATTTCTCACTATAAGTATCCGTCAAGGACGCGAACCAGCCCGTGGGAGGGGTCGATTAGCGAGATTTTCCGATCCTGTAGATGATCCTGTGGCAGATCTTTTATCTCATGTAGATCATTCTATTCCTTCAGATCTTCTCACCCCTAGCAGATCTGTCGTGTCGACTGACCTGCGATCTGCTTCTAGCATCAGCATAATGACCCTGATTAGAGGACCGACTATTTCTGGGACAAAGCCCCTGACTGGAGTTACGGATGAGACATTGAGTAGACAGTTTCTCCAGCTAATTCAGGGTGTAGTCAAAGCATCAAGCATCATGCCTGAAGTTCCTATCTCTCAAACCCTAAATGTAAACAGGGTTAAGACCTTATCGGGATCTCTTAGTGTAGCACCGACCGAGGCCGAGAGCTGGATGTATGATACTAAGAGGCGTATGGACCAGTTGGGTTCAGAGCCATCTAAAAGATACTTGGGAGCAGTATCTATGTTAGACGGGAATGCCCACACCTGGTGGGAGTCTGTGGTGAGCAGTGTGCCTCTAGAGAGGTTGATGTAGGACTTCTTCAAAAAGCATTTTAGGAACTATTTTCTGGGTGAGCGGTTCTTGCGAGAGAGGCTCCAGGCATTTAAGGACTTGGTGCAGGGTTCTATGACTGTGGCCGAGTATGAGTTGCAGTTTTTGGATTTACTGAGATATGGTACTGAGTTGGTATCTACTGAGAATGACCGATGCAATAAGTTTTTGGAAGGCCTTTACATTGGGATACGTGATCGAGTGGCCACACATTATGATGAGGTGTTTGAGGAGCTGGTAAATCGGTTCAAGACTGCAAAAAAGATGGAGATTTTGGTAGCTAGCCAGAGAAGTAGAGATAGAGATAGAGACAGAGATCGAGGATGAGACCAAGGCCTAGATTGATCTGAAAGATCATATGGCTAGGGAGAGTCTCGTGCATACCCTGATAAGAAAGCTCGTACTACATGATATTAAAGGAGTGGTTCGAGTTATAGACCTACGGCACCTAAGGTCCAGCTATCAGTCGGGTTGGTTTATCAGGGTTCTCTCTCATGCCAATATGTGAGTATTGTGGTAAATTACATCGAGGACAATGTAGGAAGCTATCGGGTGCTTGCTTCTGATGTGGATCTACTGAACATTTTTAGAAAGAGTGTCCGCACCCACCTTCTGAAGATAGAGTATCGACTCAGACCCTTACTTATTTTTAGACTCCAGCACGTTTGCAGGCATCTGTTCAGACACTAGTTACAGGTCGTCATCAGGGTAGAGTTTTAGGATCTGCTGCTAGATCGGATAGCAGGGGATGAACCCATCAGAGTGGGGGGCCAGTTATGACTGAAGCCAGACAGCCCGCACTTGTTTATACCACTAGACGACGTGATGATAGAGATGAGCCGAACATCATTGTAGGTACATTTACTATATATTTTGTTCCATATTTTACATTACTTGACAACGGCTCCACCCATTCATATGTATCGAGATCTGTATCCTGAGACCTCTAAATTCTCATTGAAATTATCTAGAATGTAGTTACAGTTATGAGCTCAGTGAGCCAATCAGTGATCGTGGATAGGATTTTCATACGATGTCATCTCGAGGTTCAACGAGAGAGCTTTCCTGCTGACCTGATAGAGCTACCGTTAGAAGAGTTTGATTTGACCCTTGGTATGGATTGGTTGACCGAACATCGGGCTAGTCTTGATTGTGAGTCCAAGAGGGCAACTTTGAAAGCTTTTGACGACCGGATATTTGTTTTAATTAGTGAGAGGAGTGGGTATTTTTCGAATATAGTATATGCCTTGACTGCCGACAGAATGATCCAGAAGGGGTATAAAACTTTTATTGCTTGCATTTTGAATGCGAATGGCAATTTATCCAAGATTGAGGAAATTCCTACAGTGAAAGAGTTTTCTAATTTTTTTCCTGAGTAGTTATCTAGACTGCCACCAGACAGAGATATAGAGTTCAAGATTAAGACTTATACCTGATCTACGCCAGTTTCTATGAATCCTTATCATATGACTCTTAAGGAGATTAAGGAGCTGAAGATTCAGTTGCAAGAGCTCTTTGATCGGGACTTTATCCGACCAAGCTCTTCACCTTAGAGAGCTTTAGTTTTATTCGTTAAAAAGAATGATGGATCTCTCAGGCTGTGTATCGATTACCGAAAGCTGAATAAGCTGACAGTCAAGAATAAATACGCTCTACCCAGGATCGATGACTTGTTCGATCAATTTTGGAGAGCCTCTATTTTGTCAAAGATTGATCTTCGATCTGGGTATTACCAACTAAAATTTAAGGGGGTTCGATGTTGCAAAGACAGGCATTCGTACTAGATATGGGCATTACGAGTTCCTAGTGATGCCATTTAGTCTAAATAATGCCCTTGCTGCCTTTTTGGATATGATGAATCGTGTATTTTGGCCTTATTCAGATCAGTTTGTAGTGTTGTTTATTGGCGACATTTTGGTCTACTCTCGGTCTAAGGTTAAACATGGTGCGCATCTGATTATTATTTTGCAAACTTTCAGAGAGCATCATTTGTATGCTAAGTTGAGTAAATGTGAATTCTGGCTTGGCGAGCTGACTTTTCTCGGGCATGTAGTATCGGCTCGAGGTATTCAAGTTGATCCGAGCAAGATTGAGGCTATTGTGAGCTGGAGACAACTCAATAATGTTTTAGAGATCCGCAGTTTCTTGGGGTTAGCTGGGTACTACAGACACTTTATTGAAGGTTTCACCATTATTGTTTCTTCTCTAATGAAGATATTGAGGAAGAGTGTTCCATTTATCTAGACTAGTTCTCAGCAAGAGAGTTTCGAGAAATTGAAGACATCTTTGACACAAGCTCCAATTTTGACCAAGCCTGAGTTTGGGAAGGATTTCACGGTTTATAGTGATGCTTCGTACTCTAGACTGAGATGTTTTTAATGCAAGATAGGAAGGTGATCGCTTATTCATCACGCCAGTTGAGATCGCACGAGTGTAACTATCCTACTCATGATCTAGAATTGGTTGTTTTGGTTTTTGCCTTGAAGATTTAGAGACATTATCTTTACGAAGAAAAATGTTATATCTATACAGATCATAAGAGCCTGAAGTATCTTCTTACACGGAAAGAGATTAATCTGAGATAGTGTCATTGGCTCGAGCTTCTTAAAGATTATGATTGTGAGATTGAGTATCACTCAGGGAAAGCCAACGTTGTTGCTGATGCTTTGAGCTAGAAGGCTATTTCAAATTTGAGGTCCTTATTCGCCAGGATGAGTATATATGATAATGGTAGTTTGATGGCTGAGCTTCAGGTTAAGCTGACTTTGGTCGAGAAAATTAAGGCTAAACAACTTCTGGATAGTCCTTATTTCCTGTCATACAACAGGTTGAGTAGGGATCTATATCTGTTTATACTTTTGATCAGGATGGGATTCTATGTTTTAAAGGTCGTTATTGTATGCCTGATGATGCCGAGTTGATGCGAGCCATTCTCTGTTAGGCTTATAGTAGCCCATATGCTATACATCCAGGTGGGGATAAGATGTACCAGAATTTGAGGCAGGGGTACCGTTAGGTTGGCATGAAGAAAGATATATCAGATTATGTGGCTAAATGTCTAACTTGTCAACAGGTTAAAGCAGAACATCAATACCCATCTGGCCGTTTACAGCTTATCATGATTCCTGAGTGGAAGTGGGAGCGAATCACGATAGACTTTATTACCGGCTTACCTCTGACTTTTTCTAAGAATGATTATGCTTGGGTTATTGTAGATCGACTTACTAAGACAGCTCAATTTATTCCTGTTCAAGTCACTTATTCTCTAGAGAAACTGGCTAGATTGTATATTTTTAAGACTTTCAGGCTTCATGGTGTGCCTTTGTCTATCATTTCTGATCGAGATCCGAGATTCACCTCCCAATTTTAGAAAGCCCTTCAGGAAGTCTTAGGCACACGTCTGAATTTTAGTACATCCTTCCATCCTCGGACTGATGGTCAGTCAGAGAGAGTGATTCAGATTCTTGAGGATATGTTGCGAGGATGTGTGATCGACTTTCGTGGTAGTTGGGAGGATTTCTTGCCCTTGGCTGAGTTTGCATATAATAACAGCTACCAAGCTAGCATTCATATGACATCGTATGAGACTCTGTATGGTCGCAAATGTTGTACTCCTATCTGTTGGGCAGATTTGTATGATAGAAAGACTTTGGGTCCTGAATTGGTTTGAGAGACAGAGGAGACTGTCAGATTGATCCGTGATCGCCTGAAAGAGGCTTTTGATAGACAAAAGTCTTATGCTGATCGGAGGAGGAAAGATATCAAATTCAATGTCGGGGATCAATTTTTTTTGAAGGTATCTCCGTGGAAGAAAGTTATGATATTTGGGCGCAAAGGCAAGTTGAGTCTGAGATTCATCAAGGCTTTACCCTATTTGAAGACAGTTGGGCCTGTTACTTATCAGCTCAGTTGCCTCCCAAGCTTAGCTGTATCAATGATGTATTTCATGTATTTATGTTGAGGCAGTACCATCCGGATATGAGTCACTTTATTCAGGTTCATGACGTTGAGCTGAGGCTAGACTTATTGTATGAGGAGAAGCCTGTGCAGATTTTGTGTTTCGAAGATAGAGTTCTAAAAATAGACGCATTCCTATGGTTTAAGGTCCAGTGGAGTAATCGTAGTCCTGCAGAGGCCACTTGGGAGACTGAGGAATCTATGAGAGAGCAGTTCCCACACCTGTTCAGCCCAGGTAAATTTTGAGGACGAAATTTCCTTTTAGGGGGAGAATTGTAACATCTTCTAATAATAATAATAAAAAAAGAAGAATACAATGAAATGAATGAATAGAAAAAATAAGGGAATTGCAACCAAGGGGGGTTGAACCCGTGACCTTGGCTGCATAAGCAAGAGAGGTAACCAATTGAGCCAAGGCTCTATTTCTGATATGGTTTACCTTAAATAAATAATAACTCAATTTTTTCGGTTATCATGCAAATAAAATATATCAGATTCGAGACCCTTGAACTCTCATATTATTTCAAATTAGGAAGAAAAATACCCAAATTCCTCTCACCTACCTTTTTTTCTACCATCGGCCCATCTGCCTCACCGTCGTGCCGTGCGGGTCAATGCTGACACAAAACAAACTGCCGTTGAGCCTCGACCAAAATCCCTCAAGCCACTCGCACAATCGTCGTCCTGTTCACCGAAAATCGAAGCTTGAAGCTTCAAAGAACCTAGGGTAGGAGTCGGTCCTATTTTTGTATTTTTCAACCACCATTGTAGGTTGTTTGTGGCGTTGTCACCGTGGTTAGCCTCCTCGTGCTGAGACGAACGTTTTGCCAACGATCAACCATCAAACTATACCAGTTGAACCTTCATTAGAGTCTGGTGTTGTTTTTATCATTTTGGTAAGTTAAGGCAATTTTTGTTACCTTTTTACTTGATTATGGGATATTGTTGGTGTTGGACTGAGGATAAGGTGAAAAAAGGGGGAAA
Organism: Hibiscus mutabilis; assembly: GCA_019671005.1. Lineage (NCBI taxonomy): Eukaryota > Viridiplantae > Streptophyta > Magnoliopsida > Malvales > Malvaceae > Hibiscus > Hibiscus mutabilis. The sequence continues at coordinate 12,145,681 of CM033733.1, forward strand.
ACGGTACATTTTGGGCCCTTTCTGGTCGTTTTAGGCTGTGCGTGGTCTTTATACGCCGTCTGGGGTAATTTTCGTCAGCCCTAGACAGTGGCCATTAAACCGGCCAGTCTAGACTCGATCCAGTCCATAAACCGAGCCAAGCTATCTGAACTGGCTTGAATCAGTTCTAATAGACTGGACTGTTAAGGCCCAATAACCTATACCTGACCCGTTCAACCAAGCCCAAACCCAAGCTTGTTAATTCGATCCGACCCGGTCTAGCCTGAACCTGATCCGAACCTGACCCGTTTGACCTGACTGAGTCAACTTGTCCGAGTCAACCTGTCTGAGTCAACTTGTCTAAGTCAACCTATACGAGTTAACTTATATGAGTCAACTCAATTGACTCTGACTGTTGACGTCATGCTGACATCAGCGTTGACTTTGACTAAAAAGTCAATTTTTTAAAAAATTCCTATTTTACAATTTTCGACGTCTTGAGTCCGTTTATAAAGCCCGTTTTGCAAAATTCTAACCCAAAAACCTCCAAATCGACCTTAAACCTGAGCGTGCATTTTATCAAGTGTTTTTATTTATGGGTAATTATAGATGAATAATGGACTGATAAAAATCTTTGTTGGTTAAAGGTACTCACGGATCTCCCAATCATGCTTACGCCTAGCCCAGCACTGCAGCTGAGCGTGGTTCTGGTATCCAGTAGACTATCTAACCTACCTGACCTTTTTGAGATGTGTTCCTTGTGTGCTATACGATTGATTTACATGCTATTTAAATGTTTTATAAAATATTTTATAAAACTGATCATGTGCATATGACCGACATGGTAATTTCGCATAAATATAACATGTCTTTGAATTTAAGCATGATTTTATGGTAAATTTGATGCATGCCCTAATACATGACATAACAAGTATGATTTACGGTTACTGTTATTGAATCATGAATATGTTTATAAGATATTGCATATTGTAAGACTGCTTGTACTGAATTAATGGGGCACTTGGGGTTATGATATGAAGTTATAAAGGTTCAGCCTTGATCTGGCTGGTGATTTCGCCCGTATAAGGTTCCTATGCTTCAACTAGGGTAATTTCGCCCGTATTCGGTTCCTAGGCTTCAACTAGGGTAATTTTGCCCGGACATAAGGTATTCCCTTAGTATGGTACCCAAGCCCATTGGGCTCGGGTTAATGCCTATATATATACGATACCATTCTTGGGAATTGTATCTTAGAGTACGAATGGAGGGTAGAAAGACTTATAGGAAAAACTTTGGTTGCTCATGTAATATGTTTTACTGAAATGATTTATGCATGTCTAAATTAAATATAATGTTTTTATGCACTATTGGAACCCTTTGAGCTCCCTAGCTCATACCTCAAATATTTTCCCTTTCAGATACTTTTGGATAGGCATCCCGGACTTGGCACTTGGAGGATCTACAAAATCAGCTCATATATTTTGATGTAATGTTTTTATCTTCCAAACTGTCTTAATGGGTGACATAAACCTATATTTTGTTTTAGTATACTTTTTATATTGTCGTTATAGTTTTATGATGTAATCATATTTTGTTGAAGATTTCACTGATTACCTTAATTATGCATGGGATCACTTTATACTTGATTTGGCTTTTAAACTTTCAAATAACTTTTATGATTTAAATTTTAGTATTAAATGTGACCTCCTAGAGTCAGACTTTACGCACAGGCCGGTCTAGGTGGTTACACAAGTTAGGACTATACAATGTCTACTCACCAGCTTGAGGGGGAATGTAGATTGTAGATTGATGGAAATTGTAGAAAGTTAGGGAATTCTATTCCTAAATATCTAGCTGCTGATATTTAGGATTTTATCAATAAATAGGAGCAAATATGTAGCTATTGATTTTGGGTAATAGGTGCAGATATAGCTGATGATTTTTTGTGTAATTTTCCTTTAGATTAGGCTCTCTTGTAAACTGTAAATAGAAGCTGTTGTTATCAATAAAATATTAAGAAAATAGAGAAAACATTCTTCTTTGCCTCAAAATCACCATTGTTCATAGTTAGTATTATAAACACTACACCAAGCTTGGTATATAGCAGGGCTTTTGTGGAGTTATTTGGGGAAAACACTGCAAAAATTGTACTTATCATTGCGTTTACATCACAATCGCCACAAAATGGCAAACTTCAAGGCATTTCTACCATAAACGCCGCTAGAGAATAACATATAGTGGCATTTGTGTAGAAACTCCATAATAGGTCCATTCTATGGTGGCGTGTTGCCCAAAACGCCGCAATATGTCTATTTTATGGTAGCGTGTTATCCAAAACACCGCAGTAGGCATCGTTTTTTGGTGGCGTTTTTAGATAAATGTCGTAATAGGTCCATTTCTAGCTGTTTTTTTACAAATGCCGCAGTAGGTTGAGTTTTAGCGGCATTTGTTTTTATAGACGCTGCGATAGGTAAAATTCACCATTTTAATTTGACGATTATATCTCAATCTCAGACCCTTTTCACCATCCCCAAATCAATCCTGATAAATCCTTAGCTGCTCCTACTCCTACTCCTACTCTCCTTCCCCGTGTTCCTCGTCGGTATGCTACTCCTCGCCACCATCGTCCTTCAGGCCGTTCGGTCGCACCAGCAAGCAAGCAATCTATATAAAGTGACTTTAATTAGTGGTAGAGACTTTATTCCTATCTGAGTATGGGAACAAGAGTTGCTTGCAAGAAATCTATATAAAGTGAACTTTCCAAGGGTTTAATTAGTGTTTAAAAAATGTCGAGTGTTTACGCGTTTCTGGAGTGATAAAAAATGGTTGTTTTTCGCGTGTTTTAGTCATGATTTCAGAAAGTAAAAGCATGCCAATGAGGAGATTTTATTGTGGATGACTTGAGGGAAAGAGGAAAAGAAAAAATGTTTGGAGAAAATTCAGATTATCTGGGTTTTATTTTAGAGTTTTGTATTTGATGTCTAGATCCACAACATATTCATATATGATTTTGGTATAATCTTTTATAAAAGATATTCATGTTACTATTCAACTAAAATTTCACGTCCACGTTTTTCTATTAGTTTACTGGTTGTATATAGAAACAGTTGTTAACTAACGATCTTATTTTACTTTGTTCCTATTTGGGTATGGGAACAATGAAAATTAAAGGTAAAGTACACAAATGGTCACTAAACTATCCTTAAAAATACAAAACGGTCACTAAACTTTCAAAAATTACATAATGGTTATTAAACTTTAGTTTTATTACAAAATGGTCACTGGGTCATTAACTTTCGTTAACTCGGAGAAGTGATAGTTACGAAAATTTGTATAATAACAAATTTAATCCTCAATATTTACACATTGAATCAATTTAGAAATCGGTAATGAGGGTTAAATTAGGAATAAATTGATTAAATGTGTCAATATGGAGGATTAAATGTTATAATATTTAAAATTTTGTAACTGTCACGTCACCCAATTAACGAAAGTTAACGGCTCAGTGACCATTTTATAATAAAAACTAAAGTTTAATGCCCATTATGTAACATTTGAAAGTTTGATGACCATTTTATATTTTTAGAGATAGTTTAGTGATCATTTGTGTACTTTACCCTAAATTAAAAGACATAACTAGGAATTAAGAATGATGACAATTAAAAGACAGAAGCCAAATTACTAATTATTGAATAAGGCAAAATGTGGTACTCAGTCTTTGAGCCCATGGGCATAATTCTTAGCTTTAGCTTTGAATGGTGGACGCTCTCGTGCTGCATATGCCTTAAACATCATTGTCTTACTTTCATAATTGGCATTTTACATAATTTGAAAAATTCAGGTTATACACACACATACATATTTTTAAAAATATTTTCCAACTTTAAGAATGGCTTATATCACAAATAAATTTCTAAAGTATACTAACTTTATTATTTAGGTACTTAAAATATTTTTTTGTCAAAATAAGTACCTAAAGTATACTTTTTGGTTAAATTAAACACCTAAAATATAATAACTTTATTTTTATGTTCAATAGGCTGAGAGGGATCCTACATCTTTACATCGAGCTGCAAAATTGTTGATAAGTTCCTAGTAGCCAAACGGTGGTTTTCCCCAGCAGGTAACTTTCTCTTGAATTTTCATGTTTTGGTTGATTTTCTTTATATAGGTCAAGTGGATTAAATATGGTTGATAGGTAGTTTATATATTTAAGTTGGCTTTTACTTTGAGAATATGCACCATGTTAGGTCCAACTTTGCAGACTTTTAATTTTTTATCTACAATTATCAATTTAAAAGAATAAAATAAATTTGAACCTATAGCATTAGCAATTAACATTTGAAATTGATATTACATAAATACAAAATGGATAAGAGTTAGATGAATTTGTCAAGGGTAAGCGCCGACTATCGAAATAGAGTAGAAACTTTTCTAAATTTAGCTTTTTGCGAATGCAAGCCAAGAGAATATGATTCTTTGCCCTTGTAAGAAGTATGCTAACATTAATTGGCACATTCATGAAGTTGTACACGAACATCTAATTGTTTGTGGCTTTATTTTGGGATATAGAAAATGGATATTCCATGGAGAGTTTACACCTCATAGAGCTTCTCCCATGAGTAATCCGGCATATCCTTCCAATTCTCATCCTCGATCTCTTAGAGAAGATTACATGGAGGGTATGTTGCGAGATGCATTTAATATGCACGATTATCATCAAACTGTTAGAGAAGATGATTGTGATATTGGTGTTAATAATTTTACCGAGATGAGAAGAAATGGATGTGATAAAGAGCCAAATGGAAAAGTGGCAAAGTTTTACAATTTGCTTAATGAAATGAATAAACCACTTTATGAGGGATCAACATATTCAAAACTCTCATTTTACATTCTTCTTTTCGACTTAGTTATGAGAAAGGTAACTCTTTTACTCAGTTAATAGAGTTTTTGAGAGAAACGTTTCCTTTTGCAAAAATTTCTTAATCTGACAAAGATATGAAAAAATGAAAAAGGATTTAGGCCTTGGTTATGATAAAGTCCATAGTTGTTCGAATGATTGCATGTTGTATTGGGGTTATAAAAAAAACTAGAAGTCTTGTTATGTATGCGGTAAATCTCGGTGGATGAATGGGGATGCAAAAAAGGTGAGTGAGGACGAAGTTAAAGCACGGCCAAGAAAGAAGCCAATAAATATTATGTGATATTTTTCTCTAATACCTAGGCTTCAAGACTTTTTATTTCTTCAAAGACTGTTGAGTCTATTAGGTGGCATCATGATAAACGATCCGATGATGAATTATCAAGGCATCATGCGGATTGTTTAGCTTGGAAGTCATTTGACCAAAAATTTCCAAGTTTTGTAGGAGATCATCGAAATGTCAGGCTCAGTCTTGCATCTGATGGGTTTAATCCTTTTAAAATCATGAGTACTTCGTACAATACTTGGCCTATTCTGCTTGTTCCCTACAATTTGCCCCCATAGATTTGTATGAAATAGTCATCCTTTATCTTATCCATGATAATCTCCGATGAAAAAGGTCTCGAGAATGATATTGACATCTATATGCAACCTCTTATTGAAGAGTTGAAACAATTATGGATGGGTGTCAAAATATATGATATGTTGAAGAAGGAGAACGTTAATTTGCATGCAGCTTTATTGTGGACTATTAATAATTTCCGTAGTTATGCAAATTTATCTGGTTAGAGTACCAAAGGTCGTTATGCTTGGCCTTGTTATGCTACACAAACATGTTTGAAATGGTTGTATAATGGAAAGAACTTCTCTTACATGGGACATCGTCGGTGGTTAGATGAAAATCATAGATTTAGATATCAAAAGAATATGTTTTATGGAACTGAAGAGTTTAGAAAAGATCCTGAGAAAACAACCAAGTCTGATATCTTGTCGACGTTGAAACATATGAAGTTCAGTTATGGAAAAACGAACCAACCACCAAACCTGCGATCAAAGAAAAAGACAAAAGAAGTGTATGGCCATGATGTTGGCCAGCTGAGTGATGATGAGTCTGATGAAGAAGATGATGCAAATAAGGCAGAGTTGTAGAAAAAGAAAAGTATTTTCTTCGAGTTGCCTTATTGGAAGCATCACATTTTGGGACATAATCTTGATGTCATGTACATTGAGAAGAATATTTGTGAGAATATTATCGGGACCATTCTCAATGTCGATAGAAAATCTAAAGACAGTATAAAGAGTTGACTTGACTTAGTTGACATATGAATTTGGCATGATCTTCATCCTCGATTACTTTTTAATAGAAAATCTTTGTTACTGCCTTCTATTTTTGCGATGTCGAAGAAAGAAAAAGAAGTGTTTTGCACGGTGTTGAAGGATAAGGTCCCAGATGGGTATGCATCAAATATATCTAGATGTTTCAATGTTAAAGATCGAATACTTTATTCTCTAAAGTCACATGATTATCACATATTGATGCAAGATTTAGTGCCAGATGTATTACGTGGTTGTATGTTAAATGAGGTGACATCTTGTATAATTGAACTTTCCAATATAATGAAAGCTATTTGTGGTAAATTTTTGATGGTTGAAGAACTTTAGAAACTGCAAGATCGAGTTCCCTTGGATTTATGCAACTTGGAGAAGACATTTCCACCTTTATTCTTTACAATTATGGTGCACTTGTTGGTTCATCTCCCTCGCAAAGCTAAAGTTGGTGGACCAGTTTTTTATCGGTGGATGTATCCTATAGAGAGGTGCGAATTGTCTATTATGTATTCAATCAGTATTGAATATTTCTTTAAGTTGCAGCTATTCATATAATGTTGTGTTTATTTTGCGTCCAGGTTCTTGAGAAAGTTGAGGTTTTATTGTCGTAATAAGCGTTATCCAGAAGGATCAATTGCTGAAGGGTATTTAGCAGAGTAGTGTCTGACTTTTTGCTTTAGATATTTGGAAGATGTTGAAATAAGATTTAATAGACTAAATAGAAATAAAGTGTGCAATACTAATAACTTAGTTGAGACTTATTTGTTTGGAAGTTATGGTGAACTACTCGGTAAAGTTGAAATTGCACAATTAGATGATAAGTCTTGGGTACAAGCACATCGATATGTTATTTTCTATCACGATTAAATAGATCCCTTACGTACGTAAGTTTTACAATATAACTCATAATGTATTCACTTCATCTTTTATACTCCCTCCGTCCCACTCAATATGTCCCTTTTGTGTTTTAAAATTGTCCCACTTAAAATGTCTCATTGAAAAAATCAACAACTTTTAAAAGGCATATTTCCCTTTATACCCCTTTTTAGTTTCTCAATAAAACAAAATTCAACTTTTTAAGGATAAAATTGTCGTTTCAATTATTTTACATCATCTTTTTTACACAAACTTTTTCTTCCTAAAACTACGTGAAAAGTCAACAATGGACGTTTTTGGTGGGATAGGGGGAGTATTTATCATTCTTTAACCACGTAACTTACTTTATAGTGAGTTTAAAGAAGATTTACAATCTCGTGTATACTCCCGAAGATTACATCAATGAGAGATTCATAGTTACAACAGACAGTAAGCAACTAATTCTTTGTACGAAACGTAACTAATGTATAACTTTTCTTGTTTTAATATATCAAGATAAATGCTAACTAATTCACCTTTTACGCGTAATAGGTTTGGAATGGGAGAGAAGTTAGTGAAGAGGTTAAATGGCTTTCTCAAAGTCCGAAAAGAATTTTTAGAAAATATAATGCCTTCTTCATTAATGGGTTCAGGTTCCACATAAAATCTCGGGAATGATTAAGGATGACACAAAATTGTGGAGTAGTTGTTACTTTTTCAACTACAAGTTATGCTAGTGCTAGGGACAATCATCCTGTGGAGAGAAGTGTAGATATTATGGAATTCTTACAGACATTATTGAGTTGGATTATTATGGCAAACGAAAGGTTGTGTTATTTAGTTGTGACTGGGTTGATGTAAATACTAATATAGGCATTAAAAGAGATCAATTTGGTTTTACAATGATGAGCTTCTCTCCATTAATTTACACAATTCAACAATTGATGGACGAACCATATATATTTTCTTCTCAAGTCAAATAAGTTTTTTACTGCCATGATCTAATGGATGAAGGTTGGTATGTTGTACTTCGTAACACCCCCAAAAACTTGATAGACATCGGGGATGGAAGTAGAGATAACATTGAAACAAGATCAGAAACTTTACCTTTTGTAGCACAAAACTTAGATGGAATAATCACTAGTTCTAGTTCACAAATCCTATGGGTTCAGGAGGACATGAATGTAGATTTTAATGAAAACTAATGACATAACAATGTAGTAAGATTTATATCTTAACTGATTAATCTATAATATTATAACTCTAACTTGTTGGCGAATACATACATTAATAGTAATATTGTCACTTATTACTGAAATTGTTGTTTGTTTATTGCAGATATTATACCTAGGAGGAAATTAAGTGAAATGCGGATTGTTCAAGTTTTTCGAGCGGAGGAAGTAACAACTAATGAGGAATTGTCTGGTGTTGGATCGTCACAAGTTCCGGAGACAGTTGAAGAAAATATAGAAATTGAAGGTAATATTCAACAGTTTATTTAAATGGTAGATGTTTTTTATTATTGACTTGATTTTGAAAATTTTACTGGATTATTTCTTATATAGCTGAAAATGGTCGAAGGCGCAATACTAGAGGCGCACGACGTTGACAGAGTTATACCAACTTCCTCTCGAGGAACGCATGAAAGTTTCAAGAAACGATGTCGGCCAACTTATTGGGGTAGAAGTAGGTGTTCTAGCCAATTACTTAGGCACGACTGCACGCAATGCTACACTTTTGCCGATCAATTATGAGCCATGGCGTGAGATGCCGAATAGTAACAACAATCAGGTTGTAGATCTTGTTAAGGTAATAATGTCATTGTAATAGATAATCTATTACAGTTCAATAGTAATTTATATTTACTTTGGTTGTATAATTTGTAGTAGAAATTTTCTTTAGAGGCCTCAGACGACTATGTGAAGCATGAGTTAGGAAAGAAATGGAGAGACCACAAGATTTTTTTGGAAAATAAATATTTCAAGAATAATCTCAGCCTTTCAGAAAAGCTGCAAAATGTCTCATCTGGAATGCTTTGGTATCAATGGGAATATGCAGTCAGATTTTGATGTTCAACGAAATGAGAGGTATTATTATAATATTGGCTTTAGATGTAATGAAAATTTTAAATTTTAGGATCGAGAGCGCATTGGAGTTGCTAGTAGATAGCAACAGAAGTTTACTCACACAGCCGGTCGAAGAGCTTTTCTTGTATAGCTAATGACGAGGCATTATTTTTTAATTATTGATTATTTTTTTAATATATTACTTTTTCGTAAGTATTAATTTCTATTATACATTGTAGCAAGTTACGAACGATAGTAGCATTGGACGAATAAAGCTCTTCGACGTTATACACACAAAAAAAGATAGTTCTCTTATGACTCATGAAGCTGCAGAAATTATGGTATATTTATTGGACACAAAATCTGGATTATGTTATATTTATATCAATAGTATAACAATTTTATATTAAATAATGTTTGAATTCATTTTTTTAATTGATTATTAGGCAAAATTGAAGGATAAAAAGACGGAGTATGAAGCTACGGCTTCAACTAATGGTTATGCTAATGTCGATGAGATCAAAAATCAAGTTATCACTGAAGTTTTGGGTCCTGAAAGATATGGTCGGGTTAGATGCCAAGGATCATTTGTTACCCCAACAAAATATTTTGTATCTAACTCGTCTCAGTATATGCCATCATAGAGCCAATCTTACCAGGCAGTAGTTAATCGTTTAAAACAACAGTTAACTCAATTTAAAGTCGAAGTAGAAGCGAGAGAAGCGAAGAGAGAAGCAGAGAGAGAAACAGCATATCATAATCTTCAAAATTAATTTCAATGAATAATGGCGATGTTAAAGCAAAATCAACCACAGAATCCCCCATCTTAGTTGATTTCTTAGGTCTGCTCATGTTTTATTTATTCTACTGAACAATGTTGAATTACATTTAACATTAAGTTGAACTACAATGTTGAACTACATTTCACTTTAATGTTCTAGACTTGGATTTATTTTTGTTGTTAAGTATTTCTACTTAATTTTTGTAATTATTTTTCAACTTTGTTGTTATTGGATAATGTTCCAGGTTAAATTTGGGTAGTACATATTTAAAAATGTTGCTTGGCAAAGGCAATAAGCTTAGCGGCATTTTGAGGTGAAAACACCACTAAAAATCACATCACATAGCAACGTTTACCAACAAAAACACTACTGAAAATCACGACATGTACAAACGCCGCTAAGAGAAGGTATTAGCGGTGTTTTGAGTAGAAAATGTCGTTATAGAACACGATCTTTTGAGGCCTTTCTCATACAAAACGCCACTGAAAATCATTACAAACGCCGCTAAAGAGAAGGTATTAGCAGCGTTTTAAATATCAAACTCCGCTATAGAACACGGTCTTTCACGGCGTTTTTCGTACAAAAACCCGCTATGTTTGAAGCGCTGGTTTCAACGGCACTTTTTGCGGTGTTTTTTTAGTGCCGGGAGGGTTTTTAACGGCGCTAAAAGCGCTACTATAGAGTTAAAAAAAATGCCACTAAAAACCTATTTTTGGAAATATTTACTCTAACAGATGTACCACAACTAGCACCAGCTAAAGCGTCGGTGACCTTATTTTGCTCTCGACTGATCTTGTGAATTTGCACCTCGTACTACAAATGAAGCATATTGCGGACTGCTTCAATGATAGCATTGCCTCGTAGAGTATCATATTGATGTTAACATTCCAACCACATCAGCACTATCGGATTCAATTTCAACTCTTCGATATCCCAAGTTCCAAACATGTCATAAACCGCTCACATATTGCTAAAAAGTATAGAACACCTGCCCAAGTTCCATAATTCATTTGTGATTTATGTTATATTATATTTGTGAATGGAAATGTCAACAATGTCCCGAAGCTACAAAACTCTATGTAGCTTGGAGAAACGATTAGTTTATAAATTGTCATTTTAAAACACGATTAGTTTGGAAAAACTAAAATCTGCACGTCTCTTAATTATCAAACCACTCCTTAATATCATTCTACATTTGTTTAATAGTTTTACCAAATAAATTAAAAAGGAAGAATTATGTACGCTGATCAATCGAATATTAAGAAGCAAGGCAATGCGAGAGGATTTATTAAAAAAATATTTCAATGGCTGACCCAAATTTTTTAATATGAATTTTGGTAACTTGAATGTACCTAACAACATTTTTTTAAAGATTAATGTGTATAGTAATGTCTTCACTTTATGCACTATAAATGATGGAAAAATATTAATTATTACAATATTAACACTATAAATAAGATTCTTCTGTAATTAATTTCTTCCTATAATAGTCAACAGAATGGAAGTACAAGTGAGACCAAAACTCCTCTTTTAATACAGTAAATGACCCTTTTGATCACGTTCATTTGCCCTAAATCTTAGAAACATGATTATAATTCTAATTATAAACTATGTGCCCATTTGGAGATGTTGAAAGTTTTTCTTTATCATTTGTTCTGTATGAGAGGAATTTGGAACTCTTATGAAATAAATTTTGTTCAATGGTTTATTAAATAAGAGGGATATTAAATAATTAATGCCATTTTTTTTGTTTGTTTTGCATATACCACTTTACTCTTCTTTAGCAGATCATTAGTTTTAAAGTTTAAGGGTTTTTAATAGATTAAGGGGTATTTTAATTCTATATTAATCTCAAATAAGTAAATTTATCCAACATTTTTAATTTTATCAATTCAACACTTGAACTCCTCGAATTACATCAATCTCACTAGGAGTGAGCATTCGATCGAGTAGAGTAAAAAAAAAATTAAGTTAGCCAAGTTGACGATTCTATTTTATGACTCAAATTTCATTTGAATTTTCTTATTCTACTCGGGTTCATGAAATTCGAGTAAACTCGAGTTGTCGAGTTTTTGTCAAATTTAAGTGTAATTACTTATAATGTTATAGTACGGATTGATACAAATTTAAACAAATTTCTCTAATCATATAAGATATACATATATTTTCTTCATATTCTTGTTCGCTTGTGTAAGTAAGATTTGTAATGTTATTTAATAAAGCAAACGTCGTCTAAAATTATAAAAATATATAATGTTACTTTTAAAGGAATTTTTTATGAAAAAGTATTGATGGAAGTTTAAGGATTCAAAGAATTGATGAGAAAAAAATTACAAAAAAAATTACAGTTGAAAGACCAAATTGAATAAAATGCAAAGTTAAGAGACTAAATTACAAACAAAATAATTTTTTGTTAAAAATATAAATTGAAGTTGCATAGGCATTATATAGTGTTAGTGGATCACGTGGTTTAAATTTGGTCAAAATGGACTTAAAAGGAAGGAGGAATTGAAGAAATGAGGAAATCATACAAAGTTGAGGAACTAAATTGAAAAGAGAATTTTTTTTAAAAAATATGAATTGAAGCTAAATAGGCATTCTACGAGTGTTAAGAGCATGTGGTTCAAATTTGGTAAAAAAATAGACTTAAAATAATTTAGGAATTGAAGAAGAAGAGAATTAGTGAATAAATAACAAAAGAGTAAAATTCGATTTTTTGAGTTGGTAAAACCGAACTCGAAATTCGCATGAAATAACTCAAATAACACAACTTGTAAAACTAAAAATTAAAAAAATGATTTTTAAGTCTAGTCGAGTTTTGCTCACCCCTAAATCTCACCATTTGATTGTCATTAACTAATAGAACCATTATCACTAGTCTTCTATTGTCGTGTTAGGCACTCTATCGTTAAATAATTAACAACGTTTGAGTTAACATGTTCCGATATCATTTTCTTTAGTAAATTAATATCATATAATAAGATGACGATGACATACAATTGATGTGGATTAAAAATATCTATGATTTTAAAGAGCTGACATGGAAGCAAATAATGGCAGCATGTGTAGAATTTAACGACGTTGTTAACTAAAGACAATCAAATAGTGAAATTGATATAATTTAGGAGTCAATTAACAAAGTTTGTAAAATTAAAAAGAAAGATAACATTATTGATTTTGAAAAATTACAAGAGTTAAATTAATAAAATTGAAAATGACGAAGATTTACTGATTTGAAATTTAAACTTACTCCTTAATTTCAATTTTAATTTGTGTTATTCGAATGTGAGAGTGAATGTCAGAATGAATATGTTATAAACATATATTTACTTCTAATTATATATATATATATATATTCATAAGATCATGCTATATTATATTCATATCAAAAGATATTTGTATATATTTGAATTTTTTCGGAGAAATGAAGATAATTACGTACTTTCGTACGAAAGTATGCAAAGTTACAAGTGACAACATCCAATGATATTGACTAATTAAATTATTGATATTGACTTTTTCTACTTGGCATTGTTAAAATTAAATTCCAACAATTGCAATTAAGAACTCTATTAACTAATTGACTTGTTTTTTTCTATTAATTCCAAAGTTTCTCTTTCGATCCTATATAAATTGTAGTTGATTTTTAGAGCAAAAACTGCTGGCTGTTTTGGGTGTTGAACATCAATTATCATTGAATCCAAGTTGCAACATGCCTGAGACAATACTGTAGTCTGATACTAAACAAGTAGAGATTCATTCCCTCAAAAGATTTATATAAATCCATTAGCTGGCTTTGGCCAACTAGTTTTTTTTTTGTGGGAATTTCCTGGCGTTTTAGGTACTGTTAAGAATTTTTTGGTGTGTCCAAAACAGAAAAAAAAAAATTAAAAAAAGAAGTTGCTCGAATTCCATTTTCTTCTTTGTTGTTGTCGTCACGTTGTTTCCTTTGTGAATTAGGTGCTCAAAGGTTTGGCTTTTAAACTGAAAATACAGCTTTAACTTGACCATTTCTATATACGTGTTGATGGAGAACAATTTGCATGTATCATGCCAGTTACGAATCCAGCTTTAAATCCAGGGATGGTAGAAGGGCCAGTTTTTGGTCGACCCTGACCCAAAGAGTAAGAGTCAAGACTCGATCCCGACTCTGATCCAAAATTAGATACACATGTCCGACTCTGACCCGATTAATTTCTTTTTTACATTCATTTTTAATTAGTAAAATAAAATTTATTTGAGTTCTCAAAATGATATTAAAATTTCTTAGATGCAACTGTCGAAAAGAATACAATTTGAAGATTCAATTAAAAATAGAAAATGTATAGCAAAAAACCCTTAAAAAATTGAAGGTCAAAATTGGTCAATGGCTTAATTGAGTCAATTTATTGGTTCAAAAGCTTAATTAGTCCAAAAAAATTATGGGCTTAATTGATTTTTTTAAAGTTTAAGGGCTTATGATACCCTTAAGCCTTTAATTAATTAGGTTACGGTTACTCTAACACTGAATTTCTAAATTTCATTCTTCACCAAAAATCACATTAGATAAATGCATGCACGGTTATAAACTATTCAGCTCGAACCCGAATTACCTAGAGAAATAACACAATTTTTTATCATTACTCATTAGGACCATTCAATCTCAATTGGTTCCAATTTGAATTTTTTTATTGTTCTTACACAGGTTCGATGTAGTAAAATCTCTTCTCCAAAACCCACCATCAAACAAATAACTTTCATCTCTTTTTTTTGAACATAAATAACTTTCATCTTTGAATGTGTATATTAAAGCCTGTGAAATACCAGCAACCTTTTTTCCCTGTTTCTTGTGCAGATTCAGTTTTCATTTATTTGCGCAAATGAAGGAACATGCCCTAAGGTCAGTCCTTTTCTTGGGGTCCATAACCCACAATATATGGTATGCCCACCCCACCACCCCAACTTTCAATTAATTCTAAAAGCTTGCAAAGCCTAAAATAATTTAGAAATCATAAAAAAACACTTATGTTTCATTGTTCTATAATTTCATGACAATTTCATATTTCTTATTCAATGCCAGGTATCTCTATATAACCATTCTCAGCTAAAACCTTTTTTTTTAAAGAATAATCTTTTTTGTCTTTCATTACATCAAATGAATATGTTTGATTAAAAACCCAATGATAACATAAAACCCACATGCATGTTCTAATTAACCTGCCTTTGTCTCTCGCCTCCCTTTTTAAAGCACTCAAGTCCTGGGGTTCTTTCTTTTGGTCATACATCAACAAAGCTTTAACTTCACTCATTTATACTTTGAACGAATAACTCGGTTTAATAATAATAAAAAGAATTGAGGGCATTTATTTATTGACCTAAAAGCCAAAATCCTAACTTCATGGGTGCTTGAAGCATTGATTTCAATGTTGCTTCTTAACTGTAACCACATGCCTTTTTTCTTTTTCTTTTTTTGGTATTAAAGGATGTCACAGCTACAACTTTAATTAAAATAGTCATATAGTTAGTAACGTATTTTAATGTATAAGGTCAATATATTTAATAATAAGGGGGAAATGAACCCAACAAGTTGTTCTAGTGAAAAAGCGAATGATGTTCATCCAAGGAGACTCGGATTCAAAATCGATTTGTCTACAAGATGTGGTTATTGTCAAGGGGTTAAGATTATGTAAGAACGGATACTACCTTATAATCACCTTTAAACTATTCAAAAAAATATATATATAGGAAATATATAAAAAGAAAATAACAAAAGGATCAAAGTGTTGATTTTTCCTCACACACCGTGCCTTGTTTTTCTAATCATGAGGTGTGTTGAAATCAGCTACAATGGGTTGGAGGCTAAATTTTACTATTAATTTTGTGGGTCTATCATTCATTATCAATCATATACACCCCATACAATATTATTTTTAGTAAACAATCTACTTTGAAAATTTATACTTTTAGATTTAAAAACCATGTTTATTTTTATGTTTAAATATAAATTAATAAAAATTACTAGTAAATATGTTAAGATTTTAAATAGGAAAATACTTTAACATGGATTATTATTCGGTTTATTCAGAGTGAAAAATAATTTTACAAACAATATTGAAATAAATAGGTTTAAATAGGTAAGAGACTTTTATACTATTTCAAAATTTTAAATTTAGTGTTTATACTTTAATTTTATGACATTGAATTTTTTACTATTTTTATTTGAAATCTTGATCACATCTCATCAATTTTACCTTTAGCAACTGATTTAACAGCTATAAAAAATGGTAAAATAACTTTTTTCAGCCCACAACTTTTATCTATTTTCTCTTAATCTTTCAAAAAATAAAAATTATAATTGTTGGACAATACAATTTTTTTTAAATAATGTGTTTACAATTTTTTAGAGGTCAAAATGATAAAAAAAAAGAATACAAATTCAAAAGACTAAAATTTATTTTAATTTTTTTAATTTATAACTTTTAGGTCAACAATTAATAGTAAAATTAAATAAAAAACAGACGAAGTGTGTTTGGTTCTTGAGAACAAAGGCCGTTTTCATTTTTATTTTCTTGGAAAATAAAAAACGTTGATAAAAACACGTTTGGCTGTAAAGTTAAAAAATAATTTTTAAAAAATTAAAAAAAATGTTTTAAAAAAATGGAAAACATGAAAACAAGGGATAAAAATAATTTTTTAGAAAATTAAAACAAAGGCCATTTTCATTTTCTTGGAAAATAGAAAACGTTGATAAAAGCACGTTTGGTCGTAAAGTTAAAAAATAGAAAACATTAAAAAGATGTTTTCACTATTTTCATTGAAAATATTTTAGAAAAATGGAAAACAAGGGATTTTTAAATTTTTAAGTTTATTTAACTCGAGATCAAATCCTTCTAATTCCATTTTTTTTATATCTTTTTAACTCTTTTCCAATTTTTATCAATTTTTTTTTAGTTTCCAAACATAAATTCTCCACTTTTATATCTCGTTAATCATTTGAATTTTTCTTCTCCTCTTTTTCTTTACCAGGTAAACAATTAAACCTACCTTTATTTTTCACTTTTATTATTACTATTTGTAAATATGAATATTCATTTTTCTTTTTTTTTTGAATTTTTTTCCTGATAATTTTGTTGTATTTTAGTTTTAATATTGGTGTATTCGTTTCATAGGCACGTGGATAAACATACTGAGATTTTTAGTATCATTTCATGGACGAAGATACCATACACACTTTGTAGGTAGGCGAAATGTGATTGAACGAAGTATTATTGAGAGAAAGAATAATTATTTAATATGAGACATTCTTTTGTTCAAAATGTGATTGAGTGAAGTATTGGTGTGTTGAAAAAAAGATTTGCTGTATTGAGAGATATGTTTAACTATCCTCTTAGAAAACAACGTTGTATACCGAAAGCATGATGTATTGTGCATAATTTTATTAGGCTGAAAGCTAAAAAGGATGAATTGTTTGAAGAAGGTGAAAGAGAAAATGAACAAGAACTTGATGACAATGAAGCAACTTTTTCTTGTTCGAACGAGAAACACGTCAGATTTGATATGTCACAAACTGCTAAGATGACTCAAGTTAGAGACGAAATTGTAACATCATTATGGATCAATTATAGGCAAAATTGAAAATTCAAAAAATAGTAATTAAGAACACATTTTATATTATTCTTATTAAGAATAAAAATTATTTTTTTATTGACTTTAAAACTTTTGTCTATTTAATAATATTTAATTTATTATATTTTTAATATTTTAGTTTTAATTTTCACCAAAAAATATTTTTATTTTAATTTAATTATTTGATTTACTTGTTCATTTTTATTTTGAGAAACTAGATACCAAATACATTTTTACTATTTTTATTTTTTAAAAAAATTCATTTATATTAACCAAACGTGTTTTCCATTTTTTAAAAACTTGAAAATGAAAATAATTTTTTGAAAATAAAAAAAATGAAAATAGAAAATATTTTCTAGAACCAAACGGACCTTGAGATTTTTTTAATAAAAATAGTACATATATATAATACCGTAAAACTAAGATATAAAAACTAAATTTTAAAATATTATAAAAATCTTTAACATATTTAAGCCAAATGAAATTATTATTTGGGTAAACTACATAAATGGTCACCGAACTTTTAGGGCAGATTCATTTTGGTCACTGTACTTTTAAAATATTCGATAAAGTCACCCAACTTTTAGTTTGATTTCAATATAGTCACCAAACTTTTAGGGCGGATTCATTTTGGTCACCATACTTTTAAAATATTCGATAAGGTCATCCAACTTTTAGTTCAATTTCAATATAGTCACCGAACTTTTAGTTCGCTTTCAGTATGGTCTCTCATGTTACCTTCCGTTAAAAGCTGACGTTAGTTTTTGTTTTTCCTTAATAAAAAAACGGGTAAAATACACCAATCATCACTCAACATTCTTCTCACTCCTATTTTGTTCACTAGAGTTAAAAAAATTTCAATTTAATAACTTAACTTTCGTATTGTTCATATTTTAGTCACTCTCAAATGACATGGTTATACAA
This sequence comes from Hibiscus mutabilis, assembly GCA_019671005.1. Classification (NCBI taxonomy): domain Eukaryota; kingdom Viridiplantae; phylum Streptophyta; class Magnoliopsida; order Malvales; family Malvaceae; genus Hibiscus; species Hibiscus mutabilis. Next base: position 12,164,142 of record CM033733.1, read on the forward strand.
ATAGAAAAATTTGATTAATCCTTAAAAAATTTCGGGTAATGATTTTTTTACTTTGCTTATTAAATTTACCATATTACCATATTTGATATTTTAATAAGCAAAATAAAAAAATTATTACTCGAATCAAATATTCTAATTAACCAGTCAATCGACTATCCGATTTAATTGGTACAATATAAGATTGAGAAGTGAATAATTCGAATTTAGCAATTAAACAAAATAATTTTTAAGGATTAATTGAACCCGATTTCAGTACATTTTTTTAAAAAATAAATTATTTCGATTCGATTACGGTTCATAGTTTTAAGCAAAATTGATTAATTGATCTTATCTAGTATATATAATATTTCTAAATTTTATGCATTACAATATCTTATAGTCTAATGATTTTGATACCCTTATGATTTTTTTAAAAGTTTTGGCTCTGGGTAGAATTAATAGGTGTGAACTTTCAATTTTTGACTTTCTAGTTGTTTTTACACTTTTATCACAACTGAAAATTTATTAAATTTACCATATTATCATATTTGATATTTTAATAAACAAAGTAAAAAATCATTTCCAGAATTAAATATTTCAGTTAACTAGTTAATCGATTATCTTTAATTAATACAATATAATATCGAGAATTGAATAATCTAAATTTACCAATTAACCAAAATAAATATTTTAAGGATTAATTGAATTTTTCTATTTGTATAAACATGCCATTTGAGAGTGACCAAAGTATGAACAATAAGAAAGTAAAGTTATTAAATTGAATTTTTTTTTAAACTCTAGTGACCAAAATAGGAGTGAGAAGAATGTTGAGTGATGATTGGTGTAGTTTACCCATTTTTTATTAAGGAAAACGAAAACTAACGTCATCTTTTAACGGAAGGTAACGGGAGGGACCATATATTGAAAGTGAACTAAAAAATCAGTGACTATATTGAAATTGAACTAAAAGTTTGGTGACCTTGTCGAATATTTTAAAAGTATGGTGACTAAAATGAATCCGCCCTAAAAGTTCGGTGACTATATTGAAATCGAACTAAAAGTTGGGTGACTTTATTGAATATTTTAAAAGTACAGTGACCAAAATGAATCTGCCCTAAAAGTCCGGTGACCATTTATGTAGTTTACCCTTATTGTTTTCCAAAGAAATTATACAATTTCCTTTTCCATATTAGCAGCATGCTATCTTCCCACATCCTATTTGTTTTCACTGTCCCCTAAACTTTATTAAAGACTTACCAGGTGCCATATTTATCTTTCTACACATCAAAAACGGTAATTAAGAGTTCTCCAATTAAAGTATTTATATGTACTTTTTAATCACCTAATGAGTCGCAAAAGCCAATGGTATGGAATTAAAAGCATCCATGATCCTCTCAAAGCCAGAGTGCTGGTCCTCAGACCATGTCCGACTTCTCTTTCCATCTTTTCATTTTCTTTGAATTTTTTAAATATATATGATGAACTGTCAAAAGAGATTAAAGAAAACAAAGCTTCAAGCTCGTTTACCTTGATTATTTAATTGCAGATTATATAAAAGGGTGAAGATAGACTAGACACAGAGATTCATATTTATTTAATACGCTTGCGTATGCACCTGAATTTCCTTGCTGCTGCCTCTCTTCCTCTTCTTTACCAAAACTGAGACACCCATCTCTCAAAATCTTTAGATCTCCCCTTCTCGAAATCCGGAGCCTTTTTCTTTGTTGTTGCAGTTTTCAATATATACAATGAGAGACATTGTTTCTTGTTTCAGTGAAAACGCAGTAAATGTTTCACATTCTTCATGTTCTAGCTATTCAACCAATGCTTGCATCTCTCCCAGCCTAGTGCCGTCGGTACAGAACGCTGTCACCGGCGTTTACAAAGTCATTCTTTCAACCCAGAAGCAGTGTTTAATCAAGGTCACTTGGTGCAAGAACCAAGCCGGCGGTGGTCAAGGTCTAACCATAAACTTCGGTGATGACCCTTCAACATGTTTCAAACTCAACACCAATTTGAGATTCTTCAGGAAGAAGAAAGGCAGCAAGGTGATCGAATCCGATCACTTGAAGATCGAAGTCTTTTGGGACCTTTCGACCGCTAAATACGACACTGGACCCGAACCGGTCGACGGGTTCTACGTTTTAGTCATGGTTGATTCAGAGATAGGCCTTGTTTTAGGCGATATGGCCGAAGAGGCAGTCACCAAGAAGCTCAAAAATACAACCCCAGTTGCTAAAGCTGCCCTCATTTCCAGGCAAGAACATTGTTCGGGCAGTACACTTTATTCCACCAAGGCTCAATTCTGTGATACGGGCATTGTACATGACATTATAATCAGATGCAGCGGGGAACACGAAGGCCTAAAGCACCCGGTTTTATCTGTTTGTATCGATAAGAAGACGGTGATAAAAGTAAGGAGGCTGCAATGGAATTTCAGAGGGAACCAGACGATATTCGTTGATGGGTTGTTAGTTGATCTGATGTGGGATGCGTATGATTGGTTCTTCAAGCCTGTTACCGGTTCGGCCGTGTTCTTGTTTAGGACTAGAAGTGGTTTGGATAGTCGGCTTTGGTTGGAGGAGAAGATGGTGAAGAAAGACCAAGACAGAGTCGATTTCTCGTTGTTGATTTGTGCCTGTAAGAACACATAAGCAAACTCCACTTGTTCATGTTTGCTTTATTGTTTTATTTCAGTTTTTTGGGTCCAATTTTACTTTAAATTCTTTGATCATGTGAGAGAAGAAAATAACTTACGCTGCAGAATATTTTAGTTTCTGAGAGTTGCAGAATGTGAACTGTAGGTTTCTGGATTTACTTTTGTTTCTCTGGTAATAAAAGATTTGGAAAACTAATAACAGGAAAATGAAGGGTTTCAGCGAAGATTTTGCTAAGAAGTATATTTCGGATATATTGAAAGATATCAAAGAAGATTGGTAACTTTTTGCCTTTAAAAGGACAAAATAAAGTGGGGAATCTCCTGCTACTTGCTAGTGTTCAGTAACAATTTGACCAAAGAATATTTTCCATTTAAATTATATAAGATTTTCTGGTTTATTAGGCATATAGTATGCATTGGTTACCTTTATATTGAAGATACATAGTAATCATGATTCTAGCTTGTTTAGGTTCTACTATAAATTAGCAAACAACTAGTGGATGTCTATAAAAACAAGTGAGAACATGCGCATGGGTTGTTTGAAAAAGTACATTGTCACGCCTTAGAGAAAGGAAAATAAAAATTTTGGGTTATAAAATTGGTGGCATTGTATATCTTATAAGATGTGTCTTTTGAAAAGATGATTATAGTCCCGTGACAACTCGCTTGACTCGTTTCATAAAAGGATAGCAGTCACTCGTTTCATAAAAGGATAGCAGTCCGTGTCTTAGGACCCTTTGTAGTTTCCCTTCTTTAGCAAGAAGCATGGTCCCCTTGGTCCTTTGGGAATTAATATTTTGGACCACAGGAAAGAAGCAAAAGTTTCTCAAGGGCACTTGGGGTTCAGTGAAATGCCACTAAAATTGCAGGCATTAAGTACCCCATAGTCAGGCTCTTTTTCATTGGACCATCAAGAAACCAATTAGGATTTCATATATATATTTCTTTGATAAAGAGAAAAATGAATTCTTTGGCTCCACTCCTGCCTTTGTACATGTGAAATTTAAAAGAAGACAACTAAGAAATCCTGATGAATTTGAATGGGTCTTGCAGAATGTGTGATGCTAAAAGTAATAGTTGATTTGACATATGTTCACCAGCCTTCTGTTGTTCCCTTTTATTCCCCCCTGAATTTGCTTTAGAATTTCATCGTGTACAAATTTCATTCAATCTTAGCTTGAGATGACCATGTCCATATTCCATGGTTTATGAATTATGATATCCTTAGATATGTGTTCACAAGTTTTGTTCAAATTTGTTCATAAATTTTAAAAATATTACATGTACATTGTTTAAGTCGGTTTATGGTTTTAGTCCATCTATTATGTTATAATGTGAGATTTTAACCTTTCTATTCAAATTTGTCATAATCTAGTCCATTTGTTTTTAATAATGTTATTAGTGAATCAAAATTTATAATACCATTAGTTGCTACCATTAAAGAGATGACACAATTTCTGTTTAAACAGCTTTATTTATTTGATTGTCGTGTAAATTTATTATTGGTTGAATATAGACTGAATTTTTATATTACTTTAACTATATGTCGAATAACAATAAAAAATGGATGTCATTATTTTTTTTGTATAACTACCGGTATTCAACACATTGGTTGACTAATCCGGATCGAGTATTGCAGAGGTTCATTATGGAGATCCTACCAATCCAATTTGTTTCGTTAACAATGTTAGTATTTGAATATCTAACCTTACTTAAGGATATAGTACCTCATCATACTAGACCAGTTGGTTGTTCCAAACCAATTTACTTCATTCACAATATCGGTATTCAAACTTCTAATCTTATTTAAGGGTCTAATACCTCATTCCACTAGACAACTTGTTGTCAGTTAATGCATGACATTACTTTAATAGCGACAACTAACAAAGTTAGCGATTTGAACCTACTAATAAACTTTGTAAAAATAGAGTAATATAAAATTAAAATAAAGAAATTATTTAAATTACAGCAGAGATTAAAATCAAAAGTTGACCGATACTTTATTAACAAGAGAGACCTGTTACTGGGCCATCTCAAACAGAGACTTTGAATTTAAGGCAGTTCATGTTTCTGGTATCAATGGGGAGACATGTCGATGATATAACCAGGGGGTCTGATCTATATACTCTAGGGCTGACATTAATGTTCTTTATTAACACAGAAATTAGACAGATGAAGCAAAACATGGTAACTTATGTGTTGTATGGACATTCAATATATCCTTAAATCTCAAAAGATAAGTGCTGTCAAAAGAAGACAAGCTGGAATTGTGGTGACCAACACAATGAATCAATGTCCCAACGTAATGACAAACTTGCTTTATGGTACATAATAAGAGAATGTTGAGGGGGTCAAACAACCAATTAAACGGCAAAAAGGGTGAAAAGGTATGTCAATTATTGGGGTGGTGTTTGACTCTTGGAGGCTAAAAGCTTTACTCATTATTTTTTAATTGAAATGCCGCTTTCATTGAACAAAAATAAAAAAAATAAAGGGAGGGAATTCCAAAATAAACTCAGAAAATAAACACAACAACAGAACAAGAAAAAACAAACTTGCAGAAGCAAAACGCAAACACATCCACAACAATAGAGCAAGAAAGACCAATTTTCTAGAAGTAAAACACAAAATGCTACATAAGATAAAACTCAACGGGTCTCGAAAACCAACAAGAAAACCGAAACAATAACAGAGCCAACAATATCATTCTTTATCTGCATGATGCTTCGGGGGTCACCAAATGATAAAGTTTATAGAAAAATATAGCGAGAACAACTATCAAACGGTCACCGCGTTAAGAAGTTAGGAATCGTTGATGCTTGATGAAACAAGAATATATTAAGCCAGAGAACCAAGCCAATGAACTTTCGTCAAAAGAATCAAACCTGAAAAAAAATAGAAGCAACCAAACACAAACAATGGTAGCAAAACAAAGAAAAGAATAGAGAAGTGGAGCATTTCGTCTCCTCCTCTGCCTCCAACAAAAAACGAGAAAAATTTTCTATTCCATCGCTATTCAGAGGTCGCGAAAGAACTTTAAATGTCAGGAAAAAAATTCCATCGAACGAGACAAAAGAATTCGTCGGAACGACAACAAAACGAGAAAAGAAGAAAAAAAATTAAAGGAGAAAGAAAAGAACAAGAAAAAAATAAGAAAAAAAAATCGGACGACCTCCAACAGAACTAGAACAAAATGAAAAATTATTTTCGTAACAAATTTTTGATCGGATATTAATAATTATATTAAAAACATAAATATTGTCTAAACATATTTCAATTTGCCTTTAGTTTTTTTTTTCTTCAAATTTTCTTTCCCAAAACCCCAACTGTCTAAAATAAAGAGGCATTTCTTTCTTTTTCCTTTTTTTTGTACAATAATTAAGGACTCGCGAACAAAAGGTACACACACATTCGAACTAATAAAAAGTGGGTAGTCGTTGAACTTTGTGGGCCACCCTGCCATACAACGGGACTGAATCGAGTGGCCTTTCAAACTTACAAAATCTGATAACCCATATGGAGTAAAAGATAATAAATTTAATAATATATTTGGTATAATAATATGTATTTTATTTATTGATAGACTATTTTGGATTAAGTATTACATATATCCATTAAGAGAAAATATTTCCAATCTAATTTGTTTCAATCACAACTTTTATAATATTTCTTAAGGAAATCTAACATTTTATCATGCTATATCAACCGATAGTTAATAATTATAATTTTTTTGGCATATCTCATATTTGACTTAAGTCCATATTTAGAATTTGCACTTCACGGTAACTTAATTTTCAAAGTTCAAAACCGAGTTTGAGTTTTATAATATATCGTTGTAAATTGCAGAGTTGGGCATGAATTGATGATTAAAATAACAAGTTTTTTTTCTTCTTTTCTAATGGCAAATTCATGGGTCTTTGCTTAAGATTAAGAGACTTGAGTTGATGTGAGTGAATACATGAGAGAGTTTTACAGCAAAAATAGAGTAACAGCAATAGTTCCTAAAGATTATGAAATCATTCAAATTTAGAATACTATTTATCAAATTATTGTATTGATAAAATATTATACATGTAAACATTAAAATGTGAGGCTGACAAGAGCTTGGATAATTTTTGGGGGGATAATGTCACATTTGGTATTGCTTTTTTTGGTAAAACTTTTAATTTGGTACATATACTTTTGAAATTTCTAATGTAGCATTTGTATATTGTCAAAAATGTCTAATGCAGTATTTGTACTTTCAAAATGTCTAATATGGTACTAATACTTTGACAAAATGTCTACTGCGATACATGTATTTTGATAAAACTATTCAACGTAGCACTTGAACTACCTTTTTTTTGTATTATTATAGTACTTGTGAAATTTCGCTTACCGATTTAGCACTTACCGACAATGCTGACCCAAGTACCATAATAATACACAAAATAATAGTTCAGATACGACATTTACAAACGGTGTTAACTCATGTACCACAATAATACACAAAATGATAGTTCAGGTATTGCATTGGATATCTTGACGAAGTATAGACACAACATTGGACATTTTAAAAGTATTGGTATCTCATTGGACATTTTTTTGAACAATATCGCATTGTACCTTTTAAAAGTATTGGTATCACATTGGACATTTTTATCAAAGTATATGTAACATATTTGCCATTTTGTCAAATGACAAATACTACTTTAAACATTTTTTTGAATATACTACTTTAAACATTTTAAAAGTACATGTACCCCATTGGATATTTTGTTAAAGTACAAATATCATATCTATATTATTTTCTTTAAAAATATTACTATTAGGCTTAAATATATATTTGGTACCTAAACTAGACACATTCTTCTAATTTGGTACTTCAAGAAGTTTTCCTCTTAACTTGGTACTCAAACTTTAATCACATCCACTATTTGGTAGTTTTATTAATAGTTTTAGTCCCAAAAACTTGTGCATTCAATCAATTTAATTCTAATTCAAAAAAATTCAACAAAATATCATATCTATATTATTTTCTTTAAAATATTAGGCTTAAGGGCTACTTCTAACCCGTAGTAATCCCAATTTATTGTTTTTGCCCCTATGGTATTTTCGCTTCAATTTGGCCCCTAAACTAGTCGAATTATATCATTGTTTGCCCCTTGACTAACAAAAGCCAATGTTGACCATTACGGTGTCTAGACATGCAAGTCAAACATGCAATATTCCATATTTTAACCATTCCAGCATGTTGAAAGTTGGTAAAATTGGTAAACTTGACCTATAATGCTCTAACAAGTGATATCCCGGTAAATGAATTTCAGTTGCTATGAAACTTAACATGTAGGAAGATATGATGGTTAAAAACTTGCAAATTTTGGTAACAATTGGACAAGGTTAGGACCCCTAGAGTGATTAAAAACTAGACTAAATCTGTCATCACAAGTCTGTCTGTATCGATACGGGTGATGACGTATCAGTACGGGTGTGCAATTTGGGACGTAAGTATAAAGGCGTATCGATACGGCTATTGAAGCATCAGTACGGGTAAAAGATTATGGAAAATCACTGTAGCATCGTATCGACACCGTATCGATACTTGAAGTTAACCCTTTGCGTTAACTACGCGTACCAATACCTAGTATCAATACGAACATAATGAAACTAACCATTTTAACAGTCATGGTAAGCATACTGATATAGTCTAAGGCATATCGGTACAATATTTCGATACTGGAATTTGAATTTAATTAAGGTAAGCACAGCGTACCGATACAACTAAACCTTGTACCGGTACGACCCATATTGTTTATAATCGATTTAACTACCATGCTACAGGCGTATCGATAAGACCCCTCGAGTATCGGTACCAAGACAGGTATGTTAGTTAAAAGATGTTTAAAAAGGGTTTTCATAATTTTGTAAAATGGCCACTAAAATTTTATAAAGCTTAATTGAAGGTGTAATTGAACTATGAATTCATTGAAAATTTGTAAGTAAGACATCCATGCATTGAATTTCACATTGGTAACCCTAATTATTAACATGACCCTGTAATTTATAGATTTTACAATTTAGTCCCCCCAAAGTTAGAAAAATTACCAAATGACCCTTAACTATGGTTTTGATTATGTACAAGATGATCATTATCAAACATGGCTCTGTAATAATAAGATTGGCTCATAGTTTATTTTATAAGTTATCGTAAATATTAATTTGATCACCGTATTATTCACCGGTAATGCTTTCTGACCCAGATTCCTATTGAACCGGGAAATATGTGTTACATTTGTTGTATCAGAGCTAGAGTTTAGTCGATTATAGGACTAAACTAAAGTCTATTGTATTGTTATTGAATTGTATATGCCACATAGGAGTTTATTGCTGTGTATATTGTGTCTTGCGATTAATCCGATCAATTTTCCTTTTATAATATAAGATGTCTGACTTCGAAAAAGCTCACATGAATATTGAACTTTCTATTTCTATTATATCCTCGACTCATAGCAAGGAGACAAGGGGGAGACCCTCCAGTCTATAAGATCCTTGATAAGAAGCATCGAACCCTAAACTATTGATACGGGCTGCTCAAGCTTATCAAAACTTCATTAGGACGTTCAAACAATGTATAGCTTTATTAAAGTAGGTTGAACATCCCTTTGTGGTGGTTATCGAATACCCTAAACCTCTATCGACAAACTTGCCCAAGATCAAGCTTATATGTTCACCAATAAGGTAAATTATGATCCTAAAATTGGTAAGTATTGGCTATTAAATTATCGTATTGATGTCGTTATTACTGAATCATCACAAGCCAACTAAATAATGATATCAAATTATTGTTATCGTTATCCCTTATTAGATAAGAAAGAAAAACAACATAACTTTACACAATAAGTATATCAATAGGAATTTTTTTGGCAATATTGTAAGGCCATTACACTGGCTAACATTGTGTTACCAGCCCAATCTCTTAAGGGTAAGGAACAAAAACAAGTAACATCTGGAGCTACAAAAAGGCAAGGTTGTTGCTTACGCATTAAGATAGCTCAAGCCACATAAGATGAATTACCCCACCTATGATTTAGAGTTGCCTGCCATTGTCTTTGCCTTGAAAATCTAGAGGCATTAACTCTACGAAGAAAAATGTTATCTCTTTATCGACCATAAAAAGCATCAAATATCTTTTGACTCAAAAGGAGTTGAATCTTATATAAAGGAGATGGATGGAACTCCTCAAAGATTATGATCTTATTATTGACTACCATCCGGGCAAGGCCAACGTTGTTGCTAATGCACTCAGTCGTAAACCTCTACAGGCCCCTCTAGCCATTAACGTTCATTTTCATCTCCGAAAACATCATTATCTTGTAGCTGAACTTTAGGTTTAGTCTACCATTGTATCAAGAATCAAGACATTATAAAGTCAAGATCCTGAATTTTAAGTTATTGTGTCTAGATTATATGATGATGAGAAATTCGATTTCAGGATTGATTCTGAAGGATTACTGTATTTCTATAATTGAGTCTGTGTACCCAATAATGAAACCCTCTGTATTGACATTCTGAAAGAAACTCATTCAAGTTTTTTCTTTATACACCCGAGTTCTTTGAAGATGTACAAAGATCTCTGGAAATTATATTATGGTCAGGCACGAAGCAAGCCATAGTTGATTTCGTATCTAAATGCCTCACATGCTAAAGCTGAGCATCGTGTCCCCACTGGATTATTACAACCTATTAATTTACCGCAATGGAAGTGGAAGAGAATCACCATGGATTTTGTCAGAGGTCTACTCCTAACTCCTGCAAACACGATGCCATTTGGGTCATTGTTGACCGTTTTGCAAAGTTAGCTCATTTCCTACTTGTTAGAATAGACTATAGCCTTCCCAAGTTGGCTAATTTGTACATCAAGGAAATGGCCAGACTCTATGGGATACCCAAGTTAATCATATCTGATCGAGATCCACATTTTGTTTCTCGATTTCAAAAATCATTACAAGGAGCTTTGGGCACCAGAGCCAATCTTAGTACAGCCTTCCACCCCTAGTCTGATGGTCAGTTAGAAAGGGTAATTCAATTATTGGAAGACATGTTTCGTACATGTGTCATTGATTTTGAAGGAACTTGGGAGAGGTCCCCACTTCTTATCGAGTTTGCTTAGAATAATAGTCATCAAACATCTATTTGAATGGCACCATATGAAGCATTGTATGGCAAGAAATGTATAACACCATTATATTGGTCTGTCTTAAGGCCTCCTTTGACCGACAAAAGGCCTATGCTGATCTCAAGAGAAGGGATATACAATATGAGGTTAGTGAAAAAGCTTTTCTCAAGGTTTCACCGTGGAAGAAGATTATTTATTTTGGTAAAAAAAGGGACACTAAGTCCCCGATTCATGGGACCTTTCGAAGTGATTGAAAAAGTTAGTCCCGCGGCTTACCAACTAGCTTTGCCTCAGGAGCTAAGCAAGATTCATGACGTATTCCATGTATTGATGCCTCGCAAGTAAAGATCTGATCCATCGCATGTTCTTGAGACCGAATTGGTGGAACTTCAACCTAACCTGACCTACAAGGAAGAACTAGTGCAGATATTGGAAAAGGATGTCAAATGACTTCAAAACAAGAACATTCCTCTAGTCAAGGTACTTTGGAGGAGTCACAAGATTGAAGAAGCTACATGGGAGCCGAAAGAGACCATGAAGGATTAATACCCACATTTCTTGGGTTCAGGTAAAATTCGAGGAAGGATTTTTCTTATAGCGGGAGAGTTGTAACACCCAAAAACTGGTCTTAGTCAAAAATTAATTCTAACAACCAAAAAATTTACACCAAAAAGTCAAACTATAGCTTTGAACTTGGATCAAGTAGTCAATTATTGAAATATCGAATCCTAAATTAGTATCATTATTGATCAAAGACCTTATTGCAAACCTTGAAACATGTCTTAGTGACTAAATTGGGAATTGAAACTATTGGGAAAAAGTATACAGAATGAAAAGTTGAGGGACTAACCTTGAGATTAGCCCCTCTCCAAGCTTAATCATCATTTATGTGGATGTTGCAACATAAGTTTCCTTCAATGCAAGGAAAACTAGCTATATTAATAATAATTAAAAAGGATAGGATAAGGAAGCTTACCCAGATAGTTTTTTCAACCTAGTACCTTAGTTATTATCTTCTTTTTTGGAAGCAAGCACCTCCATTGTTGATCATATCAAGCTTAAGATTTCTTTAATTTTTCAATTCCATATCGTTCCTATCAAACTAACAAGGTAAACCCCTTTATTGATCTTTGATTTCCATGACTAATTCATGGTGAAATCCAAATTACAAGATCATCCAAATTTTATTGATTAACCATGGAATCCAAGCTTAAAATCCTATTGTTTTCATAGATAGAAATTGCTATAGATTTAAATATTGCTATTGAAATCATAGAAATCATTGTAACCCTTGTTCTATATTGTTTTGATTAGCTCAAAAGGTTTACGGTGAAGAATTGCCTAATCCATTAGAATTCGATAAGCAACAGAACAAGGGAATAATCACCCGAGAGCCTTATGAGCTTTAGAAGCATCAGTGAATGTAGTTAAAGTCTCGAGAATGGCTAGGTGCCTTCTCGGTTTCATTGTTTATTGATTTTTGCATTGTCATTATCCCTACAAGGTATGGTTACATCGAAACCTCATGAAAAACTATATTGGTAAGCTATGGTAAGCTTATTGCATTGAAACATTGATTATTGAGTCATCATATTGATATCGTCACTATTAAAATACATATTGATCATTGATACGTCCATAAACCCAAATTGATATACTATTGAGATTCATAGATTTGTGTTACCTCTCTAAAAGTACTATTTTTAATGCCAATCTTACAATGCTTTTGCTTGCTTTTAGGTATATTTAGTTGCATTAGGATGTTAGAATCATGCATTTGCATAAGGAGTTTAGAATTCTATCTATGCCAGTGTGAAGGGTTGTTTTGTTGGCAATTTTGCAGGTTTGGCATAGGATTTGGCCCAAAAAAGCAACACAGGAAGGAACGCCATAGAGAATGCCTAGTGCTTTTGGCACAGATGGACCAGACAATGCCAAGCACCGGTTGGCAGAGAAGTGAACTTGATGCCATGCCAAGAGGCTGTTGGACCCGAAAAAAATAGGACATGATCAGGCTCCGAAAAGATAGCAATTGGATCAATCTCCAAAAAAATAGCGGATAAGATGGTGCCAAGACTTATTGGCAGATACATGCCAAGCTTAGACACCAAGGCAACATCGGCAGTATGACGTCAGCCCTAGCCTAATCAGCTCTCATTTAAATTTGGATAAGATGATAATCTCTTATCCCTTAGGCAGTTGAAATTCAAAATTCAAATGAGGAGCTCATCCTATCCCTTCCCTGCATGCCTATTTAAACACCAACCAAACTAGACTTAAAGAGGGGGATCGTGAGGAGTTGGTGTGCGACGATTGACAACCGGCTGCACCTTGGAAAGATGGTTCGACCAACTTGGCCGAGAAGCCTGGATCTTGAAAGGCTGCATTGAGAGACCCATTCTCTCTTTCAAGTTATTTTATTTCGTTTTTAATGATGATGTATTGCGAAAACGTTTTGGGTTGTTGGTTAAATCCCTCACCATGAACTAATTTAATAGTTGGTGGGGGATGTTTGCGTTGGACGCTATTTTTATGTTTTAGTTTTTAATAATAAATCTGCCTTGCCAATGTTTTCACTATTCGACATACTTTAATATTTTCTAAATACTATGCCAAGCGAGAGCTGGCACTGTTGGCCTATTGCTCCTCAATATCTTAACAGACTTGGGGTGGCAACGATTGAGTTGTTGAATACTAAGGAGAGAAGCTTCGAGAGAGGTCTTTCAAGTAGATGAACTTACTTCGGGAATGAAATCTACCCCTTAGAAGTATAGATTGGATCTTAATCAAATTGGTTTATTTAAAAGCAAGCACTATAGAGATATAGAGGTTTTTACATGATCAATTTAGGGCAATGACCATCAAGAGAGGCTTTACTAATTTTGAATCTGCTCGGCAAACAATGCCAAGACAGGTTGTTGTTAAAGGCTGGCACGACATGAGTAGCGTGAAAACCAGGCATTCCCTGCCAACACTCATCATTCATTAAACACCTTCTTTGCCAACGTCTTTACTTTACTTACATTCATTTTCTTTCCAATTATTTCCAAAACCAATTTCAAAACAAAACAACTTTTTCTTAAGGCAAGTAATAATCAAAGCAATTGAATTCCAAGTCAATCTCCGTGGGATCGATACTCAGCTTTCCAGCTGTATTACTTGCAGACCATTTATACTTGCACACAAAAGACTTATATTGGCACTATTTTATACTTTTCCAGCACATACCTTTGCCACTTTTTCCAACATTCACCTAGAGAGTGTACAAGTTTTGGCGTCGTTGCCGGGGATTGCAACGGAATCGATTGTTTTTAAATTTTTACTTGTCTTCTTTTTATTTTTGTTTTTACCTTTTGTTTTTGTCGGTGTATGACCAAAAGCCATCCTGTGGTGGACAAGTGGCCATACGATCCGGAAATTGAGAAAACCTTGCGGAGGTTAAAAAGAAGATTTCGAGAGATGCAAAACCAAGGTAATAGAGGGAATGGTGTGGTGAACAATGGAGGAAATCCACTTAACAATGATATACCACCACCACCACCTGCTATCTCAGTTGTTAATGAGAGACCTATTAGAGAACATTCTACACCAACCATTGACAATTTGATGCCATGACTTGTTGGCATAGAGGTAAACGCTGTCAATTTTAAACTTAAGCCGGTAATGATTCAAACTCTTTTGAATGCAGGTCAGTTTGATGGAGCACTCACTGGAGATTCAAGGTAACATCTAAAGCAGTTCATGGAGATTTGCCAGTTATTTCAACAAAATAGAGTACCTGAAGATACCGTGAAGCTGAAGTTATTTACTTTCTCTTTGAGAGACATAGCAAAAGCTTGGCTTAACTCCTTGCCACCTGGCTCAGTTACTTCATGGGCAGACCTATGCCAGAAGTTCTTGACAAGATTCCAGCCATCAACACTCACTGCCAAGCTGCAAGGTGAGATCATTACATTTAGGCAGGCTGAGGATGAGACCTTATATGATGCCTAGGAAAGATTTAAAGACCTGTTGAGGAGGTGTCCTATGCATGGATTCCTGAATTAGACCCAGATGAGATATTTTACAATGGATTGAATGCACAAACAAGGACTGTTGTCGATGCTTCAGTAGCTGGTTCGTTGCTTGACAAGACATACACCGAGGCTGTTGACATTTTAGAGAGGATTGCAATCAATGATTTTGAGTATCCTGTTGCGAGACTTGGGACCGAAACTAAAACCAATGGGAAATTTTAGGTTGGCGAACTAACTGATAAGTGTTCAAAAGTACTGTTTTCTTACCCTTTTTACTCATATTATTGTTAGACTTAGGCTCATATTAGTTGCATAATTAGCCATTCATGCATTAATCCATGTTTTCTTCCATCGTTGAGCTTGATTACATAACTTGGTAGTTTTTGTGGGAAAAGATGCTGCTTTGGTGTGTTTTGCGTATATATGCAGGATCACTTGCCAAAGCAAGACTAGAGTTAGTTGCCAGGGCAATGCATGAAGGAGATGCCGAGCCAGTTGCCATGGCAATTGTCGACAAGAGCAAAGGTGATATGGTAGTCAAAACTGATGACTAGACAAGCCCAAGATGACGTGGAGCAAAGCTAAATCCCAAAGGAATTTGATTTCCATGCAGAGAATAAAGAAGAATTAAATTCCAAGAAGATAGGAGAAGTTCTAGTAGGAATACAATTATAATAAAGAATTATATTCTTTAAAGATAATTTAATTCCAACTTAACTTCCTCCTCAAAGAAGGACTTTGGCCTAGCCCTATAAATAAGAAGGAGATTTCGACAATTGAGAGAGAGCAAGGGAGGGGAATTTCGACAAGTCCAAGGAGAGCAAGAAGAGGGAAAATTTTGACAACTCCAAAGGGCAAGAATGAAGAGATTTCGACAAGAGAGCAAGGGGGAGAGAGTTCGATTTCTTCTTTTTCTTCTTTGCTTCCGTTAGATTCATGGTTTGAGGATTATTCTTTGTATATCTTTTGAACCCAACCATGAACTAACTTGATTGGTTGGGGTTATTGTGTTTTGTTGCTGTGAGAAACAATTGGATTTTGTTTAGGTAATAAGAGTTTGCACTTTCAATTCAAGGTTTACTCATTCTTGGTTCTTATTCTTGTTTGCGAGTGAATTGGGAGAGGATCTCGTAACTTCATCTATTTATCTAATATCGGGAGAGTTATATTCAAGAAACGAATGAGTATGGTCTTTATTCAATCTATTGATGGTGAAGATTAATCCAGCTTAGGAATAAGTTAAGGATTTCAACGGCTAAGAGGAGCGCAAGATTGGTTGTTGTTCACCCTTGATTCACGCAGGGATGTATTATCAAGGCATGCACAAGTAGCTAGAGTTTCAACTTAGGGATAAGAAGAAACCATTGAAGAACGCTTCGCCGAACCTTGAAGCTGCTGCCCTGCCGCCCAAGTAGTTGCCCAGCTAGTCGCCCAGGCAACCATCGATTAGTTGCCAAGGCAACCCCGCTGTGCAAGTTGCCACGACAACTGAGTTGCCCTTGCACTCTTTTACCAAGACGATCCAATCGGCTATCACACCTCAACTCACGATAATCTGGCCTATTTACTTTATTTTAATTTCATCTATTCTTTTAGTTTATTGCTCTTAGTTTTCTCATTAATTAAAACCTCTATTATCAATTGTGTTTTTATTTTCACAGTGCAGTAACTTAAGCAAAGTGGCCCAAACCAATCCCTGTGGAGACGATACTCGATACTCGTATCACTTTATTACTTGCGACGTGTATACTTGCACATTTGCGTAGCACTTATTACACGTAACAAGTTTTTGGCGCCGTTGCCGGGGATTGGCAATTGGTGTTAGTTGTTTTTGTTATTGCATTTTTTTCTCTTAATTTTACTAACTTTTCTTTTTGTTTGTTTTATCAAAAAAAAATTAGGTGCGCTACAAGTTAAGAGACATCAACATGTCGGGAAATAAAAGTCGATCTATTCAAAAGATGATGTTGGAAGATATGAATCAATCCAATCAAGAGTTTCTTGCACCCTTTGATGATTACCTATACCAACCGAGAAAAGCCCAAAGAACTTATACCGTGGAAAAATCTTGTGCTATGTATGGAGAACATCATGTGTTTGAAAATTGCCCTCACATTTCCGATGCATATAACTACATGGAGGACCATAGAGGGAACCAGCAGCAAAATTCTTCATGGTATGGTCAAAAAGCTTAATTTTTTTTTACCATAACAATTTTGCCGCAGCAACAGATATGCCATGGCAATGTAGTCCTTTTCAAGAGCATTCTAATTCCTTGGAGGAAACATTACTAGCTTCCTTGACTAGACTTGACGGATCAATTGAAGAGATTCGAGAGCTATCAAAATCTATGGATACGAGGATAGCTCAGTGGGATGCAACCTTAGGGGATTCAGAAGATCAATTGGGGAGATCCACATATGTCATGGATAACATGCACCAACAATTCATTCCTAGGGATACTGACGTCCCAAGGCAAGATGATAAGGAGCAATGCAAAGAAATCTCTCCGATATGTGAGGAACAACTAGAACCTCAAAGTCAAGAGGATGCCAATGAGAGAGACTGCCCAACACATGATGAGCCTGAACAACAAATTGCCTCGGCAATGATTGAGAAGCCTGAACATAGCAATGCCGCGACAACACTCAGTGAAGCTGAGAACAACAATACTACAGCAAATTCCGAGGAACCTGATGCCAATAAGGTTACAACATTGATGTTGAAGCAGGAATCTGTAGATTGCTCTCATCTACAATTGCCACGGCAATTACACGACCACATGCAAGATCAACGAGATGATAATACTTTGCCAATGGAATATGAGCAGGTAATGGTTGAACCTTTCGAATTCTTTAAAAACTCACCTCGTCCATTGCAGGTATGTCTTGAGGAACCGAGGTTGGTAGATTTGAAGCCATCGAAATCTCTTCTGATGGAGATGTTTGAGAGGCCAAAAGAAAACGGTGTTTGGATTCGTAAAGCTTTTCAAAAAATTAGTTCTTCCCTTGACTTACAGCAAATTTTGGCAACTGATTGCCACGACAATTGGCTTGAGCAGCAATTGCCACGACAACAAAGGCTACATCCAACCATGATAGAAGTCGACAAGAATGAGGTAATTGAATGGTTGAGAATGGATATAATTTTTCCTATTAATATATTTATGCCTTCAGGAATAGTAGCAAGGTGGAGAGTATACATGGACTACAAGCGAACAAAGAAAAAAGACATCTCCACCATGGTAACGCAAAAGGGAGTAGTGGCAAGCACATTGGCCAAACTCTTTTTGGGCAATATTATCACCCGATGGAGGGTGCAGATGGACTATAAGAAGTATCGAAAACGACCATCCTCAAGTTTTCTCATATATGCACTAACATTAGAAGATGCATGATGGCACTATTTTTAGACATGGTCGAAGACTTCCTTGAGATCTTCATGGATGATTTTTCTGTTTTTGGTAGTGACTTCAACAGTTGCATCGACAATTTAGAGAATGTGTTGGCAAGATGTGAAGAAACCGATTTAGCCCTTAATTGGGAGAAGTACCATCTTATGGTAGATGAAGGAATAGTGCTCGGCCATAAGATTTCATCCAAGGGAATTGAAGTAGACAAAGCCAAGGTGGACATGATCGAGAGATTACCCCCACCAAGATAAAGTCTTCCATTTTGATGATTCTTGCACCCAAGCATTCGAAACCCTAAAGGAAAAGCTTGCCTCGGCACCCATTGTCGTTCCACCAGATTGGACGCTACCTTTTGAGCTCATGTGTGATGCAAGTGATTTTGCGGTAGGAGCAGTCCTAGGCCAATGCACAGGAAAAGAACAGAAAATCAAGTGGCTGATCACTTATCATGTTTAGAACGCAATAGGGAGGAGGACGCGGATTTAGAGACATGCGATGCATTCCCAGATGAGCAACCTTTCGGGAACCATGGACGCGCACGCCTCGGCAACCCCTGACGCCTCGGCAACCATGGATGCGCATGCCTCGGCAACCCGCGACGCCACAACAACCACTGATACGCACGCCTCGGTAACCATGGATGCGTATGCCTCGGAAACTCTAGACGCATACGCCTCGACAATCTTAGGAGCAGTCGCCACGGCAGCACATGCGTCGGCAATACCCTGGTACACGTATTTAGTTAATTTCCTTGTTTTTGGTATTTTACCTTATGGCTTTACTCACCAAGGGAAGAAGCGGTTCCACCATGATGCTAAGCATTACTTTTGGGACGAGCCTCTTTTGTTTAAACATTGTGCAGATAAGGTTATACGCCGATGTGTCCCTGAAGAGGAGCAGCAGAATGTATTCCGACAATGCCATTCTTCACCCTATGAAGGACATTTTGGAGGAAATCGTACCACAGCCAAAGTTTTTCAATCCGGTTTGTATTGGCCAACACTGTACAAAGATGCCCAAGAGTTTTACAAGTAATCTGATCGTTGCCAGAGGACGGGCAATATCACCTACAAACCAATGGGCAATCAAGACCGTGAATATGGATTAGGAAAGTGCCGGACAAAAGCGTTTGTTGTACCTCAACGAGATAGAAGAATTTCGTGCACTCGCCTATAACAATGCACAAATCTTCGAAGAGAAAAAAAAGCAATGGCACGACAAGAAACTATTGCTGCAACAATTCATGCCAGGGTAACTAGTTCTCTTATTCAATTCTCGGCTGAAACTTTTCCCGGGAAAACTAAAATCAAGATGGTCAGGACCATTCGAAGTTGTCAAACCACTCTCCCATGGTACCATGATAATCAAGTCCATTACCGACGAACATGAATTCGAAGTTAACAGATAAAGATTGAAGCACTACAACGGTGCCCATGTAGAACGTAACAAAGAAGTTGACACCTTAGGAGATGCATGAGCATGCTCTCCTTTCGATATTTTATTTTTATTTTTCTTTTTATTTTTATTTTTTCGAGCTATTTTTTTCTTTCTATTATTTTCGGTTATTTTTTTTCTCTTTATTTATTTTTGGATTTTTTGGAAAGATTTTATTTTTCTTCATTATCTTTAGTTTCCAGGTTTTCTTTTCTTTTCCACAACAAGACTCACAACCACCATGCTAAGGAAATTTACTGCCGACTACTTGCCACAGCAACCACAACAGAAACTGGCGATGCCCAGACAACAACAATGGCTTCAGCAACTTCTGATGCCCAAACATGGATCAAATCAAAGCAATGCTATTCACGCGGTACCATCCACAAGTCTTCAACCACCGACCGAAAAATGAATCAAGCAAACGGCACGAAGGAAACTTATCACTCGAGGTGACGACCTCTCCGCCTAACTCATTTCATTTAGTTTCTTTTAAATTTTGTTTCACTCTTACATGCATTGAGGACAATGCTTCTCTCGAGTTTGGGGGGGTGTTGGTTTCTAGTTAGTTTCATGTTTAGTTACATTCATATTAAGTATTACATTTAGGATACATAAATTGCTTGCCGTGCCTTTAGTTGGAAAAAGAATTGCCTAGGTTTGATGAATATCCGATGATGACTCTGCCAATGCACTTAATTGATAGAATTTTTGTTCTAGGATAACCATGGAAAAACTTAGAATTTTACTATGATGCTAAATTTGATGAAACACTGTTGTGGTTTGATTGATTTATGGAATTCTAGTGAACTTAAGTTGATAATTAACAAATTGGGGGATTAGAATAAAAATTGGATGAATGCTAGAGGTGCCCGAAATTGGTCTAGCATGTGCTAAAAAAATTGATCACTAGAGGTGCCCGAAACTGGCTCTAGTATGTGCTAAAAAAAATTGATCGCTAGAGGTGCCCGAAACCGGCTCTAGTCGAATAAAACTAAAAACAAAACACTAGAGGTGTCCAAAACTGGCTCTAGTTAAAACATGTTAAAAAGAACCCAATGAAGTAATTTGAAAACCTCTTGTTTGCATAGAATCTGAAAAATCAACTTGCACACAACCCCGCACACAATCACAAGCATTATAGTTTGATTCCGAGTAACTCCTAAGATTTCCGAAAAATGAAAAGCCAATCATACTTTGTGCCCCGGTTCTGAGAATTGAAATCAAGTTCAAAGCTAAGTTTGTGAAAATTGAAGTCTTGGCAGGTAAATATTAGTTTGCATTGCTTGAGGACAAGCAATAGTTCGAGTCTGGGGGTGTGATAAGTGTTCAAAAGTACTATTTTTCTTACCCTTTTTACTCATATTATTGTTAGACTTAGGCTCATATTAGTTGCATAATTAGCCATTCATGCATTAATCCATGTTTTCTTCCATCGTTGAGCTTGATTACATAACTTGGTAGTTTTTGTGGGAAAAGATGCTGCTTTGGTGTGTTTTGCGTGTATATGCAGGATCACTTGCCAAAGCAAGACTAGAGCTAGTTGCCAGGGCAATGCATAAAGGAGATGCCGAGCTAGTTGCCAGGGCAATGCATGAAGGAGACGCCGAGCCAGTTGCCATGGAAATTGTCGACAAGAGCAAAGGTGATATGGTAGTCAAAATTGATGACTAGACAAGCCCAAGATGACGTGGAGCAAAGCTAAATCCCAAAGGAATTTGATTTCCATGCAA
Organism: Hibiscus mutabilis; assembly: GCA_019671005.1. Classification (NCBI taxonomy): domain Eukaryota; kingdom Viridiplantae; phylum Streptophyta; class Magnoliopsida; order Malvales; family Malvaceae; genus Hibiscus; species Hibiscus mutabilis. The sequence goes on from CM033733.1 coordinate 12,185,530, forward strand.
AGATTAAAGAAGAATTAAATTCCAAGAAGATAGGAGAAGTTCTAGTAGGAATACAATTATAATAAAGAATTATATTCTTTAAAGATAATTTAATTCCAACTTAACTTCCTCCTCAAAGAAGGACTTTGGCCTAGCCCTATAAATAAGAAGGAGATTTCAACAATTGAGAGAGAGCAAGGGAGGGGAATTTCGACAAGTCCAAGGAGAGCAAGAAGAGGGAAAATTTCGACAACTCCAAAGGGCAAGAAGGAAGAGATTTCGACAAGAGAGCAAGGGGAGAGAGTTCGATTTCTTCTTATTCTTCTTCTTCTTTGCTTCCATTAGATTCATGGTTTGGGGATTATTCTTTGTATATCTTTTGAACCCAACCATGAACTAACTTGATTGGTTGGGGTTATTGTGTTTTGTTGTTGTGAGAAACAATTGGATTTTGTTTAGGTAATAAGAGTTTGCACTTTCAATTCAAGGTTTACTCATTCTTGGTTCTTATTCTTGTTTGCGAGTGAATTGGGAGAGGATCTCATAACTTCATCTATTTATCTAATATCGGGAGAGTTAGATTCAAGAAACGAATGATTATGGTCTTTATTCAATCTATTGATGGTGAAGATTAATCCGGCTTAGGAATAAGTTAAGGATTTCAACGGCTAAGAGGAGCGCAAGATTGGTTGTTGTTCACCTTTGATTCACGCAGGGATGTATCATCAAGGCATGCACAAGTAGCTAGAGTTTCGACTTAGGGATAAGAAGAAACCATTGAAGAACGCTTCGCCGAACCTTGAAGTTGCTGCCCAGCCGCCCAAGTAGTTGCCCAGGCAACCATCGATTAGTTGCCAAGGCGACCCCGCTGTGCAAGTTGCCACGACAACTGAGTTGCCCTTGCACTCTTTTACCAAGACGATCCAATCGGCTATCACACCTCAACTCACGATAACCTGGCCTATTTACTTTATTTTAATTTCATCTATTCTTTTAGTTTATTGCTCTTAGTTTTCTCATTAATTAAAACCTCTATTATCAATTGTGTTTTTATTTTCACAAAGTCAAAGAACTTAAGCAAAGTGGCCCAAACCAATCCCTGTGGAGACGATACTCGATACTCGTATCACTTTATTACTTGCGACGTGTATACTTGCACATTTGCGTAACACTTATTACACGCAACACTAACGTCCATTCATGCCGAGATTTCCAACCTTACTAGCATGGTAAGAATGTTGCAAAAGAACAACGAGTCTAGGAAGTCAAAGCATTAGACCTTTTCTGTACAATCTGTGGAGAGAATCATCATGTGGATGAATGCCCTACAAACCCTGAATCGGTAAAGTTTGTTGGCAATGTTAATTGTTACTATAATCCTAACTCCAATACTTATAATGCAGGTTGGAGACAACACCCTAGTTTAGCATGGGGAAATCAAGGAGGTAACCAGTACAATGCCCAGTGCCAGAATACCCAGAGGCAGAATAACAATGCCATGCCAATATTCTATCAGAATGCCATGCCACAGAAAGCCCAAAACAATTTTCAGCAAGGGCAGAGACTCAACCACGGAGGCACTCTCACAAAGTACATGGAGAGGAATGATGCCACAGTCTAGAGTTTGGCTGCATCAATGAGAAACTTGGAAGTCTAGCTTAGGCAGATTGCCAATGCACTCAGTAATCGACCCTAGGGAACATTGCTAAGTGACACAGAAGATGCTCAGCACAAAGAAAATGAGCAATGTAAAGCCATAACTTTTAGAGCGATAAGCAGTGTGAGGAGGAGAAGGCTGCCAAGCAGCCAGTTAATTGCCAAGTTGAGAAGCCTGTACCACCAGATAATCCAGGGAAGTAGAGAAAGAGGAAACAAAAATAGATGATGCTAGAACTGATGCCAGACAGTATATCGATAACAGCACCGATGCCAAACAGATTGATACCAGCACTGCATTGGCAAAGCCAGTAGCGCCAGTATATGTTTATCTGCCACCACCATTTCCAGCAAGGCTTTAAAAGTATAAGTAAGACCAGCAGTTCAAGCGCTTCTTGGAGGTTCTTAAGCAATTGCAAATCAACATTCCATTGGTAGAAGCCCTTGAACAAATGCCCGACTATGTCAAATTTATGAAGGACATTCTGTCCAAAAAGAGAAAGTTGAGAGACTTTGAAACTGTTGTTCTGACCGAAGGATGCAGTGCCATGATCCTAAACCGATTTCCACCAAACTGAAAGATCCGAGAAGTTTCACTATTCTTGTACCATTGGCAACAAATTCATGGGCAAGGCACTGTGTGACCTAGGAGCCAGCATCAATTTGATGCCAATGTCAGTCTTCCGGAAGCTTGGCATAGAAGCAAGACCCACTACGGTGACACTTCAGCTGGCAGACCACATCCCAAGGGTAAGATTGAGGATGTGCTGGTAAAGGTAGACAAATTTATTTTTCCAGCTGATTTTATCATTTTGGATTATGAGGCTGATATTAATGTCCCGATTATTTTGGGGAGACCTTTTCTTGCCATGGGTAGGGCTTTGATTGACGTTCATAAAGGGGAACTAACAATGCGCATGAATGATCAGCATGTTACATTTAATGTGTTTCAAGCTTTGAAATGTGCAGCAGATGAACCTGATGAGTGCCAAGCGGAAGAGATGATGAAGTCCATTTACACTTTGGACATGACACAGTTATGCCAAGATACAAAATTTGATGCCAGCGACTTTGATGGCATAGCTGAACTGTTTGAGAAACCAAAAGAATCAGTCTTGGAGGCTGAGGAGGTGAGTTATTTTAAGCCACTACAGTTGGCCGATAGAGAAATCAAGGCACCTAGACCATCAATTGAGGAGCCACCAGCGTTGGAACTGGAACCACTGCAAGATCACTTCCAGAACTATCACAAGATGGAGAGTGTGCATGGACTATAGGAGGCTAAACAACGCCACTAGGAATGACCACTTCCCATTACCATTCATTGACCAAATGCTAGACATGTTGGCAGGTAAAGCTTTCTATTGGTTTTGGATGGTTATTCAGGTTATAACCAGATTGCCATCGCCCCTGATGATCAAGAGAAGACTAAGTTCACGTGCCCATATGGGACGTTTGAGTTTAGAAGGATACCATTCGGCCTATGTAATGCACTGGCAACGTTTCAACGTTGCATGATGTCCATTTTCTCCCATATGATCAAGCATAACATGGAAGTGTTCATGGATGATTTCTCAGTGTTTGGTAAAACATTTGAAGAATGTCTTCAGAGTTTGGGGCAAGTCTTGAAGAGATGCATAAAGACAAACCTAGTGTTAAAATGGGAAAATGTCACTTCATGGTGAAAAAGGGCATTTTTCTCGGGCACAAGGTATCTGAGAGAGGGTTAGAGGTTGATCAAGCAAAAGTTGAGGTAATTAAGCAGTTACCACCTCCAATGAGTGTTAAAAGTATGAGGAGCTTTTTAGGACACATCGATTTTTACCGACATTTTATTAAAGATTTTTCAAAAATTGCAAAACCTTTATGCTTTTTGTTAGAACATAATGCCACTTTTGCATTTGACAATTCTTGTTTGAGAGCATTTCATGAACTTAAAGAAAAGTTGATCAATGCCCCTATAGTTGTGGCACCATATTGGAATGAGCCCTTCGAGCTCATGTGCGATGCCAGCGACTATGTCGTTAGAGCAGTCTTGGGACAAAGGCATGGCAAGGTTTTCCATGCTATCTACTATGTCAGCTGAACCTTGAACGAAGCACAACTAAATTACTCTACGACTGAGAAAGAATTTCCTGTGGTTGTATTTGCTTTTGACAAATTTAGATCTTATTTAATTGGTAACAAAGTTGTGGTTTTTATAGATCATTCGGCATTGAAGTATCTCTTGGCAAAGAAGGATGCCAAGCCCAGACTAATCCGATGGACACTCTTGCTTCAAGAATTCGACCTTGAGATTCGAGACAAAAAGGGCACTGAAAACTTAGTAGCTGACCATCTCTCATGTTTGGAGCATCATCTTGAAGATGGTAAGACCAATTCTATAAGAGATGAATTTCCTGATGAGTATTTGCTTACAGTTCATGGTATGCTAACATTGTCAACTACTTGGTAAGTAACATTCTGCCACCAAACTTGGCATACAATGCCAAGAAAAGGTTCTTGCATGAAGTCAGACAATACTATTGGGACGAGCCAATATTGTTCAAACAATGTGCTGACCAAGTGATCTGCCGGTGGGTGCCTAAGGATGAACAACATAACATATTGCATCTATGCCATGCCGCGCCATATGGAGGTCACTTTGCTGGGGTAAAGACTGCTGCCAAGGTACTACAGTCAGGATTCTTTTAGCCCATACTATACAAGGATTCCCACGAGTATGCCAAGGCATGTGATCAATGCCAACAGACAAGAAACATCTCTGGCAGACACCAACTACCACTTCAAAACATTATGCATGTGGACTTATTTTATGTGTGGGGGATAGACTTTATGGGTCATTTTCCAACCTCGTTTGGTAATGTATACATTCATGTAGTTGTTGACTACGTATCTAAGTGGGTAGAAGCTGTGGCTCTGCCAACAAACAATGCCAAGGTTGTTGCCAAGTTTTTTGTACAAACACATTTTTACTAGATTTGGTGCCCCTAGAGTGACTATTCATGATGAGGGCACCCATTTTAAATGTAATCTAATTTCTAAAGCTTTGTGCAGGTATGGTATACAGTAGAGAATTGCCACGACATATCATCCACAAACGAATGGGCAAGCCGAGATTTCAAATAAGAAGATTAAAAATATTCTAGAGAAGACTGTTAATCCATCAAGGAAAGACTGGTCCTTGAGGCTAGAAGAGTCCTTGTGGACTTACAAGACTGCATTTAAAACTTCTTTGGGTATGTCGCCATTTCGACTTGTTTTCAGAAAACCATGTCATCTGCTAGTGGAGCTTGAGCATAAAGCCTATTGGGCCATTATAACACTTGGTATGGCATAAAGAGCTGCTGGAGAAAAGAGGTTACTAAACCTAAATGAGTTGGAGGAATTCAGAATGCAAGCCTATGAGAACGCCAGGATTTACAAGGAAAAAGCAAAATGTTGGCATTACAGTAGGATAATGCCAAGAAAGTTTGAGGTGGGCCAACGTGTTTTGTTATTCAACTCACGGCTTAAGTTGTTTCTAGGGAAACTCAGATCGAGATGGACAGGCCCTTATGAAGTTGTGAATCCTTATGCCCATGGAGCTGTGGACATTAAGAACTCGAAGACATGAGAAATCTTTAAGGTGAATGGCCAACGTTTAAAGCACTACATGGAAGGTGATTAGAACAATGCCAAAGAGGTGATCCTCTTGGCAGAGGTAACATGAAAACACCATCAGGTTTGAACCTTTGTAAATATTAGGATAGATGTTATTTGTTTTTTAGGTTTCAAGGTTTTTATTTGTTTTTTTCTTTCTTTTTAAGTTTCACGTCTTCATTCCTTTACTGTGTTGAAAGGTTTCCTTTGAGTTGTGCAGATTCATTATGCCAGGAACACTGCACGGATCGCTGGCAGGGGCTAACGCTTTAATAGAAAAATCTACCAGACGCAATGCCAGAGTAGCTTGGCATGTAGCGGTGTAAAAGAGAGAAGGAAGAGAAAAAAACCCTAGTTTTATCGGCCCAGTAAAATAAGAGAGAGTTATTTTTATTTGACTTTAAACCCCAGCCGCCCAAAATTTTGATTGGAAATTAAACTTCAAATCAATCACCTTATCACTCCAATCTTTACCCTATCTTATCACATATCACCTTATCACTTCAACCTTATCACTCCATCCTTTTTTTAATTAATTCTTTTTCTCTCCCATTATTATCCCTAATTACTACTCCTATTAAAACACTCAACCAACCCAAAACCTTTTACTTTCTCACCTAGCCGGTTAAAAGAAACCCAAACAACTCTCTCACTTTTTACTTTCATTTCGATAAGAAAGTAAAAAAAAATCTAAATCATCCTTTTTCTTCATCACCGTTTCAAGTTTCTTCAACGAGTTTCAATGGCTTCTTCCTCTACTCCCTTCAAGCGATTCTTCAATGAGGAGATCGAGAAAAAGTTTGAATCTAATTTTGCCTCGAGAAGTTTTTTCTATGAGAAGCACTTTGACCTCAACACAGCGACGAACAATGGCTTCCCTCCGGAAGTCATGTCTACGATTAACTTGCACAAATGGACTCAGTTTTGCCAGCAAAAAATGGGAGGTTTATGCCACAATCGTCCAAGAATTCTATACGCACATTGTGACCAAGGATTCGCCATTCTTGATGATTAGAGGTAAATGTGTTTGTTTCGATGAAGGGTATATCAATAATATGCTTGAGTTAGATGGTGCAAAGGATGAGTATTTCGAGTACGCTGATTCAATGAACGCCGCCAAGAAAAAAAGACTGCTGGCAGATCTGTGCGAGCCTGGCACGGCATGGATAGTGTCATCCAAGGGGAACCATACGTGGAGAGGCTGGCATTGAAAACCCAATAGAGATGATAGAATCACTTTATCAAGGCAAATCTGATGCCCACATTCCATAACGAGACTGTGTCGAAAGAAAGGATGATCTTGTTGCACTTCATTGTTATGGGGTGCAAAATCAATGTTGGGAAGCTCATTATTGAGTAAACGTACAAGTGCGCAGCAAAAGGTACTGACAGCTTATTTTTCCCTTTGTTGATTTTTAACATTTGTATGCTCCACGATGTGCCAAAGCTTGATACGGATAAAGGGCAAACGATCAAAGGAACAACGATTACTGATGCTATATGGAGAAATCTTGTTGCTGCCAAGCCCAAAGACAAGGGCAAGGGAAAGACAAGGGCACCCACGCCAAAGCCCAAGGAGTCAAAGGCCGTGCCAGCAACCACGCCAGCAATTGTGCCAGACAGTTCACTGGCACTGCTGTCCCAAATTCACCAACGCCAAGAGATTATTTTCCAAAAGTTGGAGAAGGCTGAGGAGCTCAATGTCAAAATGCAACACTACATCCAGACCAGAGATGTTGTGATCAGATAAGCTCTTACAAAATTATCAACTGATTTTGTGCTAGAGTTTCTAGACTTCCCTGTCGAGCTCTCTGCCAGCGATAATGCCATGCCAGCTAGTCCGGTTCATACCCCGTCTGATGCCACAGTCCCATTGTCTCCAGTTGAAGTAAAGTCTGCCAGTTCTGATTCTTCACCTAAATTGAAAGAAACCAAAGCCAAGTCTGCCAAAGCCAAGTCGCCAGTAACACCTACTGTCCATACGCCATCTGATGCCACCGATGCACCCGCCGCATCGAAGCTTGCCAAGGAAAATGAGGAAGTTGGAGCCTCCACTGCCACTTCAAAACCGAGCCTGAAAAGGAAGAAGCACATGGCCCTTGATCAAGGGCCATTTGTGAGAAGAAAAACCCGTACCACATGGCAAATAGTCTCCGAAGGGGAGTCCTCTTCTTCCTAAACTCCTTTACATTTCATTCCATTACATTTACATGATCATGCATTTTATTTTATTTTATTCTATTTTTCTTATATATAATTGTTGTTCATGCATTGGGGACAATGCACATCTTGGGTGTGGGGGTGTGCATTCCCTCACATTTCTTCCATACATTTCATGTTTGATTTCTGTTGCCATGCCATTTGCCATGCCGTATAGGTTATTTAGGGATAGATGCATACCGAACCACTAAAAAAAGAAAAAGAAAATTTTGCCTCAGTTCAATTCTGAAAAAATGTTAACATTTGTTAGGCAAGTTTAATTTGATTTAGGTATCAATCCAATGAGGAAACTCTAATCTTTAGTTGTCATGCCATGCCAGCAGAGTAGTATGCCAGGTTAGCTTGGCAATTGATATCTAGTTTAGGGAACTAAAATTTCACTTAACACGTAGTATGTATCTAGTTCCTTAGCAAACTTAGACTTTTTGAAACTATGCTCAGATTTAAAAAAAAGAAAAAAATAATGATGCTAGGGTAAAAGAAACTAATAAGGCAGAAATGTTTTGCCAAGGCAAGAAAAAAAATAAAATTCTCATCTACATTAGGGATAATAAGCTACTTGGGGCTTCGTGGTTTGTTCCCTCTTAGTTCTCAAGTCCAAAACTTTAGGGTATAAGTTGAAGAGAAAGCCTAGTGATGTCTAGAATAAGGTGAGGATTCGTGGTATGCTCCCTCTTATCTCTCACGATAAATAGTGTCACGAAGCAAGCTTAAATGAATGCCAACAGAAATCCTTGGCAAAGAAAGAAAAAAATGAAAAAAAATCTGAGTTTAGGTAGTAAAATTTGTCTAAGGGATTGAAAGGATACTTGATGCACTCTTCATGAACTTAGACTAGAGTTATATTGCTGCACTTGAATTACTACCTGCTTGGAATTATTGCACTAAGATACTGAGGACAGAAATAGAGCCAAAATCTGCTTGCCAGTACTTGTTGGCATTCTAACCAAAATTTTGTTGAGGTAAAATTTTCACAGTTTTTGTTTTTATTTTGTTTGCATTACTTAAAGACAAGCAATGGGTTAGGTTTGGGGGTGTGTTACCTCTCCAAAAGTACTATTTTTAATGCCAATCTTACAATACTTTTGCTTGTTTTTAGGTACATTTAGTTGCATTAGGATGTTAGAATCATGCATTTACATAAGAAGTTTAGAATTTTGTCTATGCCAGTGTGAAACGTTGTTTTGTTGGCAATTTTGTAGGTTTGGCATAGGATTTGGCCAAGAAAAGCAACACATGAAGGAGCGCGAGAGAGAATATCGAGTGTTGTTGGCACAGATGGACCAGACAATGCCAAGCACCGGTTGGCAGAGAAGTGAACTTGATGCCATGCCAAGAGGCTGTTGGACCCTAAAAAAATAGGACATGATCAGGCTCCAAAAAGATAGCAATTAATCAATCTCTGAAAAAATAACAGATAAGATGGTGCCAAGACTTGTTGGCAGATTCATGCCAAGCTTGGACACCAAGGCAGCGTCGACAGTATGACGTTAGCCCTAGCCTGATCAACTCTCATTTAAGTTTAGATAAGATGATAATCTCTTATCCCTTGGGCAGTTGAAATTCAAAATTTAAATGAGGAGCTCATCCTATCCCTTCCTAGCATGCCTATTTAAACACCAACCGAGCTAGACTTAAAGAGGGGGATCGTGAGGAGTTGGTGTGCGACGATTGACAACCGGCTATACCTTGGAAGGGTGGTTCGACCAACTTGGCCAAGAAGCCTAGATCTTGAAGGGCTGCATCGAGAGACCTGTAATCACTCATTTTTATTTGATTTGTAATCATCATATTAACGTATTAGTTTAATAATTAATATATCATTGCATGTATACGTAATATATTGTATGTATGATTAATGTACGTAAAGTGTGTGATGTGTGCATGTATATCATAAACTATGTATGAATACATATTAATAATTAATATGGTGTATGTGTATCACGTATGTATTTACATTTTGTACGAGCACATTGTTTATACGTATAATGTGTGTGGATGTTTATGTCAATTATGTGTATGATTATATGTGCATGTATGTTAGTATGTTATATTAATTAATGTTTGCATGTATGTTACACGTATGTGTGTGTGTGTATATGTATGTACGTATGTATTATCGTACTGATATTGTTATTATTAATATTATTATTATTGGACTAATATAAAATAGAATCCAAAAGATATTATACCCAAATATGAAGTCTAGTCCAAATTTACAGACCCAAAAAAATAATAATATTATTGTTACAGGGCCTAACTAGCCAAGCCTAAATTGGCTAAAAACCCTAACCCATCTAATTAACTAAACCCTAATCTCTATTTCCTCTTTTGCACAGCTGATAAAGAGCCGTTGGATTAAATTTTGATCCAATGGCCACGATTGAAGGGAGAGGACCCTCCAGCTGACGCGTGTAGCTCAATCATGGGGCTATTGGACTTCTACGCGCGCGTGGCATGTACGCGTTGACCTTTCAGATAATCATACGCCACATGTCATCATCTCTATCAACCACTAGAAGCGATCATGACCGTTCGTGCTTTAAGTGATCCCAGCCATTGGATCGAATCTAATCCAACGGTCAGGATTCAGTCTGGCCGAACAACACCTCCACCATGCTGCTTCCACCATACCGGTTTGCCAACCACCGCTCAGAGTTTTCTAGAAAAACACAAAAAATAGGGATTATCAGTACCAAATCGAACAAGACATGTAATATATTTTATTTTTTTACCAAAACAAGCAGAGATTAGGGTATATGTATAAAAAAACAAAAATCTGTAAGGACATTCAGACCAGACCAGTTTCAAAAAATACAAAAAAAATCAAGATTTCCAGTGGTAATCCTCTTTCTTATTCTTTTCTCTTGCATGCATCGAAAACAGAGGAATAAGTAAAAAAGAGGGGTTCAAGCTTTTTATCTTCTGGCCGTCAGCCTCCCCTTATCGGTGATAAGCCGTCGGTTTTCAAAACTGATCACGTTGAACTGAAAAAGGGGTATTTTTTTTATCTCGGTTCATAAAAATGGACTTTCAAAAAGGGTTTGTTTCACAAAAAGGGCTCTGGTTTCTTTTCAAAAAAAGGGAACTAAAAGGATCGATTTCAAAATAAAACCGGATCTGTTTATGAAAAAATTGTGTTTTTGTGATCTTTTTGTAGTCGCCGGCGCAGGTAAGAGCGGCCGACGACGGCTTGCACGATGGAAGCTCACCAGTTTCTAGAAATCACGACGGTCGGAATAGGTTTTAGTTTAAAGATGATGGTTTTGTTTCTAGATTTCAGAGAGAAATGAGGCTTTCTCTTAAGGTTTTCTAAAAAAATGATAAAAGGGGAAAATGGGAGCCGGGCAGGTCATTATATAGGGGATCAATATTGTAAAAATGGTCTAATTGCGTCATAAGTCCCCCCGCGTCTCTGGGTTTTCAGTTTGAGTTTGCCCCTTGGTCAAATTACAACCCGAGTCCCTCTTGCTTTTTTGAAATCCTTCAATTTGGTCTTAAAATTAAACTGAAGCAGCTTCAAAATGGCAAAATTACGCACTTCATCCTTCCGTGTTTTGAGTTTTTCACCCTGAGCTTGTCGTATGGGTTTATTACAAGTTTAGTCCTTGCAGGTTCATTCCGGTTTATAATCCGATCCCCAAATGTGTTTCTTTTGTTTTTTAATTTCTGCCTTATGTTTTTTTATTATTCCATTTCGGCCCTTTTTCATATTTGAATGTTTATGCCCTTTATTTTATTATATTTTTAGCATATTCATGTTGCTCATCATATTATATGTCTTTTTCTACGTGTTATGTTTTAATAATTTGTATATCATGTCCGTATGTTAGCATGCTTCTCTTGTTTGATTGTTTTGTATACTACGTTACATGTTAATCTATGGCATATTTAGGTTTGTTAATATCATGTTTGCCATGCCCATTTTGTGTCCTAAATTGTACATCGGTGTTGTGATTTGGTATATTAATTTTAATATCATGTTGTTATATTATGCATGTATTTTGTGTCATATGTTAAATGTCAAGTTTTTTGTGCTAGTATGTTATCTTGATTTGTTAGTTTAATATCATATTTTATGTCATGTCATGTCATGCATATTGCATTTGTGTTTTTTATGTATTCTAGCATGTTTTATTTTTGTCTTGCATTTTGGTTTACATGTTAAAAATGGGTGATTTTTGTTACATATTAATATCATGATATGTTTTAATTTATGCATATATATTGAGTCATATGTTAAGTATCAAATATTAGTTTTTATTCTAACATGTTTTGCTTCATTATTTTAGTATCATATTATGCCAAGTATAGATGTCATGCATGCGTTATAGTTGTAGTTCGTTTTAATGTGTTCAAGCATATTAGAATTAATTGTTTTAGTTTTAGAAGCATGTTTTTCGTTCATGTTTTTTTGTTATGATAGGTTATATATTTTTATTATTCATGTATTTTATTTTTATTTTTGTTTAAAGTGGTAATATTTATGTTTTATGTTTTAGTATTATATCAATATGGATGTATGTTCTTTTTAAATTGTTTTCTTAGGTTGCATAATGAATATATTTTTGTCAATGCGGTGCCCTTTTATTTGAGCGTAAACGTGGCCAGTATCAAGCGCAGTGATGGTGGTTTGTCAGTTTACTCTCGAATAACGGGGCCCTTAAAATATACTCGCACTTATAACCAAATTTTAATTTATTCTTCACTTAGTCCGGAAAGTTTAATATTAATAAAGCAGTAATTATTAAAGTACCAATTTTGGGCGCTGTGGGGGTGCTAATCCTTCCCCATTCGTAACCGACTCCCGAACCCAACAGTTTTAAATCTCTAGTTTTATGGTGTCCGGCCTACCTTAGTGGCCGGTGGCGACTCCATTTTTAAATAAAATATGGTTGTTCTAAAACCCCGCGGAATATATTTTTAATACTCGAAAGACATCCAAACACATTGAAACCTCGTTTTTTTAGCGAAAGGAAGGGATATCGCTACAAGACCCCTTCTAGCCCATTCTCTCTTTCAAGTTATTTGATTTCATTTTTAATGATTATGTATTGCGAAAACATTTGTGGGTTGTTGGTTAAATCCCTTACCATGAACTAATTTAATAGTTGGTAGGGGATGTTTGCGTTGAACGCTATTTTATGTTTTAGTTTTTAATAATAAATCTGCCTTGGCAATGTTTTCACTATTCGACATACTTTAATATTTCCTAAATTCTATGCCAAGCGAGAGCTGGCACTGTTGGCCTATTACTCCTCAATATCTTAGCAGACTTTGGGTGGCAACGATTGAGTTGTCAAATACTAAGGAGAGAAGCTTCGAGAGAAGTCGTTCAAGTAAATGAACTTACTTCGGGAGTGAAATCTGCCCCTTATGAGTATAGATTGGATCTTAATCAAATTGGTTTATTTAAAAGCAAGCACTATAGAGATATAGGGGTTTTTATATGATCAATTTAGGGCAATGACCATCGAGAGAGGCTTTGCTAATTTTGAATCTGCTCGGCAAACAATGCCAAGACAGGTTGTTGTTAAAGGGTGGCACGACATGAATAGCGTGAAAAATAGGCATTCTCTGCCAACGTTCATCATTCATTAAAACACTTTCTTTGCCAACGTCTTTACTTTACTTACATTCCTTTTCTCTCCAATTATTTCCAAAACCAATTTCAAAATAAAACAACTTTTTCTTAAGGCAAGTAATAATCAAAGCAATTGAATTCCAAGTCAATCTCTGTGGGATTGATACTCAGGTTACCAGCTGTATTACTTGCAGACCGTGTATACTTGCACGCAAAAGACTCATCTTGGCACTGTTTATACTTTTCCAACACATACCTTTGCCACTTTTGCCAGCATTCACCTAGAGAGTCTACAACATGCATGTTGATTATTGACCATAACATTTACAAGATCATTGCATTGATAAGAATATTGCATTGGCAAGATCATCGTATTAATAAAATCACTGTATTGGCAAGGACATATATGATCATCATTGAACAAAGCAAGCATTGATCATTGTTATTGATATTAAACATTGTACTGATATTGAATATTGTCATTGTTATTGGCCTAATTACCGAACATTGGATTCGAATGGACATTGGATACAATTTGCATGTCATAGAATTCATGAGCTCATTGGTACAGAGTGGACTACGGTCCTTGAGCTAAGGCTCTACTTGGAGATGTTGGCGAATGTGTTGGCTTTGGTCCTATTGGCGATGTTGGAGGATATTGACCATTTATTGTTGGCGATGTTGGTTGGGAATTCGCGTATCCACATTCACATATCGATCCAAGGAATTAAGTTATTAAAATTATTGTTAAAACATGATTTGAGATGCATTTACATTTATATACATGTTATTGATATTATTGGCATTCATGACATTATTGTTGACTACCTCACTAGACTAAATAAGCCTAATGCACCTCATTTCCATGCATTTTTAGGTTAAAAGGTGTGTCGGATCAAGGATCAGAGCTAGGAGAGTTTTGAAGGAAGTCACACAAGCTATGAGTAATGTAAATCTAGCCTTTGAACTCCTAGTATGGTGGCATAGGATCTAGACATGTTAGTTTAGCCCCATTTTGCGTGTATATATTACTCACCATGTTGGAATGGTTAAAATATGGAATATTGCATGTTGAAAGTTGGTAAAATTGGTAAACTTGACCAATACGGCTATACCCCGTACTAGTACGACCCTTATATTTATAACCGATTTAACTATCATGCTACAGGCATACCGATACGGTCCCTCGAGTATGGTCACTAAAATTTTATAAAGCTTAATTGAAGGTGTAATTGAACTCTGAATTCATTGAAAATTTGTAAGTAAGACATTCATGCATTGAATTTCACATTGGTAACCGTAATTATTGACAAGACCCTATAATTTATTGATTTTACAATTTAGTCCCCAAAGTTGGAAAAATTACCAAATGACCCTTAACTATGGTTTTGATAAAGTTCAAGATGATCACTGTTAAACAAGGCTCTGTAATAATAAAATTGGCTCATAGTTCATTTCATAAGTTATCGTAAATATTGATCCGATCACCGTATTATTAACCGGTAACGCTTTCCAACCTAAATTCCTACTAGACCAGGAAAGGGATATTACAACAACCCTCTGCGAACTCGACATGCGAACACCACCCAAAACCATTTGATGATGCACATGATCTATATCGACACCCGAGCCACGAGAATTTACCAAAGACATTTGTCTTCCTTGTTGACACATGTCCTTACCTCTTCCAAGCCCTTATAAAGGGCAATGCATATCCAAATCGGAAAAAGCTCTCCACAACCCAAGTCTAAAGACCAACAATCCCCTCTCCCTATCACCCAAAACGTTCTCAAACTATGTTTAAGGGCGTTGCATGCATATGCTGTCAATAGTTTTAGTCCCCAAAACTTATACATTCAAACAATTTGATTATAATGCAAAACAATTCAACAAAATTAACCCTCTACATTTAAAAATTCCATTAATCTAGTCATTTTTGTGGTATTATCAAACTAGGCAAGTCCATCGGATCAAAACAGCAATTAGATAATTGCATTCTACTATAAACCAAAATAAGTTACTATTAAACTTTTATTATACCAGAAAAGCAAATAATTTATGATAATAAAAAAAATAAATGATATAATTTTTAAATATAAATGATTAAATTTATTGAATTGCTTCAAATTAAGACTAAATTGATAGAATGTATATATTTTGGTATCAATTTAAAAGGAAGTGTTAGTTCAGGTACCAACTTAAAAAAATCTTTAAGTAACAAGAGAGAATGTACATAATTAATGTATGGGTAAAGTACGCAAATAGTTAGATATACACGAAAAAAAAAGTTCTTTTGGGGTTATTCCATTGCAGCATTGAAATGAGGAAAGAGGTGGTTGTTATTTGCAGGTTAGAAATACACGGAAAAATGTCCTTTTGGGGTGATTGTGTGTGTGTATAACTCTTATTTTTCATGATTTAAGCACTAAAGGTAAATCGTTAGCCCTAACCTGTGCTGAAGTCTTTTTTCTTTGTTAAAGTGAACTTAAATCAATCAAGTGCAGAACTTGTGAGTTATTAAGATATATTTCATGCATTTGTTACTGCTATTCTATTACATTTCTTATCCAATAAGACATAATGTTAGCTAATGTGTTGAATTCTGTTACTTTTGCCCACCCCAATGATTCCCCGTATCTGAGCTCGTCCAAGCATTGATTTTTTTTACAATAATCGTCAAAAAACCTTTTATCTCGATGGTTGTAGTGGAGAGCTAAAGGGGAAAAAGAGTGCCCATATTTTATTATCAATAAACCAACAGCCTTACATCTCAGTTTAAAGTCTCAAAACTAAAAGAAACAGAAATTAACAGAACACCCATTGTAACTGCCTTAGTACATTCCAATAAAATAACATCTCTAACACTCCATTCCAGTAACATTAAGCCACATCCATCCTACTCAGAAGCTTCATGTAGAGGGAGGGCTGTCGAGCTATTAATACCATTTTTAGCCAATGAATCAGCTACACAGTTACATGTGATAAGTGTTTAAAAGTACTATTTTTCTTACCCTTTTTACTCATAATATTGTTAGACTTAGACTCATATTAGTTGCATAATTAGTCATTCATGCATTAATTCATGTTTCCTTCCATCGTTGAACTTGATTGCATAACATGTTTTAACTAGAGCCGGTTTCGGGCACCTTTAGTGTTTTGTTTTTAGTTTTCTTAAGTTAATTAATTTATTCGACTAGAGCCGGTTTCGGGAACCTCTAGCAATAAATTTTTAAGCACATACTAGAGCCAATTTCGGGCACCTCTAGCGGTCAATTTTTAGCACATACTAGAGCCAATTTCGGGCACCTCTAGCATTCATCCAATTTTTATTCTAATCCCCCAATTTTTTAACTATCAACCTAAGTTCGCTAGAATTCCTTAAATCAATCAAGCCACAACAGTGTTTCATCAAGTTTAGCATCATAGTAAGATTCTAAGTGTTTCTATGGTTATCCTAGAATAAAAGGTTCTATCAATTAAGTACATTGGCAAAGTCATCATCGGATATTCATCAAATCTAGGCAATTCATGTTCCAACTAAAGGCATGGCAAGCAATTTATGTATCCTAAATGCAATACTTAAGATGAATGCAACTAAACATGGTAACCAACTAATAACAATCCCCCTCAAACTCGAGTGAGGCATTGTCCTCAATGCCTGCAACAAAGAAAAATAAAAATAAAAATAACAATAAAGAAAAGTAAAAATGCAAACAATGACTTAATCCGAGAGTTCGTCGTCGTGGATGATTAGTTTCCTTTTGGTCGGTGTCTTGATTCTTTTGCTTGAACGCGGTGGTTGCTTTCTTGTTGCCAATGGTGGAATCGATCCTCGTACGAGGGTGTCCTCATCGTCCTTATCATCAATGTCATTGGCCTTTCGCTTGGGCTTGAAGGATTCGATTGATGCGGTCTTTCTTGGTGTAATGGAGGACTCGCCCGAATCTGAAAAATTAAACAATAATTCAGTACGAGTTAATTCGGGCATAGGTGCTTTACCTTTGGCTTTTGTAGTGGTTGTCGGGGCGTCTTTAGCTTTGGTTGCCGCGGCATCTTCTGTTGCGGTTGCCGTGGTAACTGCTTCATTGGTTGTCGTGGCAAGGATTTTGGCAGGAGAGATGAGGAACGACATGCGGCTTTCCGGGTACTTTTCCAGGATGACTTGTGAGATGGCATTGTTGTGATCCTTCATGTACTGCATGAACATTAGTTGTCGGTCTTCAATTTGCCTAAGGCGATTCTCCAACGGTTGTAAGAGTGCTTCAAGTTGTCCCGGGGTTGCTGTCTGAGTTACCCGGGCATCAGTTGCTTGGGCATTAGGAGTTACCGAGGTGGCAGGAGCTGCCGCGGCAATTGAAGGCGTTGGGGATTTTGTTGGTCCCTCTCCCATTAGCTTTCAGATTTGTGCTCGATTCCAACCGGACTTTGGTAGGGCCTTTTCATCAGTGGACTCACTCGGGACATGCATCTCCTTGCAAAGATTGGAAATTAAGCAAGGGAAGAAAAGAGAACCCTTGTCTTTTGTGCTACATACAAAAAACTCATCACAAATAATTTTTCCAATGTTAATGATGCGATTATGCAAGATAGAATGTATGAGCAAAAGACGAGGTGTATCAGCGGTGGTATTGTGTATTGTGGGCATTAAAGAGGTTTTAACAAACTTATTCTATAATTTTACCTTGGGTTTAAGTCGAAGGCGATTTACCATGCCCTTGTATTTACCCCCGTTCCAATGAGTTCCCGGTAGAGTGAGTTCTTGAAGCACATTGTTGAGTTGCTTGGGCGTGAGTTGATCAACAAAGGCTTGATGCTCGTCCTTCTCAACGTAGAGCCCGTAAAAGGTGTTGATGCTTTTGGGGCTTATGAGTATAGCCTTGTCACGAACAAAAACATAAGGATTATCTGGGTTAGGTGAGTGAGCATAGAATTCTCTTACCCATGAGATGTTACCCGGTTCCGATTGATGGCGAAAGATTTGCCACTTTTGATGTGCAATCCTTTCGAAGATGAATGGTTTAAGGCCAAAATCTTGATGAGAGTTGGAGTATTCGAAGCCTTGTTCTTCGTAAATCTTCCGGCTTTTAAACTTGGAGTGAAATCTTTCTTGAACCACCGATGTAGTAAACTTCTTGTATCTTGGTTCTTTGGAGGAACTTGGATGAACCAAAAATTCGATTTTGGATGCCATGGATGATCTTGGTTGTGAGTTTGGTAGAAACAAAGAAAAGAAAGCAAAAGAAATTGAAGAGTTGCAAGATAAAAAGTAGGAATAGGTTTCTTGGAAGTTAAGGGTGATAGGTTAAATAGAAAAGATAAGTAGTAAATATGGTGGGTGAGATTAATTGGAAAGAAAGAAAACAAGGGTTTTGATTGTGGGAAAGGGACGGCTAGGGGATTTGGGGAAGGGGAAGGGTTTGGCCGGCTATGTAGGGTTTATTTAGGGTAAATTGGAGGCTTAATATAAGCCTTAGATTTAGCCCATTAGTTTCCTTGTTGAACAAGCTTTCTTCTTGAATCAAATTCCTCTTTATCTTGAACTCTTTTCCTACAATTCAAAAACAAATAAAATAAGGATTAAAATTAAAGATAAAATAATAAAAGAAAATAAATAAAGATGTGCAAAGAAATTCTTAAACTTAAAATTTAAAAACAATTAGATAAATATGAAAGAAAGATGCAATCTTAATCATAAAGAAAATAAATAAATTTATCCTAAAAAGAAAAATAACCGAAATTAATAAATAAAAATAAAAAATTAAATAGTTCGAAAAAATAAAAATAAAAAGAAAATATCGAAAGGAGAGCATGCTCATGCATCTCCTAAGGTGACCACTTCTTTGTTACGTTTCACATGGGCACCGTTGTAGTACTTCAATCTTTGTCTGTTGACTTTGAATTCATGTTCGTCAGTGATGGACTTGATTATCACGGCACCATAGGAGAACGGTTTGACAACTTTGAATGGTCTCGACCATCTTGATTTCAGTTTTACATCTCAGTTTCAGCCGAGAATTGAATAAGAGAACTAGTTGCCCTGGCATGAATTGCAGCGGTAATAGTTTCTTGTCATGCCATTGCTTTGTTTTCTCCTTGTAGATTCGTGCATTGTTATAGGCAAGTGCACAGAATTCTTCTATCTCGTTGAGGTCCAACAAATGCTTTTGCCCGGCACTTTCCCAATCCATATTCACGGTCTTGATTGCCCAATATGCCTTGTATTCGATTTCCACCGGTAGATGGCATGTTTTGCCATAGACAAGTCGGAAGGGAGACATACCTAAGGGTGTTTTGAATGCAGTGCGATATGCCCAAAGTGCATCATCTAGTCTTACTGACAATCCTTCCTAGAGGAATTTACAACTTTCTCGAGTATACCCTTCAATTCCCGGTTGGAAATTTCTGCTTGCCCATTGGTTTGTGGGTGATATTTCGTGGCAATCTTTTGAGATACACCAAAGCGTTGTAACATCTTGGCGATGAGTCTGTTGTCAAAGTGCTTGCCTTCATCACTGATAATTGCTCTCAGCATCACAAACCGTGTAAATATATTTTTTGCAAGAATCGTTGCACGGTCTTGGAATCGTTGGCGGGAACTGTAGCTGCCTCAACCCATTTAGACACGTAGTCGACGGCAAGTTGAATGTAGAGGTTGTCGAATAAAGATGGGAAAGGTCCCATAAAATCGATCCCCCATACATCGAACAATTCCACCTCGATGATATTTTGGAGCGGCATCTCATGCCGTCTAGAGATATTGCTCGTCCTCTGGCAATGATCACATTGCTTGTAAAACTCTTGGGCATCTTTGTACAGTGTTGGCCAATACAAACCGGATTGTAAAAATTTGGCCGCGGTACGTGTTCCTTCAAAATGTCCTCTATAGGGTGAAGAATGGCATTGCCGGAGTACATTTTGCTGCTCCACTTCAGGGACACATCGACGTATAACTTGATCTGCACATTGTTTAAAAAAAGAGGCTCGTCCCAAAATTAATGCTTAGCATCATGGCAGAATCACTTCTTCCCTTGCTGGGTAAGCCCATAAGGTAAAATACCACAAACAAGGAAATTAACTAAATCCGCGTACCAGGGTATTGTTGAGGTATGTGTTGCCGTGGCAACTGCTTCCATGGTTGCCGAGGTGTGCGCATCTAGAATTACCGCGGTATGCGCGTCAAGGGTTGCCGAGGCATGCGCATCAGTGGTTGCCGAGGCATACGCGTTTGGAGTTGCCGAGGTGTACGCATCAGTGGTTCCTGAGGCATACGCGTCTAGAGTTTTCGAGGCATGTGCGTCAAGGGTTTCCGAGGCATGCACATCTATGGTTACCGAGGCAACTAACAGTTGCTCATTCGGGAATGCATCGCATATCTCTAAATCTGCGTCCTCCTCCATATTGCGTTCTAAGCGTGATAAGTGATCGGCCACTTGATTTTTTGTTCCTTTCCTGTCCTTAATTTCAACGTCAAAATCTTGTAAAAGCAATATCCAATGAATCAAACGAGGTTTGGCATTCTTTTTAGCAAATAGATACTTAATTGCCAAATGGTCCGTATGGACAATTACCTTTGTACCAATCAAATAGGATCGGAACTTGTTAAATGCAAAAACTATGAATAGTAACTCTTTCTCCGTTGTTGTGTAATTCACTTGAGCGATATTAAGAGTTTTACTAGCGTAGTATATCACATGAAAGGTCTTACCTGTGCGTTGGCCTAGGACTGCTGCTACCGCAAAATCACTTGCATCACACATGAGCTCAAAAGGTAGCGTCTAATCAGGTGGAACGACAATGGGTGCCTAGGCAAGCTTTTTCTTTAGGGTTTCGAATGCTTGGGCCCAAGAATCATCAAAATTGAAGACTTTATCCTGTTCAAGCAAATTACACAAGGGTTTAGTAATCTTAGAAAAATTATGAATGAACCTCCTTTAAAAACCTGCATGTCCAAGTAAACTTCAGATTCCTTTAACCGAACTTGGTGGGGGTAATCTCTCGATCACGTCCACCTTGGCTTTGTCTACTTCGATTCCTGTTGCGCGTAATAAGTGCTACGCAAATGTGCAAGTATACACGTCGCAAGTTATAGTATAAAAGATATCGTCTCCACAGGGATTGGTGCTACTTCAAGAATCTAGTCTCTTGCACTGTAAAAAGTAAAAACACAAATAAAAGATTATAGAAGTTTAACTAATCTAGAAAGCAAATAAGTAAAAGAAAAGATGAATTCAATTGAGAGAGATAGGCCAGGTTATCGTGAGTTGAGGTGTGATAGCCGATTGGATCGTCTTGGTAAAAGAGTGCACGGGTAACTCAGTTGCCGTGGCAACTTGCACAATGGGGTTGCCTTGGCAACTAATCGATGGTTGCCTGGGCAACTAGTTGGGCAACTACTTGGGCATCTGGGCAGCAACTTCAAGGTTCGGCGAAGCGTTCTTCAATGGTTTCTTCTTATCCCTAAGTCAAAACTCTAGCTACTTGTGCATGCCTTGATAATACATCCCTGCGTGAATCAAGGGTGAACAACAACCAATCTTACGCTCCTCTTAGCCGTTGAAATCCTTAACTTATTCCTAAGCCGGATTAATCTTCACCATCATTGGATTGAATAAAGATCATATTCATTCGTTTCTTGAATCTAACTCTCCCGATATTAGATAAATGGATGAAATCACGAGATCCTCTCCCAATTCACTCGCAAACAATAATAAGAACCAAGAATGAATAAACCTTGAAATAGAAAAGTGCAAACTCTTATTACCTAAACAAAAACCAATAGTTTCTCAGAACCACAAAACACAATAACCATAGCCAAGTAGATTTAGTTCATGGCTAGGTTCCAAAGAAACACAAGATAAACAATCCCTAGCATGAACCCAATCGAACAAGGAAGAAAAGATGAAGCTTGTCGAAAATCCCTTGTTTTCTCCCTTGGACTTGTCGAAATTTCCCTCTTGCTCTCTCTATTCATCTTGTCGAAATCTCCTTGATATTTATAGGGCTAGGCCAAAGTCCTTATTTGAGGAGGAGTTTGAGTTGAAATTAAATTATCTTTAAAGAATATAATTTTTTATTATAATTTTATTCCTATTAGAACTTCTCATATCTTCTTGGAATTTAATTCTTCTTTAATCTCTGCATGGCAATCAAATTCCTTTGGGCTTGGGCCTTGCTCTATGTCATCTTGGGCTTGTAAAGTCATTAATTTCGACATCCCTATTGCATTTTGTCTTTGTCGACAAATGCCATGGCAACTGGCTCGGCGTCTCCTTCATGCATTGCCCTGGCAACTAGCTCGGCATATCCTTCATGCATTGCCCTGGCAACTAGCTCGGCATTGCTTTGGCAAGTGATCCTGCACATACACACACAAAGCACACCAAAGCAGCATCTTTTCCACAAAAACTACCAAGTTATGTAATCAAGCTCAACGATGGAAGGAAACATGGATTAATGCATGAATGGCTAACTATGCAACTAATATGAGACTAAGTCTAACAATAATATGAGTAAAAAGGGTAAGAAAAATAGTACTTTTGAACACTTATCACACCCCCAAACTCGAACTATTGCTTGTCCTCAAGCAATGCAAACTCATAATTACCTGCCAAGACTTCAATTTGCACAAACTTAGCTTTGAACTTGATTTCAATTCTCAACCGGGCACAAAGTATGATTGGCTTTTTATTTTTCGGAAAAACGAGGAGTTACTCGGAATCAAACTATAATGCTTGTGAGTGTGTGCGGAGTTGTGTGCAAGTTGATTTTTCGGATTCTATGCAAGCAAGAGGTTTTCAAATTACTTCATTGGGTTCTTTTTAACATGTTTTAACTAGAGCCAGTGTTGGGCACCTCTAGTGTTTTGTTTTTAGTTTTCTTAAGTTAATTTAATCGACTAGAGCCGGTTTCGGGCACCTCTAGTTAAATTTTTTTTAACACATCCTAGAGCCAGTTTCGGGCACCTCTAGTGAAAATTTTTTTAGCACATGCTAGAGTCAATTTCGGGCACCTCTAGCATTCATCCAATTTTTATTCTAATCCCCCAATTTGTTAATTATCAACCTAAGTTCACTAGAATTCCTTAAATCAATCAAACCACAACAGTGTTTTATCAAATTTAGCATCATAGTAAAATTCTAAGTTTTTCCATGGTTATCCTAGAATAAAAATTCTATCAATTAAGTGCATTTGGCAAAGGCATCACCGAATATTCATCAAATCTAAGCAATTCTTGTTCCAATTAAAGGCATGGCAAGCAATTTATGTATCCTAAATGTAATATTTAAGATGAATGTAATTAAACATGGTAACTACTAATAACAATCCCCCCCAAACTCGAGTGAGGCATTGTCCTCAATGCATGCATAAAAATACCGAAAAAAATAAATAAAAATAAAAATGCATACGAGGACTTAATCCGAGAGTTCATCATCGTAGATGATTAGTTTCCTTCTAGTCGGTGTCTTGAT
This sequence comes from Hibiscus mutabilis, assembly GCA_019671005.1. Lineage (NCBI taxonomy): Eukaryota > Viridiplantae > Streptophyta > Magnoliopsida > Malvales > Malvaceae > Hibiscus > Hibiscus mutabilis. Next base: position 12,209,080 of record CM033733.1, read on the forward strand.
TCTCTTGCTTGAACGCGATGGTTGTTTTCTTGTTGCCGGGATGTCTTTAGCTTTGGTTGCCGTGGCATCTTCAGGGTTGGTTGTCGTGACATCAGCTTGTGCAGGCACGATGTAGGTTGCCGCGGCATCTTCTTCATTGGTTGCCGGGGCAAGGATCTTGGCAGTAAATTTCCTTAGCATAGTAGTTGTGAGTCTTGTTATGAAAAAGAAAACAAAGAAAACCTGAAAACTAAAGATAATTAAGAAAATAAAATATCTCCTAAAAATAAAAATGAAAATAAAAAGAAAAAGAAAAAGAAAAAGAAAAAGAAAAAGAAAATATTGAAAGGAGAGCATGCTCATGCATCTCCTAAGTTGACCACTTCTTTGTTACTTTCCACATGGGCACCATTGTAGTGCTTCAATCTTTGTCCATTAACTTTGAATTCATGGTTGTTAGAGATGGACTTAATTATCACAGCACCATGGGAGAATGGTTTGACGACTTCGAATGGTCCCGACCATCTTGATTTCAGCTTTCCCAGGAAAAGTTTTAGCCGAGAATTGAATAGGAGAACTAGTTGCCCTGGCGTGAATTGCCGTGGAAATAGTTTCTTGTCGTGCCATCGCTTTGTTTTCTCCTTGTAGATTCGTGCATTGTTATAGGCGAGTGCACGAAATTCTTCTATCTCATTGAGATCCATCAAACGCTTTTGTCCGGCACTTTCCCAATCCATATTCACGGTCTTGATTGCCCAGTACGCCTTGTGCTCGATTTCCACCGGTAGATGACATGTTTTACCATAGACAAGTCGGAATGGGGACATACCTAAGGGTGTTTTGAATGCAGTGCGATATGCCTAAAGTGAGTCATCTAGTCTTAATGACCAATCCTTCCTTGAGGGATTTACAACTTTCTCGAGTATTCCCTTCAACTCCCGGTTGGAAATTTCTGCTTGCCCGTTGGTTTGTGGGTGATATGCCGTGGCGATCTTGTGTGATATGCTGAAGCGTTGCAACATCTTGGCAATTAGTCTGTTGTCAAAATGCTTGCCCCCGTCACTGATAATTGCTCTCGGCATCCCAAACCGTGTAAATATGTTTTTCTCACAGAATCGTTGCACGGTCTTGGAATCGTTGTTGGGAACTGCAGCTGCCTCTACCCATTTAGACACATAGTCGACGGCAAGTAAGATGTAGAGGTTGCCGAATGAAGATGGGAAATGTCCCATAAAGTCGATCCCCCATACATCGAACAGTTCCACCTCGATGATGTTTTGGAGCGGCATCTCATGTTGTCTAGAGATATTGCCCGTCCTCTGGCAACGATCACATTGCTTGTAAAAGTCTTGGACATCTTTGTACAATGTTGGCCAATACAACCCGGATTGCAAAACTTTGGCCGCGGTACGAGTTCCTCCAAAATGTCCTCCATAGGGTGAAGAATGGCATTGCCGGAGTACATTCTGTTGCTCTTCTTCAGGGACACATCGGCGTATAACCTGATCTGCACATTGTTTAAACAAAAGAGGCTCGTCCCAAAAGTAATGCTTAGCATCATGGCGGAACCGCTTCTTCCCTTGGTGAGTAATGCCATAAGGAAAAATACCACAAACAAGGAAATTAATTAAATCCGCGTACCAGGGTATTGCCGAGGCATGTGCTGCCGTGGCGGCTGCTCCCAAAATTGCCGAGGCGTGTGCGTCAAAGGCTACTGCGGCATTGAGAGTTGTCGAGGCGTGTGCATCCATGGTTGCCGAGGCGTCGTGGGTTGCCGAGGTGTCAAGGGTTGCCGAGACGTCAAGGGTTGCCGAGGCGTCAAGGGTTGCCGAGGCGTCGAGGGTTGCCGAGCAACTAAAATTTGTTCATCCGGGAATGCATCACATATCTCTAGATCCGCGTCCTCCTCCCTATTGCGTTCCAAGCGTGATAAGTGATCGGCCACTTGATTTTCTGTTCCTTTCCTGTCCTTAATTTCAATATCAAATTCTTGTAAAAGTAATATCCAACGAATCAAACGAGGTTTAGCATCCTTTTTAGCAAATAAGTATTTGATTGCCGAATGGTCCGTATGAACAATTACCTTTGTACCAATTAAGTAGGATCGGAACTTGTCAAATGCGAAAACTACAGCTAGTAACTCTTTCTCCGTTGTTGTGTAATTCACTTGAGCACCATTAAGAGTTTTACTAGCGTAGTATATCACATGGAAGGTCTTACCTGTGTGTTGGCCTAGGACTGCTCCTACCGCAAAATCACTTGCATCACACATGAGCTCAAAAGGTAGCGTCCAATCTGGTGGAACAACAATGGGTGCCGAGGCAAGCTTTTTCTTTAGGGTTTCAAATGCTTGGGTGCAAGAATCATCAAAATCGAAGACTTTATTCTGTTCAAGCAGATTACACAAGGGTTTTGTGATTTTAGAAAAATTATGAATGAACCTCCTGTAAAAACCTGCATGTCTGAGAAAACTTTGAATTCCTTTAACCGAACTTGGTGGGGGTAATCTCTCGATCACGTCCACCTTGGCTTTGTCTACTTCAATTCCCTTGGACGAAATCTTGTGGCCGAGTACTATTCCTTCATCTACCATAAAGTGGCATTTCTCCCAATTGAGGACTAAATCCGTTTCTTCGCATCTTGCTAACACCCTCTCTAAATTGCCGAGGCAGCCATCGAAGTCATTACCAAAAACCGAAAAATCATCCATGAAGATCTCAAGGAAGTCTTCGCCCATGTCTGAAAATAGTGCCATCATGCATCTTTGGAAGGTTGCCGGGGCGTTACACAATCCGAACGGCATCCTTCGGAAGGCATAAGTGCCGTATGGGCATGTGAAGGTTGTCTTTTCTTGATCTTCTGGTGCTATGGCAATCTGATTGTAACCTGAATAACCATCAAGAAAACAATAAAAGGGTTTACCTGCAAGACGGTCAAGCATTTGATCAATAAAGGATAATGGGAAGTGATCTTTCCTAGTAGCTTTGTTTAGCTTTCGATAGTCCATACAAACCCTCCAACCGGTCACAGTCCTGGTTGGGATAAGTTCATTATTTTCATTGCTTACCACTGTTATACCTCCCTTTTTCGGTACACATTGTACCGGGCTTACCCACGTACTGTCAGAGATAGGGTATATAATGCCGACGTCAAGCCACGTGATGATTTCTTTCATTACAACCCCTTTCATGGCATGATTCAGTCTCCTCTGGGCCTCAATTGAAGGTTTGTGATCATCTTCCAACAAGATCTTGTGCATGTACACCGCCGGGCTAATTCCCTTTAAGTCGGCAATTGTCCACCCTATTGCATTTTTGTGTAGCTTCAACATCTTGATCAGCTTCTTTTCCTGCTCAGCCTGTAACTTAGAAGAAATAATTACAGGCAATGTATTATCGGTCCCTAAGTATACATATTTTAGTTGCTCTAGCAATTGTTTCAACTCAAGAATTGGTGGTTGTTCAATAGAGGGTTTTTCGAGCTTACCTTCCTTACCTGAGTAGTCCAGTGGTTCAAAGTATGTACCTGGTCAGTTGATTAGTCAATTTGCCTCTTCTGGTTGTTCCTCATCGACCGGTTCTTCATAATCCTCATGTTCCTCTTGGTCGGCAATGTAGTTGCTGAGGCAACTAAATTCCTCATCGAAGTTAAACTCTGCCGTGGCATGAAGTAGTTGGCATTCTTCTAGATCATCGGCATGCTTTAGTGTTTGGAACACATTTAGTTTAACTTGCTGGTCATTCACCCTCATTGTGAGTTCTCCCTTTTCAACATCAATCAAGGTTCTCCCTGTTGCTAGGAATGGTCTCCCGAGAATGATAGGTGCATGCTCATCTGCTTCACAATCCAAAACAATAAAGTCAGCGGGAAAAATAAATTTATCAACTTTTACCAGTATGTCCTCGATTTTTCCCTCTGGATGCACATAGGATCTGTCGGCTAGCTACAGCATGACTGTTGTAGGTCTTGCCTTCCCGATTCCTAGTTTTTGGAAAACCGATTTAGGCATCAAGTTTATGCTAGTCCCAAGGTCGCATAATGCTTTCCCGACATAGTGATTTCCAATGGAACAGGGTATTGTGAAACTTCCGGGATCCTTCAGCTTAGGTGGCATACGATTGTGCAACATTGCAATGCATCCCTCTGTCGCGGCAACTGTTTCAAACTCTCCTAGCCTTGTTCTTTTTGACACAATGTCTTTAAGGAACTTGGCATAGTTTGGCATTTGTTCAATTGCTTCCACCAATGGCAAGTTGATGTGGACTTGCTTTAGGATATCAAGAAACTTCTTGAATTGATATTCTTGCTTTTGTCGCTTCAACCTTTGTGGGAATGGTGGTGGAAGTCGGATATCTTCGATCCTTTCATTGGTTTGAAACCTGATTGACGGCATTGCCGGGAAATCTGGAGTTGCCGAGGCATTATCAACTGAGGTTGCCGATGCATGCTTATCGCAAGTTGCCGAGGCGTCTTTATCGTCGGTTGCCGAGACATGCTTATTGCCGGTTGCCGCGGCAATTCCTGGTTCAGCATCTGAGGCTTTGCCGCTAGGTTCGTCTTGATCTTTTTGTGGAGTTTTGTTTGATGAGCGGGTTTGAGCCTCTCTAAGTTGTTGGCCACTTCTAGTGGTGATCGCCTTACATTGCTTATGGCCAGTTCCTCTTGCGACTTCAGTATCGCCTTACTTGATTTTCCAATGATTTGATTGCCGCCTCTTGGTTTTGCAATCTCATCTCAGTCCTGTTAATAAAAGCATCAGTTCTTTTTATGAAATTACTATTCTTAGCCATATAAGATTCAGTTTTCATCATAAAAGCATTTAGAGAATTTTCTAAAGAACTATATGTTGTCGGTTGTTGCTGCGACATTTGTTGCCGTGGCATATTCTGTTGGAATCCCGATGCTTGTGCATTCTGATTGTTCTGGTTTAGAGCATTGTTGGGATTACTCCATGAAAAATTTGGGTGCTTCTTCCAAGCTGGATTGTATGTATTGGACATCATGTTGTTGCTCCGATTGTAATTCCCCACATAGAAGCTGGATTCCGGATTCTGCATACATTCAGAAGAATTATGGTTATCACCACATAACTCACAAAACGAATCCATTACCTTGACTTCATGTTGTTGTTTGGTTTTTTTCATGTTCTGGACCATCTTGGTTAAAGCGGCCAATTGTGCCGAAATTGAATCTGATGATCCTAGTCCATGTATTGTGGCTTGGCGTCTAACTCCTCCTCTTCTAGTGGATGGGAATTGATAATCATTCTTGGCCAGCCTGTTTAAGATTTGCATTGCTTCCACCGGCGACTTATCTAGGAGTATGCCGTTTGCCGAGGCGTCTAGCATCATCCTTGTTGGTGTATTCACGGTGTTGTAAAACATCGTTACTTGAGTCCACACCGGGAATCCGTGTAGGGGGCATTTGTGTAGAAGTTCTCTATATCGCTCCCAAGCCTCGTACATGGATTCATCATCTGCCTGCCGAAAAGAAGTAATGTCGTTACGAAGCTTATCAGTTAGATTTGAAGGATTAAATCTAGCAAGGAAATCACGACAAAGATCAGTCCAAGATGCTATGGATCCGGCAGGAATGCTATTCAACCATGCTTTCGCCCTATTCCTCATGAATAGGGGAATAATCTTAATCGTAATACATCGGGGGTGACTCTATGTATCTTGAACGAGTTGCAAATCTCGAGGAAAGATTTCAGATGTTGTCGTGCATCTTCAGTTGCTGGGCCGCCAAATTGACCTATTGTGTTGATCATATTAAACATTACTGGTTTCAACTCAAAGTGGTCGGCTTCAATTTCAGGTGCGACAACTCCTGGGTTAAGTCCATCAAGATCTTCTTCAAGATAGTCGCGAATAGTTCTATTTCGTGCAAGAATCACTCCTCCTCCTGCTCGAACATCTTGATTCATATTGCCGTCTTGATTTGCCATTGCTTCTCTTATCCTTTGTCTAAGTCTTTGTAAGGTTCGTTCGATTTCTGGATCAAAGGGATATTCTGGTGAAGTCGGTCTCGCCCTGGTCATATACCAATGCAAAACCAAAGTTTGTTAGCCCTTTGAATTTTAAACAAGAAAAATAAAAAGAAAGTGCAAGAAAGTAAAAACAAAGTTGCTATTGCCAATCCCCGGCAATGGCGCCAAAAACTTGTTGCGCGTAATAAGTGCTACGCAAATGTGCAAGTATACACGTCGCAAGTTATAGTATAAAAGATATCGTCTCCACAGGGATTGGTGCTACTTCAAGAATCTAGTCTCTTGCACTGTAAAAAGTAAAAACACAAATAAAAGATTATAGAAGTTTAACTAATCTAGAAAGCAAATAAGTAAAAGAAAAGATGAATTCAATTGAGAGAGATAGGCCAGGTTATCGTGAGTTGAGGTGTGATAGCCGATTGGATCGTCTTGGTAAAAGAGTGCACGGGCAACTCAGTTGCCGTGTCAACTTGCACAACGGGGTTGCCTTGGCAACTAATCGATGGTTGCCTGGGCAACGAGTTGGGCAACTACTTGGGCATCTGGGCAGCAACTTCAAGGTTCGGCGGAGCGTTCTTCAATGGTTTCTTCTTATCCCTAAGTCAAAACTCTAGCTACTTGTGCATGTCTTGATAATACATCCCTGTGTGAATCAAGGGTGAACAACAACCAATCTTGCGCTCCTCTTAGCCGTTGAAATCATTAACTTATTCCTAAGCTGGATTAATCTTCACCATCATTGGATTGAATAAAGATCATATTCATTCGTTTCTTGAATCTAACTCTCCTGATATTAGATAAATGGATGAAATCACGAGATCCTCTCCCAATTCACTCGCAAACAATAATAAGAACCAAGAATGAATAAACCTTGAAATAGAAAAGTGCAAACTCTTATTACCTAAACAAAAACCAATAGTTTCTCACAACCACAAAACACAATAACCATAGCCAAGTAGATTTAGTTCATGGCTAGGTTCCAAAGAAACACAAGATAAACAATCCCTAGCATGAACCCAATCAAACAAGGAAGAAAAGATGAAGCTTGTCGAAAATCCCTTGTTTTCTCCCTTGGACTTGTCGAAATTTCCCTCTTGCTCTCTCTATTCATCTTGTCGAAATCTCCTTGATATTTATAGGGCTAGGCCAAAGTCCTTCTTTGAGGAGGAGTTTGAGTTGGAATTAAATTATCTTTAAAGAATATAATTCTTTATTATAATTTTATTTCTATTAGAACTTCTCCTATCTTGTTGGAATTTAATTCTTCTTTAATCTCTGCATGGCAATCAAATTCCTTTGGGCTTGGGCCTTGCTCCATGTCATCTTGGGCTTGTAAAGTCATTAATTTCGACATCCCTATTGCATTTTGTCTTTGTCGACAAATGCCATGGCAACTGGCTCGACGTCTCCTTCATGCATTACCCTGGCAACTAGCTCGGCATATCCTTCATGCATTGCCCTGGCAACTAGCTCGGCATTGCTTTGGCAAGTGATCCTGCACATACATACAAAAAGCACACCAAAACAGCATCTTTTCCACAAAAACTACCAAGTTATGTAATCAAGCTCAACGATGGAAGGAAACATGGATTAATGCATGAATGGCTAACTATGCAACTAATATGAGCCTAAGTCTAACAATAATATGAGTAAAAAGGGTAAGAAAAATAGTACTTTTGAACACTTATCAATTCCCTTGGATGAAATCTTGTGGCCGAGTACTATTCCTTCATCTACCATAAAATGGCACTTCTCCCAATTAAGGACTAAATCAGTTTCTTCACATCCTGCCAACATCTTCTCTAAATTGCCGAGGTAACTGTCAAAGTCATTACCAAAAACGGAAAAATCATCCATGAAGATCTCAAGGAAGTCTTCGACCATGTCTGAAAAGAGTGCCATCATGCATCTTTGGAAGGTTGCCGGGGCATTACTCAGTCCGAACGGCATCCTTCGGAAAGCATAAGTACCGTATGGACATGTGAAGGTTGTCTTTTCTTGATCTTCTGGTGCTATGGCAATTTAATTGTAACCTGAATAACCATCAAGAAAACAATAAAAGGGTTTACCTGCAAGATGGTCAAGCATTTGATCAATAAAGGGTAAGGGGAAGTGATCTTTCCTAGTGGCTTTGTTTAGCTTTCGGTAATCCATACAAACCCTCCAACCGGTCACAGTCCTAGTTGGAATGAGCTCATTGTTTTCATTACTTACCACCGTTATACCTCCTTTTTTCGGTACACATTGTACCAGACTTACCCATGTACTATCAGAGATAGGGTATATGATGCCGACGTCAAGCCACTTGACGATTTCTTTCATTACAACCCCTTTTCTGGCATGATTCAGTCTTCTTTGGGCCTCAATCAAAGGTTTGTGATCATCTTCCAACAAAATCTTATGCATGCACACTGCCGGGCTAATTCTTTTCAAGTCGGCAATTGTCCACCCTATTGCCTTCTTGTGTAGCATCAACATTTTGATCAGCTTATTTTTATGCTCAGGCTATAACTTAGAGGAAATAATTACAAGTAATGTATTATCGGTTCCTAAGTAAGCATATTTTAGTTGCCCTGGCAACTGTTTCAACTCAAGAATCGTTGGTTGTTCAATGGATGACTTTTTGAGTTTACCTTCCTTACCTGAGTAATCCATTGGTTCAAAGTATGTACGTGGTCGATTGACTAACCAATTTGCCTCTTCTTGTTGTTCCTCATCGATCGGTTCTTCATACTCCTCAGGTTTCTCCAAATCAGCAATGTAGTTGCCGAGGCAACTAAATTCCTCGTCGAAGTCAAACTCTATCGTGGCATGAAGAAGTTGGCATTCTTCTGAATCATCGGCATGCCTTAGTGTTTGGAACAGATTTAGTTTAACTTGCTGGTCATTCACCCTCATTCTCCCTTTTCAACATCGATCAAGGTTCTCTCTGTCGCTAGGAAGGGTCTCTCGAGAATGATAGGTGCATGTTCATCTGCTTCACAATCTAAAACAATAAAGTCAGCGGGAAAAATAAATTTATCAACTTTTACCAGTATGTCTTCAATTTTCCCTCTGGATGCACATAGGATATGTCGGCTAGCTGTAGCATAACTGTTGTAGGTCTTGCCTTCCCGATTCCTAGTTTTTGGAAAACTGATTTAGGCATCAAGTTTATGCTTGCTCCAAGGTCACATAATGCTTTCTCGATATAGTGGTTTCTGATGGAACAAGGTATTGTGAAACTTCTGGGATCCTTCAACTTGGGTGGCGTGCGATTGTGTAATATGGCCATGCATCCCTCTGTTGCGGCAACTGTTTCAAACTCTCATAGCCTTGTTCTCTTGGACACAATGTCTTTCAGAAACTTGTCATAGTTCGACATTTGTTCAATCGCCTCAACCAATGGAAAGTTGATGTCGACTTGCTTTAGGATATCAAGAAACTTCTTAAATTGATATTCTTGCTTTTGTCACTTCAACCTTTGTGGGAATGGTGGTGGAAGTCAGATATCTTCGATCCTTTCATTGGTCTAGAACCCGATTGATGGCATTGCCGAGGCAACTAGAGTTACCAAGACATCGTCAAATGGGGTTTCCATGGCGTGCCTATCGTTGTTTTCCGTGGCATCCTTATCGCTGGTTGTCGAGGCATGCTTATTGCCGGTTGCCGTGGCATTTCCTGGTTCAGCATCTAAGGTTTTGTCGCTGAGTTCATCTTGTTCTTTATGTGGAGTTTTGTTTGATGAGTGAGCTTGAGCCTCTTTAAGTTGTTGGCCACTTCTAGTGGTGATCGCCTTACATTGCTAATGGTCAGTTCCTCTTGCGACTTCAGTATCGCTAGGTAAACCTCCTTGCGGTCTAGTATTCAGGTTTTGAGCAAATTGTCCGACTTGATTTTCCAATGATTTGATTGCCGCCTCTTGGTTTTCAATCTTATCTCGGTCCTGTTAATGAAAGCATTCGTTCTTTTTATGAAGTTACTATTCTTAGCCATATAAGATTCAATTTTCAACATAAAAGCATTGAGAGAATTTTCCAAAGAACTAAATGTTATCGATTGTTGCTGCGGCAACTGTTGCCATGGCATATTCTGCTGGAATCCTGATGCTTGTGCATTCTGATTGTTCTGGTTTAGAGCATTGTTGGGATTACTCCATGAAAAATTCGGGTGCTTCTTCCAAGCTGGATTGTATGTATTGGACATCACATTGTTGTTCCAGTTGTAATTCCCCATATAAAAGCTAGATTCCGAATTCTGCATACATTCAGAAGAATCATGGTTACCACCACATAACTCACAAAAGGAATCTACTACATTGACCTCATGTGTGTTGTTTTGTTTCTGCATGTTCTGGACCAACTTGGTTAGAGTGGCCAATTGTGCCGAAATTGAATCTGATGATCCCAGTTCATGTATTGTGGTTTAGCGTCTAACTCCTCCTCTTCTAGCAAATGAGAATTGATAATCATTCTTGGCAAGCCTGTTCAGAATTTGCATTACTTCTTTCGGCGACTTGTCTAGGAGTATGTCATTTGCCGAGGCATCTAGCATCATCCTTGTTGATGTATTCACAACGTTGTAAAACATTGTTACTTGTGTCCACACTGGGAATCCGTGTAGGGAGCATTTGTGTAGAAGTTCTCTATATCGCTCCCAGGCCTCATACATGGATTCATCAGCTGCCTGCCGAAAAGAAGTAATTTTGTTACGAAGCTTATCAGTCAAATTTGTAGGATTAAATCGAGCAAGGAAATCACGACAAAGATCGGTCCAAGATCCTATTGATCCGGCAGGAATACTATTCAACCATGTTTTTGCCCTATCCCTCAATGAATAGGGGAATAATCTTAGTCGTAAAACATCAGGGTGACTCCTTGTATTTTGAATGAATTGCAAATATCGAGGAAAGATTTAAGATGTTGTCGTGCATCTTCAGTTGCTGAGCTGCCAAATTGACCAATTGTGTTGATCATATTGAACATCACCGGTTTCAACTCAAAGTGGTCGACTTCAATTTCAGGTGTGACAACTCCTGGATTAAGTCCTTCAAGATCTTCTTCAAGATAGTCTCGAATAGTTTTTTTCGTGCAAGAATCACTCATCCTCCTGCTAGAACATCCTGGTTCATATTGCCATCTTGATTAGCCATTGCTACTCTTAACCTTTGTCTGAGTCTTTGCAAGGTTCGTTCGATTTCTGGATCAAAGGGATATTCTGATGTAATCGGTCTCGCCCTGGTCATATACCAATGCAAAACCAAAGTTTGTTAACCTTTTGAATCTTAAACAAGAAAAATAAAAAATGCAAGAAAATAAAAACAGAGTCGCTATTGCCAATCCCCGGCAACGGCGCCAAAAACGTGTTGTGCGTAATAAGTGCTTCGTAATTGTGCAAGTGTACACGTCGCAAGTTATAGTATAAAAGATATCGTCTTCACAAGGATTGGTGCCACTTCAAGAATCTAGTCTCTTGCACTGTAAAAAGTAAAAGAACACAAGTAGAAGATTGTGGGAGTTTAACTAACAACTAAACTAGAAAGCAATAAAGTAAAAGAAGATGTAATCAAATGAGAGAGAATAGGCCACGTTATCGTGAGTTGAGGTGTGATAGCCAATTGGATCGTCTTGGTAAAAGGGTGCAAGAGCAACTCAGTTGCCGTGGCAACTTGCGCAGCGGGGTTGCCTTGGCAACTAATCGACAGTTGCCTGGGCAACTGTTTGGGCGGCTGGGCTGCAACTTCAAGGTTTGGCGGAGCGTTTTTCAATGGTTTCTTCTTATCCCTAAGTCGAAGCTCTAGCTAATTGTGCATGCCTTGACAATTCATCCCTGCGTGAATCAAGGGTGAACAACAACCAATCTTGCGCTCCTCTTAGCCATTGAAATCCTTAACTTATTCCTAAGCCAGATTAATCTTCACCATCAATAGATTTAATAAAGACCATACTCATTCGTTTCTTGAATCTAACTTTCCTGAATTAGATAAATAGATGAAGTTACGAGATCCTCTCCCAATTCACTCGTAAACAAGAATAAAAACCAAGAATGAGTAAACCTTGAATTGAAAGTGCAAACTCTTATTACCTAAACAAAATCTAATTGTTTCTCACAACCACAAAACACAATAACCTTAGCCAAATAGATTTAGTTCATGGCTAGGTTCCAAAGAAACACAAAACAAAGAATTCCTAACATAAACCTAATCGAACAAGAAAGAAAAAGATGAAGAATGGTTGAAAGCCTTGTCGAAATCTCTCCCCTTTTGCTCTCTCATTGAGTTTGACGGCTTGGTCTCCTTTAAATAGGAGATGACTAGGTCAAAGTCCTTCTTGAGGAGGAAGTTAAGTTGGAATTAAATACTTTAAAAGAATATAATTCTTTATTATATTTAAATTCCTTCTAGATGTTCTCCTATCTTTTGGGGATTTAATTTCTATTTGACCTCTTCATAGAAATCAAACTCCTTTGGGATTTAACTTTGCTCCACGTCATCTTGGGCTTATCTAGTCATCAAATTCGACTGCCATATCATCTTATCCCTTATCGACAATTGCCCTGGCAACTAGCTCGACATCTCCTTCATGAATTGCCCTGGCAACTGCGTCGGCATCTCCTTCATGCACTGCCCTGACAACTGGTTCCAGTCTTGTTTAGGCAAGTGATTCTGCACACACACAAAAACAACTATCGGCAGCACCCTTTTTCCACAAAATTAAGCAAAATATGAAATCAAGTTTAACCACCAAGGAAACAATGCAAACATGCATGAATGGCTATAATGCAACTAATATGAGCCTAAGTCTAGCAATAATATAAACAAAAAGGTGAATAAAATAGTACTTTTAGACACTTAACAACCGCCCCACCCCATAAAGAAAGAAAATGACACCAGACTTGCCACGAAACTCTACATGCGAAAAATAGGTGTTCAATTGTTTCCTGATCTTTCTTACACAAAGGGCAAAGTGTAACAGAATTGATTGGAATCCCTCACTTTACAAGCTCAACTTTAACCGGAGCTCTACGATGAAGTAGTAACCAAATGAAAGCTTCAACTTCCAGCGGTGCAATTCCAATCCAAATAAAGTGTTTCCAGTCAAGGTTATCCGTAGAGTTGGATCCACTATACTGGCAAGCAGCCTTGACTGAGTAAACACCATCGCCAGACTTTTCCCATCTAACCCAATCTTTATCTACATTCGAACCAGTGAACTCATCCATTAATCGGCAAAGGTCATTCCACTGATTAACCTCCCAATCAAACAGTCTTCGCCTCAACACAATATTCCAAACCCATCCTGCCATATCCTTGACTCCAAAATCCGATATAGCTCCCTCACGGTTAAGTGCGAGAGCAAAGATACCTGGGAACTGATCTTTCAATGGCTGATCACCAATCCACAGATCTTGCCAGAATTTTAATCGCTTCCCATCTCCCACTTGCAGCGACATCCTGTTTCGGAAGCTATTCCGAACTCATCTTCCATATAATGACTTTAGAATTTCACGCCAACACCAAGAAGAAAGCCTCGGAGAAGGTTGAGGTGGGAGAATGGATAGGTGATTATAACCATACTTGCAATCTATGATTTTCTTCCAAAAACTATCAGCCTCATTCCCGTATCTTCACATCCATTTTTCGAGAAGAGCTCTATTTTTAGTTTCAAGATCCACTACCCCTAAACCTCCTTTCTCAATTGGATTACAAACATCCTTCCAATTAACTCAATGAACCCTTCTTTTTTCAACCGAGCCTCCCCACAGAAAGCGCGCCATCAAGCGATTCAATTTCTTAGCAATTGTAGTTGGCATCCGAAATAAAGAGAGGAAATATGTTGGTAGGCTAGACAAAACTGATTTCACTAATGTTAATCTTGCACCAAAGGACATTGACTTCGCTTTCAAGCTAGCAAGTCTCTTACTAAACTTCGAAATTGCAGGCTCCCAAATAGCAATAGAGTTTCTTTTTGCGCCAAGGGGAATCCCTAGATAGTCCGAGGGAAAAGAGTCTACCAAACATCCAATCGAATTTGCCCACTGTTCCATCACATTGTTTTCCACATTGATGCCGAAGAGCCTACTCTTTTTTAGGTTCAGTTGCAAACCTGCTGCCAATTCAAATACCCTCAACACTCTTTTCACGTTTTTCACTTGTTCCTCTAAAGCATCACAACAAACCAGCAAGTCGTCAGCATACTGTAAGTGCAAAACGTTGGCCAAATTATTTACTTTACCGACCGAAAAACCAGAGAACAATTGATTCGACACATCCTTTTTAAGGAGCAGGTTGAGGGCTTCCCCAACTATGTTAAAAAGCAGCGGGGAGAATGCATATCAATGTCACAATAAATAGGGTTAACTTAAATTTATTGGTTTTTTTAGTTAGGACTAAATTAATTTTTTGTATGAATATGAAGGATTAAATATGATATTATACAATTTTTTATAAGTACAATGTTACCCGATTAACCTCTGTTAACAGTCGAGTGATCGTTTTATAACAAAACATATAGTTTAATTGTCATTATATAACTTTTAAAAGTTCGGTTATTGTTTTAAATTTTAAACAAAATTTAGTTATCATTTGTGTACTTTACCCTTAATGTACTTATTTGGGAGTAAAAAATTTTAAATACCAATTTTTTTTGACACATCAAGTGGAAAGTTTATTAATAAACAAAAGTAAAGTAAAAATATAACATATTAGAGATTTTAAAACATAAACAACAACAACAAAACTGTAAATTTAAAAAGAAAAGATAAATGTTGCACCAGCTAGGTCGGACACTTCCTCTTTGCACCAAAGAAAATCTCTACAGCCCATTGTAGGAAGTGTCCTGAGGAGTTGTCAAAACATAAACTAGATATATCCTCAAAATCAACATCCATCTTTCATGCCTATTCCAAAAACGACTATTCGTTACATATTACATTAGCAAATAATTCAAAAGGGATCAAACTATCCGTGACGAAAGATAAACACGAATCAAAAACAAACTATCCATAGGTCATGCCACAAGGCAGACACATGCAATGAAAACGAGTCACAGAGGCAGAAAAAAACACATAAAGATGTGCGAAAAAAACAAAACAAATAGAATCAAATATAAAAAACGAAAAAAATATGAATAACCTGCTATGAAAACCAGATTAAAACTAGTGTTGCTGCCAATAAAATTCAATTCTAAAATTCCGATAAAAAAAATCCGCAATCCGAACAGAGCTTAGCCCCCAGGAGTCTAAGACAACGAAGTTGAGTTAAAGTGACATGGTGCTCCAAAGCATTTGCAACATCGTGACTTCATGTTCCTCTCCGCACTTGGCCTTAAAACCTTTAAAACCTATCTGCCATCCTTCTTTTCTCTCTGTATCTTCGAATCGCTTCTTTTTCTTTTACCTTTGGTTGGAAAGTTATGTCAGCTTTGAACATGTTAACACAGATCTTGTGGAAACAGCGACCAAATGTGTTGTTGCATAAGCTAGATTTTTAATTGTTCTTCATCAACTTAGACCCTAACATCACAAATCACACACTTGGTCTCGGTTCAGGACAGATACATTCACTTCCAGGCTCCAGCTAAGAAGAAATGTCTACAACTCGGTTATAAAAAGTTTGTAATTTGAATTCTGTTGACAGTCATATTCATCCAGAAAAATATTAAATGTTCATCTATTTGAGCAAATTTGGCAAATCATGTGTTTGTCACTGCAGTAACCATGTAATCATAAAGGTGTAATGTAAGGTACTAAGGTCTGCTTTCATAAGGAATCAAGAAACTTAAACCAGTGTTTGCAAAAAAATAATATACATATTTCAAGTTCTAAAACTGCTCAAATCATCCATAAATTCATCTGAACAATGATGGAAAATAAAAGAAACAAGAAACTTAAACCAGTGTCCAGTGATCCGGCAGCCGAAAGGACCTTATCTTCTGCGAAAGCACAATTAAATTAGATCAATCAAAACATTGTACGATCGAGAAAAAAATGCAATATAGATCATGCCTTAGGGGCCAGGGAGTACTTACTACACTCTTTTGCATGACAAATGCACTTCAGCGCAACACCACAGTTGCCATTAGGCCTTTTACATTCATTGCAGATATCCGGTACATGGTCGGGAACGTCGAATGAAATCCGTGTCCCCAAATCTACTCCTTCGTCGTCTTCATCACTTAAACACCTTCTATGAACCCTCTTGTAACTTGAGCAGCCCAAATCTTTCGGATGAAAATCAGGGTCAAGCTTTTCAATATCTTTAACAACTAGACATGAATTGGGAACTTCAGAAGCGGCTCTACACATGTGCAGGCGAGTGCAGTTGCGGATAAACGATGCCGAGGGATGCCTTTTGTGCGAGCAGTTGAAGAGAAGAAGTGAGTTGGGCTGAGGAGGAGAAGGGAAACCGGCTGAAAGGAGTGTTGGGGATACAAACTGCTCTGAAGAAGAACAAGTACTGTGAGACACTGTTAGTGTTTTACTTGTATAGTCAATAGAAGAGATGGGAAAAAGACCCAAAGAGGTTCTAAAGTATAGCTTCTGAGATTTGCATCTGATCATGCGGTTAAATGGGAAGGGGTTTGTGGAATTTGGACCCAAGAAAGGCCATTGAAGCTGAATATTACCACAGTGGACAGTGCTTGTAGTGTGTAGGGCTGTAGAGGAGGTAAAAAAGAGCATCTGGGAAAGGAGAAAATATTGAAACTTGAGTTTGTTGAATGTTTGCAGGATCTTTTCCATTGTTCCTTTGCTTGTTTGACTCTTTCAGATGATATGAATGAAACTGTAGCCTGCAGGGATGGTGATAAGAGGAGATAAGAAGGTATAAAAACAGAGAATCTGTTCAGAAAATGTTAATTTCTGAGCCTCAACTTTCAGCTGTTATTTTTTATATTTTCACATGGACCTCCATTTTCGTTTTACAATGTATCTTTTTTCCCAGTGGTATATTGCTTTTCTTCATTAAGTATCCTTTTGCAGCTTTCTAATTGTTTCTCCACTTCACTGATACTCGATTTTGATCTAGCTCGGTCACTTTCTTCATGTATATTTGTAGACCATCAAGTTCATGTCTTTTGGTTCCAATTACAGGTAGAGTTGAGAGTATGTTGATGAAAATTGATGGTCTTATGAACCTGTTCTTGGCATTATGGAATGATTATGGCAGACAGGATTATGAGATGGGACCATCTCGATTAAAGTGGAATAACAAAGTAAAAAAAGCAGTTTTATCATCTTATAGGATTTTCTGCCGCATATATATAGAGGTAGCAAACGGGTCGTTCGGATCGGTTTCGGTTCAGTTTATTTCAGGTTTATCTATATTCGGTTTAGATTCGGATCGGTTCGGGTCTGGTTCGGATTTTAGTTCGGTTCTATGATGATTCAGGTCAATTCGTGTATTGGATCAGTGATTCGGGTCAATATCAGATCGGTTGTTTTTGGGTCGGGTCAATATCGGATCAGATGTTTTCGAGTCGGGTCGATATCGGGTTGTTCGGATTAGTTTGGGTCGGGTCAATCTTTAAATTTTTGGGTCAATTCGTTTTGAGTTGGACTTGGGTGTGAATCTAATCGTGTATATTATATAAAGAATTAATCATATATTCTTGTAAAAACATGTCTTTTTTTTGTTAATATTATCATTTAGGTTTAGTTCCAATCATTCAATGTTTCAAAATCGGGTTGATGTTCGGTTTTGATCAAATTAATTTTGGGTTACTTTCGGTTCAGGTGAAAATCGGTTTGGGTGAAAATTGGTTCAGGTCAAATCGATTACTGGTCAATATCGGTTCTTCTAGATTTCGGATCTGTTTCAGTTTCAGTTTGGTTCATTTCGGGTTTTGGGTCACATTTGGGTCATCTTGTTCGGATCCATATCGGGACTCGATTCGGGTAAATCGGTTCGGTTTTCGATTCTCGGGTCAAGTTTGCCAGGTCTACATATATATGTATATATGATGTGAAAGGCTAGGCATGTGACTAGTATTTTTTTAAGCCTCCACGGTCCTTTTTGTGTTGGGTTGGGCTGATTCATAAAACGACTAATCTAATCTAACAAGGTGAAGATGTAAAACTAAACCAATAGGTTAAAACAAGGGAGAGTTTAAAGAACGGTAAGTTAGCATACGACTAATAAACAACGGGATGTTAGATTCGTTAGATAGAAAAATATTTAATTTTTACCGTTAGATATAGATTCCCAAAAAACACGGAAATGGGAAGAGGTTATTGCCGGTAAGTTTAGGAACTTAGTAAATTGTATCACAACTTTATGGGGATAACATTTGTGTTGCAACGTCAAAAGTTAAAATAACGCATTAGTATCAGAACTCTGTTATATATACCGGAACCGATAGTTAAAAGTATAAATCAAAATTGTTCGTAAAGTTTGCGGCAATTAACGTTGATAGAAGATGTCTCGAAATTTGATAAGGAGGACCGAAACTCTCATATGTGAAAGTATAATTTTAGGGTTAATGCGTAACAGTATAGGTTTTTCTCCTGATATGGAAACTTTTGTACATGTTTCGGAACCTGTAGAAAATGTGGAAACTAAAAATGTTTAAAGTCCCTTTAACAATACTTGTTTGTTTAGTGTGTTTCGGAACTTAATTAACTGTACCGAAACCTGGGGCATAGTATGTTGGATAGATAAAATTAGACGTAGAAATCGTAAAAGTGAAGAAAGTAGATAACATATTAGGTTGAATCGCTAAGTATCGAAATTCATCAACGATTTTCGTAACCTGAAGTGGATTATTATAATATTATCGCTCTAACTATTCATATTTCAAGTTTTTTGTAGGTCTCGCAACATACTTAGTCGTTTCGGTAGTCGTAGCGATTAAAGCCCTCCAATTCTCTTTATAATGAGAATCGAACCTTCATTTCCACACTGGAAATCTGGAGAATTCTCTCAATTTGTGAAAAATGTTTCAGTTAGTGTAAAGGATCGAAACCTCAATTTAGGTCTGCAACTGAACCTGTGCAATCGTCTCTATTGCGAAGGTAACAAGCAAAACCCTAAGGTTTGTTTACTTGAAATCTGGGGTTTGTGTTTCGAATTTTTGGTATGGGAATGCATTTCTTGTTCGATGAAATCTGTTTAAACTGAATATTTTGTCCGGTTTTTTTTGAAAACATTACCCTTTCCATAACTTTGAACCTAAAAAGGTTAGATTTGTTTGTAACGAGGATGGGTTTATTTATGAGTTGGTTTCTTTCTGCAGTGATTCATGTGAAGATTTAATCCTTTGGATGATAATTTCAAATTTGAATCCCATTTTTGACAAAGTTGCTAAGAAAGTTGGTGATAAAGTTGACAACGAAGTTGGCATAGTTGGTGAGGAAGTTGAATCTGAGATGTTGACCATATGTGATAGGTCGTATGCAAAAAAATGTCCTCCCTTTATTAAGTTTGAGTAAGTTGATATTTACGTATTCTTATTGCATCTCAGAATGAATGCTTAATGTATACCTTTGTTATTTTCATGCTTTACAGTAAAGGTGAATGTATAAGGAGGAAGCAAACTAAGGAAAAAAGTGACTATTGAGGTAGGTTTTAGTGGATTATGATGTGTAAAATGTTAAATTCATTTGAATTTGTGATACGTAGGTTAGGAAAGAGTTAGGCAAGAAACGGGAAAACATGCCAAAGGAAGACAAACAACCTTACATTGATGAAACTGAGAAGAAGAAGAAGGCGACATACAAAGAGTATAAATCAGGACAGCCGAAGAAGGTAAGAGGGAATAGTAGTGTAAAGACATTCTTTGTTTGATACAGTAAGATTAACGTAGGAACTTATCCCCTATAGATATCTTTTGACACAAGGTGTAGTAAAAAAACTGTACGATTTCATTAAAGAAATAAAGACGATGGGGATTGATCCTGTTCTTGATGAAATTGGTTTTGGGGCGTTAGTTTTTATAAAATTCGCATTCTACGTCGAGACCTATGTGGGGAATTGATGGAAAGTTTTGATGTTGGAATGAGTGTTATTAAGTTTGAAGGACACATTACTTTATCAGTTTAAGATGTAAAAGGAGTGTTCATGAAGTGCTGACGAGGGAGAATGGTAGAGAATTTAGTGCAAAGTATAATGTCACATCCCGAAAACTGGCCTAGTCAGAAGTAGGTTTTGGTGATCGAAAATTTTGAATCCGATGTATGAAATATTGTAATAATAGACCTTTGTACCCCTCTTGTTTAATGAAGTTACATTTTGGCCCTAGTTGATCGAATGAACTTCCTTGCACGAATTTCAAGCCAAAAATATAAATTTTGAGCTCGGCGTATCGATACGATCCAACTGCCAATAACTAACTTGCCTATTTTAACCTAACCGTACTAATACGGCTATAAGCGTACCTATACGAGTCGTTTCATTTCGTATTGATACGGATATATGCGTATCGATACGGGTTCCCTATTTTGAATCTGCTTAAAGTCAAATTTGTAAAGGAAAGTAAACAAGGAGCTTACTCACCTCTTAGCTTGCCTCCCCACGTGAATTACTTTAGAAAAGGCATGGTAGGCAACCATCAATTGTCTTGGAATGTTAAAGGGGATGTGAAGTGATGGAATTAATTAAATAAGCTTACCCTTGCTTGGAGGAAAGCATTCTATTGGATCTTTGGGAGGTGAACAATGATTTCCTCAAATAATAGATAAAAATCAATAGAAGCTTTCATTTTTTTTCAATTGTAAACCACCCGGCAAATCAAAGTTCATCATTTGTTCTTCACTAAAGTAAGCACACGCCTCCATTTCCATCTTCAAGCTCAAGCTAAGCAAGCACCTCGGTGCAATCCTCGATCTTTATTTCAAGTTTGATATACTGTTTGAAAGTTCACGATTCAGTGAGTAAAACCCCTATATCGGTTTAGTAATTCCATATTTTGTTGTGGTTTAATTGCAAGATTAGGGTTCTAATGTTCAAATAGAAGCCCATGGATTAAAGAGTTAGTTTTGTCAACCCGATGTTGTCGATAAGTTTCGGTAAACTTGAAATACAATTTTGAATCCTTAGTTTGAATTCTAATACAATCCCTAACCTTGTGCTAGCTCAAGTGGTAGAGAATGACCATTCGCCGTCTCCAACGAAAACTAGGCAACAAAGAGTTGTAATCCGAGAGCTTTGTGATCAAGGTGAGTGTAGTCATGTTAAGGGATAGGCTAGGTGCCATCCCGTTGCACTGATTTGTGATTATGATATTTGTGTGCATTTTGCTAAAGGCTCAAATATAGCAAGCTTGGTTGGATGCTAATGGTAAGCATGGTAAGTCCAAAAGTGTTATTTGAATATGTCATATATGTGAAAGTTTGATATGAACATGATATGTTATAATGTATGAAGCCTGATATGTTTAAGCTATGTTATGATATATGAAGCTAAGACTCAATTCCGTTTTCCGATATGATATGGCCTACTGGCAAAAAGGTAAGAATTATGATGAAATATGTGTAACCTTGGACATTGGTAAGTTTTGGATACAATTGGCATGCCATAGGGTTATTTGAGCTCGAACAAGTAAGGGATTGGACTACGGTCCAGGGCTTCGGCCTATAAATGATGGGAGATAAGGAGAGACTGTGTAAGGGACTTATCCAGAATTACGGCTCAATGCTATGGCCTACTATCCGTTATATATATTGGTGTAAAAGGGAATTTGCGTATCCATTTGTTACGTTGTCCAAGGGATTTAATGTGTGTACCATCTATGTTTGAAATATAAAAAATTGTGATAATTGATTAAGCATGAGATCTTGTGATTAAAGATATGTAAGTAAGATAATTAAGCATGTTATTATGTCAATCATGTTCATAGCATGTATTATATGTTAAACATTATTGTTTATGTTTTGATGACTACCTCACTAGGCTATATATGTGTGTGTCTCATGCATTTCAGGACCTTGAAATCTTCCGAGCTACGAATCTCCCGGTTGCAAGTCACTTCCGCAAGCTATATGTATGTTTACCTTTGTTTCCGAACTCCTAGCAAGGTGGCATAAGATCCAAATGTGTCTAAATGGCCTATTTTGGTATGTTTGTATAAGTCTAAGAGAGCCTAGAAAATGCATGTGATGAATGACATGTATGGAAATGGTTAGAATGGTTAAAATGAGCTTAAAATTCCTATTAGGTAAAATCTTAGAAAATGGATTCGAAATGCTCTAAAATTTTACATGTGACTAGAATTACTATTTTTAAGATTTTTGGTAAAGTTTGATAAAATTTGACTAAGGTATGGTTAGGTAATTCGAATAAAAACCAGTAAAAATCTGTCATTACAGGTCAATGAGTATCGATACGGGTGATGGTATCGATACCGATACGGGTATAGATGTATTGATACCGAAATTGGTCACTGGAATTTGGTTGGAGAAATGGTATCGATACGGTATTAGGGCATTTCGATACGAGGTCAACGCAATCAACGCGTATCGACATGGAATTAGCTGTATCGGTACGGGCTTGGCATCTTTGAATTTGGAAGCTAGAATTTTGCTTAGCGTATCGATACAGTTAGAGAGAGGATCGATACGGTGTTAGTTAAGTCAGTTAAAGGAATAAAAAGAAGTTTTAGGCAGATTACAATTTGGTCACTAATTATTTACTCGGCTTAATTAGTTTAGTAAACGATACCCGTTAGTAACGAAACTTCACAGATTAATAATTGATAAGTTTAATTATAGGTTGGTAATAAAGAAATTGGATTAGGATCGCAAAGTTGTAAAATTTACGATTTGGTCCTTTTAGTCTAAAAAGTTTAAAATTGACCCTAATTCGGATAAGATTAGTAATGAATAGTTTCGTCAGGCCTAAGATATGAATAATAAGATATTCCGACTAAGTTACAAACTTTGATTACATTTCTAAACCCGCAATCCATTCTAATAACACTTTCTGACCTGGTTCTCTACCAGGCTGAGAATGAGGTGTTACAATTGTGGTATTAGAGCCTAGGTTTAGTCGATTCTAGGACTAAACTGAAGCCGCTATGAGTCTATATGTGCTTATGCCACCTAAGATTTATTTGTACACGTTATCTGTGACTTGTAACTTACACGATTTAATCTTTCTACAATTAGATCTGAACATGTCTGCGTATTCTGATCAACATGCTATTAATGAACCTCATCCGGGCTCTTCCTCAACTTAGGGGGATAACTTGAGGCTCGAGACCCAGCCCGGCCGTGTGGGGCAGAATGACCCACCTTATCCTCCGCCAATACCGCCTGCTCAGTAAGAGTATCTGATGTCCATGGCTGACATTATTAAGCAAGTGGTTGTGTCACTCTGACAAGAACCACTCCCTCAGCCTACTGAAGCACCTCAGCCTGTAACAAGAGCTCCCATGACAAGCTCAAGCATTATCCGGTTTCTACCTTCACTGGCCAGGACCTGAATAACCCTAAGATTGTAGAATACTGGCTGGAGAATATGCTCAAAGTATTGAATAAGCAGATGAAGTGCCCTGAGGAGTACAAGCTAGAATGTACTTTGACTTTGATATCTGAAGAAGCACAAAGTTGGTGGGACACTATGACGGTCACTGTGCCCGAACATCAGATTACGTAGGACTTCTTCCTTTAGGAGTTCCGCAAGAAGTATGTCAGCGACCACTACCTCGCTAAGAGGCGTAAGAAATTCCTCCACCTGAAACAAGGGGAAAGACCTGTGGAGCAATACATCTACGAATTCTGCAAGTACGCAAGATATGGTAGTGAAATCATTCAAATAGAGAATGAGAAATGTCGAATATTTATTGACGTCCGCTATGATGAATTACGTCCTCTCTTCATTTCTCTAGAGATAGAAGACTTTCAGACACTCGTCAACCGAGCCATTTCTATTGAAGTCTCTCAGAGAGCCTCTGAAAGAAGGAAAGAGAATCAAAGCCGACCCGGTAAGAGATTTTGAGATGACTCCAAGCCTCCTATGCCACAAAAGAAGGGTAGACAGTGGGATCAAAAGTTTGCCACTTATCAGCAGATGCCACGATCTGGCTATGTACCGTAATTCTAGTCTGCAAGAATATATGTTGCTCGTACAACTTCAGTAGGTAGTATGGGTGGCTCCGCAAAGGGTTCTCAGATCCTTCTGTGTAATTTTTGCCAGAAGAGGCACCCAAGGCAGTGTCGTAAACAATCGGGATCATGCTACCTCTGTGGCGAGTCTGGGCACTTTATTAGACAATGCCTACAGAACCCTCATACCTCTATTTTTGTAGCTTCTCAAAACAACCCTAATAAGGGGAGAAGAGCAAAGCAAGTGCAATCTGGATTGGCAGGAGGACCTCGCAACACCAATACCACTCCGGTTGGGCGAGATCCTAAACTTCAGCCCAAATGTATCATGTACGAGGCCGAGAGTATGAGGACGATCCTGATGTGATTGCAGGTATGGTGGAGTTATGTTCTGACCATGTTTATGCTTTAATAGATCTGGGCTCTACGCACTCTTTTATTAGTGAACCCTTGATTGCCAAGTATACTTTAGAATCTGAACATGTTGTATCTGAGATAGTTATCTCTAATCCACTAGGAGATAGTGTGATTATTCGATGGGTTTGCAAAGCTTATCCTTTGAAGATCCAAGTGATCCCATTCCCAGCCAACTTGATGGCATTGCTCTTTCGAGAATTCGATCTCATCCTAGTCCTAGATTGGTTAGCCAAACACCAAGCTTGGGTAGACTGTTCCAAGAAGAAATTGTACCTTCGTGGGCTCGGTAAGGAGAGTATAACCCTAATGAAATCTGAGCTTAAGCCTAAGATGATTCTTATGTGTGCCATGAAGACCAAGGAAGATCTAAGACTCGAAGATGTACCAGTAATAAAAGAGTTTTCTGATGTGTTTCCCGATGAGCTTTTGGGACCTCCTCCCACCCGTAAAGTAAAGTTCGGAATTGAAGTGCAATTAGGGACTACTCCAGTCTCTATCACTCCGTATAAAATGGCTCTAGTAGAGTTAAAGGCCCAAATCCAAGACCTTTTGGATAACGGATTCATTCGACCGAGTTTTTCACCCTAGGGAGCACCAGTTTTGTTCGTAAAGAATAAAGATGGATCAATGCGCTTATGCATCGAATATCGTTAGTTAAACAAAGTAACAATAAAAAACAAGTATCTGTTACCAAGGATCGATGATCTTTTCGATCAATTGAAAGATGCCTCTATCTTCTCCAAAATTGGTTTTCACTCCGGATACTATCAAATGCTAGTGAAGGAGTCTGATGTCCCAAAGACTGTCTTTCGAACCAGATATGGCCATTATGAAATTTTAGTGATGCCTTTTGGGCTCACAAATGCATCCGCAACCTTCATGGATTTGATGAACCGTATGTTCTGGCCCTATCTTGACAAATTTTTGGTTGTCTTCATCTATGACATTTTAATCTATTCTAAAGATTCGGCTTCTCATAAAGAACATCTCCGAATTGTGCTCCAGACTCTCCGAGAAAAGTAATTATACGCTAAATTTAGTAAATGAGAATTTTGGCTATCCGAAGTATCCTTTTTGGGCCATGTGGTTTCTTCTGCGGGAATTCAGGTTGACCCAAAGAAGATTCAAGCAATCTTTGATTGGATTCCTCCAAAGAATGTTGGGGAAGTTCATAGTTTTCTGGGCCTTGCAGGCTACTACCATAGATTCATTAAGATGTTCTCGCTAATTGTTGCACCCTTGAAAAATCTTCTCCGTAAAGAAACTCCCTTTGTTTGGACTGTGGAGCAATAAAGGAGTTTTGATCAGCTTAAATAAGTCCCCACTCATGCTCCTGTTTTGGTGCAACCCGAGTCGGGTAAATACTTCACTGTGTATAGTGATGCATCCCACCTGGGACTAGGCTGTGTGCTAATGCAGGAAGGCAAAGTCATAGCTTATGCTTTATGACAACTCAAACCTCACGAGTTAAATTATTCGACCCATAATTTAGAGTTAGCCGCAGTTGTGTTTGCTTTGAAGATTTGGCGGCACTATCTGTACGTTGAGAAGTGTTATTTCTACACTGATCACAAAAGCCTTAAGTACCTCCTAACTCAAAAGGAATTGAATCTCCGTCAGCATAGGTGGATGGAGCTTTTAAAAGACTATGACTTGGTTATTGATTGCCATCCCGATAAAGCCAACATCGTAGCCGATGCTCTTAGTCGAAAACCTACCCCCTCTCTGAGATATTTGAATTCTCACTTTCGGCTCAAGAAACTTGGAAAATTATTAGATGAATTGAGAGTTCAATCAACAATTGTATCTAGAATTAAAGCGCTCCAGGAATTCGATGAGGAGTTGCAATCTCTCATTGCCAAAGTTAAGGATAAACCAGATCCTGACTTTGCTATGAACTCTGAAGGGTTGTTGTATTTCCGCAACCACATCTGTGTACCCGACGAGGATGACCTTTGAGAACAAATCCTGAGTGAAGCTCATTCTAGTCCTTTCTCTGTACACCCATGAGCTGTTAAAATGTATAAAGATTTGAAAGAACTGTATTGGTCGTCTGGTATGAAATGGGAGATCGTTGACTTCGTGGCTAGGTGTCTGACTTGCTAACGAATCAAAGCTGAACATAAAGTACCTACTGGACTTCTGCAACCTATTGAACTTCCACAATAGAAATGGGAGCAAATTACGATGGATTTCGTAAGTGGGTTACCAATGACACCAAAGAAGAACGATGCTATTTGGGTCATTGTGGATCGATTCACCAAATCTGCTCATTTCCTTCATGTGAGAATGGATTTCAGTTTACCTAAGCTCACAGATTTGTACATCCGTGACATTATCCATTTACATAGAATCCCTGTTTCCATCTTCTTTGATCGTGACCCTCGCTTTGCTTCTCGGTTTTGAAGGACCCTACATGAGGCTTTGGGAACTCAAGTGCACCTTAGTACTGCTTTCCATCCTCAAACCGATGGCCAATCAAAAAGGGTTATTTAGGTAACCTCATATCCTCCTTTAACTCGTATATATATAAATATTTTGTATCAACTTTGATTCTTCCTTATAGATTCTAAAAGATATGCTCTAAGCCTGTGTTATCGACTTCGGGGGTACGTGGGAAAAATCTCTACCCTTAGTCCAGTTCGCATACAATAACTGTTACAAAACCTCAATCCAAATAGCTCAATATGAAGCTTTGTACGGAAGGAGATGTAGAACTCCTCTTTGTTGGACTGAACTCGGTGAAGGAAAGAAGTTAAGTCGTGACTTACTTTAGGAAACTGAAGAAATGATGGCCATTATCCGTGATCGACTCAAAGCTGCCTTCGACCGGCATAAGTCCTATGCTAATCTGAACAGAAGAGACATTCAGTACGAGGTTGGTGAGAAGGTCTTCCTCAAAGTATCTCCGTGGAAGAAGATCATTCGTTTTGGCAAAAAGGGGAAGCTAAGTCCTCGTTTTATTGGCCCATTCGAGGTGATTGAACGAGTTAGACCTGTTGCTTACCGATTAGCTCTCCCCGAGGAGTTACGTCAGATCCATAATGTCTTCCATGTGTCTATGCTATGCAAGTACCGATCTGATCCATCTCGCTTAATCGAACCTGAACCAATAGAGATTCAATCAAATCTGACGTACGAAGAAGAACCTGTGCAGATCCTCGCACGAGAAGTCAAGAGACTTTGTAACAAATATGTGCCCTTAGTGAAGGTTCTATGGAGAAGTCATTCCGTTAAAGAAGCAACGTGGGAACCTGAAGAAGCTATGCAAAAGCAGTATCCTCATTTCTTTGTCCAAAGTGAAAATTCGAGGATGAATTTTCTTAAGGGGGAGAGTTGTCATATCCTGAAAATTAGCCTAGTCGGAAGTAGGTTTTGGTGATAAAATTTTTTGAATCTGATGTATTAAATGCTGTAATAATAGACCTTTGTACCCCTCTTGTTTAATGAAGTTACATTTTGGCCCTATTTGATCGGATGAACTTCCTTGCACGAAATTCAAGCCAAAATGCAAATTTTGAGCTAGACGTATCGATACGGTCATGCTAGTATCGATACGGTCTAACTGCCAATAACTAACTTGCATGTTTTAGCCGAACCGTACCGATACAACTATAAGCATACCGATACAGGTCGTTTCACTTCGTATCGATATGGATATACGAGTATCGATACAGGTTCCCTATTTTGAATATGCTCGAAGTCAAATTTGAAAAGGGAAGTAAGGTGCTTACTCACCTCTTATATTGCCTCCCCACGTGAATTGCTTCAGAAAAGGGATGGTAGGCAACCATCAATTATCTTGGAATGTTAAAGGGGATGCGAAGTGATGGAATTAATTAAATAAGCTTACTCTTACTTGGAGGAAAGCATTCTATTGGATTCTTGGGAGGTGAACAATGATTTCCTTAAATAATATACAAAAATCAATAGAAGCTTTTATTCTTTTCAATTGTAAACCACCCGGCAAATCAAAATTCATCATTTGTTCTTCACTAAAGTAAGCACACACCTCCATTTCCATCTTCAAGCTCAAGCTAAGCAAGCACCTCAGTGCAATCCTCGATCTTCATTCAAGTTTGATATACTATTTGAAAGTTCACGATTCGGTGAGTAAAACCCCTATATCGGTTTAGTGATTCCATCTTTCGTTGTGGTTTAATTGCAAGATTAAGGTTCTAATGTTCAAATAGAAACCCAAGGATTAAAAAGTTAGTTTTGTCAATCCGATGATGTCAATAAGTTTCGGTAAACTTGAAATACAATTTCGAATCCTTAGTTCGAATTCTAATACAATCCCTAACCTTGTGCTAGCTCAAGTGATGGAGAAGGACCCCTCGCCATCTCCAACGAAAGCTAGGCAACAAGGAGTTGTAATTCGAGAGCTTTGTGATCAAGGTGAGTGTAGTCGTGTCAAGGTATAGGCTAGGTGCCATCCCGTTGCATTGATTTATGATTATGATGTTTGTGTGCATTTTGCTAAAGGCTCAAATAGAGCAAGCTTGGTTGGATGCTAATGGTAAGCATAGTAAGTCCAAAAGTGTTATTTGAATATGTCATATATGTGAAAGTTTGATATGAACATGATATGTTATAATGTATGAAGCCTGATATGTTCAAGCTATGTTATGATATATGGAGCTAAGGCTCAATTCTGTTTTCCGATATGATATGGCCTACGGGCAAAAAGGTAAGAATTATGATGAAATGTGTGTAACCTTGGACATTGGTAAGTTTTGGATACAATGGGCATGCCATAGGGATATTTGAGCTCGAACAAGTAAGGGATTGGACTACGGCCCAGGGATATGGCCTATATGTGGGGGAGATAAGGAGAGACTGTGTAAGGGACTTATCCGGAGCTACAGCTTAAGGCTACGACCTACTATCCGTTATATATATTGGTGTAAAAGGGAATCCACGTATTCATTTGTTACGTTGTCCAAGGGGTTTAAAGTGTGTACCATCTATGTTCGAAATATGAAAATTGTGATAATTGATTAAGCATGAGATCTTGTGATTCAAGATATGTAAGTAAGATAATTAAGCATGTTATTATGTCAATCATGTTCATAGCATGTATCATATGTTAAACATTATTGTTTATGTTTTGATGACTACCTCACTAGGCTATATAAGCCTAACACATGTGTGTGTCTCATGCATTTCAGGACCTTGAAATCTTCCGAGCTATGATCGTGTAATCTCTCGGTTGCAAGTCACTTTCGCAAGCTATATGTATGTTTAACTTTGTTTCCGAACTCCTAGCAAGGTGGCATAAGATCCAAACTTGTCTAAATGACCTATTTTGGTATGTTTGTATAAGTATAAGAGAGCCTAGATAATGCATGTGATGAATGGTATGTATGGAAATGGTTAGAATGGTTAAATTGAGCCTAAAAGTCCTATTAGGTAAAATCTTAGCAAATGGATTTGAAATGCTCTAAAATTTGACATGTGATTAGAATTACTGTTTTTAAGATTGTTGTAAAGTTTGATAAAATTTGACTAAGGTCTAGTTAGGTAATTCGAATAAAAACCAGTAAAAATCTGTCATTATAGGTCAAGGCGTATCGATACGGGTGACGGCGTATCGATACGTCCAGACATAATTTGACTTAAGAAAATAGAGCGTACCAATATGGGTATAGGCGTATCGATACGAAAATTGGTCACTGGAATTTGGTTGGAGAAATGGTATCGATACGGTATTAGGGCGTTTCGATACGGAATTAGCTGTATCGGTACGGGCTTGACATCTTTGAATTTGGAAGCTGGAATTTTGCTTAGCGTATCGATACAGTTAGAGAGAGGATCATTACGGTGTTATTTATTCAGTTAAAGGAATAAAAAGAAGTTTTAGACAGTTTACAATTTGGTCACTAGTTATTTACTCGGCTTAATTAGTTTAGTAAACGATACCCGTTAGTAGCGAAACTTCACAAATTAATAATTTATAAGTTTAATTAAAAGTTGGTAATAAAGAAATTGGATTTGGATCGCAAAGTTGTAAAATTTACGATTTGGTCTTTTTAGTCTAAAAAGTTTAAAATTGACCCTAATTCAGATAAGATTAGTAATGAATAGTTTCATCAGGCCTAAGATATGAATAATAAGATATTTTGACTAAGTTACGAACTCCGATTCCGTTTCTGAACCCTCAATCTGTTCTGATAACACTTTCCGACCTGGTTCTCTACTAGACTAGGAAGAGGGTGTTACATATAACCTCAACACATTTTTAACTTATATAAAAATCAAGCGAGATATAGTGTCTGGTGCTTTTGAAGGGGATTCTTTGAAAACAAGGGTGTTTTTGTACATTTTGGAGTTTTTCTATGTTATACTACTGAGATATGCCTATGTGGAGAGTTTTTGAAGTTGTTGTGGGGTGATTGCTTATATGGTAAAGTGAATTAGGCCAAGTATGTTTACGCTACTCTTATTGAGGCAATAACCTATTTACAAAAGGTAGGAAGACATGTTTACCTAAAAGGGTATATTGCAATCTTAGAGGTAAAGTTAAATTAGCATTAGGTATGAGAAGTCAGTGGAACTGAGTATTGTTATATTAATGTTATTGTGTTGTGAATGATATGGAATTCAGGTTCGGCTGCACGATTATTGGTCTGTGTAACACCCTAAAAATCTCTCAATTCAGAAAAATCTAAATTTGCAAATCCCTAAATTAAAACCCTAAGATTTAGGAATTTCTCTGTGAAACCCTAATTTCAGTTTGTTCACTTAATTGAGCATAAATCAGATTTAAGTGACCAAATTTTGAAAAATATCAAAATGATGGGTTGTTTAGCGATTAAGGTAAAAGTTTAGGGATCTCCTATTTGTTTTTATGGTTGCCGTCTTTGCTCTCTCCCAACTCCCCTTTTTCTCTCGAAATAAGCCCTTTATCTCTCTTTTGCACCGATGAAGCTCTGATCACCGACCTAACACCGTCCGTGTGCAACACCGACCTCATCACCGAGATCCCCATCGCCGGTTACCAATTGCTTGAAAATGGTAGAAAACAGTTCGGCCTTCCCTTGTTCTTCATCTTACCATTCACTTTTCCTCGCACCGTCGCTTGCTCCGCCGTCCTCCCCCTTTTCCTTGTTGAATTTGAGTATGTGTAAGCCGTGAATCCATGTCTTGGTTTTAAATCGGTGATTTTTGAGTTGTGGATGGTGATTACTGAGTCATTGGTGTTCCCCCGTGTCGCCGTCGTTCGTACAACAGCTGCTGTCGTCGTCATACTTTGTACCGTCGTCTTGGGTGTTAGGGAAAACCCTAAATTTTTAGATGTGTGAAGAGGAGACTGGTTTGGGCTTGCTGGGTTGTGTTTGTGTGTATGAGTGGTATGGATTTGGGTTGTGTGTGTGTAGTTGGGTTTGAACCCAAACCAAGAAGCCCGGTTGTGTGTGTGTGTGTGTGTGGTAAGGGAATAGCCCAAAATCAAAGGAACCATTAGGCTAAACCGAACCAGCTTGTTATGAACCGGATCGGACCTGGTGACCTGAAATAGTGAGAACCAAACTGGATAGGTGAACCGAAGCGGCAGAATCGATTTTGACCTTGAATAGTCGACCCGACTCGACCGTTGGCCGACCCAACTCGACTGTTGACCCGACCCGACCTGTTGACCTTGATAATGTCAGCGTTGACCCGTTGGACTAGTTTGACTAGAGTTGACATTTGACCTTTGACCAGTTTGACTAGAGTTGGCCTTTGAACCTTTTAACCAGAGTTGACTTTTGACCAAAGTTGACCTTGACTTTGACTAGGGTTGACTTTGACCCGAAGTTGACTTTTTTAGAAAACCTTTATCTTGACCTTATTCGACATCATGAGTCTGAATTCGCTGCCCATTTTATCAAATTTAAACCCGAAAGCTTCGTCTGTTAATTACGATTAATTTGTATCTTAGTAATTTCAGAAGATTTGAGTATCGGATTAACCCGAGTTATTCTCGTGTTCAGGTATCGTCTCTGAGGCTGATGAGTTACCACCTCATTTTGTTCAGATTGATTGTGCATGTTCTTCGAGGCCTTTACGTGAGTATGCCTTCGGTTCCATTCTTATGTTTTTAGTGGTGGCTTAGTGTTAGAAATGGCATAGTAAAATCGTATTTTAAAATCAAGCATCAGATTTTTAGTAGTAAGACACTCGTAAGAGTTCAGATTTATGATTTTACAAATCATATCATGAGTCATGGGATTAGAATTGTGTTCGGAAAAAGTGAGGGAAACCTCTACTCTGGCGAGGGAAACCTCCACTCTAGCGAGGGCAACCTCCACTATGTATGATATCGGATGGTCGGGTATTTAGTCATGCATCGGACATCATAAGATTATGCTTTGGCTTTGACGGATTTATTATGCATTCAGAAAAGCCTTTATCAAAAAATAAAAACATTATTTTGTTTTTGTGTTGTTTGCACTTTAGAGACACACTAAGCTGTTTAGCTTACACCCCCATAGTTTATTCTTTCATATTCTCAGACTCGTTTAGGCGACTCGGTACTTGGAGCATCTCGCATTTTACTCGGATATATTATTATTTAGTATGGACTTTTTCAATTATTTTAACATATTTTGGAATATTTTGTAATTCGGACATTTGGGACATTTAATTTGGGATTTTGTTTCTACACGCGTTTCTAGATTTAATACAAATGTTTTATTTAAATACTTAGAAATTTTTAATGATTGAGTTTGAAATTAATAGAAATATTTTATGGTAATTATTATTGTTTAATAATAATTTTGATTTATAGATAAGAAAACCTAAAATTTGTTACTTGAGGGGAAAGTTTCCAAACTTAACTCCCAATATTTAACCTAAGCAATTAGGTTAAATTTAGGGGGTTACAGTCTGGATTTGATAGCATAGTAGTGTAGCTTCTAATGGTGGTCAGGCTTGCATTCTTTACTAGGTGGAGTCAAAGGTCACGTCTGTTTATGCCTGCTTAAAGAGCGATCGAGCTTTGAATAGACCAAAGGTATCTGCTAGTTTATTATTCATATAGTATGTCAAATTGAAATCATGGTTAATTATATTTTTTACACTCTGAAGATTATTGCATGAAAGCATCCATTACCTCAAACTTTTGAAGCACCTAAAGTCAATGAATCTGAGGAAGTTATGGAAGCACCCAAAGGCAGGAAAGCTTTGAAGAGACATAAGGTAATACGTTATGAGTCATTGTATTAATCATTTATTATGCAGAAGGTGAATCTTTAATATGTATTTAATTTGCAAGATTGCTTTTGTGGAGTATGATGTTGCGGTATGCAACGATGCTGGTACAACGAGGGAAATAATGTCAAAGATGCATAAGCAAATAATGTCCAAGGTAAAAGGGGTAAAAGAGGTTGTCAATAGTGGAAATGAGAAGCAAATTAAAGGCGGGGAGAAAATAATATGGGAGGTGATTGAGCTAAAAGAGGTTGTCAATACGGGAATTGAGAAACAAATAAAAGGTGAGGAGAAATTAGATAGTATGAGGGGTGGTGAAAAGATTTTAGGAGAGAAATTGAGTATTCTTTTAGAAGACGTCACAGAAGTGTGGGCCAACATGACCTTCTTGAAGCAGAGCTTGGTTGTGAAGATGAACAATAGTGATATCAAAATGAATGGTTTTGAAGTGGAAATTAACAATTTTAAAGTCAAAATTGACGGTGTTCATGATGATGTCAATGCAATGTGGTACAAAATGAAAGGTACTTTGCAAAAGATGTTAGGAATATGGAGCTTGATAGGGCCTATATTGTGAATGAATTTAATAGGGTTGTTTCTTGTAAGTTTATGGAGACGCCACCTTAGAGATATTAAGGTCAGAGTTGTATTTATCTAGAGACAATAAAAAATGTTACTCCGTCTTCCAAATTCAAAATATCCTAAGGTGGAGCTAAGCGTTGCTTAGTTTTAGATATAAACTCTGACTATCCAGCACCAATGAAGAAAAAAGTAAAAGCTAACTTTATTTAAAGATCATTTTCATCATGTTCTTGTACCTATGGGCTTGACTAGTGTAATGTTCCATATGTCGGGCCTTTATGCCTTGTGATCTTCATGTATTTTTTTATTACCATGTTATATAGTGTTTATGCCATATTTCTTTGTAGAGAAATTGTTGTTGATTGTAAATAACAAATATTATTAATTGTTGAGCACTCAGAAAAGAGTGAAGAAGGCTACAGAGTCATTGTTTGCAGAGTTCAATGCTAATTCAATGAAGCATTATGGGAACATTATTGGCTCTGAAATTGTAAGACGAAATCTGTTAAAGGAATTAGTTGTTAATTAGTTTCAGGATATACTAAATTTTAATTAGTTGACGACAAAATATTTGCAGGCATTCATCCACAGGAATTATTGTGATTTGCACTGGTACTTTTGTGTCATTCATATGGCTCGTGGGGAAGTTTGAATACTAGATAGCGTATCAGGTACTGCAAAGAGGCGGTGTAGGGAGGAAGCAGTTAGGAAAATGGTGAGAAAACATCCATTTGCCGTATCGCCATGTTAGCATTGTATTTTATTAACGTCTAGGTATAAACTTTGTAGTATGTTTTCATTATTGTTTAATACACACTTTTGTGGCATTTTTTAAGCATGAAGACTTCGTTAAGATGCTTGGCCAACCGAAGATGGCATTTGACAAGCTAAAAATTGAATGTCCTAAATTCAGTAAAGAAATTGGGTATTCAGCTTTCAATATTTCTTTATTTTTATCATGAAATTAGTAATAAAATGGCTAAAACAGCATCAAACTTGATAGATCAGACCGTGGTATGTTCGTCATTGCATGGATGAAAGGCATACAGGCAGGTACCTAAATCAGTGAGCTGCCGCATATCGTAAGTGAATGATTGTTATGACTGTTTCATTTATAATCAAACGTTGAATGCTTATTGTCCAGTATTTTGTACTAACATATTTGTTTATTTCCATGTATATGGAGTTAGAATGTGACATGATGCAAGTGCTATACGAGCTATGTGTAGATAAAGCAAACACGAACATGTTTGCGTTGCACCGAGATGTTGAAAAACATAAGAAATTGATGGAGGGAAAGGGAAAGGGAAAGAAATCAAAACACCCGAGAACTGTTACTCGACGTCAGTATGCGCACGAAACCATAGAGGAATGTATCAGGTTCATTTCTAAAACCATTATCTTTTCACAATTATATCATATTAATTAGATATGCAATCATACTTATTGATTTCTATTATGGACTAACAAAATTGGGGTTTGATAAATTTATAATCTGAGTTATGGTACCGAGACTTGGTCCCTATTTCTTCTTGGATTGACAGCATATTCTGCTGGATTTCTAATCCTCGGACAACTTTTTTGTGAGAAACGATCATCGGCCCCATCTTGGCGGACGATAAGTTTAAATTTTCAAAAATGTTAGTGACAACTAGCTAAGATCATTCCTCATTAATTAAGGTCATATAATGCATGCAAGCAGGTTTGGGTTGATGTTCAAAAATTGAACGATCGATCTTGGTTCGTGCTGAGTAGAGGGGATCTGGCAGCGTCCCTATTTTTTTTTTGAAATTTTTTTGTTGTACATCCCCCACCCCACTTGTACAAAAGTTAACTTTTTTTGTACACTAGTTTCAAACTCTCCACCCCATATTTAACATTTAATATTATTATTACTTTTAATGTTTTATGGATGAATGAAAAAAATGGAAAACTAGTTTCAGAACTATGGGCGAGGGTATACAAACTTGTAAAGCAAAACTTAAACTGAAATCGGTAGGAAATCATGTTACATTTGAGGTTTCACGTGATAATTTTGAGACTGTATTGCAAATATTCGATATGCGTCGCATTATATGAAAATGCCACTTTCTGCGAGTTAAATGATATTTTAAAGCCAAAACGACAACGCATTTGTCTTCTTCAACCTTCTAAAACAATTCCTGAAGAGCAACATTATCTCCTATATTTGAAAAAATCAATTCACTAAAATAAAACCTATCAAAGTAAGAACCCAAGCAATCCTTTCGTTTCTTCTTCCCCTATCATTCGCCTGGACTTTCCTTAAGAGTCCAAGAATAAGTAGCTTTGCACGCGGACTCATAGGTGGCTCATACCATTGGAAATAATTACATGATTTTTGAAATCTATTTCCATACTTAGAACACCCATAAAATCTTCTTCCCGGGTTGTATCTGACCAAGATGTCTTCAACATGGCTGTCTTTCCACACCTGCAGGTTGGAATTTCGTTTGCCTCAGAGACAGAGTCTATCTATCTACTTTTGTTTCTTTCTTCTTTTTCTTTACTGAATTTAGCAAACAGAGGGAACTTCAGGCTTTCTTTTATTTTGAAAGTTATATATTACGTTAGGTATTTTAAGGGTTATAATAATAATAATAATTCTTTGTAGTTTAATATTATAATTGAAAAGACAATTAGGGCAGGGATCAGAAATTGAAGTTAGTTTTTAAACTATGGCTTCCAGTTTAGGTACTTGTAAAGTAAAAATTAAACCGATAACATTAGGCAAACAAGGTACAATTTAGGTTTTACACAATAGGTTTGAAACTTCATATGCAAACGTTTGGTACTCTTCGTATTAATGAAAAGGCACTTCTGTGAGTCATAAATGTGACGTATAATATTAAAACTGGAAAGACAATTTCGTGCGGGAAATATAAATTGAAGTTAGTTTCAAAACTATGGCTTTCAGTTTGGGTACTTGTACAACAAAACTTAAACTGATAACGTTAGTCAAACAAGTTACAATTTAGGTTTTACACAATAGGTTCAAAACTTCATATCCAAACGTTCTTCCCTATAAATACCCTTACTTTATGTTGTAAATCGTCATTCTCATCTTTGTCTTATTTCTTCATCTACTTTGAGAGATCAACTTGGATAGGCTTGCACGTATTCGAAGGAAGTTTTGTCCTAAAGCCTTTGAGATTCCATTTGTAGCTCCTTATTTGCTTTCTGGTAAACATCCTCTCTGTTACATTTTCATTTTGGCAAATTTTTTTCATTTTTAGACAGTTTATAATTATCATTATTTTTTAAGTTATGGAAGATGTCGACAACTGTCCATTTCATTATCGACTTCAAATAGTTGCACCTAATAGTAGCCCTCATGAAGGGCATACTTTTGAAGTTAGCATTTTCTTCCCAGCTGTTTACCCTATGAATCCTCCTAAGGTAATATAATTAACCTCCCAAGATTGTTGTTATATATTGTTCATTTTTTATGCTGAAGCATTTCAAAGATTATGGTTTTCTGTTTATGTAGGTTGCTTTAAAATTTGATGGGGACTTATTCCATCCCAACTTCACTGAAGCTGACACAATTAGGCTAGACTTCCTCCTTGAAAACTGGAGCCACGCTATCATAGTTGTAGAGATTCTTGCGCGTATACTGGGTTTGCTTTGCTTTCGAAACCCAGATGACCCTCACTCAGATTGTGAGGGTATTGCTCTAATTTACAGGAACAACCCTCAGAGCTTTGCAAACTATGCGAGGAAGATTGTGGGTTGAAATGCATTGGCCACATCTGCTTTTAATATTAATTTTTAATGTATATGTATTGGCTACTTCTGCTATGATAAGTTTTTAATCTATTGAAACTTGTGGTAAAGTTTCGAAACTACAACTATGACTGTTCATCCATTAATTTCACTATTTTTGTTGATATTTTTAGTTTAAAGCCTACCGTAACGAAACTTTCTCGAGTAGTTAAATGACATTTATAACACGTTTAAAGGTATAACTGAGAATACAGTTTCGGGCGGGAACCTCAAATTGTAAATAGTTTTTTATATAAAATATAAAGTAAGTTCAAGTGGCTCAATTAAGGAAGAAAGTATTTTTTTATAAATGAGTTGTTCTTATGAAGGAGTGTTAATTTACGAATAAGAAAAGAATATTTTGACAACATATAATATATAGGAAAATCTGAAGTGAAAAGAAATAAAATATTTAAATGGTTTGCACATTTAAAAAGAACTATAATATTTATATAAAAGAACAAAATTATGCCTTTGAAATATTACATTTTGTTTTGGAAGTATAATGATATGAATCTTCAAAATAATCAATATTTTAAATTTAATATGGTTGGAGGCGGTTACTGGGAGGTGGTTTCCGGTGCTTTGTCATTTTTATTAATGTGGGGTCCATAGTTTCTAATCATTTAATGTGTCCCATACTTTATTTCCGTGTTCTATTATGCCCCCTAACACTAACGACGTTAAGTGATGACATGGTAGGAACACGTGTTACCTTTCTATGCTGCCACATTGCTTTTTTTCTCCATAAAAATACTTTAAATCAAAGAGCTTTAAAATAATTTAACCTTTTTAATTTTTCATGATAAAAAATATAACTTAAAATGGAGTGCATGAGAACAAGTTTACCTTTTCTTTTTAGATTAAATTAAACCTTTTTCATTCCTCCAAAGAACATCTTCCACCATCGCTGTCATTGTTGTCGTCGATTTCTCCCACCATCTCTGTCAGCGGTGCAAAGACACCGATTCCATCGAGCGATCGGATTGGAGTTCAATACGGGGAGTGAGGCCGACGACAAGACATGAAGTGCATATTGTGCAAGGAAGAATCACACGATATCACCAGCTACAAGGAGTGCTACGAGGAAGCAAGCGAGAATGAGAAAGAGTTGAAGTGAGAGATCGAAGATCTCAAAGCCAAAGTCGCCTTCTTACGCTTTGGGTCTCCTCTCGATCACGCCTACCGTGGCTCTTCCACGTTTGGTCCCTTCTTCCCCCGATGTCGTTTTGGTCTCATCCGGTGATGGGTCTCCTGGGTTTCCCCCTGTGCTCGTACTTGCAAATAAAGTCATTTTGGTACTTCCAGTTTTTTTAATTGCTTTGATTTCTCATCAAAATGAAAAAAAGCGATGTTCTAATGTAAAAATTTTGATTCAAACTTTAAAATTTTCGTGTTTATTGGTCTGTAAAAAAAATTGTTTAATTTATGCATTGCCCTATTTTTTCAGAGGCTTTGACTTGAAACTTTGGTTTCGAACTTCCAAATTGGTTGAATCGCTTTAATATCTTCTCAAAATGCAAAATTTTGATGTTCTAATGTGAACAAAACTCCAACATGAACTTATAATGTTCAGAAACATTTGTCTGTTTGAGAATTTGATTTAATATATGCATTACCCTTTTTCTTTTTAGAAACTCATTTTTAGATTTTCGCAGTAGGTTAAATGATAATCTGCTATAAAACCCAGCGTAGAAACTATGTCTCTTTATGGAATTCATTTATATAGTTTGCATTTTTTTAACAATTTATGAACATTTTTTTATTGTGAAACCAGGTGAATCGATCACCCGTTTTCAAAGCAATGCTGGAGAATGAAATGGAAGAAACCAGAAGTGAAACAGTCAAAGTGATGTATCATATTGTCGGTGTCAAGATATTACTGAATGTCAGAGACGGCGGAAGAAGAGACTGAGGAATCGAAAAGGTTTAATTTAATCTAAAAAGAAAAGGGTAAACTTGTTCTCATGCCCTCCATTTTAAGTTATATTTTTGACTAAACTATAAAATAAGTATCCAAACTATGCCTCTTTTTTGCAATAGGTGCCTAAACTTTCATTTTGGCTGAAATAGGTGCCTAAACTATTTTTTTTGTTGAAACAGGTGCCTAAACTTTCATTTGTGACTAGTTTTAAAGTCAATTTTGGCACCTTCTTGAGCACTTATTTCAACCAAAAATGAAAGTTTATGTACCTATTTCAGCCAAAAAATACTTTAAGCACCTATTTCAGCCAAAAATGAAACTTTAGGCACTTATTTCGGTCAAAAAATACTTTAGACACCTATTGCAAAAAAAATGTATAGTTTGGGCACTTATTTTGTAGTTAAGCCTATATTTTTTATCATGAAAAATTAAAAAGGTAAAATGCCCTTTGATTTAAAGTAATTTTTTTAGGAGAAAAACGCCATGTGGCTACATAGGGAAATGACACGTGTCCCTACTATGTCATCACTTAGCATCGTTAGTGTCAGGGAGCATAATAGAACACAGAAGTAAAGTATGGGGGTACATTGAACATTTAGAAATTACGGACCCCATATTGTCAAAAAATGACAGTACATGCTTAATATTTATATAAAAGAACAAAATTATGCCTCTAAAATATTACATTTTGTTTCGGAAGTATAATGATATGAATCTTCAAAACAAGCAATATTTTAAATTTAATGTGGTTGGAGGCAGTTACTGGGGAGGAGGCTCTCGGATGATGATGCCCTTGCCAGGGATTTAAATCTCATTCACGTCGAGTTTTCGGTTGTGTCACGGTTATCGCAGTTGCGGACATAACGAAGGCTATTGCAGTTTGGATAATAAAATCATATGAATATGTATAAATAAACAAGGTGCACCAATAAAAGGATTAAACATGTGGATAAACCTAAACAAAAAAATAAAAAAATATTAGTATAATAAAAATAATTAATAATATTAATAAATAATAAAAATTAAATAAACATATTATAAAAACTAACAATAAACATATTATAAAAAATTAACCAATTATCATATTATTAATAAACAATTATACCACATTAAATATAAGTCTTTTTTCTCATTTATTTGATTTTCTTTTCCAGTACTTATATTCAATATATACTCTAATTTTATTATTAAGTAAAAGGAAAATAAAATTAATATAATGTTTAAGGACTAGATTGAACAAAAAATCAAATCTTTAAGGACTTAATTGAGATAAAATAGAAATTTAAAGGCATAATCAAGAAGTTTTGAAAGTTTAAGGGATCAATTTAAATACCGGTTAAAGTATTGAGGTCAAACTGAGAACTTTAAAATGTTCAATGTCACGCCACGTAATTTACCCAATTTTCCCAAAATTTTATATGCCCGTTCTTCTTCTTCCTCCCCGCGTCATGCTCTGTTTCAGTCTCTATTTTCATTTTCTTTAGTGAATATCGGATATGACAGTTCGTTATCATCACTTTTGACCGTTATAGCCGCAATTGCGGCGTAATCCACCACGATAGGTGTGAATTGGATTATCACCATGATTTTTGCCAAAAACAATTTTGGTCGGCGGTGATACCATAATATACTGGTCGCAATCTCGGTATTGTTTCGAGATTTAAATCCCTAGCCCTTGCCTTTGTCCCGGGCAAACTTGGGTTTCTTCGCAGGGTGGGAGGTGGTACCACCATTAGTATTTGTTTGCCGTCTCTTCCTAGTGGTGGCAGGTGCAGGTATAAGGAGTTCAGGGGCAGTGAAGAAAATTCCACCTATGCATCTGGCAGGAGCTTGTAAAAGAGTGGTCGCTTAGTTATATAATTAGTATGGATGTATTAGAAATATGGTTAGAGAAAGCTGGCGACAGCATCTTGAATGACACCGTGAAAATCCTGAGCAGGCCTAGTAGCTAGGTCATCAAGTACTCTCAGTCCCTTCATGACTTGGACCTGATGGAGGAGCCATCTAGTGAATCATTCAATAATCTGATCCGGTCCCTATTCGTCGACACTAGCCTTCTGGCACAGGGCTGTGATAAGATTGGGAAAGGGTAAATCCTTATACTTTTGTTTCAAAGCGCCCTGGCTAGATGGCTTCATTGATGAACTCGTATGGATTTACTCCACTATTATTGAGTATAAAGTGGAGGAGCATCAGACACCGGCACGAAATAGTTGATTGGTTGTTGTCAAAAGGATGCGGTTGTTGATGAATTGCATCTAAAACTTTGAATTCGGGTTGAGTTGTTCCCATTTTATAGTTCTAGAATTACGGTCACGTAGGATCCATGTACTACGGGAATGCACAGGTCATGAAGTACTTGTGCGTATGTCTCAGCAGTCGTATTGACCACAAAGTCTATATGTATGCCACCGGTTGTGGATAAATTGTAGCGGGCTACAATTCTTCATCCGAGAATTAGATAATTTTCCCACGAACATAAAGTCCTCTGTTGTCCAGGTACCCAACATGAGTGTAGAATTCATATACTCAATCGACGTTAACTTGTCCTGGTTTATGGATGAAATCCTCCTAGCCCTGTGCAGCGACGAAAATATGTATGTCGGCCTGGAATTTATCTCGGTAGTTTGGAATGACCTCCAAAACTTCTTCCAAAATAAGTTCTTGCTGCACCATATGTCTGTACCGCTCTGTGAGAATATTATTCAGTATGTATAAGCAAAAATCAAGATCTTTGAGCTCCGACCAAGTCGTATCAGTAGAGGTTACCGTATTTGCTTCTGGAAATGGTAGAGGAGAGAGAGAATGTGGAGGAGGAGAAGAAGAAGATGGAGAACTAGGGTTTCTCTCCATTTGTGGAGCCTGTTGCCCGCGACAGGATACTATGAGTTGTCGGACCATGATTTCTCAGTAAGGAAAGGGAAGATGAGTCAAGGATACGCAGGGAAGATGAGTCAAGGTTGGCTACGACAGTAGAGTTGAAGGATTATGAAAGGATGGAAAATGATTTAGAGTAATTTGGGAAATCTGTCAGTGAAAAGACTCTTTTATATTGGGAACATGCATCTTTTAAAAATGTTTTTAACACAAAAAATTAAAAATTAATTTTTTACGCTTTCTTCTAGTAATTGCTAATTTATGGCATCGTTTAGTATTAGAACGAAAAAGACAGGTCAGGTCAGGAACCATAAATTTTGAACAAGTTTTGACTTTTGTAGTAGGATTTCAATACGTATCAAGTGTAACCCCCTTAACCTGGTCTAGCCAAAACTGAGTTAAAAGGGCTCAATTAGGTTTGTCGGAGCAAACCCGAACTAATTACCTAAACTGGGCCTTTTTTTCTTTTATCTTATCTAAATACATTGATTTAGTTCCTAAGGTGAACATGCAACATCGGAAACGACGGCAAGCAATTTAATTTCAAAACAGGGTTTAATTGCTCAAATATGTACTTCAAGGACCAAAACATAATTTTCACAAATTACAAGGACTTAACCAAGTTCCACACTACTAATCCTTCATTAATCAGATTTCATGCTCGCATGTCAATTTCTAGCTTAAAATAAGCATCCGAGCTCTTATAATTGCATACACAACATTCTGGGACTAAAATGCACAATACTCAAACTACAACAGGCAAAAACCTAAAGAAACACCACTGCGTACCAATACTGACATGACCGTATCAATGCGGCCTAACTAACAAAATGGCTATACGTACCGATACATGCATTCCCGTATCGATACGATGTATAGGACAAATCTGTACCGATAAGGTGCCACCCCCGTACCATTCCCTTAAGAAATATTTTTGTAAAATAGATTCTAGTGGCAAAAGGGCGTACAAATATGGAAACTTGTGTACCGAAACCAGTATATGTTTCCCTCTAGGCGTACCAATATGGTGGCTAGGCGTACTGATACCCTTTGAAAATTTTCACTACTCTGAGCCTCACCAGACCCTGCGTACTAAAACCCTAGGTTCCAATACCAATATTCACAGGCCTGTAATGACCACTAGGTCCAACATATGACAATTTGGCTCACTCTAAACATGCCCAAGCCTTACATAGACATCATACATCATCAATGGTATATTTATCACAATCATTCAAGCATTTAAAGCAGCTCAAACAAGCATAGCTCAAATATCCACAACATCTGTAGACATGCTTCCTACTCAACATCCAAGACATAATTCAAAAGCAACATCAAGCATATAGGGCCTTATACAAATCCTAAACAATAATTAAAACTTGCAAAAGTAGGGAGTTTAGCAAAACAACCCTCCCAAATGACAATTAACCATATTGCCTTTATTACTACAAGTCTAGATCAAAACCATACTTTCGAAAGCACAAGTCCATGGAAATCCCCTTTGCTTGATCGCTGCCTCCAACCTTTAATTCTCTGCATTGATGGAAAAAGAGAACATAAAATATACATACACAGTTCAGATGTGATATGATTGCATCACGATGCCTAAGGACACGATCTAATAGATCATTGTAGCACACTAGGTTTAGTGAGGAGTGCTCTAAAACAAACCACCATCAATGCATTTAAAACTGGTTACTCAAACCATTTTGGAAATCACTTTTAAACATATTTCAAAACATCATGCCTTACAAACCATGCACTTAACATTTCCAAAATCATGCATATTAAACCATATGCAACATGTATCATGGATCTGATAGCAAAATCCCATTTGCTACACTCTATTTAAGCTTTACCATGCATAACGACCCATATGCAAGGCTTAAAGAGTAAAACATGTATAAACCAACATTATACAACATAATCCATCACATGATACACCATCAATTATATTGGCATTCAAGTGATCATTAACCAAGTTCTACTTTACAAAATATTACATCGGATACACAGATTCAACAAGTGTCCTCTCAATACTTCATACAA
Organism: Hibiscus mutabilis; assembly: GCA_019671005.1. Lineage (NCBI taxonomy): Eukaryota > Viridiplantae > Streptophyta > Magnoliopsida > Malvales > Malvaceae > Hibiscus > Hibiscus mutabilis. The sequence continues at coordinate 12,253,890 of CM033733.1, forward strand.
TCTCAACCAGAATCCAAGGTACAATCACAACCCAATCATCGGTTTGATGCATTATCTACTAATAGGATTTTTCAGTACTATATAACCCCTCAATTGCTAGGGTACTTGGATGGTTTTTCGGTACACATAAATCCCTCAACATCCAAGATGACTTTTTATAGTGCACTATTAATCCTATGGCTGACCAACTATATCCGATAACATTTCAAACCACATCACTTGCCAATATAATTCATTTTAACCATATACCTCACTATTTTCATATGCATCATCAAAACCATTTACAATGCATTAAACCATGCATTAACAAGTACTCTTCATACTTACATGAATCATTTTCCAAATGCATTCATCATCATTATATGATCAAAAATAGTATAAAACATACTTTAAACCATGCATAAACAGTAGGTACCATGTAATTCAAAAACAAGTGCATAAAACCAATTTCACCAACCGAAAACGAGAGAGAATTACTTTTATACTTACTTCTGAGTTTAAGCCAGTGTTTCAAGTTTAATTTAAACTCCCAAAACAACCTTTAGACCAATTCAAAGCTGAATTCCACGTTCTCAGTCACCGACAACTCAAAACTTTAATCGCCGATGCGAATCCAAGCCTCCAAGGCTTTTGAAACCTCACATCAAGCTTGAGAATCAACCTCCCCTTTTTAACCAAACAAAAATAGATGATTCAAAGCATCAAAATGCACAACAGCTTAGCAACACCAATTCACACAAATCCTCATCAAACTCTAACCAATTTTCCTCCACAACAACCGAAAGAACATCAAACACCTTCCAAACTTAGCCCAGCTAAAACCTAAAGATTTAATCCAACAATTATCATCAATTAACATCCAAAAACATACTTACAACATCCTTATACCTCCAGCATTAATTAAACATCATCAACTCCTCACGAACTCATAACTAACAACCTAGAAATTTAGAGATTCACCTAGTTTCAGGATTCCAATGTTAAAACCAACTTATTAACATTATAAAACATCAAAATCATGTTCTAATCCAATCAAGAACATAGCAAAAATAGATCCAATATGAAAATCAATAAATCTCATCAATTAACCTTGATTTAACAAATTTTCCATAATTAAATCATTAAAACTCATTAGAAAACATTTATAAAGGATCAAAAACTTGGGAATTTCAGTAAAGAACCATTCATTAGAGGAGAAGAACGAAGCTCACCTCTAATGTCGACTTTCCCCTTAATTGGATTGATTTACATGAGAAAACAAGATTAAAATAATAAGGTTTTGATAGGAAATCATAGAAAACTCATTTGAAATCAAAAGATTGAAGAAATCAAGAAGTTACCTGAGAATTTTGAAGAAGAAAAGAGTGTTTGGCTGGCTATAATTGAGAGAAAGTCTTTTAGAGAAAAGTTAGTTACGTAAAGTTTGTTTTTAGAAATTAATTATAAAATTAATTCTCCAAGCCTATTTATAACCTTTTAAAACCTTTTTAAAATAGTCAATTAAGGATAAAAGCCTGATATTAGACTTTGGCCAAATAGCTCCTTAAAGATTCTAAGTTTTGACACTTTTCCAAAACAGTCACTAAAAACAATTTTCCATTCTTTACATTTTGGTCACTAGCCAAAATGTCAAATTTCAAAATTGGTTTTACCAAAAACATCTAGATATTAAATAATGATTTTATGAATTTTTTCAATATTTTTAAATCTTTGAAAAATATTTATTTCAAATTAATCCCGAAACTAACTTGAATCCTCTAATCTGGTCCACTGGACCGTCTATCCGCCCTGGCTAACACCTAGACCCAAAACCAGGGCGTTACAAGCGTAACCTGAACTAAAATCGTTAGAAAAATATGTACTAGTTTTTGTTTAATGTTAAACGTACGAAACTATATACGATTGTTTGTTCGATACTTGGCATTTTATTATATTCTATTTAATCGGTCAAACATACTGTTTAGTTCCTGAGCTTTATATTTTACCCTAATAATTATATTTTGACCAAAACCGTTAAGAGTAAGTACTACTATGTTGTATTTAGGGTTGTTGGTATATGAGATTAATTTTTATGGCTTTAAGGTTATTGATATATGATATTAATTTTTATGGCATAGTGTATGAGATAAATTTCAAGCATTATATACTATATAGTCTACAATCTATATATAATATACCATACGTTATGATTTTATTACAAATCTACTCTATAGTAAGCTATATATAATCTAATCTATATATAATATACAATACATATTTTATTTACCACTAAGTAATCTTATATTCCCTCAACAAAACATGTAATCTTACATTCGTACAAAATAAACCAAATAATGCAATGTTAAATTTGAGAGAAAAAACAAACCGCTAAAAAACATTTTGGATAATATTTATGGCACGAACACCCTTCTTGAAATATATGGGTATAACGGTCAAATTCTACCGCAAATCGACAGCTTCAACAGTCCAAGCTCCGGATGTAGTTCTAAACGCCATCTGGAATTTTCAGCCTTCGTCTCATGATTTTGTAATCTTTGAGACTCTGCTCTACATGGGCCGCCTCCCGATATGGTTCCAAACAATAGTATTTGAAAAATCTTGATGCCAAGGAAACAAAGTTTTCCAAATACTCTGTTCGTTGCTATTCATCCCTACAAATGGCTAAACATAGCCTTCCAAATACTATTGTTTGTGGACAAGAAAAACCTAAAAACAATCACCACCCCTCTAGGATCAATAAAATAAAGTAGGGACGAAAACTACAAAGGAAAGAATTGCAGATAAGGGTATGACAGAAAAAAGATTTATTTATAATAGAAAAAAGATTTTCAGGGGGATACGATCCTATGCTAAATGGGAATTGCTAATAGAGTAATACGTCTTACATTTAAACATGTATCGGTACGAGTTTAACTGTTTTAGAACAATGGTCATTATAAATACGCCGATAATATTTAAAGCACAGTTGGAATTTTAGGTTGGTAGGCTTGGTTTCAGGATTTTTTAATTGGTTTTGGAACTACTGTTCTACCCAATGCAAATATTGAAAAGACTTATCAGATGTTGACGTATCAGAACGTGTTACAGAGATTAAAAAAGACTATGAAAAGAATCTTGTATATTGGGAAATGTGTCTTTTGAAATTCGAAATCCATTTGCCATCTAATAAATTTTTTTGTTTAAACACAACACGTTAGTTTTTTACGTGTCTAAAGTAAAACCGTATTGTTTTCGTATTTATGGCACATTTAATATTACAACAGAAAAGATAGTTCAGAGCAGGAACCACATATTGTAACTAGTTTTGAACCTATGAACATGGGTTTCGATACGTATCAAGCGAAAAGTAAACTAAAATCCTTAGTAAAACATGTAATATATTAGGTTTTACGTGAAAAGTTCGAGATCTATATACAAACGCCCGATACTTCGTATTATTATACTCTATTTTAACTACAAATATTCTTCACCTCACTTTTGACTTGTTCATTCTCATAAACATGATCATTCATAACGTATTATTTAGCTCTTAAGATTTAATTTGTACCCTACAAATTTTAAATCATGATATTTTTGTTCATTTTAGTTCCTAACATTTATTTTTTACAATAATCCTACAGAAGCAAAACCAAAATCAGTAAGAGTAACTACTACCATGTAATTTAGGGATATTGGTTTATGAATTTATTTTCATGGATTTAATGTTTTTGTTAAAGATTTAGGTCGTAGTGTTAGTGATTTAGGGTTATTAGTTTATGAGATGAATGTTTATGGCATTAAGGTTTATGGTTTATGATTTAGGACTTAGTATACATAGTTGTTAGGGTTATGGTGTAATTTAGGGTTATTAGTTTACGAGATGAATTCGTATGGCATTAAGGTTTATGGTTTATGATTTAGGACTTAATATTAATGGGTTAGGGTTTATGGAGTAGTTTAGGGTTAGTGGTTTATGAGATTAATTTGTATAGTTTAAGGTTTAGTGTTTTTCATAGAGTATGAGATTATTTTCAAGCCTTATATAGTCTATAGTCTACAATCTACATATAATATACCATACGTTATGATATTTAGGTTTTAGGAGTTTAGGGCTAAGGGATAAAATTGAACCACATTTATTTTTAATTTTTATAATTTTGTACAATAAAGTAAAGATAGTGTAATTTATGTTCAATTTAGTCTATAAAATTATATTTTTCTCCAAAATTGGCCCATATTTATTTCTAATTTTTGTAACTTAATCCAACACTATAATGTTTTTAATTTAGTTCAAACCGTATAAATTATAAGTGCATATAAGTATTAAAAAAGTGCAGCTCGAATTTTATGGATAACCTAAATTGGGACTAGACTGAATTAAATAAAAACCTTAAAGTTCTTTTCATGGCATGACCTAAATCAGTACTGATGCTATTAATGACCAACACAAACTGTAAGAACAAGCAGTAACATTATAGGTTTTTTACCTCTAGACGAAACAACAGTTTATTGGTTGGTAATCTTTTTAACTGTTAGGGTTTTAATATGAACAACCATATTTCCCTATAAATACCGCAACTTTGTGTTTGGAATCTTCTATCCTATATTAAACTGAAATCACGCATAAACATGTCCGTGCGAGTGCTTTCTTTTATTCGAAGGTAGTGTCGTACTAATGCCTTACAGGTTCCTGAAATTGCCTTTTATCTTCTTTCTGGTAAACATCCCTATGTTATGTTGTACTTTAATTTATGGCTTCCTTTTCATACAGTTTGTAATTATCATTATTCTTCTTTAGTAACGACAAAAGTTGATGGATCTCCGTATCGTTATCGACTTTGAATGGCTGGACCTGCTGCCAGCCCGTATGAAGGGCATGAATTTGACGTTTCCATTATCTTCCCACTTGACTACCCTTTTTCTCTTCTTAGGGTAATTAACCTGCCAAGATTATTGTTTTATCTTGGTTAATTTTTCGACACAACAACATTTAATGGATAACAGTTTTATGTTTTTGCAGATTGCTATTATATTTGATGGTGATCTATTACACCCCAACATTATTGAGTCAGGCGCCATTAGACTGGCCATCCTCCATGAAAGGTGGAGCCCTTCTGTCAGAGTTATGGATATTGTTATGGCTATACTGGGTTTATTGTATGCTCTAAACCCAAACAATCCTCACCCTGATTGTGAGGGTGTTGCTCTATGATTTACAGGAGGAATCCCCAACGCTTTGCAAAGTATGCGAGGAAGATTATGGGTTGAAATGTTTATGTATTGTACATATCTTCTTATGTTCAAATTTTAATATATTGCGAACATGCGTATGCTAAAAATCCGATACTATAACTTTGAATTTGCAGCCGCTAATTATATAAAGCTTTTGTTTACTTTATTAAATGTTCTGTTCTTAAATTTATAAATATACAAATTACATATAAAGATTTTGTTTACTGTGTTAAATGTTATGTTCTTAAATTTGTAAATATGAATATTAAATAAAATATTTTTTATAAAATATATTAAGTAAGTTCAATTGGGTTCCCTCAATTAAGGAAAAAAATAATTTTGATGAATGAGTTGTTCTCAACCTATCTTCGTTGCCGCAGGTTCAAATCTCTTTGCGTCATTAGGTACTTTAAACTTTTGTGATCAGTGTAATGACACTTTTCACCATACAGATAATGTCGCCATGTTTTCAAAGCAAAAATAACAACTTCCACTTCTAGGTCATGCGTTGGGTAATTCCTTTCATGGTTCTTGAGCTATCGCGATGCATAAACTACAACACGACCCTCTTGCATCAACACGCAACACAACCCACAATGGGACGCGTCACTATACAAAGTATACTCATTTCCTGGTTCTGGTTGTATTAAGACTGGTGCCTCAGTCAACACTTTCTTTAATCTCTCGAAACTTTCCTGACACTTCTCTGTCCATACAAATGGAACACCTTTTCGTAGTAGCTGGGTAAGGGGCATAGCAATGATGGAAAAATTTTGTACAAATCGTTTGTAATATCCAGCTAATCCCAAGAAACTTTGAACTTCAGAGACATTTTTTGGTTTGTAATACCACTCGAAGATGGTAATAATGCTCAACTTCTATCTTATAGTATACCAGAATATCGTCTATGAAGACTACTACAAACTGGTCTAAGTAGGGCTGAAATACCCTATTTATTATATCCATGAATGCAGCAGGGGCATTCGTAAGTCCAAATGGCATTACCAGAAACCCGTAATGTCTATAACGTGTCCTGAATGTTGTCTTTGGTATATCTTCTTCTTTAACCCTGAGTTGATAATACCCTGATTGAAGATCTATTTTTGAGAACACAGTTGCTCCTCGAAGTTGATCAAATAGATCTTCAATCCTTGGTAGCGGATACTTGTTCTTAATAGTTACTTTATTCAATTGTCGATAATCTATACACAGTAGTAAATAACCATCCTTTATCTTTACAAATAATACCAGAGCACCCCATGGTGATACACTCGGTCGAATGTAACCCCGGTCTAATAACTCTTGTAATTGAGATTTCAGCTCTCTTAATTCAGTTGGCGCCATTCTATATGGTGCCATCGATGCTGACTCAGTTCCAAGATAAACATCAATCCCAAACTGTACCTCCCTATTTGGGGGTAATCCTGGAAACTCATCCAGAAACACATCTGGAAATTCTCGCACAGTTGGAATATCCTTTAACTTTTTATCTGCTAGTTGCGTATCTATCACATGGGCTAAATACACTTCACATCTATTACGCAACATCCTCTAAACTACCGCTGCAGAGATTAATGAGTTAAGACAATTATTTCCTTCTCCAACCACGACTACTTCTGAACCGTCTGGTCCTAGTTGTACTAATCGTTTCTCTTTATACATCACCTTTGCATCGTATGCAGATAACCAATCCATTCCAAGAATAACTTCAAAATCACGGAATGGAAGCTCCATTAAATTCGCCGAGAACTTAATCCCTTGAATTACTAATGGACATTTCTTACATATTTTAGTCACTCGTGCACTATACCCAAGTGGGTTACAAGCAATCGCATCACTAGCTATATTCTCCATATGAATCTTTCTTTGTGCCACTATCTTAGCACTAATATACGAGTGAGTCGATCCAGGATCAATTAAAGTAAATACAGGCTCACCCAAAAGTTGAAATGTACCTGCTATAATGTCCGAATTATGCTTCTCTTTATCAGTACGAATGTTGTACACTCGAGCTGGGGTTCTAAATTCCCTATTGGATGCAGCTTCAGAAGCTCCTTGTGTTAATGTCCTAGGTTGTCCACCAGCTCGGCGGCCTCGACCTCTGAATAATCCAGCTGTAGATCTTTCAGATTGAGTAGGATTCCTAGACTTCTCCTCTGGCCAGTCTCTATTAAAATGCTCAGTGCTACCATATCTGTAGCATGCTCTTGTAACTGCTCAGCAAACTCCCAAGTGTCGCTTTCGGCAAATCTCGCACTCTAGAATCGAAAGCCTGTTCAATCTAGTAGATGATGACTGAGCATTATGTAATTTCCTTGCAGAAATGTTCCTTCACGCAGATCCAGATTCAGCCCTACTCTGTGATCGGTTACCTCTACCTCGTTTAGACTGTATCGAGGCAGAAGTCTCGCTAGGCCTCTTTGATGATCGAGAGGACTGAGCTCTAACTCGCTCCAAGTAGGCTCTCTCCATGGCCTTAGCTCTATTCACTGCGTCCTGGTATACTGATAAATTCATGCCTAATAGAATTTTCTTAGGCCTTGGGTGAAGCCCCTCTATAAACCATTCACATCGGGCCTTTTCAGTTGGCATTAAATCAACTGCATACTGACTCAATCTATTGAACTCTAACCTGTACTCATAGACAGTACGAGTACCTTGCTTAAGGTTTAGAAACTATTACAGTATCTCTCTCTTGAATTGATCCCCAACATACTTGGCCTTGAATGCTTCTTGGAAAAACGTCCAAGTTACCTCAGCAACTGGTACTAATTTTATGGTATTAGACCACCAAATACGAGCATATTCTCTTAATAAAGATACAGCCCCTTCTAACTTTTCAGCATTTGTACAACTTAACTCTTCCATCAGGACTTTGACATCATTCAGCCACAAGTCAGCAGCCATCAAACCATCCTCTCCATGAAATTCTGGAGCTCCCAACTTTTTAAGTTCCTTTGCAGTCGACACTCTAACTGGTGCGGGTGCTGGGGCTGGTGCGGGCACTAGAGGCTAAAGCCTATTAACCATAGCTTCTAAAGCTTGTACTAACACTCCATATTCTTGGGCTTGAGCTATCTGCTGCACAAGAGGCTCAACTGGGTCAGGAGCTGGAGGTGGAGCATGATGTACCTCATTGCTTCCACTTTGGACCTCCTCTTGGTCCTCATGATCTATCGCCTGACGCGATCCAGCAGTATTCAACATTTTCTATTACCACAGTAACCTATTCATATTAGTGAGGAGCAAAAAATAAGTTACACAGATAGTACATCAGTAACATGATATCCTAGGGGCATGTACTTAATAACAAATTATATTAGACTCATTTAACCTCCAGAATCGACTAAATCTGTAGCTCTAATACCACTAAATGTGACACCCTTAATGTATACTCGTAGGCCAAATATACATTAAATATGTTCATAGTCATATTCAGAAAACTTATAATTTTTTTTTTAAAAAAATTATTATTTTTTTCTATTCTTGCTTAAATAGTCTAGTGGTTGGCCCCTTTTTTTCTAATTTAAAACAATATCACGCAGGCACACCTAGTTTTGACCCTGAATTGGTTTTTAAACTTATAAGTCAACTATTAAAATAAAAATACAATTCAAAATGAAAACTATGTGCGTTGCCTAAACCCTTTTCTTGATTTTGAAATTGTTACGCGATAATTAATAATCAATGTACTTTTACTAGATCTATTTACTTTACCAATTTCCTTAGTCCATAATTTCAAAGATAATACATCTATATTATCATACACATAAATTAAAACTTAGTTATACAAAGCAGTTGACTTTAAAAATATTTATTACATGCCCACTAGTTTATCAAACTACGATAAAGATGTACATACTGTAACTTACTGTAGTAACTTGACTTCAAAAGAACAGCTCCTCCTCGCTAGTATAATTCGGAGAACCTACGTGCGAAATAGAACACACGCTAAGTAACGACTTAGTGAGGCAATTAAACCTATTTAAATAAAATCATGCAATAATGCATTACAGTATATCATATGAGAATGCAATTCAGTTCTTGCAAAATGGCAAGCGGTCCCAATACAGTTTATATAATAACATAAAATAATTATAAATATCATGCTATCAATATTCATCAATCATCAGGAATTCGTTTACAATATAACGTTCTTTAAATATAGCCCAACGTATATAATATGAGATCAAGGTACTTGAGTCTTATAAATAAGACGCCATAGTGTCTATCGTGAACATGTAAATGAGTACGTACTCGAGGACGCTCTTTGCTCCTCATTAAAGCACCTCGTTAGTGCCATTAGCACTATGGGCTTGGATCCCTAGGGTGCACACCAAGGGCTTGGGTCCCCAAGGTGTATGTGACACCAATGTAGTCACAAAAATATGTAATCATATCATAACTTGAGTGATGCAGCTGCTAAGGACTCTTTGGATATCCAACTATACAATGGACTCTCATAACATAATACTTGGGCAAAATCAACATTATAATCAACATTCCATGTTCAAAGCATCAGTATAAATCATATAAGTCGATATTAGGCAGTTCATACCCAATATCTAAAATCTGATTCATCTTAGATAAATCCTTATGTCATATCAATGTATCACATATGCCATTTAATATTTCATGTCATTTGCATAACTTTGATCAACATACATTTTCATTAATATCAAGGTCGACTCATCGCAAGTCTTCCTTATATCATATATATATAATAGGTAAAAATACATTCACCTATAGCGATGCAAAAGTAGTCTTACTAAGCTTATTCGATAATCTTTTCTTTTCCTCTAATACTTGTGTCTCCCTCTTTCCTTCTCGGAACTATAGAAGACCAATCGAATACATATATTACCATTCTTTTGTTAGACTAAAATCTAACATTTCTAACTTAATTTACAAAACACAATTATTCTAATATAAAATATTTCTAACATTTCCCTTAATTTCTTGTGATTGCTGAATTAGTCATTGGGTCCTTAGTGACCATTTTGGACATCAAACTACTTAATCAAACTTAAACTAGAACAATTCCAACACTTTTATTCATTTTGGATCCTATCCCTTCAAGCTTCAAACATTACTACAGTGACACTTTAGTCACTAACTTCAGAAAATATATTTGAATTCATACATTAATCAACCAATGCAACATTTCTAAAATTCTACCAACTTTCACTTTAATTTAAGGCACTGACCGAATTGGTCCATCCCAAAATATCCACATAGCTGATTTAATCCTTCAACCTTTACAAGGATTTAAATTTGATCCCTACATCATAATTTAACTTATACAATCTCAATCCTTTCAAGTAAACTGTCAAAATAAATTTTCAAGGTATTTCTCCTTATTTTTCCCTTTTAGCCAAAACAATCCTTTAATCCTCAAAGGATTATTTTTGATCAAATAATCATTCTAACATTATCAAAATGACATTTTCATCACCAATTCATCACTTCCTTCATCAAATAATTATTCAAAAATAATCCTCCTAATTTTCCTTCTTTACCGAAATGCCACTTCAATTTCCTAGGGGAGAAATTTCATTCTAACATCAAAATAAGCCTTCTTGTATCACAAATCATTCATTTTCATCCTTAATTCAATTTTCCCAATCAAATTCCAAATTCTAAGGTTAGGGTTTATAACCTTGAACATAAAATTAATCTAGATTCAAGCTTGTTTTCATGCCTACAACATCTTATTTATTCAAATCAAACTTCATGTTCAACATGTATTCATAAATCTCACAATCTTCTTCTTCAAAAACATAAACTATACTTAACATTTCCATGAAAAACTACCATCAAAATGAAGAGAATTAAGCATAGATCACTTTACCTTAATTTATTTTACTTGAATCTAACCTTTAAACCTTCAAAATTAGCTTGGAAATGAAATTTTCTTCTTTCTCTTCTTTCTTCCTTCTCCACCGAATAAGCAAGATAGGAAGGAAAAATTTTGTTTAATTTTTAACTTAATATTTAGGAAGGAAAAATTTTGTTTAATTTTTAACTTAATATTATCCTAATTAAACTTAATTTTGCTACTTGTCAAATTAAAATAAATATTAAATTCATTTTAATCCAAAGTACTAATTTGCCCTTCAACTAAATTCATTTTTTAAAATTCTTCTTCAAAAATGCCATTCCATTAAATTTGAATCAATTTTGGTTCCTTCGTAATCGACCATTTCCAAAGAAATCATAAAATTTTATTTTATGATTTTTATTCGATCTAAATACCCGATAATCACCTAATACGATTTTTCATTGATCGAACCATCGAATCTAATCCAAAAATCTCATATCTCTAAATTCCATAAATAAATAATATTTTCATAATAAATCTCCCATATTTATGGAGTCAAACTTCGAAACTTTGGCTCGATCTAAAATATCGATAATTACCCGAAATCTCTATCGGGTAAAATTTTTCCTTAAAATTCCTTTAGCAGACATTCATACGAATTATTCCTAATTTTTTTGAGTCATTTATCGATCAAAAACACAGATATGAGACCTTCCTAGAGGTCACCCACCCTAGTGTTACTCTGGTCTAAGCATGCTTAACAATTTTATTCGATACTTTTTACTATATCTTAATCTCAAGTCTGATATCAAAATTCTTATTTTGATCAGATTTACCCTTATACTGAATAAAAATCGCTTACTTGATATTTTACACTTTAGTCCCCAAACTCTTACTAAAATGTCGTTTTGGTCACTAGGCCTTATTCTTTTCAAATTCGGATCAAACTTCATATAAATCCTTAACTAACTTAAAAAATATTTTCGGGGTATTACATCACACTTATGTTGACGTTTTAATTCTTCTATGAATAAACATTAATAACCAAAGATCAGGATTTAATCGACTCAAGATTAGCATATCAAAATACTTATAAGTCAAAATACGAATTAGTGTATGAAAGTTGAAATTAAAGGTTCAGAGAACAAGCAGTAACATTATATGTTGAATTTAAACTCAAATCTTTACTAAAACATGTAATATTTTATGTTTCACGTGAGACGTTCGAGGCTGTATAATAATACATTCGATACTCGTTGAATTACTATACTTGATTTAAATTCAAATATTGCTTCTGCACACTTTTTACTTGTTCATACTCGCATTAGCATTCTTAACATATTAAATATTTAGTTCCTAAGATTTCATTTTTACCCTTAAAATTTTAATTCGGTGATATTTGTGTTCATTTTACTGCATATACGTCATGTTTACCCTAAAAATTTTAAAATGGTCATATTTCTGTTAATTTTAGTTCCTAATATTTAATTTTTACCCTAAAACCTACAAAAACAAAACCAAAATCGATAAGACTAACTCCTATGTTGTAATTTAGGGTTACTGGTTCGTGAGATTAATTTTTATGGATATAAGGTTTTTTGGTTTAAGTTTTACCTCTTAGTGTTAATGGTTTAGGGTTTATGTTGTAGTTTTAGGGTAATAGTTTATGCGACGATTTTATATGCCTTTAAGGTTTATGGTTTATGATTTAGGGCTTACTAGTAATGGGTTAGGGTGTATGCTATAGTTTAGAGTTAGTGTTTTGAAAGATTAATTTGTATAGTTTAAGGTTTATAGTTTGGGGTTTAAGGATTAGGGGATATGCCAATGCTTTCTGGCTAGCTTCTATCACAATCCTACCTGAACACGCCAAAGCAAGAGAGAACCTAAATAGTCACATCTCACTCTCTCTACTTCTGCCAATTCTACTTCTCTATGACAAACACAACCATAGACGGTATTCTGTTGTGTTTCCCCATTAATACTTAATGTTTGATTTTGGGTACACCACTTATTCACTTCTCCTTAGCCTTTCTACCTTTATTATTGCCAAACAATTAGGAGGAGCAGATCTCTGATAATTCAATTTTCATTTTTATACAAACTTTTAAACTTCCTCTGCTACTTGGTCTTTATCTGCATATTATGGCACACAGAGCTTTATCCTCTAACTCCATCGCCGCTGCATCTGACCCTAACTGACTGGTTATCACACCTGAGATCCTCCCTCCAACATCCATGGTTGCAAACCACCTCCTCTCCATTTTATTCTAGCAAAGATATGAACTGGTATGCCAACAATGGATTCTTGAAGAAGAAGGGTTGGACTTCACCCCTACCCATATGTTACTATTCGATGCAGATGTGTTGGATGTGATTCGTAAGCAAAAGTGGGATACAATTATTCAGTAGCCAGGTGACATCAATGTCTCATGAGTACAAGAATTTTACACCCACAACAGTCAAAATGGAGAGAAACTAGTACAGGTTATGGGGAATTAATGGATTTTTCTACCGATACAATCGAAAATTGCTATGAATTCTCATACCACCAGGAAGCCCACACCACTTCCCTGACCCTTGCTGCAGACCGAACATACTCCTCGATTGTGCGGGACCTTTGTGTTGAAAACACTAAATGGACAAGAGAAGGCCATAAGAGAATGATGCAATGGGGACAACTTCTACCAGATTTAAGATTTTGGGCCCATATCATCAACAACCGTCTTTTACCCACCCAAAATCAAGAAGCTTTTTCTCTCCACAGGATGTTGTTATTGGACTCCCTCGTCAAGGGAAGTGAACTATACCCGGCGCAGCTGATTCACGCTGCCATCGTCGAAATAGTTGTGTTGATGAGAAAACCACATGATCTATTCTACTCTAACCTGATCACAACACTATGTGCGAAGGCAGGAGTAGAACAATGGCCAGGGATACCATTATTGATGCACTCTCGAGACTGCTCCTATTCGAAGTAGATGAAATAAAAGGATACTGATACATGCATGAGCGTAGTCAAATTACTCATATTGGACTAGAATTTGAAGTTGTTCGATGCAAACAACAAGGTCCAAAATGATTCAAGCTTAGGAGGTGCGAAGAGATGCATTTTAGATAAGAAACTGAAACTATTTTGCAAAGCTAAAGCATCAGCCGACTTAAGACAAATTTTCAGATGTGGTCCAGGCATTTCTGGGTCGAGTTATCTTCTAACAAATTGACCTTCATTCAATTAGCTTTCCAACGCATCTTGAAACGCATCAATCGGACATCGAAAACTCAAGATACGTTCATTTTATTGAAGACTGCGCAAGCAGAAAACTGGTTTGTATATTTAGCCCAAAAGCTAATTTATAAAGATTTTGGATGAATTAGACTTATCCCGACCTAATTATTAACATTTAAATTATGTTTTTAGGGTTTTATATACTTTAGGAACCAGCCACCCTTCTCTTAAGCCGTTAGATCAAGTCTAATTTAATGGACCAGATTTCTTTGTTTATTTTATTTATTCTTAGCTTTAGGTTAAAGCCATCCTTCATCTATAAAACGACGATGCTTTCTTCTTTGTTTTGGAGATTTTCATTGATTAATAAAAGGTTCTCTTTTGAGATTTTAGTATTTTTTGAATACGTGTTTGCAAGTGTTCGAAAAACTTGTCTAGAAGCCATCTTCAACGTTTCAACCGGGTTGATTGTTGTTGATCTTCACACTCATGCTTGCCTAGGAAATTGCATCTAGGAGGGTGTGTTAGAACCGCTTGAGGTTGCTTGCTTGGTTAATTGTGATCAAGAGGGTGCCGAGGATGTCAACTTCTATTTCGCCAAGCCATCTTCATCTTCAACCTTCACACCATCTTCCATAATTCCATAAACAAAGCTGGAATTTTCAGATTTGTTTTATCTATCTCTTTCTTTATCTTTTTAAATCTTTTTATTTATATTCTTATTTCTTATCATCTAATCCTTCATCTTGTCTTTCTTTCTTTGATTTTCCAGCCTCGAATCTGAAATTTTCAAGAAAAAACCCTTCTCTTTTCTCTTGAATTTTTAGATTTGCACCTAACTTTCTTGTTCGAGTCTAAAGCCCTAGGTTTTCTTCCAAGCCATCGAATTGAAGGTTCCCACGTCCCTAGATAGACTCATATCATTTGGAATCAGATTGGGCTGATTCTTGGGTAAAATTTTGACGTTTTTGGGTGAAAATTCAAAAAAATAGAAAAATCGAAAAATCAAACAAAGGAATTTTGAGCCCAAAATTTCCAGATCAGGTCTGCACCATTGAAGAAGTCTCCACACAAAATTTCATAATTTTTGAGATCGAGAACACCTCAAACAAAGTAGGTCCAGTTGCTGCACAATTCTAGGGTTTTCGGGGGGGTTTTCTAATTTTCTTAACTAATTCTTAACTATTTGTTTTCCTTTGTTTTAGTTTTTTTATTCTTATTCATCTTCTAACACTTTATTGTTTCCTTGTGTTAGTAGAACCAAAATTTGCATTTCTTTCTTTCTTTCTCTTTGCAACTATAATTCTATTGGTGTCTAACCCTTCTTTGGATTCTTAAAGCACATTAGGGTTCATTGGTAGGATTGACCTTCAACATAACTTTCTTGGAGTGAATAACGGTGAGGATTTTCTTTGTGTTTTTTTTTTTACCTTTCAGGATCTCCTTGAGAAATTTATTGGATTTTACCTTTTTGGGGACTCGGTGTCATTATTGTTGTCGACTAGATCATTCGGGCTATGATTGTCCAGATAAGTCTTATTTTCAAGAAAAGATTTTGAGAGATATGTTGGACGAATTCATGTCTTCTAATGATATTGAAATCCATTATCCGAACCATGGTGAAGATGTTACTTATGAGAGTTTCGCCGAATATATACTTGTGGAAGCTGAAATTCCTCCTACACCACTATCCTTCAATGAAATTTAGAATTTTTGTGAAAAGGGTGTGACAAACGCATTACCTTGTGATCAAAAGAAGTTTGTGAGTCACGAAAAGTCTTCACAAGAATCCATCAAAACCTATTTTCTTCCATGGTACTTTAATGAACTTCCTCCATCCACTGATTTAGATTCGGGGACGAATCTTTTTTAAGAGTGCGGGAATGATACATGCATATGCATAGGAGGGCTAGAATGATGCATTGAAGACAAGAACTTGAAACCATTTCACATGCCCGATTTTTCCCTTTAATACTTTAGATTCGAGGACAAATCCTTTTAAGGAAGGTGAGGATGATACATGCATGAGCACGGTCAAATTACTCATATTGGATAAGAAGTTGAAGTTGCTCGATGCAAACAACAAGGCCCAAAATGATCCATGCTTATGAGGTGTGAAGAGATGCATTTTAGATAAGAAACTGAAACTGTTTTGCAAAGCTGGAGCATCAGCCGACTTGAGATGAATTTTCTGATGGAATCCAGGCATTTTTGGGTCGAGTTGTCTTCTAACAAATTGATCGTCATTCAGTTACCCTTCCAACGTATCTTGAAACACATCAATCGAACATCAAAAACTCAAGATACGTTCATTTTACTGAAGACTGAGCAAGCAGAAAACTGGATACAGGTTTAACTACGGGATTTTGTAAATTCAGCCCAAAAGCTAATTTATAAAGCTTTTGGACGAATTAGACTTAGCCTAACCTAATTATTAACATTTAAATTATGTTTTTAGGGTTTTATATACTTTAGGAACCAGCCACCCTTCTCTTAAGCCGTTAGATCAAGTCCAATTTAATGGACCGGATTTCTTTGTTTATTTTATTCATTCTTAGCTTTAGGTTAAAGTCATCCTTCATCTATAAAAAGATGATGCTTTCTTCTTTGTTTTGGAGATTTTCATTGATTAATAAAAGGTTCTCTTTTGAGATTTTAGTATTCTTTGAATATGTGTTTGCAAGTGTTCGAAAAACTTGTCTAGAAGCCATCTTCAATGTTTCAACCGAGTTGATTCTTGTTGATCTTCACACTCCTGCTTGCCTAGGTAATTGCGTCGAAGAGTGTGAGTTAGAGCCGCTTGAAGTTGCTTGCTTGGTTAATTGCGATCAAGAGGGCCGAGGACATCAACTTCTATTTCGCTAAGCCATCTTCAACCTTCACACCATCTTCCATAATTCCATAAACAAAGCTGGAATTTTCAGATTTGTTTTTTCTCTCTTTCTTTATCTTTTTTAATCTTTTTATTTATGTTCTTATTTCTTATCATGTAATCCTTCATCTTGTCTTTCTTTCTTTAATTTTCCAACATCGAATTTGAAATTTTCAAGAAAAGCCTTTATCTTTTCTCTTGAATTTTGATATCTGCCTATAGCGTTCTTGATTGAGTCTAGAGCTCCTAGTTCTTGCAACAACTTCATTGAAGGCTTCCAAATCCAAAATTGCGCTACTCATATCAGATACGCCCAAATTTCTCTAAAGCATTGCATCTCATTAAAATAGTTGAGGAATGTGTAATCACTTATTTTTGTCCGGGTTTTAGTATTATTATTATTATTTTAATATTAATATTATTAATATAAGATTAGTGAAAAAAATCAAATAAATAATAGTAAAAAAATATATAAAAAATAATAATTAATTAAAATTAAAAAGTAAAAAATAATAATTAATTAAAATTAAAAAGCAAAAAAAGAGGTAATTTGCGTGGAGCCTAGCGTTCCCCGTCACTCAAGCTTCCCCCATTTTTCCTATATAAAGGCATGGGGGGCTTGCAATTCACACACAATTTTGCACGACAAAAATTGCCATGAAATTGGAAAGCAAATTGGCTCCCCAATTGTTGGGGGCAATGTCCTCGGACCCAGTTGGTTCGATCCAACATTTGATCGGGATCCTATTTTGGATCCGATCTAGTTAATTTTTGAAGGGGTCGTGGTAGATCTCGGTGGGGTTCAGTCGGGGTTCTTCATTTGAGCTCCTAGTTAGGTATATTTTCTTCCCTTTTTATTTGTGTTGTAATTTTTATAATTTAATGAAGTATTAGTTAATTTAAAATTGTATTCTTATTTTTTAGTTTGTATGTTTATTTATGTTTTAGATTAATATTTTATTTATGTTAGATTTGTTTTTATTTATGTATTAGATTAATATTTATGAATGGTTTAGATTAGTATTTTATTTATATTAGATTTGTTTTTATTTATGTATTAGATTAATATTTATGAATGTTTTAGATTAGTATTTTATTTATGTTAGATTTGTTTTTATTTATGTGTTAGATTAATATTTATGTATGTATGTTCCAGATTAGTATTTTATTTGTGCTATATTATTATTTTATTATGTTAGTATTTATTTATATTTTCCATGTTTTGAGTCGCACAACGGAATATTAATTGTCAATGCGGTGCCCTTTTATTCGAGCGTAAACGTGGCCAATATCAAGCGCAGTGATGGTGGTCTATCAATTTACTCTCGAATAATGGGGCCCTTAAAATTTACTCGCACTTATAACCGAAGTTTAATTTAATCTTCGTTTTAATCCAGAAAGTTTAATATTAATAAAGCGGTAATTATTAAGTACCGATTTTGGGCGGTGTGGGGGTGCTAATCCTTCCCCATCCGTAACCGACTCCCAAACCCAACAGTTTTAAAATCTCTGTTTTTATGGTATCCGGCCTACCTTAAGTGGCCGGTGGCGACTTCATTTTTAAATAAAATATCGTCTTTTCTAAAACCCACGGAAGAGATTTTTTAAATACCCAAAAAACCACAAAAACCCTTAAACTCGTATTTTTAGCGAAAAAGGATCGCTACAGATGGCGACTCCGCTAGGGAGATAGTTTTTGTTTTTCAAAAACAAATGAGAGTCAAGCTTTTTAAATAATTACCGCTTTACTAATATCAAAATTTTTGGATTAAAGTGACTATCAAATTAACATTCGGTTATAATTGCGCGTTTATTTTAACGCATTTAAAACTTGGCATATAAACCCGTCTTTTAAGTGGGAGGGAAAACGCTAATGCTTTCGTGAGGATATTGTTCCTTCGTATGGGCCTAGCAAGTACCTTCGGGGCTCGAGTACCTTATGCTTTCGTGAGGATATCGTTCCTTCGTAGGGGCATAAGCGAATGGGTCCCCCTGAGTTGAACCCGGTTGAAAGGAGCCTATAATGGGTGATGACCGGGGGCCTTGCTACTCTTAGTAGGGGACAACAATGACAATTCGGGTACCTCTTAGCACCAAAACTGCATGTAGAGAATATAGAAAGCCCACCCCTTTAGAGCCATGCGGATAACTTAAGTGTTTAGACATGGTATATATAAGGTTTTTCTGTTTGTTTGCTTTATTTAAATTTACCTTTTATTTATATATTTATTATTTTTATCCAGTACTAACTCATTTCTTTTTGTGTTTTATTTTTATTTTTATTTTTATTTTACACATACTTTTGTTGCATTATCATTGCATCCACATTACATAAAGGTGTTGATTCAAGTGGTTTGCCCGATCAAAAAATATTTTATCATGGAAAAAAGGTATCTTAAGAAGGACGACATCAACCTAGTCGTGCGACATTGGTCAGAGGTTAATCAACGTGTCTGAGGTAACAGTTTGCTGAGCAAGCGTGTAGTGCCAAAGTATACACACGATAGCCTACAACAGAATGATTTGTGGGAGCTTAAAGAGATTTAGGAAAGATGAGACCAAAGACTATAGGACTTGTTTTCCGTCAGTTATAGCGACATAGCCCATTTAATGTATGTTCGGGTTAATCAGCCTTTGCGTCAAGCCATTTTTTCAATTCTAGAACCTTGCTTTTGCTTCACTTTCAACGGACATGACATTATAACCATGGTAGAAGAGTACATAGCCTTGCTCAACAAGAAGAATGTTCAAAAATATTGGATCTATACGAAGCTGCCAAGGAACTAGAATTATCCATTGAAGTTCAAAACCTTTGCTAGGATGAGTGACGATTGGGTCAATGGCCTGATTCAGAGTCGAAGAGACAGCCTAGCCTGTGCATGGGAGTGTATCTGAGACATCATACCCGTACACCCGGATGAGGCGATGAAGATGGATATGTTCTCTTTAGGGATAAGGGGTTTGATCATTTTCTCGAGGGTTCTTGGAAACATCGACGTAGCCTCTTGGATCTATTTGAACGCATGAAGTGGAAGGCAAACCCGGTACCAATAATTTTAACCGAGACTTTCATTTCCTTGAGTGCGACCCAAAAATATGCAGAGGGGCATATCTGTAGAAGTCTTCTTTTCTGGCTCCAGAATCTGGACCCTTTAATTCCTATGAAAGTCGTTCGAAAGGGTGATTACCAGCGGAATCAACGCCTTTATTTGCATTCATTTTGCATATCATGACATGGTGTTGATTCAAGAACGGTTTATTTAAAAGGCTTTCAAAATAGAAAAAAGTCTGTTTTGCCGAAAATGATAATATTGCAGTATCAAGTTATGCTGAGCAAAGACCAATCAAGAAAGAAGACGGTCTGATAGTAAGGCACGTGCGGCGCAAAGGATCTAGTGGGGACTACAGAACACTAATTTTAAAATCTTCACATTTAACTCTTTGCAAAAATCTCAAAGATTTTAATTTAACTCCTTCAAAAAACTTATTGTATTTTGAATTCTTTTCCCTTCTAAAACTTTCAAAAAAAACCCTAAAAGTTTCATTTTTTAAGTAAGTTAAAACTTTTTGATAATAAAAAAGGGGAAATCTGTAAACTAAATAATTTTTGAGAATTTTAATGTAAACCTAAAAGCTTTAAAGACTTTAAGTAGACCCCTTTGGACTGCTAGGATCCAACCCCATTTAGACGCATTATTCGAAGATCAGTTTGTTTGCACCCAGATCAACTGAAGAAGAAACTCTTGTCTGCATTATGCCTACACTTGTCAATGTTTTTTAGAAGCCATAGCATGAAGATCATGACGTAACAAGTCTATGGAGTAGCATAAGAGGAGAAGACGAGGTCACCCATCATCCTAAAGATGACGTCGAGACGTGGAGCAGGAGCTTTGCTTCCCGAAGTCAAGATCTCCAGAAGAAAGCTAGTTGTTACCTGTAATTCATTATTAGTTTCTTGCAACCAGAGATTTTTCTATTGAACGAAAGTTTTTTAAGGACTATTCAAGAATCAACACCGCATTTGCATTCATGCATTGTATTGCATCACATTGTACAGACATGGCATATTTTACATAACATTATCATTACCTTGCATAAAATTTTTTGGGAGTAATCTAAAGACCAATTAGAGTTTTATCGCGAATAAAAGAATTGAACACACTCAAAAATCAAGATTCAAGCAGTTAGAAGATGAGCTCGAGAAAAAAGAGATGAAGTTTGATGCCTTCGATGCAAGAAAACTCTATTTGAACCCTGATTTGGTCATTCCTTCAAATTTCAAAGATTCCCAGATTTGCGCATAATGACGGAACAAGATGCCCCAAGATTCACCTGACCATGTTCTACAAAAAGATGAAGGGCTTCATTGAGAATGAAAAATTATTGTTCCACTGCTTCCACGACAGTCTAGTAGGACCCACCATGATATGGTATAACTGTTTGAGTAGAGACCAAGTTCAGTCGTGGGGAGACTTAGCCAATGCCTTTTTGGGCCCATATAAATACGCTTTGGGCCTAGCACCAAGTCGTCAGTATCTCCAGGGTACAAAGATGAAACTTGATGAAGGCTTCAAGGAATGCGCTTTGATGTGGCTGTGTTTAGCGACCCATGTGCAGCCTCCCATAGACGAAGAGGAAAGTGACTTCCATGTTTCATGACAACTTTCATATTTCTTCTTTGATAAGATGCTCTGGAAAATGAAGGCCAGCTTTGAGGACTTCATGACAGTAGGAGAGAGAATCGAACATGCACTCCGGGACCTAAGTTTAAAAACCAGACCTACCTAGGAGCAGAAGGAAAGAAAGAGATAAATGGGTACAATTCTCAAGGTTCTCGTGATCGTAAGAGAAGAAGACAGACAGATTCCTCCGAATCACCGAGAAAAATTCCTTGAACAAGTACATATTTAGAGATATTCGGAGTATTCCATCTTGAACATATGGCCTCATCTGGTCAAGGGTTAGTACCTTACCTCCAGGCCAATAAAGATTATGCCCAGCTCATCTGCCCACAGTTTTGATCCATACAGTACATGTGAGTTCTACATTAAGGCACCGGGGCATGACACCAAGAAATTTGGGGTCGTTAATTGAAGAAATCAAGAAGCTGGTTGACGAGAAAGTTGATCCAGTGGTGGAAAAACAAGAAAAGTGGCACAAGCCTACACTACCTTGAAAGGGCCGGAATGAGTCAGTACCCTGGAGATAGTCCGAAGGTCCTACGGTTTTCTCATCATTTCACAAAGAAATTCTCAACAAAAAA
Source organism: Hibiscus mutabilis (assembly GCA_019671005.1). Lineage (NCBI taxonomy): Eukaryota > Viridiplantae > Streptophyta > Magnoliopsida > Malvales > Malvaceae > Hibiscus > Hibiscus mutabilis. Next base: position 12,276,286 of record CM033733.1, read on the forward strand.
AGAAAACTCATTGTTTTTCAGAATAACAAATCACATTTCCATTTAGAAAGTATTTTTTACATTTTTGATTCTTTAAACATTTTATTTTTATGGGGTAGTTTTTGTTCTCCCATATGCATATAGACACATTTTTGAATGGACATATGTATATATCATTTCTATACCAGGTCCACAAATTTTGAATGCAATAGTACCTTTGTTTCAGAGCCAAAGATCAACTCTAAGTTGCTCATATTTAGAAGAGATTGAATGTTGTGAGGATACTGTAAATGTGAGTATCTGCTAGTTTACTTAGGCCAACAGAGGAACATTGCGAGTGTTTAGACAATGGGCAGTTCCCATTTTATGAATTTTTCTTCTCAAGCACTTGTCGTTTAAGATCCTTGAATCGAGAGTTGACCCTAAACCTTTACCCCCTGAAGTCTTTCTCAAGACATCTATGAATGGAATGATGAATTGTATTCTTTCACTTTACTAAGAGAAAGAGATGAAACCAGATGATTGGACACGAAGGCCATAGAACTACGAGCGGAAAATGGATGAAGACGAGTTTATGCTCAGAAAGTAAACCAAGCAACATAAGAAATGGCAATCAGATGGCCGAAGCAATCAAGAGCGAGTAACTAAGTTAAATAGTGTAAGAAGAAGATACATGAAGACTCTACCATTCGATGGGCACCAGTTTAGAAGAGCTTAGTAGAATTGATTACGTTCAAGCGGGAACAAGTGACAATGTCTGGTATAGATACAGTTTGATTTGAGAATACATCCATAGACTCGAATAAGAGAAAAGAGACTCTAGGCTGAAAACCAAAAATGGGCAGTCTAAAAAACAAAAAGAAGAAAAAAAAAGAAAAAAGAAAGGAAGAGGAAAAAAAGAAATAAAGAAAAAGAAAGAAAGAGGAAAAAAATGAAAAAAGAAAGAAAGAAAGAAAGAAAGAAAAAGAAAAAAAGAAAGAGAGAATAATGTATATACTTCACACAAAGATCAAACAATACAAGATCAAGACTTCAACTATAAGGAATGAGCAAGAGATACATAAAGAATCTACAATTTTGAAGATTTGTATAGAAGCTGGAATTGAAGCCAAGTCAAGATAAGTCGGCCCGAAGATTGCCAATTTCGAAAAGAGAAATGACCTTTAGGGTGAAAACCCAAAAATGGACAGTCTAGAGCGATCCCAAAAATGAAGAGGAATGAGTAGTCTGCCTGAGCATGCTGGCAACCAAAATACACTGACCTGAAGATATAGAAGAAGGAAATGAACTATAGGGTGAACACCCAAATGTGGGCAGTCTAGAGCAATCCAAAAAAAAAAAGAAGAAAGAAAGAAAGAAAGAAAGAGGAACATTTCATCTGGGCATACCAATTACAAGAACTCCCAAAAATGTACATAATCCTTCATTCAAGGAGCTTTGGAGGATCAATCATTTATTTACGGAAAACAAGAATCAATACACAGCCATAATGCAAAGTGGGCCAAAAGAAAGAGAATAAGGAAATGAACTTTAGGGTGAAAACCCAAAAACAGGCAATCTAGAGTGATCTCGAAAAAAAATACTCCATGTGAGCATATCCAGATCATACGAGCACAGAGATACGGCTTCGTCTAACCATGAACCAAAGGCCTACATTACAAGCCTCCAAAGACCATTCTGATCATCCATAGATATCCAAGTTGAATGAGAATGTCTTCAGATTTCATTCTTCCTATAAGGGTTAACCTTGCTTCAAGGAACGTCAAACTTCGAAGTGCTTGATCGACACCCAAATGAGGGAAGAATGAGGCATGGTGAGTTAGTGAGATTAAGAGAGCCACCTTAAATGGGTTAGAAATTAGGTATGGGATTATGCCTAATAGACTATAAGAAACTATACATTTGCGTATAGCTCCACAATAGTCAAGATCTTCTAAATATGCGCTTCATTAGAGTTGATCTCTGGCAATTTGAAGCAGATGTGTTATTGTGTTTGATATTTTGGGGGCAAACATGTTTTAAAAGGTTTGACACTTTCTCCCAAAGTTTTGATGTTTACTATTTCCCCCCAAACATTAGTTTTTAAATTGTGTGGCAACATACTTCGAATTGTGTTTACCATTCTCCAAACATTGATTTTCAAAAATGTTTGGCTTTTAAAAAAAGAGAGAAAAAAGAAAAAAGATGTTTACCATCTGTTCCAAACAATGTTTTAAAATGTTTGGTATTCCCTCCAAATTGTGAATTTCAAAATGACTGTTATCTTTTCAAACAATTATTATTATTTTTGTATTAAAATATACACAAGTAAATTACCTTTTGCATTTAAAGAATAAATGATGATGAGATTTAAAGCATAGGGACCAAGAGTTAGTTCCCGTCAAAATGCTACGAGAAGATTAAGAATGAGCTCAGAGGGGGATGAGAGCATTTTTGCTCACCCTAGTGATTAAAAATATATCAAGGCTCTGTATGATGGGTCAGGAAATTCGAAGCAGTGGAGCCCGTGATTGAATGGGGCAACGCCAAGCGAAGAAGATGACAATGGTTCTTACAAGAATAATATAAGGACCAGAATATCATTTATGAAGACAGATGATAACCCTAAAGACAAGAAAGCCTTTCGCACGAAAGATTTGAAAGCATGTTAATTCAGATTTGAAGTGATTGATCAAATGAGGATTTAAGAGCATATAGTGAAAAAGTAAAGAGATGAAGAAATCTGAGGAATGACCTTTCAGGGTGTAAAACTTTAGAACAGAAAAAGATTAAAAGAAAAAAGAGAAGAGAAAAGAAAAAAAAGAGAGAAGAGAGTGAAATAAGAAAAAGAGAAGAAAAAAGAAAAGAAAAAGAGAAAACAGAGAGTGAGAGAAGAAAAAAGAAAAATAAAAAAAGAGAGAAGAGAGAGAGAAGAAAGAAGAAAGAAATAAGAAAAAAAAGAAAAAGAGAGAAAAGAAAGAAAAAAAAAGGAAAAAAAGAGAAGAAGAAAAAAAAACATTACATTGCATTCATCATATAGATAGAGGCATGTCAATTTTTGCTTGTTTTAGATAGGTATTTGAAGAATTGTCAAAAAGTTTGAATAAGTAGATTTTATTAAAGAAAGAAAGATATGTAGCCTTAGTAGCGTGAGTCCAGAAAAATCGGCAGCCTTAGTAGCGTGAGTCCAGAAAGATTTCGGCAGCCTTAGTAGTGTTGAGTCCAGAAAGTTCGGCAGCCTTAGTAGCGTAAGTCTAGAAAGATCGGCAGCCTTAGTAGCGTGAGTCCATAAAGATCGGTAGCCATAGTAGTGTGAGGCCAGATGACGGTAGCCAAAGTAGCGTAAATTCGGATATTAAGTCCTTCGGGCCATCAGTAAGAACTTCGGGCATGATGATAAGACTTTCGGGCCACCAGTAAGTCTTTCGAGCATGGTGATAAGTCATTTGGGCCATCAATAAGTCCTTCGGGCATGATGCGACAGCCTTAGTAGCGTGAGTCCAGAAAGATCAGCATCCTTAGTAGCGTGAGTCTAGAAAGATCGACAGCCTTAGTAGCGTGAGTCTAGAAAGATTTCGGCAGCCTTAGTAGCGTGAGTCTAGAAAGATCGGCAGCCTTAGTAGCGTGAGTCCAGAAAGATTTCGGCAGCCTTAGTAGCGTGAGTCCAGAAAGATCGGCAGCCTTAGTAGCGTGAGTCCAGAAAGATTTTGGCAGCCTTAGTAGTGTGAGTCCAGAAAGATCAACAGCCATAGTAGCGTGAGTCCAAAAATATCGGTAGCCTTAGTAGCGTGAGTCTAGAAAGATCGGCAGCCTTAGTGGCGTGAGTCCAGAAAGATCGGTAGCCATAGTAGTGTGAGTCCAAAAAGATAGGTAGCCATTTTTGCTGTGAATCCCCAAATTTGAATATTTCGACAGCCATAGTAGCGTGAGTCCAGAAAGACAGGTAGCCATTTTTGACGTGAATCCCTAAATTTAAAGAAAGATTTTGGCAGCCATAGTAGTGTGAGTCCAGAAAGATCGGTGGCCATTTTCGGCATGAATCCCCAAATATCTAGAAAGTTCGATAATCGTTTTTGGCGTGAATACCCAAATTTGAAGAAAGATTTCGACAACCTCAGTAGCTTAAGGCCAGAAAGTTCAGCAGCCTCAGTAGCGTGAGTCCAGAAAGATCGGTAGCCAGTTTGGCCCAAATCCCTCATTCGAAGATAAAGGTCCTATATAGGAATGGCCTATATTTTTGATCCATCGCAGTGAAAGGTTCTATATAGGAAGAACCCGTAACTCCGAGACTTCAGAAGCTAAAAGTTCTGTATAGGAAGGACTGGCGGCTCTAGGTTTTGAAGGCTAGCAGTTCTATATAGGAAGAACTCCCAGTCAGAAGAATCCATCGGTGGCGCAAAAGGTTTTATATAGGAAAAACCCGTCGCGTTGAAGGCAAAGAGTTCAATATAGGAAGGACTTCAAGCTTTGTCGTCTCAGGGTGGAAAATTCCTATATAGGAGGGACTCCTAACTCATGACGTCAGAATGAAAGGTTCTATATAGGAAGGACATGTAGTTCTAAGACCAGAAGGTGAAGAAGTTCTATATAGGAAGAACTTACGAGCCTGAAGATTCGGCTAAGGAGAAGCGGAGGGCTCCAGAAGAACACGTGACTCCGAAGCTACAAACAAGGAAGCAGGAAAAAAATGAGTGCTCGGATCTTTGCTTTGTTCTCGTTTCACAAGAACAAGCAAAGAGGGGCAACTGTAATCACTCATTTTTTGTCCGGGTTTTAGTATTATTAGTATTATTTTAATAGTAATATTATTAATATAAAATTAGTGAAAAAAATCATAAAATAATAGTAAAAATAAAATATAAAAAAGTAAAAAAATAATAATTAATTAATTAAAATTAAAAAGCAAAAAAAGGAGGAAATTTGCGTGGAGCCTAGAGCTCCACGTCACCCAAGCTTCCCCCTTGCTTATATAAAGGCATGGGGGGCTTGCAATTCACACACAATTTTGCACGCCAAAAATTCCCATGAAATTGGCAAGCAAATTGGCTCCTCAATTGGGAGCTAGGCCGGCCGCAAGGCTGCCCGGGGTTAGGAGCAATGCCCTCGGCCCCATTTAGTTCGATCCAACATTCGATCGGGGTCCTATTTTGGATCCGATCTAGTTAATTTTTGAAGGGGTCGTGGTAGATCTCGGTAGGGTTCAGTCGGGGTTCGTCATTCGAGCTCCTAGTTAGGTATATTTTCTTCCCTTTTTATTTGTGTTGTAATTTTTATAATTTAATGAAGTATTAGTTAATTTAAATTTGTATTCTTATTTTTTAGTTTGTATGTTTATTTATGTTTTAGATTAATATATTATTTTTGTTAGATTTGTTTTTATTTATGTATTAAATTAATATTTATGAATGTTTTAGATTAGTATTTTATTTATGTTAGATTAGTTTTTATTTATGTATTAGATTAATATTTATGAATGTTTTAGATTAGTATTTTATTTATGTTAGATTTGTTTTTATTTATGTGTTAGATTAATATTTATGTATGTATGTTTCAGATTAGTATTTTATTTGTGTTAGATTGGTATTTTATTATGTTAGTATTTATTTATGAATTGTCAATGCGGTGCCCTTTTATTCGAGCGTAAACGTGGCCAGTATCAAGCGCAATGATGGTGGTCTATCAGTTTACTCTCGAATAACGGGGCCCTTAAAATTTACTCGCACTTATAACCAAATTTTAATTTAATCGTCATTTTAATCCGAAAAGTTTAATATTAATAAAGCGGTAATTATTAAAGTACCAATTTTGGGCGGTGTGGGGGTGCTAATCCTTCTCCATCCGTAACCCACTCCCGAACCCAACAGTTTTAAAATCTCTGGTTTTATGGTGTCCGGCCTACCTTAAGTGACCGGTGGCGACTCCATTCTTAAATAAAATACAGTCTTTTCTAAAACCCACGGAAGAGATTTTTTAAATACCCAAAAAACCACAAACACCCTTAAACTCGTTTTTTTAGTGAAAAAGGATCGCTGTAGAATGAATTACAATTATTGCATGTCTTCGAATCCTTGTAATCATAGCTTAGTTGGAAAATTGGAAAGTTGTTTATTGTTTTTAATTTTTGCATTTTCTTATTGCTTTCATTTTGCATTGCTTGAGGACAAGCAATAGTTGCATTGTTAGAAAGAAAATATATCACAATGACAATTTAGTAAAATTTACCTCTAAGTAATCTTATATTCCCTCAACCAAACATGTAATCTTACATTTCAATGAAATAATACGAAACAATTACGTAATCGCACCCCTAAAAAACATTTCTGATCATACTAATTAAAAACATTTATAACAAAAGAAGAAGATTTCAACAACGTGAGACCAATTAAAGTCTAACTTAAAATGTAAGAACAATCAGTTACATTATAGGTTTATTAAACAGTTTCGATACTGATTAAATTTTATATGTTGTAGTGTTTGCTACTAAGTATTGGAACCAGTGTCTAGGTTTCGACACTTTAAAAATATTTGAACTTTGAATTATAACATATTCGGCGTTAAACTTAAAACCTATAACCGTTTCAATTTTCGTTCCCGCTTCTTTTTCATTAATAGTTGTGCAACTTATTACCCAATTCCAATACTTAACGTGGAGTGTATATATATATATATATCAAAGCTGTAAGGTCACATCCAAAAATTAATGACATTTTTCTCTCACTCCGTTATGCGAACCGATTGGATTCCTCCATTCCTCTAGTTCAAAGTCTTTAAATTGGGACTTTTCACTTTTTTCTTTCACCAATCAAGCCTTCTAAACACAATCTCCTCATCCCCTTCATTTCAAATTTGAATCTGCAAGATTCGAAGGTATTTCTGGAAACCCTATTTTTTTAAATAGCCTTACTTTTTTTTTCGATTTCATGTACTTTCCTTGGCTGACCGTTGATGTTGAAAATATGGTTGCTATTATTGATGAAGTTTTTTTTTTAGATTTCCCGATTATTTTGTTTAAATTTTTTCATGAACTATAAACCCAGTTCTATCAGAGACTGCTGGAAGCAAGGAAAGGCATATTTCTAGAAACCCTAATTTTGTTAAAAAAAACCCTCAGTTTTTTGTTCTTGTTTGGTTTTCATCTACTTTCCATGGATGACTGTTGCTGTTCAAAAATCAGTTGATATAATTTATAGGGTTTTCATAATTTCTGTTAATTTTTTATCTTTAACAAGAAGCTTAAACTCAGTTCAATCAAATCATGCCTGCTGGAATCAAAGGTATATTTCTGGAAACCCAAACTTTTTTCTTAATCATTCCCTTGCTTTTGATTGGTTTTCATTTACTTTCCATGCCTCATCGTTGATGTTGACAAATAGGTCGATATTATTGTTTGGGTTTTTAAGATTTCCCGCTAAATTCGTTTAAAATTTAATAGGAACCCTAAGCCCAGTTGAATCAAAGGTATTTCTAGAAACCCTTAAATTTTTACATAGTATTAGAGTTTCTTTTGTTTGGATTTCCAATTATTTCCATGGTTTAGCTTTCAACTTGGGAATTGCTTGATATTATCGATGTGTTTGGCTTTGTCTTTAAAACATGTTTGATATTACTCATGGGTTCCACTGAATTTTCTCTTGTTTTCATATACTATATGATGGGGTTGGCCAAATTTTTGAATTTGTGATGTTCATCGACTTGCAATCAATTGTTTTATTTCTTACAGGATCCCTAAACCCAAATCCTACTCAACCCTTCTTTACTCTACCCATCAACCATGCAACGACCAACCAAACGTCAAAATCATGTTGAGCCAACACCATCTATTGATGAATCATGTTTTAGAGACGAGGATGATAAGACCAAATTTTATAAACATTTCTACAATAGACCAATTCGTAAAGAACATGTTGTGGACATGAGTTCCATTTAGAACCCAGACTACAACTTCAAAATAAAGTCAACTTTCACGAAATGGGGTTGGAATGATTTTCTTGAAATCAAACGGAGGGTTTGTGAAAGACTTGTACGGGTCTTTTATAGTAATGCCACAACTGTACGTGAGCCAAATTCATTTGAGACCATAGGCATCAACTCTTATGTTATGGATAAGAAACTCTTTATCACCCCCTAATCAATTACATCTGATTTAGTTATTGAAAATAAAGGCCCTTATGATGAAACTGATACCAACTCTATTGAAAAGTAAAAAGACCATAGCCCCATAAATCTTCCTTTTGAAGAGAGAACCTTTCACCTTATTGTGGCATGGTTTTTTTGATCTTCCGGTGGGAAGGCATGAACAATTCGAGAGATTGATTATTGGTGGCTTAAACAATATCGAACTAAGGTTGCTCCTAACATTGCCAAAGACCATTTTCCTTCAGCTAGTATACTTTGTCATTAAGGGCCATGGGGCTTCAACCTCTCTTCCATATGCCTGTGTCCTTACACACATCTTTTAGAAGAATAATGTCAATTTTTCTTTAGACCTACCTGTCTCTTTAAAGGAAAAGATTGAAATTCATTCGGCCCGCAAATACGAATACCTCTTTTGAAAAAAATCATTGTATTTATAAGGACTCAAAAGATGTCGCCAACTACTAAAATGTGGAAAAACATTCCCCTTCTCCTGCCGAACAAGTTTCTTCTACAAATCGAGAGGAGATTACGATGAAGTCACTGCTTGACTACATGGTAACTTGTCGTCAACATGTTGATTCGCAGTTAGCTTACCTTCGTAACCATGCTGATTTGCAGTTCGCGGAGATTCAAAACCATGCTAACTCTCAATTTGTTGAGCTTCATAAGCATGATAATTCTCAGTTTGCAAATATTTGCAAGGAAATGGCCTCCCTTCGTCAAGAATCCAGTAACCACAAGACGGATTACTAGACTTTTAATATAATGACATTTGAAGTTGTTAATATTTTTTTTGAAATTTCATGCGTATGGACTTAATATTTGATGGACTTTCTTTTATTTTATTTCAGTTACATTTCTGCACATTTAACATTCTATTGATTTTTTATTATTTTTTGTCAAAATTTTATATTGTTCTTTTAATCCTCTCCACTTCCATCTTTGCACAGTGCAACGTCAACTGTTTGAGTTTTCCTTCGATGATGTCTACTGGAAGTTCTAAATCACGAGCTGAAGGAAACATTGTCCACCATTATTGTGGATTGCAATAACCAGTTTGCCCTTCAACTGTACCACGGAGCAAAGGGGAGAGGTTTTATGGATGTGCTACATGCCTCGAGGTATTAAGTAATAAGTTGTTGTTCCAGTGTTTCGATTAATGCGTTATTTTGAATTTCTTTTACACATTTGTAGAGCGTTGTTATTGCTTTAAATGGATTCACAATGATGGAAATTCGATCGATGTTTAAGAATTGAGAAATCGGGTTCAAACGTTGTTGGCTAAAAATAGGGAAATTAGAATTCATAATGCCAAATTGCAGAAAATGGTGAATATGAATGCAGTAAGAAGGTTGTACAAAAGACTAGAGAAATTCGAAGTCGGAAGATAAAACCTGAAAAACAATGCAATGTTCTATAACTCTGTTTTGATTATTTCATGGCAGTGTTATGTTGTAATAAATTTTTTCATCTACAGATATGAACACGATCCAACATACCTTCTAACAAACAATTCCAGAACTTTGGAAACTAACAACAATTTATCATCAATGTAATTTGAAATACTCACAAGTCACAGCACAACTATTAAGAAATCTAAACCTATTTTGTAACCTGAGTGAAAGTTGTACTCCAATACGATTCAATTTAGAAATCTCTTATGCACTTTACTGACACGTCATCTTATTATCATAATTCTCTACTGTAAGTGTCTACATGTCTTCTCTTGTTAAGAATCTTAGTTGTAATAGAACTAAGAGTTTTGATACTCAAACATATAAAATGTACCCATTCCTGTAAAGTTTCGATGCTAATCGTGTACAATGTTCACGTTTATGTCTAGTTACGTGTTCATATATAATTGGGAGTATCAAAATGTATATAAGAGGTTTGATACTTATAACGAGAACGTCCAATTTAGATGATACTATAACCTGTAAGATTTTAAGTTCATATTGAAGAATATCAAAATGCAAGGTTTAGTATCGATGCTAAAACAATGCCAATCATGTTTAACAATACAGCTCTGCTTAAATTGTCAAAATCCCATTACATTTGGTACATTTGTTCCAGGAACCGAAGTGTGCTGAGAAATATGATCTCCCACAAAAACAAAAATTAGATTAACAACTATGATCTAAAATTTGATACATGGTTCACTACTATTAAGTTAGCTTAGTTCAGTTAAAATTAATGGAAGAAGAGTTTGTTTTCATGTTTTCGTAGTCTGTAGATATATCAGATGTGATGTTCAATTCCTAAATTATTTGTTCTTTCTTATGTCGTCTCCTGGAATTACGTACACAAACATCGTCTTTGTTTGCGGAAGGTGGAGAACCTCTTAGGATTCTTGATGAACTAACATCGTCATCAAAATTTACATGCAGCTCGATGTTGGTACCCCTTACACAGTTGTATCTCCTAAACATCTTGCGAAGGTCGCAAGCATTATGTAATACCCCTAACCCGATTTAGAAGTAAATCGAACTAGGGAGTGTTACCAAACAAGCAAGGGATGGCTTAGCTAAAGTAAGCTCAAGATTCGAATCCTAAAGATAACCTAAAGTTGCGGGGTATTAAAATTTTTCTTCATTCTTAAAACACAAGTTACTTTTCTATCCATGATGTCCTATAAGGTTTTAAATCCTTATCCTTAACTAAAATGTCCAATTTTAATAAGAGACTAAGGATTTCGAATAGATGTATCATTCACAAGGTTCGGTCATTCCATCAATTCTATGGCAAGGGGGTACCTATTAAGGTCTAAGATTTTAGCCAATTTGTATCATTCATTTTATCTGAGCTTTTACCTAGATTAGAATTATAAGCTTAAGTTCATACCAAAGCAAAACCACCCAAGGTCATCATCCAAACATTCGAATACTACAACCAATCATATATCCATATTCAAACAACCGTTCGTTTTCTCATGTCAAATATAATTTAGCTACCAACAGTTATTCAAAAATTATACCTAAATTAACTTAGCCAACAAGAAAGCATTCGAATACAATCTAACATATCTTAGGAAACAAGCAACTATTCAATCACCATATTAAACAAGCTTAGCCAACAAGAAACCAAAATGCATAATAGACCATATACATATAGTGTAGCAACTTAAGAGACATATACACATGTGTGACCAAAAAGGGTATCCAAATGCACTATGCATAATTAACAACTATGTGCCACCGACTAGGAGTTCTTAAGAGATTACAAAACATACATCTTGACGCTTGTGATCTCGTCGGATACCCGCAAGAAATTTTCACCCTAAAATTGCATTGAAAGGATAGAGTAAGCATAAACTTAGTGAGGTAGCTTTAAGTGACTAATAGCATGAAATAATAATTTATCCTTCCACCAAAGTCTATTAATCACATAAAATTCTAAGCTTGGACAAGAAATTAGCCATTTTAAAATAAGACATTCTAACCAGCATTCACATATATACATGGGTACTCAAACAAAGCATATGAATATATACACATGGGTATTCGAACCAAGCTTAAACATATATACACATGGGTATCTGAACAAACCATATGCATTTAAGCATTCAAAGAAGATATAGATATGTAAGCATTCCATCAAAGCATATCTATTCAACCAAAAAGATATTCATTAATCATTAGATACATATTACTTGTTATACGAGTCATTACAATAATTCATTGATTTAACTTATAAACTTTTTGTGGTTTCCCTTTAACATAGCCTATCGATACGTAAGTTACTTGTCAATTACTTATCAAACAAGTTATCGAACATAGCATGTCATGATCAAGTGTTACTTGTCTCTTACTTATCAAACAAGTTATCAAACATAGCATGTCATGATCAAGTGTTAATTTTCTATTACTTATCAAACAATTCATCAAACATAGCATGTCATGATCAAGTGTTACTTGTCTATTACTTATCAAACAAGTTATCTAACATAGCATGTCATAAGCATGATTTTTACTTATCGTATAAGCTATCAACGTAACATGTCATGAATTTAAGTTATCATGTAAGCTATCAAACATAGCATATCATAGCCTTATGTTACTTGTCATATAAGATAGCAAGCATAGCATATTATAGACACGGTTTACTTATCATTAAAGGTGAAAAACATAACATATCATAGACTTGAATTACTTGTCACCAAAGGTATAAAAAATAACATATCATAAACATGTGTTACTTGTCATATAGAATAGCAAGCAAAGCATATTATAGGCATGGTTTACTTATCATCAAAGCTGTAAAACATAACATATCATAGGCTTGAATTACTTGTCACCAAAGGTATAAAACATAATATATCATAAACATGTGTTACTTGTCATATAAGATAGCAAGCATAGCATATTATAGACATGGTTTACTTATCATCAAAGGTGTAAAACATAACATATCATAGGGTTGAATTACTTGTCACCAAAGGTATAAAACATAACAAACCATAAACTTGTGTTACTTTTCAAATAAGATAGCAGGCATAGCATATTATAGGCATGAATTTCTTGTCATAAGAGGCTTTAAGATAATTTATTAACTTAGCTTGCAAATTTCATTATTTGTCTTTAACATAGCCTTGAGAATCAAGTAGTCTAGGTACACGAATCCCCAACCAACTGTCGCCAACAAAAGGTACTCAAAGTACCGGTCAATCCCTCTTACTGTCGCTAAGTGACCATAACACTTCACTCCTACTGTCGCCAAATAAGGACCATATTCCAGTACCGTAGTCCACCCCAAACACGAGCTCTATGGACTCTATGGCATGCCAACTATACCTATGACTAACTCGAAACTCAGGCTATTCAATTAGATATCATCTTATCAGAATCAGAGATGAGCTTAGCTCCTTATCCAGGTATTATAATAGCGTATCATATTAGTATCAGAAATGAGCATAGCTTCAAATTCATATACTTACATAAGCAAGGCTTATATCTTATCATACCAAACATATATGACCACATGTATAGTTTTTAATTATATCATGCATTCAACCAAGTATTACATATCATTGGGTACTTTACAATTAAGTACTCTCCTTGAATCCAAGCTTAAGCATTAGCATAATTAAATGAACAAGTAATATGAACTTAAAGCAATTGAGAATGCTCGGGATGGTTTCAATCTTATCCCGAGACTTTAAGCTACACTCATAGTTTAATCCAAGCTAAGCATGTTCTTGAATCACAATTCCTTTTTGCTTTCTACAATGTTAACAGCCTTGGACCTTGTCTCCTCAACCAGTTCATGATCTGTTACAATGACAAGTACAAACACACATCAAAATCTATTCTATTGTGCTATAAGCAAGATCATACATTCTTGTACACTAAAACAGCCCCAAATACATATGTATACATATATATATATATACAACAGTCCTATATACTTTCATATATATATACACACATATATATAACAGTCCCTAATACATAGATTTACAATCATATAGGCACAAAACAGTCCATGACATTCACAAGTATCCAAAACAGTCCTTAATTCATGGTCATACAATTATATATGCTTAAAACAGTCCACTAAAGCTCATATATATGCAAAACAGTTCCACTTACATATTCTTACATATATTTCCACCAAATAGTCCATAAATGTGCATATATATTCAAAACAGTTCCACTTACATATGCATACATATATCTACACCAAACAGTCCACAAATGTTCATGTTATATGCAAAACAACCCATGTTCTTATTACAAAGCAGTCCCCCTATTTAATGTATAAAACAACCCATTCTTATTTCTAAACAGTACCTTATGTGAATAAGCAATTCCTTAACAGCCTTGAAATGTAAAGACAACCCTCCCTAGATTTTTAACAGTTTAAAACAGTTTCAAAGCAATCCTATTATGATCAAATTAGCACTTAGATGAATTAATTGGTCCATAACAATTTCCACCAAACAATGTAACCACAAAATCAGTTGCAAGCACCACATCTCAAGCAACAATGGTCCTTCCAAGTATTCTATATATCTCAACGTCAAAAGTATTCATTCTCAAGCACTTTAGCATAGTTAAATCACACTATAAATTTCTTCAAAACATGGGAATCTATTATGCATGCATTCGAATGATCTAATAGAAAGTTCTTATTCACATCCAAGTTGTAACTATTGAAATCACATAGTTCAATATTCATCGCAAATTAAACCATTAGCAATTGTCTAAAGACATCCCAAACCATCTCTGAAACAGAACACACTCCTAACAACAATTAGAAGATCAATCAAACAAATCAATCCCCAAACATAGCCATGATGAACATTGTTAACAAGTTTAACATCTTAATTAGCCCCTAATTTTTTTCAAGGTTTCGGATGTAATCCATATCTATAATTCTTTAAGCAAATTACATGATTACATAACAAGTCAAAGATGCACATAACTCATATGGCCTAAAATTACAATAAGAAAGTTTATATATATATATATAACAACTCTAATTGTATGGGTGCTCTTAGAATAACATAGTTGAATTCTTTAGACTTTAATCTAATTTAGAAAGCAAAGAATAAGAATTTCATACCCTTCTTTACTAACCGCTTCGTTGGAAGGCAAGAATTGGTCCAAATGAATTCTAGAACTCATGGTTCTCTTGCTCTCTCTCTCTCTCTTTCTCTAAATTCATGAAAGCTTCGGCCCTTAAGGAGAAATAGAGGGGGATAGAGTTCTTGCTATCTCCACTGAACCTCCCCCTTCCAACATGTCCATACTTCCAATTTACATGTGTAAAGACCATAGAGCAAAGCTTCTTTAGCATACAAGTTCTTCATTTTTCCATTTTTTGATTTAGTACAATTAGTAATGGCCATTCTTTCTTCCTTCCTTTTTGAATTAGTCCTAGACCCTTAATTCAATCTAATTTATAAATGGATCAAGGCATTTAAATTGCATTTAAATTGGTAACATACTACTAAGCCAATCTTTGGGGTATTACAATTCTCCTCCCCTAAAAGAAAATTCGTCCTCAAATTTTCCTATGGTGTGAAGATGAGGATATTGTCCCTTTTTGTTTGTCTCAGGTTCCTAAGTTGCTTCTTTTGGTCTTGTGATTTCTCCATTAAACTCTGACAAAGGGAAACAGACTTGTTACGAATCTTTCTAATTCCATGATCTAGGATTTAAACCGGTTATTCTTTATAGGATAGATCAGGGTTAAGTTCTACTTTTCAGGGTCTAATACATGAAAGGGATTTGAAATAAAGTATGAATCTAATGGAACTCCTTAAGAAGAGCTAAACGATATGCAACAAGACCAATCTCTTCAAAAATTTCAAATATTCCAAAGAAACGAGAACTAGGCCTTTCTTTCTTTTCAAGTCTGAAAACTATCTTCCATACAATGCTTCACAATGAGATATCAAGATGGATGTCTGATAATTGTTATTGTAGGAAAACTTAGCCAATGGTAAGAATTTCTCCTAATTCTTTCCAAAATCAACCACACAAGTCCAAAGCATATTTTTTAAAATTTAGATTACCCTTCTTCGATTGTCCATTAGTTAGGGCTGTATTGAGATTGATTTAAGTTTTGAAAGCTTTTTGTAAGGAGCTCCAAAATCTTGAGGTAATCTGAGGACTTCTATTCGAGTTTATGGATGTAGGAACATCATGTAAATGTATCATTTCTCAGGCATACAGCTCGGCTAGGTGGTCTAAATTCAAGTTCGTCCAAAAGGTATGAAATGTGCTAACTTAGAAAATCTATTGATTACCACCCAAACTGCATCATTCTTTTTGGAGAGAAGGGTAGACCATTCATAAAGTCCATAGCTATACGATCCCATTTCCATTCAAGTAATTCGATGAGTTTCAAAAGTCCCGTGGGAACCCGATGTTCAGCTTTAATTTTTTGACAAGTTAGACACTTGAATACAAACTATATAATAGTAGACTTCATTCCTGGGCACCAGTACATCTCTTTCAAATCCTTATACATCTTAACAGATCCGGGATGGATCGAAAAGGGACTACTATGAACCTCCGAAAGCATTTTTCTTTTAATGGTTTCTTCATTTGGTACACAAACTTTATTTCGAAAATAGAGTAAGCCATTAGAATTTAGAGAAGAGTCCGAATTAGGTTTATATGTTAGTTTAAGCAAGATCATGATCTGATTACTGTAGAGACTTGATCTTGGAGACTAGGTCGGATTGGACTTAAAGCTCGACTAAGAGCTTTTAACCCCCTTTTGTAATTCAAAATAAGCATTGACCGCAACAGAGGCTATCGAATGTTTGCGACTGAGCGCATCAACCACTACATTTGCTTTTCTCGGATGGTAGTCAATGACTGAAACATAATCTTTAAGTAGCTCCCTCCACCTTCTTTGTCTAAGGTTTAATTCTTTTTGAATCAAGAGATATTTGAGACATTTATGATTTATGAACAAGTAATACCTCTCTCCAAAGAGATAGTGTCTCCAAATCTTAAAGGCAAAAACAATCACGGCAAGTTCAAGATCATGAGTCGGATAATTCAATTCATAAGGTTTCAATTTTCGGGGAAAGTAAGCTACAACTTTTCCTTCCAATATGAGCCCGTATCCTAATCTGAGATAGAATGCATCACTGAAAACTGTGAAGTCTTTTCCCGATTCAAGTTGTGTCAAGACCAAGGCATGAGTAAGAATTTACTTCAATCTATCAAAGCCTCATTGTTAGCTTTCTAATCAAACCAAGGGCATATCCTTTCGAAGGAGCTTGGCTAGGGGTGAATAAGATAGAAAACTATTTAACAAAAATTTGGTAATAACTGGTTAACCCCAGAAAACTTTTGACTTCACCAACATTTCTCGAGGTCTTCAATTAGCATCTGATTGAATCTTCTTAGGATCAACTTTAATCTCTTCTATAGATATTACATGATCGGGGAAGGACACTGAGAATAACAAAAATTCGTATTTACTGAACTTTGCATAGAGTCGATGGTCTCGAAGTATTGTAAAACAATTCGAAGGTGTTTTGTACGTTCATCCTTATCTTTGGAATAGGTGAGAATATCCTCGATGTAGACAACCACAAACTTGTCCAAATAAGGCTTAAAACTTAGTTCATAAGGTCCATAAATACGGCTAGAGCATTTGTTAAGCCGAAAGGCATTACGAGAAACTCATGGTGACCATATCAGTTTATCATAACTTTATTGTCCAGAGAATTAGTGGCAACAAGATTTCAATTTGTAGGTTCAGAAATTAATTTAAATTTCTCGATGAGGGCTGAACATATAAAGGAATGGGCTGATCCAGAATTAAACAAGGCATATACAGGTTTTCAGTAAAATTCAATTATACCCGCGAAGATGTAAGCTTTGATATTGAGCTAACTTGTCTATCGGAGCCACCTAGTTGCACAATCAAAGGAAGAACGGGAGGAGTTGAAGGGTTTTTGCATCAAAAAGGCAACAAATTGATTGAATATTTCCATCATACTAAATAAATATTCTTACTACACAGATGGATTTGAGGAGCTTTTTGCTGCTAATTCGCAGCATTTTGAGGATTTTGTTGTTCCTGATTCATACTTACACTACCTCCTTCATTGAAGGAGCCAACTGGGGTTTTATTTCCCTGCTCCAAATGTGTTTCAGATATTTCTACTAATTATTAACACATAAGTGGGCATTTATCAGACGTAGATCACAAGCACTTATCAAATTTAACTCCTAGGTGGCACATGTAATAAATGATGATGCAACGAGACTCAGTTTAGTCCTAGAACCGATTAAACTCTCGCTCTGATACCAATAAATGTAACACACCTAACCTAATTTAGAAGTAAATCAAACTAGGGAGTGTTACCAAACAAGCAAGGGATAGCTTAGCTAAAGTAAGCTCAATATTCGAATCCTAAAGATAACCCAAAGTTGAGGGGTATTAAAATTTTTCTTCATTCTTAAAATACAAGTTACTTTTCTATCCATGATATCCTATAAGGTTTTAGATCCTTATCCTTAACTAAAATAACCAATTTTAATAAGAGACCAAGGATTTCGAGTGGATGTATCTTTTACAAGGTTCGGCCGTTCCATCAATTCCACGGCAAGGGGGTACCGATTAAGGTCTAAGATTTTAGCCAATTTGTATCATTCATTTTATCTGAGTTTTTACCTAGATTAGAATTCTAAGCTCAAGTTCATACCAAAGCAAAACCACCCAAGGTCATCATCCAAACATTCACATACTACAACCAATCATATATCCATATTCAAACAACCGCTTTTTTCATGTCAAATATAATTTAGCTACCAACAGCTATTCAAACATCATACCTAAATTAACTTAGCCAACAAGCAAGCATTCGAACACAATCTAACATATCTTGGCAAACAAGCAGCTATTCAATCACCATATTAAACAAGCTTAGCCAACAAGCAACCAAAAGGCATAATAGACCATTTACATATAGTGATAGCTACTTAAAAGACATATACACATATGTGACCAAAAAGGGTATCCAAATGCACTATGCATAATTAACAACTATGTGCCACCAAGTAGGAGTTCTTAAGAGATTACAAAACATACAACTTGATGCTTGTGATCTTGTCTGAACTCAAAGGATACCCGCAAGAAATTTTCACCCTGAAATTGCATTGAAAGGATAGAGTAAGCATAAACTTAGTGAGGTAGCTTTAAGTGACTAATAGCATGAAACAGTAATCGATCCTTTCACCAAAGTCTATTAATCACATAAAATTCTAAGCTTGGACAAGAAATTAGCCATTTTAGAATAAGACATTCTAACCAGCATTTACATATATAATAGGTACTCAAACAAAGCATATGCATATATACACATGGGTATTCGAACCAAGCTTATACATATATACACATGGGTATCCGAACAAAGCATGTGCATTTAAGCATTCAAAGAAGACATAGAATTGTAAGCATTCCATCAGAGCATATCTATTCAACCAAAAAGATATTCATTAATCATTAGATATTACTTGTTATACAGGTCATTACAGTAATTCATTGATTTAACTTATAAACTTTCGTGGTTTCTCTTTAACATAGCCTATTGATACGTAAGTTACTTGTGTATTACTTATCAAACAAGTTATCGAACATAGCATGTCATGATCAAGTGTTTTTTGTCTATTACTTAATAAACAAGTCATCAAACATAGCATGTCATGATCAAGTGTTACTTGTCTATTACTGATAAAACAAGTTATCAAACATAGCATTTCATAAGCATGATTTTTACTTAATTGTATAAGCTATCCACGTAACATGTCATGAATTTAAGCTACTTATCATGTAAGCTATCAAACATAGCATATCATAGACTTATGTTACTTGTCATATAAGATAGCAAGCATAGCATATTATAGGCATGGTTTACTTATCATCAACGTTGTAAAACATAACACATCATAGGCTTGAATTACTTGTCACCAAAGGTATAAAACATAACATATCATAAACATGTGTTACTTTTCATATAAGATAGCAAGCATAGCATATTATAGGCATGATTTACTTATCATCAAATGTGTAAAACATAACATATCATAGGCTTGAATTACTTGTCACCAAAGGTATAAAACATAACATATCATAAACATGTGTTACTTGTCATATAAGAAGTAAGCATAGCATATTATAGGCATGGTTTGCTTATCATCAAAGGTGTAAAACATAACATGCCATAGGCTTGAATTACTTGTCACCAAAGGTATAAAACATAACATATCATAAAAATATGTTACTTGTCATATAAGATAGCAAGCATAAAATATTATAGGCATGAATTTCTTGTCACAAGAGGCATTAAGATAATTCATTAACATAGCTTGCAAATTTCATTATTTGTCTTTAACATAGCCTTGAGAATCAAGTAGCCTAGGTACACGAATCCCCAACAAACTATCGCCAATAAAAGGTACTTAAAGTACCGGTCAATCCCTCCTACTGTCGCCAAGTGACCACAACACTTCCCTCCTACTGTCGCCAAATAAGGACCGTAGTCTAGGTCCGTATTCCACCCCAAACACGAGCTTTATGGACTCTATGGCATGCCAACTATACCTATGACTGCTTGAAACCTGGGCTATTCAATTAGATCTTATCTTATCAGAATCAGAGCTGAGCTTAGCTTAGCTCCTTATCCAAGTATTCGAATAGCGTATCTTATTCATATCAAAGATGAGCATAGCTTCAAATTCATATACTTACATAAGCAAGGCTTATATCTTATCATACAAAACATATATGACCACATGTATAGTTTTCGATTATATCATGCATTCAACCAAGTATTACATATCATTGGGTACTTTACAATTAAGTACTCACCTTGAATCCTAGCTTAAGCATGCGACATAGCATAATTAAATGAACAAGTAATATGAACTTAAAGCAATTGAGAATGCTCGGGATGGTTTCAATCTTATCCCGAGACTTTAAACTACACTCACAGTTTAATCCAAGCTAAGGATGTTCCTGAATCACAATTCCCTTTTGCTTTCTACAATGTTACTAGCCTTGGACCTTTTCTCCTCAACCAGTTCATGGTCTATTACAATGACAAGTACAAACACACATCAAAATCTATTCTATTGTGCTATAAGCAAGATCATACATTCTTGTACACTAAAACAACCTCAAATATATATGTATACATATATATATATACATACAACAGTCCAATATACTTTCATATATATATATATATATATATATAATAGTCCCTAATACATAGATATACAATCATATAGGCTCAAAAAAGTCCATGACATTCACAAGTATCCAAAACAGTCCCTAATTCATAGTCATCCAATTATATATGCTTGAAACAGTACACTAATGCTCATGTATATGCAAAACAGTTCCACTTACATATGCATACATATATCTGCACTAAATAGTCAACAAATGTCCATATATATGCAAAACGGTTCCACTTATATATGCATACATATATTTGTACCAAACATTCCACAAATGTTCATATATATGCAAAACAGCCAATGTTCTTATTACTAAACAGTCCCCCTATTTGATGTATAAAACAACCCCTTCTTATTGCTAAACAGTCCCTTATGTGAATAAGCAATTCCTTAACAGCCTTGAAATGTAAAAACAACCCCTCCCTAGATTTTTAACAATTTAAAACAGTTTCAAAGCAATCATATTATGATCAAATTGGCCCTTAGATGAATTAATTGGTCCATAACAATTTCCACCCAATAATGTAACCACAAAATCAATTGCAAGCACTACATCTCAAGCAATAATGGTTCTTCCAAGTATTCTATCTATCTCAACATCAAAAGTATTCATTCTCAAGCATTTTAGCATAGTTAAATCACACTATTAATTTCTTCAAAACATGGGAATCTATTATGCATGCTATTCGAATGATCTAATAGAAAGTTCTTATTCACATCCAAGTTGTAACTATTGAAATCACATAGTTCAATATTCATCACAAATTACACAATTAGCAATTGGCTAAAGACATCCCAAACTATCTCTAAAACAGAACACACTCCTAACAACAATTAGAAGATCAATCAAACAAATTAATCCCCAAACATAGCCATGATGAACATTGTTAACAAGTTTAACATCTTAATTAGCCCCTAATTTTCTTCAAGGTTTCGGATGTAATCCATATCTATAATTCTTTAAGCCAATCACATGATTACATAACAAGTCAAAGATGCACATAACTCGTACGGCCTAAAATTACAATAAGAAAGTTTATATTTATATAACAAATCTAATTGTATGGGTGCTCTTAGAATAACATAGTTGAATTCTTAAGACTTTAATCTAATTTAGAAAGCAAAGAATAAGAATTTCATACCCTCCTTTATTAATCCCTTCATTGGAAGGCAAGAATTGGTCCAAATGAATTCTAGAACTCATGGTTCTCTTGCTCTCTCTCACTTTCTCTAAATTCATGAAAGCTTTTGGCCCTTGAGGAGAAATGGAGGGGATAGAGTTCTTGCTATCTCCACCGAACCTCCCCCTTCCAACATATCCATACTTCTAATTTACATGTGTAAAGACCATAGAGCAAAACTTCTTTAGCATGCAAGCTCTTCATTTTTCCATTTTTCGATTTAGTATAATTAGTAATGGCCATTCTTTCTTCCTTCCTTTTCGAATTAGTCCTAGACCCTTAATTCAATCTAATTTATAAATGGATCAAGGCATTTAAATTGTATTTGAATTGGTAACATATTACTAAGCCAATCTTTGGGGTATTACACATTACATATCTTTAGCATGTAATGAGCTTCAGGGCCGGGCTCATCAACGGGGATTTTGGCTTCCAATACAGACAATTGCTTCCTTGATGATTTGCTAACCTCCATGGAAATCAACTCAAACAAATCATCCTTTTTGATGTTGTTGTTGAATGAAGTGTAGAGGTATGTTCCTAAAAAGAAAGCAGTTGAAGAAAATCCTGCCATAATTTTAAAATTTTTCTGCAAAATATGTAGAAGTATTTATAGAAGATTTGTAAGGGTAAAATTTGGGTTTGGCACCTAAAATGTTATCGATAATTAGTTTGGTGTTAGATACTTAAAATGTTATCGATAATTAGTTTGGAGTTCGGTACCTAAAATGTTACCGGTATTTAGTTTGGGGTTAGGCACCTAAAATGTTACTGGTATTCAGTTTGGGCTTCAGCACCTAAAATGATACTGATAATCAGTTTGGGATTTGACACCTAAATTGTTAGCGATAATTAGTTTTGGGTTCGGCACCTAAAATGTTACAAATAATTAGTTTTGGGTTTGGCACCTAAAATGTTATCGGTATTTAGTTTAGGGTTTGACACCAAAAATGTTAATGACATTCAGTTTGGGGTCCGGCACCTAAAATATTACCCAAAACGAGTTTCAGGTTGGACAACTAAAATGTTACCGATATTTACTTTGGGGTTCGACACTTAAAAGGTTACTGACAATGGGTTTGGGGTTTGTGATCTATAATGTTATCGAAAACCAGTTTTGCATTTTGAATCTAAAATGTTACCGGAAATCAATTTAGGGTTCGGACCCTAAAATGATAATGAAATTCAGTTTTGGGATCGACACCTAAAATGTTATCTACATTCAGTTTGGCGTTAGGGAACCTAAACTATTACCGAGATATTGAACTTTTTAAGTTGAGTGAAACATTTCATCTGCCACCTAAAATGTTATCAAAAACCAGTTTGAGTGGTTAGGGAACCTAAAATATTACGAGCATATTGGACTTTTTAAGTTCAAAGGGAAGCATTTAACTCGGCACCTAAAATGTTACCTACATTCAGTTTGACTCTAAAATGTTAATAAAATACAGTTTCGTGATCGACACCAAAAACGTTATCTACATTCAGTTTGGCGTTAAGGAACCTAAATTATTACCGAGATATTGAACTTTTTAAGTTCAGTCAAACATTTCATTCACCACCTAAAATGCTACCAAAAACCAGTTTTAGTGGTTAGGGAATCTAAAATATTACGAACGTATTTCACTTTCTAAGTTCAAAGAAAAACATTTAACTCGGCACCTAAAATGTTAGAAAAAAACAATTTAAGAGTAAAATATTTTATTAGCCAACTAAAAATATTAACTAAAACCTTTTTAAATTGATTGGTAACCTGTAATTAGAAAAACAGATGCTGCCGTATAATAGCCGCATTTAAGCTGCCGCACAGCAGGCCTACCCCGTTAAAACAGTGATTCAGGTATACCCTGTGTTCCACATACTGATCCAGCACAGCTAAGGTGGCATCAACACATATAAAACAAGTTCTGGACTGCCGCGTGCAAATTTGACAAGATTCAAAAGCAATTTGGTGAGCAGCACAGTGGCATCTCCCTTTCAAGAAATATTAGTTTGATCTTTATCGTTTCCGTTGAGTCATTCTACATCGAAACCCGAATTAAGGAAGCTGTATATTATGTGATGGTATCAGGTATGTTACTCCAATTATATTCCCACCATCTAACAGTATGGGTTTATCTTCATTTAATATGAAAAAGTAAACGAAATAATATTGCAAATCAAGGTAGACTGGATGCAGTGCCACTTTCTTCTAATAATAATAATAATAATAATAATAATAAACGTAATGTAATAGTCTCTGCATATGAAAGCTGAAAATATTCTGTGTTCGAAATATAACCCTAGGCTTGCGCGGAGACTCAGTTGAAAAAATAATTTATCTGACCTGCCGAATTCGAACAAGAGACCTGAGAATTGCTTTGTAAGAAAGCACCAATCATCTGCTCTACCAACTGAGCTAAGGTCAGGATTTCAAGTTCATATTAATATATTATAATATAGTTCTACATTTTTTTGACTGCTAGATTTTGAGATGCCAACGTCTGCAATGCTTACACACCGCAAGGTTATATGTATCAACGGGCTGATGATTCATTACGTCTATTGTCCCGATGCTACTTATGGTCACGTCCCCTTTTGTTCGACTTTCCAGAGTACTTAGAAGTCTCGACTACTCTTTTTTCGGAGTCAGAATTCACAAGCTGACTAGGCATTTCCAAGGATTCTTTGCTATCTCGTTCAAAAAGAAAAATACTTTGATATCGTTTGCCTTGTTCACCACTGCATCGAACTTAGCAATGTCCAACGCAAGCAAATAAATCTTGATTTCTTTCACCATGCCATAACGGAAACGGTTGCAGCGTTACCTTTCATTTGGAGCCAGCTCAGGGGAATATTAGCTCAACCTTACAAATTTGACTTCATATTTGGCTACCGACATATGTCCTTGGACCAAGGTCGCGCTTACGAGCATCTTGATACCGAGTACCTAAATACTTCCGCCTTAATGTTGCTCGAAAGAACGTCTAATTAACCTGATTGCCAACAACCTCAGCTCCAATAGTGGTCCACTAATGGTAGGCATCACCGTTAAGCAACGAAACAACCAAGCCTTTCTGCGTCATTGCAGGTTATTTGCTCTAAGATGTGTTCCACACTCTCCAACTAGCGCTCAGCATCCATTTACATAGCACAAAGTGTTGGAAGGCTCAAACGATCAACCGAAATAACCAAGAGGGGGATGAATAGGATTTCTGTTTTGGTGGATGAATGGCTAAGTAATAAAAATATTGACACGACGATTTATATCAGGTTCGACTTCTAAACCAAGTCTACCTTCACTACCTTTGCTATCCACACCAAGGATTTTCTCAAATCCACTAGATTTGTTTTCCTTTTTTCCAAGCTCAAGGAGACAACCAAGACTTATACCCCAAAGTCTTGAAACACTATCTTACAAGAGGAAACAAATTTAGCAAACTAAAGAAAACCTCACAAGGCAAATAAGTTTGCACAATTAAGTTCTCGCCCAAAATCCTAAAACACTTGAGAGAATGTGATAATTTGGCTCACTAGTATTTTCTACAAGAAATATGACAAAATTAAGCTCTAGAACACTTGCTCTATCATTGAATGTCGGCAAGTTGTTTCTTATTGTTGCATGGCTGCTTGAAAAGGTCTTGTAAACCCTCTAAAGAGTTTGTGGTTGTTACTAGCCGTTGGGGACTTTATATCCACCATTAAATGCACTTTTGGGCTCCTCAATATCGGTACACGAGGACAAATATCGGTACACATGCTCAAAATAAAAAGAGTCATTGGGCAAAATTGCACTGGATATCGGTACATTATGCAGGTGTATCGGTACACCCCATAGTGTATCGGTACAACTGATGTTGTATCAATACCCTATTTTGCTACAGGAAAATGGAGTTTTGAGAAAATAAAGGGGCGCATCGGTACAGGTAAAACCGGTGTTGGTATTGCTGACTGGTATCGATACACAAATAGGTGGATCAATACACCTGGCATGTTTTTGACACTTTGGTTATTTAAAATCATTTTAAACATGTCAAAAACTCTTTGAAAACAATTTAAATATATTTTTCATGTTAATGAACTTTTGAAATATTTCTGCAAATTTGTTTAAGTCCAGAAATATTTTTCATTTAAGTTATATCAAAATCAAATATCTCAACAACCTCCCCTTTTTGATATAACGAAACCACTCGAAAAATTATTTTTGAAATTTCTCTCTCTTAGAAAAATAATTTTAGAAAAAATAGAATATTTTTAGAAAATATTTAAAGTCCCCCTTTTTCTTTTTGAAATTGAATTTTTAAACCTATTTCTCTCCCTTTTTGCTATATCAAAAATAATTTCAAAACTAAGTTTAAAATCACATTTAAGTTCAAAAAAACCAAACGTTGAAAGGTTGAAACCAATCGTTGGAAAAATTAGTACCAATTGATAGAAAATACCAACTGTTGGTGTAAAATAACAATGGAGAAAAGAGACAAAAAAATTTACATGAAAGAATTAAAAAAATAGCTCCCCCTTAATCAAGCATCAAAAAGATTGTTAGTCCAACAATTCAAGATAAATAAATTGAATTTCAAATTAATAAAGTTAACCACAAGAAATTCAATTTAAACATGTTATTTATCAAGATATATAATATGCACCCAAAGCATGGAAAAAGGAGACAAAAGTGCCCCTTTTGTTGCATGCATATTGGTACGCAGTAGACCGTATCGGTACTTGGTTGAAGGCCATATCGGTACGGTATGGGCTATACCGGTACAGAAGGCACGTAAATGGTGGAAATGTAGTAAAATCAACCCAAAAATCCTTACAACTTAGTCTTAAGTTCATACAAAGGCTTGAAGAGATCCTATATATATATATATATATATATATATATATTTTGCACAAATTGCTACATATGCTTCTCAAAATATAACATTTAAAGCATACAAAGCATGAATTTCATCAGAATCAACCAAACATTACAAGTTAATGGCCATAGACATAGAAATAAGCATAATGGACCAAAAACATGTAACTCATGCAATTTGATAGTCCCCTAACCATATGCAATAAGACACAACATGGAGTCATACAAAGATGCTTAGATCATTATCAAGATCAAATAATTAACGCATGATCAAGCAAATTGCATGAAACTAAATTTTACCATTGAAACAATGTAGGATGTTAAGCCTCTCCTTCTTCAAGTGTCCTTCCCCCTTGTTTGTCAAGAGCTTCCAAAATTTGACTTTGCTCATCAATGCTCAAGCACACATACAAGTAGATAATCAAGTAATTTTTGGTATCCATATTGCTTTGGATCCAATGGCATTATAGTCCCAAAAATTTTAGTTCCATTTGGAATCCATTTTTCAATGTCTTCCTTTTTGTTTGAACAAATTAATCCCTTAGGGACCCAAATGTTTTTAACAAATTTGCCTTTGAAAAATCTAGGGGAACTAGATTGTCTTTGATAAAAATTTGTTTTAACAAAATTTGATTTCGAGATACCTCCAATTTCACACTTTTGAAAAATTTTGTTAAACAAATTCTTTTTAAGATCATCAATTTCCCTTTGATGATCCTCTTGAACTTTTAGAAGCAAGTTTTGCAAACCCAAATTCTTTTTCTCAAAAGCTTCAAACTTTGCTTCAAGCTCGATATTGGTTTTAGAAAGTAATTCAATTTTGAAAGCAACTTTTTGTTTTTCAAAAATGAAGCCTTGAGTTCCAAAACCAAATCATCATAGGCTTCTAGTAACTCATTAAAAGTATAAGAATTTAAATTAGATGAGTTAGAAGTTACCCTTAAATCTGAGTGACTTCAAGCTTGTCCCAAATTTTCTTGGCACTCGAGCAAGAAGATGACTTTGCATACTCATCGGGTCCAAGAGCACAAAGCAAAATATGCATAGTTTGATCTTGAGTTGCATCTTCTTCCGATCTTTCACATTCCATTCAGCCTTGCTTCTTTAAGGAACGAACGACCATCAAGAAATACATCCCAAAGATGATATTCATGGGCTTTGATGAAGAACATCATCATTTTTTCAATAGGAGTAGTTGACACCGTTGAAGTAAGGAGGCTTGTCGATGGATTGTGTCATGATATCCCGTTGATATAGAAAGGTTGAGGACTTCAAGGATCGACTCAATGATGTTAATTCAGCGTAGAGATGAAGCTCTAATACCAATTGTAGGAAGGCTCAAACGATCAACCAAAATAGCCAATAGGGGGTGAATTGGATTTTTGCTTTGGTCGATGAATGGCTAAGTAATAAAAATATTAACACAATAATTTATAGTGGTTCAACTTCTAAACCAAGTCTACCTCCACTAACTTAGCTATCCACACTAAGAATTTTCTCAAATCCACTAAATTTGCTTTCCTTTTTCCGGGCTCAAGGAGATAACCCTCACAACCAAAACTTATACCCCAAAGTCTTGAAACACTCTCTTACAATAGGAAACAAATTTAGCAAACTAAAGAAAACCTCCCAAGGCAAATAAGTTTGCACAATTAAGCTCTCATCCAAAATCCTAAACACTTGAGCAAATGTGACAATTTTGCTCACTAGTGTTTTCTACAAGAAATATGACAAAATTAAGCTCTAGAACACTTTCTCTATCATTGAATGTTGGCAAGTTGTTTCTTATTGTTGCATGGCTTCTTGAAGAGGTCTTTTAAACCCTCGAAGGATTTTGTGGCCATTACTAGTTGTTGGGGACTTTATTTCCAGCATTAACTGCACTTCTAGGCTCATCGGTATCGGTACACGAAGACATGTATTGGTATATCTGCTCAAAATAGAAAGAGTCGTTGGGCAAAATTGCACTGGTATTACTACACTATGCTTGTGTATCGGTACACCCCATAGTGTATTGGTACAGCTGAGGACGTATCGATACCCTATTTTGCTACTAGAAAATGGAGTTTTGGGAAAACAAAGGGGTGTATTGGTGCAGGTAAAACGAGTACCGATACGGCTGACTGGGTATCGATACACAAAAAGGTGTATCGATACACCTGGCCTATTTTTGACACTTTGGCTATTTAAAATCATTTTAAACATGTTTAAAACTCTTTGAAAATATTTCAAACATATTTTTCAAGTTAATGGACTTTTGAAATATTTTTACAAATTTATTTAAGTCAAAAAACAATTTTCATTTAAGTTATATCAAAATCAAATATCTCAACACAAAAACAAATAAAAAGAATTTGATTTGGTAGTTCCAAAAAAACATTGGAGTTGACTGGGACAAATCCATTCTCCATTGCTATTCAAAAGTTCTTTTGGAATTAAAAGTATTTTTTAGGATCAAAAGTAATGCAGAATAGATATTTTTTAGGTTAAAAGTATTTTTCAACTTGGTTTGAAAATGCTTTTCAAATGCTAAGGGTCCGTTTGGTTTTAGAAAATGTTTTTATTTTTATTTTTTGTTTTCATTTTCAAAAAATAATTTTCATTTTCAGTTTTCTAAAAATTAAAAAACATGTTTGGCTAATAGAGATGGAGAGTTATTTTCAAAAAATGAAAATAGTGAAAATGTGTTTGGTATATAACTTTTTAAAATAGAAATGAAAAAATAATTATTAAATAATTGAAATAAAATATAGTTAGAAAATATTATAACAATAATAAATAAATAAAATATGAGTAAATAACCAAATTTTAAAAAAAATGACATTAAAATGATTCGAACCCGGGTTAAAATTTAAAAACCTTTATTTTCATATTTTCCATTTTCCTAATACATTTTTAATGAGAGCAATGAAAACATCTTTTTATGTTTTCAAATTTTCACTTATTTTTGTTTTTATTTTCTAAAAATCATTTTCTATTTTCACAACCAAACACGTTTTCTTCAATGTTTTTCATTTTCTAAGAAAATGAAAATGAAAACGGGTTCCATTCTCTATAACCAAATGCACCCTAAATTTCTAATTTTTTAGGTTTTAAATTTTATATTGTGTACGCATACTCAAGATCCATAAATAGAGGGATGGAGCAAGGATTTAGAGTGGGAGAAAAATATAATTGTAGAAAGATAGGTGGGACAAATTCACAATTAATCTAATTTTTTCAAAAAAAAATAAGAAACAAAGATAGTAATAAAATTCATGTGTTGGGGCAAGAGCCCCTCCCAATGTGTATGTGGGTCGGTCCCTGCATAAACATGAATTAAGGACCACCAACCACTATAGTCTTTCGCTGAAAAAGTTTGCTTGGAAAAATACCAGAACAAGCATAAAAACCAAGGTATTGGTTAATCTGCAAATTGAACCAATGTCAAGAGTTTATATATGGTTACATCTTCGATAGAACTTTTCAAACCTTTTTCAAAAGAAATAATATCAAGAAGGAATGAACTCACATGTGCCTACAACCAAGGGTTAAAATACAAATTTGACAATGAGTGCAAGCGAGTAAAAGTTATTTTGCTCGGACTCTAAATAAGGACAAAGAAAGAAATGAAGAAAATAGACAGGCAAACAGATTGACATAGACAAAGAGACGACTAGGGATGGCAAAAAAAATTCAAAACTCGACCCAATCCGGTAGGGTCGGATTTTTTTTTTTGAATTTTCTGTTTGCAGGTTGGGTCGGGTTTTAAAGAAATTTGAGTCGAGTCGAGTTCGGATTTAGGGTGAAAATTCTCAGTTTTTATATATATATTATAATTTTATATAGTATATTTAATATTTTTATTAATTTTTTTCGAGTCGAGTTTAATCGATTTTCTTATTAAAATTTTATGAGTCTGTTTATACTTTTATTATATCGAATTGAGATAAAAATATATGAAACTCGGGTCGAACTAAATCAAACTTTTAAATTTTTGGGTCGACCAAAACCCGGCCTAACCTGTCCCAACTCGCTGCCATCCCTAGAGACGAGTGTATCCTTGGAACTGGACGTAATTGATTATGTTTTGAGCACTAGAGAGCTATGGACAAGATACTATGGCAGAAAACGTTTTCCCTTCCCATAAGAACATCGATTAGATTAGATTAGACTTAAATGAAAAAATAACTTTTAAACTGTCTTTTATTTGTTTTTGACCTTTAAATTATTTTTTAGTCAAAATAAGTCTTTAAACTATCATTTTTATCGCTTTATGTCCATAAACTATTTTTTAGTCAAAATAAATACCTAAACTGTCATTTTTTTTCTTTTAGTCTCTAAATTATTTATTGGTCAAAAAATAATTGTGATGTGTCAACATCTTATTGGTCGAAATATTTTTAACTTAAATAGCTATAGGACTTAAGGTGACCAAAAATAATAGTTTAAAGACTTATTTTGACCAAATAATAGTTTAAAGGCTAAAAACAAACAAAAAGTATAATTTAGGGGTTGATATTTCATTTAAGCGGGACACGTCAAACCACTGAGTCAAAGTCAATCCTTAGTCATAGATAACTTTGAACTTAAAAAAGGTAAACTACATTGGTGAGCACTAAACTCTGAAGTTGATTTTATTTTGACCACCGTAGTATGAATTTTGTCAATAAGACCATTTAACTATTTAAATGATATCAATCAAGTCACTGACCGTCAAAATCAACGTTGAAATAACGTGGCAGTTTACAAAATTAGTATAATTACATATTTGGTCATGTTACTTACAAATTCTATTAATTTGGTTCTAATTTTAAATTAATTTAAAAAATTAATCATCCAATCAGGTGGCAATATATGTTACATGGTTGAAGAAGGAAAATAAAGCAAAAATGAAATGGCTTGAGTGGGAGTTAAACTTGGGCACTATAGAAACAAAGGATGCAGCACTGCGACTAGACCAAATAGAACTTTCATGTTTTGAATTGCCACATTTATTATATAGACAACATTATCTTCTTTTTTTCTCCTTTTCGGTACTTTTTTATGCTAACACTAAAAAAATTAAATTATAAGCGTTAATCTTAAATTCCAAAACCTAAAATTTAAACCCTTAAAATACACCCATACCACAAATCTCCTAAACTCTAAACCTAAACTCTAATCTTAAACCTTAACCCTAAACCTTAAACCTAAGTTTTTAATGTGGGGCATAGATAGAGGCACCTAAAAGTGCAGAAGATTTTTATTCTTATTAAATACAATATCTTTCTTTCTTTTTTCTTATTTTGATCCTTTGCATACTTCACCGTATATAAAGCTCTTCTTGTGTCAATTGGTGCTGACTGAAAGCACTTATCTACTAGAGCTGGTAAAGGAGTTATATAATCACTGATATAGATCTTGGGACTAAACAGAACCTGAACCTGTTGAACTCGAACCAGCCATTGAAAAAGCATCAGCAACAAGCTATCTTCGAGAAGCAATTCGTAAGCAGTTTTCATTTATTGAAACACAAAGTTGGGAAATGCAAAAGCACAGCATGAAGAAATCCAAATTCAGGGAGATCAAGAAAAACTTACACACCCATGCAGCCAGCAACATAGTTGCAATTATGTTTGAATGCGAAGAAATGCCAAAAGTTTCTGTAATCTTAAACTTTAGAAATCACTTTGCAAGCAAAAAGTGGACAAACCTTAGGGCCTAAAAACCGTTCATAACCAATATCGCAGGTGTATGGTGCCCCGGTCTTCAGTCTAATACCCCCTCCTTTGTTTGATAAACTTTGCAGGTTCGTTATCATGCTTGGTGAACTCCTAAGATGGTTACAAAAAATGATCATTTTTCTTAGTTAAATTAAAATTAGGGCTAAATTAATAGAATTTGAAAGTAACATGACTAAATGTGTAATTATACCAATTTAAATAGTTGAGCGGTTTGATTGGCAAAAATTCATAGTTCAATAGTCAAAATAGAATCAACTTCATAGTTTAGTGGTCACGGGTGTTGTTTACCCTAGAAAACAAATTCCAAAAGCACAAAGACACCTTTAAAACCATGGAAAAGTTCAGGGTAAACTACAACTGAGGTAACGCAATAATAGGTAAGATTACATTTAGGCCACTCAATTATTAAAAGTTACATTTGGGTTACTCAATTATGGGTAAGGTTACATTTGAGTCGCCCTTCCCTTCATGTTTAAAAATATATATCAATTTAGTCATTTTTTTCTTCTAAATCACTTGTATACACTCGTTAAAACTAGACTACTTCATTCCAAATCATTAATTAATCCTATTACACAAATTGATATATATATATATATATATATTTAAATATGAAGGGTGACTCAAATGTAACTTTACCAATAATTGAGTGACCCAAATGTAACATTTAATAATTAGGTGACCCAAATGTAATCTTACCCATAATTAAGTGACCCAAATGTAATCTTACCCATAATTGAGTGACCAAATGTAATTTTACCCATAATTGAGTTACATCCGTTCTAATTTACCCAAAAGCTTAATACATCGATAGGGTGATAAAGAGGCAAGCCTGAGCTCAAAATTTTAGGCTCGAGCTCGGCTTGTTGCTTTCCTCAAATTACTTTTAAATATTTTTGTGAAATTTAAAAAAATAACATGTGAAAACCTGTTTGGAAAAAGATAATATTTATTTTTGAAGTCTGCAACCGCAAGTAACCATAGTACATTTTCTAAATTATACAAGGCCACAAGGAGAAGGGGATTTGAAGTATTTAACCATGATAACAAGTTAACAACACTGAAGCATATATACACAATGTATATACTATTTCGAGCATGTTCATGAGCTTTTCGAGCAGAGCTTGGGTCGGCTCGGCATGGCTTGTTAAGGTCATGAGCCGAACACGAGCTCGTGTCAAGCTCATTCAAACTGAGCTTTGATCGAGTCGAGCCCGAGTAGCTTGCGAGCCGATTAGGCTCATTATCACCCTTATGTAAAACATGCATAACAGAAACAACAAAAACGACACGGAACTCACAGGAATTGACAGGTACCCGGGATTTTGGATATTCGATCCGTTTTTTTATTTTTTGAATAATTCGGATCGGATATGGATAGTTATTTCACATTCGGATCAGATATTCAATTATCCGAAATCTGAAAATTCAAATTTTTTATAGATATGAATCTTGTTATATTCGATATTTTTACTTGTTATATATGAAAAATTGAAATTTTTATGGATACAAAATATTCAATAATTTATTGATTGTTATATTCGAAAACCTAAAATTTTCATGGATAGGACCGCTAAATTAAAAAAATAATAAATCAAGTCACAAATTAGGATATTCGGATATTCAGTAACCGAAAAAAACGGATCGGAAGCGGATCGCTAAATTACCGATCCAAAAATTTCGGATATCCGAAATTTCAGATCGGATATCAGAAATGCACACCCCTAAGTCTCTAGGTGAAGGAAGGCAGTGTTCCTAATAGGTTTATAACGCATGATCTAAAGAAAATGAGATAACAAAGATGAGCAATTTGGTTAACCGGCCAAATATGATTGCTTGGACAACGGACTTTTAAGTCACCGACATGACAATCCCAATTATATATACTTCATTTTCCATGATCCCTCCCAATGTCTCATGTCAATAATAGAATTCGAATTTAGCCTAATTATTTTTAAGAGAATTAAATTTGGATTAAATTTTATTTATTTATCTTTAAAATACAATTTTTTTTCTATAAGAAGGATTTTATAATAGTTCATCCAGGTAGTTAATTACTCTGAGTTGGGACAATATTGGCAGATCCCTCGTACATCAAAGTTACGAGGCAATGAACAGCCCGATCCGAAGATACAGGATCTATCTTTTGTTTTCCATTGGTTTTTCCCAACGATCTCTTCAAGTTCTTACAATTTTCACATGTTCGACAAGTTCCATAAATCTTCACAACAAATTTGTCTTCTTATTTCCCAAATTACAATAAATGGTTGTCTTATCTTCTCTTTTAATTATATCCCAACGGTTATCTTCCTAAAACCCTACAAACTTCTTTCTTTTGAGGGAGAAAAAAACAAGGGTATTTTTATATGGTTTATAGATGCATACAAGCAAATAAATTATTAATTATTATATTTGTACGATAAAAACGAATAAATTGATAATTTCAATGTATTCAAACTAGATCCACATAAGATGATATTAAATCAAAATTAAATTATGGGGTGCAGGTGGTGTTGAGTTTGAATTTGAGTTACAATAGGATATGATGTTTGAGTGTTGCTTCATTATGGTCACCTAAGTGGTTCGAGTTTATAAGACATTAGGATTTCTTTGTTTATTTCTTGGATTTGAAAGATTATTTTTTAATACTCTCATGTCGTACTTTTTTCCTTCATCTTAAGTGGGATATTTTTAATGAGACACATGATTGTATTTTTGTATGATTCTGATTCTCAATAAAATTATACTCTTTATAATAAAAAAATCAGAATTAAATTTAAATTAAAAACTCACACGCAATATTTACGCCTGATGAAATTCGAACTTGAATCTCAAAATCCCAGAGTCTCAATACCTTATTTTTAAGTCAATTACTCAGATATACATATAATTTTTAGAAATCATGAGCATCCCCAACCTATTCTTTTAAAGGATTCCAACATAATTCTCTCCTCAAATATTTAATATCGGTGTATTTTCAAAGAGTCGAGTTTAAAATCTCTAGTAAAACTAAAAGAACATCGTACCAATTGATTGGTGATAAAAAAATAAAAAAAACTCAACTAATTGCGTAATCACTACACCGCAATTGTTACATTTTCTAATATACATATTTTATATTCATATGAATACGTAAAATACATTTTAATTATATGGGTAAAATTTAGTTTCTATAGATTGTATCCCATCCACTTTGTGGATGAAAGCACAATGTAAAATCTTATAATCTAAATGAATAATACATATATTTTAGGTTGTTCGCCTATTTAATTAATTTTTTCTATGATCGTCCGTATTTAATTAATTTATTAATTTAAATCATATATTATAAAGATTCATTATGAAATGATCATTTTAATATCATTTATTTCATTAATCATGTCAAGATTTGGATCATGTATCGTATTTGAAAGTCACAACCTTCTCATCCCGAACAGACTAATTTTTAATTGATTTAAATTAATCGTATAAATTTTAATGTTAAAAATTTATGACGTGGTAATAGAAATGAATCTACTTAATGTCTGAAAGTTGTATCTTTAAATTTGATTATTAATGCAATTGTTGGGATAAAAATCATCTGCTCCTTTTTGGTGCCCTTTCTATGCTCCAATACTAAAAAATTTAAATTTTAAACTATAATCTTAAATTCTAAATCATTAACCGTAAACCTTAAACCCTAAAAAAATACCTTAACCCTAATTCACTAAACCTTAACCTTAAATTTTAACCTTAAAATTTAAATCTAATTTTTCTAGTATAAATCATAAAAAAATCCGAAAAAGGATTGATGATTTGTATTCCAATTATCGAAGTGTACACCTGCATAATCCAAAGAAGATTTTTGTCCCATATCTAATATCTTATTGACACATGATTCTTGCTGACAATTAACATCGGATTTCGCAGAACATAGACGAGATCTTCATAAACTACAAATTGTCGATGTACGTAATTGCGATAAAATAATAATACATCGTATCTTGGATTATTTATTATTAACACAATATTGGTATTAAATTAGGAGTATTAGTATTAACTTATTGTAACCAAAACGAATTAGTAGTTTTTTCAGATTAATCGAATATTTATTATTACTTTCTCAAAAATATGTTTGAGTTTCACTGATATTCTAATTTAACTTTTTAAAATAAATTTATAATAATATTAATTAATTTATCGAAAAAACAACACTGTTTGGTATAGAGTGTTTACCTTATGCACTTTGGATTTCTGAAAATGTTTTTCCCTCTCGAAATGGTTTTAAAATCGTAATAATTGATTTATTAATTTATAGAATTACAAAAGAAAAAGAAAACTAAAACAATATTAATTGAAGTCCGTTTAAGGCGAATCAATTTGTGTTTCCAAATAGTTTGCCTGAGACGGACAAAGACAAACCACATGCTTTATATTTATTTCCTTTCAATTTGATATAGACTTTTGTTAACTAAGAAGTGATGGTTCTTATATGTATTGAATATATATATATATATATGCTTGTTATACCTCCGTAAATGTCCTAGCCCTGAATCCAGTATTACTTTTGGGAAGAGGTTTATGCTTTCGGAACCCACCACCACCGAAAAAGATACTTATGCTTCCAAAACCCACAATCTCTGAGAAGATACCTATGCCTCCCAAATTCTTAGCCTCCGGAATCCACCGCCTCTAGAGCTTTCGTCTTCGGATTACTTTCGATATGACAGCCATCAGGTCTGCTGACCTGCCAGCAAAGCCTATTGCTTGACAGCCAAGACTAATCCTACCAACCCACGTGACTAGGCTGAAAAGTCTATCGACTGAGAGCCGAACCTAATCCTTTCGACTCATCAATAGCCATCACCAGGCTTGTCTCTCTCCCATCAAACAATACCACATGGTTATAAATACCCACTGTTTTCTTAGAAATACGAGCCTCATTAAAAAATCTCTCTACAGTCAACATTAGAGATCCTGTTAGGAATTTGTTATGTGGCAAAATAACCAAAGCGATAACGACATAGACCAAGACATGCACAAGAGACAAGATTTAACATGGTTCAGCATAGCCTACCTCCATGGACGAGAGAAACAAACAATCCACTAATAACGTAGAGAACCCGAAGAGTACAAATACATGATAACTCATGTAATCCCAAAATCCGGTGTACAAATCCTATGACCCGGTGGAACCAAAACACTCTTCCCAACATCCCTACAATACCCATCTCTACAACGTAGGCACAATAGTTGTAGAGAACCTAAAAGTGGTTACATCTCTCCTGAGAATAATTCTCTCTAACTCTCATTATCTTGTTCTCTCATAATTCAAAGGGTTACACCTAGTCTATATTTATAGACCCAAATACTTGGTCACCTCCTACCTAAAATAGATATTTACTCATTAAAGTAAATCCTAATTAGCAAGTAATCTTCAACCACTAGAATTACAATAAAACCCAACTTAATAACCAATTAGAATTTGAGTCAAAATATAACAAATCTCCCCTTTGACATAAATTCTATTCGAGCATTGGTCTTTAAGTTTTTAACAGCTTCATTTTTTATGTAAGCCAAATACCCGTTGAAGCACCGCCAGCAAGTCTTCAGCAACTCCAATTCTTACGTAGTATTCGTTGAAGCACCGTTGAATTTTGAGAATTACTCCCCCTGCAACTGAAAGCTCGTTGCAGCAATACTTTCTGGCATGTCTCCAACATCGCACCGCAAAATTCGCAGCAAAAATTCTTCCACAATCGCGCAGCTCGAACCATAGCTTTGATACCATTTGTTAGGAATTTGTTATGCGGAAAAATAACCAAAGCGATAACGACATAGACCAAGACATGCACAAGAGACAAGATTTAACGTGGTTCAAAGATAGCCTACCTCCATGGACGAGAGAAACAAACAATCCACTAATAACGTAGAGAACTCGAAGAGTACAAATACATGATAACCCATGTAATCCCAAAACCCGGTGTACAAATCCCATGACCCGGTGGAACCAAAACACTATTCCCAACATCCCTAAGATACCCATCTCTACAACGTAGGCACAATAGTTGTAGAGAACCTAAAAAAGTGGTTACATCTCTCTTAGAGAATAATTCTCTCTAACTCCCATTATCTTGTTCTCTCATAATTCAAAGGGTTACACCTAGTCTATATTTATAGACCCAAATACTTGGTCACCAAGAAACCTTATTCAATAAGATCTCCTACCTAAAATAGATATTTACTCATTAAAGTAAATCCTAATTAACAAGTAATCTTCAACCACTAAAATTACAATAAAACCCAACTTAATAACCAATTAGAATTTGAGTCAAAATATAACAAATCTCCCCTTTGACATAAATTCTATTCGAGCATTGGTCTTTAAGTTTTTAACAGCTTCATTTTTTATGTAAGCCAAATACCCGTTGAAGCACCGCCAGCAAGTCTTCAGCAACTCCAATTCTTACGTAGTATTCGTTGAAGCACCGTTGAATTTTGAGAATTACTCCCCCTGCAACTGAAAGCTCGTTGCAGCAATACTTTCTGGCATGTCTCCAACATCGCACCGCAAAATTCGCAGCAAAAATTCTTCCACAATCGCGCAGCTCGAACCATAGCTTTGATACCATTTGTTAGGAATTTGTTATGCGGAAAAATAACCAAAGCGATAACGACATAGACCAAGACATGCACAAGAGACAATATTTAACGTGGTTCAGCATAGCCTACCTCTACAGACGAGAGAAATGAACAATCCACTAATAACGTAGAGAACTCGAAGAGTACAAATACATGATAACCCATGTAATCCCAAAACCCGGTGTACAAATCCCATGACCCGGTAGAACCAAAACACTATTCCCAACATCCCTAAGATACCCATCTCTACAACATAGGCACAATAGTTGTAGAGAACCTAAAAGTGGTTACATATCTTTAGAGAATAATTCTCTCTAACTCCCATTATCTTGTTCTCTCATAATTCAAAGGGTTACACCTAGTCTATATTTATAGACCCAAATACTTGGTCACCAAGAAACCTTATTCAATAAGATCTCCTACCTAAAATAGATATTTACTCATTAAAGTAAATCCTAATTAACAAGTAATCTTCAACCACTAAAATTACAATAAAACCCAACTTAATTACCAATTAAAATTTGAGTTAAAATATAACATATCCTAATGCCAACCCCTAAGGGGGAAAAGAGTACCTACAAATATTATCCACTAATAGCATTATCAATTACAACGTTTGAAATACAATCAAGGTATTCAAAATAAAAATAATTACATTGAGAATTAGTAAATGCCCATTGGGCTAAAGTGTGAGTTGCCACATTTGTCAATCGGTGTATGTAGGCTACAAATATGTGATGATGTCGTTGGAGAAGATCCCTAGCTTCGGTCAATGATTGAGCAAAGATTGATCTACCCATAGTTTAGGAATAAATCATATTCACCACGTTCGCAGTATCTCCTTCGATCAACACACTCTGCCAACCATGATCCAAAGCAAAAAAAAAAATTACAGAATAGAAAGCATGACTCTCGACTATCTCAGTTGAGGTCGCTCTCGGTAGAGTCCGTGCACATCCTGCTAGCACCAAGCCATTATGATTACGAGCAAGAATACCTATCACACTGTGTCTTATTTGATATTGAAACATGCCATTGACCGATATCTTGATTGTTCTCGGTGATGGTTTAGTCCACTTTATCAATGCTCTAGCTTGTGGAAAACCAAAATGTAATGGAACGATTGTAGCACTATTGTATTCCTTGTGTAAATACTATGCATTCTGCACTATGAGGAATGCATGTTGTAATTTTTTCATGAACCAGTACATTACGTCTATTCTATACATTTCATTAGAGCACAATGAACCTAGCAAACATGTCTTCTGTAAGGGCAGTTGCACAGTACTCAAGCCATTCAAAACAAGTTGATGACTTATTATCAATTGCTTTCCTTGGTAACCCAAAAATCATGTGAACCACCCTGGTTGAGGAACAATCTCGCAAGGCATGCAGCATTGTTTCTGCATTTGTTTGGCACAACAGACAAACTCTGTCGGGAAAGCTATGAACACCAATTCTAAAATTAACTGGAAGAGCTTCATGTGCTACACACCATATAAATGATTTAATCTTCGGTAAAACTTTAAGCTTGGACAACATATACCATAGTTTCGGAGGTGGTGTCGGTGCATGATACTGTCTCATCATCCAGGCATAACCTGATCAAGTGGAGCAAGTCTCACTAGAATAATTACCCCATATTAAGATATCCGAGCATCTATTAGCAATGGAGCAATGTAGTATAGCTTCTGCATTTGTAGGTTTGAACACTTGTTAGACCTTATGAACATCATATCCATTATATGAATGGATCATGAAATCTCCACAAACTAATGGATTATGCTAGCTATCACATAAGTCTTGGTGAGTTGGACTCGTTATGCACCTCCCCAATTTGATTTGAATATAGGAGTAGCACTATCAATTCCAATTTGCCAGAAAAATCCATCTCAGATCTCAGAGCTCTTGCATAGCATTATAGATAGATTGCCAAACATAGGATATCTTGTCTCCAAGTCTTGCATTTAACATATTTATTCCTACAAAATACTTGCAAGAGAGAACACAAGAAACCAATTATTGTGGGTCAGTTAATAAATGCCATACATGTTTACCCAACAAAGCAATGTTGAACTTATAGATATCTCTGAATGTTAATCTACCTGCTCTTTTGGAAGCATAAAGCTTTTGCCAAGCTACCATAGGCCAACCCTTGCCTGAATCTGACCCAACCACTAGTAATTGCGCATAACACTGGCCATCTGAGAAATAAGGCAGACATGAAGCATGTAGCTAGTCATAACATACATTGGAAAGGATTAGACAATGCTTTGATGAACACTTCATGTCCACCATAGGATAAGAGATTCTTTGTCCAACCTCTCACCCGTTTAGAGACTCGATCAAGAAGAAATCCAAGTTTAATGGACTTGTTCTTTCCAATAATCAAAGTCATGCTGAGATAGTATCTCAGATCCTCAAATTCCTGAATAGGGAATACCTCTTGAAAACGAGAACGGCTCACATGTGATATGGATGGGCTGAAATAGATCATCGATTTGTCAAAATTGATTTTCTAATCAGACGAAGCAAAATACATATCCAGAATCTGTTTCACACGAGTAATCTCTGGAACTGAATTCTTAACAAATAATAAACTATCATCAGCATACAAGAGGTAAGTGATATGAGGATTCTAACGCCCCAGTTTTGGGCCTAGGAGTTTTCTAAGTGGTTTA
This sequence comes from Hibiscus mutabilis, assembly GCA_019671005.1. Classification (NCBI taxonomy): domain Eukaryota; kingdom Viridiplantae; phylum Streptophyta; class Magnoliopsida; order Malvales; family Malvaceae; genus Hibiscus; species Hibiscus mutabilis. The sequence goes on from CM033733.1 coordinate 12,318,121, forward strand.
GACAGTTCAATGGATCAGATTAGACGATTCGAGTCAGTTTCAGAATTTAATTTGGAATAAAAAATTTGGATGAGATAAAAATATGGAAAATAGTCTAAAATCATTATTTAATATGGAAATGATTTGGTAAAATCGATTTTACAAAAAGGGGTCTCAAAATTGGACATTTTAGTTAGTGACCAAAATGTAAAGTTTCCAAAACTGTTTTTAGAGACTGTTTTGTAAAAGGGTCAAAACTTAGAATCTTTAAGGAGCTATTTGGCCAAAGCCTAATATCAGACTTTTCTCTTAAAATTGGATATTTTAAAAAGGTTTTATAAAAGATGAAAGGGTTTGGAGAGATTAATTTCATAATTAGACTTTAATAGAAATATCAGGTAATTAACTTTTCATCAAAAGCTTTTCTCTCAAATTCTCTCCAGCCAAACACTCTTTCCACTTCAATTTTCTCAAGTAAACACTTGATTTTAATCTTCTTTTGTTATCAAATGGATCTTTAATGGTTCCCTAACAAAACCTATTTGATTTGATCTTGTTTTCTCAAGAAAATTCATCTAATTAAGAGGAAAGTCAAATTTAGGGGTGAGCTTCGTTCTTCTCCTCTAATACAAGGTTCTTTATTGAAATTCTCAAGTTATTGATCCTTTACCCACGTTTTCTAACTTGATTTGATGATTTAATTATAAAAAATTTGTTAAATTGAGGTTTAATTAGTTTAATTGATGGATTTTCGTATAGTCCCTGTTTTGCTGAGTTCTTGATTTATTTTAATCATAATCTTGATGTTTATTAATGTTAATAAGTGAGCTTTAACATTAGAATCCCGAAACTATATGAATCTCTAATTTTCTAGGTTGTTAGTTGTGAGTTTTTTTGGGCGTTTTTATAAAAAGTGATTGTCTTGTTTTTTGTATATTCGTCAAAATAATCTTTCTAAATGTTTGTTTACATTGACTTTATGGTTGAAAGTATAATAGGAAGAATTAAAGTTCAACTTTTAATAACATTCTTATTTGGTTCCCCTTAAAACAAATAAATTAATAAAAATAAAAATACCATCTAATAATATATATTCCCAGATTCTAACATTTATGCCTCCAATTTTTAACTTTTAAATTGTCACATCGGTAAATTCAGATATCGTAAAAAATCTCTATGTTTATATGCAAAAGAAAAGTCTGATATTTGAAAGGAGAGAATTCCAAGAGAAGAAGCATCCAAATCCAATGCCATTTTTTTTCCATCCAGCCGTTAGGTTGATTCAAACACATGGTGATGCCATGAAAATACAAAGTGGTTATAATATTTAATCATGATAATGTAGCGTAGATAACGTGGACTTACTTTAGGGTCAGAAAAATTGGCATAATTTAGGGTCACGAGCCCCTCATCGGTTACTAAAATATCACCCCTTCACTTGCTTCCCACTCATTTGTCCTTTGTCTTCTCTTCCATCAAAGTAAAATGAAATAGTAATACCAGGAAAAGAATGATTAACAATATATACGTGAAGATATTTATTTATATCATTGTAAAATTAATATAAATATTTAGTAAGTAAGGTTTGGAGTTTAAAATTTAGATTTTAAAGTTTAAGAGATAATGATAAGAGGTTATTGTTCCTAAAGTTTTGTCTCTGAATTTTCAATTACACCTCTATAGTTTTTTAAAATTTTAATTAGTCCTCCAAAAACTATCCTCGTAGACATTTTCTCTGTGCTTGAATTTTCTTTTTTTTTTGGCAAAGCTCTCCTAGTGATGTTCCTCCACACCCAAGATTCCACACATGAGTCTTTTAATAGACATTAAATTTCAAGCCACTCGGAGCTGCCAACCTGTTGATATTGGTTATGTTAGAATTGTCTGATCCTTGTCCTAAGAAAAATAATGTCACCGACTTTTTAATCAGGGACGAAATTAAAATTTTAGGTTGAGATAAAGCATAAATATTTAAATGTAGGGAGCAAATTCATAAATAATTTAATTTTTAAAAGAATTTATATGTAGGACCAAAGGTGAAAAATAAATAATTGCCCCCACCCTACATAGTACCGTCGCTGTTCTTAATCATTAGTGATTAACTGATATGCAGGCAATAAAACATGGATTTAACCCCTCATAATTTCTCAAAAAAAAAAAACTTATAAAACACACACAATCAAATCTCTATTTTTTGTTTTACTTAATTGTAAATCCAATGAAGCTATTTCATCATCATCTGATCATATTAAATAAGTTTCAACAGGATTCTCACCGTGAAGACATGGTTACCAGCTTACAGAAAAAAGGTGTTTGACATCCCCTTCCTTTGATAAATGCAGTGGTAAAAGGTAAAACTTTCTGTTTGTACAGCGTGTTGGAACTTGTTGAAGACCCCAAGAATCATGTTTTTTAATGTCTGAGATCTTCACATGTATATAAAAAACATCGGATCTCTCAGGATTTTCAGAAAACTGAACAAATGCTTGGATTGCATTGGATTCTAAGCTAATCCAACTTCTATGATCAATTATCCATTAATAATCTGATACTAATTATAGCAGATAAAATTCTGCAAATGGCATTTACTGGGGTGTTATTCATACCAGAAAAGAAGAAAAAAAAACAAAGATATTTCTATGAATTGTATCAACCAAAGTTTCTACCATAATCAAAGCAATTGATAAGATATGAGACCACCCTTTGTTGAATATATATATACACATATAAATTATAAGACTATTTTTGGGAATAATGCAAACTTAAATAATATTTTGAGTTTTGAGGCACATTTAGGTATATTTTGAGATCTACGATAAATTCTACAGTACAAGGTAAAGTTATCACCAGCCTGCAAATTCTCAGGATTTTCAGAAAACTGAACAAATGCTTGGATTGCATTGGATTCTAAGCTAATCCAACTTCTATGATAAATTTTCCACTAATAATCTGATACTAATTATAGCAGATTAAAATTCTGCAAATGGCATTTACTGGGGTGTTATTCATACCAGAAAAGAAGAAAAAAAAAAACAAAGATATTTCTATGAATTGTATCAACCAAAGTTTCTACCATAATCAAAGCAATTGATAAGATATGGGACCACCCTTCGTTGAATATATATATATAAATTATAAGACTATTTTGGGAATAATGCAAAGCAAATCCAATTAAAATTTTGAGTTTTGGGCACCTTTTATATATTTTGAGATCTACAGTAAATTTTATAATGTAGGTTGAAATTACCACTTACAGATGATAATTTGGATGAAGACGCCATATGCAGGTGATAACTTCTCCTTGATTTATAATAATTTAATATTTTTCTTTATCAATTTAAGATAAAATCAGAGTGAAGTCACCACCTGCAGATAACGTCTTTGCCCATTATAGGTAGCGACTTTACCCTTTATTATAAAATTTACTATAAATCTTAAAATAAATCTAAAAATACTCTATTTTTTAAAATATTTAATTCATTTGGATTATATATCTAACGAAACTTAAATTATATGTATATATATAAATGATCAAACAGGAAAAGAACATCTGGCCCGCATACATCATCATAACGTGTCTAGATCACCCTATTCATGCATCGAACGACTGACATCAGTCTTAAATAGTCCTTTTAACTCGCTTTGCAACTCACTCTGCTCACTGTTCTCTGCTTTGTTCAAGCAATGTTCTCTCTAAGTTCATTACTTTCTTTGAGTTCACTCTATGTTGTTCTGGTTTTAGTATCATGTTTCAATGGAGGATATTCATCTTCTTCATCTGTTCCCACTAAGATTGGCAAAGGGTACCGTTTAATCTTTGCTGAAGAGACCCCCGATGGTGGCTTCATAGGTCACCTTCAGGTCAAGCAAAAGAACAACATTTATGGCCCTGATATTCCTCTGTTGCAACTCTACGTCAAGTGAGTACAACATCACTAAAGTCACAATCTTTTCTTCCTTTACGTTTCCCTTAAAAATCTGTTATTTTCTTCGTTTTCAGGCATGAGACTGAAGATCGTTTGAAAGTGCACATAACAGATGCAGAAAAGCAAAGATGGGAAGTTCCCTACAATCTTTTACCGAGGGAACAGCCACCGGCGTTAAAGCAATCGATTGGGAGATCAAGGAAGAACCCGATAACAGTCTCGGAGATTGCCGGGTCGGAGCTCATATTCAGCTACACGGCCGACCCTTTTAGCTTTGCGGTGAAGAGGAAATCAAATGGGCAGACTCTTTTCAATTCAAGCTCTTATGGGTTGGACTCGTTTGGGGAAATGGTGTTTAAAGACCAGTACTTGGAGATTTCGACTCAGTTGCCTAAAGATGCTTCACTCTATGGACTCGGAGAGAACACTCAGCCCCATGGCATCAAGCTGTATCCAAACGACCCTTACACATTGTACACAACCGATGTGTCGGCTATTAATTTGAACACCGACTTGTACGGTTCCCACCCTGTTTACATGGACTTGAGGAATGTGGGTGGTGAGCCATATGCACATGCTGTTCTCTTGTTGAACAGCAATGGCATGGATGTGTTTTACAGAGGGAATTCATTGACTTATAAGGTCATCGGTGGCGTTTTCGACTTTTATTTCTTCTCCGGACCGACTCCCCTTGGTGTTGTCGATCAATATACCTCCTTCATCGGCAGGCCAGCTCCCATGCCTTACTGGTCTCTAGGTATGCTTTTCATTTTCTCACTAACATTATGTGTTTTAGATGGAAAAGGTTAGGTTGCTAATGAACATTGGCTTATAATATATCTGCTCTTTGTCTAATGTATTAAGATTGTGATTTTTTGTTCCCATTTTTTAATATGGTTAGGGGGGATTTGGTCCCATATCTGATTTACTTTATTGCCTGTGTTTAAAATCTCCATCTATATGTCTTTTGTCTAATAATTCTCTCCAAAGCAAATCAACCTTTTTAGATCTAAGATATCTTTTTCTTTGATCAACAATGAAATGACTTATGGCATTTTAGGTCTCATAGAGTAGAGATAGATAACATCAATGATTAAAGTTCTTGATACTTATTTTATTTTACTGTTGGATACACCTTTTGGTAAAAAAGCCAACTTTTGGAATCCAAAGAAGCACTATGTTTTCTCCTAAAACTACATCTTTTTGCACATGAGTGGGATATCCCAATGGCCACTCTCACATCTTTATCACAAAGCTGTGAATGTGGTAATTAATTTGTAGGCCAGAACTTGATAGTAACCATAGGTGCACCCTCGAAAGTTTTGTGTCGACAGTGGTCTGAAGCTCGGGCTAGATTCCTTAGCCTGTGGGGTATCCAAAGTGAACTACTGTTTGCTACCTTCATGCTATTGGCACCTTTTGTGTCGGTAGGTTCTTTTGTGCCTTTTTTTTCCCTCAAAGGCACCATTAAATCTATAATAAACCGTTTTACATGTGATGGATGTCCCATGATCTTGACTAATGTGTTTGTATTTTCGCAATAGCATGTGGGAGTTATGTGAGTAGTTTGGTTGTTCCTACAACTTTCCCGGATTTTTTATGGCATTATGAACTTTTACTGCAATATTTCTTTCCAATACTGATATGGACTTGTTTTCTGCATTTTTGTGAAAAATGGAACTAAGTTTAAAAGAGGAGAGAACAAAAAAGGTGCCATTGGTCATTAAATTTTCTTTTCGTGTTAAGTGAAGCCTCCTTTGTCAACTCTAGAATTGCTTTTAATATGAGGATGTTTGAAGATTAACTTAGTATCTTACCATGACCAGTTTGATATGAAAAAAAACTATATATTCATTCGTTTTTTTTGTGTCCATATATTTGATTTGCAGGATTTCACCAATGTCGATGGGGTTACCATAACCTTTCTGTTGTTGAAGATGTTGTTGAGAACTACAGGAAGGCTCAAATCCCACTTGATGTGATTTGGAACGATGATGATCATATGGATGGCCATAAGGACTTCACCCTCAACCCAGTGAACTACCCTCATCCGAAGCTTCTTGCATTCCTGGACAAAATTCATAGCAGAGGCATGAAATACATTGTCATTATTGATCCTGGTATTGGTGTTAATTCCAGTTATGGTGTATACCAAAGAGGGATTGCCAGTGATGTATTTATCAAGTATGATGGTGAGCCTTACTTGGCTCAAGTGTGGCCTGGGGCTGTTAATTTCCCGGACTTCCTCAACCCGAAAACTGTTGCATGGTGGGGCGATGAAATTCGTCGTTTTCATGAACTTGTACCTGTTGATGGACTCTGGATCGACATGAATGAAGCATCGAATTTCTGTTCCGGGAAATGCACGATTCCGAAAGGCAAGATTTGCCCAAGTGGGACTGGCCCTGGTTGGATCTGTTGCTTGGACTGCAAGAACATAACAAAGACAAGATGGGACGATCCCCCATACAAGATAAATGCTTCAGGGTTGCAGGTTCCAATTGGGTTCAAAACTATTGCCACTAGCGCTGTTCACTACAACGGTGTTCTAGAGTATGATGCTCATAGTATTTACGGCTTTTCTCAAGCCATAGCAACTCACAAAGCACTCCAAGGGCTCGAGGGAAAACGGCCATTTATATTGTCACGATCTACATATGTTGGTTCAGGAAGGTATGCTGCTCATTGGACAGGTGACAATAAGGGCACTTGGGAAGATTTGAAGTATTCTATAACCACGGTAATGAATTTCGGTATATTTGGGGTTCCAATGGTTGGTGCAGATATATGCGGATTCTATCCTGCTCCAACCGAAGAGTTGTGTAATCGTTGGATCGAAGTCGGTGCCTTTTACCCTTTCTCTCGAGATCATGCAAATTACTATTCACCAAGACAAGAGCTGTATCAATGGAAGTCTGTCACCAAATCTGCTCAAAATGCTTTAGGTATGAGGTATAAACTTCTTCCATACCTCTATACACTGAACTATATGGCTCATACAAGTGGAGCTCCAATAGCCAGACCACTTTTCTTCTCATTTCCTGCTTACAAGGAGTGCTATGGACTGAGCACCCAATTCTTGCTCGGAAGCAGTCTCATGGTGTCTCCGGTGCTTGAACAAGGGAAAACATTGGTTAAAGCACTCTTCCCGCTGGGTTCTTGGTACAGTGTCTTCGATATGACACAAACTATTGTATCAAAGGGACAGTACTTTACACTCGATGCACCGTTGAATGTGGTTAATGTACATTTGTATCAGAATACCATACTACCAATGCAACAAGGTGGAATGATCTCCAAGGAAGCTAGAATGACACCATTCACTCTCATAGTAACCTTCCCTGCTGGGGCTAGCGAAGCACAAGCCAAAGGCAACCTTTATTTAGACAACGATGAGCTCCCCGAAATGAAACTCGGCAATGGGTATTCGACATACGTCGATCTATACGCTACGGTGAAGGAGGGATATGTGAAGATCTGGTCAGAAGTTCAGGAGGGTAAGTTTGCTTTAGACCATGGTTGGAAAATCGAGAAAGTAACCGTGTTGGGATTGGGCGGAAGTGCATCAGATCTCGAAATCAATGGAAGTCCAGTGGCTAATGGTGCTTCAAACGTTGAGTGGAGCTCGGTTGAACAGATTCATTTGCAAGATGATGATGAAGAAGATGGAGAAGGCAAGAAGAAGTCTTTAATGGTGGAAATTTCGGGTTTGGACTTGTACGTTGGAAAGAACTTTGACATGTCCATGAAAATGGGGACACAAGGTTGATGATTAGGATGTTCTCTAGTTTTGTACTTTTTCCTCTCTTTTGAGGGATTTTCTTTTCCATTTTCATTGTTGATTATATCCTGTTCTTAATTGGGGGTTCTTCATGGTGAAGCGATGATGATTTCATGTTCATCCTTTTCCATGCATCCAAACAAAAAAAAAAGACGTTTAAATCTTCATTGTATGCTTTTTAGGATGTTGTGGGATATTATGATTTAAAATGCAAATTTGAGGATTTCTTTGTTAGTATTCAGTAAATGCCTTTAAAGGCAATGCATTCTATTTATGGGTAGATATATAAAAAAAAAAATGTCTAAATGGTTCTTTTAATTTTTGGACCGATCTTGGATTTAAGTTCAAACCGTATTGGACTAATTGACCCAATTTAATTAAATATAAACTATGAGTCATACCTCGTTTGTTAATCATCGTGGTTTGTAGAGTGATTATCCTACACCAAACAGAAACTCTTAAAATTAATATAAATAAATAAATTTTAGTTACTTAGAAATAGAGCTACTTATCGAACGAGTTGATTGCGAGTTGTGCAGTGCTCGATTCGTGCTTGTTAAAAAATCTCGTTGTTCGATTCGTGCTCGTTAAAAAATCTCGTTGTTCAACTCGACTCAATGCTCATTAAGCTCGATAAAATTTTGCTCGACTCGTGCTCGTTAAAAAATTTCGTTTCTCGTTAAGCTCGTCAAAATTTATACTTTTTTTAAATAAAGGTAAAATCTAGTGATACTATTAGAAATGCAAATTCAGAAAAAATGTGGGACTGTGGAGATAAATAAATGAACAGGTCATGATTGAGTTAGAGATAAAGTTGATATTCGAGTGTGGAACTCCTTTTAATTTCTCAACATTCTTCGATGAACAACAAATGAGAGAAGATCTTTGGGGTTTCGAGATTTTAACTTTCAATAGTAATTTTTTTTATATAAGAACGGAAGACTTTTTTCCTTTTTTACTTTTATACATAAAAGTGTAGTAATAAAAGAAAAAAAAGAGTTTAATAAAAAAGAAGAAAACTAATTATTATAATTTAATTTTTTATTAATACAAATTAACTTTTTGAATTTTTGGGAAATATAAAATATTTTGGAATTTTGAAACCAAATATTTTATGGGTAAATTATTTAACAAGTAGCTAAATATTTCTAAAGTTTTCAACTAGCATTTAACTGAGTCAGCTGTGAATTTGAGTCTAGTCAACTCGATTTGAGTATTGACCGAGTTTTAACTAAGTCGAACTCAAACTGTTTTGCGAGCTACTCAACTCAATTAGCACATGTACTTAGAAATTAGATTAATTGTAATTCAAACTATAACAAACAAATTAATTTTTGATATTAATTTGGTTTTGAGAATTGATGGTCATTAATACATGCATTGGAAATTCACTTTATTTTTTATATCAATAGGATGTAGAGGTGGCAAACGGGTCATTCGGTTCGGGTCATTTCGGGTCTGATATTATTTGGTTCAAATTCAGTTTCGGTTCAGTTCGGTTCGGTTTTAGTTCGGGTTATTTCGGGTCGATTGATTTTCGGTTCGGTTATTTTTGATTCGGTTATTTTCGGTTTGGTTGATTTCGGTTCGGGTCAATTTCAGGTCAATGGGAGATCGGTCGGTTTTAATCGAGTTTTTAGGCCGGTCAGTTTTTTACACCCTATATATAGATTTATAAAGTCAATATATTTAACTTTTTGGTGAGTTGTGAGGTTGTTCATATCCTATCTTTTTTTATTTCTATTAATATATTTTCTATATTTCGGGTTGCCTTTGGTTCGGGTCTATTCGGTTCGGGTCCATTCGGTTCGGGTCCATTCGGTTCGGGTCTATTTGGTTCGGTTCGGTTTGTTTCGGTTTCGGATCAAATTTCGGGTCATCATGTTCGGGTTAATTTCGGATTTCGGTTCGGATAAATCGGTTCGATTTTCGAGTCTCGGATCAAGTTTAGCAGGTCTAATACGATGTGATACATACATTGAGAGTCCAGTACAAAATGTGTTTATCAATACAAAACAATTTTTGCTTTTTTTCAATTCTATTTTTCTTTTACAAATTCTGACAACTGTACTGATATTTGTGGGATGATGGAGCGCGGGTTGTTGTTTTTTTTCTCCTTTCAATACCCATAAGTAGGGTTGTTCAGTCTCGGATGTTTTGAGTATTGAAATTTTCGGTCCGGTCCTGACCTGTAATTATCGGGTACCTGTAATATCAGATATCGAGTATTTGGTTCACTTTTTATTTATTTATTTTTAAACTTAAAAGTTTTAAAAAAATCACATAATAAACGTAAAAAATTTAAAAATTCATAATACATACTCCAAACACAAAGATCATGTTTGGTAAATAGCGGTTTAAACCAAAATTAAAGATTTGAACTAATATTAGAGGTTTGACCGGTTAAATCAGCTAATTTGAATGTTTGGTGAATAGCAGATTAGGGTGAAACCTCTAATTTTGAAAAAGCTGCTAATATGAGCTAAATTTAACCTAAATTTAACATTTTCTATTTGTAGCAACCTAATTTTTTTGAAATTTGAATTTTTAAAGTCGAATGTGATCGCTAGAAAAGGAGTAATAGGTTTCTTTTGGTTTTGGGGAAAATATTTGGAAAATGGGGAGTTCTTTTAAAGTTCGCATTTTTTGAAAAACACTAAAACTTGGAGTCACCACAAGCCACTAAGGTAGGCTGGACACCATAAAAACCAGAGATTCGATTGAAAGCAGGTTCGGGAGTCGGTTACGGATGAGGAAGGTTTTGGCACCCCTACACAGCCCAAAAAATTGGTACAAAAAATATATAATTACCGCTTTTTTTAATATTAAACTTTCCGAATTAAAGTGACGATTAAGTTAAGATCCGATTATAAATGCTAGTAAATTTTAAGGGCCTCATTATTTGAAAGTAAATAGCAAAATCACCATCACTACATTTGATACTGGCCGCATTTACCGCCGAATAACAAGGCTCCGCATTGACATAATTTATTTTCTGGTCGTCTTGACATCAAGAAATATCTCGCTTTGAGTCTTCAGAATGCCCTCGATCTCCATCGTCTTGGCATGGAATGTTAGTGAAAGATTATGGACTCTTTGTTGATATCTACCTTTCTTTTCTCGAACATAGGATCTACTTCTTGTTGTTTTTCCAAACACCTGAAAGAAACAATCACAATAATTTGATGATGCTAGCTAGCATGCTCCTACCTTAGGGATAGCTAACTATTCATGATGCATGATTAATGCTCGGATGCCTTCTTTCTTGGCTTCTCGCTTTGTCTTTCTTTGTCTTATTCTTTGTATTTGAATATTTGTTGCCACTCCTTGCGTCCAGACTCAGCCCCGTTTGACCCTTATATTCTTCCAAATCTTTACTCTAAAGCGCCCTTTCGAGTTTTCACTTTAAAAATTTTTCTTCTTCAAAGCGCCATTTCAGGTTTTCACTTTGATTGAAATTTTCTTTTTTTTTCTTTTTTTTCTTTTTTTTTCTTTTTGGGTTTTCGCCACGGGTTCTCCCATTTCGAACTTCAATACAGAGGGCATTCTTCATCTTCTTGGCAAGTGTAGACTCTATAGGTGAATGCTGACAAAAGGATCATAAAATATGTATTGGAAAAAGTATAAAACAGTGCCAAGATGAGTCTTTTGCGTGCAAGTATACACGGTCTGCAAGTAATACAACAGTAAGCTGAGTATCGATCCCACATAGATTGACTTGGAATTCGATTGCTTTGATTGTTACTTGCCTTGAGAAAAAGTTGTTTTGTTTTGAAGTTGGTTTTGGAAATAATTGAATAGAAAAGAAATAAAAGTAAAGTAAAGACGTTGGCAAGAAAGGTGTTTTAATGAATGATGAGCGTTGGCAGGGAATGCTTGGTTTTCACGCTATTCATGCCGTGCCAGCCTTTAATAACAACCTCTCTTGGCATTGTTTGCCGAGCAGATTCAAAATTAGCAAAGCCTCTCTCTATGGTTATTGCCCTAAATTGATCATGTAAAAACCCCTATATCTCTATAGTGCTTGCTTTTAAATAAACCAATTTGATTAAGATCCAATCTATACTCCTAAGGGGTAGATTTCACTCCTGAAGTAAGTTCATCTACTTGAACGACTTCTCTCGAAGCTTCTCTCTTTATTATTCAACAACTTAATCGTTGCCACCCCAAGTCTGTTAAGATATTGAGGAGTATTAGGCCAACAGTGCCAGCTCTCGTTTGGCATAGTATTTAGAAAACATTAAAGTATGCCGAATAGATAAAACTTTGCCAAGGAAGATTTATTATTAAAAACTAAACATGAAAACAACGTTTCAACGCAAACATCCCCCACCAACTATTGAATTAGTTCATGGTGAGGGATTTAATTGAAAAACCATAAACGTTTTCAAAATGCATCATCATTAAAAAATAAAAATAACTAAACAAAGAGAATGGGCAAGAAGGGGTCTCTCGATGCAGCCCTTCAATGGCTCCAAGCCCTCAGTCTAGCTGGTTGAACCACACAACCTTCCTCTTCGATCGTCAATGAAATCCTCTCCAAGTTCGTCCCCCAAATGCTTGATTGATTGTTCCTTAAATAGGTGTGTGAAGAAGCCCTAGGATAAGCCTTCACGTTTGAAATTTGAATGCTCCAAGGGATAAGGGATGTGATCATCTTATCCATATTTAAAGTGATAAACTGACCAGGTTTTCACTAGGGCTAACGTCATATGCCGTCGATCCTTTGGCAGCTGAGCTTGGCATCGTTTGATCCATCTATGCCAGACAAACTTGGCATGCTATTTTTCACCATCTTATTTTTTTCGGAGTTTTATCAAATGCTATTTTTTCACAGCCTGATCTGGTCTTATTTTTTCGGGCTAGTGTTGCCAAGGGTTCTTGGCATAACTCTTTTGGCATCCTATTGCCAATGATGCTTGGCATTTCTCTTCCGGTCCTTCGTTGCCAATAACAACTCAGCATTCTCTTTGGCATTCTTTCACGTGTTTCATTTATAGTCCAAATACTATGCCAAACCTGCAAAATTTCCAACAAAACAACCATTCACACTGGCATAGACAGAATTCTAAAATCCTTATGCAAATGCATGATTTTAACAACCTTATGCAACTAAATGTACCTAAAAACAAGCAAAAGTATTGTAAGATTGGCATTAAAAATAATACGTTTGTAGAGGTAACACACCCCCAAACCTAACTCATTGCTTGTCCTCAAGTAATGCAAACAAATAAAAACAAAAACTGTGAAAATGTTACCGCGACAAAATTTTGGTTAAAATGCCAACAAGTACTGGCAAGCAGATTTTGACTCTATTTATGTCCTCAGTATCTTAGTGCAATAATGTCAAGCAGGTAGTAATTCAAGTGCAGCAATATAACTCTAATCTAAGTTTATGAAGAGTGCATGATGTGTAGGCAACATGCATCAAGTATCATTTCACTCTCTTAGACAATCTTACTACCTAAACTCAGATTCTCTTCTCTTTTTTTTCTTTTCTTTTTCTTTGTCAAGGGTTTCTGTTGGCATTAATTTAAGCTTGCTTCGTGACACTATTTAGCATGAGAGATAAGAGGGAGCATACCACGAATCCTCACCTTAATTTAGACATCACTAAGATTTCTCTTCAACTCATACTCTAAGGTTTTGGACTTGAGAACTAAGAGGGAGCAAACCACGAAGCCCCAAGTAAGTTATTATCCCTAAGTAGAGGAGAGTTCATTTTTTTTCATTGCCTTGGCAGAACATTGTTGCCTTAATAGTTTATTTTGCCCTGGCATCATCATTTTTTCTTTTTTTTTAATCTGAGCATAGTTTCAAAAAGTCTAAGTTTGCTAAGGAACTGGATACATACTACGTGTTAAGTGAAATTTCAGTTCCTAAACTAGAGATCAATTGCCTAGCTAACCTGGCATACTACTCTACTGGCATGGCATGTCAACTAAAAATTAAAATTTCCTCATTGGACAGAAACCTAGATCAAATTAAACTTGCCTAACAAGTGTTAATATTCTTCAAAATTAAACCGAGGCAAAATTTTCTTTTTCCTTTTTTTAGTGGTTCGGTATGCATCTACTCTAAATGACCTAGATGGCATGGCAAATGGCAACAAAAATTAAACGTTAAATGCATGGCATGGCACAAATGTGAGGAAACGCACACCCCCAAACCCAAGATTTGCATTGTCCTCAATGCATGAAAACAACATATATATATATACAATTAAAACAGGAAAATAAAAATGCATGATCATGTGAAAGCAATGCAATGAAATGAAATGTAAAGGAGTTTAGATAGAAGAGGACTCCCCTTCGGAGACTTCTTCTTGTGTGAAGCGGGTCTTTCTTTTCAGAAATCGGCCATGGGTAGGGATGATCGTCGTTCCCTTGAGCTATTGAGCTTTATCTATATCAAACTTTGGCACGCTATGCTGCATGCAAATGATAGAAAATCAATAAAAGGAAACATAAACTTCCATTATCCTTACCGGCGCATTTATAAGTTTCATCAATAATGATACGGCCGATATTAATCTTGTGGCCCATGATGATTGAATGTAGCAATGCCAGCCACTTCACCATCTGATGGCATTTTGATGACACAGTCCACTTAGTAACAAGTTCACAAAGTTCCTTCAACATTATCTTCCTCTTGGGATCGTCCAAGGCTTCCGCAAACTTGGTGTGTTCATCCTCTACAACAAGTTCATTCCCCGTATTTTGTTCACTCACCCCATGCCAGTCCTTGCCTTGGCATTTTGCTTGGCAACAAAATCCTGCATTCACTCAAAAGAGCCTTTCAAAATAGAAAAAGAAAATAAACAAAAAACTAAAAATTTAAAACCGAGATATCCTAAGTACTGAAAAAAATAATTCTATTAAATTATTCACAATGATCAAACTGAGTTGGCAAAGAGTTACTGAATTTTCGCAATGAGAATGGTCTCTTTGGCATTATTTCGATTTCCTTCTCGGTAGTGCTTCAGTCTGTGGCAATCTTTTGTTTGAATAACCAACATAGAAAGCCAAATAATTGATTACCTTTGAGTATGCCGAACTCTAGATTTCTCAACAAGGGAGAATGTTTTGCCATGGGGGTTTTGAATAACCACCTTAGAAAACCAAAATACCTACTCCTTGTAGGCCTATCAAATCTTTGATTGAATTCAGCACTCCAATAGTGCTTAGGTTGTGGTCCTTCTGTTTTGTTTGATGCCAATGTGTGTGTATCCTCAATCGTTCCAGGCTTACCATAGCATTCTTAGGTAAATATTTAATTTCTGGCAGCACCATCTCTGGCATTATTGTCACGACCAAATTCTATTACTTCAGTTCTTCATTCTCAGTTAATTGACATCGGTTTTTCCTTCTAGCAACAAGCCATTTGAGCACACCTCGCTTCATGGCATCAATCCTAACCAGAACCGATCTTCTCTGTGGCTCAATTGTTTTGCCATTGCACTATTGTTTTGTGGCATCAACTTTCATTCCTTGGCAAGTCAATGCTAGGTTCTCATCCAAAATAGATTCTATTGGCTCAACTGCATGGCATTCTTCAGGTTCATCTGCACACTTAAGAGATTTTTCAACATTAAAATTAACATTTATTTGTCTTACCAATGTAGGGTTGGCAATTATTGTCTCTACTAGTTTTGCCGAGGTGGTGTTCGCATCAGATTCAGATCTGGCATTGCTGGTGCTTGCTTCCCCTTTCTCAACTTCTTTGGTTTCTTCTGCTGGCATTGATTTATTCATATAGCAAACAATTGGCTCTTCCTCACATGTTAAAATCTCAACTTGGTTACCACTTAAGGGAGTGACAACTTTGCTTTGTTCTCTCCTTTTTTATCGAGCTTTATCCATATCACATGGCAAAGTTTTTGGAGGTCTAGCATCAGATAGTGGTATGGCATCAGATAGCGGTCTGGCATCAGAAAGTGGTCTGGCATCAGAAAGTGGTCTGGCATCATCAGCCTCTGTCTCTTCTTTCTCTACTTCTTTAGGTTCACCTACTGACACTGGGTTCTCTTCCTGGCAAATAATCGGCTGTTTGCCTTCGTCTTCTTGGTTTGGAACTTCAGAATAATGTCCTTCTGTCCTGGCATCGAACTTGGCAACATTATCTAGCTTTGCCTCGATGTTGTTGTGTTCAGAATCCTTACCCTCGAATTTTTCCTCACACTTTATTACCACTAATGAGTCTAATGTACCTATTGTGGAATACTCTTCATTAGTAAAATCTATTGATTCAAATGTGTTAGGAAAAAACTGATACTCGTAATGTTGATTATGAATTCCTTGAGGAGCAGATGGAGGAAGAAAATTGGCAGCTTGTTGATGTAGCGTTGCCATGGCATTCTTATCGTTATCACTAACCGAAGCGTTTGCTACCTCCTGCTGCCTTGATGGAAGCTCTATCTTGTTCTCTTGAGGCATGCCATTCACGGCATTTGCAAGCCTCCTGACTTGTTCTTCCAAGCCTCTCATAGCATCCGTGGCTTCTTCAAATGCATCTCAAATGTAATTTGTTTGTTCTTGAGGTGGATTATTATGCATTGCATTTCTGAAGGCAATTATGCCATGCCAAACGATCCGTTGGATCCATAAAGATCTGTCACTGATTTCTCATGAAAAATATTGCCTTGGGATGTCATTTGGTTGAAGTCTGGTGGCACAACAAAGTTGTTAGGTGCATAAAAATAATCGTCGTCTTGATTATTCCAAAAAATATTCTGTTGTTGGTTCCATCCTTAGTTGAAGTTGTAGGAGGAAGGGTTGTTCACATTATAGTGCCCCATGTAACAATAGGAATTAGGGTTGAAGGGGCAATTGTCAAACGAGTGGCATCATCTACAATATGCACAAATAACGGGTGTTGCTTGCCTTTTGCTGAACTTGTTAGGCACTTGCATTGATGTAATCATGTTTTTCAGTTTAAAAATCTGTGCCGATAGTGTTGTATAGGCATCTTCTTCATGCTTTTCATATCGTCTTTGCTCATTGACAGCTCTTGGAGTTGGATATTGGTAGTCATAAGTGGGAAAATGTAGTCATCATCATACCATATGTGGCTACCCATGCTCTTCTTTGTAGCTTTCCTAAAAAAGAAAAAAAAATAATGATCAAAACAAAAAAACAAATTTAGTAAAATGAAAACAAAAAACAAGTAAAAATTAAAGCAATAAATTCCGTCGCAATCCCCGACAACGGTGCCAAAAACTTGTAGACTCTATAGGTGAATGCTGGCAAAAGGATTAGAAAATATTTCTTGGAAAAGTATAAAATAGTGCCAAGATGAGTCTTTTGCGTGCAAGTATACACGGTCTGCAAGTAATACAACAGTAAGCTGAGTATCGATCCCACAGAGATTGACTTGGAATTCGATTGCTTTGATTCTTACTTGCCTTGAGAAAAAGTTGTTTTTGGAACTAATTGAATAGAAAAGAAATAAAAGTACAGTAAAGACTTTGGCAAGGAAGGTGTTTTAATGAATGATGAGCATTGGCAGGGAATGCCTGGTTTTCACGCTATTC
Source organism: Hibiscus mutabilis (assembly GCA_019671005.1). Classification (NCBI taxonomy): domain Eukaryota; kingdom Viridiplantae; phylum Streptophyta; class Magnoliopsida; order Malvales; family Malvaceae; genus Hibiscus; species Hibiscus mutabilis. The sequence continues at coordinate 12,335,339 of CM033733.1, forward strand.
ATGTCGTGCCAGCCTTTAATAACAACCTGTCTTGGCATTGTTTGCCGAGCATATTCAAAATTAGCAAAGCCTCTCTCAATGGTTATTGCCCTAAATTGATCATGTAGAAACCCCTATATCTCTATAATGCTTGCTTTTAAATAAACAAATTTGATTAAGATCAAATCCATACTCCTAAGGGGTAGATTTCACTCCCGAAGTAAGTTCATCTACTTGAACGACTTCTCTCAAAGCTTCTCTCCTTAGTATTCAACAACTTAATCGTTGCCACCCCAAGTATGTTAAGATATTGAGGAGCAATAGGCCAACAATGCCAACTCTTGCTTGGCATAGTATTTAGAAAACATTAAAGTATGCCGAATAGATAAAACATTACCAAGGCAGATTTATTATTAAAAACTAAACATGAAAACAGCGTTTCAACGCAAACATCCCCCGTCAACTATTGAATTAGTTCATGGTGAGGGATTTAACCAAAAAACCCATAAACTTTTTTAAAATACATCATCATTAAAAAATAAAAATAACTAAACAAAGAGAATGGTCAAGAAAGGGGTCTTTCGATGCAGCCCTTCAATGGCTCCAAGCCCTCGGTCTAGCTGGTCGAACCACGAAGCCTTCCTCTTCGATCGTCAATGAAATCCTCTCCAGATTCGTCCCCCAAATGCTTGCTTGATTTTTCCTTAAATAGGCGTCTGAAGAAGCCCTAGGATAAGCCTTCACGTTTGAAATTTGAATGCGCCAAGGGATAAGGGATATGATCATCTTATCTATATTTGAAGTGATAAGCTGATAAGGTTTTCACTAGGGCTGGCGTCATATGTCGTCGATCCTTTGGCAGCTGAGCTTGACATCGTTTGGTCCATCTGTGCCAGACAAACTTGGCATGCTATATTTTCACCATCCTATTTTTTTGGAGTTCGATCAAATGCTATTTTTTCGCAGCCTGATCTAGTCCTATTTTTTTGGGATAGTGTTGCCAAGGGCTCTTGGCATAACTCTTCTGGCATCCTATTGCCAATGGTGCTTGGCATTTCTCTTATGTCCTTCGCTGCCAATAGCAACTCGACATTCTCTCTGGTATTCTTTCATGTGTTTCATTTATGGGCCAAATACTATGTCAAACCTGCAAAATTGGCAACAAAACAACCATTCACACTGGCATAGACAGAGTGAGATTGGCATTAAAAATGTACCTAAAAACAAGCAAAAGCATTATGAGATTGGCATTAAAAATAGTACTTTTAGAGAGGTAACATCAAGTTTTGTCAACTCTGCATACCATGTCCTTTAGCCTTTACTTTAGCAGACTTCTTTTGGCGAATTCGATTTCTGTCTTGGAACAGCCTGTACTTAAAAGGTTAAATCATAGTAATGCCAAGAAATCCTTTGTTTTTCAATAATCTATGTCAATCTTTTTGTAGGATGCTCATGAAATAAACAATGGAAAGGAAAAAATTTCACTAAAAAGATATGTTGGAACAATTTGAAAGTAATGGCAAACATGAGAAAATGAGAAAGAAATAAGTATTATAGGGTGCAATATCCCCGAGCATCGATTGTATGAATGATGGGAGAGCCCATCAACCACGGTAGATCTCTCACTGCCTGTCCTAGACTGAAATTCCAAATAACCCAAAAAGAGTTTCACCCTAACTCAAAGTGGGGCACTTGAACTGTAACAGAGCCTATCAGTCGGATGCCTAGCCTAAAACTTTATTTGAACTGTCCTTTTTGGATTTTCAATTCAGATCCTCCTTTGGTTTCAAGATGCTCGTTTTTGAGTTTCCATCTTGAACCCTCCTCTTTTTTTAGGCATAATACTTCTTGATGGAGTCTGAATTTATAGGATTGCTCAATTCTTTCCCATCCATCTCTGCCAGAATTAATGTTCCTCCAAAGAAAGCCTTCTTAACGACATAAGGCCCTTCCCAGTTAGGCATCCATTTTCCTCGAAAGTCCATTTGAATTGACAGGATCTTCTTGAGCACCAGATCTACCTCTTGGAACTATCTCGGGCGAACTTTCTTGTTGTAGGCACGCATCATCCTCTTTTGATACATTTGGCCATGACAAATGGCCTTTAATCTTTTCTCATCGATGAGGTTCAACTGATCAATCCTTGCTTGCATCCATTCGGCATCATCCAACTTTGTCTCATTCAAAATTCTGAGTGATGGGATCTCTACCTCAATGGGTAATACTGCTTCTGTGCCATAGACCAAAGAATAAGGCGTTGCCCATATCGAGGTCCTTACTGATGTCTAGTAAGCAAACAATGCAAATGGTAGCTTCTCATGACAACCTTGAAAGTGTCGATAGTCTTGGCTATGATCTTCTTGATATTCTTATTGGCCGCTTCAACTGCCCCATTCATCTTAGGACGATAAGTGGTAGAATTGTGATATACAATCTTAAACTGTTCACATACCTCGATCATCATCTTGTTGTTTAAATTGGAAGCATTATCAGTGGCAATTCTTTCTGACAGACCATAGCAGCAAATAATTTCATTCTTCAAGAATTTAAATACAGTTGCTCTTGTGATGCTGGCATAAGAGGTGGCTTCTACCCATTTGGTAAAGTAATCAATCACTACTAAGATGAAACGGTGTCCATTAGAAGCTTTCGGGTGTATGTGACCGATAACATCCATGCCCTAAGTAGCAAAAGACTATGATGAGTTCATGGTATGAAGCGGTACCAACAGAGATTGTATCTTGTCGGCATAGATCTGGCACTTATGACATTTCTTCGCATATTTGATACAATCTCCTTCCACGGTAGACCAAAAATACCCGTATCTCATGATCTTCTTAGCCATTGAGAATCCGTTAGCGTTGGTCCTACACAAGCTATCGTGTGCCTCGGCTAAGATGGTTTTAGCCTCTCGAGCGTTGACGCATCTCAACAAAATCTAATCCTAACTTCTCTTGTACAAAACTTCTCCATCAAGGACATAACCCGGCGCCAACCTCTTAATGTTCCTTTTATCGTTATTGTTGGCCTCTTTTGGGTAGACCTAGAACTTGATGTATTAAAGGATATCGTAGTACCACGGGTTGCCATCCTCTTTTTCATCCAAATTATAATAGTGAGCCGGTACTTCAAAAATATGCATCTCAATTGGCTTTATTTCGGCAGTCGGGCTTGCCTCAAACATGACGGCCAGAGTCGCTAGGCGTCAGCCATTTGATTATCTTCTCTTGGTAGATAAGCGAAGCTGATTTCTTTAAAATTTTTAACCAACTCCTGGATCAAATCATATTATTTGACTAACTTATGATCTCTCATCTCCCATTCTTTCTAAAGTTGGTAAATCACCAAAGATGAATCCCTAAAGACTCGAAGCACCTTGATTTTTCATTCTATAGATGCCCAGAGTCCCATGACGCAAGCCTCATACTCGTTTATGTTATTTGTAAAAAAGAATTCCAACCTACTAGTAAAGGGATAATAAACCTTCTCAGGAGAAATTAATATTGCCACTATCTCATGGCCTAAGGCGTTACATGTCCCATCGAAATAGAGCTTCCAAGATTCACTGCCGGGCTTCTCCTCTGCTAGAGTACCAATCAAGTCTTCATCCGAAAAACTAAAATCCAGTGGCTCATAGTCATCTGAGGTGCAGCTTGCCAAAAGATCTGCAACCACACTTCATTTTACTACTTTCTGGGTCACGTAAACGATATCAAACTCAGATAGCAATATTTGCCAACGGGCTATTTTTTCGGTTAGTGCTGGTGCTTCCATCAGAAATTTCAGATGATCCATCCTGGAAATCAAGCAAGTAGTATGATACAACATGTACTACCTGAGTCGCTTAGTTGCCCATACTAGGGTACAACACAGCTTTTGGATCAATGGGTACCGTGATTCACATTCGGTAAACTTCTTGCTTAAATAATAAATGGCCCTTTCTTTCTTGCTTGTCTCATCATGCTGCCCTAATACACATCCCATCGAATTATCAAACACTGTTAAGTACAGAATTAATGGCATATCCGGTATTGGTGCTACTAAGATTGAGGCATTGGTCAAATACTCCATAATCTTTTCTAAGGCCTCTTGGAAATCTTTATCCAATTTTCCTAGGTCATTCTTTTAGAGTATCCTGAAGACGAGATCACACTTGTCGATCAGTTGGGAGATGAACAGAGAAATGTAATTGAGCCTTCCCAAGAATCTTCGGACCTCATTCTGAGTTTGAGGCGGCAGGAGATCTTGAATTGCTTTCACTTTGTCTGGGTCTATTTCGATCCCTCTTCGGCTAGCCACAAAACCTAATGGCTTTCTCGATGTAACTGCAAAGGTACACTTGGACGAATTGAGCTTTAACTGATATTTTCTCAGCCTTTGGAACAGCTTCCGCAAATTCTCAATATGTTCTTCTTCAGTTCGGGACTTGGCTATCATGTCGTCCACATACACTTCAATCTCTTTGTGCATCATATCGTGGAACAAGGTGACCATGGCCCTTTGATAAGTCACCCTGATATTCTTCAACCCGAAAGACGTGACTTTATAGTAAAATATGCCCACAAGGTTACAAATAGGGGTGAACATTCGATCGAGTCGCGTCGAGTAAAAACATTTCAAGTTAATCGAGTTGACGCATCATATTTTACAACTTAAACTTTATTTGAAATTTTTTCAGTTCGATTCGAGTTTAAGAAATTCGAGTAGAGTCGAGTTTTTGAGTTCCTATAAAAAATTAATTGTAATTATTTATCATGTTATAGTACGATTTGATTCCAATTTAAACAAGTTTCTCTAATCATGTAAGATATGCATATATATATATATATTTCTTTATATTTTTTCATATGTTGCAATATTTCTTCATATTTTTATATATCGGTATATATATATCATAAACAATTGAGGGACTCGTCTCGAAATTAAAAATAAATCCACTAATTACTAAAAATTTCAAGTTATTTGAGTTATTTGAATTTCCATTTTACAACTCAAACTTTATTTGAATTTTTTTCGAGCTGATTTGAGTTTATGAAATTTCGAGCCGAGTATTTTCGCCTCAAGTCTAATCGAGTTTTTCAGTTTTTTTGAGTTGATTCGAGTTTTACTCACCCCTAATTACAAAGGTGGTCTTTTCCATGTCCCTGTGGTACATTTTAATTTGGTTATACCATGAAAAGCCATCCATGAAAGAGAACCAATAATGCCCTACAGTGTTGTCAACTAGGGTATCAATGTGAGGCAGGGGAAATTGTCTTTAGGACTTGCCCTATTGAGATCCCTGTAGTTTACGCACATACGCACTTTTCTGTCTTTCTTGGGTACCGAGACTATGTTGGCTACCCACTCAAGGTACTTGGAAACCTTCAGAAATCTGACTTCGAAATGTTTCTTTACTTCATCTCTAACCTTTAACAACATATCAAGTCTATTCTCCGAAGCTTTTGTTGGATTGGCTTGCACTCTAGCTTTATTGGGATTTTTTGTACTACAATATCCGTGTCTAGACCCAGCATGTCTTGATATGTCCATGCAAACACATCTTTGAATTCTAAAAGTAACTACACCAACTCTTGTCTCACATTCGATGATAGCGTGGTACCAATCTTCTCTTCTTCGGTCCCCAAATCCAAAACTTCTAATTCTTCTTGGTGGGGCATAATCTGTTTCTCTTCACTAGCCATAAATCCTAGCAATTCATCCTGGACCTCATATTCCTCCTTGTCATCCCCTTCGTCTATTTCAGTCGAGAACGAGGGTTGTTCAAAATCTACCTCAGGATTAGACCCATAATCATTCATACAGTGTTTAAAAGTATGTATTGGGAATAGAAATAGTTTATAAATGAATAAATGAATAAGTAATGAAAGAATAAGAATGAATAAATAATGAATAAAATGGGTATTATGTTTGCTATTTGAGAAACATAGGAAGCATCATTTTCATTGAAAATAGAAATTGACATAGTAGCCCTTTTACAAAGGATTCCTATTACTCTCGGGCCAAAAGAAATAGGGTGATTTCGAGCATTACTCTGATTTAATCCTAAATGCAACGGGTAGATCCATGCTGGTCCAATTGCTAAGCTCTTCGCCTGGGAAGTATGAGCGGATCTTATCCAAAGGCTGAACAATCTTTCCACCTTCAGAGATCATATTGACATCCATTACTTTCATAGCTTCGATAATCAACTCTTTATTAAGAATTTTCTCGTTCTCCTGATTGGCTTCTTGGACCTTCAGCTCAGGGTTCACGACTACCCCAAATATTCTTGAGATCCGCATACGTGATGGGAGCCCACAGAATCTCCTCTTCTTTGAGTCGGGTCTTTTGTTGCTCTACTCTTCTCTTCTATTCTTGTTTCTTTTGCAGAAAGTTAGGCTTATAGCCAAGCCCAAACCAGTCATAATTGTGGATAATGCTTATGGGTCGCAGACGTCCTTGCAAATCCTTTCCCAGGCCTCTTCCTCTTTTTGCTCCTCTTCCTAGCGTTTCTGTCACCACCATTTGCTGCAATTTGATAATCTTGGGCATGGGATCATGTTCCCCTAAGCAACAAAAATGGCGTTGATGAACTCCAATGCCCTAAAGGCACATTCTAGATCCTCCTCATCAGTTGGAATGTAGGGAGCGTCTGAAGTTACTGAAGCCACGACATCTTGCTCGGCATTGACTGTTACTATCTTTCCTTCGATGATAAACTTCAACTTTTGGTGCAAAGAGGATGGAACAGCTCCGACAGAATGGATCCACTACCTCCCTAACAAACAATTGTAGGATGGCCGGATGTCCATAACCATAAAATCCACGGTGTATTCACTTGGACCTATGAGCAAGGGTACTTCAATTTTCCCAACCACTTCTCTTTGGGTCTCATCAAATGCATGCACAACATTCTGGCAGGGTTTCATATGCGAACTGTCAATTGGTAGGCGTTGCAGTGTAGCTAAGGGCATAACATTCAGGGCAGATCCGTTGTCAATGAGCACCCCTATAATATGTGACCTTTGCAGTGAGTGGTAATGTTTAGGGCCTTGTTAGACCATATTCCTTACTCAGGTATCTCATCGTCACTGAAGGTAATATGATTACAGTTAGTAATATAGCCAATGATCTGGTCAAGCTTACCAATCGAAATATTACTCTCGACAAAAGTTTGGTTTAACACTTTCAATAGAGCCTCACGATATTTTTCTGAGTTCAACAGTAGGTCGAGCACTGAAATATAGGTCGATTGTTTTCTGAGCTAGTCTACCACACCGTATTCACTATGCTTTAAAAATCTAAAAAATTCCTGAGCTTGAGCCTCAGTCACTAGCTCGTTGAGTTTCAGAGGTGGTTCTTCTCCAAATATCTTCATAGGTTCAGGCTCAGTTGCCTTACCTTTTTCTTTCATGTCTTCTACTGCTTTTAGAGCTTCAAGAGCGTAACATCGACCGCTCCTTGTAAAATGCCCCACATCGTTTATCTCTTCAGGGTTTGGTTTTACAGGCTCTCATTCGGCGAGTTTTACCTCCGCAACTGGTTTCTCTCCTTCTTGCAAATTGGAAATTCCTTGTATTGAGACATTGGCGGTGTAGTTCCATGGAACCTTTCGGGTATCCTTAAAGGGAAAGGATGTCGGGGCAGAGATTATAATCTTAGGGGATACCATATGACCCTCTTCCCGTGGTACGTTCTCTTGACTTGGTTTTAGGCCAAAGACAAATGGCCTCTTTGCACTGTATTTGGTATTTGGGACATCCAACGTGTAAACTTCTGACTCTCTTCTTCCTCAAAAAATTCAATTTCTTTATTGTCCATCAACTGCTGAACTACTTGGCGAAACTCCTCGCAATCTTGTATCTGATGATCCCTCGACTGATGGTATTCACAATAGGGGCCACAACCATGTTTTACAATTACCATTCCTCGGTCGATGAGACGAGCCATAAATAATTGCTGAAAGACCCATCTCAGAGGGGACTTGACTTCTGACACGATTGTCTTAGCCTTTCTTGCATACTCTTCTTCAACAGTATTTACGGCTTGGCCACCATGATTTGGCAATGGGTTATTGGCTTTACTCGGCTCCCTCAACTGTAGCACTCCAGTCTTGATCATATTTTGAACAAACCTTTTAAATGCTATACATTTCTCAATAGTATGGCCTGGGACGTCAGCGTGGTATTCACAGCGGGATTTAGGGTCATACCATACCGGATAAGGGGGTTGAAAGGGGTAACATGCTGAGGCTGCACTAGATCCGCCTTGTGTAGCTGCGAGTAGAGTTCTTTGTAAGAGATTTGTAGCGGTGTGAAGGATCTATTCTTATTTTCCTTCTTGGGTCCCCGCTCTTCCCTTCTATTAAAACTCCGAGGGTTTCCAACATAAGCTTGGGGCTATGATATGGTGAAGTTCTTAACAACCTCGCAGGTATTTGTGGTGTTCACTTCATGTTTCCTTCCTCTTGAACTATTTGTGCGACTGTTCCCCTATGTCGGTTTGCCCACTTTTGATGGCGGATTCAATGCGCTCGCCGGTCATCACCATATCAGTAAAATTACTAATATGGTTATTGATCAGACGGTCATAGAGCGTTCTTTTTAGCGTGTCAATAAACATTGGGGCAATCTCATTTTTACGAAAAAGGGGCTAAACTTGAGCAGCCACATCGCGCCACCTTTGGACGTACTCCCGAAGGCTTTCATTCTTTTTTTGTTCCATTCCTTGTAATAGAAGCCAATTAAGGACCATATCGGTTACGTGCTTATATTGATCAGTGAAAGCTTTAGCCAAATCCTTCTACGATTTAATTTGAGCTCGAGTAAGCTGATTGTACCATCTTGTGGCAGATCCCACTAAACTGTCTTAGAAACAGTGTATCAACAGCTTCTTATTGTTGGTGTAGCCAGCCATCTTACGGCAAAACTTTGTTATGTGGGCAGTTACGCAAGATGTTCCATCAAACTTTTTGAATTTCGGGGTCTTGAACTTGTACATGATTTCTATGTGAGGGACTAAGCTGAGATCCTTAGCGTTTAGTCTATAACAACCATCCTCATCTTCTTTTACCCAAAACTTTTCTTCAAGATCCTTTCTAGTCTCTTCCAATTGTTTTGAGAACTCCGCCTTCACTTGGTTTAATTTTCTGGTTCATCAAAGTCTGGGATGCTATCTCCGATATGTTCGACATTTGCAAATGTCACGGCCGGCTGAGGTAGAGCAGAGGTACCCGCTTGGTGAGATGATGATATCCCTTGTAGGGGTTCGGTGTAGGATTAATGAAGAGAGGGTTTTTAAAGATTGGAGAATATGAAGGGTCCTTCGGGTTTTGAGTAGGGTTCACAACGGTACTCTTCCCTCTTATGTCTTCCCCGCGACAAATTTACAATATTTGAGATATTTCCCTCATCATGTCTTGCTGAGATTTGATGACGGTTTCTCTTAGTTCTTGTTGTGTTCGCTCCAATTGGTCTTTAAGGTCGGCTTCTAGCTTAGCAAAACTCTCTTCTATGATCATTGTTTGTAAACGGGTTCGGTATATGTGTGGAATGATTGCAATTTATCTTTCAAATTCTGTCACAACATTCTTATTATTAATTACGTGACATAATCAATTAATGCAGGTTATATGCGATATGCAATGTATGAATGAAAAAAATGCAAGAATGTATGCAAATAAAGGCATTGATTCCGTTAGTTATCACCCTTGAAAAACTTTCATTGGAGATTAAAATGTTCTCATTACAAAGAAAGACAAACTCCTACAGATATACCTCGGTCCTAACTCCTAGCTCTTCGATAGCTTCAAGCAGCTGAATGAACCTGGGTGCCTCTTCCATATCTAGAGCTACAAAAGGAATGAGGGCTTCGACTTCGTTGGCTAGGTTCCTCACATGTTGGGCTATTTCTTGTACTTGCACCATCAAATCGATGTTGTATTGATCTCGATCTTGAATCATGCGAGTAGCATCGCGAAGACGCCTCAACCAATAATTTTCTCCCCCATCAGCGGCTTCTTCAAGGACTACAATTCTCCCGAGGTAATCTTGAACTGTGGCCTCTAATGTCTCGATCTAAGCTCCAGAAAGCCATTTTGTGCATTGTATTCATGAAGAGGCCAATCTATCTCCCCAACCCTTTCTTCTAGTTGAACATTCCGGCCTTGGCTTTGATGCAAGCTCTCGTGAGTAGAGTTATACAGACTTTGCATCTCTAATAATCGGTTTTTACTTTCTTGGGATTTTCTCTTCTATGGATTATCATCTATCTCTTGCTTGCCCTTCTCAATTTCTTGCTTAGCCTTTGCCCTTTCTCGCTGAATTGCGATTCTAGCAAGCTTTCTTTCATTTTCAACGGTTTGCTTGCATTTCTCCGCCTCTTTCTCGAGTGCTTGCTTACCCTTCTTTCTCTCTTCTTCAACTAAGCGGATCCTATTCATTCATTCTTTTTCCACTTCTAGGAGCTTCTCCCGATCGACATTTCCTACTAGGGCCTGGAGTTTAAGGGTATCACTTTGATAAAGAGCATTTTTTCTTTCAAATCAGTGTTAAGCTTCATTAACTGTTTAATTGTCCCTTCTCGCTCATCCACATCTAGGTTAACCCTATAAAGCTCACTTGTGTGCTCGGTTTTCAAAGCCTCTATCTTCTTCTTCACATCTTCTAGCTCGCTTCTTATGATGTCGGCCTCGGAAGGAACCATTATCAAATGTTCTTCAAGTGACATAGTGGGCCCTTGTTCGGGCTTCAGAGTCTTGTCATTAATTCTCTTCTACATCTAAAAGGCATAGTTTGGGGTGAACATACACTTGCTTTCTTTTTCCACCTTTATGCGGTAGAGGTGGTCCCAAGCCCTAGAAGCATCTTGAACCTTCGCCTTACATTTATTCTTAAATGGAAACTCGAAAGTACTTAAATTGAAAGTGAAAGACACAAACTTTCGGGAACCGAGCTGCCTTGACACCAACAAAGGAGCGCTAGTGATCCCACCGTACAAGTCTATTATAATTAGCCAATCATAGTCTCCACAACTGTATAAGAAATGAATGACGCTACCGAGCCAAGGCACACTCCACACAATGTCCTCATCTTGAATATTCTTAAAGATGGCTGTCCATTTCTGTTTGTCTGGCTCTTCCCACCATTCTTTTGCTAGGTATTCTCGCAAAAGGGAAAAATTCCTGAGATTATCCCGGCCAACACCCTTGTCGGTGTCTTCCAAAGGTGAATTCGTATTCATGCTTGCAGTAACTGTGCACATCCTCTAAAGCGTCATTCTTCATGCTTTCGGCTTACGTTCAGGGAAATAAAAGTTTCAGTTAGGATTGTCGATACCGGATTGGCCTTCTTCTTCAACCACTCGAATAATTCCAAGATGGCTACATCAATGTTACCCAAAACTCTAGGGAAAATGATCAAACCATAGATCCCCAAAGTGAATAAATTCATCTTCATAACTATGTCCGGGTGTGTAGGTATGATATCTCGGATGCACTCCCATGAAAATGTGGTGTTGTCACCTCTAACCTGAATCAAACCTTTAACCCAATCTTCTCTCATCCCGGCCAACGTTCTAAGCTTTAAAGGGTAATTCTAAGACCTAAACGGTTTTGTGTAAATCCAATCTTCATGAATGTTCTTTTGATTGAGCAAAACTGTATATTCTTCGATCGTAGGCATCAAATCCTTCACATTGAAGGTAAAACAACAAATGGCAGAATTCCAAAACTGAAAGATAGCTCGGAGCATAGGCTGATTGATTCGAACATACATCAACTGTGCTATGTCACCATAATTTTCTCGGAACAAATTTTGCAGTTGTTGGTCCCATCCTTCCCAAATTTGTTTCAAATCCCATAGGTCATTTTGTTGTAGACTGACATATGTGTATCCTGCCACAATGCGCTCACTTGGACTTTTTGGTTGACTTCGGACCAATGTCGAACAGCAGAGTTGATTTCCTCTTTCTTGAAGTACCTTTTATCCATGATGAAATATTTCAACTTGGCAAACCACTCGAATCAACACCTTCATGTTATGCAATGCACATGCGAAAAATATATGCAAAATAAGACAAAAAGAGAACAAGTCGGTACCGGATAAAACCAATAAACATATAAAAAACGAAATTTAAATCAAATATCAAGCAAAGCAATCCTATTTATATCCTTTCTAAGAACCTAGGTTTAACCGCATGGCTCTAAAGGGGTAGGCTTTCTATGTTCTCTACATGCAGTTTTGGTTCTAAACGGTACCCAAATTGTTCTCGATGTCCTCTTCTAAAGAGTAGCAAGGTCCCCGGTCATCACCCATTATAGGCTCCTCTCAACCGAGTTTAATTCATGGGGACCCTTTCGCTATGTCCGTACGGGGAAACAATATTCCCACGAAAACATAAGGTAGTAGAGCCCCGAAGGTACTTACTAGGCCCATAAGGAGGAACAATATTCACTTGAAAGCACTAGCGTTCCCCCCACTTAAAAGGACGGGTTTAAATGTCACTTTAATTCACAACTTCCGATATTAATAAAGCGGTAATTATTATTTTTGTTCTTTTTGAAAAATGGTCTGACTCACTTTAGTTTAAAAATTAAAACCGGTCCCCAGTGGAGTCGCCAGTTGTAGTGACCTAATTTTTTGAAATTTGAATTTTTAAAGTCGAATGTGATCGCTAGAAAAGGAGTAATAGGTTTCCTTTGGTTTTTGGGAAAATATTTGGAAAATAGAGAGTTATTTTAAAATTTGCAGTTTTTGAAAAACACTAAAACTTGGAGTCACCACCGGCCACTAAGGTAGGCTGGACACCATAAAAACTAGAGATTCGATCGAAAGCAGTTCGGGAGTCGGTTACGGATGGGGAAGGTTTTGGCACCCCCACACCGCCCAAAAAATTGGTAGCAAAAAAATATAATTACCGTTTTTTTAATATTAAACTTTTCGAATTAAAGTGACGATTAAGTTAAGATCCGGTTATACATGCGAGTAAATTTTAAGGGCCTCGTTATTCGAAAGTAAACAACAAAACCACCATCACTACATTTGATACTGGCCGTATTTACCACTGAATAACAAGGCTCCGCATTGACATAATTTAATATCCGAATGGAAACTTATACAACATGGCATGAATGACATGGAAAGTAAAATGGCATAAACTAACGCCCTATATTATGAACATCATATTACGTACATATAATAAGGTTTTATTTAAAACATTTAAACTATAATATATACATAAAACATATAATATATACATATATATACCATATATTATATTATCATATATTTCACAACATGCACATATTATATATTACCCTACGTACATATAAAAAGAATCATATATTGTATACTTTAAAAAAACATAATGTATGCCAATCACAATATATACATCAATCCAACAGAACAGTAAGTATTAAACATGTATAAGTACATGTAAATAAAAAAATTAAATATGCATGCAAAGGGGTAAAAAAAGGGATTTCATACTAGATTTAGGACTTAATTGAACAAAATCTAAAATTAGAGGACTAAACTAGAAATTAAACCTATTTGAACCAGATTAAACTACAAAAGGGACGAAATTGAAAGCCATATGAAGACCAAAGGGACCTAAGGAGTAATTAAAAGAAGCGGAAACCCTTAAAATATATTTAAAAAACACGGAAGGACCATCTGATAATAAAAGTAGTTTTAAAAATTTAAACCGGCTTTAAATTAGGATGAAATTGCAAATAATAAAAACATTCAGGGGACCTGGATTGTAATTTGAAAAGACGAAAACCTTTCCGCATGTAATTATCACGACACGGAAGGTTTTAAATGGTTATAAGCCTATTTTTAAAGCTAAGGGGAATATATATTTCACTTTTTGGGCAAAAAAACGTCAATTACCATTATAAAAATCCTTAGCCATTTTCAGAAATCCAAAACCTCTCCCCTCTCTCCAGAACTCGGATGAACGTCACCGTTTATTGGGCTAAAACCCAAAAATCGGTCACCTTTCGCAGCGTCGGCCGCCACCCGACCTCCTCTGACCACCATACATCGCCGCCGGAGATCTAAATAGACCACTCAGAAACCGCTTCTCCTCTCTCTTACCACGAAACCGAACTCAATTTCCAAGAACTCAACCCTACCCTCCTAGATCTATCAAAAACAGAAACACTCCCTTTTAGATCTAGGTTTTAAACTCCAGAAACGAAAAGCTTCACTCCCCAAACGATTCACCCTTACCGACCGAAGGCCTGGGTTTGTCACCAGTGAGCGGAGTCGAAAAGACAGCCAACGAAAACACACTCATTGCCAGCTCACCCCTTAAGCCTGGAGGCAGTGGGCTTGTTGCCAACAAACGAACGTAGACGACTTCCCGAATGCCCTAAACCAGGGGTAAAAACTCTCTCCCTTAGATCTAAGCTTCTTTTTGGTTATGCTATGTTTTCATGCATGTATGTGTAAAAAAATACCTCTGAAAGGTTCTCATTTTTTTGTATTATCTTTCGAACTCTAGAAAACTGTTTACAATCTTTTTGTTGTTCGGTTTTATAAACGAAGGGTTACATGCAAATAAGAAAGAGAAAAGAAAAATCCTTGATGTTGTAACTTGCTCTAAAATCCGCCGATATCCTCTGGAAACTTGTTATTTTTGGTTCGATCTGCCTCTGATCCTTGTTGCTAATGTTTATCTTTTTTGTGTTGTACGGGCGACGTGGCCGCTTGGTGAGGGGGAGGAGACCAGTGCAAAAGATGGCTGCGGCAAAGGAAGGGTCAGGAGCAGTCCAAACGCGTGGGCGCGTTGAGATTCGAAGGGTCCAGGCGTGTGGCACACGCGCGTGTGAAGGAGCGGGAAAGTCGCGCGTGAGCGCGTGGAAGTTCCAGAGGCTTACTAGGGACGATCTGGGCCATCCATTCGAATCTTTAGATTTGACGATTGAGATGGCGCGACACTGGCAGATGAAGAGTCTCTTAGGGTTTCCTCCCGAGATTAAATCTGGACCGTTGGATCGTTGCCCGATCCAAGGGTCAGGAAACAGTTGCGCAAGAACAAAAGAGATAAGGGCATATGCAATTAGGGTTATGTGTGGGCTCTAGGGTTTAGTTACTTTGGGCCGGAAAAAGACTAATGTAATTACTATTGAGTTTTTGTTTATGTAAAATAGACTGTTTATAAAATAAACATTGGGCTTTATTATTTAATATTTAATTATTGGGCTTTCATTTAATTTATCTATTTTTTTTGTAGTTTAATATAATAACAAGACAATAATAATATTAATAGTATATTAATACAGTATTTTCTATAGTAATGTAATAATAGAATGAAAATAGTAGTACCTAATTAATAATAATAATGTAAATAACAAAAGGCAATAATAATATTTTTGTGCGTTTTCCATTTTCTTTTCAAATCAAAATGTCATAAAACAAACTAATATTAATAAATAAAGCCCAAAGCCCACTAAACAAAAAATGTAAAAGCGGGTTGATCCCCGGATAAAATTAGTGATTACACTATTTTAATTTTTCACCCTAGCATATTTATATTGTGACATTTGTAAAGTAATACTTTTTGTTTTTTTTTATTCTCACACACATATATTTTTATTTAAATTTAATAATTAATTAAATTGCATTGAAAATAATTATATAAATAATAAACTAATATATATATCCTTCAAATATGTTTAGTATTGTTATATTAAAAATTATTTTTCATAATCTAATTAATATTAATAGATACAAATTTTTTTGAATGGTAATAGATACAAAATATTGATAACTAATAAACTATTCAAACAAGCATCGATTATAATCATGTCCTCAGGGACGGACGTGGGACTTTAGGTTAGGGGGTGGACTTATAAAGTTTTAGGGGGCAAACTTATAAAAATTAAGGGGGCGAAAATAGATTTTTAATAGAAAATATATAGAAAAATTCTAAAAAAATTCTAAATCGTATAGGAATTTCAAATTTTTAGGGGGCGACCGCCCCTCCAGCCCCCCTCGGTCCATCCCTGCATGTCCTTATATGTCATTTTGCTTGTTTAAATAATCAAACAGCTATCAACTATCAGTTAATTTTACCAAACATTTTTATACAATCCGCTAGTTAAATCGGTTAATGCAATCAACTATTAGCTATCAACTATCAACTATTGTAATATGCTATCAACTATCAGCTAATTGCCAAACATGGACAAAAAATAATAATTTAAAGTTAGTTTTAAGAGAAAATATTTGGATATATATATATATATGTAGTAAATTTTATCACCAAAAAGATTAAAAATATTAATCTCGTTTTTTTCAAATCTTATATTAACAAATTAATACAAATATTTTTGAAAAATTTAAAACTTATTTTATTTGAATTAAAAAAATAGAGACTACATTTTTTTGGAAACAAAAATTCAATTGCAATTATATTTTTTTGAACAATGGCATCTGAATTTTATTAATCACCATGAAAGATAATACAATACAATACAATGCATCAAAAAGAGAAAAAAGAGACAAGTCCACTAAAAGTCTCTTACAATGGTGCAAAGAAAGCAAACACTTCCATCGAGATTACTTATTAGCATACCAAAATCCAGAAATCTTCATGAAACTCCTTGTCTCTATCCAAACAAGACGCTTTATGGGGTGAAAAGGAGTGGTGAGCGAACCAAGCTATCAAATAGATTGCTCCGCTACCCAGGTCTGGTTACATCGGCAACTAACCATCAACCGAGTTGGGATCCATCTTTCTAAGACCACCGACATAACCATAATCACAGATTAGCGCCGTGAAGATCTCTGTACGAACACCAACCGACCGCTAAGGTATGTTGAAATCATGCCACAAGAACAGATGAAACGAACCACAAAAAAATCAAAGAAAAACGTGTCACAAAGACAAAAAAACTTGGGCTACAAAGGCAAGAATTCTTATTAAAATATAAAAAATAAAAAAAGAATAGACCTTGTGGTCGACAACCAATATTAAAATTAATTGTCGATCACCAACCAAAAGAAAAAAAGTAAAGTTGCAAACAGTAGAGACTTAAGAGAAAGCGGCTAGGTTAAGTCACAAGTTTTTTTTGAAGGTAGAACTTTTTCAATTGCAATTATATTTGTGTTTAAACAACTAAAAGTATATAATTTATTGAATTTAATTATGCTACAAATATGACTGCCATTCCCATGGCTCTGTATGCTATTGCTCCACGACAAAGCACAAACGGTTCTCAGCTTCACTCGTCACCCTTCAGCTCAGTCTATAATTTTTTTTGAATATTTATTGAATTTTTAACCCTTTAATAACATACACACCGTACACATATAATGATCGAACTTAAATTATTTGGATAAAATATATCACCCTTTACTGCTGGGAGTCTGAGATCACTTAATGGGTTCACATATTACATTTAGAATCTTAAGAAATGTTTTAGGGAAATCCTTTCTGTAATGGGAAAAGTCGTTATACTTTTGTATGCCCGTAAAACTTGAATTATAAACTTTGGGTCTTTTGTCTTTTGTAATGGGAAAAGTCGTTATACTTGAATTATAAACTGTAATGGGAAATCCTTCCATCAAATAGTCAATTTGGGTCTTTTGTCTTTTTGGTGTCTTTCTTTTATACTCTAATACTATAAATTAAATTATAAACTTTAACCTTGAACCCTAAAAATAGATCATGTTTTTAATTTCTTAAACCTAAACTTTAAATTTTAACTATAAATCATAAACTTAATTTTTTAGTATGAAAACATAAATAAATACATCAAAAAAAGCAGATGATTTTTATTCCTTAAAAAAAAGCCTTTTTTACAACATGGATTCTCATTGCAGTCACTTATTTCTCCTGAGTTGTCTTTGAGAACAACTTTCTTCAAAATTCTTAATGAAATTTAATTATAGATTACGTTGTTACTAAAATTTAGTTAACATTTTAGAAAATTTCTAATTTTACTACTGGATTTTACAGAGTTGGAAAGAATTAGAACTTGATAGTAGCTTTTAACTTCACTAGTGGATTTCCTTCTCCTTTCTTAGCGAGAAAAGAATACATAAGAAATAAGATTGTTGCAGAATAAATCATTATCACTAACAAAAACAAAATCTGTAAGAAATAAATGAAATTCAACTGTGTTGTAACATAAATTATTGTTTTAGAAGTAAAGTCGTTTTAATTGGTGTAATCGTAATATAAACATCACACGTCGATGTTAACACAGTTCTTCAAAATTTATATGTTCAAAGTGAATTTTACTCATCACTACATCCTAAATTAGATGTTAATTTCTTCCGTAGATATAAACCAAAATTAATCAAGAAACAAATTTAATGCCACACTCAGCGTGTGTAATTCAAAAACTAATCATTTGCGTGTATATCTCATGTCAACTTCACCCAGAAAACAATTTTAATAACTCCAGATGATTATCCATACGTCTGTCAGCAATTTGTTTAAAGAGTTCCTTCTCACTTTTGTTTGTTTGTTTCTCGAGAATTTTCGCTTTCAATTTGGATTTTGGAATTGGATTCGCGCGTTTCCAGTTTGGCTTTGGATTCTTCACGGTAGATCTTCAGAAGTGCGATCGTATCACCCGTACTAACATAAACTGCAGTGGAGTGGTCCAAATGAGCTTTGTCTCTATGCTTTTTTCATGTGCCTAAATTCCATCTTGATTCTAACAAAAATCTTAATCAAAATATACAAAAAAACCATAAGCTCTTATTCGATATTTATTTATTTTTACAGAGAAAAACTCTGACCACAGCTGCAGCATCTTCATTTTCAACCTATACCATAAACAAACATCAAAAAAAAAAGGAAAAAAAACATCACCATACAGAAGAACTATTCTTCTGTTGAATCTGTACATACATCCCCATTGGATGCTTGATTTTTTATCAAAAACGAAAAAACCAGCACCAAGATCATTAAGACAAGATAAATATACAAGCAGATGCTGCAAATTTGGAAATTCTTTCTATGATTTTTATATAGGCAGATAGACAGACAGATGATGTTTTGCTAAATAAAAAAAAAAAAGCAGGAAAAAGATGGTTATCGTCTCGAAGATCCGAACATTTGATCAAGAAGGATGACCAGAGCCATGGCAAAGTCCGTCCTGATATGACCAGGCTGAACAACAAGATGGAAGATGTCGGTTCCGTAGGCAACTCCTTTAACACCTTTTTTCTTTATCTCTGCTGCTAATCTCCTATTACCGTTGTATATCGAACACGACCGCTGCGAATATGACCCTTTGATCTCGTAAACGACGTTGTTGTTTCGATTGGTGGCGGTGTTGTCACCGGAGATAACGTTGGCCATGCAGTTTTTGCTAACGATGTTCAACGATTTCCTAACACAAAGCCGGGGATTCACAGAGGTTTCTCCCTCGTAAACCAACCAGCTATCTCCCAGCCCCAGGCTCATTTTCTGACAAAACAAACGTCGAAATATCATCATCATTGGATGGAAAACTTTACCCGAATATGTTGAAACAAATGTAAAAAAGTGAATGTGAGGTCGGAGAAAGTACCTTGCGGCGGATGGTGAAAAGAGGGTTGCCAGTGGCATCCATGAGAAGGATCTCGCCCTTGTGGCCGTCCATGTAATTATCTACCCTGAACACCAAATTACCTTTATTATCAAACACCGTGAAGCCATTGCAGTTGAACAGCAAGGATTTTTTCCAGGCGGTTAGAACCGCCTCCTCCGTAGTATCAGACTCGGGTATGGGTAAGAGCATAGGCGGCGGCCTCTCGGAGATGCCGGTAAAACTAGCATTGGGGTAAACCCTTGTCATTCTCGTAAACGTTTCCAGGCTCTTAACACTACTTCGGAAACAAGATCTCATGACAAACCAACACTAAATCTCAACAACTCAAGAGGATGAGAGCAGAGAGAAATTTTGGAGGTAGCTTGGACCTTGGTTTGAGTGGAAGCGTTGGGCAGATGGAGAGTATTTTTATAAAGGAAAAAAAAGGAGAATAAGAGAGATACAAAAGTCTAACACGAGTGCGCCACTATTAAATGACGTGAAACCAGCACTTCATGGGACGAAAATATATAATTGAAGATGATGAAAGTGAAAGGGAATCGGATTGGATGATGTGCAAATAAGCCATCAATGCATTTTCAAAATTATAATCACTCATTTTTATCCGGTTTGTAAATATTGCTAATATAATAATATTTAAATTAATGTTAATATTACATGATTACGTATATACGTGCATGTGTGTTTTTAATATATATGCAGTATATGTGTGATGTGTACTTGTTAGTGATTATTATGATATATGTGTCGTATGTGTGCATGTTATGTATGCTTTAATTATTTGTATGTATAATGTGTGTACGTTTATATTATGTTAGAACGTGTGATTCGTATATGTGATATATACACTTGTGATTAATGTATGAATGGATGTATGATATATATGTGAACATAGTGGTAATTATTATGGAATGTGTGTCATAGAGTGTACGTGTGTTATATATATATCTATGGGTGTGTGCATTATTTATTAGCCATTATTAATATTGCATGTATTATATAAGGTATGTATGTACATGTATTAAATTATGGTTATCAGTGTTATTATTATTATTATTATTATTATTATTATTATTATTATTGGACTAATATAAGATAAAAATCTAAAACATATAAAACCCAAAAAATATTATTAGAGTCCAGTCCAATACATAACTAAAAAACCCAAAAAATATTTACATAAGGCCGAACTGGCCAGCCCAATCCCCTTGAATATCTAAAAACCCTAAAAACCAAGTCTGATCCCCCTTCTTTTCCTTGCAGCCGCAGCCCTCCTAATCGTTGGATCAAGATTTGATCAAACGGTCCAGATGACACCAAGAATGTCCAGCTGGCGCGCGTGAGGCTCACCCCCGGGGCTGCTCCTTGCACGCGCGAGACCGTTCGTCTTGCCATCGCCACGTGTCTAGATCAGAGGCTGCCACGTCAATCCCGAGATCAAATCTCAGCCGTTGGATCTTCGTGCAATCCCAGCCATTGGATCAGATCTGATCCAATGGCCCAGAATGAATCTGACCGAACGGAGATCTCCACCATGCCTCCGCCGTACCACCAGCCTCACTGGCTCTCTCCAAACGGACATACACCAGACAAGAAAAATAAAAAAATAGATTTTATCAGTACCAAATCTGATCAAAATATGTATTTTTTATCTTGTTTCAATCAAAACAAAGGAGAGAGGATATATATGCAAACCAAAAAAATTGTAAGGACATTCGGTCAGTTCCCAGTTTCCAAAGAGTCGAAATAAAAAAAACTAGAGTTTTATTGGTAATCTCTTTTTTCTCTTTTCTCATATGCATGCATGTAAATAAGCAAGTAAAAAAATAATCTTTTACTGAAAAATAATCTTTGTCGGCCGGTGACAAGCCTTCAAGATGAGCCGCGCCGGGGAAGAGTTTTCTCTTTTTTTTTTGGTTCTGAAACGAGGGCTTTTGGCAAAAAGGGAGTGTTTCCAGGATGTTTTCCTTCGGGGTTTTAAAGGATTTCTGGTGGTCGGAGGCCGTTGGTTTAGGAGGGTTAGGAGAGGCCACAAGGCCAAGCTTCACCAGAGACCAGTCATGCACGGCTGAGTGCGGCGGCCGAGGAAGGTTCAGAGGGTTTGGGGCTTCGATTTTGAGGGAAAATAAGAGGGGAGAGGTTTTTAAAAAACCTAACCAAAATTTTGAATGGCCAAAATCTAAAATCAGACCTGAAGAGATCTTTTTTATAGAGCCTTAGTTTTTTAAAATGGTTTAATCACAAGCAAAGGAGTCCCGCGTTTTTGTTCTTTTCAAATCGGGTCTGCCCCTTTGTCCAATTACAACTTTAATCCTCCCTTGTTTCCCAAAAATTTCAATTTCACCCCTAAATTGACTGAATCCGATTTTTAAGTGGCAAAATCTCACCTCTAGTCCATCCGCGTTTTGGTTTCTTACACTTTGGGCTTGCCTCTTGGGTATATTGCATATTTAGTCCTTGTAATTCCATTTCAGTTCCTGATGTAATCCTTGAAGGCATGTTTTTTTCTTTTAATTTCTGTCCTCCTGTTTTATTTTCACTCATTTCGGTCCCTTTTTTATTTTTCTAGATATTCATGTCATCTATCTCTTTTTAGTATGTTTGCTTTTTTTTGTTTCCATATTTGTGTTACTATGTTCTACGTTTTAATTTATTTGCTCATGCCATATGTTTTTACATGTATAATTTGATTTGTATATTAATGTTCATGTTTGTATGTTTTTTTGGTTTGTTCGTTTTGTACATTATGATATATGTTAGATAATGGCATGATTATTTGTGTTATTTACGTTCTATACTTTGTTTTTTATGTATAAGTTGTCTTTGTTATGTTTATTTATGTTTTTTTCTTATGTGCATCATCATGCAAATTTGGCTATTTTGTTAGGTCACTAATTAGTGTTAGTTTTTATGTTTTCCTTATTTCGTAGGTTACATGTTAATTTGAAAATTTGTTATTTTTGTTTTGATATTGTGTATGCATATATTTTGTTACATGTTATGTTTTAGTTTTTTATGTTCCCATGTTGCTTTGTTAATT
Organism: Hibiscus mutabilis; assembly: GCA_019671005.1. Taxonomy (NCBI): domain Eukaryota; kingdom Viridiplantae; phylum Streptophyta; class Magnoliopsida; order Malvales; family Malvaceae; genus Hibiscus; species Hibiscus mutabilis. The sequence goes on from CM033733.1 coordinate 12,357,898, forward strand.
TAATCTTGCACTATACCATGTATAAATCATGTATGTATTATAGTTATGTCTCGTATTCATGTGTCTAGGCATGTTAGATTTAATTAATTAATTTTGAAAGCATGTTTTTTCTTTTTTGTATTTATGTGCATACTTTGTTTTATTATTGTGATATATTATGTTCATGCATTTAATTATATTGTTTAAATTTTGTAATACTCATATTTTATGTTTTTAAAAAATATCATGTTAATGTAAATTGTATGTTTTATGTTTTGTTTTCTAAGATTGCATAACGAGATATTAATTGTCAATGCGGTGCCCTTTTATTCGAGCGTAAACGTGGCCAGTATCAAGCGCAGTGATAATGGTTTATCAGTTTACTCTCGAATAACAGGGCCCTTAGAATTTACTCGCACTTATAGCCGAATTTTAATCTAATCATCACTTTAATCCGGAAAGTCTAATATTAATAAAGCGGTAATTATTAAAGTACCAATTTTGGGTGGTGTGGGGGTGCTAATCCTTCCCCATCCGTAACCAACTCCCGAACCCAACAGTTTTAAAATCTATGGATTTTATGGTGTCCGGCCTACCTTAGTGGCTGATGGCGACTCCATTTTTAAAATAAAATACGATTTTTTTTTCCAAAACCCCACGAAATAAATGTTTTAAATACCCGAAATACTCCAAAACACGTTGAAACTCGTTTGTTTAGATCGCTACAGAAATAATAAAAAGTCGCTCTATAGTGGGATGAAACTCTATATTTCGTAAGTAATTAGTAATTTAAATTTTAGTATTGTGAAAGGAAAAATTAATTAGGATAATTGTCCTTATAATAAATATAAATTCTCTTTTTTTTTGTTTTCCTATTTATACTCTTATACTAGAAAATTAAGTTTAAGGAATTATGAGTGGGGTATATTTTTGGAGTTTAAGGTTTATGATTTATGATTTAGAAATTAAAATTAGGGCCTAGATTTTAATTTTTTTAGTATTGTGGCGTAAAAATGGGCACCGAAAAGGGGGAAAATATTTTTGTCTCTTATAATGGGTTGCAAATCTCGAATAGAATTCCTCTACCTTTTTGGTGTCTCTATTTATGCTCTATAGTAAAAAATAGGTCTAGAGTTTAGGATTAAGATTTAAAGTTAGGATTTAGGATTAAGGTTTAGAGAATTTGGCATAGAGTGTATTTTTTAGAGTTTAAAATTTAGAATGTATGATTATGGATTAAAATTTAATTTTTTAGTGTTAAAACATAAAAAAAATGCACGAAAAAAAGAATTTTTGTTTTTAATATTTAATTTAAATTAGTTGGTCAATTAAGGAGATACCAATAATTATAAAAAAATAAAGACACACTAAAAGTTTATATATGGATTATGGCCAACCTATCTTGCCTTGAAAGCAAGCCAGCCAATAATTAATACCAAATGCTTAACGTCTCATTTAAGAATATATTCTATATAAATGGTTTTGTCATTCGTTTGTATTTGACCATAATTTATTACCATATCTTATTAGTACATCTTTTATTTTCTAAGATAGTTATTTCTGTGATTTGTAGTATTAAAATAAGGTTAAATTTCGTGGCTGAGAGATAATATGCGGTGAGGGCGATGGACACTTGTCGACTGACCAATGCTTTTGGTTAGATATTTTTCTGAGGATGTTAGCATGGACTTTGTCTTTGAGTACGTGTATTTATGTGTGATTAATTTATTATTATTATTATTATTATTATTATAATTGACCTTATAATAATAATAATTTGATTGGTGCAGGACGGCTAGTGCGGCACTCCCTCGACAGCCATTTTATATTATCATAATGCGCGTTAGATAAGGTTTCCGCACTCGGACCTTGGGTTGGAACTTGGATTGCAAGAGTTCCACCCCCAACCATTTGGATGCAAGTCCAAATATATACAACCTTGGGATTTCATAATCATGGGAGTCAAACATGAAATATGTATAATTGAACCAATTCTGAATAAATCAACTGAAACTAAATAAATCTTTAAATTTGTTCATAAATGTTTTATATAACTTAGGTCAGTCCCGGTTCATAGGACAATACCATGAACTCCAGCTCTGAACCTCATATCCGGTTTATATCCCACAATTTACAATAAAAATAATCTGATTAAAAAAGTTTATTAATTGTATTTAAGATTTTTTAACAAAACAATAAAAATACGTGTTTGATAAAGTTCAATTATATTTTCATGACCTGTTAATGAAATGTTAAATTAATTGTTTAAAGTGATAGGGTATGTTTTCGTTCTATAAAAGCTATTTTTTTTAGTTTTCACTCAGGGCCTCGAAAACGTCCGAGATACCCCTGATAAGTCTTGAGTTCGAACAAGTATTTAAATTTTTTTTGGTACTCTCTTTACACTTTTTTCAAGGTACGAGAGGTTCGGCGACAGAACCAATAATCAAGATAAAGGTGACAAAGTATAATTAACTATTAAAAAAGAGGACAAAATTGAAATGAATTAAAAATTGGAGGTCCAAATTAGTAAAAAAATCTAATTATATTTTTAGTAAAAAAATTGTAGAATCAAAGGCACAAACCCTTATATGAATCAATCTCCAAAAAATTTAAACGTTGCTCCTAACACTCTCTTCATGATCAAAAGATAAAATTTAGTGTTAAATTCAAATCTAAACATATTAGATCATAATATTAAACTTGTTAAAAAATTATAATTGATTGTCTAGTGGAAGACACTAGCATATTTTTTAAGTAGAAGTTTGGAAAGTAGAAACTCCCCCTTAACAAAGTTATTTTATACCACCTTTATTTGGCAGGATAAGTTGACCTAACAACACCGGGAGTAAGGTTTTACATCAATAATTAATATTATAACCGAAACCTACGTTTTTCATAGTGTTTGTTTACACGATGTAATACATTATTATTATTATCGGAGGTATATGCCATTGCCATTAGAGAGGTTAGCTTGGTTGCCTTATCCGGATATAGGAAAGAGGTTATAGACATGAATGTGGGTTGTCATATTTGATTATTTTAAAAGGTATCATTACTTTTTAATGGCTTGGTGGATTGCAATACCTCTCATATTTGATCATCAAACACCAGTTGGTGATGTTACAAAACAAAGTCAAAAATATTTCTATTATAAAATTTTGAACTGATAGCATGCATTGTCTTTGAATAAAAATGTATATTAATTTTTATAGACATTGAAAATTTATTTTGTAAATTTTAAATTAAACTAGACTCAATAAACTTTTTAACCATATAAATTAATAATTTGGATTTAATATACACAAATTATAAAAATTCTTTAATATCACGGAACAATACAGTTTTTTTAGTAAACTCCTGCCCTGTTTTCTGACCTATCAACACTTAAAAATTCATAACTTTAGAAATACATATCGAAATCAGTTTCTGTTTGTTTTAAAAGAAACTAGACTCAATTTCCAGTTCATACATATAAGATTCACCTTTTAACTCGATTTGTAGAATTTATGGCAAATTTTCAAACTTACTGCCTAATGCAGATTTTCTGGATTGTTTTTTTTATCTATTCCATTTATAAGCTCTCTACTCATAAATCATTCCTATTCTCATAGTAAATATACTAAACCACACTTCATTTATAAATATTACAAACCTTAACATAATTAGAAAGTGACTTATGAAAAATGAGCAGGTTTATCATTATAAATGCCACAAAAACAAAAACATCCTATAGGATGTCAAGACATTACTATGATAATCTTCAATATATCCTCGTCCACGAGGTGATGCAAATACTGCTGCTTACAACTGGTACTGTATCAACCTACATGCGCACAGTCAAAACACACGTTAAGTATGAACTTAGTAAGGCATTAAAATGTATTCATAAAATAAATAAGTAACTAAAAAATCATTGTTTAGGCAATTATTGCCTAATTTTCCTGAAAATCAATACCATTATATAGTATGATTAAAATAATGCTAAAAAAAAGCTTATAAATCAATTTCACATACAGTCCAAGATATATGTAAAGAGAGAACTAAGTATGCGACTCGTGTACTCCCAGAGTACTAAGTATCCCATAAATACCGATGATAACTATGACGAACTTGATGTACTCCAAGAGTAATAAGCATCAAAGTGCTATGTAGTTTCAGACTATTAACCATAAAGCCCGATAAACTCCCAGAGTTCTAGACACATAAAAGTGTCGAAGCAACTGCTAGACTCTATGACATGTCATTATGCTGTAACTCTCAATAATAAACTTAGGCATTAAAACATCATCTTTATACTTGCAATATATCATTCTATAAATGATAAATAAATTATCGCCGATAAAACAAAATAATAGAGTAGTTTATATTCCATTATACCATAAATCATTTATAGAATAATATACTGCAAGTATAAAGATGATATTTTAATTCCCAAGTTTATTATTGAGAGTTATAGTACAGTGGCATGACATAGGGTCTAGCAGCTGCATCCGACACTTTTATGTGTTGAACTCTGGGAGTTCATCGGTCATTATGGAGTAGTAGTCTGGGACTGCATAACACTTTGGTGCTTAGTACTCTGGGAGTACATCGAGCTTGTCATAGTTATCGTCAGTATCTATAGGCTACTTAGTACTCTGGAAGTACAAGACTCGCATACTTAGTTCTCGCTTTACGTATATCTTGGGTTGTACATGAAATTGATTAATAAAATGTTTTTATCATTATTTTAATCATGCTATATAATGGTATTGATTTTAGGAAAATTGGGTAATAATTGCCTAAACTATGATTTTTTAGTTACTTATTTATTTGTTTATTTTATGAATACATTTTAATGCCTCACTAAGTTCATACTTAACGTCTGTTTTGACTGTGCACACGTAGGTTGATACGGTACCAATTGTAAGCAGCAACATTTTGTATCATCTCGTGGACAAGGATATACTACATGTTATCATAGTAATGTCTTGACATCCTATATGATGTTTTTTTTAGTGGCATGTATAATGATAAACTTGCTCATTTTGCATAAGTCACTTTCTAATTATGTTAAGGTTTGTAACATTTATAAATGAAGTATGATTTAGTATATTTACTATGTGAATTGGAATGGTTTATGAGTAGTTAGTGAGCTTATAATTGAAATAGATAAAAATAGTCCAGAAAATCTGCATTAGGCAATAAGTTTGAAAAATTCTCATATATTCCACAAATCGAATTTGAAGGTGAATCTTATATGTATGAACTGGAAATTGAGTTTAATTTCTTTTAAAACAAATGGAAACTTATGTCGATATGTATTTTTAAAGTTATGAATTTTAAAGTGTTGATAGGTCAGGAAACATGACAACAATTTATTGGAAAAACTGTATTGTACCGTGACTTTGAAGAATTTTTATAATTTGTGTATATTGAATTTGAGTTATTAATTTATATGGTAAAAAGATTATTGAGTCTAGTTTAATTTAAAATCTACATAATGAATTTTCGATGTCTATAAAAATTGATATACATTTTTATTCAAAGACAGTGAAGGCTGCTAGTTCAAAAGTTTTATAATAAAAATGTTTTTGACTTTGTTTTGTAACATTTCTAACTTGTGTTCGATGATCAAATACGAGAATAAGATATTACATGGATTATATTTATGTTTGTATGCGTCGTACATAAATATTTTATAAAAACAAAAAATTTGTTGTAGCATCATTTGTTTGTACAGTTCTTAAATATTTTTGGGTGATTTATAGATGTCTCTCCCTTATTTATTTAATAGTAATAACAAGGTAGTAGATGTTTATATTTTTTCTTATCTCTTTAATAAAACACACACTTCTTGTAGACCTCTTTTTTTACTAGGACTACTCGTTGGATTCAGTTTGATGAATTGTATTTATGTTTGTATGCGTGCATATGAATATTTTATAAAAAATGAAAAAAAAGATTGTTGTAGCATCATTTGTTTTTTTAGTTTATGAATATTATTTGGGTGATTTATGGATGTCTCTCGTCTATTCCTTTAACGATCTAACTAAAGATTAATTTTGTGAACCGAATTAGAAACAAAAAGACAACAAGCATTTGAAATGTGTTTTATTTTAAATAAAATAAAAATAGGCAAAATTTCAATCTTGGGTGGTTAATGATTTTAACCAAGCAACCGAAAGATACCAGTTCCAATCAACAAAGAATACAATAATTAACAAAAAAACCTTTAACGATCTAACCCATGGCAGGTGTTGGGTAAGAGGGTTATATTCTAACCCACCCTATCCATAGAACAACAACAACAGAAAAATCTAATTTGTCCCTATAGATTAGGAACTGATAATATATACTATATGGTTAGGATTTACTTACATAATGTTTAAGATTATTTCTTTCTCTCTTTTTTTTTTCTGCGATAATCTTTACATTTTCTACGGTTAATCTTAACTATCCATTTGTTCATCAAATGATCCAAAAGAGGTGTAAAATTTTCAAATTTTACATTGTGTAAGAGAATCTTATGTATATATATATATATATGGATTTAGCAACAAGTTCTAATTGGTGGGATAAAATTAGTTCCGGAATTTTCAATTTATTGGACAATTTTTGACGGTAGTGTTAGACAGACAGATGGTTTCCGAGAAACACAAGGAATAGTTCCCTCTGCTATGAAGGCTGAGGAAAGTTGACATGTTTGGTGAGTGGCTACTTTCCTATATATCATAACACTTCCCATTGAAGAACAAGGCGAAAAACATGGAAATTAAACCATAAAATATAACCCAACAATCAGAAAACTGGGTCAAATTACAGCACGCAACGCACATCATGTTGTTTTAGTGATCACGGACCGATGTTAGCCAAGGGTTTCAATACTTTTGCTGAGCTCCTCCAGCTTCTTCATCCTCAATCTCTCGCTTTCACTCACCAGCTAACCACCGATTTCACATAAAAAATGAGAAACACAAGCAGTATGTTACTCACAAAATATTATAATAAATAGGGTTTAACCAAAGTTACAAAGCACAAAGCATTCACCTCCATTAGTTTGCCAACTAGTTGTGTTTTCTCCTTATTCTTGTCATTGAAGGCATCAAGAGCTTCTTTGTATTCTCTTTCCTGTGATTTACAGCATGGTAAATGTGGCTTTTACACTTTTAAGAAGCTTTTCATTATATATAATCATTCAAAATTATGACTAATTATGCCCTCTTTTGCCACTTGCACTTGATAATCAATTTAATTACTAGCAATGAAAATGATATATGCACCTTCTTCTGGCAGCTCTGTCCCAGTGGTTTCAGCTCCCGGTTAACGGTGTCGATCTTCTTGCGCAGAAAACCGATTTCCTTTCTCATTGGATCTATGAGGGAATCAAGCTCCTGGAAGATTTCATCAGTTGACAATGACATTATTAATCCAATAGATGCAAACATTGATATCATTGCCTTTAAACTACCCCCAATTCGAAGTACCCTTTAAATGGAAGAATCTGGTTTATAGATTACAATTCTAGAGAAACAAGCGTTTGAACACAACATGATGCTACATATGATGTCTCATTATGTCATAAAGATTCTTGTCTTTTAGGCCAGAGTTAAGATCAACAACATGATGCTACATATGATGTCTCATTATGGTAAACTTCTAAACCATGAGGCAACTTACTTCTCGAATGTCAGCCAAACGCCGGGTTGCTTCTTCGACGCGTCCCATATAACTCTCAACCTTGTCCCTGACCTCCATCTTCTTCCTCTCGATCTCTTCCTCTTTGGCTCGAAACAATGCCAATGCAGATTTGGCCATCTCCTCTTCCTTGTCATCTTTCATCGGAGTTTCATTGCTAACAATAACTCCAGAGTTCTTAACGCGCTGCATCTGCAATTGTTGTTGTTCCCATATCTGCTTTGGGGTAGCCATTGATGCCATCTTCAACCCCCTCTTCTTTTTCTTCGTTACAATGATGGCTCTCTTTCCCCTGCTGCGGGTGGGTTAATGCAAGGCTGGCTTTAAAGATATGATACCAACTAGCTTACTTTAACACAAAACAAATACTAGTATTATAAAAGAAGATAATGAAATGACCAAATTGTCTGCTCTTTCTTGACACAAAGGCACACATCAAATGTTATTTACTTGGCATCTGTACAGTATTTTTTTATTCAAAATTTAGCTTTGAAGTAAGATGATTCCATGTATAATTCTTCCTTGGACACCTTTCCAACTATATTCTTTTTAAGCTTGGATTGCAAGAGGATCTATATGGGCCTCTTTTAGAAAACCATACTATTTGCTTAACTTGTTCTATTGACAAGTTCACCCTTTTTCTTATTTTTGAATAAAATTGGGCTTGAATTATAAGTACTTGAACTTTTGAAAAGAAAAATTAATTAAGCCTTTACCTTTTTTTTTATCTAATTAAGCCTTTATTCTCCAAAATCTCACCAATTAAGCTTTTTGACCAAACTATCAATTTTTGACGGTTTTTTTCTTGAGATATTACTGCAGTTTTGTCATGTGACGCTTACAGATTTTTTTATAAAACTATATTTTATAATTTTTATAAGTTTTTTAGAACTTCTAAAAATTTTAAACAATTTTTTAAATAAAATAAAAAAATCTGAAAATGCCAAGTGACAACACTATAACACGACACGTTGCATCAACTGGTCCAAAAACAAATTTAACAGTCAACGTTGGTCAAATGGGTGAATTGATGAATTTTAGAGTATAATGGCTTAATTGAGTGCAAAAAAAATTTAGGGACTTAATTAATTTTTTTTAAAAATTTAAGGACTTATGATTCCTTTAAGCCATCAAATTATTTATGTACGACACTTTTGTCCAACACTTATTTAAAAATGGTAGATATGAACATATGATTCTCTCATATATTTGTATCTGACACTTATCTTTGAATATGAATATAAATAAATATATGATTATCAGTTTTTCTAATTCCAAAAGTGTGAGTTATTTATAATGATGTTATGGTTGAAGGGTCCAAAGAGTATTGGTAAATCTTCTTTTTCCGAGGAGAAATGGTGCTCGGAGAAGAAGTCTTTTTCTTTATGGAGTGGAACCTACACAAGACATGGAGGGGGAAAGCCTTAAGAGACAAGATAGAGTTGGAGAGACTGTCAAAGCATCCTAGGTACCTGCCTTTATTACATAATATATCATGACCCTTAATCCTTAGAGGCTTAGGACTTGGATTTCTTTTCTTTAAAAATAAAAATCACACTAGAATCTTCACTTTTAATCCTCTGGTTTTACCTTCCCTATAAGAGATAAATAGTTGAAAGGCTATTTTATTTTGTAGATGTTCATTAATTTTTTTAGTAGTTTTTTGATAACAAAAAAATACTACTGCAAGTCTCATTAAAAACTTCTTTAACTTAAATGGAGGAAAAGAATACTTACAACAACATTACAAAAAAGAACTGTGCACAGTCAAAGAACGCAAAAGCGACCACAAAACACTCCAGAACACCACCCTACTCGCCAACTAAATCAACATCAACTAAAGCGGCCACCTCTAAAGGTGGTGTATCAAAGAGAATCTCCCCACACTGGTGATTCCGAATCACTTTTGCGAGCTTATCTGCCATAGTATTACCCTCCCTTCCAACATGCTTCACACGCACTTCCCAATCCCAGACAAGCATATCACGCACCCTCAAGATTAATAAAAAATTAAAAATTAAATTTTTTTATTGTATTGATTAAAAATTAAAAATTTCTTTTCTAAATTTCTGAAAAAGTCAAACGTCTTTTGTTAAGGTTAAGAGTGTGGCACACTGTCAGAATCATACGGTTGCCGTTGTGCTTTTGATTTCTGGTTTATGGGTGCTTCATATCTCGGGGTTTTTTTTATTAAAACATATTTTATTATTAGTATTTAATTGTCACAACCTAATTTAACCCTATTTGAAAACTCTAAAAATTTCAATTCCCAAATTCTGAAACATTAACATTTGGGAGATTTTTTAATCAATCCAAAATGTAAGAATATGAATTTCGAGGTCAAAGCTATAATTTTTGAGAGCTCAGGAATATGGATGGTAATTTACCCAAATGTTTTGGGGATTACCGATCTTTTTTATTGTTTGTGTTATTTGGGTTATCAAACGAGGAACTAAGATATCCACTAATTGATCTAATAGTTATAAAAATGGGTGTTCAAAAAAATTCGATCCGAATAATTTAATCTATTTTTTTATTATTCAGTCCGAAAATTCAAATATCTGATTTATTTTTAAATTTTCGGATAATCGAATTCGATATATCACATTTTTTATCATTTTGGATTATTCGAAAATCTAAAAAATGTATTGATCTTCAACCCAAAACCAGAAGAGGATAGGCCCTCCTCTCCTCACTTCCTCAACGCCCCATCCTCATCAGTCACTTGTCTGTCACAGACTCATAATTTCTAACCCTAATCTCTCTAAAAAATTAATACTCTGAATCTTCATCAGACCACCAACGCTTCGATCGAAAATTCATGTTGGTGCTTTCTGTTTATATTTTTCATCATGTCGAACCAAAAGCCTTAATTTGAAATAAGTCATATTTATATACTATTTATATTTTTTTAATTGATTTTTTTTATCACAATTTCTCCTTTTTCTAATTTTTTAAAATTCAAACGATGGGTTCACTCATTCTGTAAAAGAGTGAATTTTTTACTTTAAATATTATATAGTTGTTTTAATTTGATATTCCCAGTGGCATCTTAAAACTTAGACCTTGTATTCGGCTTGGAATTGGATAAATTCTGTAAAAGAGTGATTTTTTTTTTAACTTTAAGAATGCTTTTTTTTACTCTAAATATTATATACTTATTTGAAAAAAAATCAAGGTTAAATACATGCACAGGGGGCCTCCACTTCTTTTTGTGTTACTTATCGAATATCCAATCTGAAATTCGAAAATTTCATATTCAAAAACTCAAATATTCGATTTTTCTAGATCGAATACAAATCACTATATAGTCGATCAGAAAAATTAGATCGGATTCAATTCGATATCCGGCAATAAGCAATCCTAGTCATGGATGCTTGTCTATTTTACCCTTTGTGTGAGTTCAAACCTCGACAACTGATTTGAGAATATTATTGTAACTCTACTTAATAAAAAATTGTGAGGAATTAAAAGGGATTTTAAATGAGCTTTAAATGGTGATTATATAAAATTAAATTAGTTTTTAAATTAGGTTTTATTTAGGGATTTAATATATTATTATGGGAAGGCTCAATAGTTTAAAAAGTGTCCAAACTATACTTTTTTTAGATAGGTACTTAAAGTATTTTTTGGCTCAAGTAGGTGTAACGTTTTCACTGTTATCATTTTAGGTACCTTGTCGTTAACGATTATTTAAAAAATTTTATTAGCTAATAAAAACATGACATGTGTCTTGCTTTATTTTATTTTTAAAAATAAATTTTTTTAAAAATATCCTAAATTTTTTAAAAATTAACAAAATAATCCCCCAAATCCCCAAATTTCTAAGTTTGAAATCTCGATTCTAACAGTTACCACCGCCAATCGTCGACAACGTGTCCACCACTTCTGTCGCCAGACCTCACGATCGTTTCCGCCATCCTTTCATCATCGAAAGTCGACAGCCGACATGCTTAACATCGAAACAAATTTGAACGGTGCGAAAGGAAAAAGAAACGATGGGCGGCAAACGATGAACGATCAGACGACGAATGACATGCGGGTCCTGCAGGGAGAGGAAGAGACTTCGTTCCATCGCTGACAACATAATGAACAACGACGACAGTGTAATCACTAATTTTGTCCGGGTTTTATTTTTCTAACTTGGGCTTATTTATTTAATACTAATATATATATATATTACGTTATTACCGTTGTTAATTATTAATGTTATTAAATAATAATAATAATAATAATAATAAATCAAAACAAAAATGGCATCATTAGTATAATATTTATTATTATCATTTTTAGTTATATTCTAGTATTCCTATTATATTATTATTATTATCATTATTATTATTACTATTACTGTTTTATTATTATATATTATTATTTTATTGCTATATTATTATTAGTATCTTATTATTATTATATTTATTATTAAACAAAAAATAGAAAAAATAAATACATAATTATAATAAAACCTAAGTTAGAATTAAAGTCCATTAACCCAACAATCCATTTACAAAAAAACCATTTACAAAACCCTTTACCTGATACATCAAGCCCAACTACCCATTACCTATTTTACCCAATACCCAAATTACAGACCCATAAGCCCGAACCGGATACCATAACCTGATACACCCACAAGACCCGGATATCCAAAAAACCCTAATCCCTTAACACAACCCCTCAGCTACTATAGCCGCCGACCTTTCAAGATCCCAAGCTTCCAGAAGCTTCCGCGTCAGATCCACGTCTGTGCCAACTCACCGGCCGTGTCAGCAGCCATGATCACGTCACCATCCTCTGCCTCAAATGCGGCCAAAGAGCCTGGCACTCTACCCTCCGTACGGGCCTACAACCACCAACAAGCAGAGATCAGAAAACCCAGCAAACATCAACAGAGGCATCAACAAGTTTTTAGGATTTTGTTTTATTTGTAATGTAACACCTTAAAATTAAAAAAGAAGAAGAAAAAAGGAAATAATAAAGTGTAATTTGCAACCAAGAGGGTTTAAACCCGTGACCTTAGCTGCACAAACCGTTGAGGAAACCATTTGAGCCAAGGCTCATTTGTGATATGAGTTACCTTGGTTAAATAATAACTCTATTTTGTTCGGTTACCATGCAAATAATATAACCAGTTTTGAGACCCTTCACCTCCCATATTTCAAACCCTTTCCAGAAATTTCCCCAAATACCTCTCTTACCTACCCCCTTACCTATCATCGTCCGTCTGCCTCCACCGCCACACTGTGTCACTCACTGTCGGCACCAAGATACTCCTCGTCGAGTCCCAAGCAAAACCCCTCAAACCACACGCCGATCGGCTTCACAGTTAGTCATGGAGAATAATTTAAAGGTTCGTCGAACCTAGGGTTCCTCTATTGTTTTTATTGTTTTTTGGTCGATTCTGCCGTCTGTTTGAGAAGCAAGTGGTGCCATCGTCTTCTAATCGTTGAGGCGAGTCTGACCCTGGCCGCCGACCATCCAACCGGCAATGTTTGAGTCCCGCCGACGTTCGACAGTTTTGGTAAGTTAGGTAAGATTTGGGTTGATTTTCGATGAATTTGGTTTGAATCTAGAATTTTAGAATGTCATGGATGTTAAACTCGGTCAAAATATGCATTTTAAGGTATTTTTCCAGCCGTGTAGGGCCGCGACTGTGATCGGTTCACCCATAAACCAGTCTGATCTATCCCAGTTCAACCTGATCTGACCTGAACCAGCCCGATCTGAACCAAACTGATCTGCCCTGAACCGACCCGACCCGACCCTAACCGTTTCAAACCCGACCTATTTGACTCGACTGAGTCAACTCATTCTAGTCAACCCATCTGAGTCAACTCAGTTGACCCTGACTATTGACTTTGACCAGTGACCCTGACTGTTGACTGATAATGTCATGTTGATGTCAACGTTAACTTTGACCAAAAAGTCAAAATTTTTGAAAACCCCTATTTTATGTTTCTCGACATCCTGAGTTAGTTTTTGAAGTCCGTTTTGCGTAATTCTAACCCGAAAACTTCCAAATTTGACATTGAACCTGAACATGCATAAGTTTTAAGTTGTTGTTATTGAATAAAGGACTAGTGCAAGCTCTTGTGTTTTTAAAGGTACTCTAAACTCGCCCGACTGTTCGTTTGCTCAGCCTGGCTCATCTCGATTCACTCACCAGCGCACACCCATAGTTACTTGTATGATCTTAGACACCTACTAAAATTTGTTAAGATAAAATTTATTTCTTTGTTGTAACCTTGTTCAGTCATGATCTAGGATCTAGCACCGCTGCAGAGTGTAGTGATGCAGGTGCCTAGTAGACCAGCTTTTGAGGTGTGTTCCTTGCGTGCTAAATTACTGTTTTAAATATAATTTTTGAAATGATCATGTGCACAGGAATATTTTTCTCTAATTGAAGCAAGAAATAAATTTCTATGATTTTAATACATTATGTAACACCTCGGTTTTGGGCCTAGTGGTTTTGAGGCATATTAGACGGCCTGATAGACAGGGTTAGAGATTCGAGTCAGATTCGAGACAATATATTTTTCGGTAAGAGAAAAATATAAAAAATGGTTAAAAATCATCTTTTAATATATGATTAATATTGGTGGAATTAATTTTGGAAATGTGACATTTTGGTTGGTGACCAAAATGCAATTTTTGAAAACTGTTTTTAAAGTCACCAAGATGAAAAGGATCAAATCCTTAGAATCTTTAAGGAGCTATTTTACCAATTTATTTCGGATAGTTCTCCCCTAATTAGAATTTTTTTAACACGTGTTTTATCATTTAAGTAAAAAAAAGATTTTAGTTAAAAGTTGGTTATTAGTTTTGGAAAAGAAATCACGTCATTTTTCTCTCCACATTTCTCTTTATTTTCTCCTCAGCCAAACACTCAAGTTTTCATCAAATTTTAGAGGTGAGATAGTTTTAACTTGGTTTTATGATTTCTAATTGATTGATAAAGGTTGTTTATACAAAATCTTACATTAAACTTATGTTTTCTTAGCTTTTATCACATCAATTGAGGGAGAAACTTCACAATAGGGGTAAGGTCCGAGATCTCCTCTATTGTATGGTTCTTTATTGATATTCCCAAGTATTTGATCCTTGATTTGTGGTTTACAATATGATTACATGTTTTTCTATTGATTTAATGGATTATTTGGGTAAAATTGATGAATTATTGAGATATTCGTATTGAATATGATTTCTAGTAATATGAATTGAGTTTGATCACATTTTGGATTTTGAATGATGCTATTAAGTCAATTTTATCAAAGAAATCCCGAAACTCTTGAATCTCTAATTGATTAAGTTGTTAAAATGGTGTTCTTGAGGTGTTGTGGTGGCTGTATGATTGATGAAGTTGTTAGGTTGCTTTGATCTTGTTTCTAGATGTTTAGTGATGATAGAAATGATGTTAGATTGATAGGTTGAGGCTGGGTTGTGTTTGGAAGAGTTTAAGTGATGTTTTCGGTTGTTGTGGTTGGGTAATTATGAGGTGATAATAGGAAAACGTGGAGGATTGATTTTGTAGTGTTTTGAATGCGTTGAGATGCATTAATCCTATGTGGTATTGTGGTTAAAGCAGAGGAGGTTGATCCGAAAGTGATCAGTGAAGCTTTGGAGGCTTCAGACACTTGTTTTCGTGTCGGTGAACCAAGGTTTTGTGCATCGGTGAGTGAGAATGTGGATTCCAGCTTTGGAATGTTTTAAAAGTGGTTTATGGGAGTTTAAACTGATCTTGAAACGCTGGTCTAAACTCAGAAGTAAGTATAAAGTGGTTTTCTCTCTCGGTCGTGTTTTTATGAAATGGTTTATGCACTTGTTTTGATTTACATTATACCTACTATTAAAGCATGATTTAAAGTATTTGAAATAATATTTTTAAGCATGAAATGTTGAAGGATGCACATGGTAAGTGATTCTTGTAAGTATATGGTTTATACTTGTGTTTAAAGCATGTGATGTTGCTTTGGAAAAATGGTTTGGTGAATGCTTGTTAAAATAGTGAGGTAAATGGTAAATGGTTAATATATTGGCAAGTGATGTGATTTTAAAATTGTTATCGGATATAGTTGGTCGGCCATAGGATTGGGTGCACTATAAATAAGTCACCTTGGATGTTGAGGGGTTTATATGGCGTACCGAATACTCTATCCAAGTACCCTAACGGTTGAGGGGTTATATGGTACCAAAAACTCCTGTTAGTGGATTAAACATCTAATCGATAATTAGGGTTGGTGTCCCCGTGGGTTGAAAGTGTACCCGGTTGTTAACGTACCAAGATTGTGATTGTATCGCTATTCCGGTTGAGATGGCTTGAAATGTTGGGTTAACACTTGTTGAATCCGTGTATCCGATGAACTCCATTGTTATTGGACTTGTTTAATGATCACTTGTAAGCCAATATAATTGTTAATGTATCATTGGAAGGTCTACATTGTATAATGTGATTTATACATGGTTACTCTTTAAGCTTTGCATATGGTAGTTATGCATGGGAAGGCTTAAATTGAGGTTGAGCAATGGGATTGCTGTTGTAAAATGATACATGTTGCATATGGTTTAATATGCTGGTTTTAAAAGGGTAAAGTGCATGGTTAACAAGGCATGACGTAGTTTAAAATGTGGTTTGAACATCATTGAAATAGGATTTCAATGTGATGTTGTAAAATGGTTTAAAATGCATTGATGATGCTTTTGGTTTTTGAGCGCTCCTCACTAAGCCTAGTGTGATTACGCTCTCTTTGTCCATTAATGCAGATTATTAAAGGCTTGGAAGGCAGCGGGAAGCAAGGGATCTAGCAAGACTTAATATTCAAAGTATATTTTTGGATTAGACTATAGATAATAAAGGCAATGGGGGTTTTCCTTATTCGTTTTGGGATACGTTTTGTTAAATTCCCTGGTTAAGGAAGTTTGGTTTGCTGTCCATGGCTTGTAAGTGACAATTGTGGATTGTTTATGGTGATGGTTTGGAATTTCATATGTTGCTTGAATGGCTTTATAGGGTGCATGCCTAAAGATCTTCTTTGAAGCTAAATGCCATGTTATGATGTTAAGATTGTGAAGTTTGAATGCTTGTGGTATGTTTGGTATGTTGGTGTTGTGTTGTAAGCATGTTGGAATGATTTGAAAGTGTTAATTGGATGAGAAACCAGGAAAAAGTGGCATTGCAGGTCTAGGTGTACCGATACGCGGGGGACCGTATCGGTACGATTGAGCATTTCTGGGTTGAGGGATCGGTACAGGCTAAGGGTGTTTCGATACGCCTAGGCCATTTTGGCCTTAGCATATCGGTACGGCAAGGGGTGTTCTGGTACGGGTCTTAGTGTAATATCTCAAATTTTGGCTAGTGATTAAATTGTAAAATTTGAAAGTTTAGGGGGTTAAAGTATAAACCTTGGAAAAGTTTAGGGACTAAACTGTAAATTTCTCTAACAAGTAATTTTATTTAGTAGAAGAGTGTACCGGATCGAAATAAGTACCTTGATATCAGTTTTAAGAATTAAGATGCAGGAAAAGGTTATTTGGATCGACTGAAATTGTTAAGCGTGCTTAGGCCCGGGAAATACAAAGATGGGTAACCTTTGGGAAGGTCCTATAAAAGTGTTTCTGATCGATATTTTGGACTCAGTAAAAGTAAAAAATATTCGTATGGATTTCAAATAAAGGATTTCTACGAGAAACCTTATGCTATGAAGATTTTCAATAATTATCGGAATAATAGACTGAGTTAAGAAAATTCAGTCTAAGTCTTTATGAAAGGAAATTTTTAAGGATTAAAAGTATCATGTGATAGATAGTTAGTTGTATTGGGTACTTTCAAAGTTGGTAAAAATCTGAGGAAAATTGAAATGGGAATTGAAGTTTAGTGACCAAAATGAAAATTTTGAAAGTTTTGTGGCTAAAGTATAAACATTGGGAAAGTTTAGGGACCAAAGTGTAATTTCCAAAAGTTATGTAAGTTAACCCTGTAAATGAATAGTTCACCCCCAAGAGTGATACTTTCGTGTTACCCGGATTTTTTGTACGAAGCTTATATTAATGGTTATAAAGCTTTAAAGTTTATAAGAAGAAAATTTGGAAATCGTATTGAGTGAATTTCGAATATTTGGATCGAATAAATACCATAAATAAAAATATAATATATTTTGGGACATGGCCGGTTGGATTGGAACCAATTTGGTTCAATTTTAATGGAATGTCAATTTTCAAGACTTGTTGTAAATAAAGACTAGTTGGAGGGCAAATTGGACATTTGCCATGGATGGCATTTTTGAAATATTTTGAAACTTTAAGGGAAATTTTGAAAGGCCAATTACACATGGATTTGATCTTGGCCATTGAGTTTTGATGAGATTAAATCTTGGCCATTCGATGAAAAGGGCATTTTAGTAATTTCACTATTTACATGAATTTAAAATTCATTTATGCAAGACAAGTGGCCAAATTGGATGAAAATAAAAAGATCAAGACCATTATTCATCTTCAAATTTCTAAATATGAGTGGGATAAAGAAAGAAAAATGGAGAAAAATTTTCCAAGTTCGATTCAAGCCCCAAAACTGGATTTTCAGGTAATCTTTCAAACTACAAAGTTGTTATACTCGTCATGCTCTATCTTTTGGTGCAAATAATTTGTGGAAAACATGCTTGATTGATGAGAATTTTTTATGAGAAGAAATTAGGGTTTATGGACTCAATTGGGGGTTTTGAGATTTTATGATTCCATGTTGAAATTCAAGTTTGATTTAGGGTTTGTGATGTTGGATAAATGATCTAGTAAGCTTGATTTGTTGTTTGGAAGCAAAACCCTAATTTAAATGTTTAGGGACCAATTCAAAAAGTTTAAAAGTTGAAGGACTAAATCTGATTTTTATGGAATTGGTGTGTATTTATGTTATTAGGGATGTTGAAGATATGAAATTGAAGTTAGAATGCAAAACCGATGTTAAATCGAGTTAGTGACCATTTTGAAATATTGTCAAAGTTAAGTGACCAATTCGGAAATAAGGTTTTAGAGAAGGATTAAATCTGATTTTTATTTATAATGATGGAATTAAGATAGTAATGTTGATTTGAGGATTAGATTGCAAAGTTAAGAAGCTAGAATCCTTATCTTTGCATTTTAGTGGCTATTTCGGTTAAGAAGGAAAATTAAGGGAAACTATTATGAATAATTATTTGATGAAGAATGTGATAAGTTGATGATTTAAAGTAAATAATGGGACTAAATTGACAAATAGCAAAGTAAGGAGAAATTAGTATAAAGTTTGAAATTATTTATGAAACTGTGTAAAAACTGGATTTGCCAGTAACTTTGGAACTTCACCATAAATTCCACAAAAGTGTTTAGAAGGTGAATTTTATACCGATATAAAGATGTGTTCGTCTAGTTTTTTTTTTCCAACAAACGGAAACTGATTTCGAGTTTCGAGCAAAAAAATATGAATTTTTAAGTGATGAAAGGTTAGAAAAACAGTTTAGCAGTCTGCTTCGAATTTAGTCTTGGAAGTTGACTTTGAAAATTCACCATAAATCGTACAAGTTGAATTTGAGCTATTGATTTATATGGTTGACGAGCTTATTGAATCTAGATTATTTTAGAACAAACAAAATCAAATTTTGAGTTGTAGATTATTTTATAGAAATATTTCTTTCAAGGTTGTACAAAGCTGCTCAAAAATGAAAATTTAGATATTTTGTATCTAATGTTGGTTATCAAGTTCAGAAGAATTATTTGAAGCTCAAAATGGTTATTAAGAACGAAAATGAGGTTTTGACAGTATAAGGAAGAAAGGAAATTTATGGAAAATTTTTATGTTGAATGATTAAATAGCTTAATTGAAATATTGTTAGAAGTGAATCTAACAAATGTTTATTTATATTCATGTGATAAAAGAAGTTGGATCCGAATCAAAAGAAGATTCGAGGTACTATAAAAGGAAAGGATCAATAAAGCTTAGTGAGGCATATTAATAAATGGCCCAGGTGAGTGCATTTCTAAATGTTTGCATTACATTGAAATTGGCATTGCGTTTCTTTATAATACATGATATGATACAATGCTCGACATGGCAAGCTTGATGGAATACCAGGTATGAATTATTGTTTGCATAAATGATGATGCATTATGCATAATGGCAATGTATGTATGTACAAGGAATATGGACAACAACAAGATTAAAATGAAACAAGATACACCTTGGGGATCCAAGCCCATAGTGCAAAATGCACTAACGAGGTGTTTTAATATAAGGAGCAAAGTGCGTCCTTATATGAGGAGCAAAGAGCGTCCTCCCGAGTACGTACTCTACAAAGCACTACGGTGCAGATATGCTATGGGGTTTCCACGGGCCTCTAGCCAGACACGATGATAATTATAACAAGATGAATACATGGTAGATCATGAGCATGCAAATGATTGCATGACGATACATGATTCATATGACAGAGATGGTACATGATACAGATGTTACTTGAAACATGATATAGATGCTACATGATATATGATACAGATGTTACATGATTTCATGATACTTGAAAAGAAGTTACATGTTACATGTCTGAGAAGTACATGACATACGAGATAGAAATGTTATTGATATATGATAGAATGTTAGATGATACATGATAGAAATATTACATGCCATATGATAAAACACATGTTATTGAAATGATTACATGATGAACGCATGTCTATGATAGAGAATATATTATGCAATGATAATATGATTTATATGATAGCTATGATACATTATACATGTACATTGTGATATACTTGCCTTGTCGTAGAGAAATATGAAATGCATTCTTATATGAAGTATTATATAACATCATTTCATGTGTAAATAAATAAGTTTAATTGCCTTACTAAGTTCGTACTTAGCGTGTGTTTGTTTCACACGTAGATTAAGATGGAGGATTTGAAGAGGAGTCGAGCATGCTGATCAAGCTTCAATCTACAAAACATCAGTAAGATATTCTAGCTTATGATAATCTCTAGTGGGCATGTAATTATTTAATTGCTAGTAGAGTATGATGCATTAAATTAGACTAAATGATAGATAATTAATCAGTTTTGATGATGAATCATATATGGATAAAGCAAAATAAGGCATTAGCATTGTAACAGAATAAAGCTAAGGTAGAAATGATAATTACTTTGGTAATAAGAATAATCGGTAATCGCATAAAGATTTTAAAGTCAAGAAAGGGCCTAGATAGCGAATCTAGTTTTCACCCTGAATTGAACTATTGTTTTTAATAATTGCCAAATATGTTTTAAAATAATTAATTCAGGGTTGAAACTAGCTAACTGCACATAGGTTGTGTTTTTAAGAAATCTGAGAAAGGGTTAGATTTACAAACTAAAATTTGTAAATACTTGTAAAAATAAATTTATAAGTCAAGATTTCTTTAAACACTCAATAACATCTTTAATATATATTCGATTTACGAGTATACATTAAGGGTGTTACATTTAATGGTATAAGAGCAATGGTTTAGCCGGTTCTGGATGCTAAACCAAGCTTTTATATGATTTTTATCAGTAAATACATGCCCCTAGGATATCATATTGCTGATGAGCTGATTGTATGACTTGATGCTGCTCCTCATTAGTATAAGGTAAAATGATACTAGAATAAGGAAAGTAAAACGATAATGGATTTCATTAATTGACGAATCTTAGAGGTTAAGAGAGGACCCATAGAGGATACGATACAGTAAATATAAGATGCTCGGATACGAAGGAGTAAGAAGAAGAAGTATCTTTACTTTAGAAATATATATTTGAAGATAACAATGTCACTAGATGCTGCCAATGTAATCTGGCGATATACTCAAGATAAATTAAGGATTGAAGTTATGATGGAAATAACTCAGTGGTATCTTATTATAAGATGTTTGTACTGTCAGTACATAAGGGAGTGTTGGAAAGTTAAGTAATTATACTACTGAGATGATTAGAAAAGAAACTAAGAAAGAAATTGATCTGTAAAGAGATTATATCTGAAGCTCAAAAAAAAGATGTTAGGTATGAATCAATTAGAGGTTTTAACTTCCAGCATCTATATATAATAAAGCATTGACTGTGAAAAAGTTTAAGTTTTGGGAATCTTAAAGGTTATGATGAAAGAGGATTTATAACTGCTTATTTGAAGACGAAAAATGAAAAAAACTTCTATAGAAGATTTGAGATGTATTAATATTGAAAAGTTAGAAGAAGTAATATTGATACAGAGGAGGAAGTTTGGAAAACTTCTTAGAAAAGTGATGGATATGGTGAATTGTTCATAAGGAAATTATTTCACTGATTTTTGAACTTTGACAAGGTACTCACATTGTTTATGAGGAATAGTGTGAGATCAGTGGGTTAAGCCAATAGTCACGGGAATGATTTTGACTGGAGAATTTTAGTATGACTGCTAGAAATTTGAGAATTTTAAGACCAATTTTAAGATAATTTGGCTATTTATATATAATGTAGAAGTCAGATGTAAAAAGAAGATTGATCTTTGGTCAAGATGTTATCAGTTAAAGTTAAAAGAAGAAAAAAAAGAAGAAAAGTACCACTTTGAGAGAAGATGATTTGTGAAAATCAAAAAGGGAAAAACTTGGTTTCAAAATTATTATACCTCAAGGAATCGTGAAAGAGTGGTACCAAGGGCATATTAATGGATCTTATCTTCAAAAGTGAGCAAAAGTCTATAGTATATGTACTTATGTTTTGGGGGCATTGACTGAATTATTTACATGTCAACACTCCTAAATAAATTGAGATGCAATTAGATTTGATACATGAAGAGGAGTTAGTAGAAATATTGGTTTATGGAATTAAAGAATTAAGGAATAAGAAATTTCATTGACTAAAGTTTTGAGAAAAAAATCACAAGGTCGAAGAAGCCACTTGGGAGGCTAAGAAGAAAATAAGGAAGTAATATCCGTAAATGTTTGGAACATGTACGTATTGAAAATTCGAGGACGAATTTTCTTAAGAGGGAAGAATTGTAATATTCCAAATTTTGGCTAGTGACTAAATTGTAAATTTTGAAAGTTTAGGGGTTAAAGTATAAACCTTGGAAAAGTTTAGGGACTAAAGTGTAAATTTCTACAACAAGTAATTTTATTTAGTAGAAGAGTGAATCGGATCGAAATAAGTTCCTTGATTTCGGTTTTAAGAATTAAGATGCAAAAAAATGTACCGAACTTGGATCGACTGAAATTGTTAAGCGTGCTCAGGCCAGGGAAATACAAAGATGTGTGACCTTTGAGAAGGTCCTATAAAAGTGTTTCTGATCGATATTTTGGACTCAGTAAAAGTAGAAAATATTCGAATGGATTTCAAATAAAGGATTTCTATGAGAAACCTTATGCTATGAAGATTTTCAATAATTATCGGTTCTATGATGAGGAGTGTGTTGTGTACACGGTTCATGCATGGTTAAAAGAAAATGAATGAATGATGGGTTGGGTTCTTGACAATTTGGATGGTTAGAGTTGTTTAAGAGTTATAGTTTGATGATTGATTATCATTTGAGCTTGGGATGTAGCCGATGCCTCGTATGTATGAGTTGTGGTGGAGTTGAGGATGTTGCTTATGCGGTTGAGTATAATGCGTGATGGAGGCTTGATGACCGAATTGTAAGTGAGGTTATCCGAATTGCAGTTGGATAGGTAAGGGCAACCTTATGATGTTGTATTGTTACCACATAGTTTGGTTATCAGTGAAAGAAACCGGATGGATTTCGCGTTAATAATGATAGGGTGTTGTGTTTTAAGGATAGAAGAGTCATGTCTCTTGATGCTGAGTTGAGGTGTATTGTTTTGATGGAGGCGCATAGAAATTGTTGTTGGATTAGTTTAAAGGAAAATGTGGCTGATTGTGTTGATCGATGCATGATATGAAAACAAGTGAAAGCTGGGCATCAGTTACTTTTCGAATTGTTGTATCGGTTGTGGATGCCAGAATGGAGGTGGGAAAGAATCACCATAGATCTTGTGTCTGGGTTGTCTTTGACACCAACCAAAAAGGATTCCATTTGGGTGGTTGTCGATCAAGTTGCGGGGTGTGCACACCTTTGTGGCTGTGTTTGCGTTATGTTCTTTGTATAAGATGGCAGGTTGGATATTGTTGGGTTGGTATGTTTATACAATGTGTCTGAGTCCGTGGTGTGGATGGAAATCTATGGTTTATAGCGAGGTTTTGGGGATGTTATTTTGAGCATTGAGTGTGTGGTTGAGTTTCAGTGCCTTGTATCATTTTCAGATGGATAGTGGATCTGAGTGTGTAATTTAGGTTTTGAAAGATATGTTGGGTTGTTGTACCACTGCGTACCAGGGAATGTGGGAAAAGTAGTTGGCTTTGGTAGAGTTACCTTTAATAGCAGTTGTCAGATGAGTGTGCGGATGACACTGTACGAGGCGTTGTGTGGTGGGAAGTGCCGTACTCCGTGAGTTAGGCTGAAATGGGAGAAAGTACGTTCCCATATTTGAAATGTTGAAAGGAACCAATGAAACGGTGAAGCTGATGTGGGAGTGCATGAGAGCAGCTTTGTATTGTCAGAAATTCTACGTAGGTTTGAAGCGTAGTAGTACAATGCATGTTGTTGATGATCAGGTGATCATGTAGTTGTCGCCTTGGAAGAAGGTGATATGTCTTGGATAGGAAGAAAAGTTTAGCCCAAAGTTTTATGGACCATACGAGAGTGTTGAGCGTGTGGGTCATGTTGCTTTTTGTTTGAGGTTACCTCCTGTGTATGTGGCGAGGTTGCACAGGTAACAGTTGGATTCCTCGCGTGCTGTGATGGTGGAAGACATTGTGTTGGGATCAGATTATTCTTGTAATAAGGTCTGGTGGGGATCTTTAATGCCAGCAGTAGGGTTCTGCGTGGAAAGACGATTGAGCTTGTTAAGGTGTGGTGAAAACACCGCAGTGTTGGGGAAGTCATGTGTGTGAAGGTAAGTGGGAGATGTTAGAAAAAATTCTGTCTTGTTTTCTTCGGGTAACTTTCGAGGAAAAAATTTCTTAAGTATGGGAGATTTGTAATGCCCCGGTTTTGGGCCTAGTGGTTTTGAGGCATATTGACAGTCCGATAGACTAGATTAGAGATTCGAGTCAGATTCGAGATAGTATATTTTTCGGTAAGAGAAAAATATAAAAAATGGTTAAAAATAATCTTTTAATATATATGATTAATATTGGTGGAATTAATTTTGGAAATATGAAATTTTGGTTGGTGTCCAAAATGCGATTTTTGAAAACTATTTTAAAGTGACCAAGATGAAAAAGATCAAATCCTTAGAATCTTTAAGGAGCTATTTTACCAATTTATTTCTGATAGTTTCTCCCTTAATTAGATTTATTTTAGCATGTGTTTTATCATTTAAGTAAAAAGGATTTTAGTTAAAAGTTGGTTATTAGTTTTGGAAAAGAAATCACGTCATTTTTCTCTCCACATTTCTCTTCATTCTCTCCTCAGCCAAACACTCAAGTTTTCATCAAATTTCAGAGGTGAGATGGTTTTAACTTGGTTTTATGATCTCTAATTGATTGATAAAGGTTGTTTGTACAAAATCTTACATTAAACTTATGTTTCCTTAGCTTTTATCACATCAATTGAGGGGGAAACTTCACAATAGGGGTAAGGTCTGAGATCTCCTCTATTGTATTGTTTTTATTGATATTCCCAAGTATTTGATCCTTGATTTGTGGTTTACAATCTGATTTACATGTTTTTCTATTGATTTAATGGATTATTTGGGTAAAATAGATAAATTATTGATAGATTCGTATTGAATCTGATTTCCACTAATATTAATTGAGTTTGATCACATTTTGGATTTTGAATGATGCTATTAATTCAATTTTATCAAAGGAATCTTGAAACTCTTGAATCTCTAATTAATTAAGTTGTAAGAATAGAGTTCTTGAGGTGTTGTGGTGGCTGTATGATTGCTGGAGATCTTAGGTTGCTTTGATCTTGTTTTTAGATGTTGATTGATGATATAAATGATATTAGATTGATAGGTTGTGGCTCGGTTGTGTTTGAAAGAGTTTAAGTGATGTTTTCGGTTGTTGTGGTTGGGTAATTGTGAGGTGATAATAGGAATCTGTTGAGGATTGATGTTATAGTGTTTTGAATGCGTTGAGATGCATTAATTCTCTATGGTATTGTGGTTAAAACAACGGAGGTTGATCCGGAAGTGATCGGTGAAACTTTGGAGGCTTCAGACACTTGTTTTTGTGTCGGTGAACTAAGGTTTCCTGTATCGGTGAGTGAGAACATGGATTCCAGCTTTGGAATGTTTTAAAAGTGGTTTATGGGAGTTTAAACTGAGCTTGAAATGCTGGTTTAAACTCAAAAGTAAGTATAAAATGGTTTTCTCTCTCGGTCGTGTTTTTATGAAATGGTTTATGCACTTGTTTTGATTTACATTGTACTTACTGTTAAAGCATGATTTAAAGTATTTGAGATACTGTTTTTAAGCATAAAATGCTGAAGGATGCACATGGTAAGTGATCCTTGTAAGTATATGGTTTATACTTGTGTTTAAAGCATGTGATGTTGCTTTGGAAAAATGGTTTGGTGAATGCTTATTAAAACAGTGAAGTAAATGGTAAATGGTTAATATATTGGCAAGTGATGTGATTTTAAAATTGTTATCGGATATAGTTGGTTGGCCATAGGATTGAGTGCACTGTAAATAAGTCGCCTTAGATGTTGAGGGATTTATACGACGTACCGAATACTCCATCCAAGTACCCTAACTGTTAAGGGGTTATATGGTACCGAAAATTCCCGTTAGTGGATTAAGTGTCTAATCGATGATTGGGGTTGGTGTCCCCGGTTGCTAATGTACCGCGATTGTGATTGTATCGCTATTCCGGTTAAGATGGCTTGAAGTGTTGCGTTAACATTTTTTGAATCCGTGTATCCGATGAGCTGCTTTGTTATTGGACTTGCTTAATGATCACTTGTAAGCTAATATAATTGTTAATGTATCATTGGAAGGTTTACGTTGTATGATGTGATTTATACATGGTTACTCTTTAAGCTTTACATATGGTAGTTATGCATGGGAAAGCTTAAATTGAGGTTGAGCAATGAGATTTCTGTTGTAAAATGATACATGTTGCACATGGTTTAATATGCTGGTTTTAAAAGGGTAAAGTGCATGGTTAACAAGGCAAGATGTAGTTTAAAATGTGGTTTGAACATGATTGAAATGGGATTTCAATGTGATGTTGTAAAATGGTTTACAATGCATTGATGGTGCTTTTGGTTTTTGAGCGCTCCTCACTAAGCCTAGTGTGCTTACGCTCTCTTTGTCCATCAATGCAGATTATTAAATGCTTGGAGGGCAGTGGGAAGCAAAGGATCTAGAAAGACTTGGTATTTAAAGTATGTTTTTGGATTAGATTATAGATAATAATGGAAATAGGTTTTTCCTTATTCGTTTTAGGATGGGTTTTGTTAAACTCCCTGGTTAAGCATGTTTGGTTTGCTGTCCATGGTTTGTAAGTGACAATTGTGGATTGTTTATGGTGATGGTTTGGAATTTTATATGTTGCTTGAATGGTTTTATAGGGTGCATGCCTACAGATCTTCTTTGATGCAAAATGCCAAGTTATGATGTTAAGATTGTGAAGTTTGAATGCTTGTGGTATGTTGGTGTTGTGTTGCAAGCTTGTTCGAATGATTTGAGAGTGTTAATTGGATGAGAAACCAGGAAAAAGTGGCATTGCAGGTCCAGGCGTACCAATATGCGGGGGACCGTATCAGTACGACTGGGCATTTTTTGGCTTGAGGGATCGGTACATGCTAAGGCTGTTTCGATACGCCTAGGCCATTTTGGACTTAGCGTATTGGTATGGCAAGGGGTGTTTCGGTACGGGTCTTAGCTTCTAGAATCTGCTTTTTCAACCCAAACCCGTGTACCAAAACACGTGGTACCGTATCGGTACGGTCTATAAGGATTTTCAAAAGTTTAGTATTTTAGCGGGGCGTATCGGTACGGCACAGAGGTGTATCGAAATAGAGTGTTTCAATCTGTATCGGTACGGGTGTACCCGTATCAGTATGGATGATCGTTAAAGCTGTTAAGTCATCTTGAAGCTGTTTTGATTTCTTACATTTCAGTCCCTTAATCTTGTTTATGCAATTAAATGTGTTTGAGTGATCGAATTGAGCTAAACTTTGAGATGTATGATTGAAAGCTAAATAATTAAGGTTTGGTAACTTAAAAATTGGTTTTGGTCCTATAATCTTCTGTAATTGCAATTTGGTCCCTAAATTGCAATCTAGTGTAATTGGATGTCAAATTGATGCCCGATTGAGTTGAGGTTACACCTGATGTCAGCATGAACATGTAGGATTAATTAGCATCTAGACAAGATAAAAAAATAAAAGAAGGGTTATTTTTTGGGGTAAACCTACCTGGTTTACTTTGGATTTCCTCGTGTGACCCTTTCGATTCAGTTGGGCATCTAGGCCGGGTCGAGGGGATTATATTTGGTGGTATCAGAGCCAGGTTTGAGATAATTGGGAGTTGGTATGGTTTTTGTACTATTTTTGTGAGTTATACTCTGTTGTTTGCTATGCACGGTGATTGTAATATGCACGTTGGTTGCTTTATGCCATGTTGGGGGGAAATATGGAAACCATTGCCTTATTATCATAGTCTGAAATGTTTTGATTTTGAAATGGAAGTCTTGGATCCTTGATTGAAGCTGGCCTGACTATTTTTGTTTTAAAATGATTATCATGCCTTAGATAATATGGTATGTTTCGACCGAGAGAAAAAGTGAGAATAGCATGATGTTGTTGCCTTAGGGCAGTGGGTTGAGGAGAGTGTTGTGTCTCCTGGGGGTTAGTTATCCCAAATTATGTACCACCTGTGCCGGTTGGGCCAGTGTTGGGTGTTATGATGCCTAGGTATAGGCAATGTTTGGAAATTTTAAACTGTTGTTGTTGGAGTGCATGTGGTTGCACCGGCTGTTGGGTAAACAAGGCTGACGTTGAAATATCCATGTGGATTGGGAGGAGTTGAGTACTGTGGTTATCACCTGAGGTATTTGAGGCTTATATGACCAGTGTTGTTTAGGTTATGGGTTGAATAGGGTGTTTTGGTACTCGTAGGTTGGGATGCGTTGAATCCCCGTTGCATGATGATGTTTTAGTTGATGGACAATTGTATATGTTAGCGTGGGGACCCAATGTTTTGAATTAGGAGTCTTTCTATGCTGTCTTTGGAAGAAGTATCTAGGGTTTAAATACTTGGATAGAAAGGAGTGAGAGCTCATGGCTTGGGTTCAGGGTCGTGTGTATGTGGCCGAGTTTAGAGTACATTTTGTTCAGTTGAGTCGGTATGCTCCTGAACTGGTATCGGTAAAAAGGTATCGATGTGATCGATTCTGTTATGAATTGGTACAGGATGTTAGGGTGTACATGTTGGTTTCTAACTACACCATTTTCGATGTGTAGGTACATGAGAGAGGTACATTGTGCAGAACCTGGGTTTATTGGTTCCATGTGGAAGGTTCTGGCTTCAGCATAAGAATTACGGAATCTAGTCCGGCGGTGTTTAGTTTGAAAAGAAGTGTGATAAAAGATATCGCTCTGTGTTGAGGCGAGGTAATGATAGTGTTGGGTGGGGACCGAGGGGTCAGTGTATCCAGATGTGAACAGTATTTAATACTTGTTGAGTCTGTGGATTGAGTGATCTCATGAGGCGGGATTAACTGCATTTGAGATATGGAGTATGAACTCTTGTGCTTGTTGGCATTAATGTTATGAGAGTTCTGCTTAACGATCGTCCCGTTATTGTTAAAAGTAAGAATGTAAGTGGCTGGTTCTTTCGAAAAGACGATTGTTGTGGGAAGGATGGTTGTAAGTGTTCTTCGATGATTTAACGTCCTGAGGATGTGGTTGTTTACTGGAGTTGTCACTTCACGATTTTTTTTAATGTAATCCTGGGTTGGATTTGTGGTTGAACTAGAGTTGTGGTTGATTTTTGAATCCTAGCGAGTTGTCTTGGAACTTGCTGATGTTTATGGGTGGTAATCTCGGGCGGGAATGTTAAATTCTTGTTTAATGCTATTTTGATGTTGAAAGCGAGCTGTTTGGTGGCAAGGTATTCCTAGCTTATGCTATGACTCTAGTGTCAAAGGAAGTGCGTGTATAGGATATGCATACGGTATGTAGGCTTCTGGGTGTTTCAAGGGAATAGCCGAGTTTGCCATTAGATTGAAAGGTTGAGTTCGGCATTAAATTGTGTGAAAACACAGTTCTGGTTTCTATCGCTCTCTGTGCGGGGCTCGATAGAGGTGAAGGGGTTTAAGACTCAACTTTAGGAGTTGCTTGAGTAAGGCTTTATTAGGCTTAGAGTTTTGTCAGGGGTTACGCCAGTATGGTTGTGGAAAGAAGGATGGTACGTTGCGGGAGTGCAATGGTTTTTGGTGGTTGAATAAGTTTGTGATTTGCTGATCAGTTTAGGGATTCTTTAGTGTTTTGTAAGGTTGGTTTGAGGTCAGGTTTTACCAATTGAAAGTAAAGGATGTGTTTGTGTTTGGGGTTGTTTTTTGCCAGGAGTACGACAGTGTGAGTCCTCGGTGATGTTGTTGGTTTGATCAATGGATAGGTTGTGTTCGTGGGTATGCTGGACCAGTTAGCCCAGGTGTTGTGAGTCAGTTGGCTGTGTTTGTTGATGGTCTTTTTTGTTTGAAAGCATCAAGAAGGGTTTATATCGATAAGTGTGGATGGTCTAGTGGTTTCTTGGGGAGAAGTGAATGTTGCTCCTCTATTGGGAAGTGTGAGTTTTGAGCATGTTGTAAAGAGATTTAGTTATGAGAATGTTATTAGTAAGTGTGAACAGAAAAACATGCACATTCATAAACACTTATATGTATATGTAAATATGTCAGTACATGCATACATTTGAGCATGGCATTAGAGGTTTTGTATACATACACATAGACATCTATGAGGGCATATAAGTAATCATGCATACATATGTTCACACTTACGGATAATTGACCAGAAATCAGTGGGGTAGTGGTGTAAGTAGTTTTGGTAATATGGTTTGTGGAGGTCTGGCTTGTGCTAGTTTGTGAACAACCAAGGTTGGAAATAGCAGTTTGTGGGTTTGTTAGATCCAGCTGTTTAACAATAAAGTTTGTTGAGATTGTATCTTGTAATGAAAGTTGTAGTTTATGCATCTGGATAGTTAAGGGTGCAAGAGCGCATTTGCTCTACGCATGATGCAGAGCTTACCGTGGTTGTGTTGGTTGGAGGTTGGAGACATCGGTTCTATGATGAGGAGTGTGTTGAGTACACAGTTCATCCATGGTTAAAAGAAAATGAATGAATGATGGGTTGGGTTCTTGATAGTTTGGATGGTTGGAGTTGTTTAAGAGTTATAGTTTGATGATTGATTATCGTCCGAGCTCGGGATGTAGCCGATGCCTCGTATGTGTGAGTTGTGGTGGAGTTGAGGATATTATTTATCTAGTTGATTATAATGCGTGATAGAGGCTTGATGACCTAATTGTAAGTGAGGTTATCCGGATCGCAGTTGGATAGGTAAGGGCAACCTTACGATGTTGTGTTGTTACCGCATGTTCTGGTTATTGGTGAAGGAAACCTGATGGATTTCACGTTAATAATAATAGGGTGTTATGTTTTAAGGACCAGAGAGTCGTGTCTCTTGATGCTGAGTTGAGGTGTATTATTTTGATGGAGGCGCATACAAATTGTTGTTGGGTTGGTTTAAAGGAAAATATGGCTGATTGTGTTGATCAATGCATGATATGATAGGAAGTAAAAGCTGGGCATCCGTTACTTTTTGAATTGTTGTATCGGTTGTGGATGCCGGAATGGAGGTGGGAAAGAATCACCATGGATCTTGTGTCTGGGTTGTCTTTGACACCGACCAAAAAGGATTCCATTTGGGTGGTTGTTGATCAAGTTGCGGGGTGTGCACACCTTTGTGTCTATGCTTGCGTTATGTGCTTTGTATAAGCTGGCAGGTTGGATATTGCATGGTTGGTATGTTTATACAATGTGCCTGAGTCCATGGTGTGTATGGAAATCTATGGTTTATAGCGAGGTTTTGGGGATGTTACTTTGAGCATTGAGTGTGTGGTTGAGTTTCAGTGCCTTGTATCATTTTTGGATGGATGGTGGATCCGAGTGTGAAATTCAGGTTTTGAAAGATATGTTGGGTTGTTGTACCACTATGTTCCAAGGAACATGGGAAAAACAGTTGGCTTTGGTAGAGTTTTCTTTAATTGCAGTTGTCAGATGAGTGTGCAGATGGCACTGTACGAGGCGTTGTGTGGTGGGAAGTATCGTACGTCGTGAGTTGGGCTAAAATGGGAGAAGGTACGTTCCCATGTTTGATATGTTGAAAGGCACCAATGAAAAGGTGAAGCTGATGTGGGAGTGCTTGAGAGCAGCTTTATATGGTCAGAAACTCTACGCAGTTTTGAAGCGTAGTAGTACAGCGTGTGTTGTTGATGATCGGGTGATCATGTAGTTGTCGCCTTGGAAGAAGGTGATGTGTTTTGGACAGGAAGGAAAGCTTAGCCCAAAGTTTTGGGACCATACGAGAGTGTTGAGCGTGTGGGTCCCGTTTCTTTTTGTTTGAGGTTACCTCATATGTATGTGTCTCATGTAACGAGGTTGCGCATGTAATGGTTGGATTCCTCGCGTGCTTTGTTGATGGAAGACATTGTGTTGGGATCAAATTATTTTAGTAATAAGGTCTGGTGGGGATCTTTAATGCCAGCAGTAGGGTTCTGCGTGGAAAGACGATTGAGCTTGTTATGGTGTGGTGAAAACATTGCAATGTTGGGGAAGCCATGTGGGTGAAGGTAAGTCAGAGATGTTAGAACACATTCTATCTTGTTTTCTCTGGGTAAATTTCGGGGACGAAATTTCTTAAGTGGGAGAGAGTTGTAACGCCCCGGTTTTGGGTCTAGCGGTTTTGAGGCATATTAGATGGTCCGATGGACCGGGTTAGAGATTCGAGTTAGATTCGGGACAATATATTTTTCGATAAGAGAAAAATATAAAAAAATGGTTAAAAATCATGTTTTAATATATGATTAATATTGTTGGAATTAATTTTGGAAAATGAGATTTGGAAATGTGACATTTTGGTTGGTGACCAAAATGCAATTTTTGAAAACTATTTTTAAAGTGACCAAGATGAAAAGGATCAAATTCTTAGAATCTTTAAGGAGCTATTTTACCAATTTATTTATGATAGTTTCTCCCTTAATTAGACTTATTTTAACATGTGTTTTATCATTTAAGTAAAAAGGATTTTAGTTAAAAGTCGGTTATTAGTTTTGGAAAAGAAATCACGTCATTTTTCTCTCCACATTTCTCTTCATTCTCTCCTCAGCCAAACACTCAAGTTTTAATCAAATTTCATAGGTGAGATTTTTAACTTGGTTTTATGATTTCTAATTGATTGACAAAGGTTGTTTATACAAAATCTTACATTAAACTTATGTTTTCTTAGCTTTTATCACATCAATTGAGGGAGAAACTTCACAATAAGGGTAAGGTCCGGGATATCCTCTATTTTATGGTTCTTTATTGATATTCCCAAGTATTTGATCCTTGATTTGTGGTTTACAATCTGATTTACATGTTTTTCTATTGATTTAATGGATTATTTGGGTAAAATTGATGAATTATTGAGAGATACGTATTGAATCTGATTTCCAGTAATATGAATTGAGTTTGATCACATCTTGGATGTTGAATGATGCTATTAATTCAATTTTATCAAAGGAATCCCGAATCTCTTGAATCTCTAATTGATTAAGTTGTTAGAATGGTGTTCTTGAGGTGCTGTGGTGGCTGTATGATTGATGGAGGTGTTAGGTTGCTTTGATCTTGTTTTTAGATGTTGATTATGATAGAAATGATGTTAGATTGATAGGTTGTGGCTGGGTTGTGTTTGGAAGAGTTTAAGTGATGTTTTTGGTTGTTGTGGTTGGGTAATTGTGAGGTGATAATAGGAATCCATGGAGGTTTGATGTTGCAGTGTTTTGAATAGGTTGAGATGCATTAATCCTCTATGGTATTATGGTTAAAACAGGGAGGTTGATCCGGAAGTGATCAGTGAAGCTTTGGAGGCTTCGGACACTTGTTTTTGTGTAAGCGAACCAAGGTTTCGTGTATCAGTGAGTGAGAACGTGGATTCCAACTTTGGAATGTTTTAAAAGTTGTTTATGGGAGTTTAAACTGAGCTTGAAATGATGGTTTAAAATCGGAAGTAAGTATAAAGTGGTTTTCTCTCTCGATCGTGTTTTTATGAAATGGTTTATGCACTTGTTTTGATTTACATTGTACCTACTGTTAAAGCATGATTTAAAGTATTTGAGATACTGTTTTTAAGCATGAAATGCTGAAGGATGCACATGGTAAGTGATTCTTGTAAGTATATGGTTTATACTTGTGTTTAATGCATGTGATGTTGCTTTGGAAAAATGGTTTGGTGAATGCTTGTTAAACAGAGAGGTAAATTGTAAATGGTTAATTATATTGGCAAGTGATGAGATTTTAAAATTGTTATCGAATGTAGTTGGCTGGCCATAAGATTGAGTGAACTATAAATAAGTCGCCTTGGATATTGAGGGGTTTATACGGCATACCAAATACTCTATCCAAGTACGCTAACGTTAGTGGATTAAGCGTCTAACCGATGATTGGGGTTGGTGTTCCCGTAGGTTGAAAGTGTACCCGGTTGTTAATGTACCACGATTGTGATTGTATTGCTATTCCAGTTGAGACGGCTTGAAGTGTTTTATTAACACTTGTTGTATCCGTATATCCGATGAACTCCTTTTTATTGGACTTGTTTAATAATCACTTGTAAGCCAATATAATTGTTAATGTATCATTGGAAGGTTTACATTGTATAATGTGATTTACACATGGTTACTCTTTAAGCTTTGCATATGGTAGTTATACATGGGAAGGCTTAAATTGAGGTTGAGCAATGGGGTTGCTGTTGTAAAATGATACATGCTGCATATGGTTTAATATACTGGTTTTAAAAGGGTAAAGTGCATGGTTAACAAGGCATGATGTAGTTTAAAATTTGGTTTGAACATGATTGAAATGGGATTTCAATGTGATGTTGTAAAATGGTTTAAAATCCATTGATGGTGCTTTTGGTTTTTGAGCGCTCCTTACTAAGCCTAGTGCGCTTACGCTCTCTTTGTCCATCAATGCAGATTATTAAAGGCTTGGAAGGCAGTGGGAAGCAAGGGATCTAGCAAGACTTGGTATTCAAATTATGTTTTTGGATTAGACTATAGATAATAAGGGCAATGGGGGGTTTTCCTTATTCATTTTGGGATGCGTTTTGTTAAACTCCCTGGTTAAGCAAGTTTGGTTTGATGTCCATGGCTTGTAAGTGACAATTGTGGATTGTTTAAGGTGATGGTTTGGAATTTCATATGTTTTTTGAATGGTTTTATAGGGTGCATGCCTATAGATCTTCTTTGATGCAAAATGCCATGTTATGATGTTAAGATTGTGAAGTTTGAATGCTTGTGGTATGTTTGGTATGTTGGTGTTGTGTTGCAAGCATGTTGGAATGATTTGAGAGTGTTAATTGGATGAGAAACCAGGAAAAAGTGGCGTTGCAGGTCCAGGCATACCGATACGCAAGGGACCGTATCGGTACGACTGGGCATTTTTGGGCTTGAGGGATTGATTAGGCTAAGGGTGTTTCGATACGCCAAGGCTATTTTGGCCTTAACGTATCGGTACGGCAAATGGTGTTTCGGTACGGGTCTTAGCTTCTGGAATTTGCTTTTTCAACCCAAACCTGTGTACCGGAACACATGGTACCGTATCGGTACAGTCTATAAGGATTTTCAAAAGTTCGGTAATTTAGTAGGGCATATCGGTACAACATAGAGGTGTATCAAAACAGAGCGTTTCAATCCGTATTGGTACAAGTGTACCCGTATCGGTACGGATAACCGTTAAAGCTGTTAAGTCATCTTGAAGCAGTTCTGATTTCTTGCATTTCAGTCCCTAAATATTGTTTGTGCAATTAAATATGTTTGAGTGATCGGATTGAGCAAAAGTTTGAGATGTATGATTTAAACCTAAATAATTAAGGTTTGGTTTCTTAAAAAATGGTTTTGGTCCTATAATCTTCTATAATTGCAATTTGTTCCCTAATTGCAATCAAGTGCAATTGGATGTCAAATCGATGCCCGATTGGGTTAAGGTTACACTTGATGTCAGCATGAACATGTAGGATTAATTGGCATCTAGACAAGATAATAAAAGAAAAGAATGGTTGTTTTCTAGGGTAAACCTACCCGATTTACTTTGGATTTCCCCATGTGACCCGTTCGATTTGTTTGGGTGTCTAGGCTGGGTCGAGGGGGTTACATTTGGTGGTATTAGAGCCAGGTTTGCGATAATTGGGAGTTGGTATGGTTTTTGTAATGTTGTTGTGAGTTGTACTCTGTTGTTTGCTATGCACGGTGATTGTAATATGCACGTTGGTTGCTTTATGCCATGTTGGGGGGAAATATGGAAACCATTGCCTTATTATCATAGTCTGAAATGTTTTGATTTTGAAATGGAAGTCTTGGATCCTTGCTTGAAGCTGGCCTAACTATTTTTGTTTTAAAATGATTATCATGCCTTATATAATGTGGTGTTTCGACCGAGAGGTGAAATGAGAATAGCGTGATACTGTTGAGTTAGGGCAGTGGGTTGAAGAGAGTGTTGTGTCTCCTAGGGGTTAGTTATCCCAAAGTATGTACCACATGTGCCGGTTGGGCCAGTGTTGGGTGTTATAATGCCTAGGTATAGGCGATGTTTGGAGCTTTCAAACTGTTGTTACTAGAGTGCATGTGGTTGCACCGGTTGTTGGGCAAACGAGGTTGGCGTTGAAATATCCCTATGGTTTGGGAGAAGTTGAGTACCGTGGTTATCACCCGAGGCATTTGAGGCTTGTATGACCAGTGTTGTTTAGGTTATGGGTTGAATGAAGTGTTTTTGTACTCATAGGTTGGGATGCGTTGAATCCCTATTGCATGATGATGTTTTAGTTGGTGGACAACTGTATCTGTTAGCGTGGGGACCCAATGTTGTGAATTGGGAGTCTTTCCATGCTATCTTTGGAAGAAGTATCTAGGGTTTAGATACTTGGATAGAAAGGAGTGAAAGCTCATGGCTTGGGTTCAGGTTCGTGTGTATGTGATTGAGTTTAGAGTACAGTTTGTTCACTTGAGTCAGTATGCTCCTGAACTGGTATCGGTAAAGTCGGTATCGCTATGATCGATTCTGTTATGAATTGGTACAAGATGTTAGGGTGTACATGTTGGTTTCTAACTACACCATTTTCGATGTGTTGGTACATGGGAGAGGTACATTGAGCAGAATCTGGGTTTATTGGTTCCGTGTGGGAGGTTCTAGCTTTGGCATAAGAATTGCAGAATCTAGTTCCGGCGGTGTTCAGTTTGAAAAGAAGTGTGATAAATGATATCGCTCTGGGTTGAGGCGAGGTAATAATAGTGCTGGGTGGGGACCGAGGGGTCAGTGTATCCAGATGTGAACAATATTTAATACTTATTGAGTCTGTGGATTGAGTGATCTCACGAGGCGGGATTAACACATTTGAGATGTGGAGTATGAACTCTTGTGCTTGTTGGCGTTAATGTTGTGAGAGTTGTGGTTGAACGATCGGCCCGTAAGTGTTAAAAGTAAGAATGTAAGTTACTGGTTCTTCTAGAAAGACGATTGTTGCGGGAAGGATGGTTGCAAGTCTTCTTTGATGATTTAAGGTCTTGAGGTTGTGGTTGTTTTATTGGAGTTGTCACTCAATGATTTTTTAATGTAATCCTGGGTTGGATTTGTGGCTGGAACAAAGTTGTGGTTGATTTTTGAATCCTAGCGAGCTGTCTTGGAACTTGCTGATGTTTATGGGCGCTAATCCCGAGCGAGAATGTTAAATTTTTGTTTAATGTTGTTTTGGTGTTGAAAGCGAGATGTTTGGTGGATTTTTGGTGGCAAGGTATTCCTAGCTTATGCTATGACTCTAGAGTCAAAGGAAGTGCGTGTTTAGGATATGCGTAAGGTATGTAGGGTTCTGGGTGTTTCAAGGGAATAGCCGGGTTTGCCATTGGATTGAAAGGTTGAGTTCGACATTGAATTGTGCGAAAACATAGTACTGGTTTATATCGCTCTCTGTGCGGGGCTCAATAGAGGTGAAAGGGGTTAAGACGCAACTTTAGGAGTTGCTTGAGTAAGGCTTTATTAGGCTTAGAGTTTCGTCGGGGGTTGCACCGGTGTGGTTGTGGAAAGAAGGATGGGATGTTGCGGGAGTGCAATGGTTTTTGGTGGTTGAATAAGTTGGTGATCTGCTGATCAGTTTAGGGATGCTTTAGTGTTTTGTAAGGTTGGTTTGAGGTCCGGGTGTTACTAATTGAAAGTAAAGGATGTGTTTGTGTGTGGGGTTGTTTTCTGCCAGGAGTACGGCAATGTGAGTCCTCGCTGATTCGGTTGGTTTGATCGATGGATAGGTTGTGTTCGTGGGTATGTTGAACTAGGTAGCCCTAGTGTTGTGAGTAGTTGGTCTTTTCGTGCGTGAAAGCATCGAGAGGGGTTTAGATCGATAAGAGTGGATGGTCTCGTGGTTTCTTGGGGAGAAGTGAATGTTGCTCCTCTGTTGGGAAGTGTGAGTTTTGAGCATGTTGTAAAGAGATTTAGTTATGAGAATGTTATTAGTAAGTGTGGACAGAAAAACATGCATAGTGCATAAACACTTATATGTATATGTAAATATGTCAGTACATGCATACATTTGAGCATGACATTAGAGGTTTTGCATACATACACATAGACATCTATGAGGGCATATAAGTAATCATACATACATATGTTCACACTTACAGATGATTGACCGGAAATCAGTGGGATAGTGGTGTAAGTAGTTTTGGTAATATGGTTTGTGGAGGTCTGGCTCGTGCTAGTTTGTGGGTTTGTTAGATCCAGTTGTTTAACAATAAGGTTTTTGAGATTGTATCTTGTAATGGAAGTTGCAGTTTATGCATCTGGATAGTCAAGGGTGCAAGAGCGCATTTGCTCTACGCATCCTCACTTCCTCAACACCCCATCCTCATTAGTCACTTGTCTATCACAGACTCACAATTTCTAACCCTAACCACTCTAAAAAATTAATACTCTGAACCTTCTTCGGACCACCAACGATTCGATCGAAAATTCATGTCGGTGCTTTCTGTTTATATTCTTCATCCATGTCGAACCAAAAGCCTTAAACTGAAATACGTCATATTTATATACTATTTATATTTTTTTAATTGATTTTTTATCACAATTTCTCCTGTTTTCTATGTTTTTAAAATTCAAATGATGGGTTCACTCATTCTGTAAAAGAGCGAATTTTTTACTTTAAATATTATATAGTCGTTTTAATTTGATACTCCCACTGGCATCTTAAAATTTAGACCTTGTATTCGGCTTGGAATTGGATACATTCTGTAAAAGAATGATTTTTTTAACTTTAAGAATGCTTTTTCTACTCTAAATATTATATACTTATTTGAAAAAATCAAGGTTAAATACATGCACATGGGGCCTCAACTTCTTTATGTGTTACTTATCGAATATCCGATCTGAAATTCGAAAATTTGATATTCAAAAACTCGAATATTCGATTTTTCTGGATCGAATACAAATCACTATATAGTCGACTAGAAAATCAGATCGGGTTCAATTCGATATCCGACAATAAGCAATCCTAGTCATGGATGCTTGTCTATTTTACCCTTTGTGTGAGTTCAAACCTCGACAACTGATTTGAGAATATTATTGTAACTCTACTTAATAAAAAATTGTGAGGAATTAAAGGGGATTTTAAATGAGCTTTAAATGGTGATTATATAAAATTAAATTAGTTTTTAAATTAGGTTTTTATTTAGGGATTTAATAGATTATTATGGGAAGGCTCAATAGTTTAAAAAGTATCCAAACTATATTTTTTTAGATAGGTGCTTAAAGTATTTTTCGGCTCAACTAAGTGTCTAACGTTTTTACTGTTACCATTTTAGGTGCCTTGTCGTTAACAATTATTTAAAAAAAAATTTATTAGCTAATAAAAACATGACACTTGTCTTGCTTTATTTTATTTTATTTTAAAAAAATAAAATTTTCAAAAATATCCTAAAATTTTTAAAAATTAACAAAATAGTCCCCCAAATCCCCAAATCTCCAAGTTCGAAATCTCGATTCCAGCAGTTACCACCACCAATCGTCGACGACGTGTCCACCACTTCTGTCGCCAGACCTCGCGATCGTTTATATATTATTATTTTATTATTATTGTTTCTGATTTAGTATTATTAGTAAACAATAAACAAAAAAAGACTAAATTAAATAATAAAGCCCGAGTTTTATAATTAAAGTCCATTTACAATATAAAAAAAACCAAAACATTAATTATACATATTAGCTCATTTAGAGCCCAAACAATCAAACCCTAATTTTGAGTCTGATGTCCCCCTTATCCTTGTGCAGTCAGATCTGGTACGTTGGATCAAAGGAGATCGTGTGGTCTAGATTGAGTTTGAAGGAAACCCTAATGTCCTCCCAGTCTCTTGTGCAGCCGACCACACACTGTTGGATCCAATCTGGATCCATCGGTCTAGATTACTCCAGATGAGAACCATAAAAGTCCCTAATAACCCTATTTTGTTCGGTTATCATACAAATAATATAACCAGATTCGACCCTTCACCTCCCTTTAATTCGAATCAACCTTTTAGAATCATTTTTTCCACCTGACCCCTCACCGTTCACCTTTTGCCTCTCTGTTTCTACCCCACCGCCCGTGTCGTCATCGTCAGTCACTATCGCTCTGAATCGAATCGAGCCCGAGCCCCCTCAAACCCCCCTCATGCCACTTGCTCAATTGTCATCCTGTTCGTCGGCAATAAAGCTTCAACGATCTTAGGTTTAAAATCCCCTTGGTCCGTTATTGATTCTGGTCATCACGAACATCCGTCCGTGGTTTGGTTGCCATCATCGCCTTCCCCTCACCAAGACAAGTCAGACCTTGGCCACCAATCACCCGATTATTTACGTTTGAGCCTTCGCCAACTTTTAGCCATTTTGGTAAGTTTCAGTGAGTTTTTATGTTTTCTAACATTTTGGTTGCTTGGATATGGTAATGGTTGAGTTGTGGATGTTTTTTAGTTAAAAATATGTATATTGGGACTTTCTTTTTGGCCGTTTAGGGCCGCGCGTGAGCTCCACGCTCCGGTCGGTGCAATTTTTAGCCATCGTGGTTAACCTATAAACCGTTTGCCCATCCCGGTTCAACCGATCTACCCGATCCAACCCGATCTCGCCGAACCGATCCGACCGAATCCGATTTTGACCCGACCTATTTGATCGTTTATTGAGTCAACCATCCGAGTCAACTCATCTGAGTCAACTTAATTGACTTTGACTATTGACTTTAACCATTAACTTTGACTGATGACATCATGTTGGCGTCAGCGTTGACTTTAACTTTGACCAAGAAGTCAAATTTTCCAAAAACCCTTATTTTATGTTTTTCGACGTCCTGAGTCTGTTTTATGAATTTTTAATC
Organism: Hibiscus mutabilis; assembly: GCA_019671005.1. Classification (NCBI taxonomy): domain Eukaryota; kingdom Viridiplantae; phylum Streptophyta; class Magnoliopsida; order Malvales; family Malvaceae; genus Hibiscus; species Hibiscus mutabilis. Next base: position 12,399,225 of record CM033733.1, read on the forward strand.
CTAAAGCCTTCGAATTTAACCATAAACCCAAACATGCATATGGATTAAGTTATTCTTTTAAGGATGTTTTTATTGGATAAAGGGCTAATATGAACTCTTGTTTATTTAAAGGTACCTGAAACTCTCCCGCCCATTCGTCTACTCAGCCTGGCTCCTCTCGATTTGTTCACCAGCACACACCCATAGTTACTAGTATGATCTTGGAAACCCAGTAAATTATTAAGGTAGAATTTATTTCTTTGTTGCAACCTTGTTCCGTTATGATCTAGGATCAAGCACCGCTGTAGAGCGTAGCGAGGCAGGAGCCCAATAGACCTTTCTGACCAGCTTTTTGAGGTGTGTTCCTTATGTGCTAAATTACTGTTTTAAATATAATTTTTAAAATGATCATGTGCACATGAATATTTTTCTCTGATTGAAGCAAGAATAAATTTTTATGATTTGAATACATTATATGTTTTGAAAACATGATGTTATTATCTGATTGAATATATGACTACGTTATATGCATTGAAAGTATACCTATATGTCTGAATTGAAAGCATGATCACTAGTTACCATTTTCTGCTATAAGATATGTCTGCCATATGAGTTTTGATATTGATTTCTGCTGTTTAAATACTAATATTTTATGTGGGGTATACTATTGGGGATATGTTATGAAGTCTCTATAGGTTCAGCCCTGATCCAGCTGGTAATTCCTTATGGACCCAAGGTCGCCCCTTGGGTAGGTTCCGACGCTTCGGCTCGGGTAATTCTTTATGGACCTAAGGCAGCCCCTTAGGTTGGCTCCTACGTCCATTGGGCCTAGGGTAAGTCCTTATGGATGCAGTTTTGGGGAACTACATATCAGAGTAAGGTTGGAGGGTAATTAGGTAAATAAACCTTTGGTTGCTCTTGAAACATGTTTTACTAAAATAATTATTTTCCTATCTAAACTATTTATATATTTTTATGCACTTATTGGATCACACTAAGCTCCCTAGCTCATAACCCAAAATATTTTCCCCTTTCAGATACTTTTGGATAGGCATCCAAGACTTGGCACTTGGGGGATCAACACATTCAGTACACATATTTTGTTGTAATGTTTCTATCCGCCATATTGTCTTCATTGGGTGACATGAGCCTATATTTTGATACTGAATGCTTTATTATATTTCCCGTTGTGGCTTATTTTGTAACTTAAGCTTGATATGGTTTAAAGTGATTATCCTTATGTATACATTTATGATTTATATTTGCTACTTGATTTGGATATAAAATCTTAAATATTTTCATGAAAAGTGTTTAGTATGGAATGTGATCAAAAAAGTTTTAGAAATGTTTTATTTAAAAAGGGCCATGTCACCAATATTTTTATGTTTAACTATGTACGGTACCCAGTGCGATATCTGACTCTAAGTTTTACCTCTGTGTAGAGAGCTGAGATAATATTATGAGCACTAGGCGAGGTCGTAGACCTGCCCGTGGGTGAGGTTGTGCTGATAGGTTTTCTGACCCGATTGATGATATAGCAAGTGATCCTCCAGCCCCCGTAGATCCTCCAACCCCTGTGGATCCTCCCGCCCCTAGATGTTCTACAGTTTCTTTAGAGCCTCCGCTATCATCTGGTATAGATATGACAACTCCGATTAGGGAACACTGATGGCTAGTTTTGAGCCAGCGATGGTAGTAACCAATGAGACTCTTAATAGACAGTTTTTACAGTTGATCCAGGGTGTAGCCAGACCAGTTAGCATTGTAGCTGAGGTTCCCATTTCTCAGACCCTAATCACTAATGGGGCTAGGACTTTGGAAGGCCCTACTAGTGTAGCCCCGACTAAAGCAAATGATTGGCTTATTGATCTTGAGAGACGTATAGATGAGTTGGGTTTTGAGCCACCCAAGAGATATTTAGGAGTTTTTTCTATGCTTTATGGGAATGCATGCACTTGGTGGGAATCCGTTGTGAGTAGCGTCCCCGCCACTTGTCAGACCTAGGATTTCTTCAAGGAATGCTTCATGAGCATATTTATCGGGGAGCACTATCTGAGATAGATGAGAGAGTAGTTTAGGACTTTGACACAGGGGGATATGACCATATCAGAATATGAGACGGAGTTCTTGGATTTGTTGAGATTTGGATCTAGTCTGGTACCCACTAAGAGAGAAAAGTGTCTTAAGTTTACACTTGGTCTCCGTTATGAGTTGTGTGTGGCGGTTATTGGCCATCTTGATGAGGATTTTGATAAGGTGGTTGAGAGGGCAAAAGATCTAGAGAAGGTAGAGTTATTGGCTCCAGGTGATGGTAGAGTAGATCGAGAGTGGTTTATAAGGCCCTCTATTTCTGAGTCATCTTCTCGTCCTGATAAGAGGAACCGTACTTCCTCTTCTCAGAGAAGTAATGCTAGATCTAGGCATGCAACATCCTCAACTCCTACAGTTAGTTGAGGTGATTCGTCTGGTTTTTCTGTTTTGCCTTCTTGCGAGCACTGTGGCAAGCATCATAGGGGTAAGTGTAGAAAGATGATGGGTGCTTGTTTCCATTATAGATCCAAAGACCATTTCATGAAGAGTTGTACAGTTCCACCTTCCGTACCACAGGCACCCTCCCAGACTTTTTCTTGTTCACAAGCTTCTGTTCAGACTCCGGCTAGGGGTCATAATCAGAGTAAACCATCTGGGTCTGATACCAGGTCTGATAGTAGAGCTTGATCATAACAAAGTAGGGGACATGTATTATCTGAGGCTAGACAGCCAGCTCTTGTGTATACTACTAGACGTCGGGATGACATAGATGAGCCTAATATCATTGCAGGTACATTTACCATTTATTTTGTTCTATATTTTGCATTGCTTAATAATGGCTCTACCCATTCCTATATTTCAAAATTCATTTCCCAAGACCTTGATATTTCGATTGAAACCACAGAAAGTGTTGTTACAGTTATTAGCCTAGTGGGTTAGTCAGTGATTGTGGATAAGGTGTTTAGACGTTGTCCTCTTGAGGTTCAAGGGGAAATCTTTTTTATCAACCTTATGGAACTTTCGTTGGAAGAGTTCGATCTGATTCTGGGTATGGACTGATTGTATGAACATCGGGTTAGCCTAGATTGTGAGACAAAGAGGGGCACCTTGAAGACTTCTAATGGACAATCAGTGGTATTAGTTGGTGAGCGTCGTAGTTACCTGTCCAATGTGGTGTATGCTCTAATCTGCTGACAAAATGATCCAAAAAGGGTATGAGACCTTTATTGCTTGCTTTCTGAATACGAAGGATTCTCTATCCAAGATTAAGGAAATTCACATAGTTAATGAGTTTCTTGATGTTTTTCCTAAGGAGCTGCCTGAATTACCTCTGGATAGGGATGTTGAGTTTGAGATTGAGACTTATTCAAGGTTTGCGCTTGTATCCATGGCTTCTTACCGTATGGATCCTAAGAAGCTTAAGGAGTTAAAAATTCAGTTGCAAGGGCTGCTTGATCAAGGTTTTATTCGACCTAGCTCTTCACCTTGGGGAGCTCCAGTTCTTTTGTCAAGAAGAAAAATGGTTCACTCCAGTTATGCATTGATTATCATAAGTTAAACAAGTTGACAGTGAAGAATAAATATCCATTACCCAAGATTGACGACTTGTTTGATCAATTTTGGGGAGCCACAGTTTTCTCAAAAATTGATCTTCGATCTGGGTATTATCAGTTGAAGATAAAAGGTTCTGATGTTGCTAAGACCGCTATTCATACCAGATATGAGCATTAAGAGTTTCTAGTGATGCCTTTTGGTCTAACCAATGCACTGACTGCTTTTATGGATATGATGAATCATGTATTCTGGCCTTATATAGATCAGTTTGTGGTGGTATTCATCGATGATATCTTGGTATACTCTCGAACAGAGGTAGATCATGTTAAGTATCTGAGGATTGTCTTACAGACATTGAGAGATTATCGTCTGTATGCTAAGTTGAGAAAATATGAATTTGGCTCAAAGAAGTGACATTTCTGGGGCATGTTGTATCTGCTAGAGTTATTCAGGTTGATCCTAGTATGGTAGAGGCTATCACCAATTAAAAGTAACCAATAATGTTTCAGAGATTCGTAGTTTCTTGGGTTCAGCTAGGTACTACAAATGCTTCGTTGAGGGTTTCTCCATCATCGCTGCCCCTCTAGCGAAGCTATTGAGAAAGAATGTTCCTTTTGTTTAGACTGACGCTCAGTATGAGAGCTTTGAAAAGCTGAAGTCAGCTTTAACCCAAGCTCTGATTTTGACACAACCCGAACCTAGAAAAGATTTCTCATTCTATAGTGATGCTTCGCACTCTAGACTTGGTTGTGTTCTGATGCAGGATGAGAAAGTGATCGCTTATGCATCATGTTAGTTGAGGCTGCATGAGTGTAATTACCCTAACCACGACCTTGAGTTAGCTGCAGTGGTCTTTTCTTTGAAGATTTAGAGGCACTATCTCTACGGAGAGAAGTGCTATATATTTACAGATCACAAGAATTTAAAGTATCTTCATAACCCGAAGGAGTTAAATATGAGGCAACGTCGATGGCTTGAGCTTCTTAAGGATTATGATTATGAGATTGAGTATCACCCAAGGAAAGCCAACATTGCTGCCGATGCTTTGAGCCGCAAGGATATTTCAAACTTGAGATCTATGTTTGCCAGGATGAGTATATATGACGATGGTAGTTTACTGATAGAGTTACAAGTTAAACCAACCTTGGCCGAGGAGATTAAGGCTAAACAGCTCCTAGACAGTTCCTTGCTTTCTGTCATACAATAGGTTGAGCAGGGATCCACATTTGTAAATACTTTTGATCAGGATGATTTTTGTGCTTCAAGGGTCGTTATTGTGTTCTTGATGATGCCGATTTGAAGCGAGCCATTCTCAGTGAGGCTCATAACATTCCTTATGCTATGCATCCTAGAGGAGACAAGATGTATCAGAACTTGAGACAAAGGTATCGTTGGGTGGGCATGAAGAAGGATATTTATGATTATGTGTCGAGGTGTCTAATTTGCCATCAGGTTAAGGCAGAACATCAACATCCGTCTAGTCTTTTACAGCCCATTAAGATTCCCGAGCGGAAATGAAAGTGTATCACGATGGACTTTGTTACCGGATTACCTCTAACTCCTTTTAAAAAGGATTATGTCTGGGTGATTATTGATCAACTCACCAAGTCTGCCCATTTCATTCCTGTTCGGGTTAATTATTCTATGGATAAGTTGTCTAGGTTGTATATCTCTGAGATTGTCAGACTGCACGATATACCTTTGTCCATCATCTCTTTCGAGGTTCACCTCTCACTTTTGGTAAGCTTTGCAGGAAGTCTTGGGTACATGTCTAAATTTCACTACATCTTTTCATCCGCAGACTGATTGTCAGTCATAGAGGGTGATTCAAATTTTGGAAGATGTTACAAGGATGTGTGATCAATTTTTGTGGTAGTTGGGAAGATTTCTTACCTTTGGCCGAGTTTGCATATAATAATAGCTACCAAGCTAGTTTCCATATGGCACCGTATGAGGCTCTGTATGATCGTAAGTGTCATACTCCTATCTACTGGACTGGGTTGTATGATAGGAAGACGTTGGGTCCAGAGTTAGTCCAAGAGACTAAAGAGATCGTCAGATTGATAAGTGATCGTTTGAAAGAGGCCTTTGACCGACAAAAGTCTTATGCTGATCGTAGGAGAAAAGATATTGAATTTGAGGTCAATGATCAGGTATTTCTGAAGGTATCCCCATAGAAGAAGGTTTTGAGATTTGAGTGTAAAGGTAAATTGAGCCCGAGATTCGTTGGGCCTTATTGTATTGTGAAAAGAATTGGACTGGTTGCTTATCAACTCGAGTTGCCTCCTTAGCTTAACCGTATTCATGATGTATTTCACGTGTCTATGCTAAGGCAGTACCATCTGGATCCGAGACACATCATTCAGGTTCATGATGTAGAGTTGTGGCCAGACTTATCCTATGAGGAGGAGCCGATACAAATTTTAGATTTTGATGAAAGAGTTCTGAGGAACAGAAGCATTCTTATGGTTAAAATCCAGTGGAGTAATCGTAGCCCCGCAGAAGCTACCTGGGAGACTGAGGAATCTATGAGAGAGTAGTTTCCACATCTGTTCAGCTCAAGTAAATTTCGAGGAAGAAATTTCTTTTTAGGAAGGGAGAGTTGTAACATCTTAAAAAAAGGAAATAATAAAGAGTAATTGCAGCAAAAGGGGTTTGAACCCGTAACCTTGGCTGCACAAACCATTGAGCAAACCATCTAAGCCAAGGCTCAATTGTAATATAAGTTACCTTAGTTAAATAAAAGCTTTGTTTTGTTTAGTTACCATGCAAATAATATAACCAGCTTTGAGACCCTTCACCTCCCTTATTTCAAACCAAAGTTTCCAGAAATCCCCAAATAGCTCTCACATACCCCTAATCTACCGCTGTCTGATCTATAACCGTCGGGCCAGTGTCACGCATCGCTAGCTGCCAAACCGCTTTTTGTCGACCGGTCCCGAACAAAACCCCTCTAGCCACTCGTTTAGCTGCCGTCCCGATAGTCGAGAATCGAGGTAAATAGGTTCGTCAAACCTAAGGAAACTGTCGTGGTTTCCGCGTCCGTTGGAGACGCTAGTGGTACCACCGTCTTCCTCACATTGAGGTGATTCTAACCATGGTCACCAGACCGTTAACGTTCGAGCTTCCGTAGGCGTTTAGCCATTTTGGTAAGTTTCGATGAGTTTTCATGTTTTTCGTCTTGCTGGATGCTTGGATATAGTAATGGATGAATTATAGTTAATTTTTTCAGTTAAAATATGTATTTTGAGATGTTTTCTGGCTGGGCAGGGCACGAGTGAGCCCCACCCGCCGGCTGGTGCAAATTTTGGCCACCGTGATCGGTTCTCTTATACACCGGTCTGGTCTAACCCGGTTCAACCTGAGCTCAACCCATTGTAGCCTAAACAAGACATGATCCGACCCGAACCAATCTGACCTTACCCGATCATAACCGTTTTGAACTCACCCGCTTGAGTCAACCCGAATCAAACCTGACCCATTTAACTCGTCTAAGTCAACTAATCTGAGTCAACCTATTTGAGTCAACTCATCTGAGTTAACCCATCTAAGTCAACTTGTCTGAGTCGACTCAATTGACATTGACCGTTGACTTTGATTGATAACATCATGCAGAAATCATGCTTTGATTTTGACTAAAAAGTCAAAATTTTTGAAAACCCCTATTTTATGTTTTTTGACGTCCTGAGTCTGTTTCACAAAATTCTAATTCGAAAGCCCCCAAATTTGACCTTAAACCCGAACATGCATATGAATTAAGTTATTCTTTTAAGGATGTTTTTATTGGACAAGGGGCTAACATGAACTCTTGTGTATTTAAAGGTACCCAAAACTTGTCCGACCTTTTATCTACTCAGCTTGGCTCCTCTCGATTCTCTCACCAGCACGCACCCATAGTTACTAGTACGATCTTAGAAACATACTAAAGTTTGTTAAGATAAAATTTATTTCCTTGTTGTAACATTGTTCCGTCATGATCTAGGATCTAGCACCGCTGTAGAGCATAGCGAGGTAGGTGCCTAGTAGACCTTTTTGACAAGCTTTTTGAGGTGTTTTACTTGTGTGCTAAATTATTGTTTTAAATATAATTTTTGAAATGATCATGTGCACATGAGTATTTTCTCTAATTGAAAGCAAGAATAATTTTTCATGATTTGAATACATTATCTATTTTGAAAACATGATGTTTTTATCTGATTGAATATATGACACCTTATCTGCAGTGAAAATATACCCATATGTCTGACTTGTAAACATGATCTCTGGTTACCATTTTCTGTTATATGACATGTCTGTCACATGATTTATGATATTGATATCTGCTGTACGAACACTGATATTTTATTCGGGTATATTATTGGGGATATGTTATGAAGTCTCTAGAGGTTCAGCCCTGATCCAGTTGGTAATTCCTTATGGACCCAAGGTCGCCCCTTGGGTAGGTTCTGATGCTTCGGCTCGGGTAATTCCTTATGAGCCTAAGGCAGCCCCTTAGGTTGGCTCCTACGCCCATTGGGCCTAAGGTAAGTCCTTATGGATGCAGTTTTGGGAACTGCATATTAGAGTAAGGTTGAATGGTATTTAGGTAAATGAACCCTTGGTTGCTCTTGGAACATGTTAATTGAAATGATTATTTTTGTAGCTAATCTATTCTTATGTTTTATATGCACTTATTGGAACACACAGAACTCCCTAGCTTATAACCCAAATATTTTCCCCTTTTAGATACTTTTGGATAGGCATCCCAGACTTGGCACTTGGGGATTGACATATTCAGTACACACATTTTGTTGTAATGTTTCTATCCTCCATATTGTCTTCATTGGGTGACATGAGCCTATATTTTGATACTGAATGCTTTATTATATTGCCCGCCGTGGCTTATTTTGTAACTTAAGCCTGATATGGTTTAAAGTGATTATCCTTATTTATACATTTATGATTAATATTTGCTACATGATTTGGATTTGAAATCTTAAATATTTTCATTAGAAGACTTGAAAAAGGGGATTTTGAGATTTTAAATTGAAAGAAGAAAGGGTTCAAAGATCTTTTCTTTTCAACCAAAAATCAAAAAAGATCTTCTTTGTTAGTAAAACCGGTTTGATCCAAAATTGAAAAAATAAGTTATTAAAATCAAAACTCAGTTCTTAGATCTAGAATTGAAACTAAAGCAACAGAGAGGGAGGTTTTGAGGCTTACCTACCACTAATTGCGTGAGGTGGTCGACGATGAACGACCGGGTTGCTTGGGGAAGCCACCGTTATGGTTAGACAGAGGGGGATAGAGCGGTCGCCGTTCTTACCCTAGGGTTTGAGAGAGGAGAACATTAGGTTTAGGTTTTTATTTTTTTCTTTTGAAACCTGTTTTGAAATAAAAAAGAAATCTATTTGTTTTAAAATCGGCCATTGAAACGCATCGTTTCACCCCCTCAGACCCGCGCGTTGACCCGGGCCCAGGGAGGATCCCCGCGTTTAGGTTAATGGGTTAATTTCCTCTCTAGTCCTCTACTTTTCTTACTGCTTTCATATCGGTCACATTTTAATCCCTTTTTTGGCCCCTCTCTTCTTATTTTAAAACCAATTTCAACCTTTTAAAATTTTGTTTTATTTTAATTTCAACCACCCTTTCCCGCCTTTTCAATTCTGTCCCTATTTATATGTTATATTTTATTTATATACTATATTTATATATTATGCTTTACATATTATATATATATAGATTATGATATATTATTTATTATGTTATATGTATAAGTTACTTAGTATAGATATTATATATTATGATATCATATCATATTGTATATATATTATATATATTATTACTCCCTCCTTCCCATTTATTTTGTCCATTGTTGACTTTTCACACTGTTTTGAGAATAAAAAGTTTGTGTAAGAATGTGTAAGAAATATGATGCAAAATAATTTAAACAACAATTTTATACTTGAAAAGTTGAATTTTGTTTTGTTGGGAAACTAAAAAAAGGGTATAAAGGGAAATGTGCCTTATAAAAGTTGTTGATTTTTTCAATGAGACATTTTAAGTGGGACAATTTCAAAACACAAAAGGGACATATTGAGTGGGACAAAAGGGAGTATTATATATTAGAATTATTATTATAGTATTATATTATATATTATATATATTTATATTATATATTATAGTATTATTCATATTATAATGTGTATATATTTACATATGTTTATATTGTTTATTTAATTTATTTTTGAACCGGCCTTAAGGTGATCCGCAACGGGATATGGCCCGTATTGTCATGGCACGTTCAATTTAACTAACATTTAACTTCTAACTTCTAACATTTTATTTTCTCGCAATTTAATTTCTTGCATTTAATTTCTGCATTTTATTTTATGCTCTTTTGTTCGATCCGGTCCTCTTTTTGGATTGCTTTTTTTCGATCCGGTCCCTTTTTAGATTCGCTTTAATTCACGCATTTATTTTGATCTCTCTTTCATTTCCCGCATTTACCCTTATAGTTCGTTATTTATTCGTTTGCCTACTTTTGTGACATTCATTATCTCGGTATTCATTTCACCCTTAATTCTAATTAATTTCACATTGCTAATTAACTGATCTAAATCAAAAAACAAGGTATTTATTAATTTCGGTATTTGTGTATAACAGTCCTGGCTTAATGGATGTTGACCAAATATTCGAATTAGTGTTCACCGTATGAAGGTAAACCTTAATTTGAATTAAAATTGATAAGTCATAACATCATTCTTAACTGTTTGCATCATGCATAAAGGTGATGCACTTGATTCGAACCATAAATTAACACGGTAGTCGGTCTTATTCGATGTCGGTTTAATATATGGTCTGATGTACAGTCGCCCTTATCAATTAAATGATTAATTAATTCGAGCCCACCAATTTGACAAAAAGCCCGTCTAATTAAAGCACGTATCCAGTTAAGACCATTTAATTAAATTCAATTTAAATTTTAACGATTTCCATCAATTCAGAGCAACATATATTTTGGTACCGATTTTCAGGCATGGAGGGGGTGCTAATCCTTCCCCACACGTAACCAACTCCCGAACCCATTTTCAAAATGAATATCTGGTTTTATGGTGTACGGCCTACCTTGGTGGCCGGTGGCAACTCCAACCTTCATTTTATCTTCAAAAACATCAAAATTTTCCGACATCACCCATTTTTTCCAAAACCCCATTTTTCAACGAATTTTTCAAAAAAATTATGAAACACATTTTAAAACATTTAAACATTTAATTTCTATTTTTCAATAGCGATTTTAAAAGGGTAGCTACAGCTGGCGAATCCGCTGGGGACTAATTTTGTTTTCACAAAACAAAAAGCGAGTTAAGCCAAAATAATATTTGTTGTTTTTAATGATGGAAATTGAAATTGAAGTTGACTTTAATTAATTTGGTCTTTCTTGAAGATGTGATTTTAATTACACGGGCTTTGATAATTGGTGGTTTTGCATTAATTGATCATTTAATTTCTAAGGAATCGTCGACATGTGTTACATCATGATCATCAAGCTCTATACCCGAGCTATTTCCCTTAAGTGGGAGTGAAACGCCACATACCCACGTGAGTAGCCCTCCATGGGTCGGTAATTCACTTTCGAAATCCACGCCTTTTGACACGTGAGCAGCCCTCCACGTCACTAGGTCGTGCTTTCCCTCGAACCGAATCCAATTCGCAAGCTTGTAATGAGCCAAAATTTGGGGTTCTTGTTACCTTAGAAGGTAATAAGAGAGGTTCGAGTATCCTTTATAGAACAAAACCCACATGTATGAGAACTTAAGATGCCTACCCCGATTAGAGCCATGTGGATAACCATAGCAAAATAGATTTCATATCTGTTATTAACTCTTTTCACCAATTTTGTTTTGTTCAATTACTTTTGTACATATTCATGACATTTTCATTCGAAATGTTGATTCGAGAACAGTTCAAATTGAAAGCTCTTATAATGGAAGAAAGAGTCTATAACATCGAGAAAAAGTCCTGAGGCCCGAAACCGGTCAAGAAGTTGAACAAGGCCCAATCTATATGTGCCTTGCATGGTAGTGCATTTTCTCGTTGTAATGGGACTCAATCTTCATCATAGTGAGTCGTTCAACGAGAATTTTTGTTGATCAATACTTTTCACATTCATTCTTATATTATTAATTGTTTTTCTTCACTTATTCTAGGGTAAGTGTATCATATTGGAATTCAATATAAATTTAATTAATTCATTCATTTGCACGATCCATCATACGAGCATTCAACATTAATTTCATTCATTTGTATGGTAATTGCATCATACATTAATTTTATTCATTTGCACGACAGTTGCATCATCCATTAATTTGCATGGTAATTTGCATGACAATTGCATTATTCATTCATTTGCATGGTAATTTGCACGACAGTTGCATCACACATTGATTTTATTCATTTACATGGTAATTACATCACATGAGCATTCAACATCAATTTCATTCATTAGCATCGCAATTGCATCGCATCATCTTAAAACGCTAGTTGCTTGCATCAACTTCTAGACATTAACATTGCATTTAGAGATATACATTTCCTCATTCATCATCATATTGGTTCAGAATAAAGAGTCCATCATGTTCGACAAAGATGAAGCCTCGATCGATGAAAAAGGGCGAGCTTCCTGACCCACATTTGTAATTAAGACAGTGTAAGTAATTCCGCATTAGGGGCACCCGAGAACCCCCCAGTAAGTTTACATTCAAAAACAAACAAAGCCCGAATGTGGTGTCAATCTTTTGTAATGGCCTAAGGCCACAGATTCAAAGTTTCAATAAAAAATGCAATCTATTTTCATTTCTCTTCATTTTGTAAAAATATTTGCTTATTAAGTCCCTGTATATCAATTTCACAAGGAGCGTTGATGTTGACCAGAAGGTTGAGCCCGAGTAACCTGTGGCTAGTTGAAATCCTGAGCTGCAAAGATTATGAAGGTGCGACTTGCAATTCACCTTAAGGACCACGCATGATAACAAATCGGTGCAATTTGATGCTCAAAGCCTGGTAATGAGCATTTTCAAAACAAGACGAGTTGACTTAACTTTCAAAGCCTAGTAATAGGCATTTTTTCAAAAAGCATTCAAATATTCAAAGCCTAGTAATAGGCATCTTTCTTAAATTTAATTAAAAAGCACTCCAATGTTCGAAACTTGATAATAGGCATTTTCAGATAAGAGTGTAGAATTTTTGGGGCACTCTATTGAAGCCCGTTCCAATCGAAACTCTTTGCTTCATGAGTGATGGTAATATTTTCAAAATCATGACAATGCCGAGTAGCTCGGGAATTTGTTGTTTTCTCCATCATTTATTTCGAGTCAAATGAATGTGATGAATTGAATTCCCCAAACAAAATGGGACAAAAGTGAACCTACCAAAGGAAAGTTGGTCAAGTATCGAAGTAGATTAACATGCACTTTACATCTTCAAATATCAATTCAGCTTTTGAGGTCTTCTAGACAGATGATTTGCTTGGGGCAATCCTCGGTAAGCTAATTTCAGTGTTGCTTGTGCACTTGATATTCGGGGCATTCGGTATAGCCTAATATATTTACAATTTGAAAGGAAAAACTCAATTTTCTCAATAAGCATCTCACATTGAAATCAGAACATGTATTCTACAAATATTTAAAATTTACCAACAACAAAAGAACAAGAGTAAGCAACAATTTTTTTAGGGTAAAAATTTTGTTAGGGCAATAAAATAGCAAATCAGTTTAATGATAGAGATATAAAAAATCGAGCAATTGAGCAAAGTTCAGCAAGAGTAGTCTAGAGTGGAAACTTTGAAGATACACTTTGCAAGGTTGAACCCTAGTATGAGATGGGGTGTTCTAGCCGCATGAGAGCCCCAATGAAGAAATAAGACAGTTTTTTCAATCAGCTTCCTTGAAGAAGAAGACTCGCCCAAGTGGTCCTCAATCAGCATTCATTCATGCATTATATAGTTAGACATCCCTAGGTTAAGGGGCATGCTAACTCATGCATCAATCATTTAATGCTTTTGACAGGTATGCAAGAAATTTACAAAGACCTTAATCTGCAATTTCACGATTGAAGAAGTAGATCCCAACAAGATTTCAATTTATACCTCCATGAAACCAAGCAAAGATTTTGATCCATGACTTCATGAAAAGTGGATCACAGCAAAGAACTGAGAGTTCCCAACGAGAAAAACTCATCCAGCAAGAATCAAGGGTCCCCTTCGGGAAGAGCTCATCCAGCAAAGTTTCCAGTTGTCACTTCAAGATCTACACCAAAGCCCTTAGTGCATGGTGTTATTTCCAAACCGACAGCTTTCAGTATCAAATGTTAATATATTAGTAGCTTCTAAGTGCTCAACCTTTATTTTCTAGGCATTAGTAAAACCTCTCATGTGCGTGGTGAGCTAGGTTGTCCGTAAATTCTTCAGTGTTGGACCTTTATTTTTGGCCATCAGTAAGACCTCTTATGTGTTTCGTGAGCCAGATCGTCAGTAAATCCTTCAGTCTTTTACTTTATTTTTTAGCCATCAGTAAGACCTCTCATTTGTGTGGTGAGCTAGGTTGTCTGTAAATTCTTCAGTGTTGGACCTTCATTTTTGGCCATCTGTAAGACCTCTTATGTGCTTGGTGAGCCAGATCTTCAGTAAATCTTTCAGTGTTTGACTTTATTTTCTAGCTATCAGTAAGACTTCTCATATACGTGGTGAGCTAGGTTGTCCGTAAATCCTTCAGTGTTGGACCTTCATTTTTCGCCATCAATAAGACCTCTCATGTGCTTGGTGAGCCAGATCGTCAGTAAATCCTTTAGTGTTTGACTTTAGTTTCTAGCCATCAGTAAGACCTTTCATGTGCGTGGTGAGCTAGGTTGTCTGTAAATCCTACAGTATTGGACCTTCATTTTTGGTCATCAGTAAGACCTCTCATGTGCTTGGTGAGTGTAGACTCTTTAAGTGAATGCTGGCAAAAAGGGGCAAAAGATATGTATTGGAAAAGCATAAAACAGTGCCAAGATGAGTCTTTTGCGTGCAAGTATACAGGGTCTGCAAGTAATACAACAGTTAAGCTGAGTATCGATCCCGCAGAGATTGACTTGGAATTCAATTGTCTTTGATTGTTACTTGCCTTGAGAAAAAGTTGTTTTGTTTTGAAGTTGGTTTTGGAAATAATTGAATAGAAAATAAATAAAAGTAGAGTAAAGACGTTGGCAAGAAAGGTGCTTTAATGAATGATGAGCGTTGGCAGGGAATGCCTGGTTTTCATGCTATTCTTGTCGTGCCAGTCTTTAATAACAACCTGTCATGGCATTGTTTGCCGAGCAGATTCAAAATTAGCGAAGCCTCTCTCAATGCTCATTGCCCTAAATTGATCATATAAAAACCCCTATATCTCTATAGTGCATGCTTTTAAATAAATCAATTTGATTACGATCCAATCTGTACTCCTAAGGGGTAGATTTCACTCCCAAAGTAAGTTCATCTACTTGAACGACTTCTCTCAAAGCTTCTCTCCTCAGTATTCAACAACTTAATCGTTGCCACCCCAAGTCTGTTAAGATATTAAGGAGCAATAGGCTAACAGTGCCAGCTCCCACTTGGCATAGTATTTAGAAAGCATTAAAGTATGTTGAATAGATAAAACATTACCAAGGCAGATTTATTATTAAAAACTAAAACATAAAATAGCGTTCAACGCAAACATCCCCCACCAACTATGAAATTAGTTCATGGTGATGGACTTAACCAAAAAACCACAAACGTTTCCCAAGTACATTATCATTTAAAACAAAAAAAAAATAACTTGGAAGAGAAAACGGGCTAGAAGGGTCTCTCGATGCAGCCCTTCAAGATCTAGGCTTCTCGGCCAAGTTGGTCAAACTACCCTTCCAAGGTGAAGCCGGTTGTCAATCGTTGCACACCAACTCCTTACCTCGATCGTCTATGAATCGCTCTTTTAGACCCTCCTTGGTTGGTGTTTAAATAGGCATGCAAGGAAGGGATATGATAAGCTCATCATTTGAATTTCAAATGCTGAAGGGATAAGAGATAATCATCTTATCCCAATTTGAATGAGAACTGATCAGGTTTGTGCTGACGCTGCCTTGGCATCCAAACTTGGCATGGATCTGCTAACCACTCTTGGCACCATCTTGTCTGCTATTTTTTCAGAGATTGATCCAATTGCTATCTTTTCGGTGCCTAATCTTATCCTATTTTTCTGGGGTCCAACAACCTCTTGGCATGGCATCAAGTTCACTTCTCTTCCAACCGATGCTTGGCATTTTCTGGTCCATCTGTGCCAACAGAACCCGTCATTCTCTCTCGCATTCCTTCCTGTGTTGGTTTTATGGGCCAAATCCTATGCCAAACCTGCAAAATTGCCAACAAAACAACCCTTCACACTGGCATGGATAGAATTCTAAACTCCTTATGCAAATGCATGGTTTTAGCATCCTAATGTAACTAAATGTACCTAAAAACAAGCAAAATCATTGTAAGATTGGCATTAAAAACAGTTTTGGAGAGGTAACACACCCCCAAACCTAACTCATTGCTTGTCCTCAAGTAATGCAATCAAAATAAAAACAAAAATGTGAAAATGTTACCTCGAAAAAATTTTGGTTGAATGCCAACACGTGTTGGCAAGCAGAATTTGGCTCTATTTCTGTCCTCAGTATCTCAGTGCAATAATGCCAAGCAGGTAGTAATTCAAGTGCAGCAATATAACTCTAGTCTAAGTTCATGAAGAGTGCATGATGTGTAGGCAATATGCATCAAGTTTCCTTTCACTTTCTTAGCCAATTTTACTACCAAAACTTAGATTCTTATTTTTATCATTTTTTTCTTGCCAAGGGTTTCTGTTGGCATTAATTTAAGCTTGCTTCATGACACTATTTAGCGTGAGAGATAAGATGGAGCATACCACGAATCCCCACCTTAATCTAGACATCACTAGGCTCTCTTCAACTCATACTCTAAGGTTTTAGACTTGAGAACTAAGAGGGAGCAAACCACGAAGCCCCAAGTAACTTATTATCCCTAGGTAGATGAGAGTTCATTTTTTTTCATTGTCCTGGCAGAACATTGCTGCCTTATTAGTTTCTTTTACCTTGCATTCTTTGATCTTTTTTTAAATCTGAGCATAGTTTCAAAAAGTCAAGTTTGCTAAGGAACTAGATACATACTACGTGTAAAGTGAAGTTTTAGTTCCCTAAACTAGAGATCAATTGCCAAGCTAACCTAGCATACTACTTTGCTGGCATGGCATGACAACTAAAGATTAAAATATCCTTATTGGACAGGCACCTAGATCAAATTAAACTTGCCCAACAAATGTTAACATTTGTCAAGATTAAGCCGAGGCAAAATTTTCTTTTTCTTTTTTAGTGGTTCGGTATGCATCTATCTAAATAACCTAAATGGCATGGCAAAAGAATTTAAACATGAAATGTAAGGCATGGCATAATTATGAGAAGATGCACATCCCCCAAACCCAAGATGTGCATTGTCCTCAATGCATGAAACAACAAATATATACAAGAAAAACTGAAAAAAAATAAAAATGCATGATAATGTAAATGCAATGAAATGAAATGTAAAGGAGTTTAGATAGAAGAGGACTTCCCTTCGGAGACTATTTCTTGTGCGGCACGAGTCTTTCTTCTCACAAATGGCCCACGATCAGGGGCCATGTGCTTCATTTTTTCAGGCTCAATTTTGAAACAGCAGTGGAGACTCCAACTTCCTCTTTTTTCTTGGCAGGCTCTGACACGATAGGTGCATCGGTGGAATCAGATGGCGCATGTATAGTAGGTGTCACTGGCGACTTGGCTTTGGCAGACTTGGCTTTGGTTTCCTTTGATTCAAATGAAGAATCAGAACTGGCAGAATCGACTTGAACTGAAGACAATGGGACTGTGGCATCGGACGGGGTACGAACTAGACTAGCTGGCATGGCATTGTTGCTGACAGAGGGCTCGACAGGGAAGTCTGGAAATTCTGGCACAAAATCAGTTGATAATTTTGTAAGAGCCTCCCTGATTACAACATCACTGGCCTAGATGTAATGTCGCATCTTGACATTGAGCTCCTCAGTTTTTTTCTAGCTTTTGGACAATGATCTCCTAGCAATGGTGAATTTGGGACAAAATTGCCATTGAACTGTCTGGCACGGTTTTTGGCATGGTTGTTGGCTCGGCCTTTGACACTTTAGGCCTTGGCGTGGGCACTTTGGCCTTCCCTTTGTCCTTATCCTTTGGCTCGGCAGCAACTAGATTTCTTTATATAGCAGCTGTAATTGTTGTTCCCTTGATCATTTGTCTCTTATCTGAATCAAGCTTGGGCACACCATGGAGCATACAAATGTTAAAAATCAACAAGGGAAAAAAGAAACTGCCATTACCTTTCACTGTACACTTATAAGTTTCTTCAATAATAAGTTTGCCCACATTAATCTTACGCCTCATAACAATGAAGTGCAATAGGATCTGCCTTTCTTGTGACACAGTCTCGTTATGTGACGTAGGCATCAAATTTGCGTTGAGAAAGTGATTCCATCCTCTCCATGGGGGTTTTAATGCCAACCTCTTCACTGTATGGTGCCCCTTGGCTGACACTATTTATGCCGTGCTAGGCTCACACAGATCTGCCAGTGGCCTCTTTCTCTTGGCAGCATCCATCGAATCAACATATTCAAAATATTTATCCCCTGCACCATCCAACTCAAACATAGTGTTAATATACCCTTCATTGAAACGAACACATTTACCTCTAATCATCAAGAAGGGTGAATCCTTGGTCACAAGATACGCATAGAATTCTTGAACGATGGTGGCATAGATCTCCCCTTGTTGTTGGCAAAACAGACTCCATTTGTGCAGGCTAATCTTTGACATGACTTCTAGAGGGAAGCCATTGTTCATCTCTATTTTGAGGTCGAAGTGCTTCTCATAGAAAAAACTTCTCGAGGCAAAATTGGTTTCAAATTTTTTCTGAATCTCCTCGTTGAAGAATAGCTTGAAAGAAGTAGAAGAGGAAGCCATTGAAATCGTTGAAGAATTTGAAACGGTGCTGAACAAGATGAAGAAAGAGAGGCGATTTGGAGTTTTGATTCTTGCTCGTCGAAAAGAAAAGTAAGGAGTGAAAGAGAAGTTTGGTTATTTAACCGGCTAAGGTGAGAAAATGAAAAGTTTGGGTCGGTTGAGTGTTTTATGGGAGGAGTAATTAGGGATAATGATGAAAAATAAAAAGAATTGATTTGAAAGGGTAAAGTGATAAGGGTGAAGTGGTAATGTGATAGGTGATAGGGTAAGGATTTAAAGTGATAAGGTGATTAGGTTAAATTTAAATTTTAACCTAATTAATCTTTTTTTCCTATTTTTTTTAAAGCAGCTAAGGGTTTTAAATTAAGGAAAAATACTCTCTCTTTATTAAATGGACTGGTCAAGCTAGGGTTTCTCTCATCCTTCCGTCTTTTACACCGCTGCATGCCAGCTATTCTGGCACTATGTCTGGCAGATTCCGCTATTGGGACATTAGCTCCTGCCACTAATCCTAGCATCGTTTCTGGCATTTCTCCTGACATCATTCCTTGCATGGTTCACGGCATACTGATTCTGCATTGACTCAAAGAAAACCTTTCAACACATTAAAGGAATAAAAACTTGAAATTTAAAAGAAAGACAAACAACTAAAAACCTTAAAACAAAGACAACATATATCCTAATATTTACAAAAATTCAAACTTGATGGTGTTTTCATGTCACCTCTACCAAGAGGATCACCTCCTTGGCATTGTTCTGATCACCTTCCATGTAGTGCTTTAAACGTTGACCATTTACCTTAAATATTTCTCATGTCTTATGTTGCGCGTAATAAGTGCTACGCAATTGTGCAAGTATACACGTTGCAAGTTATAGTATAAAAGATATCGTCTCCACAGGGATTGGTGCCACTTCAAGAATCTAGTCTCTTGCACTGTAAAAAGTAAAAACACAAATAAAAGATTATAGGAGTTTAACTAATAACTAAACCAGAAAGCAATAAAGTAAAAGAATAAATGAGATCAAATGAGAGAGAGATAGGCCAGGTTATCGTGAGTTGAGGTGTGATAGCCGATTGGATCGTCTTGGTAAAAGAGTGCACGGGCAACACAGTTGTCGTGGCAACTTGCACAATGGGGTTGCCTTGGTAACTAATCGATGGTTGCCTGGGCAACTACTTGGGCGTCTGGGCAGCAACCTTCAAGGTTCGGCAGAGCGTTCTTCAATGGTTTCTTCTTATCCCTAATTCGAAACTCTAGCTACTTATGCATGCCTTGATAATAGATTCCTGCGTGAATCAAGGGTGAACAACAACCAATCTTGCGCTCCTCTTAGCCGTTAAAATCCTTAACTTATTCCTAAGCCGGATTAATCTTCACCATCAATAGATTGAATAAAGATCATATTCATTCGTTTCTTGAATCTAACTCTCCCGATATTAGATAAATAGATGAAATCACGAGATCCTCTCCCAATTCACTCGCAAACAAGAATAAGAATCAAGAATGAATAAACCTTGAATAGAAAAGTGCAAACTCTTATTTCCTAAACAAAAACCAATAGTTTCTCACAACCACAAAACACAATAACCATAGCCAAATAGATTTAGTTCATGGCTAGGTTCCAAAGAAACACAAGATAAATAATCCCTAGCATGAACCCAATCGAACAAGAAAGAAAATGATGAAGACAGAGGCTTGTCGAAATCCTCCTTGCCCTAGATGCTTGTCGAAAATTCTCTTCTATTGCCCTCCTTGGAGTTGTCAAAATTTCCCTCTCTTCCTCTCTATGGATTGTCGAAATCTCCTTCCTATTTTAGGGCTAGGCCAAAGTCCTTCTTTGAGGAGGAAGTTAAGTTGGAATTAAATTATCTTTAAAGAATATAATTCTTTATTATAATTGTATTCCTACTAGAACTTCTCCTATCTTCTTGGAATTTAATTCTTCTTTAATCTCTGCATGGCAATCAAATTCCTTTGGGTTTGGGCTTTGCTCCACGTCATCTTGGGCTTGTCTAGTCATCAATTTCGACTACCATATCACCTTTGCTCTTGTCGATAATTGCCATGGCAACTGGCTCAGCGTCTCCTTCATATATTGCCCTGGCAACTAGCTCGGCGTCTCCTTCATGTATTGCCCTGGCAACTAGCTCGGCATCTCCTTCATGTATTGCCCTGGCAACTAACTCTAGCCTTGCTTTGGCAAGTGATCCTGCACATACACATAAAACACACCAAAGCAGCATCTTTTCCCACAAAAACTACCAAGTTATGTAATCAAGCTCAATGATGGAAGGAAACATGGATTCATGCATGAATAGCTAATTATGCAACTAATATGAGCCTAAGTCTAACAATAATATGAGTAAAAAGGGTAAGAAAAATGGTACTTTTGAACACTTATCACACCCCCAAACTCGAACTATTGCTTGTCCTCAAGCAATGCAAACTCATAATTACTTGCCAAGACTTCAATTTTCACAAACTTAGCTTTGAACTTGATTTCAATTCTCTGAGTCGGGGCACAAAGCATGATTGGCTTTTTATTTTTCGGAAAACTTAGGAGTTACTCGGAATCAAACTATAATGCTTGTGAGTGTGTGCGGAGTTGTGTGCAAGTTGACTTTTCGGATTCTATGCAAACAATAGGTTTTCAAATTACTTCATTGGGTTTTTTTAACATGTTTTAACTAGAGCCAGTTTTGGGCACCTCTAGTGTTTTGTTTCTTTTTTTTTAGTTTTCTGAAGTTAATTTATTCGAATAGAGCCGGTTTCAGGCACCTCTAGCTATCAAATTTTTTAACACATACTAGAGCCAGTTTCGGGCACCTCTAGTGATAAATTTTTAGCACATGCTAGAGCCAATTTCGGGCACCTCTAGCATTCATCCAAATTTTATTCTAATCCCCCAATTTGTTAATTATCAACCTAAGTTTACTAGAATTCCTTAAATCAATCAAACCACAACAGTGTTTCATCAAATTTAGCATCATAGTAAAATTCTAAGTTTTTCCATGGTTATCCTAGAATAAAAATTCTATCAATTAAGTGCATTGGCAAAGTCATCATCGGATATTCATCAAATCTAAGCAATTCTTGTTCCAATTAAAGGCATGGCAAGCAATTTATGTATCCTAAATGTAATACTTAAGATGAATGTAATTAAACATGGTAACTACTAATAACAATCCCCCCCAAACTCGAGTGAGGCATTGTCCTCAATGCATGCATAAAAATAACGAAAAATAAAAATAAAAATGCATACGAAGACTTACTCCGAGAGTTCATCATCGTAGATGATTAGTTTCCTTTTGGTCGGTGTCTTGATTCTCTTGCTTGAACGCGATGGTTGTTTTCTTGTTGCCGGTGGTGGAATCGATCCTCGTACGGGGTTGTCCTCTTCATCAATGTCATTTTCTTTTCTCTTAGAGGATTCAATTGGTGCGGTCTTTATTGGTTCAATGGAGGACTCGTCCGAATCTTAAAAATCAGAAAATGATTCCGTAGGAGTTGATTCGGGCATAGGTGCTTTACCTTTGGCTTTTGTAGTGGTTGCCGGGATGTCTTTAGCTTTGGTTACCATGGCATCTTCAGGGTTGGTTGACATGGCATCATCTTGTGCGTGCACGATGTAGGTTGTCGTGGCGACTGCTTCATTGGTTGTCGGGGCAAGGATCTCGGCAGGAAAGACTGGGAACTGCACACGATTGTTTGGGTACTTTTCTAGGATCACTTGGGTGATGGCATTGTTGTGCTCCTTCATGTACCGCATGAACATTAGTTGACGATCTTCAATTTGCCTTAGGTGGCTTGCCAATGGGTGCAAGAGTGCTTCAAAGTGTCTCGATGTTGTTGGCCGAGTTGCCCGGGCGTTAGGTGCTTGGGCATTAGGGATTGCCGTGGCGGCAGGAGTTGCCATGGCAATTAGAGGCCTTGAAGAATCTCCCGGTGCCTCTCCCATTAGCTTTCGAATTAGTGCTTGATTCGAACCAGACTTGGGTAGGGCCTTTTCATCGGTGGACTCACTTGGGACATGCATCTCCTTGCAAAGATTAGAAATTAAGCAAGGGAAGAAAAGAGAACCCTTATCTTTTGAGCTGCATACAAAAATCTCATCACAAATAATTTTTCCAATGTTAATGATGCGATTATGCAAAATAGAATGTATGAGCAAAAGACGTGGCATATCAATGGTAGTATTATGTGTGGTGGGCATTAAAGAAGTTTTAACAAACTTGTTCCATAGTTTTGCCTCGGGTTTAAGCCGAAGGCGATTTACCGTGCCCTTGTATTTACCGTCGTTCCAATGAGTTCCCGGTTGAGTGAGTTCTTGAAGCACCTTGTCGAGTTGCTTGGGAGTGATTTGATCAACGAAGGCTTGATGCTCATCATTCTCAATGTAAAGCCCGTAAAAGGTGTTGACGTTTTCGGGACTTATGAGTATGGCCTTGTCACGAACAAAAACATAAGGATTATCCGGGTTAGGTGAGTGAGCATAGAATTCTCTTACCCATGTGATGTTACCCGGTTCCGGTTAATGGCAAAAGATTTGCCACTTTTGATGTGCAATCCTCTCGAAGATGAATGGTTCAAGGCCGAAATTTTGATAAGAGTTGGAGTATCCAAAGCCTTGTTCTTCATGAATCTTCCGGCTTTCAAACTTGGATTGAAATCTTTCTTGAACCACCGGTGTAGCAAACTTCTTGTATCTTGGTTCTTTGGAGGAACTTGGATGAACTAAAAGTTTAATCTTGGATGCCATGGATGATCTTGGTTGTGAGTAAAAACAAAGAAAAGAAAAGAAAAGAAACTAAAAAAGTTGCAAGATAGAAAGTAGGAATAGGTTAAGGGTGATGGGTTTTATAGAAAAGATAGGTGGGTGGGATTAGGGGAAAATGAAAAAGGGTTTAGGGTGAGGGAGAAGTTGTCGACAAGGGGTTGTGGGTAGGGTGAATTGAAGGCTTTATATAAGCCTTAGATTTAGCCCATTAGTTTCCTTGTTTGAAGATGTTTTCCTACTTGGATTAGAATTCCTCTTTATCTTGAACTTTTTTTCCTACAATTCAAAGACAAATCAAATAAGGATTAGAATTAAATTAATAAAAGAAAATAAATAAAGATGTATAAAGGGATTCTAAAAAAAATCTATCCTAATATATATATATATAATAATCGGAAATAATAAAAATAAAAAAATAAAAAAAAATTCGAAATAAAATAAAATAAATACTTAATCGAAAATAAAAATAAATAAATAAAAATAAAATAAAACTACTAATATCAAAAGGGAGAGCATGCTCATGCATCTCCTAAGTTGACCACTTGCTTGTTACGTTCCACATGGGCACCATTGTAGTGCTTCAATCTTTGTCCATTAACTTTGAATTCATGGTTGTCAGAGATGGACTTGATTATCACAGCACCATGGGAGAATGGTTTGACAACTTCAAATGGTCCCGACCATCTTGATTTCAGCTTTCCCGGGAAAAGTTTTAGCCGAGAATTGAATAGGAGAACTAGTTGCCCTGGCGTGAATTGTCTGGCAATAGTTTCTTGTCGTGCCATCGCTTTGTTTCTCCTTGTAGATTCGTGCATTGTTATAGGCGAGTGCACGAAATTCTTCTATCTCATTGAGATCCATCAAACGCTTTTGTCTGGCACTTTCCCAATCCATATTCACGGTCTTGATTGCCCAGTACGCCTTGTGCTCGATTTCCACTGGTAGATGGCATGTTTTGCCATAGACAAGTCGGAAGGGGGACATACCTAAGGGTGTTTTGAATGCAGTGCGATATGCCCAAAGTGCGTCATCTAGTCTTAATGACCAATCCTTCCTTGAGGGATTTACAACTTTCTCGAGTATTCCCTTCAACTCCCGGTTGGAAATTTCTGCTTGCCCATTGGTTTGTGGGTGATATGCCGTGGCGATCTTGTGTGATATGCCGAAGCGTTGCAACATCTTGGCAATTAGTCTGTTGTCAAAATGCTTGCCTTCGTCACTGATAATTGTTCTTGGCATCCCAAACCGTGTAAATATGTTTTTCTGCAAGAATCGTTGCACGGTCTTGGAATCGTTGTTGGGAACTACAGCTGCCTCAACCCATTTAGACACGTAGTCGACGGCAAGTAGAATGTAGAGGTTGCCGAATAAAGATGGGAAAGGTCCCATAAAATCGATCCCCCACACATCGAACAATTCCACCTCGATGATGTTCTGGAGCGGCATCTCATGTCGTCTAAAGATATTGCCCGTCCTCTGGCAACGATCACATTGCTTGTAAAAGTCTTGGGCATCTTTGTACAATGTTGACCAATACAAACTGGATTGCAACACTTTGGCTGTGGTACGAGTTCCTCCAAAATGTCCTCTATAGGTTGAAGAATGGCATTGCCGGAGTACATTCTGTTGCTCTTCTTCAGGGACACATCGGCGTATAACCTGATTTGCACATTGTTTAAACAAAAGAGGCTCGTCCCAAAAGTAATGCTTAGCATCATGGCAGAACCGCTTCTTCCCTTGGTGAGTAATGCCATAAGGAAAAATACCACAAACAAGGAAATTAACTAAATCCGCGTACCAGGGTATATCCGAGGGATGTGCTGCCGTGGTGACTGCTCCCAGAATTGCCGAGGTGTACGCGTCAAAAGCTGCTGCGGCGTCGAGGGTTACTGAGGCGTGCGCATCCATGGTTGCCGAGGCGTCAAGGGTTGCCGAGGCATGTGCGTCTATGGTTGCCGAGGCAACTAAAATTTGTTCATCCAGGAATGCATCGCATATCTCTAGACCCGCGTCCTCCTCCCTATTGCGTTCCAAACGTGATAAGTGATCGGCCACTTGATTTTCTGTTCCTTTCTTGTCCTTAATTTCAATATCAAATTCTTGTAAAAGTAATATCCAACAAATCAAACGAGGTTTAGCATCCTTTTTTAGCAAATAGATATTTGATTGCCGAATGGTCCGTATGAACAATTACCTTTGTACCAATTAAATAGGATCGGAACTTGTCAAATGCGAAAACTACAACTAGTAACTCTTTCTCCGTTGTTGTGTAATTCACTTGAGCACTATTAAGAGTTTTACTAGCATAGTATATCACATGGAAGGTCTTACCTGTGCGTTGGCCTACGACTGCTCCTACCGCGAAATTACTTGCATCACACATGAGCTCAAAAGGTAGCGTCCAATCTGGTGGAACGACAATGGGTGTCGAGGCAAGCTTTTCCTTTAGGGTTTTGAATGCTTGGGTGCAAGAATCATCAAAATTGAAGACTTTATCCTGTTCAAGTAAATTGCACAAGGGTTTAGTGATTTTAGAAAAATTATGAATGAACCTCCTGTAAAAACCTGCATGTCCAAGAAAGCTTCGAATTCATTTAACCGAACTTGGTGGGGGTAATCTCTCGATCACGTCCACCTTGGCTTTGTCTACTTCAATTCCCTTGGATGAAATCTTGTGGCTGAGCACTATTCCTTCATCTACCGTAAAATGGCATTTCTCCCAATTGAGGACTAAATTAGTTTCTTCACATCTTGCCAACATCCTATCTAAATTGCAGAGACAGCTGTCGAAGTCATTACCAAAAATAGAAAAATCATCCATGAAGATCTCAATGAAGTCTTCGACCATGTCTGAAAAGAGCGCCATCATGCATCTTTGGAAGGTTGCCGGGGCGTTACACAATCCGAACGGCATCCTTCGGAAGGCATAGGTATCGTATGGGCATGTGAAGGTTGTCTTTTCTTGATCTTCTGGTGCTATGGCAATTTGATTGTAACCTGAATAACCATCAAGAAAACAATAAAAGGGTTTACCTGCAAGACGGTCAAGCATTTGATCAATAAAGGGTAATGGGAAGTGATCTTTCCTAGTGGCTTTGTTTAGCTTTCGATAATCCATACAAACCCTCCAACCGGTCACATTCCGGGTTGGAATGAGTTCATTGTTTTCATTACTTACCACTGTTATACCTCCCTTTTTCGGTACACATTGTACCAGGCTTACCCACGTACTATTAGAGATAGGGTATATAATGCCTGCGTCAAGCCACTTGATGATTTCTTTCATTACAACCCCTTTCATGGCATGATTCAGTCTCCTCTAGGCCTCAATTGAAGGTTTGTGATCATCTTCCAACAAAATCTTGTGCATGCACACTGCCGGGCTAATTCCCTTCAAGTCGGCAATTGTCCACCCTATTGCCTTTTTGTGTAGCTTCAACATCTTGATCAGCTTCTTTTCCTGCTCAGGCTATAACTTAGAAGAAATAATTACAGGCAATGTATTATTGGTTCCTAAGTATGCATATTTTAGTTGCTCTGGCAATTATTTCAACTCAAGAATCGGTGGTTGTTCAATAGAGGGTTTTTCGAGCTTACCTTCCTTACCTGAGTAATCCAGTGGTTCAAAGTATGTACCTGGTCGATTGAATAGCCAATTTGCCTTTTCTTTTTGTTCCTCCTTGACCGGTTCTTCATACTCCTCAGGTTCCTCTTGTTCGGCAATGTAGTTGTCAAGGTAACCAAATTCCTCGTCTAAGTTAAACTCTGTCGTGGCATGAAGAAGTTGGCATTCTTCTGGATCATCGGCATGCCTTAGTGTTTGGAACACATTTAGTTTAACTTGCTGGTCATTTACCTTCATTGTGAGTTCTCCCTTTTCAACATCAATCAAGGTTCTCCCTGTTGCTAGGAATGGTCTCCCGAGAATGATGGGTGCATGCTCATCTGCTTCACAATCCAAAACAATAAAGTCAGCGGGAAAAATAAATTTATCAACTTTTACCAGTATGTCCTCGATTTTTCCCTCTGGATGCACATAGGATCTGTCGGCTAGCTGTAGCATAACTGTTGTAGGTCTTGCCTTCCCGATTCCTAGTTTCTGGAAAACCGATTTAGGCATCAAGTTTATGCTAGCCCCAAGGTCACATAATGTTTTCCCGACATAGTGGTTTCCAATGGAACAAGGTATTGTGAAACTTCCAGGATCCTTCAACTTGGGTGGCATACGATTGTTCAACATTGCCATGCATCCCTCTGTTGCGGCAACTGTTTCAAACTCTCCTAGCCTTGTTTTCTTGGACACAATGTCTTTAAGAAACTTGGCATAATTTGGCATTTGTTCAATTGCTTCCACTAGTGGCAAGTTGATGTGGACTTGCTTTAGGATATCAAGAAACTTCTTGAATTGGTATTCTTGCTTTTGTCGTTTCAACCTTTGTGGGAATGGTGGTGGAAGTCAGATATCTTTGATCCTTTCATTGGTTTGGAACCTGATTGACAGCATTGCCGGGACAACTAGAGTTGCCGAGGCGTTATCAACTGGGGTTGCCGAGGCATGCTCATCGCTAGTTGCTGAGGCATCTTTATCGTCGGTTGCCGAGGTATGCTTATTGCCGGTTGCCGCAGCAATTCCTGGTTCAGTATCTGAGGCTTTGCCGCTAGGTTCATCTTGATCTTTTTGTGGAGTTTTGTTTGATGAGCGGGTTTGAACCTCTCTAAGTTGTTGGCCACTTCTAGTGGTGATCGCCTTACACTGCTCATGGCCAGTTCCTCTTGCGACTTCAGTATCGCTAGGTAAACCTCCTTGCGGTCTAGTATTCAGATTTTGAGCAAATTGTCCGACTTGATTTTCCAATGATTTGATTGTCGCCTCTTGGTTTTGCAATCTCATCTCGGTCCTGTTAATAAAAGCATTAGTTCTTTTTATGAAATTACTATTCTCAGCCATATAAGATTCAGTTTTCATCATAAAAGCATTTAGATAATTTTCTAAAGAACTAGATGTCATCGGTTGTTGCTGTGGCAACTGTTGTCGTGGCATATTCTGCTGGAGTCCCGATGCTTGTGCATTCTGATTGTTCTGGTTAGAGCATTGTTGGGATTACTCCATGAAAAATTCGGGTGCTTCTTCCAAGCTGGATTGTATGTATTGGACATTACATTGTTGTTCCGATTGTAATTCCCCACATAGAAGCTGGATTTCGGATTCTGCATACATTCAGAAGAATTATGGTTATCACCACATAACTCACAAAAATAATCCATTACCTTGACTTCATGTGTGTTGTTTGGTTTTTGCATGTTCTGGACCATCTTGGTTAAAGTGGACAATTGTGCCGAAATTAAATCTGATGATCCTAGTTCATGTATTGTGGCTTGGCGTCTAACTCCTCCTCTTCTAGTAGATGGGAATTGATAATCATTCTTGGCCAGCCTGTTTAAAATTTGCATTGCTTCCTCCGGCGACTTATCTAAGAGTATGTTGTTTGCCGAGGCATCTAGCATCATCCTTGTTGGTGTATTCACGGCGTTGTAAAACATTGTTACTTGAGTCCACACCGGGAATCCGTGTAGGGGGCATTTGTGTATAAGTTCTCTATACCGCTCCCAAGCCTCGTACATGGATTCATCATCTGCCTGCCGAAAAGAAGTAATGTCGTTATGAAGCTTATCACTCAAATTTGTAGGATTAAATCTAGCAAGGAAATCACGACAAAGATCAGTCCAAGATGCTATGGATCCGCAGAATGCTATTCAACCATGCTTTCGCCCTATCCTCGGTGAATAGGGAATAGTCTTAATCGTAAGACATCGGGGCTGACTTCGTGTATTTTTTGAACGAGTTGCAAATCTCGAGGAAAGATTTCAGATGTTGCCGTGCATCTTCGATTCTTTGAGCCGCCAAATTGACCAATTATGTTGATCATATTAAACATTACGGTTTCAACTCAAAGTGGTCGGCTTCAATTTCAAAGTCGACAACTTCGGGTTAAGTCCATCAAGATCTTCTTCAAGATAGTCTCGAATAGTTCTGTTTCGTGCAAGAATCACTCCTCCTCCTGCTCGAACATCTTGATTCATATTGCCGTCTTGATTTGCCATTGCTTCTCTTATCCTTCGTCTAAGTCTTTGTAAGGTTCGTTCAATTTCTGGATCAAAGGGATATTCTGGTGAAGACGGTCTCGCCCTGGTCATATACCAATGCAAAACCAAAGTTTGTTAGCCCTTTGATTTTTAAACAAGAAAAATAAAAAAAAGTGCAAGAAAATAAAAACAAAGTCGCTATTGCCAATCCCCGGCAACGGCGCCAAAAACTTGTTGCACGTAATAAGTGCTACGCAATTGTGCAAGTATACACGTTGCAAGTTATAGTATAAAAGATATCGTCTCCACAGGGATTGGTGCCACTTCAAGAATCCAGTCTCTTGCACTGTAAAAAGTAAAAACACAAATAAAGGATTATAGGAGTTTAACTAATAACTAAACCAGAAAGCAACAAAGTAAAAGAATAAATGAGATCAAATGAGATAGAGATAGGCCAGGTTATCGTGAGTTGAGGTGTGATAGCCGATTGGATCGTCTTGGTAAAAGAGTGCACGGGCAACTCAGTTGCCGTGGCAACTTGCACAACGGGGTTGCCTTGGCAACTAATCGATGGTTGCCTGGGCAACTAGTTGGGCATCTGGGCAGCAACCTTCAAGGTTCGGCAGAGCGTTCTTCAATGGTTTCTTCTTATCCCTAAGTCGAAACTCTAGCTACTTGTGCATGCCTTGATAATACATTCCTGCGTGAATCAAGGGTGAACAACAACCAATCTTGCGCTCCTCTTAGCCGTTGAAATCCTTAACTTATTCCTAAGCCGGATTAATCTTCACCATCAATAGATTGAATAAAGATCGTATTCATTCGTTTCTTGAATCTAACTCTCCCGATATTAGATAAATAGATGAAATCACGAGATCTCTCCCAATTTACTCGCAAACAAGAATAAGAACCAAGAATGAATAAACCTTGAATAGAAAAGTGCAAACTCTTATTACCTAAACAAAAACCAATAGTTTCTCACAACCACAAAACACAATAACCATAGCCAAATAGATTTAGTTCATGGCAGGTTCCAAAGAAACACAAGATAAATAATCCCTAGCATGAACCCAATCGAACAAGAAAGAAAAGGATGAAGACGGAGGCTTGTCAAAATCCTCCTTGCCCTAGATGCTTGTCGAAAATTCTCTCTTATTGCCCTCCTTGGAGTTGTCGAAATTTCCCTCTCTTCCTCTCTATGGATTGTCGAAATCTCCTTCCGATTTATAGGGCTAGGCCAAAGTCCTTCTTTGAGGAGGAAGTTAAGTTGGAATTAAATTATCTTTAAAGAATATAATTATTTATTATAATTGTATTCCTACTAGAACTTCTCCTATCTTCTTGGAATTTAATTCTTCTTTAATCTCTGCGTGGCAATCAAATTCCTTTGGGTTTGGGCTTTGCTCCACGCCATCTTGGGCTTGTCTAGTCATCAATTTCAACTACCATATCACCTTTGCTCTTGTCGACAATTGCCATGGAAACTGGCTCGGCGTCTCCTTCATGTATTACCCTGGCAACTAGCTCAGCGTCTCCTTCATGTATTACCCTGGCAACTAGCTCGACGTCTCCTTCATGTATTGCCCTGGCAACTAACTCTAGCCTTGCTTTGGCAAGTGATCCTGCACATACACACAAAACACACCAAAGCAGCATCTTTTCCCATAAAAACTACCAAGTTATGTAATCAAGCTCAACGATGGAAGGAAACATGGATTCATGCATGAATAGCTAATTATGCAACTAATATGAGCCTAAGTCTAACAATAATATGAGTAAAAAGGGTAAGAAAAATAGTACTTTTGAACACTTATCATCTTCAAATTCTTAATGTCCACAGCTCCATGGGCATAGGGCTTCACAACTTCAAAAGGGCCCATCCATCTTGATCTTAGTTTTCCTAGAAACAACTTAAGTCGTGAGTTGAATAACAGAACATGTTGGCCTACCTCAAACTGTCTTGGCATTATCCTACTGTCATGCCAGCGTTTTGCCTTTTCCTTATAGATTCTGGCATTCTAGTAGGCATGCATTCTAAATTCTTCCAACTCATTTAGGTCTAGCAACATTTTCTCTCCAGTAGCTCTCCATGCCATGCCAAGTGTTCTGATGGCCCAATAGGCTTTATGTTCAAGCTCCACTGGCAGATGGCATGGTTTCTCGAAAACAAGTCTAAACGGTAAAGTACCCAAATGAGTTTTAAATGTCGTTCTATAAGCCCACAAGGACTCATCTAGTCTCAAGGACCAGTCTTTCCTTGATGGATTAACATTCTTCTCTATAATGTTTTTGATCTCCTTGTTTGAAATCTCGGCTTGCCCATTTGTTTGTGGATGATATGCCATGGCAATTCTCTGATGTATACCATACTTGCAAAAAGCTTTAGAGATTAGATTACATTTAAAATGGATGCCCTCATCATGAATAATCACTCTAGGGGCGCCAAATCTAGTAAAATTGTGTTTGTGCAAAAACTTGGCAACAACCTTGGCATCGTTTGTTGGCAGGGCAATAGCTTCTACCCATTTAGACACATAGTCAACAGCCACGAGAATATATACATTACAAAATGAGGGTGGAAAAAGACCCATAAGTTCTATCCCTTATACATCAAATAAGTCCACATGCATAATGTTCTGGAGCGGTAGTTGGTGTCTGCCATAAATGTTTCCTGTCTGTTGGCATCGGTCGCACGCTTGGCATACTCGTGGGCATCCTTATATAGTGTGGGACAAAAGAATCCTGACTGCAACACCTTGGCGGCAATCTTCATCCCAGCAAAGTGACCTCCATATGGTACGGCATGGCACAAATGCAATACATTATGTTGCTCATCCTCAGGCACACACTGGTGGATCACTTGGTCAGCACACTATTTGAACAATATTGGCTCGTCCCAATAGTATTGCCTAACTTCTCGCAAGAATCTTTTCTTGGTATTGTATGCCAAGTCTGGTGGCAGAATGTTACCTACCAAGTAGTTGACAATATCAGCATACCATGGCACGGCATTAACTGCAAGCAAATACTCTTCAGGAAATTCTTCTCTTATAAAATTGGTCTTACCATCTTCAAGATGATACTCCAGACGTGAAAGATGGTCAGTTACTAGGTTTTCACTGCCCTTTTTGTCTCGGATCTTAAGATCGAATTCTTGAAGTAGGAGCGTTCATCGGATTAGTCTGGGCTTGGCATCCTTCTTTGCCAAGAGATACTTTAATGTCGAATAATTTGTATAAACCACAACTTTGTTACCAATCAAATAAGATCGAAATTTGTTGAAAGCAAATACAATCACAAGAAATTCTTTCTCGGTCGTAGATTAATTTAGTTGTGCTTCGTTCAAGGTTCAGCTGGCATAGTAGATGGCATGGAAAATCTTGCCATGCCTTTGTCCCAAGACTGCCCTGGCGGCATAGTCACTGGCATCGCACATGAGCTCAAAGGGCTCATTCCAGTCCTGTACGACAACTATAGGGGCATTGATCAACTTCTCTTTAAGCTCCTGAAATGCTCTCAAGCATGAATCTTCAAAAGCAAAAGTAGCATTATGTTCTAATAACAAGCATAAAGGTTTAGCAATTTTTGAAAAATCTTTAATAAAACGCCGATAAAAACCGGCATGTCCTAAAAAACTCCTTATACCTTTGACACTCGTTGGGGGCGGCAATTGCTTAATTACCTCAACTTTTGCTTGATAAACTTCTAATCCTCTCTCAGTTACCTTGTGCCCGAGAACAATGCCCTCCTTCACCATGAAGTGGTATTTTTCCCAGTTCAACACTAGGTTTGTCTCTATGCATCTCTTCAGGACTTGCTCCAAACTTTGAAGACATTCCTCAAATGTTTTGCCAAACACTAAGAAGTCATCCATGAATACTTCCATATTGTGCTCTATCATATCGGGAAAAATGGACATCATGCAACGTTGAAATATTGTCGGTGCGTTGCATAGGCCGAATGGCATCCTTCTAAATGCAAACGTCCCATAAGGGTGCGTGAATGTGGTCTTCTCTTGATCCTTAGGGGCGACAACAATCTGATTATAACCTGAATAACCATCCAAAAAATAATAGAAAGCTTTACCTGCCAACCTGTCTAGCATCTGATCAATGAATGGTAATGGGAAGTGGTCCTTCCTCGTGGCATTGTTCAACCTCCTATAGTCCATGCACACTCTCCATCCTGAGATAGTTCTGGAGGGTATCAATTCAGTTTTACTATTTTTACCACGGTCATGCCACCATTCTTTGGCACACATTGTACCGGGCTAACCCAAGAGCTATCAGAGATGGGATATATAATCCTGGCATTGAGCCCTTTTATGATCTCTTTTTTCACTACCTCTTTCATGCTTGGGTTTAGCCTCATTTGGCCTTCAATGGTCCTGCCATGGTACTTCTCCAAGATAATTTTGTGCATGCAAATGGTTGGGCTAATCCCTTGAATGTCTGCCAAGGTCCATCTCAATGCTTGCTTATAATTGCGTAATGTTGCCAGCAATCTTTCTTTCTAATCATTAGTGAGTCAGTGGCAATGATCACTTGCAGAGTCGAGTGGTTACCTAAATAAGCATACTTCAAGTGATCTGGCAGTGGTTTTAGTTCCAACAATGGTGGCTCCTTAATTTATGGTCTAGGTGTCTTGATCTCTCCGCCGGCCAATTGTAGTGGCTCAAAATAACTCACCTCCTCAGCCTCCAAGACCGATTCTTCTGGTTCCTCAAATAGTTCCAACAAAAATCTTATCACAAATAATTTTTCCAATGTTAATGATGCGATTATGCAAGATAGAATGTATGAGCAAAAGACGAGGTCTATCAATGGTAGTATTGTGTGTGGTGGGCATTAAAGAAGTTTTAACAAACTTATTCCATAATTTTGCCTCGGGTTTAAGCTGAAGGCGATTTACCGTGCCCTTGTATTTACCACCATTCCAATGAGTTCCCGGTAGAGTAAGTTCTTGAAGCACCTTGTCGAGTTGT
The DNA here is from genome assembly GCA_019671005.1 of Hibiscus mutabilis. NCBI lineage: Eukaryota > Viridiplantae > Streptophyta > Magnoliopsida > Malvales > Malvaceae > Hibiscus > Hibiscus mutabilis. The sequence continues at coordinate 12,433,693 of CM033733.1, forward strand.
TTGGGCGTGAGTTGATCAACAAAGGCTTGATGCTCGTCCTTCTCAACGTAGAGCCCGTAAAAGGTGTTGATGTTTTCGGGGCTTAAGAGTATAGCCTTGTCACGAACAAAAACATAAGGATTATCTGGGTTAGGTGAGTGAGCATAGAATTCTCTTACCCATGAGATGTTACCCGGTTCCGATTGATGGCAAAAGATTTGCCACTTTTGATGTGCAATCCTTTCGAAGATGAATGGTTCAAGTGCGAAATCTTGATGAGAGTTGGAGTATTCAAAGCCTTGTTCTTCGCAAATCTTCCGGCTTTAAAACTTGGAGTGAAATCTTTCTTGAACCACCGGTGTAGCAAACTTCTTGTATCTTGGTTCTTTGGAGGAACTTTGATGAACCAAAAATTCAATTTTGGATGCCATGGATGATCTTGGTTTGTGAGTTTGGTAAAAACAAAGAAAAAAAAGCAAAAGTAACTAAGGAATTGCAAGATGAAAAGTAGGAATAGGTTTCTTGGAAGTTAAGGGTGATGGGTTAAATAGAAAATATATGTAGTAAATATGGTGGGTGGGATTAATTTTGGAATAAAGAAGAAATAGGTTTCGATTTAGGGGAAGGGTGACGGCTAGGGGGTTTATTTAGGGTAAATTGGAGGCTTAATATAAGCCTTAGATTCAGCCCATTAATTTCCTTGTTGAAGAAGTTTCCTTCTTGAATCAAAATTCCTCTTTATCTTGAACTCTTTTCCTACAATTAAAAAACAAATAAAATAAGGATTAAAATTAAAGATAAACTAATAAAAGAAAATAAATAAAGATGTGCAAAGAAATTCTTAAACTTAAAATTTTTAAAAACAATTAGATAAATATGAAAGAAAGATGTAGTCTTAATCTTAAAGAAAATAAATAAATCTATCCTAAAAAGAAAAAAGTAACCGAAATTAAATAATAAAAAAATAGTTCAAAAAAAATGAAAAATGAAAAAAATGAAAAAGAAAAAGAAAATATTGAAAGGAGAGCATGCTCATGCATCTCCTAAGGTGACCACTTCTTTGTTACGTTCCACATAGGCACCGTTGTAGTGCTTCAATCTTTGTCCATTAACTTTGAATTCATGTTCGTCAGTGATGGACTTGATTATCACGGCACCATGAGAGAATAGCTTGACAACTTCGAATAGTCCCGACCATCTTGATTTCAGTTTTCCCAGGAAAAGTTTTAGCCGAGAATTGAATAAAAAAACTAGTTGCCATCGCATGAATTGCCGCGGCAATAGTTTCTTGTCATGCCATTGCTTTGTTTTCTCCTTGTAGATTCGTGCATTGTTATAGGCGAGTTCACGAAATTATTCTATCTCATTGAGGTCCAACAAATGCTTTTGTCCGGCACTTTCCCAATCCATATTCATGGTCTTGATTGCCCAATATGCCTTGTATTCGATTTCCACCGGTAGATGATATGTTTTGCCATAGACAAGTCGGAAGGGAGACATACCTTAGGGTGTTTTGAATGCAGTGCGATATGCCCAAAGTGCATCATCTAGTCTTACTGACCAATCCTTCCTAGAGGGATTTACAACTTTCTCGAGTATACCCTTCAATTCTCGGTTGGAAATTTCTGCTTGCCCATTGGTTTGTGGGTGATATGCCGTGGCAATCTTGTGAGATACACCAAAGCGTTGTAAAATCTTGGCGATGAGTTTGTTATCGAAGTGCTTGCCTTCATCACTGATAATTGCTCTCGACATCCCAAACCTTGTAAATATGTTTTTCCTGCAAGAATTGTTGCACGGTCTTAGAATCGTTGGTGGGAACTGCAGCTGCCTCAACCCATTTAGACACGTAGTCGACGGCAAGTAGAATGTAGAGGTTGCTGAATGAAGATGGGAAAGGTCCCATAAAATCAATCCCCCATACATCGAATAGTTCCACCTCGATAATGTTTTGGAGCGACATCTCATGTCATCTAGAGATATTGCCCGTCCTCTGGCAATGATCACATTGGTTGTAAAACTCTTGGGCATCTTTGTACAGTGTTGGCCAATACAAACCGGATTGCAAAACTTTGGCCGCGGTACGTGTTCCTCCAAAATGTCCTCCATAGGGTGAAGAATGGCATTGCCGGAGTACGTTCTATTGCTCCTCTTTAGGGACATATCGGCGTATAACCTGATCTACGCATTGTTTAAACAAAAGAGGCTCATCCCAAAAGTAATGCTTAGCATCATGGCGGAACCGCTTCTTCCCTTGGTGAGTAAGGCCATAAGGTAAAATACCCCAAACAAGGAAATTAACTAAATCAGCGTACCAGGGTATTGCCGAGGCATGTGTTGCCATGGCGACTGCTTCCAAGATTGCCGAGGCATGTGCGTCGAGGGTTGCCAAGGCATACGCATCCATGGTTACCGAGGCGCCAGGGGTTGCCGAGGCGCGCACTTCAAGAGTTGCTGAAGCGTCAAGGGTTGCTGAGGCATGCACATCCATGGTTGCCAAGGCGTGCGCGTCCATGGTTGCCGAGGCAACTAACAATTGCTCATCCGGGAATGCATCGTATATCTCTGAATCTGCGTCCTCCTCCCTATTGCATTCTAAGCGTGATAAGTGATCGACCACTTGATTTTTTATTCCTTTCATGTCCTTAATTTCAATGTCAAACTCTTGTAAAAGTAATATCCAACGAGTCAAACGAGGTTTGGCATCCTTTTTAGCAAATAGATACTTAATTACCGAATAGTCCGTATGAACAATTACATTTGTACCAATCAAATAGGATCAGAACTTGTCAAATGCGAAAACTACAGCTAGTAACTCTTTTCTCGTTGTTGTGTAATTCACTTGAGCACTATTAAGAGTTTTACTAGCGTAGTATATCACATGAAAGGTCTTACCTGTGCGTTGGCCTAGGACTGCTCCTACCGCGAAATCACTTGCATCACACATGAGCTCAAAAGGTAGCGTCTAATACGGTGGAACGACAATGGGTGCCGAGGCAAGCTTTTCCTTTAGGGTTTCGAATGCTTGGGGTGTAAGAATCATCAAAATTGAAGACTTTATCCTGTTCAAGCAAATTGCACAAGGGTTTAGTAATTTTAGAAAAATTATGAATGAACCTCCTATAAAAACCTGCATGTCCAAGAAAGCTTCGGATTCCTTTAACCGAACTTGGTGGGGGTAATCTCTCGATCACGTCCACCTTGGCTTTGTCTACTTCAATTCCCTTGGATGAAATCTTGTGGGAGCACTATTCCTTCATCTACCATAAAATGGCATTTCTCCCAATTAAGGACTAAATTAGTTTCTTCACATCTTGCCAACACCTTCTCTAAATTGCTGAGGCAACTATCGAAGTCAGTACCAAAAACAGAAAAATCATCCATGAAGATCTCAAGGAAGTCTTTGACCATGTCTAAAAAGAGTGCCATCATGCATCTTTGGAAGGTTGCCGGGGCGTTACACAATCTGAACGGTATCCTTTGGAAAGCATAAGTACCGTATGGGCATGTGAAGGTTGTCTTTTCTTGATCTTCGGGTGCTATGGCAATTTGATTATAACCTGAATAACCATCAAGAAAATAATAAAAGGGTTTACCTGCAAGACGGTCAAGCATTTGATCAATAAAGGGTAATGGGAAGTGATCTTTCCTAGTGGCTTTGTTTAGCTTTCGATAACCATACAAACCCTCCAACCGGTCACAGTCCTGGTTGGAATGAGTTCATTATTTTCATTACTTACCACCGTTATACCTCCCTTTTTTGGTACACATTGTACCGCACTTACCCATGTACTATCAGAGATAGGGTATATGATGCCAGCGTCAAGCCACTTGATGATTTCTTTCATTACAACCCCTTTCATGGCATGATCCAATCTCCTCTGGGCCTCAATCGAAGGTTTGTGATCATCTTCCAACAAAATCTTGTGCATGCACACTGCCGGGCTAATTCCCTTCAAGTCGGCAATTGTCTACCCTATTACCTTCTTGTGTAGCATCAACATTTTGATCAGCTTCTTTTCCTGCTTAGGCTGTAACTTAGAGGAAATAATTATAGGCAATGTTTTATCGGTTCCCAAGTAAGCATATTTTTGTTGCTCTGGCAACTATTTCAACTCAAGAATCGGTGGTTGTTCAATAGAGGGCTTTTCGAGCTTACCTTCCTTACCTGAGTAATTCAGTGGTTCAAAGTATGTACCTGGTCAATTGACTAACCAATTTGCCTCTTCTTGTTGTTCCTCATCGATCGGTTCTTCTTAATCGACAATGTAGTTACCGAGGCAACTAAATTCCTCGTCGAAGTTAAACTCTGTCGTGGCATGGAGAAGTTGTCATTCTTCCGGATCATCGGCATGCCTTAGTGTTTGGAACACATTTAGTTTAACTTGCTGGTCATTCACCCTCATTGTGAGTTCTCCCTTTTCAACATCGATCAAGGTTCTCCCTGTTGCTAGGAAGGGTCTCCCGAGAATAATAGGTGCATTTTCATCTGCTTCACAATCCAAAATAATAAAGTCAGCGGGAAAAATAAATTTATCAACTTTTACTAGTATGTCTTCGATTTTTCCCTCTGGATGCACATAGGATATGTCGGCTAGCTGTAGCATAACTGTTGTAGGTCTTGCCTTCCCGATTCCTAGTTTATGGAAAACCAATTTAGGCATCAAGTTTATGCTTGCTCCAAAGTCACATAATGCTTTCTCGACATAGTGGTTTTTGTTGGAACAAGGTATTGTGAAACTTCCGGGATCCTTCAACTTGGGTGGCATACGATTGTGTAACATGGCCATGTATCCCTATATTGCGGCAACTGTTTCAAACTCTCCTAGCCTTGTTCTCTTAGACACAATGTCTTTTAGAAACTTGGCATAGTTCGGCATTTGTTCAATCGCCTAAACCAATGGCAAGTTGATGTGGACTTGCTTTTGGATATCAAGAAACTTCTTGAATTGATATTCTTGCTTTTGTCGCTTCAACCTCTATGGGAATGATGGTGGAAGTCAGATATCTTCGATCCTTTCATTGGTCTAGAACCTGATTGATGGCATTGTCGGGGCAACTGGAGTTGCCGAAGCATTGTCAACGTGGTTGCCGAGGCATCCTTATCGTCAGTTGTCGAGGAATGCTTATCGCTGGTTGCCGCGACAATTCCTGGTTCAGCATCTGAGGCTTTGTCGCTGAGTTCGTCTTGATCTTTTTGTGGAGTTTTGTTTGATGAGCGAGCTTGAGCCTCTTTAAGTTGTTGGCTACTTCCAGTGGTGATCGCCTTGCATTGCTCATGGCCAGTTCCTATTGCGACTTCAGTATCGCTAGGAAAACCTCCTTACGGTCTAGTATTCAGGTTTTGAGCAAATTGCCTGACTTGATTTTCCAATGATTTGATTGACGCCTCTTGGTTTTGCAATCTCATCTCGGTCCTGTTAATAAAAGCATCAGTTCTTTTTATGAAGTTACTATTCTCAGCCATATAAGATTCAGTTTTCAACATAAAAGCATTGAGAGAATTTTCCAAAGAACTAGATGTTGTCGGTTGTTGCTGCGGCAGCTGTTGCCGTGGCATATTCTGCTGGAATCCTGATGCTTGTGTATTCTGATTGTTTTGGGTTAGAACATTGTTGGGATTATTCTATGAAAAATTCGGGTGCTTCTTCCAAGCTGAATTGTATGTATTGGACATCACATTGTTGTTCCGGTTGTAATTCCCCACATAAAAGCTGGATTCTGGATTATGCATACATTCAGAAGAATCATGGTTACCACCACATAACTCACAAAAGGAATCCATTACCTTGGCTTCCTGTGTGTTGTTTGGTTTCTGCATGTTCTGGACCATCTTAGTTAGAGTGGCCAATTGTGCCGAAATTGAGTCTAATGATCCCAGTTCATGTATTGTGGCTTGGCGTCTAACTCCTCCTCTTCTAGTAGATGGAAATTGATAATCATTCTTGGCAAGCCTGTTTAGAATTTGCATTGTTTCCTCCGGTGACTTAATTAGGAGTATGCCTTTTGCCGAGGCATCTAGCATCATCCTTGTTGGTGTATTCACAGCGTTGTAAAACATTGTTACTTGTGTCCACACTAGGAAACCGTGTAGGGGGCATTTGTGTAGAAGTTCTCTATTTCGCTCCCAAGCCTCGTACATGTATTCATCATCTGCCTACCGAAAAGAAGTAATTTCGTTACGAAGCTTATCAGTCAAATTTGTAGGATTAAATCGAGCAAGGAAATCACGGCAAAGATTGGTCTAAGATCCTATTGATCCGACAGGAATACTATTCAACCATGCTTTCGCCCTATCCCTCAGTGAATAGGGGAATAATCTTAGTCGTAAAACATCGGCGGTGACTCTTTTTATTTTGAATGAATTGCAAATCTCAAGGAAAGATTTAAGATGTTGTCGTGCATCTTTAGTTGCCAAGCCGCCAAATTGACCAATTGTGTTGATCATATTTAACATCACCGGTTTCAACTCAAAGTGGTCGGCTTCAATTTCAGGTGTGACAACTCCTGGATTGAGTCCTTCAAGATCTTCTTCAAGATAGTTTCGAATAGTTTTGTTTCGTGCAAGAATCACTCTTCCTCCTGCTGGAACATCTTGATTCACATTGCCGTCTTGATTAGCCATTGCTACTCTTAACCTTTGTCTGAGTCAATGTTCGTTCGACTTCTGGATCAAAGGGGTATTCTGGTGTAATCGGACTCGCCCTGGTCATATACCAATGCAACACCAAAGTTTGTTAGCCCTTTGAATCTTAAACAAGAAAAATAAAAAGTTCAAGAAAATAAAAACAAAGTTGCTATTGCCGCCAAAAACTTGTTGCGCGTAATAAGTGCTCCGCAATTGTGCAAGTGTACACGTCGCAAGTTATAATATAAAAGATATCGTCTCCACAGAGATTGGTGCCACTTCAAGAATCTAATCTCTTGCACTGTAAAAAGTAAAAGAACACAAGTAGAAGATTGTAGGAGTTTTAACTAACAACTAAACTAGAAAGCAAATAAGTAAAAGAATATGTAATTAAATGAGAAAGAATAGGCCAGGTTATCGTGAGTTGAGGTGTGATAGCCGATTGGATCGTCTTGGTAAAAGAGTGCAAGGGAAACTCAGTTGCCGTGGCAACTTGTACAGCGGGGTTACCTTGGCAACTAATCGATGGTTCCCTGGGCGACTAGCTGGGCAACTACTTGGGCGGCTGGGCAGCAACTTCAAGGTTCGGCGGAGCGTTCTTCAATGGGTTCTTCTTATCCCTAAGTCGAAACTCTAGCTATTTGTGCATGCCTTGATAATACATCCCTGCGTGAATCAAGGGTGAACAACAACCAATCTTGTACTCTTCTTAGCCGTTGAAATCCTTAACTTATTCCTAAGCCGGATTAATCTTCATCATCAATAGATTGAATAAAGACCATACTCATTCGTTTCTTGAATCTAACTCTACCGATATTAGATAAATAGATGAAGTTACGAGGTCCTCTCCCAATTCACTCGCAAACAAGAAGAAAAACCAAGAATGAGTAAACCTTGAATTAAAAGTGCAAACTCTTATTACCTAAACAAAATCCAATTGTTTCTCACAACCACAAAACACAATAACCTTAGCCAAATAGATTTAGTTCATGGCTAGGTTCCAAAGAAACACAAGACAAAGAATTCCTAGCATAAACCTAATTGAACAAAGAAGAAAAAGATGAAGAATGGTTGAAGCCTCTTTGTCGAAATCTCCCCCTTTGATGTTGTCAAAATTTCTCTCCTCTCTCTACCCTTGGAGTTGACGGCTTGATCCTTAATTTATAGGGCTAGGTCAAAATCTTTTTTGAGGAGGAAGTTAAGTTGAAATTTAATATCTTTAAAGAATATAATTCTTTATTATATTTAAATTCCTTCTAGAACTTCTCCTATCTTCTTGGGATTTAATTTCTCTTTAACCTCTTCATGGAAATCAAACTCTTTTGGGATTTAGCTTTGCTCCACGTCATCTTGGGCTTATCTAGTCATCAATTTCGACTACCATATCATCTTATCCCTTGTCGAAAATTGCCCTGGCAACTAGCTCGGCATCTCCTTCATGCATTGACCTGGCAACTGGTTCCAGCCTTGCTTTGGCAAGTGATTCTGCACACACACACAAAAACACACCAAAGCAGTATTTTTTTCTACAAAATTGAGCAAAATATGAAATCAAGCTTGCCCACCAAGGAAACGATGCAAACATGCATGAATGACTAATAATGCAACTAATATGAGCCTAAGTCTAGCAATAATAAGAATAAAAGGGGTAATAAAAATAGTACTTTTAGACACTTAACAATAGTCAAAATTACAACTCCTTGAACCAATGGACCAACTATCGTTGCATCCTTATTCAACTCTCCTTGTAATGACTTGTTAACCTGACTTGTCACTGTATCTCTCAATGTCAATGACGATGTTCAATACTTTCGTGCAAACAGTAATCAGATCCAACAATCAATGTATGAGAAAAAAAACTAATAATAATATATAGAACTGGAAAATAAGATTTAAACAAGTTCATACAAAGCTTAAGAAATTAAACCATCGTCATTAACATACAAAATATAATGAAACCTCTAATAAACATCTAAAATAAAGAGCGTTTAAAGAAGATAACAAATATTCTTCTTGATCTAGCACTTGAATACTCTTTTCCTCAGATATTTCTACTTTTCTTTACCTCAGATCTTCAGAAATAGAGTTTAAGCCGCCCTAGAAGGAGAACTCGGAAGGTTGAAGAAGATAATGGAAATGAAAATCGCGTTGAAGACTCATTCTCTCTTCCTAAGTTCGTCATTTTATAAGCTACCTAAAAAATGACACCAGTCCTCTAGGTGTTTTGCGTGACTCACAGCCGTACCAATTCTGTTATAACAAATAATACAACTGACAGGGTTGATAAGTGTTCAAAAGTACTATTTTCTTACCCTTTTTACTCATATTATTGTTAGACTTAGGCTCATATTAGTTGCATAATTAGCCATTCATGCATTAATCCATGTTTCCTTCCATCGTTGAGCTTGATTACATAACTTGATAGTTTTCGTGGGAAAAGATGCTGCTTTGGTGTGTTTTGTGTGTATGTACAGGATCACTTGCCAAAGCAATGCTAGAGCTAGTTGCCAGGGCAATACATGAAGGAGATGCCGAGCTAGTTGCCAGTGCAATGCATGAAGGAGACGCCGAGCCAGTTGCCAGGGCAATTGTCAACAAAGAACAAGGTGATATGGTAGTCGAAATTGATGACTAGACAAGCCCAAGATGACGTGGAGCAAAGCTAAATCCCAAAGGAATTTGATTTCCATGAAGAGATTAAAGAAGAATTAAATTCCAAGAAGATAGGAGAAGTTCTAGTAGGAATATAATTATAATAAAGAATTATATTCTTTAAAGATAATTTAATTCCAACTTCACTTCCTCCTCAAAGAAGGACTTTGACCTAGCCCTATAAATTAGAGGCCATGCCGTCAACTCCAAGGAGAGAGGGAGAAGAGAGAATTTTCGACAAGCATCTAGGGCAAGGGAGATTTCGACAAGCTTCATTCTTCATCTTTTTCTTTCTTGTTCAATTAGGTTCATGCTAGGGATTATTTATCTTGTGTTTCTTTGGAACCTAGCCATGAACTAAATCTATTTGGCTATGGTTATTGTGTCTTGTGGTTGTGAGAAACTATTGGATTTTGTTTAGGTAATAAGAGTTTGACTTTTCTATTCAAGGTTTATTCATTCTTGGTTCTTATTCTTGTTTGCGAGTGAATTGGGAGAGGATCTCGTAACTTTATCTATTTATCTAATATCGGGAGAGTTAGATTCAAGAAACGAATGAATATGATCTTTATTCAATCTATTGATGGTAAAGATTAATCCGGCTTAGGAATAAGTTAAGGATTTCAACGGCTAATAGGAGCGCAAGATTGTTTGTTGTTCACCCTTTGATTCATACAAGGATGTATTATCAAGGCATGTACAAGTAGCTAGAGTTTGGACTTAGGGATAAGAAGAAACCATTGAAGAACGCTCTGCCGAAACTTGAAGGTTGCTGCCCAGACGCCCAAGTAGTTGCCCAACTAGTCGCCCAGGCAACCATCGATTAGTTGCCAAGGCAACCCCGTTGTGCAAGTTGCCACGGCAACTGAGTTGCCCGTGCACTCTTTTACCAAGACGATCCAATCGGCTAGCACACCTCAACTCACGATAACCTGACCTATCTCTCTCATTTGTTCTCATTTATTCTTTTACTTTATTGCCTTCTAGTTTAGTTATTAGTTAAACTCTTATAATCCTTTCTTTGTGTTTTTACTTTTTATAGTGCAAGAGACTAGATTCTTGAAGTGGCACCAATCCCTGTGGAGACGATATCTTTTATACTATAACTTGCAACGTGTATACTTGCACAATTGTGTAGCACTTATTAAGCGCAACAAGTTTTTGGCGCCGTTGCCGGGGTTGGCAATAGCGACTTTGTTTTTATTTTCTTGCACTTTCTTTTTACTTTTCTTGTTTAAGATTCAAAGGGCTAACAAACTTTGGTTTTGCATTAGTATATGACCAGGGCGAGACCGATTACACCAGAATATCCCTTTGATCCAGAAATCGAACGAACTTTACAAAGACTTAAACGAAGGATAATAGTAGCAATGGCTAATCAAGACGGCAATATGAATCAAGATGTTCCAGCAAGAAGAGGAGTGATTCTTGCACGAAACAGAACTATTCAATACTATCTTGAAGAAGATCTTGATGGACTTAATCCAAAAGTTGTCGCACCTGAAATTGAAGCCGACCACTTTGAGTTAAAATCGGTAATGTTTAATATGATCAACACAATTGGTCAATTTGGCGGCTCAGCAACTGAAGATGCACGGCAACATCTTAAATCTTTCCTCGAGATTTGCAACTCGTTCAAAATAAACGGAGTCACCCCCGATGTCTTACGATTAAGATTATTCCCCTATTCACTGAGGGATAGGGCAAAAACATGGTTGAATAGCATTCCTATCGGATCAATAGCATCTTGGACCAATCTTTGTCGTGATTTCCTTGCTCGGTTTAATCCTACAAATTTGACTCATAAGCTTCGTAACGACATTACTTCTTTTCGGCAGGCTGATGATGAATCCATGTACGAGGCTTGGGAGTGATATAGAGAACTTCTACACAAATACCCCTACACGGATTCCCGGTGTGGACTCAAGTAACAATGTTTTACAACGCCCTGAATACACCAACAAGGATGATGCTAGATCCTCGGCAAATGGCATACTCCTAGATAAGTCACCGGAGGAAGCAATGCAAATTCTAAACAGGCTGGCCAAGAATGATTATCAATTCCCCTCTACTAGAAGAGGAGGATTTAGACGCCAAGCCACAATACATGAACTAGGATCATCAGATTCAATTTCAGCACAATTGGCCACTTTAACCAAGATGGTCCAGAACATGCAAAAACCAAACAACACACATGAGGTCAAGGTAATGGATTCTTTTTGTGAGTTATGTGGTGATAACCATGATTCTTCTAAATGTATGCAGAATCCCGAATCCATCTTTTATGTGGGGAATTACAATCAGAACAACAATGTGATGTCCAATACATACAATCCAGCTTGGAAGAAGCACCCAAATTTTTCATGGAGTAATCCCAACAATGCTCTAAACCAGAACAATCAGAATGCACAAGCATCGGGACTCTAGCAGAATATGCCACGGCAATAGTTACCGCAGCAACAACGACAACATTTAGTTCTTTGGAAAATTCTCTAAATGCTTTTATGATGAAAACTGAATCTTATATGGCTGAGAATAATAACTTCATAAAAAGAACTGATGCTTTTATTAACAGGACCGAGATGAGATTGCAAAACCAAGAGGCGGCAATCAAATCATTAGAAAATCAAGTCGGACAGTTTGCTCAAAATCTGAATACTAGACCGCAAGGAGGTTTACCTAGCGATACTGAAGTCGCAAGAGGAACTGGCCATGAGCAATGTAAGGCAATCACCACTAGAAGTGGCCAACAACTTAGAGAGGCTCAAACCCGCTCATCAAACAAAACTCCACAAAAAGATCAAGATGAACCTAGCGGCAAAGCCTCAGATGCTGAACAAGGAATTGCCGCAGCAACCGGCAATAAGCATGCCTCGGCAACCGACGATAAGGATGCTTCGGCAACTTGTGATAAGCATGCCTCGGCAACTCCAGTTGTCCCAGCAATGCCGTCAATCAAGTTCCAAACCAATGAAAGGATCGAAGATATCCGACTTCCACCACCATTCCCACAAAGGTTGAAGCGACAAAAGCAAGAATATCAATTCAAGAAGTTTCTTGATATCCTAAAGCAAGTCCACATCAACTTGCCATTGCTGGAAGCAATTGAACAAATGCCAAACTATGCCAAGTTTCTTAAAGACATTGTGTCCAAGAGAACAAGGCTAGAAGAGTTTGAAACAGTTGCCGCAACAGAGGGATGCATGACAATGTTGCACAATCGTATGCCACCCAAGTTGAAGGATCCCGGAAGTTTCACAATACCCTATTCCATTGGAAACCATTATGTCAGGAAAGCATTATGCGACCTTGGGGCTAGCATAAACTTGATGCCTAAATCAGTTTTCCAGAAACTAGGAATCAGGAAGACAAGACCTACAACAGTTATGCTACAGCTAGCCGACAGATCCTATGTGCATCCAGAGGGAAAAATCGAGGACATACTGGTAAAAGTTGATAAATTTATTTTTCCCACTGACTTTATTGTTTTGGATTGTGAAGCAGATGAGTATGCACCTATCATTCTCGGGAGACCATTCCTAGCAACAGGGATAACCTTGATCGATGTTGAAAAGTGAGAACTCACAATGAGGGTGAATGACCAGCAAGTTAAACTAAATGTGTTCCAAACACTAAGGCATGCCGATGATCCAGAAGAATGCCAACTTCTTCATGCCACGACAGAGTTTAACTTCGACAAGGAATTTAGTTGCCTCGGCAACTACATTGCCGATCAAGAGGAACCTGAGGAGTATGAAGAACCAGTCGATGAGGAATAACAAGAAGAGGCAAATTGGCTAGTTAATCGACCAGGTACATACTTTGAACCACTGGATTACTCAGGTAAGGAAGGTAATCTCGAAAAACCCTCTATTGAACAACCACCGATTCTTGAGTTGAAACAATTGCTAGAGCAACTAAAATATGCATACTTAGGAACCGATAATACATTGCCTGTAATTATTTCTTCTAAGTTACAGCCTGAGCAGGTGTTGCGTGTAATAAGTGCTACGCAAATGTGCAAGTATACACGTCGCAAGTAATAAAGTGATATGAGTATCGAGTATCGTCTCCACAGGGATTGGTTTGGGCCACTTTGCTTAAGTTACTGCACTGTGAAAATAAAAACACAATTGATAATAGAGGTTTTAATTAACGAGAAAAGTAAAAGCAATAAACTAAAAGAATAGATGAAAGAAAAGAGAGAATACGCCAGATTATCGTGAGTTGAGGTGTGATAGCCGATTGGATCGTCTTGGTAAAAGAGTGCAAGGGCAACTCAGTTGCCGTGGCAACTTGCACAGCGGGGTTGCCTTGGCAACTAATCAATGGTTGCCTAGGCAACTAGCTGGGCAACTACTTGGGTGTCTGGGCAGCAACTTCAAGGTTCGGCGAAGCGTTCTTCAATGGTTTCTTCTTATCCCTAAGTCGAAACTCTAGCTACTTGTGCATGGCTTGATAATACATCCCTGCGTGAATCAAGGGTGAACAACAACCAATCTTGCGCTCCTCTTAGCCGTTGAAATCCTTAACTTATTCCTAAGCTGGATTAATCTTCACCATCAATAGATTGAATAAAGACCATACTCATTCGTTTCTTGAATCTAACTCTCCCAATATTAGATAAATAGATGAAGTTACGAGATCCTCTCCCAATTCACTCGCAAAGAAGAATAAGAACCAAGAATGAGTAAACCTTGAATTGAAAGTGAAAACTCTTATTACCTAAACAAAATCCAATTGTTTCTCACTACAACAAAACACAATAACCCCAACCAATCAAGTTAGTTCATGGTTGGGTTTAAAAGATATACAAAGAATAATCCCCAAACCATGAATCTAATGGAAGCAAAGAAGAAGAAGAAATCGAACTCTCTCCCTTCTTGTTATCTTGTCGAAATCTCTTCCTTCTTGCCCTTTGGAGTTATCGAAAATCCTCTCCTCTTGCTCTCCATGGAATTGTCGAAATCTCCTTCTTATTTATAGGGCTAGGCCAAAGTCCTTCTTTGAGGAGGAGTTTAAGTTGGAGTTAAATTATCTTTAAAGAATATAATTCTTTATTATAATTGTATTCCTACTAGAACTTCTCCTATCTTCTTGGAATTTAATTCTTCTTTAATCTCTGCATGGAAATCAAATTCCTTTGGGTTTGGGCTTTGCTCCACGTCATCTTGGGCTTGTCTAGTCATCAATTTCGACTACCATATCACCTTTGCTCTTGTCGACAATTGCCATGGCAACTGGCTCGTCGTCTCCTTCATGCATTGCCCTGGCAACTAGCTCGATGTCTCCTTCATGCATTGCCCTGGCAACTAGCACTAGCCTTGCTTTGGCAAGTGATCCTGCACACACACAAAAATACACCAAAGCAGCATCTTTTCCCACAAAAATCACCAAGTTATGTAATCAAGCTCAACGGTGGAAAGAAACATGAATTAATGCATGAATAACTAATTATGCAACTAATATGAGCTTAAGTCTAACAATAATATGAGTAAAAAGGGTAATAAAAATAGTACTTTTGAACACTTATCAGCAGGAAAAGAAGCTGATCAAAATGTTGAAGCTACACAAAAAGGCAATAGGATGGACAATTTCTGACTTGAAGGGAATTAGCCCGGCAGTATGCATACACAAGATTTTGTTGGAAGATGATCACAAACCTTCAATTGAGGCTCAGAGGAGACTGAATCATGCCATGAAAGGGGTTGTAATGAAAGAGATCATAAAAGTGGCTTGATATACCCTATCTCTGATAGTACATGGGTAAGTCCGGTACAATGTGTACCGAAAAAGAGAGGTATAACGGTGGTAAGTAATGAAAACAATGAACTCATTCCAACCAGGACTGTGACCGGTTGGAGGGTTGGTATGGATTATCGAAAGCTAAACAAAGCCACTAGGAAAGATCACTTCCTATTACCCTTTATTGATCAAATGCTTGACCGTCTTACAGGTAAACCCTTTTATTGTTTTCTTGATGGTTATTCAGGTTACAATAAAATTGCCATAGCACCAGAAGATCAAGAAAAGACAACCTTCACATGCCCATACGATACTTATGCTTTCCGAAGGATGCTGTTCGGATTGTGTAACGCCCCGGCAACCTTCCAAAGATGCATGATGGCACTCTTTTCAGACATGGTCGAAGACTTCCTTGAGATCTTCATGGATGATTTTTCTGTTTTTGGTAATGACTTTGACAGCTGCCTCGACAATTTAGAGAAGGTGTTGGCAAGATGTGAAGAAACTGATTTAGTCCTGAATTGGGAGAAGTGCCATTTTATGGTAGATGAAGGAATAGTGCTCGGCCACAAGATTTCATCCAAGGGAATTGAAGTAGACAAAGCCAAGGTGGACGTGATCGAGAGATTACCCCCACCAAGTTCAGTGAAAGGAATTCGAAGCTTTCTTGGACATGCAGGTTTTTATAGGAGGTTCATTCATAATTTTTCTAAAATCACTAAACCCTTGTGCAATTTGCTTGAACATGATAAAGTCTTCGATTTTGATGATTCTTGCACCCAAGCATTCGAAACCCTAAAGAAAAAGCTTGCCTCGGCACCCATTGTCGTTCCACCAGATTGGACGCTACCTTTGAGCTCATGTGTGATGCAAGTGATTTCGCGGTAGGAGCAGTCCTAGGCCAACACACAGGTAAGACCTTCCATGTGATATACTACGCTAGTAATACTCTTAATAGTGCTCAAGTGAATTACACAAAAATGGAGAAAGAGTTACTAGCTGTAGTTTTCGCATTTGACAAGTTTTGATCCTATTTGATTGGTACAAGGGTAATTGTTCATACGGACCATTCGGCAATCAAATATCTATTTGCTAAAAAGGATGCCAAACCTCGTTTGATTCGTTGGATATTACTTTTACAAGAATTTGATATTGAAATTAAGGACAGGAAAGGAACAGAAAATCAAGTGGCCGATCACTTATCACGTTTAGAACGCAATAGGTAGGAGGACGTGAATCTAGAGATATGCGATGCATTCCTGGATGAACAACTTTTAGTTGCCTCGGCAACCATGGACGCGCACGCGTCGGTAACCCTCGACGCCTCGACAACCATGGACGCGCTTGCCTCGGCAACTCTCGATGCCGCAGCAGCCCTTGACGTACACGCCTCAGCAATTTTGGGAGCAGTCGCCGAGGCAGCACATGCCTCGGCAATACCCTGGTACGCAGATTTAGTTAATTCCCTTGTTTGTGGTATTTTACCTTATGGCCTTACTCACTAAGGAAAGAAGCGGTTCCGCCATGATGCTAAGCATTACTTTTGGGACGAGCCTCTTTTGTTTAAACAATGTGCAGATCAGGTTATACGCCGCTGTGTCCCTGAAGAAGAGCAACAGAATGTACTTTGGCAATGCCATTCTTCACCCTATGGAGGACATTTTGGAGGAACTCGTACCGCGACCAAAGTTTTGCAATCCGGGTTGTATTGGCCAACATTGTACAAAGATGCCCAAAACTTTTACAAGCAATGTAATCGTTGCCAGAGAACAGGCAATATCTCTAGACGACATGAGATGCCGCTCTAGAACATCATTGAGGTGGAATTGATCGATGTATAGGGGATCAATTTTATGGGACCTTTCCCATCTTCATTCGGCAACCTCTACATTCTACTTACCGTCGACTACATGTCTAAATGGGTTGAGGCAGCTGCAGTTCCCAACAACGATTCCAAGACCGTGCAACGATTCTTGCAGAAAAACATATTTACACAGTTTGGGATGCCGAGAGCAATTATCAGTGACGAAGGCAAGCATTTTGACAACAGACTTATTGCCAAGATGTTGCAACGCTTCAGCGTATAACACAAGATTGCCACGGCATATCACCCACAAACCAACGGACAAGCAGAAATTTCCAACTGGGAATTGAAGGGTATACTCGAGAAAGTTATAAATCCCTCTAGGAAGGATTGGTCATTAAGACTAGATGACGTGCTTTGGGCATATCGCACTGCATTCAAAACACCCTTAGGTATGTCCCCTTTCCGACTTGTCTATGGCAAAACATGCCATCTACTGGTGGAAATCGAACCCAAGGCATACTGGGCAATCAAGACCGTGAATATGGATTGGGAAAGTGCCGGACAAAAGCGTTTGTTGGACCTCAATGAGATAGAAGAATTTCGTGCACTCGCCTATAATAGTGCACGAATCTACAAGGAGAAAACAAAGCAATGGCATGACAAGAAACTATTGCCGCGGCAATTCATGCCAGGGCAACTAGTTCTCCTATTCAATTCTCGGCTAAAACTTTTCCCGGGAAAGCTAAAATCAAGATGGACAAAGATTGAAACACTACGCAAAGTTAATGGACAAAGATTGAAGCACTACAATGGTGCCCATGTGGAACGTAACAAAGAAGTGGTCACCTTAGGAGATGCATGAGCAAGCTCTCCTTTCGATATTTTATTTTTTATTTTTTTTTATTTTTAATTTTGTCGAACTATTTTATTTCTGTTTTTTTATTACTTTTGATTATTTGCTTTTTTTTAGGATAGCTTTATTTTCTTCTATCTTTCTTTAAGTTTAAGAATCCCTTTACACATCTTTATTTATTTTCTTTTATTAGTTTATCTTTAATTTTAATCCTTATTTGATTTGTCTTTGAATTGTAGGAAAAGAGTTCAAGATAAAGAGGAATTTTAATCCAAGAAGGAAAGCATCTTCAACAAGAAAATTAATAGGCTGAATCTAAGGCTTATATAAAGCCTCCAACTTACCCTAATTAAACCCCCTTGCCGTCACCCTTCTTCTAAACCAAAACCCTCTTTTTCGTCTTCCCCTAATCCCACCCACCATATTTACCACCTATCTTTTCTATAAAACCCATTACCCTTAACCTATTCCTACTTTTTATCTTGCAACTCTTTATTTTTTTTTTTATTTTCTTTCATTTGTTTTTACAAAACTCACAACCAAGATCATCCATGGCATCAAAAATTAAATTTTTAGTTCATCCAAGTTCCTCCAAAGAACCAAGATACAAGAAGTTTGCTACACCAGTGGTTCAAGAAAGATTTCACTCCAAGTTTGAAAGCCGAAAGATTTACGAAGAACAAGGCTTTGAATACTCCAACTCTCATCAAGATTTCGGCCTTGAACCATTCATCTTCGAGCGAATTGCACATCGAGAGAATGATGAGCATCAAGCCTTCGTTGATCAAATCACGCCCAAGCAACTCTACAAGGAGATGCATGTCCCAAGTGAGTCCACTGATGAAAAGGCCCTACCAAAGTCCGGTTGGAATCAAGCACAAATCCGAAAGCTAATGGGAGAGGCACCGTGAAATTCTTCAAGGCCTCCAATTGCCGCGACAAATCCTGCCGCCCCGACAATCCCTAATGCCCAAGCACCTAACGCCCGGGCAACTCGGCCATAAACCCTGGGACACTTTGAAGCACTCTTGCAACCATTGGTGAGCCACCTAAGGCAAATTGAAGACCGGCAAATAATGTTCATGCGGTACATGAAGGAGCACAACAATTCCATCACCCAAGTCAACCTAGAAAAGTACCCAGACAATCACGTGCCGTTCCCAATCTTTCTTGCCGAGATCCTTGCCCCGGCAACCAATTAAGCAGTCGCCACGGCAACCACAACAGATGATGCCGTGGCAACCTACATCGTGCCTGCATAAGCTGATGCCACGACAACCAACCCTAAAGATGCCACGGCAACCAGAGCTAAAGACATCCCGACAACCACTGCAAAAGCCAAAGCTAAAACACCTATGTCCGAATCAACTCCTACATAATCATTTTCTGATTTTTTAGATTTGGACGAGTCCTCCATTGCACCAACAAAGACCGCACCAATTGAATCCTCCAAGCGAAAAGCCAATGACATTGATGAAGAGGACGATGAGGATAACCCCGTACGAGGATCGATTCTACCACCGGTAACAAGGAAACAACCATCGCGTTCAAGCAAGAGAATCAAGACACCAACCAAAAGGAAACTAATTATCCACGACGACGAACTCTCGAAGTAAGCCCTCGTTTGCATTTTTTTCGTTATTTTTTTTCTTTAATGCATGCATTGAGGACAATGCCTCACTCGAGTTTGGGGGGATTGTTATTAGTAGTTACCATGTTTAGTTACATTCATCTTAAGCATTACATTTAGGACACATAAATTGCTTGCCATGCCTTTAGTTGGAACGAGAATTGCTTAGATTTGATGAATATCCGATGATGACTTTGCAATACACTTAATTGATAGAATTTTTATTCTAGGATAACCATGGAAAAACTTAGAATTTTACTATGATGCTAAATTTGATGAAACACTATTGTGGTTTGATTGATTTAAGGAATTCTAGTGAACTTGGGTTGATAATTAACAAATTGGGGGATTAGAATAAAAATTGGATGAATGCTAGAGGTGCCTGAAATTGGCTCTAGCATGTGCTAAAAAAATTGATCACTAGAGGTGCCCGAAACTGGCTCTAGTATATGCTAAAAAAATTTGATCGCTAGAGGTTCCCAAAACCGGCTCTAGTCGAATAAAACTAAAAACAAAACACTAGAGGTGCCCAAAACTGGCTCTAGTTAAAACATGTTAAAAAGAACCCAATGAAGTAATTTGAAAACCTCTTGTTTGCAAAGAATCCGAAAAATCAACTTGCACACAACTCCTCACACACTCACAAGCATTATAGTTTGATTCCGAGTAACTCCTAAGTTTTCCGAAAAATGAAAAGCTAATCATACTTTGTGCCCCGGTTCTGAGAATTGAAATCAAGTTCAAAGCTAAGTTTGTGAAAATTGAAGTCTTAGCAAGTAATTATTAGTTTGCATTGCTTGAGGACAAGCAATAGTTCGAGTTTGGGGGTGTGATAAGTGTTCAAAAGTACTATTTTTCTTACCCTTTTTACTCATATTATTGTTAGACTTAGACTCATATTAGTTGCATAATTAGCCATTCATGCATTAATCCATGTTTCCTTCCATCGTTGAGCTTGATTACATAACTTGGTAGTTTTTGTAGGAAAAGATGCTGCTTTGGTGTGTTTTGTGTGTATGTACAGGATCACTTGCCAAAGCAAGGCTAGAGCTAGTTGCCAGGGCAATACATGAAGGAGATGTCAAGCTAGTTGCCAGGGAAATGCATGAAGGAGACGCCAAGCCAGTTGCCAGGGCAATTGTCGACAAAGAACAAGGTGATATGGTAGTCGAAATTGATGACTAGACAAGCCCAAGATGACGTGGAGCAAAGCTAAATCCCAAAGGAATTTGATTTCCATGAAAAGATTAAAGAAGAATTAAATTCCAAGAAGATAGGAGAAGTTCTAGTAGGAATATAATTATAATAAAAAATTATATTCTTTAAAGATAATTTAATTCCAACTTAACTTCCTCCTCAAAGAAGGACTTTGACCTAGCCCTATAAATTAGAGGCCATGTCGTCAACTCCAAGGAGAGAGGGAGAAGAGAGAATTTTCGACAAGCATCTAGGGCAAGGGAGATTTCGACAAGCTTCATTCTTCATATTTTTCTTTCTTGTTCAATTAGGTTCATGCTAGGGATTATTTATCTTGTGTTTCTTTGGAACCTAGCCATGAACTAAATCTATTTGGCTATGGTTATTGTGTCTTGTGGTTGTGAGAAAGTATTGGATTTTGTTTAGGTAATAAGAGTTTGCACTTTTCTATTCAAGGTTTATTCATTCTTGGTTCTTATTCTTGTTTGTGAGTGAATTGGGAGAGGATCTCGTAACTTCATCTATTTATCTAATATCGGGAGAGTTAGATTCAAGAAACGAATGAATATGATCTTTATTCAATCTATTGATGGTAAAGATTAATCCGGCTTATGAATAAGTTAATTATTTCAATGCTAAGAGGAGCGCAAGATTGGTTGTTGTTCACCCTTTATTCACGCAGGGATGTATTATCAAGACATACACAAGTAGCTAGAGTTTCGACTTAGGGATAAGAAGAAACCATTGAAGAACGCTCTGCCGAACCTTGAAGGTTGCTTCCCAGACGCCCAAGTAGTTGCCTAACTAGTCGCCCAGGCAACCATCGATTAGTTGCCAAGGCAACCCCGTTGTGCAAGTTGCCACGACAACTGAGTTGCCCGTGCACTCTTTTACCAAGATGATCCAATCGGCTATCACACCTCAACTCACGATAACCTGGTCTATCTCTCTCATTTGTTCTCATTTATTCTTTTACTTTATTGCCTTCTAGTTTAGTTATTAGTTAAACTCTTATAATCCTTTATTTGTGTTTTTACTTTTTACAGTGCAAGAGACTAGATTCTTGAAGTGACACCAATCCCTATGGAGACGATATCTTTTATACTATAACTTGCAACGTGTATACTTGCACAATTACGTAGCACTTATTACGCGCAACAAGGGTCGTCCTTATCTTTTAGCAGACTAGACAGCTGGCCACTACAGTGTTGAGCTGGCTGCAGTGGTGAGACTTCCTTTGCATGGACATTAGAAATACAATGACAACAGATCAAAAAGGCAAAAATATGTGAAATAAAATCAACTGAGACTGAGTTAGACAAAATGCAAAAAATAGACATGAACATGTAGAAATGGATGCAATAAACACTGATGTGGGGACAATTAAATCTATAAATCTAGAGGAAATACATGCTCTTTAAAGAGCTATCACATCCCCAAACTTGAGTTTTTACTTGTTCTCAAGTAAAATTGAAAGCAGCAAGGTCTAACAACAATTTGGATACATTCTAGTTACTTGAATCATTCCAATCAACCAATGAATCAATTGCATCGACACAAAAGAGAATTGCACAACAACTCAAGTATAAATATAAACATGAATTTCAACAACACCTAGCATCATGTCTATCATTTTAAATTCTTTCCACCTATCAGCATTTATTTAGTACAACTTATAATATATATTATCAATATAAATGTTTTTTCATTTTCTCTTTTTTATGTAGCTAAGGATATCTAACAATGAATGCACCCTAAACCCTGAGAAGTAAGATGTTGTGCAACGAACCCTCAGGAAGTACTTCATTGCTACAAGACACACTCATGCAGCAACAACCTTTGGCCAGATTTATTTTTCTAACGCATGTAGAGGAGTGTTCCTCCTTAAAGCTACTTTTATTGCACCCACATTGGAATGCCTTTTATTTATACTTAATAAAATATATAACTTACACTAAACCAAGCAGAAATCATCCAAAATCAAAGAAATATGCTAGATATTCTTTACTCGAACAAGCACATATTGTTAGAACCAAATCATAAATTAATATGAAATCTAATACCAGGATCTATCATGTCAAATCATCAAGAACAACAATCTGAATATACCGAATGAGGAAGCGTACCTAAATTTATTGATGGACTGAAAACCTTAAATCCTTTGATGAAGATTGCATAAAAGGTGGTTGTGATCTTCCAAGAAGATAGGTTAGCCCTTGCCGTAAAAAATCTTTGACGAGGACAAGAGTAATACAAGTTAACCTATTTCTTGGGGACCACTACATCTTTATATAGTTGATTGTTAAATCAACTATTAAATATTTATAACTCCGCCCCTCATTGAATTATAAATATATCTTATGGTATCTACACTTTTATTTCCATGACACTTTAATACCTATGACATGCCTAACATAATTGGTCACATAATTATGTTTCATACTTTATAATAGTTATTACATTTTACATATATACCCACAATTACGAATTTTAACCCAACAGATATATTTATGCAGAGTTATCATGCAATCATCCAACATGTATATCCACTTAATTCATCAACAATTAGAATGATTTAAGGTTTACACATCAAATGCAAACATGAAAATTTTCAACTCAAACAAAACCTTGTATTTGCTTGGAATTGTTTTTTGAAATGGGGGTACATTTCAACTCCTAGACGTATGCCCCCAAACTTAAAGATTGCAATGTCCCTAATGCAAAAGAAAACATAATAAAATGAAAGAATATGGTTACAATGCTGAATGCAATGATATTACAATTAAATGCAATTACAATGACAATGCAAATGTCATGACAATACAATAAACAAAATAAAATTACACTATATTGTATGCATGCATACAAAAAACTAACTCAATTATCAAGCTCTTGCAAGGATCTTCTTTTTGCTTCGCTTCTCTTCTTTGCATTTCTTCTTGCTTTTGTCTTTTGATTTCGAGCGCTTTCTTTTCTTCTCTTTCTTTGGAAGAGAGGCCTCCTCGTTAGGCACAATTTTTTCTTCATTCTATGGATCCTCTTTTCTTTTAGTATCTTCATCCATGTCTGCAATGGGGGTGAACAGGGGTGGTTCTTTGTACACCACCATCGCAAGAGGGTTTTCCTCTTGTTATCAACTACAAAAATATCTTCTGCCTGTCTCGTAGAATCTAGCTTCAACTCTGAACCTTTACTGGTTGCATCCACAACCGTGGATGCAACCAAAGTTGTAACACCCCGATTTTGGGCCTAGGAGTTTTCTACGTGGTTTAGACGGTTTGACGAATCGGATTAGAGGATTTGAGTCAGTTTCAAGATTTAATTCAAAATAAATATTTTTGGATGAGATAAAAATATGAAAAAATAGTCTAAAATCATTATTTAATATGCAAATGATTTTGGTAAAATAAAGTTTACAAAAAGGGGTCTCAAAATTGGACATTTTGGTTAGTGACCAAAATGTAAAGTTTTAAAACTATTTTAGTGATTGTTTTGTAAAAGGGTCAAAACTTAGAATCTTTAAGGAGCTATTTGGCCAAAGTATAATATCAAACTTTTCTCTTAAAATTGGATATTTTAAGAAGGTTTTAAAATAGATAAAAAAGTTTGGGGAGATTAATTACATAATTAGATTTTTGAAAAAATATCACGTAACTAACTTTTCATCAAAAGCTTTTCTCTCAAATTCTCTCCAGCCAAACACTCTTTTCCACTTCAATTTTCTTAGGTAAACACCTAATTTTTATATTCTTTTGTTATCAAATGCATCTTTAATGGTTACCTAACAAAACCTATTTGATTTGATCTTGTTTTCTCAACAAAATTCATCCAATTAAGAGGAAAGCCAAATTTAGAGGTGAGCTTCATTATTTTCCTCTAATATAAGTTTTTTTATTGAAATTCCCAAGTTATTGATCCTTTACATATGTTTTCTAACTTTATTTGATGGTTTAATTATGGAAAATTGGTTAAATTGAGGTTAAATTGGTTGATTTTTTAGTAGAGTCTATTTTTCTGAGTTCTTGATTGGTTCTAATCATGATTTTGATGTTTAATAATGTTAATAAGCGGGCTTTAACATTGGAATCCCGAAACTATGTGAATCTCTAATTTCCTAGGTTGTTTGTTGTGAGTTTTTAGGGTGTTGTGATGGTTTTATGAATGCTGGAGGTATAAGGATGTTGTTGTGTTTTTAGATGTTAATTTATGGGTTAAAACATTATATTTTGGCTGGGTTAAGTTTGGAAGATGTTTGATGTTAATTTCGGTTATTGTGGAGTGGAATTGGGTAATGGATGTAGAGGATTTATGTTGATGTGTTGTTGAATGCATTTTGATGCATTGAATCCTCTTTTTTGTGTGGATAAAATAGGGGAAGTTGGTCTTCAAGCTTGAACGATCATTTCAGAAGCTTTGGAGGCGAGTTTACCATATCGACAAGCGAGGCTTTGCGTGTCGGTGAGTGAGAATGTGTTTTGCAGCTTTGCAAAGGTTTGAAAGTTGTGTTTGGAAGTTTAGATCAAGCTTGAAATGCTGGTCTAAGCTCAGAAGTAAGTAAAGGGTGAATTATCTCTCGAACTCAGTTTGGCAATTGGTTTTTATGAACTTATTTTAATTGATTGATTACTCACTGTATATGCATGTTTTAAGCATGGTTTAATGCTTGAAATTGGTTATATGATGATGATGATGCATTTAGAGGTAATGCATGAGTTGTTAATGCTTTTGAACATTGGTTAATGCAAGGTAGATTGCATTGGTTAAATGGTTTTATTTGAAGCATATGAAAACAGCGAGTTAATGTTAATGAAACGAATTATATTGGCAAGTGATGGTATGAAAAGGTTTTGATAATTTTATCGTATATAGTTGGTCGGCCATAGAATTGATAGTGCACTATAAAAGGTTGCTTAGATGTTGAGAGGTTTTAATCTGTAGTACCAATACTCCATCCAAGTACTCTAACGGTTGAGGGGTTTAGATTTTTGTACCAAAGGCTCCCTTTAGTGGGTTATAAATATAGCCGATGAGTGGTGTTGAGGTGTTTATGTGTATCAAAAACACCAGCATGGGTTTCACAACGGTGGAGAGGTTTATGTGTACTGAAAACTCTCGCTGGTGAACCTTAAGATGCCAGTAGATTGTATGTTAAGTGTTGAGGGAAAACTTGTTGAATTCGTGTATCTGATGTTATGCTTTGAAAAGTAGTGTTTGGTTAATGATCACTTGTAAGCCAATATAGTTGATGATGTATCATGAGATGGATTATGTTGTTTAAAGTGGTTTAAACATGTTTTACTTATTAACCTTTGCATTGGTAGTATGCATAGGTAGTATGTATAGGAAAGCTTAAATTGAGGGTAGCAAATGGGATTTTTCCGTTGATCCATGATACATGCTGCATATGGATTAATATGCATGTTTTGGAAATGTTAAGTGCATGATTCGATAAGGCATGATGTGGAAATGATGATTGAAAAGCGTTTTGGAAAGTGGTTTTCAAAAGGAATGTTAAATGGTTTAAAATGTATTGATGGTGGTTGGTTTTTGAGCATTCATCATTAAGCCTTGTGTGCTTACGCTTTTTTTCCATCAATACAGAGAATTAAAGGTCAATGGCAGCAAGGAAGCAAGGAAAGAATCCCAAGGACTTGTTTTCAAAGTATGCTTTGGAACGTTATGTAGTAGTAATAAGGGCAATGTGTCAAATGTTGATTTGGTAGGGTTTTTGATGAACTCCCTATTTGTGCAAGTTGTAATTGTTGGTTTGGACTTGTAAGAGGTTTAATGTGTTTGAGATGTGGGTGGATTTATGTTTTGGATGTTGACTAGGGAGCTTGCCTATAGACTTTGTGATTGATTGTGCTAGACTTGTTAGGTTTGCTTAAAATGCTGGTATGTTGTGGTCAAGCATGCTTTTGATGTTATATGTAGGTTAGACATGTGTTAAGGTTGCTTGGGGTGAGCCAAAGTGTCATACATTGGACCTAGAGGTCATCAAAGGCCTCTATGTACCGGTACGAGTACCCAAGGATCGGTATATAGGGTCTAGAAAGGCTCAAATCATCGAAATAAGGAAAAGGGTATCGGTACGCCTAGCCACCGTATTGGTACGCCTTGAGGAAATTTAGTACTGGTGTCGATACATGGGTTTGAGTACTAGTACGATCCCTTCAATTTTAAAGAGTCGTACTGATACGCGGGGTACTATATCAGTATGTGATTTGCTCACTGGAATTTTGAGTTTTTGAGAAATGCATGGGGGATCGGTACGGGGTAAAAGCCGTATCGGTACGGGTGGGTCAACACACCGTATCGATACTGTTGTATGTGTATCGATAAGAGTAGCCATTTTGTTTTTTAAGCTGTATCGGTACTGGCTTGCCATATCGGTACGCTCTGTTGAATTTGTGTATGCCAGTTTGCTAAAGTTTGGAAATCTTGCAATTTAGTCCCTGATTGTTATGTATGCAATTGAATGAGTTTGAATGATTGTTTTGAGTTGGAATTTATCATATGAGCACGAAATTGGACTAATAAAGATTGAGTAATTTTAATTGCAATAAAGACCCTAAAATTTGCAAAAATTTTGTTTTGGTCTCTAATGTGTAATATTGAGCAATTGAACCCCGTTTTGAAATTTGATTTCAATATGACGTTTCCGCTGAAGCATGTTCACTTTAGTTCGATTTATGTTATTAACTCGGGTTTGCTTCAGCAAACCTAATGTGATTCTTTTAGTTCGGTTTCGGCTAGGTTGGGCTAAGGGGGTTATATATGGTTGTATTAGAGCCAATTTATGGAAAATTAGGATGTTGTTGATGTTTGTATAATGTTGATTTCTATGCGCGGTGATTGTTTATATGTATGGTGTTTGAAATATGCCATGTTGGGGTATTTTTGGGACACATTGCCTTATTACCACGATTGTGAAATAATTTTGGTTTGAAATGAAAGTCTTGGATACTTGTTTCAAGATAGCCTGATTGTTTTTGTTTTGGTGTAATTATCATGCCTTGATACGTTTTTATATGATTCCACCAAGGAGATAATTACGATCTAGCAGAAATGATACTTTTCCGAGGGAGGGAGTTGAGGGCGAGATTGTACATCTTGAGGGATTGCCGCCTCATCCTCCTAATCCTCCTGAGGGAGTGGAGCAAGTACCACATGCACCACCTGGTCTAGTGTATGGTGATATGACGCCTTTGGTTTAAGCAATGATGAGAGCGTTCCAGGCCGCAATGGCTAGAGTTCATGTACCCGTACTGGCACCTACTGCTGCTGTTAATCTAAGGTTTCTGTTAGAGCGTCTGCACAATCTTGGAAGAGTTCAGTTTAGAGGGTTGGCACCTGAGGCATCCGAGGAGTGGTTTGCCAGTACAGAACGAATCTTAGTTCAGATGTGGTGCAGTGATGACCATTAACTGGGATGTGTTGTATCCCTGTTGTAAGATGATGCATACAAATGGTGGACCACTATGATCACGGGCATGGAACCCGATAATGTGACGTGGTAATTCTTCCAAGCTGTCTTCAGAAGAAAGTATCTGGGAGTTAGATACTTGGATAAAAAGAAACATGAGTTCATAGCCTTGGTTCAAGGCATTATGACCGTATCTGAGTACGAGGTAAGTTTATGAGGCTGAGTCAGTATGCGCTTGAGTTGGTGCCATATGAGAGGCATCGCTGTGATCATTTTTGCTATGGTTTGGAGCAGAATGTTAAGACCTACATGTTATCCACTGATTATATGGATTTTGACATGTTGGTTACACTAGTGAGAGACATAGAGCAGAGCTTGGGCTTATCGTATCGACCGAAGGGTCCTGGCTAGGGTAAGAGAGTGGTAGATGCTAGTGGTGGTAAGAACAAAAGACACCGTGATTGAAGGTTTCATCCAGATGTGAGACATGGTGCTGGTCAAGGATTACATGGGTAGAGTACCCAGGTTCTGTCAACGCATAATGTTTTTTGCGTTTATGCATCGCGAGATCGTGTGAGGCGAGACTGTCCATGTTTGGCCAGAGAGGGGCAGGCTCCTGCAGTTATGGCTGTGAGGTTTTTTTTGGAGTTGTGGATCTGTGGAGCATATGAGACGTGATTGTACGTTGCTTGCTAGAGGTAGGCAGGCATTTGTACCTGTTGTTGCACCACCGAGAGGCTGTGGGTGTGATCGAGGTAACTTCCAATAGAAGGAGGAAGGACAGAGGACTGTAGCGCATACAATGGCGGTTTGACCTGAACATGGTGGACCAATAAGGATTTATTCACATCATGAATGGAGGAATGACATAGATGTGATAGCATGTACTTTTACCTTGCATTCTATGTCATTACTTTCTCCGATCGATATTGGTTCTACGCATTCATATATTTTGCATGAGCACAAACATTTGCTTGGTATACCGGTAGAAATGTTAGATGTGGGTATGCAAGTAACGAGTTCTTTTGGAGAGACGATTGTTACAAAGAAGTTGTATAGGAGATTTTTTTGATGATTTAAGGTCACATGTTTGTGGTTGATCTAATGGAGCTGTCGTTTCATTGTTTTGATGTAATCTTGGGAATGGATTGGTTGTCCAAGCACCGAGATGTGGTTGATTTTGAGACAAAGCGAGTTCCGTCGAGGCTTGCTGGTGATTATGAAGTGGTAGTTGTGGGTGAAAATGTTAAGTTCTTGTCCAACGTGGTTTCGACCTTGGAGGCGCAGAAGATGTTGGGAAGTGGGTGTCAAACATACCTGGCTTATGTTATGAACCCGAATATAGAGTAAGTGCGAACTAAAGATATTCGTACTATTTTATGATTTTTGGGGGTGTTTTTAGAGGAGTTGCCTGGATTGCCACCAGATAGAGAGGTGGAGTTTTGCATTGAGACGTATATTGATATGGCTTTGGTGTTGATTGCACCATATCAGATGGCACCAAAGGAGTTGAAAGAGTTAAAGACGCAACTCCAGGAGTTGTTGGACTGTGGTTTTATCCGGCCTAGTGTTATATCGTGGGGAGCACCAGTGTTGTTTGTGAAAAAGAACGATGGCACTTTGAGGATGTTTATTGACTATCGACAACTGAACAAGTTGACGATTAAGAATAAGTATCCTTTGACATGAATTGATGGCTTGTTCAATCAATTTCAGGGTGCTACAGTGTTTTCCAAGATTGATTTGAGATCTGAATACTATCAGTTGAAGGTTAAAGGTAAATATGTGTTAAAGATTATTTTTCGTATGAGGTACGGTCATTATGAGTTCTTGGTGATGCCGTTTGGGTTGACGAATGTGCCTGCAACATTCATGGACATGATGAATCAGGTGTTCCATGAATTCTTGGATCAATTCATAGTAGTGTTCATTGATGATGTTCTTGTGTACTCTTGTACCGAGGAGGATCATGATCGACATTTGTGGATACTATTGTAGATCTTGATGGATAACTAGCTTTATGCCAAGTTGAGAAAATATGAGTTTTAGATTAGATAAGTAGCTTTTCTTGGTCATGTAGTTTTAGTAGAAGGTATCCGGGTAGAGCCTAAAAAGGTTAAAGCAGTTGTGAATTAGAAGCAACCTAAGTCGGTGACGGAAGCCCGTAGTTTCTTGCGGTTGGTAGGGTATTACCATCGTTTTATGGATGGGTTTTCAAGGGTTGCTGCTCCATTAGCCAAGCTGTTTCAAAAGGATGTATAATGCGAGTGGACGAAAGCTAGACAACAATCTTTTGAGAAGTTGAAGGAAGCTTTGACACAAGCTCCAATCTTGATTAAACTTGGGCCAGGAAAATAGTTTGTGGTTTATAACGATACATCCTACGTTGGTTTAGGTTGTGTGTTGATGCAAGGTGGGAAAGTTGTAGCTTATGCATCGAGACAGTTGAAGGTGCACGAGCGCAATTACCCTACGCATGATCTTGAACTTGCAGCAATAGTGTTTGCATTTAAGATTTGGAGACATTACCTTTACGGTGAGAAGTGCATTGTATACACGGATCATAAGAGTTTGAAATATTTGATGTCGGAAAATGAGTTAAATTTTAGGAAACGTAGATGGTTGGAGTTGCTTAAGGACTATGATTTGACAATTGAGTATCATCCGGGCAAAGCAAATGTTGTGGCCGATGCTTTGAGTAGAAAAGTTGTTGTGTAGTTGAGGGCCATGTTTGCGAGGTTGAGTGTAACTCGTGATGGAGGTCTGTTGGGAGAGTTGCAAGTGAAATCATCTTTGTCGCAGTTGATAATATCCCCACAAGTAATGAAGTATGGATGTAAGTTCTTGTGATTTAGGATAAACTCGATACAGTAGTGAGCATACTGGGAAGAGTTACGACCACAATGCAAGCATTGGACTTGGCACAAAATTTATTTTACGCATAGGTCAAGACGTGTCACAAGTCTGCTCTTGCTGCAATGAGCAGAATCACCCTCATTGCCTTGCTAGAATTTCCTCTTATCATACACAATTATAATTTTCCTACTGATGCGGCCACAAAAGAAGTACCATCCAAGTCTGTAAACTCACCTGAGCACATTAGTGAGGCTGAGTACACAACGAAAGGAGAAGTATCAAGCACGATAATCAAGGTCTGCCTCTTTGATTTAAATGTCACAACAAAGGAAGAAACTGCCCCAACTATTCAAGAAAAGGATAATTTTTTGTGGCGGATCTTGATAAGGATGAGGAAGATAGTTCCCATGTTGAGAAGACTATTGCTGAGAAATTTTAAAATAAGTTATGTAATCCCCATAGCCCGACCTAGCCGAAACCTGACTAAAAGAATCATATTAGGTTTTCCGAAGCAAACCCGAGTTAATAACCTAAATTGAGCCCATTTTCTTCTTTTTATCTTGTCTAGATGCATTGAATTATTATCCTAGAGTGAACATGCTTCAACGGAAACATCACACTGAAATCAGATTTCAAAATGGGGTTCAATTGCTCAATATTACACATTAGGGACCAAAACATAATTTCTACAAATTTTTGGATCTTTACTACAATTAAAATTACCCAATATTTATTATTCCAATTTAATTCTCATATGATAAATTCCAACTCAAAACATTCATCCAAACTCATTCAATTGCATACATAACAATCAGGGACTAAATTACAAGATTTCCAAACTTCAGCAAACTGGCATACACAAAATCAATAGAGCGTACCGATAAGGGAAAGCCTGTATTGATATAGCTTAACAAACAAAACGGCTACTTATACACATACAACCGTATCAATACAGTGTGTTAACCCACCCGTACTGATACAACCTTGACCCTGTATCGATCCCCTATATATTTCTCAAAAACTCAAAATTCCAGTGAGTAAATTACGTACTGATACAGTACCCCGCGTATCGGTACGACTCTTTAAAATTGAAGGGATCGTACCGATACTCAAACTCGTGTACCGAGACCAGTACAAAATTTCCTCAAGGATTATCGATACCCTATGCTTTATTTCGATGATTTAAGCCTTTCCAGACCCCACATACCGATCCTTGGGTACCCGTACAAGTACGAAGAGGCATTTGGTGACCTCTAGGTCCAACGTATGACACTTTGGCTCACCCCAAACAACCTTAACACATGTCTAACCAACATATAACATCAGAAGCATGCTTGACCACAACATACCAGCATTTTAAGCAAACCTAACAAGTCTAGAACAATCAATCACAATGTCTATAGACATGCTCCCTAATCAACATCCAAAACACAAATCCACCCACATCTCAAACACTTTAAACCTCTTACAAGTCCAAAACAACAATTAAAACTTGCACAAATAGGGAGTTAATCAAAAACCCTCCCAAATCAACATTTAACACATTGCCCTTATTACTACTAATAACGTTTCAAACCATACTTTGAAAACAAGTCCTTGGGATTCTTTCCTTGCTTCCTCGCTGCCCTTGACCTTTAATTCTCTGTATTGATGGAAAAAAAGAGCGTAAGCACACAAGGCTTAGTGATGAATGCATAAAAACCAATTGCCAAACCGAGTTTGAGAGAAAAATCATCCTTTACTTACTTTCGAGCTTAGACCAGTGTTTCAAGCTTGATCTAAATTCCCAAACACAACTTTCAAACCTTTGCAAAGCTGTTAAACACGTTCTCACTCACTGACACGTAAAATCTCGCTTATCGATACGGTAAACTCGCCTCTAAAGCTTCCAAAATGATCGTTCAAGCTTGAGGACCAACTTTCCCTATTTTATCCATACAAAAACAGAGGATTCAATGCATCAAAATACATTCAACAACACATCAACATAAATCCTCAACATCCATTACCCAATTCCACTCCACAACAATTGAAATTAACATCAAACATCTTCCAAACTTAACCCAGCCAAAACCTATTGTTTTAACCCATCAATTAACATCTAAAAACACAACAACAACATCCTTATACCTCTAGTATTCATAAAACCACAACAACACCCCCATAACTCACAACAAACAACCTAGGATATTAGAGATTCACATAGTTTCGAGATTCCAATGTTAAAGCCCACTTATTGACATTATTAAACATAAAAATCATGATTATACCAATCAAGAACTCAGCAAAATAGAGTATATTCGAAAATCCACCAATTTAACCAATTAAACATAATTTTAACTAATTTTCCATATTTAAACCATCAAATCAAGTTATAAAACATATGTAAAGGATCAATAACTTGGGAATTTCAATAAATAACCTTATATTAGAGGATAAGAATGAAGCTCACCTCTAAATTTGGCTTTCCTCTTAATTGGATGAATTTTCTTGAGAAAATAAGATTAAATGTTAGGAAACCATTAAAGATTCATTTGATAAAAAAAGAATATAAAAATCAAGTGTTTACCTGAGAAAATTGAAGTGGAAAAGTGTGTTTGCCTAGGGAGAATTTGAGAGAAAAGCTTTTGATGAAAAGTTAGTTATGTGATATTTCTTTAAAATCTAATTACGTAAATAATCTCCCCAAGCCTTTTTATCTATTTTAAAACCTTTATAAAATATCCAATTTTAAGAGAAAAGTCTAATATTAGACTTTGGCCAAATAGCTCCTTAAAGATTCTAAGTTTTGACCCTTTTACAAAATAGTCACTAAAATTAGTTTTAAAACTTTACATTTTGGTCACTAACCAAAATGTCCAATTTTGAAACCCCTTTTTGTAAAATTGATTTTACCAAAATCATTTGCATATTAAATAATGATTTTATACTATTTTTTGTTTTTTTATCTCACCTAAAAATATTTATTTTGAATTAAATCCAAACCTGACTCGAATCCTCTAATCTGATCCGTCGGACTGTCTAAACCACCTAGAAAACTCCTAGGCCCAAAGTCGAGGTGTTAGAACTCTCCCCCTTAAGAAATTTCATCCTCAAGATTTACTTGATGGGAACAGATGCGAAAACTGATCAATCATGTCTGACTTACTCTCCCACGTGGCCTCATCAACACCGCGATGTCGCCACAACACCTTAACAAGCTCAATCATTTTACCACGAAGAACTTTACTACTGGAGTCTAGGATGTCCATTGGTTCCCCATCATATAACAAATCCGGTCGCAACTTAACATCCTCAACGAGCATCAAATGCAACGGATCTGAACGATACCTCCGCAACATGGATGCATGAAACATGTCACGAATCTTCTCCAACTTAGGATGAAAACTCAACTGATAAACCATAGGACCTATACGTTCCAACACTTATACGGTTCAATAAACCTCAACCTCAACTTTCCTTTGCGTCCAAATGCAACACTTTCTTCCAAGGTGGGACTTTCAAGAAAACCATTTCACCAACAGGGTACTCAACCTCTCTACACTTCAAATTCGCGTAGGATTTATGCCTATCCGAGGCCTCTTTCAAAAATTCGCAAATCATCTTTACTTTCTCATTCATGTCTATCAACACATCAGGTATGGAAACAAACTTTTCCCCAGCCTCAGCCAATACAAGGGTGTACGACACTTCCTACCATACAAGGCTTCATACGGTGCCATGTTTATACTTTCTTGATAGTTATTATTGTATGCAAACTCTTCCAAAGGAAACTGCCTTTCCCAAGTTTGTAACCCCCTCGACCCGGCCTAGACGCCCGACCGAACCGAGAGAACTACATTAGGTTTGCCGAAACAAACTGGAGAACAATTACAAAAAATTAGTCTTTTTTTCTTTTATCTTATCTAGATGCATGTTATTAATCCTATTTGTATATACTTGCAGCGGTTGAATTTTCAAAGAAAACAGATTATGGAAAGGCCTTCAATTGCATAACATACGATTTAGGGACTAAATTGCAAAAATGATAATTTTATGGACCAAAACTGAAATTAAAGTTACCAATCCTCAATTAGTCCATTTACATGCTCGGATGACAAATTCTAGGTCATTACGATCATTCAAACTCTTACAATTGCATTCACATAATTCAAGGACCAAAATGAAAGAAACAAAAACCTTCAAACATTCCGAATAACCAATTTTACGGTAGCCATATCGGTACGTGTACAGGTGTTTCGGTACGCCCTTATGATTTCAAAAACTCAGATTCCAGTAACTAAAACTCGTACTGAAATGCTTGCTCGCGTATCGAAACGTCTGGCCAAAATCCTTAAGACTGTATCGGAACACTTGCTTGAGTATCGAAACGCTATGACTGGAAAGGCTTGTCTGTATCGAAACACCCTCCCGCGCATCAAAATGCTATTCCTAAAATGGCCTAGCTATACCAATACGAGAACACTTGTTTCGATACGCCTGGACCTGTAATGTCCCAAATTACTGTCTAAACACACTTTAATGAAAACCAAACCACTTATATATGCTTCAAAAACTTATACAAAATCACTAACATACATTACCCACCAAAGCATCACAGAATCCACAACCTTTCATGGCAAATATATACTAATCAAGAAATTCTATAGGCATGCATCCTAATATCAAATCACCAAGTAACCAAAACCCACATTTGGTACATTTAAGGCATGCTCTACATGTTTGCACATTTATAGCATCATACCAAACTTTCTTGAATCATCAAACCATGGCAACAAACCAAATCCACTAGATGCATACCCTAGCACTTAGCTAGCAACAACATAGACATGATTCAACCAAACTCTCACAACATCAAACAATCATAAGATCCAGCACCTCACATGCTTAAAACTCATGGAAAAAACAGAATTACAAATCCTCAAAATATGGCGAACACATTGCCTTATTAACCAGAATCATAAACCGAGCTCATAGTCAAAGTAGTCTTTGTCTTAGGATCACTTTAGCCTTGCCCTTGCAGCCCCAAACTTTAATGCTCTGCATCATTAAGAAAAAGAGAGCGTAAGCACACATGCTTAGTGAGAATGCTCATAAAACAATGATGCATTTAAAAACATTTGAAACCAAAACACTTATTTCCAAAACATGCTTACAACCAAAGCATTTTCCTTGTCTCCAACCGAGACATACATAAACACCCTTATGCAACATCATATACTTATTCCATGCTTAGATCCCAAAGTATTAAATCATAAACCATGCTTAAATCTCAAAGCCTTATTAAATAAACCATGCTTAAATCCCAAAGCATTATTAAATAAACCATGCTTAAATCCTAAAGCATTATATAATAGGTTCAACACATGAACTTTTACATATATTGGCAATAATAGTGACCCGGATAGACTACCCTCTATCCAACATATCAGATACACGGATCTCTCATACCATGCCTAGTTACACCGTATGATATCCTCAAACCTTGCCTAGTTAAACCGCAAGATTTGACACCCTCTCCTAGTTAAACCGCGAGATTTACCACCCTTGCCTAGTTAATCTGCAAGTATACCGACCTTGCCTAGTTAAACTGCAAGATCACCATCAAATTGGGTTGCCTAGTTAAACCGCATACCCAATGAGGTTCCCAATAGTCCGAGTGGCCTTGTTAAACCGCCATACCTCAATGACCCATGACCACGATCGATTTTGTTCATATTTTATAGTGCACTTTAATCCTATGGCATGCCAACTATATTCGATTGTTTCTTACCCTGTCACATAGCCAATATACCATTTCCAAAACCATTTACCTATTGTTTTCAATGTATCAAACCAAAACCACCACGTATGCAATTCACATTGCCCAAAGCAATACCCCATTCCTAACCGGAATGAAAACCAATTCTCACTAGCATTTATATACATAAAATCTATTGCATATGTGTTCATAACCATGCATTTACAGTAGTAAATTAAACCATGTTTAACACCAAAATATGAAATCAACATGCTCATATCTAAACCGAAATTCAAGAGCGAAACAAGAGAAACTTACTTCCGAGCTTAGGTAAGTGTTTCATGCTTACCCTAAACTCCCAACAACCTTTATCAAACCTCTTAAAGGTGTTTAAACCAGTTTCCACTCACTGATACACTTCGCCTTGCTCGCCAATAGGAATCGAGCTCCCGGCAAGCAACAATCAATGTCAAACTTGGTCGCCTTGATTATCCCCTATTTTAACAACATAGAACCAGAGGGCAAATGCATTAATATGCATTCAAACCATTGCCTAATAGCAATCTCCCGCAACTCTCAAGTTGCCCACTCAACAACCATGCGAAACATAACGACAACATCATCAAACCCTTCCAAAACTTAACCCAGCCATAATGTAATGATTCAAACCATCAAACTTCATCAATTAACATCTCAAAACCCTTCCCCAACATCATTTTACTTCCAGCAATGATTAAACACCAAAATCATCACACAA
This sequence comes from Hibiscus mutabilis, assembly GCA_019671005.1. Classification (NCBI taxonomy): domain Eukaryota; kingdom Viridiplantae; phylum Streptophyta; class Magnoliopsida; order Malvales; family Malvaceae; genus Hibiscus; species Hibiscus mutabilis. The sequence continues at coordinate 12,470,963 of CM033733.1, forward strand.
ACCCTTGACTAACAACCTTAAATATTGGAGATTCAACTAGTTTCGGGATTACAATCTTAAATCCAAACTTTTAACATCCAATCACATCAAAATCATGATCTATTCTAATCTAAAACCCAGCAAAACAGATCCGCTTCAAAAATATACCAATTTCATCAATTAAAACACAATTAAACCAATTTTCCTTAATTAAACTATCAAAATACATTAGAAAACAATTGCAAAGGATCAAGAACTTGGGAATTTCAGTAAAGAACCTTTCATTAGAGGAGAAGAACGAATCCTTTCCTCCAATGCTGATTTCTCCCCTTAATTGCTTAGTAAAACATGAAAATCAAGAGAATAACAATAAGTATTTGATGAAGAAGCATTAGGAAATCAAATAGAAATCAAAACCTTTGATTTTTACCCGACGAAATTGAAGTTGGAAAGGTGTTTGGCTGGAGATAAATTGAGAGAAAGAAGTTGCAAAGTTTGTTACGTGAATTTTTGTTAAAAGTCTAAAATATGTTAATTAAAGGGAGAAATCTGTTAAAAATATCTAGGATGATTAGATCCTTAAAGATTCAAAGTTTTGATCCTTTTCAAAACAATCACTAAAAACAGTTTTCAAAGTTTGCATTTTGGTCACTAGTCCAAAATGTCCAATTTCCAAATCTCATTTTCCAAAATTGATTTTACCACGATCATTATTATATTAAATAATGATTTTACAACATTTTCCCATATTTTTATCACCTTTAAAAAATATTTAATCTGATTTAATCCTGAAACTAACTCGAACCTCTAGCACCGGTCCACCAGACCTTCAAACCAACCCTTAAACCATCCAAGCCCAAAATCGGGGCGTTACAAAGTTCCTTGGAACTCAATGATGCAACATATCAACATATCCTCTAAGATCTGAATTACACGTTCAGACTGACCATCTATTTGAGGATGATTTGAAGTACTAAAATTCAAACGAGTACCCAAAGCTCAATGCAAACACCCTCAAGATCTCGATGTAAACTGCAGATCCCTATCTGAAACAATCAACTTAGGTACCCTGTACAACCTCACAATTTTAGCAACATACAAATCGATAAACCTATCCAAAGTATACGTCGCGTGCATTGGAAGAAAATATGCACACTTCTTAAACCGATCAACAATCACCCAAATAGAATCCTTTTTAGTCAGTGTCAAAGGCAAACCCGATTAAAAATCCATGGTGATCCTCTCATATTTCCACTTCGAAATTTACAATGGTTGTAACAACCCGAAAGGAAACTGGTGTCAGCCTTTACAAGCTGACATACCATACATCTAGCAACAAAATCAGCCACATCCTTTTTCAAACCCACCCAATAATACCCTTCTTTCAAATCTCGATACATAGCAAAAGGACTAGCATGTGCCTTGGTCAAAATCATCTATCTCAACTCCACATCACTAGGCACCACTATCCGATCTTTGAAACACAACACCCTATCACCATTAAAATGAAAATTAGTAGGATTTCTGTCCTTGACATACGGTGTAGGAACTTCTGATGCCTTCACCATTCTCTCAATAGCAACCTCATTAAGTGACACCTTATTAGCTATCATCTCCTCATTTTTCAAGGGCTTGACTCCCTTCAATTTGCATAGTTGCATGATCAATGAAGGAAATGCCAAAATTTCCTTCTTTCTCTCAGCAAAACCCGTTATCTCCTTGTGGATTATTGCATCCACATCAATCTTCCTTCATTAACTATAGAATGCATCAGACACATTCTATCTAGCGAGACGGTGGTGTTATGAGTCGAAGGTAACAACTTGGAATTCACAAACTAGAACCATATCTTTACAGGCAGGGTTAGAAACTCCCTATACATTGTGTAGTTTCCCACATTGGTCCCTGACCAAAATGCACATGCAATGCACAAATTCCTAACTAGCAAGTCTAGCTTATCCTCATTAATCTCTTCCACAAATAGGGCATGGTCATCAACACTCACAAAGCTTTTCAGCACATTATTAATAGAAACAACACTCTATGGTATAAAGCTTTCCCTTAAAAAAGCTAGCTTTAATGAAGGCTCGTAAAGGTTAGCGTAAAACTCCCGTACTAGAGCAGCACTGTAACTACCAGGATGAGTGCAGAAGTTGCCCCATTTAAGAAGCTTGATGGTAGTGAATTTGTTTTCCAGGCTTCTTCTCTTGGGAAAGTACAATCCCATATTTTGGATAGATACTTCGTTTGAGGATGTGTTCCATGTACCGTTCTTCTGCTATTCTAATTTGGAACACTTCATACTCAGTGTTCTCTTCTTGGGTAGTAGGTTCCTCAGATTGAGGGTTTGAAGCTGAGCTTTGAGTGTCTTTTATAGAGGATTCCATAGAAATTTTGTGAGCAACTCTAGTCTTGGCCATGAGAGAGAGAAAAAGGAAACAAAAAAGAAAGATTTTTGTAGAAAAATTTGATCTTTGAAGCTTCAAAGATGAAGAAATCAGAGAAAACTAAGTGAAAATGTTAGTGAATACCAGAGTTGTTAAATAAAGATGAATAAAAGAGGGAAATGAAAGGTCGCGATATGTATCGTTTGATGCGATGAGAATTAACGGTCTGATTGTGGCACATAATCACACCTGCTCCCTGCATCTCCCGCCCTCACCAACGAAGGGCTGTGATTTTAGGGTGATTAATCAGTGTAATAGAATTAATCGAATTGCCCCAAAATATCATGCACATCCTGTGTTGCCTTCTTGCCGTACAAGCCGTTGGCAGGAGATTTCATATAAGACAAAAGAGAATTTATTCTACAAAAAAGAAATTAAAGGAAATTAAAGATGAACAAAGAAAAGAAAAGGAAAACTAAATCTATATCTAATTAAAGTAATAAAAAGAAATATAAAATAAATTCAACCAATTTAATGGTCTAAACACTTTTAGCGTCAAGGTCACCAAAGTAGATTTTGAGTCTTTGTCCATTGACTTTGAATGAGATCCTTTTTTAGTATCCTTGATTGTGACTGTACCATGTGTAAATACTTCTACAACTTTGAAAGGTCCCGACCATTGTGATCGCAATTTACCTGGGTGCAACTTTAGTCTTGAATTGAATAGCAAAACCAATTTTCCAACTTAAAATTGTCGCTGCAATATGATCTAGTCATGCCAGCGTTTGCCCTTGTCCTTGTAAATAGAGGCATTTTCATAAGCATTGAGGTGAATTTCTTCTAATTCAGTAATGTCCAGCAATTGTTTCTTCCTTGCAGCCTCATAATCAAGATTAACCTACTTTCGAGCCCACAAAGCCTCGTGTTCTAGCTCAATAGGCAAATGACAAGATTTTCCAAAGACATGTTGATACGGTGACATTCCCAATGGAGTTTTGTACATAGTACGAATATCCCACAATGCATCATCTAAATGCAAGGACCAGTATTTCCTAGTGGTATTTACCACTTTTTCCAAGATGTTTTTAATGGCCCAGTTAGAGATCTCCACTTGTCCATTGAACTAGGGATGATACGCTGTGGCCAGTTTATAATTTACTCTATAACGTTTCAACGCAACAGCCACCTAGCTGCAATGGAAATGCTTTCCCTATCACTGATTATGCTCTTGGTGTTCCAAAATGGGTCAGTATATGCTTGTGAAAAAACTTTAGGACCGTTTTGGCATCATTTTAGGCACATCTATAGCCTTTATCCACTTAGAAACATAGTCCACAACGACTAGAATATATAAGTTGCCAAAAAAATTCGGAAAAGGACCCATAAAATCCAATCCCGAAACATCTAATAGCTCAATTTCTATTATTGGTTGCTATGGCATCTCATTTTGTCTAGATATTGACCCTGTGCGCTGATAACGATCACAGCGTTGGGTAAATTCATGGGCATCTCTAAATAATGACAGCCAGTAAAATCCAAATTGAAGGACTTTTTTAACCATTCTCATGCCCCCAAAATGCCCTCCATATGGAGCATTGTGACAATGCTGTAATATCAATGTCATTTCTTATTCAGGGAAACAACGCCAAATAATATTATCATTGTAAAACTTGAACAAGTAAGGTTCATTCCAATGATATTTCGTTGCATTTTGAAGAAATCGTGCCTTTTTATGCCAGTTACACCCAAAGAGGTTTTTCCACATACAAATTTAGTATACCACGATGTTGTGTCCACAATAAAAAGTTTTTCATCAGGGAATGCATCGATAATTTGCAATTTATTTCTATCTTGCTGCCTGCTTCCAACCTCGAAAGATGATCGGTAACTTGATTCTCTAACCCTTTTCAGGTCTTTTATCTCAATATCAAATTCTTGTAGTAATAAAATCCATCGGATCAATCTTGATTTTGCAAAAAGGTATCTCACGGTAAATATGTATCTTAAGGCAGAATAATCAGTAAAAACTGTAATTTTTGCACCAACAAGATAAGAACAAAACTTATCAAAAGCAAAAATTACTACTAATAACTCTTTCTCAGTAACAGTGTAAATAATTTGAGCTTCAGCTAGAGTTTTACTAGCATAGTAGATTGTATGAAATACCTTATCTCTTCTTTTCCCTAACACTGCTCCCACAGATAAATCATTGGCATCGCACATTAGTTCAAACGGTTTATCTCAGTTGGGTGTAACGACGATCGATGCATTCACAAGCTGCTTTTTAATTTTATTGAATGCATCTAGACATGCATCATCAAAGACAATTTTTTTGTTATGCTCCAACAATAAGCATAGAGGTTTTGTGATCTTCGAAAAATCACGAATGAATCTTCTATGGAATCCAGCATGGTCTAGAAAATTTCGAATGCCCTTAACATTAGTCGGTGGTGGCAATTTTTCAATTACATCTACTTTGACTTTATCAACTTCAATTTCTACTTTAGATATCCGGTGACCCAACACAATCCCCCCGATGACCATAAAATCACATTTCTCCCAATTTAGAACAAGATTAGTGTCTTCACATTGCTGCAATATTTTCTCCATATTATCGACACAATGGTCGAAGTTATCCTCATAATCGAAAAATCATCCATAAAGATTTCAAGGGAATTATCAATCATATCTGAAAATATTGCCATCATGCACCTTTGAAATGTGGCTAGTGCATTGCAAAGACCAAAAGTCAGCGACAAAAAGCAAATGTCCCGAATGGGCATGTAAAAATAGTCTTTTCCTAGTCATTGGGTGCAATAGCAATTTAATTGTAGCCAAAATATTGTAACATCTCGGAAAACGGGCTAGAATATTCGGGTGAATTATCGAAAACATGTTAGAATTTTTTGTTAGGCTTTAGATAATTAATTAATTTCAGAAAATAATTTGGGTTGATTAAATTAGTTTCCAATAAATTTATCGTGACAAATATTTTTAGGAAATATATTCGATGGGTTTATTATAGGATGAAATTTAGTTTTGAGTAATTCTTAAATGGGTCAATCTAATATTAAATTAAAATATGACTATTTTACAATAGTTGTAAAATGTTAGTGATGTCAATATTGTAAAAAGGAATTAAAGTAATATTTTATTGGGATTATTAAACCAATTATTAATATATCTTTTCCCTCACATTTTTAACAAAAGAAGATAACTGTTATTATTTTCCCAAAGATGAGAAAAACATATCTATCTTTTCTCTCATTTTCTCTCTTGAATTTGGCAAACAAAATTTAAAGAACATCGATTTTTCTTCTTGATTTTCATCCCACTTATATCCTAAATGATTATTAATCATCAATCTAGCAAGAGCTAGAAGTCTGCATCAAATCTACTTGGATTTCACGTTCAATTAGAGGATGATGATTTCAACTTCCATTTTTCCTATCAATTGGGTAAGCTTTTGATTATTAAAGATTTTCTAATTGTTTTTTATTGATTATCTATCATTTATAGTGGAGTTTATGAATTAAAATGAATTTAATTTGAGTTATAAGGTTTCGTGGATGATAAATGGTGATTGTGATTTGATAGATAAAATCAAGATGTTTTGATTGGATTGATAGTTAATTTTATGGTAAGATGAATTTAATATCAATTCTTATGAAATTGATTCCCGAATTAATCTAATTGGTTAAATTTAGATTTAGATTCTTGAATGGGTTGTTTAGTAGAATAGTTGATTGAATTATTGGATCACTTATTGGTATGCATCGCATGTGTTCGATGAATGTCTCGTAAGGAATTGTTAAGTTGGAAAAAAAAGGGATCGAATGGCCTGAGGCTGGGCAGTGGCACTGCGGTGAATCCTTGTACGAGATTTTTGATTCGTACCTTGTCTACTACTGTAAATCCACAATGTAATTAATATTTGGTTGATAAAAAATATGAAAATAATTAAAATGGGAAAAGGGGAATGGGAACAGAGCAGTGGCGTTAATTAAAGAAAGGGGATTTAAAGGGTTAAAGGCAATGTGAGAATAGTGTGTTTTCGTACATGGTGTTGTGTTGCGAATGATAAGGGTTTTGAATGTCGTGGGGTATTTTAATAAAGTGGTTACCTTGGTGTGGTTCTATCGATATTAACCCTTGCAGTTTCTTATAGAAGATGGCAAGTGTTTGGAAGATTTTCGGTTAGGCGTCGAGGCGTTGACGTCGAGGCATTAGCATCAAGACGATTGCAAGTTGGTGACTGCAAATGTATTTTGGTACTATAAAGAGGTTTGAATTATGACTTTGGGGGGTTTAGTTAAAGCCTATCAAGCTTAGCTAAGCTCGGAAGTAGGCTTTCTCTATTTTCGCCTTTTGAATATTGGTTTGATATGAGATTTTATTTGCATGTTTTGGTTGAAAAACATGGATTAATTTACTTACTATTTTATGCATTATTTAAAAGATATGCAATGAGTTATCAAATATGAGGAAGCTTAAGTGCATTGTGAAATGGTTCCTAAGTGGAATGTGTTGTTGCCTTGGGCAATGTGTTTTGCACATGGAAAATGTTTTGTTAATTGCATACGGAAAAATAATAAGTAAATGTGTATAAAAGTGTATATTGGCTATGTGACAAATGGAAATAAAGTATCGGATATAGTTGGCATGCCATAGGGTTTAAAGTTCACTATAATATGTAAGTCGATCGCGCCATGGTCCTTGAGGAAAGCAGTTTAACTATGCTACTCGGGCTGTTGGATTATCACTTGTGGTATGCGGTTTAACTAGGCTACCCAAGGTGATGCTATTCTTAGGTTTCTTGCAATAGAGGCGAGCCTATTGATGTGTAATAGAGGTGAGCTTATCACGATGGGGTAGAGGTGAGCATATCCCAGGCCGAAGTGAGATTTGGTGGAGGTAGTACCACCGAGAAATCAGTATATCTGAGGTGGTTCTATAAAGGAACAATGATTTATTGAGAGTCGCACTAATTGCCAATATATGTGAATCAAAATGGAAAGCTATTTTGCATATGGTTGTTATGCATGTTATGTTTTCAAAAGAAGTGAGCAAATTGTGTTGGCTTTACACTTATATCTTACTTTACAATGAAAGCATGGTTTATGCCGGAAGATATGATGCTTATGATTTGATCAAGCATGTTTTATTTAAATGTCTTGAGATTGAAAAGATTGTTATGAAAGCATGAAGTATATGTTTTGAATAAACATGTTTTATTTAAATGCTTTGGAAATGCCGTGTTTGCCCTGCTTTAATATGGGTTTCTAATATCGGTTTTGATTTCGAAAATACGTTGACATTTTATCCTTTTTGAGCGCACTCGCTAGGTATTATGTGCTTATGCTCTCTTTCCTTTCGTCAATGCAGTGAATTAGGTGAGTGTGGGGTTGTGGCTGGAGGCAAGAAGTGATTCCAAGACAAGCATTCCAAAGAGTATGTTTTATTGTGTTATCACTATTTGTAATAAGGCTATGTAGGTTTAATCGTTGGGATGTTATTTTATATAAGGGTTGATTATATGGTTGGAGTTATATTATGTTGGGTGATGACATTATTTAATGTGTACGGTGCTGGTTGTATTTAATGCTAAGCACATTTCATGGTTATGATCTAATGATTTAAAATGGTTTAAATAATGATTGGATTGATTGCTTGAGTGCTAAGTGTACACTTGGTAATGTGATTCTATTTCTTAGATGATCTATAGCCTATGTTTGAGGTCTTGACCATTTGATGCTTTTGGATAATGCTTTATATTGTTTATTTGAGTCTACTAGTTTAATGATGGTTTAAAATTAGAAGTATGTCAATGTTATTTGTAAGTATTTTGGATATGCTCGGTTTGGGATTTGAATCCCTAAGATGCAACTTAGCACAGCCTGTATCGGTACACTTGGTGCCGGTATTTTGTACCGATTCCAATATTTGCTTTGATGTTAGCTGGATCAGGGTCATTTTAGTGACCAGTAATGAATATGAGTACTAGTAAATTGGACCGGGTTTCAATACGCCTAGCCAAGTACCTGTATGCCCTATTGTGTACCGATTCCAATATTTGCTTTGATATTAGCTTGTACTAGTATAGTATCCCGTGTACTAGTACGGTTGGTGGTTAACTAGGTTAATGGGTTTTACCAAGTTTAGATTCTTTGTATTTTTGGTCACCGTATGTTGTTGCATCAATTGAATAAGTAAACGATGTCCGTTTGACCTGAGATGTTGCAAGCATGCTCATAGTGTAGCTAATGCCAGTATTATACTTTTAGAAACGTATTAGTCCCTTTATTTTTGCAATTTTATGATTTAGTCCTTAATTTTGTAATTTTCTTAATTTGATGCTTATTTGTTATCTGTTGGAGCTAAATTTGACACGCTAGAATGAAATATGATTAATTAAGTATTAATGACCTAAAACTTGTGTAATTCCCTATTATAATGACCTGGATTTTTGAGTCAACGATGGAAGTTAACTTGAGTCTTGGACTGACACGTCGAGTAGATGTTTGGAACTTATCGGGCCGAGATGTTGGGCTTTGTGGACTTCCATATGTTGTTGGGCTTGGGTGTTGGGTTTTGGATTAGTTGGAGTGAAAGATATGTGAGGGAAATTAGGTAATTCACCCTCAAGAGGGGAAAATGCTGATGCCTCATTGAAAGGGGTTGCCATTTTGGAAGACGGGTGAAGCCACCCTTGTCCTCATCCCTTTCTCTATCCATCTTCTTCAAATTCCTATCCCAAACCCAAAGTAAAAGAGGGAAGCTTGTTATTTTAGAGTGTGAATCTCAGATTTGTGATCAAAAGAAGTTTAATCACCATACAACGATCGATCTTTCAAGGTGAATATCCCCAAAGTTGGTAGAGGTTGGAATTGAAACTTGGAGCAAAGGAGAGAAGTGGCAAAAGCTTGGTGAGAGCTTCATTCTGAGACCTTCTTGCTTAAGGTCAGTACATTTCTGACTCATTCATTTCATGAGGATCCTAAAATGGTTGCTTTGTGTGATTTATGGTTTTGGGTTGCAAAGTTAAGGTTTACAAGCTTTAAATGCCTTTAATGGCAAATCAAGAATCAAGTGTTTTTAATGTGTAAAATTGGTAGTAAACCACCTAATATACCTTAAATAACATGTAGGAATATTTTGGGGCTTAACTATTTAGGTTAATGGCTAGGATTATGAAATCTTGAGCTCTAGATTTTGAAATCTAGGCTCGCGTATCGGTACAGGGTGGTTCGTAAAGGTACGCTAGTGTAACACCCTAATTTTGGGCTTAGCGGTTTTGAGGTTTATTAGACAGTTCGGTGGGCTGGGTTAGAGATTCGAGTCGGATTCAAGACCGAAATGCGACTTTTGAAAACTGTTTTAAAGTGACTAAAATCAAAAGGGTCAAATCCTTAGAATCCTTAAGGAGCTAATCTACCAAGTGTTTGGTGGTGGTTTCTCTCTCCAATTAAAACATTTTAAACATGTGTTTTAAAAGGGTGTTATTAAGGATTAAATATCTTAGTTATTAGCTTTTAAAAGAAATTTACGTAACTCTTTCCTAAACCTTTTCTCTCAACTTCTTTTCTTCCAAACGCTCATAATTTCATCAAAATCCAGAGTTAATGAACTCTTTTCACTCAGATTATTGATTTTAATTTGATTTCTTAACTTTGTATTGCAAAATCTCAATAGAATTTTATGTTTTCTTAGCTTTAAATAAGCCAATTGAGGGAGAAATCACATAACAGGGGTAAGGTCCATAATCTCCTCTATTAAATGGTTCTTTATTGATATTCCCAAGTATTTGATCCTTGATTTATAAGTTGTAATGTGATTTTAATGTTTAATTGAGTTATTTTGGAAATATTGATGAAACAAGGTGATTTTCAAAGTGGATCTGATTTCCAGTATTTGAGATTGATTTAATATAGGTTTTAGATGTGTTTTGATGTTGATAAGTTTTTTTATCAAACGAATCCCGAAACTCTTGAATCTTTAATTATTTAGGTTGCTAGTTTTGAGTTATTATGGTGATAATCAAATTTAATCTTTGCTGGAGATAAAAGGATGTTAGGAAAGGCTTTTTGGATGTTATTAGATGTTGGTTGATGGCTTTAATTGTTGTTCTATGGCTGGGTTAAGTTTCATAAACGTTTGAGGATGATTTCGGTATGTTTCGGATAGTTTTTGAGTGCGCAAATTGGGAGTTGCGGGAGATTGCTGTTAGGCAATGGTTTGAATGTATTTTAATGCATTTGTCCTCTGGTTTTATGTGTTTAAAACAAGGGATAATCAAGGCGACGAAGATTGACGTTGTTTGGTTGCTTATCGGGAACTTGTTTCGCGTTGGCAAGGAAGACGAGGCGTATCGGTGAGTGAAAACTGGTTTAAAATGCTTTACAAAGATTTTTAAAGGTTGTTGGGAGTTTAGGGTAAGTGTGAGACACTTACCTAATCTCGAAAGTAAGTTTCCCTTATTTTGCTCTTGAATATCGGTTTAGATATGAGCATGTTGTTTGCATGTTTTGGTAATAAACATGGTATGATTTACTTACTGGTAATGCATGATTTTGAGTACATATGCAGGGGTTTGAAAGTATATTAAATGCTATTGAGCAATGGTTTTCATTCCGGTTGGGAATGGTCTTATTGCATTGGCAATCAGATTTGCATATGTGGTAGTTTATGAAATGCATTGTAAAACACTAAGTAAATGGTTTTGTAAATGATATATTGGCTATATGACAAGATGAGAAAACAATCGGATATAGTTGGCATGCCATAGGATTAAAAGTGCACTATAATATATAAACAAAATTGATCGTGGCCAGGGGTCCTTAAGGTATGGCGGTGTAACGAGGCCACTCGGACTGTTGGGGACCTCATTTGGGACTTGCGGATTAACTAGGCAACCCAAATTGATGGTGATCTTGTGGATTAACTAGGCAAGGTCGGTATACTTGCGGTTTAACTAGGCAAGGGTGAGATCTCGTGGTTTAACTAGGCGAGGGTGACAAATCTTGTGGTTTAACTAGGCAAGGTTTAGGATATCATGTGGTTTAACTAGGCATGGTATGAGAGATCCGTGTATCTGATATGTGTATAGGGTAGAGGTAGTCTATCCGGGTCACTATAAATGCCAATATATGTGGAAGTTCATGTGTTTGAACCTTGTACATAATGCTTTGGGATTTAAGCATGGTTTGGTTAAAATGCTTTGGGATTTAAGCATGGATTGTATATGATGTTATTTAAAGGTTATTATGTTTTGGCTCGGTTGGAATCATGGAAAAATGCTTAGGTTGTAAGCATGTTTTGGGAAAAGCAAGCATGTGGTTTTTTAAATGGTTTTAATGCATCATTGATTATGAGCATCCTCACTAAGCATGTGTACTTACGCTCTCTTCTTCCTAATGATGCAGAGCATTAAAGTTTAGGGCAGCTAAGGCAAGGTTTGCAAGGATCCAAGAGACAAACTACTTTTGAGTATGAACTCGGTTACGTTCTCGGTTAATAAGGCAATGTGTTCGCCATGGTTTTTGGGAGTTGTAAATCTATTGCTTGATGGTTCTTTAGAATGATTCTGTACTGGTTTTTGATGTTGGTTATATGTTGTTTAGCTTGATGTTGTTATTTGCCCATGGTTAAGGTTGAATGGATGTATAGGTATGCATCTAGAGTTTCCTTGTGGATTGCTATGTCGTGTTGGTTTGACCAAGTTTAGAATGCTATGTTAAGTGTGTTGACATATTGCTTATGTTGTGAATGGCGTAATTGTGCATTTTGGTATGTTTGGCAAAGGGGTTTAGGAAGCATGCATCTAGAGTGGTCCTTTGGAAGCTTGATGTTGTTTTGCTTACCTAATCTTGGCATAAATGTTAGATTATGTGTATTGAGGTGTTAATATGCATGTTTGAGAGTTGATAGGGGCCTATTGCATCTAGAGTTGTGTGAAAAACCAGCTAATCTTGACATTACAGGCCCAGCCGTACCGATACGCGAGAGACCGTATCGGTACGGCTAGGCAATTCTGGGTAAGGCATTTCGATACAGACAGAGGTGTTTTGGTACAGACAGTCAAACAAGGCCAGAATGTATTGTTGCGAGTAATAAGTGTTCCGCAATTGTGCAAGTATACACGTCGCAAGTTATAGTATAAAAGATATCGTCTCCACAGGGATTGGTGCCACTTCAAGAATCTAGTCTCTTGCACTATAAAAAGTAAAAAAAACAAATAGAAGATTATAGGAGTTTAACTAATAACTAAACTAGAAAGCAATAAAGTAAAAGAATAGATGAGATCAAATGAGAGAGATAGGCCAGGTTATCGCGAGTTGAGGTGTGATAGCCGATTGGATCTTATTGGTAAAAGAGTGCAAGGGCAACTCAGTTGCCATGGCAACTTGCACAACGGGGTTGTCTTGGCAACTAATCGATGGTTGCCTGGGCGACTAGTTGGGCAACTACTTGGGCGTCTGGGCAACAACCTTCAAGGTTCGATAGAGCGTTCTTCAGTGGTTTCTTCTTATCCCTAAGTCGAAACTCTAGCTACATGTGCATGTCTTGATAATACATCACTGCGTGAATCAAGGGTGAACAACAACCAATCTTGTGCTCTTCTTAGCCGTTAAAATCCTTAACTTATTCCTAAGCCGGATTAATCTTCACCATCAATAGATTGAATAAAGATAATATTCATTCGTTTCTTGAAACTAACTCTCCCGAAATTAGATAAATAGATGAAGTTACGAGATCCTCTCCTAATTCACTCGCAAACAAGAATAAGAACCAAGAATGAATAAACCTTGAATAGAAAAAGTGCAAACTCTTATTACCTAAACAAAATCCAATTGTTGCTCACAACCACAAGACACAATAACCTTATCCAAATAGATTTAGTTCATGGCTAGGTTCCAAAGAAACACAAGATAAAGAATTCCTAGCATGAACCTAATTGAACAAGAAAGAAAAAGATGAAGAATAGATGGAGCTTTGTCGAGATCTCCCCCTTGAAGCTTGTCAAAAATTCTCTCTACTCTCTCCCCCTTAGAGTTGACGGTATGGCCTCTAATTTATAGGGCTAGGTCAAAGTCCTTATTTGAGGAGGAAGTTAAGTTGGAGTTAAATTATCTTTAAAGAATATAATTCTTTATTATAATTATATTCCTTCTAGAACTTCTCCTATCTTCTTGGAATTTAATTCTTCTTTAACCTCTCCATGGAAATCAAACTCCTTTGGGATTTAGCTTTGCTCCACGTCATCTTGGGCTTGTCTAGTCATCAATTTCGACTACCATATCACCTTATTCTTTGTCGACAATTGCCCTAGCAACTGGCTCGGCGTCTCCTTCATGCATTACCCTGGCAACTAGCTCGGCATCTCCTTCATGCATTGCCCTGGCAACTAGCTCGGCATCTCCTTCGGCAAGTGATTCTGCACATACACACAAAACACACCAAAGCAACATCTTTTCCCACAAAAACAACCAAGTTATGCAATCAAGCTCAACGATGGAAGGAAACATGGATTAATGCATGAATGACTAATTATGTAACTAATATGAGCCTAAGTCTAACAATAATATGAGTAAAAAGGGTAAGAAAAATAGTAATTTTGAACACTTATCATACCCCCAAACTCGAACTATTGCTTGTCCTCAAGCAATGCAAACTAATAATTACATGCCAAGACTTCAATTTTCACAAACTTAGCTTTGAACTTGATTTCAATTCTCAGAACCGGGGCACAAAGTATGATTGGCTTTTCATTTTTTGGAAAACTTATGAGTTACTTGGAATCAAACTATAATGCTTGTGAGTGTGTGCGGAGTTGTGTGCAAGTTGATTTTTTGGATTATATGCAAACAAGAGGTATTCAAATTACTTCATTGGGTTCTTCTAACATGTTTTAACTAGAGCCGGTTTTGGGCACCTCTAGTGTTTTGTTTTTAGTTTTCTTAAGTTAATTAATTTATTCGACTAGAGCCGGTTTTGGGCACCTCTAGCGATCAATTTTTAGCACGTACTAGAGCCAATTTCGGGCACCTCTAGCAATCAAATTTTTAGCACATTCTAGAGCCAATTTCGGGCACCTCTAGCATTTATCCAATTTTTATTCTAATCCCCCAATTTTTTTAACTATCAACCTAAGTTCACTAGAATTCCTTAAATCAATCAAACCACAACAGTTTTCATCAAAATTTAGCATCATAGTAAAATTCTAAGTGTTTCCATTGTTATCCTAGAATAAAAATTCTATCAATTAAGTGCATTGGCAAAGTCATCATCGGATATTCATCAAATCTAGGCAATTCTTGTTCCAACTAAAGGCATGGTAAGCAATTTATGTATCCAAAATGCAATACTTAAGATGAATGCAACTAAAGGCATTGTCCTCAATGCATGCATTAAAGATAAAGAAAAATAAAATGCAAACGAGGACTTACTCCGAGAGTTCGTCGTCGTGGATGATTAGTTTCCTTTTGGTCGGTGTCTTGATTCTCTTGCTTGAACGCGATGGTTGTTTCCTTGTTGCCGATGGTTGAATCGATCCTCGTACGGGGTTGTCCTCATCGTCCTCTTCATCAATGTCATTGGCTTTTCGCTTGGAGGATTCAATTGGTGCGGTCTTTGTTGGTGCAATGGAGGACTCGTCTGAATCTGAAAAATCAGACAATGATTCCGTACGAGTTGATTCGGGCATAGGTGATTTACCTTTGGCTTTTGCAGTGGTTGCCGGGATGTCTTTAGCTTTGGTTGCCGTGGCATCTTCAGGGTTGGTTGCCGTGGCGACTGCTTCGTTGGTTGCCAGGGCAAGGATCTCGGCAGGAAAGATTGGGAATGACACGTGGCTGTCCGGGTACTTTTCTAGGATGACTTGGGTGATGGCATTGTTGTGCTCCTTCATGTACCGCATGAACATTAGTTGCCGGTCTTCAATTTACCTAAGGTGGTTCGCCAATGGTTGCAAGAGTGCTTCAAAGTGTCCCGGGGTTGATGGCCGAGTTGCCCAGGCATTAGGGATTGCCGAGGCGACAGGGGGTTTAATTAGGCTAAGTTGGAGGCTTTATATAAGCCTTAGATTTAGCCCATTAATTTCCTTGTTGAAGATGTTTTCCTTCTTGAATCAAAATTCCTCTTTATCTTGAACTCTTTTCCTACAATTCAAAGACAAATCAGATAAGGATTAAAATTAAAGATAAACTAATAAAAGAAAATAAATAAAGATGTATAAAGAAAATATTAAACTTAAAAAGATAAATATGAAAGAATGATGTAGTTTTAATCTTAAAGAAAATAAATCTATCCTAAAAAAACAAATAATCGACAATAATAAAATAAAAATAAAAATTAATTAGTTAAAAAAATAAAAAATAAAAATAAAAATAAAATAGAAATAAAAATAAAAATAAAAAATACAAATAAAATATCGAAAGGAGAGCATGCTCATGCATCTCCTAAGGTGACCACTTATTTGTTACGTTCCACATGGGCACCATTGTAGTGCTTCAATCTTTGTCCGTTAACTTTGAATTCATGTTTGTCAGTGATGGACTTGATTATCACGACACCATGGGAGAATGGTTTGACAACTTCGAATGGTCCCGACCATCTTGATTTTAGCTTTCCCGGGAAAAGTTTTAGCCGAGAATTGAATAAGAGAACTAGTTGCCCTGGCGTGAATTGCCGCGACAATAGTTTCTTGTCATGCCATTGCTTTGTTATCTCCTTGTAGATTCGTGCATTGTTATAGGCGAGTGCACGAAATTCTTCTATCTCGTTGAGGTCCAACAAACACTTTTGTCCGGCACTTTCCCAATCCATATTCACGGTCTTGATTGCCCAATATGCCTTGTGTTCAATTTCCACCGGTAGATGGTACGTTTTGCCATAGACAAGTCAGAAGGGGGACATACCTAAGGGTGTTTTGAATGCAGTGCGATATGCCCAAAGTGCTTCATCTAGTCTTAATGACCAATCCTTCCTAGAGGGATTTACAACTTTATCGAGTATACCCTTCAATTCCCGGTTGGAAATTTCTGCTTGCCCATTGGTTTATGGGTGATATGCCGTGCCAATTTTGTGTGATACGCCGAAGCGTTGCAACATCTTGGAAATAAATCTGTTCTCAAAATGCTTGCCTTCGTCACTGATAATTGCTCTCGGCATCCCAAACCGTGTAAATATGTTTTTCTGCAAGAATCGTTGCACGATCTTGGAATCCTTGTTGGGAACTGCAGTTGCCTCAACCCATTTAGACACGTAGTCGATGACAAGTAGAATGTAGAGGTTGCCGAATGAAGATGGGAAAGGTCCCATAAAATCGATCCCCCATACATCAAACAATTCCACCTCGATGATGTTTTGGAGCGGCATCTCATGTCGTCTAGAGCCCGTCCTCTGGCAACGATCACATTGCTTGTAAAAGTCTTGGGATCTTTGTACAATGTTGGCCAATACAAACTGGATTGCAAAACTTTGGCCGCGATACGAGTTCCTCCAAAATGTCCTCCATCGGGTGAAGAATGGCATTGCCGAAGTACATTCTGCTGCTCCTCTTCAGGGACACATTGGCGTATAACTTGATCTGTACATTGTTTAAACAAAAGAGGCTCTCCCAAAAGTAATGCTTAGCATCATGGCGGAACTGCTTCTTCCCTTGGTGAGTAAGACCATAAGGTAAAATACCACAAACAAGGAAATTAACTAAATCTGCATACCAGGGTATTGCCGAGGCATGTTCTGCTGTGGCGACTGCTCCCAAAATTACCGAGGCGTATGCGTCTAAGGTTGCCGAGGCGTGCACGTCAAGGGCTGTCAAGGCGTCGAGGGTTGCCGAGTCATGCGCATCCATGGTTGTCGAGGCGTCGAGGGTTACCGAGGCAACTAAAAGTTGCTCATCCGGGAATGCATCGCATATCTCTAGATCCGCATCCTCCTCCCTATTGCGTTCTAAACGTGATAAGTGATCGGCCACTTGATTTTCTGTTCCTTTCCTGTCCTTAATTTCAATATCAAATTCTTGTAAAAGTAATATCCAACGAATCAAACAAGTTTTGGCATCCTTTTTAGCAAATAGATGTTTGACTGCCGAATGGTCCGTATGAACAATTACCTTTGTACCAATCAAATAGGATCGAAACTTGTCAAATGCGAAAACTACAGCTAGTAACTCTTTCTCCGTTGTTGTGTAATTCATTTGAGCACTATTAAGAGTTTTACTAGCATAGTATATCACATGAAAGGTCTTACCTGTGCGTTGGCCTAGGATTGCTCCTACCGCAAAAATCACTTGCATCACACATGAGCTCAAAAGGTAGCGTCCAATCTAGTGGAACAACAATGGGTGGCGAGGCAAGCTTTTCCTTTAGGGTTTCGAATGCTTGGGTGCAATAATCATCAAAATCGAAGACTTTATCCTGTTTAAGCAAATTGCACAAGGGTTTAGTGATTTTAGAAAAATTATGAATGAACCTCCTGTAAAAACCTGCATGTCCAAGAAAGCTTCAAATTCCTTTAACCGAACTTGGTTGGGGTAATATCTCGATCACGTCCACCTTGGCTTTTCTACTTCAATTCCCTTGGATGAAATCTTGTGGCCGAGCACTATTCCTTCATCTACCATAAAATGGTATTTCTCCCAATTAAGGACTAAATCAGTTTCTTCACATCTTGCCAAGACATTCTCTAAATTGTCAAGGCAGTTGTCGAAGTCATTACCAAAAACGGAAAAATCTTCCATGAAGATCTCAAGGAAGTCTCTGACCATGTCTAAAAAGAGTGCCATCATGCATCTTTGGAAGGTTGTTTGGGCGTTACATAATCCGAACGGCATCCTTCGGAAAGCATAAGTACCGTATGGGCATGTGAAGGTTGTCTTTTCTTGATCTTCTGGTGCTATGGCAATTTGATTGTAACCTGAATAACCATCAAGAAAACAATAAAAGGGTTTACCTGCAAGACGGTCAAGCATTTGATCAATAAAGGGTAATGGGAAGTGATCTTTCCTAGTGGCTTTGTTTAGCTTTCGATAACCCATACAAACCCTCCAACCGGTCACGGTCCTGGTTGGAATGAGTTCATTGTTTTCATTACTTACAACCGTTATACCTCCCTTTTTCGGTACACATTGTACCAGAATTACCCTTGTACTATCAGAGATAGGGTATATAATGCCGGCATACGCCACTTGATGATTTCTTTCATTACCACCCCTTTCATGGCATGATTCAGTCTCCTCTGGGCCTCAATTGAAGGTTTGTGATCATCTTCCAACAAAATTTTGTGTATGCACACTGCTGGGCTAATTCCCTTCAGGTCGGCAATTGTCCACCCTATTGCCTTCTTGTGTAGCATCAACATTTTGATCACTTTTTTTTCCTGCTCAGGCTGTAACTTAGAATAAATAATTATAGGCAATGTATTATCGGTTCCTAAGTATGAATATTTTAGTTGCTCTGGAAACTGTTTCAACTCAAGAATCGGTGGTTGTTCAATAGAGGGCTTTTCGAGCTTACCTTCCTTACTTGAGTAATCTAGTGGTTCAAAGTATGTACCTGATCGATTGACTAGCCAATTTTCCTCTTCTTGTTGTTCCTCATTGACCGGTTCTTCATACTCCTCAAGTTCCTCTTGATCGGCAATGTAGTTGCCGAGGCAACTAAATTCCTTGTCGAAGTTAAACTCTGTTGTGGCATGAAGAAGTTAGCATTCTTCTGGATCATCGGCCTGCCTTAGTGTTTGGTACACATTTAGTTTAACTTGCTGGTCATTCACCCTCATTTTGAGTTCTCCCTTTTCAACATCAATCAAGGTTCTCCCTGTTGCTAGGAATGGTCTCCCGAGAATGATAGGTGCATGCTCATCTGCTTCACAATCCAAAATAATAAAGTCAGCGGGAAAAATAAATTTATCAACTTTTACCAGCATGTCTTCAATTTTTCCCTCTGGATGCACATAGGATATGTCGGCTAGCTGTAGCATAACTGTTGTAGGTCTTGCCTTCCCGATTCCTAGTTTCTGGAAAACCGATTTAGGCATCAAGTTTATGCTAGACCCAAGGTCACATAATGCTTTCCCAACATAGTGGTTTCCAATAGAACAAGGTATTGTGAAACTTCCGGGATCCTTCAACTTGGGTGGCATACGATTGTGCAACATGGCCATGTATCCCTCTGTTGCGGCAACTGTTTCAAAATCTCCTAGCCTTGTTCTCTTGGACACAATGCCTTTAAGGAACTTGGCATAGTTCGGCATTTGTTCAATTGCTTCCACCAATGGCAGGTTGATGTGGACTTGCTTTAGGATATCAAGAAACTTTTTGAATTGATATTCTTGCTTTTTTCGCTTCAACCTTTGTGGGAATGGTGGTGGAAGTCGGATATCTTCGATCCTTTCATTGGTTTGGAACCTGATTGATGGCATTGCTGGGATAACTGGAGTTGCCGAGGCATTGTCAACTGGGGTTGCCGAGGCATGCTTATCGCAAGTTACCGAGGCATCCTTATCGCCGGTTGCTGAGGCATGCTTATTGCCGGTTGCCGCGGCAATTCTTGGTTCAGCATCTGAGGCTTTGCCGCTGGGTTCGTCTTGATCTTTTTGTGGAGTTTTGTTTGATGAGCGGGCTTGAGCCTCTTTAAGTTGTTGGCCACTTCTAGTGGTGATCGCCTTACATTGCTCATGGCTAGTTCCTCTTGCGACTTCAGTATCGCTAGGTAACCCTCCTTGCGGTCTAGTATTCAGGTTTTGAACAAATTGTCTGACTTGATTTTCCAATGATTTGATTGCCGCCTCTTGGTTTTGCAATCTCATCTCGGTCCTGTTAATAAAAGCATCAATTCTTTTTATGAAGTTACTATTCTCAGACATATAAGATTCAGTTTTCAACATAAAAGCATTGAGAGAATTTTCCAAAGAACTAGATGTTGTCGGTTGTTGCTGCGGTAACTATTACTATGGCATATTCTGTTGGAATCCCGATGCTTGTGCATTCTGATTGTTCTGGTTTAGAGCATTGTTGGGATTACTCCAAGAAAAATTCGGGTGCTTCTTCCAAGCCAGATTATATGTATTGGACATCACATTGTTGTTCCGGTTGTAATTCCCCACATAGAAGCTGGATTCTAGATTCTGCATACATTCAGAAGAATCATGGTTACCACCACATAACTCACAAAAGGAATCCATTACCTTGACCTCATGTGTGTTGTTTGGTTTCTGCATGTTCTGGACCATCTTGGTTAAGGTAGCCAATTGTGCCGAAATTGTGTCTGATGATCCTAGTTCATGTATTGTGGCTTGGCGTCTAACTCTTCCTCTTCTAGTAGAGGGGAATTGATAATCATTTTTGGCCAGCCTGTTTAGAATTTGCATTGCTTCCTCCGGTGACTTATCTAGGAGTATGCCGTTTGCCAAGGCGTCTAGCATCATCCTTGTTGGTGTATTCACGGCGTTGTAAAACATTGTTACTTGTGTCCACACTAGGAATCTGTGTAGGGGGCATTTTTGTAGAAGTTCTCTGTATCGCTCCCAAGCCTTGTACATGGTTTCATCATCTACCTACCGAAAAGAAGTAATATCGTTACGAAGCTTATCAGTCAAATTTATAGGATTAAACCGAGCAAGGAAATCACGACAAAGATCAGTCCAAGATCCTATTGATCCGGCATGAATGCTATTCAACCATGTTTTTGCCCTATCCCTCAGTGAATAGGGGAATAATCTTAATCGTAAAAATCGGGGATGACTCTGCGTATTTTGAACGAGTTGCAAATCTTGAGGGAAGATTTAAGATGTTGTAATGCATCTTCAGTTGCTGAGCTGCCAAATTGACCAATTGTGTTGATCATATTAAACATCACCAATTTCAACTCAAAGTGGTCGGCTTCAATTTCAGGTGCGACAACTCCTGGATTGAGTCCATCAGGATCTTCTTCAAGATAGTCTCGAATAGTTTTGTTTCATTTAAGAATCACTCCTCCTCCTGTTGGAACATCTTGATTCATATTGCCGTCTTGATTAGCCATTGCTACTCTTAACCTTCGTCTAAGTCTTTGTAAGGTTCGTTCTATTTCTGGATCAAAGGGATATTCTAGTGTAATCGGTCTCGCCCTGGTCATATACCAATGCAAAACCAAAGTTTGTTAGCCCTTTGAATCTTAAACAAGAAAAATAAAAATAAAGTGCAAGAAAATAAAAGCAAAGTCGCTATTGACAATCCCCGACAAGGCGCCAAAATAAAAGCCAAGTCGCTATTGCCAATCCTTAATTGTGCAAGTATACACGTCGCAAGTTATAGTATAAAAGATATCGTCTCCACAGGGATTGGTGCCACTTCAAGAATCTAGTCTCTTGCACTGTAAAAAGTAAAAACACAAATAGAAGATTATAAGAGTTTAACTAATAACTAAACTAGAAAGCAATAAAGTAAAAGAATATATGAGATCAAATGAGAGAGATAGGCCAGGTTATCGTGAGTTGAGGTGTGATAGCCGATTGGATCGTCTTGGTAAAAGAGTGCAAGGGCAACTCAGTTGCCGTGGCAACTTGCACAACGGGGTTGCCTTGCCAACTAATCGATGGTTGTCTGGGCGACTAGTTGGGAAACTACTTGGGCGTCTGGGCAGCAACCTTCAAGGTTCGGCAGAGAGTTCTTCAATGGTTTCTTCTTATCCCTAAGTCGAAACTCTAGCTACTTGTGCATGCCTTGATAATACATCCCTACGTGAATCAAGGGTGAACAACAACCAATCTTGCGCTCTTCTTAGCCGCTGAAATCCTTAACTTATTCCTAAGCCGGATTAATCTTCACCATCAATAGATTGAATAAAGATCATATTCATTCGTTTCTTGAATCTAACTCTCCCGATATTAGATAAATAGATGAAGTTACGAGATCCATTCCCAATTCACTCGCAAACAAGAATAAGAACCAAGAATGAATAAACCTTGAATAGAAAAGTGCAAACTCTTATTACCTAAACAAAATCCAATTGTTTCTCACAACAACAAGACACAATAACCTTAGCCAAATAGATTTAGTTCATGGCTAGGTTCCAAAGAAAAACAAGATAAAGAATTCCTAGCATGAACCTAATTGAACAAGAAAGAAAAAGATGAATAATGGATGGAGCTTTGTCGAGATCTCCCCCTTGAAGCTTGTCAAAAATTCTCTCTACTCTCTCCCCCTTGGAGTTGACGACATGGCCTCTAATTTATAGGGCTAGGTCAAAGTCCTTCTTTTAGGAGGAAGTTAAGTTGGAAATAAATTATCTTTAAAGAATATAATTCTTTACTATAATTATATTCCTTCTAGAACTTCTCCTATCTTCTTGGAATTTAATTCTTCTTTAACCTCTTCACGGAAATCAAACTCCTTTGGAATTTAGCTTTGCTCCGCGTCATCTTGGGCTTGTCTAGTCATCAATTTTGACTACCATATCACCTTATTCTTTGTCAACAATTGCCCTGGCAACTGGCTCGGCGTCTCCTTCATGCATTGCCCTGGCAGCTAGCTCAGCATCTCCATCATGCATTGCCCTAGCAACTAGCTCTGCATCTCCTTTGGCATGTGATTCTGCACATACACACAAAACACACCAAAGCAGCATCTTTTCCCACAAAACAACCAAGTTATGCAATCAAGCTCAACGATGGAAGGAAACATGGATTAATGCATGAATGGCTAATTATGTAACTAATATGAGCCTAAGTCTAACAATAATATGAGTAAAAAGGGTAAGAAAAATAGTACTTTTGAACACTTATCATGTATCGATACGAGCAAGGGTGTTTTCTTTACGCTTAGTGGTCACTAGAATTTTACTTTTTGGAGATGAAGTCGTGTACAGAAACACCAAGGGACCGTATCGGTACGAAGTGAAATAATTTTAAACCTTATTTTAAACTTGAGGTAGCGTACCGGTACGGCCTCACCATATCAAAACGATGTGTTCACAACCGTATCTATTCGGGTCTCAGCGTATCGATACGGATGTCATTAAATCTGTTAATGTCATAGAATGCCAATTTTGTTTTATTTCGTTTTAGTCTCTGATTCTTGTTTTGTCAATTATTTGAGCATGGATGATCGTCTGAAGCTGATTCTTGACATTTAAGCATGAAACGAACTTAATTAAAGTCTGGTAACTTTAAAATTGGAAAAGCCCTTTTATATTGCTGAATTTATAATTTGATCCCTAAAATTTGTGTTGTGTCCAATTGGATGTCGTTACGATGCCCGATTGAGATGAGTGCTCACCTATGGCCAGTATGATCATTTAGGAAAGCGTTAATGCATCTAGAAAGATAAAATGGAAAAAAATGGACGTGTTTTAGATTTAATCTTTTCGGTTTACTTCGGTAAACCTAATGTAGCTTGCTCGGACCGATCTTGCCACTATGCCGGGTCAAGGGGGTTACATTTGATGGTACCAGAACCAGTTTTGCAAAAGTTTGGGATGTTGTTGTTTGATTAGTTGATGTTGTTTGAACTGCACGGTGATTGTGTATATGTTCGGTGATTGTTTAATGTTTTGTTGGGGTATGTTGGGGAACACATTACCTATTACCGAGGATTTTAAATGCGTTTTAAAGTTGAATTGGATCCTTTACCTGATGCTAGCCTAACTCTAATGTGTTTTGATGCTTTTGTTAGCATGGCTCGGCGTGAGACACGATCTATGGCTAATACTACTGGGGTTGGGTAGAATAATGAGACAAAAGAGAATCTCCCTCATGTTTTACCTCTTCCTCCCCCAGTGGTTCTTCTAGTTGACAATGGAGCAGATGAAGCACCCCAGGTTCACCAAGTGTCAGTATGTGGTGATTTGACTTTGTTAGTTCAGGTGATAACGAGTACTTTTCAGGTAGCGATGGTTGGAGTGCATGCACATGCACCTGCTGTAGTGGAAAATCAAGGTTTACCCTTAGAGCGTTTGAGGAGTTTGGGAGGTGAGGAGTTTCAAGGTTTGAGCTCGAAGGCAGCCGAAGGTTGGCTAAAAAAGACGGTTCGCATCATGAATCAGATGGGATGTAACGAGAAACACAAGTTGGGTTGCACTGTATCTCTACTGCAGGGGGATGCATATCATTGGTGGGTGACCACAATTGCTGGCATTTCTGAGGCAGATGTTACTTGGGAGTTCTTTCGGAGATCTTTCAAGAGAAAGTATCTTGGTACCCAGTATTTGGGTATGAAGAAGCGCGAGTTTATGTCGCT
Organism: Hibiscus mutabilis; assembly: GCA_019671005.1. Taxonomy (NCBI): domain Eukaryota; kingdom Viridiplantae; phylum Streptophyta; class Magnoliopsida; order Malvales; family Malvaceae; genus Hibiscus; species Hibiscus mutabilis. The sequence continues at coordinate 12,495,548 of CM033733.1, forward strand.
ATCTCAAGGAGGCATGCCTATTGCTAAATACGAGGTAAAGTTTGTCTAGCTGAGTCAGTATGCTCTGAAGTTGGTTTCAGATGACCATCAGAGTTGTGATAGGTTTCGTTATGGTCTTGTTAAGGACATTAAGATGTACCTCCTGGCTACGGATTACACGAATTTCGATGTGTTGGTTAATCGGGCCAAGGATATTGAGCAGTCCTTGGGTGCACCAGTTCAGGCCACAGGTGTGAACTTGGGTAAAAGAGTGGTGGACTCTAGCTATTTTGGGAGGCAAGATAGGAGGTTCAGGGATAAGCGGCATAAGTCAGATCACAAGCGTGGTGGTGGAGTTGGCCAGGGTGCTCTGAGAGCTCGTGTTACACCAGAGTGTGAGCGATGCGGTAGGCGGCATGCGGGTATATGCTGGGGTAATGCTAGAGCTTGTTGGATTTGTTTTCATCTGATCACTTGAAGCGTGATTGTCCTCGGGCTGCGAGAGATGTACCATCACATGTTTTTGCACCTGCTAGGGGGCGAGGTCGTGGCAGGGGCAATTTTTAGAGACGCGAGGATGGTTAGAGGGGTATGGCTCTTGCTGTAGTGATGAGACCTGAAGGTGGTGGACCGGCATGGGTCTTTGCTCACCGTGAGGGTCGTAATGACACAGATATGATCGTAGGTACTTTTACTTTGTAATCCTTATCATTATTATCTTTGATTAATTCAGGGTCTACGCATTCATATATCTTGAGTTTGCTTAATGTTCCTGTTGAGATCTTAGATATTGGCATGTTAGTCACAAGTTCTTTTGGGGAGACTGTTATAACAAGAAGGAAGTACCGACGTTGTTCTTTAGTGGTGCAAGGACATGAGTTTGCCGCATATTTGATGGAATTGCCATTCCATGGTTTTGATATCATTTTGGGTATGGATTGGTTGAGTGAGCACAGAGCAGTTGTGGATTGTGAATCCAAGAGGATTTTCTTGAGGTTGGTCGACGATTATGAGGTTTTGGTGGTTGGCGAGAATGTTAAGTTTTTGTCTAATGTGGTTTCGGCTGTTAGAGCGGAGAAAATGATGTTTGATGGATGCCAAGCTTTTTTGGCTATTGTTATGAATGTTGAAGCCAAGGGTGTTTGAGTGCAGGACATTCAGACTACTTGCGACTTTCTTGAGGTTTTTCCTGAGGAGTTGTCGGGTTTAACTCCGGATAGAGAGGTGGAGTTTCATATTGAGACATATGAGGGTACAACATCGGTGTCCATTGCTCCTTATAGGATGGCACCAAAATAATTGAAGGAGTTGAAGTCACAGCTTTAGGAGTTGTTGGACCATGTGTTTATTCGACCAAGTCTTTCCCCGTAGGGTGCTCCTGTTCTCTTCGTGGAAAAATGATGGTACGATGCGTATGTGCATTGATTATCGTCAGTTAAACAAGTTGACGATAAAGAACAGGTACCCGTTTCTTCAAATCGATGACCTATTTGATCAGTTTCATGGGGCAATGGTGTTTTCAAAGATAGATTTAAGGTTGGGGTATTACCAGTTGAAGGTTAAGGATGTGGATGTGCATAAGACCGCGTTCCGTATGAGGTATAGGCATTATGAGTTTCTGGTCATGCCTTTCGGTTTGACAAATGCCCAGGCTGCGTTTATGGACATGATGAATAAAGTGCTCCATGAGTATCTTGATCAGTTCGTGGTGGTATTCATAGATGATATTCTCGTGTACTCCCGGACTGAGGAAGAGCATGTTCGACATTTGTGGATAATGTTGCAAGTGTTGAAGGATAATCAATTGTACGCTAAGTTGAGCAAGTGCGAGTTCTGGCTAAAGGAAGTAACATTCCTTGGTCATGTGGTTTCTGTGGAGGGTATTTGCGTTGATCTGCAGAAGATTGAGGCTATTCTCAATTGGAAGCCACCTAAGTCTGTATCAGAGGTGCGTAGTTTTCTTGGTTTGGCTGGTTATTATCACCGTTTTATTGAGGGGTTCCCGAGTATTGCAACACCGTTGACTAAGCTATTATAAAAGAATGTTCCTTATGCGTGGACGGAGAAGCAGTAGCACAGTTTTGAGAAGTTGAAGGAAGTTCTGACACATGCTCATGTGTTGATTCAACCTGAATCTGGAAAGGAGTTTGTGGTTTATAGTGATGCGTCGTATGTTGGCTTGGGTTGTGTGCTGATGCAGGATGGGAAGGTTGTGGCCTTTGCATCGAGGTAGTTGAAGGTTCATGAGCGTAATTATCCAACTGATGATTTGGAGCTTGCGGTCTTGGTTTTTGCTTTGAAAATTTGGCAACATTACCTCTATGGTGAGAAGTGTGTGATCTTTACGTATCACAAAAGCTTTAAATATCTGATGCCCCAGAAAGGTTTAAGTCTTATGCAACGTAGATGGTTGGATTTGCTTAAGGATTATGACTTGACCATTGAGTATCATCCTGGTAAAGCCAATGTAGTGGCAGATGCATTAAGTCGTATGGTTGCGGTTGAACTTCGAGCTATGTTTGCAAGGTTGAGTGTAACACGGGAGGGCGGTTTGTTGGCTGAACTTCAAGTTAAGCCTATGTTATCACAATTGATCAAAGCTAAGCAACCATATGATGATTTGTTGGTTGAACATGTTAAGGACACTGCAGAGGGTAATCTGACAGATTTTCATTTTGATGATGATGGAGTTTTGTGTTTCAAGGGTCGAATAGTGGTGCTGGATGATTCAGAGTCGAGGCACACTACAGTACTTTTGCTATGCATCCTGGTAGTGTTAAGATGTATCATGATTTGATGGAGACATACTACTGGTTGGGTTGAAAAGGATGTGGCTGAGTTTGTTTCCAAGTGCATGGTATGTCACCAGGTCAAGGTTGAACATCAATTTCCATCCGGGTTGTTGCAACCGCTGAAAATTTCAGAGTGGAAATGGGAGAGAATCACCATGGATTTTGTAATAGGTTTGCCGTTGACACCGGCTACGAAGGATTCGGTTTGGGTGATTGTTAACTGTTTCACAAAGTGTGCACATTTCCTGCCAGTGAATACAATGTACACCCTGGACAAGTTGGTAGATTTGTATATAGTGGAGATTGTGCGCTTGCATAGTGTACCTAAATCCATCATTTCAAATAGGGATTTGAGGTTTACGACAAGGTTTTGGAGGATTTTGCACTAGGCCTTGGGTTCGAGATTGAATATTAGCATTGCGTATCATCCTTAATCGGATGGGCAGTCTGAGCAGGTTATCCAGGTTTTGGAGGATATATTGAGATGTTGTATTATAGAGTTCCAGGGAACCTGGGAGAAGCATTTGCCTTTAGTTGAGTTTGCTTACAACAACAGTTATTAGGCAAGTATACAGATGGCTCCTTATGAGGCGTTATATGGCCAGAGATGTCATGCGCCTTTATGTTGGGCTGAGGTGGGGGGAAAAGCATGTTACCCTACCGGATGAGTTGAAAGACACAGACGGTAAGGTTAAGCTTGTATGCGGCCGGTGGAATATGGGATGGGCGATCGCGTATTCTTGAAAGTGTCACCATGGAAAAAGGTTATGAGATTCAGACGAAAGGGTAAGCTTAGTCCGAGTTTCATTAGACCATACGAGGTTATTAAGCGTGTGGGTCATGTGGCATATCGGTTGAGGTTGCCTCCCGAGTTGGAGAAAATTCATAATGTGTTCTATGTTTAGATGTTGAGGAGATATCGATCAGATCCATCGCATGTTATGCCGGTGGAGGATGTGGAGTTGAGGCCGGATCTATCTTTTGATGAGGAACCCGTAGAGATCCTCGATACCAAAAAGAAAGTTCTACGTGGTAAGACAATAGAGCTCGTGAAAGTTTTTTGGTGACATCCATGTGTTGAAGAAGCTACTTGGGAAAGCAAGGCTGACATGAAGGAGCAATTTCCGCATCTGTTTCCTCCAGGTAATTTCGAGGACAAAATTTCTTAAGTGGGGGAGATTTGTAATTCCCCAGCTTTGGGCTTAGTGGTTTTGAGGTTTATTAGACAATCTAGTGGGCCGGGTTAGACATTCGAGCCAGATTCGGGACTGTATAGTTTTTGGTAAAATAAAAATATGGAAAAATAGTTAAAAATCATCTTTTAATATATATTGATTTTTGGTGGAATCAATTTTAGAAAAAAGAATTTGGAAATATGACATTTTGGGTTAGTGACTAAATGACTTTTGAAAACTGTTTTAAAGTGACTAAAATCAAAAGGGTCCAAATCCTTAGAATCCTTAAGGAGCTAATCTACCAAGTGTTTGGTGGTTGTTTCTCTCTCCAATTAAAACATTTTAAACATGTGTTTTAAAATGGTGTTATTAAGGATTAAATATCTAAGTTAGTTATTAATTTTTAAAAGAAATTTACGTAACTTTTTCCTAAACCTTTTCTCTCAACTTCTTTTCTTCCAAACACTCTAAATTTAATCAAAATCCAAAGGTAAGGAACTCTTTTCACTCAGATTATTGAATTTAATTTGATTTCTTAACTTTGTTTTACAAAATCTCATTGGAATTTTATGTTTTCTTAGCTTTAAACAAGCCAATTGAGGGAGAAATCACATAACATGGGTAAGGTCCGTGATCTCCTCTGTTAAATGGTTCTTTATTGATATTCACAAGTATTTGATCCTTGATTTATAAGTTGTAATGTGATTTTAATGTTTTATCAATGTTTAATTGAGTTATTTTGGAAATATTGATGAAACAAGGTGATTTTCGAAATGGATCTGATTTCCAGTATTTGAGATTGATTTAATATAGGTTTTGGATGTGTTTTGATGTTGACAAGTTTTTTTATCAATAGAATCCCGAAACTCTTGAATCTCTAATTATTTAGGTTGCTAGTTTTGAGTTATTATGGTGATAATCAAGTTTAATCTTTGCTGGAGATAAAAGGATGTTAGGAAAGGGTTTTTGGATGTTATTAGATGTTGGTTGATGGCTTGAATTGTTGTTCTATGGCTGGGTTAAGTTTCAGAAACGTTTGAGGATGATTTCGATATGTTTCGGATAGTTTTTGAGTGGGCAAATTGGGAGTTGCGGGAGATTGCTATTAGGCAATGGTTTGAATGCATTTTATTGCATTTTTCCTCTAGTTTTATGTGTTTAAAACAGGGGATAATCAAGGCGACGAAGATTGACGTTGTTTGGTTGCTTACCGGGAACTTGTTTCGCGTTGGCAAGGAAGACGAGGCGTATCGGTGTATGGAAACTGGTTTAAAATGCTTTACAAAGGTTTGTAAAGGTTGTTGGGAGTTTAGGGTAAGTGTGAGACACTTACCTAAGCTCGAAAGTAAGTTTCCCTTATTTTGCTATTGAATATCGACTTAGATGTGAGCATGTTGTTTGTATGTTTTGGTGATAAACATGGTATGATTTACTTACTGGTAATGCATGATTTTGAGTACATATGTAGGGGTTTGAAAGTATATTAAATGCTATTGAGCATTGGTTTTCATTCTGGTTGGGAATGGTGTTATTGCATTGGCAATGAGATTTTCATATGTGGTGGATTGTGAAATGCATTGTAAAACAATAAGTAAATGGTTTTGTAAATGATATAGTGGTTATGTGACACGATGAGAAAATAATCGGATATAGTTGGAATGCCATAGGATTAAAAGTGCACTATAAAATATAAACAAAATCGATCGTGGTCATGGGTCCTTGAGGTATGGTGGCGTAACGAGGCCACTCGGACTGTTGGGGACCTTATTTGGGACTTGCAGATTAACTAGGCAACCCAAATTGATGGTGATCTTGCGGATTAACTAGGCAAGGTCGGTATACTTGTGGTTTAACTAGGCAAGGGCGAGATCTCATTGTTTAACTAGGTGAGGGTGACAAATCTTGCGGTTTAACTAGGAAAGATTTGGGTTATCATGCGGTTTAACTAGGCATGGTATGAGAGATCCGTGTATCCGATATTTCTTTAGGATAGAGGTAGTCTATCCGGGTCACTATAAATGCCAATATATATGGAAATTCATGTCTTTGAACCTTGTACATAATGCTTTGGGATTTAAGCATGGTTTGGTTAAAATGCTTTGGTATTTAAGCATGGATTGTATATGATGTTATTTAAAGGTTATTATGTTTTGGTTCAGTTGGAATCATGAAAAAATGCTTAGGTTGTAAGCATGTTTTGGGAAAAGCGAGCATGTGGTTTTTTTAAATGGTTTTAATGCATCATTGATTATGGGCATCCTCACTAAGCATGTGTGCTTACGCTATCTTTTTCCTAATGATGCAGAGTATTAAAGTTCGGGGCAGATAAGGCAACGTTTGCAAGGATCTAAGAGACAAACTACTTTTGAGTATGAACTCGGTTACGTTTTCGGTTAATAAGGCAATGTGTTCGCCATGGTTTTTGGGAGTTGTAAATCTGTTGCTTGATGGTTCTTTAGAATGATTCTATGCTGGTTTTTGATGTTGGTTATATGTTGTTTAGCTTGACGTTGTTATTTGCCCATGGTTGAGGTTGACTGGTTGTGTAGGTATGCATCTAGAGTTTCCTTGTAGATTGCTATGTCGTGTTGGTTTTACCAAGTTTAGTATGCTACGTTAAGTGTGTTGGCATGTTGCTTATGTTGTGAATGGCCTAATTGTGCATTTTGGTATGTTTGGCAAAGGGGTCTAGGAAGCATGCCTCTAGAGTGGTCCTTTGGAAGCTTGATGTTGTTTTGCTTGCCTAATTTTGGCATAAATGTTAGATTATGTGTATTGAGGTGTTGATATGCATGTTTGAGAGTTGATAGGGGCCTATTGCATCTAGAATTGTGCAAAAACCCAGCTAATCTTGACATTACAGGCCTAGGAGTACCGATACGCGAGGGACCATATCGGTACGACTCTGCAATTCTGGCAAAGCATTTCGGTACAGGAAAAGGTGTTTCGGTACAGACAGGAAAAAAAGGACATAGTGTATCGATACGAGTAGGGGCTTTTCGGTACGCCTAGTGGTCAATGGAATTTTACTTTTTGGAGACAAGGTCGCGTACTGAAACACCAAGGGACCGTATCGGTGCGAAGAAAAATGATTTTAAACCCTATTTTAAACTCGAGGCAGCGTACCGGTACGGGCCTCATCGTATCAAAATGATGTGTTCACAACTGTATCGATATGGGTCTCAGCGTATTGATCCAGATGTCGTTAAATCTATTAATGTCATGGAAGGCCAGTTCTGTTTTCTTCCGTTTTAGTCCTTGATTCTTGTTTTCTCGATTATTTGAGCATGGATGATCGTCTGAAGCTGATTCTTGACATTTAAGCATGAAACAAACTTAATTAAAGGCTGGTAACTTTAAAATTGGAAAAGCCCTTTTATATTGCTGAATTTATAATTTGATCCCTAAAATTTGTGTTGTGTCTAATTGGATGTCGTTACGATGCCCGATTGAGATGAGTGCTCACCTATGTCCAGTATGATCATGTAGAAAAGCGTTAATGCATCTTGACAAGATAAAAAGGAAAAAAAATGGACGTGTTTTAGGTTTAAACTTTTCAGTTTACTTCGGTAAACCTAATGTAGCTTGCTCGGACTATGACCGGTCTTGCGACTAGGCCAGGTCGAGGGGGTTACAGCCTTTGTATGAAAAAGAGGCATTTTGTGAGGGGCGTACCGGTACAGCTCATCATGTATCGGTACCCTATGCTTGATGAGAATTCTAGTGGCATTTTCACATACTGGTATATTAAGGGCATATCGGTACTACTGTTCTATTGCCTAAGAAAAGCTTCGTGTACCGGCACGCAAAGGTGGGAGTACCAGTATGGGTGGGGATCGGTACGAGGTGGTTCGCATATCGATACTGAGTACCGATACAGAGGTGAGCGTATCGGTACAGCTTGAGGACCTATTTTTTCGAACCTAAATTGAGTATCGGTACTCATAGAGGAGTATCGATACCTAGAGAGACGTATCGATACCCATTTAGCAATATCGGTACTCATAGGGCAAACTGTCCAAGAATTTTAAGGTTGTATTTTGGGATTCTATAATTAGAGGTAAAGGGCTCAATGAGTGTCTAAAGGTATAAAATAAATTCTAAAACCGAGAAATCAAGGTTTTTAACCTATAGTGGAATAAATGGCTAATGGCTTGGTTATTATTGAGTGGATTGCTTGGGTTAATAATCCATAAGGATCTATGGTAGATCGATTGATGTTGTGTGGATATTGAGGCCTTTGATGTGTGCTGAAGGGACGCCTATATGGACTAGTTGCTGTGAATAATGAGATGATCTAATGAGAATGTCGTGGATGAGCTTAAAAGACATATATTAATTAATGTAACAAATGAAATATGCCTTGGGGCATTTTTAATGATTGGCTTGATGCTTCTTATCTCTTGGTTAGATGTATGGATGCTCGAGGAGCATATGTTATCTTATATGTCTTGGTCAAGAATCTGGATGTCTTAGAGTCAGTGCAAGGGCACTTATATTAGAGGATATGTACTTCGGGCTGTGTGATCGAGTATATCTGACATATCCACGGGCTGTGTGATCTAAATATGGTTAGAAACCTATTCGTGGCTATAGTGAACTAGATAAGGAAACATAACTCGGTGGGATATGTGAGCTCGAGTAACTCGATGGGCTATGTGAACTTGAGTAACCTGATTGGCTGAGTGACCTCAGGTAAATAATGCTTGTGGCTATTGAGATTCAAGTAAGTCGAGGACCTATCTGTGGCTATGGTGATCCGGATATAGTCTATTAACTCGACGGCTATGTGATCACGAGTAACCCAACGGCTGTGTGAGCATGGGTAATGTAGGGATTCGTTGGCCATTGTTTAGGGAACTTATGTTATTTATGTTGCTGTGTGAATATTTGATGTTGGCTATTTTACCCTTGGGCTATATGATCAGGGTATAGAATGCATAAACTCGGTGGGCTGTGTGAGCTCGAGTAACTCGATAGGCTGTGTGACCTCAAGTATGGTAAAGCCAGGTGATGCATATGAGACTTTTTTTATTTAATGATGCCTTGAGACAAATATTGTGGACTCTATCTAGGGTAGGCTAGAAGATGATCCTTAATATTGAGAAGCCTTTCTGTGCACTCTTAATTATGTTCTCATGCATGCTTGTTTTATGATATTCATGAATTGCGGTAGTGTAGAAATGTACCACTGAGCTTTGTTTGCTCAACATGCAGAATTGTGGCTTTTTTGTACGTAGGTTGCCAGGTTTTCTTTTGGAGGAGCACATTAAAGATGACTTCCCAACACCGAGCCAACTTCAGAGTACAATACTTGATGTTAGCTTGACTGATTGTATTCATAGGATCTTACCACAGTCGATTCTGTAACTTTATTTGATTTACTATTAATTGGTCAAACGGTATATTTTAATTGGAGCTCCTATTTTGTAAACTCGTATAATGTTATTTAATTATGTGGATTTATGGAAATGATTGTTTTGAGAATTGCCAAACTTGTGGTTTTAAATGAGACATTTTTGATGGGTCAGCTTTGGGAGACCCGAATATAATGCATCGAATCCAGATCGGGATCGATGTGTTACATTTAATGGTATCAGAGCTTAGGTTTTGTCAGTTCTAAGAAACCCCTGGGTGGTATAGAGGCCGTGGTAAGGTGTTTAGTGAATACAAGTCCCTAAATTTGAGTTCTACTTTGCAAGACTGTGAATCCTGATATGCGACCTTGTTTCTTTGTGTTCTAAGAAGAGTTAATGGAAGAAGAAACTGGTAATGGAGAGGTGAGTCACTTCTGTGATCTTACCTTTACCCATTTACAAGTAGTACAAGCCATTCTGAGGCAATCTAAGACGCCTCGCAAGACCTCTATTGAGAGGCTTCACCATCTTAGGCCTAAAAATTTTAAGGGTTTGGGTAAGGATAACCCGATCGAGGCTGATCAGTGGTTGCTTGATACATAGAGAATTTTGAGACAAATATGAGAAAGCCCGAATGATGATCTTAATTGCATTGTCTCCCTTCTTAGGGGTAATACACACAAGTGATGGGAGATCGTTAAGTTGGGTCTACAGCTTGCACCCCCAACGTGGGATTTCTTTTTGGTTGAGTTCCGAAATAAGTATATTAGTAAGGTACATATGGACGAAATTAGGGACCACTTTCTACTTTTGGTTCAAGGAGACTAGACGGTGTTTGCTTATGAGTAAGAGTTTCTGCGTTTGAGCCGTTATGCCTCAGAGTTAATGACGATGAAAGAGTTGATGTGCAAGAGGTTCAGACAAGGCTTGAGGGTTGAGTTTTAGGTGCACGTGATAGTGGGTCCACTTGGGACATTTTCAAAAATAGCTAACAGTATGAAGGCACTAGAGCAACTTCAGGATGCAACACTTGGTAGGACGAAGGATGCTAGGGGCCATGACGTGGAGACCCAGGATATCATAGGTCCCTTTCCCTTTCTACATGAGAGGTTTTGTGCTTCAAAGGGTTCGAAGAGAATTGCTTTAGATCAGCTACCGAGAGTCAATTCAGGTTCTAGATCAAGGGTTCGTAGAGGCTCTTTGATTTTACTCTAGAAGGGAGTACTAATGGTTCTGTTGGAGTTTCGCCTCCAGCAGCATGCGAGAATTGCGGTCGGCATCACCTTGGAGTGTGCTTTTTGCTTCGGAGGGTTTGCTATAGGTACCGAGCACCAAGACATATGGTAAAAGACTACCCAGTTGTGGATGAGGATACACCAGCTCAATCTCAAAGGTTGGCTACTTCTATACATGATCAGAGTTTTGCTAGAGACAGAGCTAGGGCACCGTCAGTATATCGAGGTAGAGGTCATGTAAGATCTACCACTAGGGTTAACGTATGAAGCGGTGCTAGACAGCCTAGGGACGACAGCATTACGGTCAAGGATATGTCAGGTAATTAAGTTCTGTTTTGGTTCCAGTTGTTTTTTATAGCCGTTTCGGATGTGTAATGGGTTGGTTCTTATGAATGTGTATCTTGGTAAATCTTGGGTTGTCTTTCCTTTAGATGGTTATTAGAATTGCACTTTCTGCTAGATAAGTTTTTATCGTAGATAGCTGTTGAGAGTGCAAAATATGCCGTAAGTTGCGAGCGAGAAGTTGTGAAGTTTCGGATTATTTGAATTTGGTTGTTGGTGTTAGATGTGTAGGATTTTTACCTCTCTAGGGTAGACTTTATGCTCGGTGGTGATAGCTCAAGGAAGGTTCTGTATGTTATGATATGTTCTTAGCTTACGTTGTAGATGCGAGGGTTGAGAATTCCTAGCCTTAGAGTTGTAGATGTTTTGAGGGTTTGGAGGTACCCTTGGTGAATAAGCAATTTTACCGTTTGATCGTGGTTTAGAACCGCGATAAGGGTAAGGTTGTGTTTGTTGTTAATGTCCATCACTCTGTGGTATGGGACCTAACGAACTCTTTGTTGGGGACTTACTTGTGCAAGCGACCATATAGGTATCGTTGCCAAATGTTTCGCTTTAGGACGTGCATTCGTTGAAGTGTCTTGGGTGGTGGCTTTGGATGTGTTGAGCCGTGGTGTAATGGTGGAAGACCATTGCCTGTTTCTTGAGATTGATGATCTTGCAATTAGATGAAGAGTAATGAGTGTCCCGTGTGGTTGTTTAAGTAAAGGTACCATGTGAAGGTAAATGAAGGTTGTGATAAGCATAATGGGGTCGTTGGATGGAGCCTTAAGGGCAAGTTATAAAGATATCTGGTCTAGCAAGTACATATTTCGGTCTAGATTCTGTGGAGTTGAAGGTTGCTCTACTTAGCGCATGGTGAGTTGCCTTCAGGTAAGGCAAGTAGTGTGAAAGTTATCAAAGTAGTGCAACAGAAATGTAGGATCAATAGCCGTGTTGTGGGTAACCGTATGGTTGTGTTGCAAAAAAATGTTATTGGAACAACCGATTGGAAATCCCTAAGAGCAGTTAGATGGTTTCTCACGTTTGATGGTTGGGACATAGTGAGGGGTTGGAAGAAGATGTTTAGACCTTTGAGGATGGATTGGTTAGTTTTGGTTGCTCATGTGAGTTCATAAGTGACAATGGTCATTTATCAAATTCAAGTTGTTTAAAGGTGGAATCTCATAAATAGTAAGTAGTTTTCGTTTGAATGAGATGTAAGGTTCAGATAAAGTAAAATGCTAAGTCCCACTTAGGTTGGCCAAGTCTGGTGGAAAAGGCCTTTAGCACAAGGTAGATTGATGGTAAGGTCCGGATGTCAAGGCTTTGGATGCCCTATAATGTCTATATGAGGAATTGTAGATAAATAGACGTATTCCTGTAAATGTATCTTGGAGACGGTGCAACGCTTGAAACATAGATGAGGTCTAAGTTCAGAGTATGAATGAAGAATGCTATTAGAAAGGATTGTTATCCGAGGTGGATTTTATCAGAGATGAGTTCTTTAGATTATTGTTTGGATAGCATAGCTTGAGGTTGGTTTGTTGTCCTACTTTACGAATCATTGTGGGTGTTAATGGTTATGGTGATTAAGTCGTTAGAATTTTTGAGAGAGGTGTTGAAAACAAGTGGTTTAGAGTTATGGTTTCGATTAAGGTAGGTTGAGGGAAAACTCTTCCTAATCAAGGTGATCTTGTTTGAGTGGCGAATTGATTGGATCTGTTTTTGTTTTATCTCCTCCATCCGTTTAAATTTCGAGGACGAAATTTCCTGTAGGAGGGGAGAGTTGCAAAGACCCAGATTTTTGAGTTAATAATGGGCGTTGACCCGGGTCTTGGATCGACATATCGAGTCAGATGTTCAGAACTTATCAGGCTGAGATGTTGGGCTTTGTGGATCTCAATGTGTTGTTGGGTTTGGGTGTTGGGTTTTGGGTTAGTTGAAATGAAAGATATGTGAGGGCAATTGGGGGTAATTCACCCTCAAAAGGGGAAAAAGACTGATGCCTTATTGAAGGGGGCTGCCATTTTGGAAGAAGGGTGAAGTCACCCTTGTCCTCATCCCTCCCTCTCTCCATCTTCTTCTTCAAATTCCTATCCCAAGCCAAAAGTAAAAGAGGGAAGCTTGTTATTTTAGAGTGGGAATCTCAGATGTGTGATCAAGGGAAGTTTAATCAGCATGCAAAGATCTATCTTTCGAGGTGAATATCCCCAAAGTTGGTGGATGTTGGAATTGAAGCTTTGAGCAAAGGAAGGAAGTGGCAAAAGCTTGGTGAGAGCTTCATTTCGGGGATTTCTTACTTAAGGTCAGTACCTTTCTGACTCCTTCATTTCATGAGGATCCTAAAATGATTGCTTTGTGTGATTTATGGTTTTGGGTTGCAAAGTTAAGGTTTAGAAGCTTTAAACCCCTTTAATGGCAAATCAAGAATCAAGTGTTGTTAATGTGTAAAATTGGTAGTAAACTGCCTAATATATCTTAAATAACATGTAAGAACGTTTTGGGGCTTAACTATTTACGTTAATGGTTGGGATTGTGAAATCTCGAGCTCTAGATTTTGAAATCTGGGCTCGCGTACCTGTACGGGGTGGCCCGTACCGATACGCCTTTGTATAAAAGAGAAACATTATGTGAGGGGTGTACTGGTACAGCTGGTCGCGTATCGGTACCCCATGCTTGATGAGATTTCTAGTGGCATTTTTGCGTACCAATATGCTAAGGGCGTATCGGTACTACTATTTTATTGCCTGAAAAAGACTTTTGTGTATTGGCACCCAAGGGTGGGAGTACCGGTATGGGTGGGGATCAGTACGTGGTGGTTCGTGTACCGATACAGAATACTGATATAGGGGTGAGCATATCAGTATGGCTTGAGGACCTATTTCTTTCTTACCTAAATTGATTATCGGCACTTGTGCAGGAGTACCGATACCTAGAGAGGCATACTGATACCCATATATGAGTATTGGTACTCGTAGGACAAACCGCCCAAGAATTTTAATGTTGCATTCGGGGGTTCTATAATTCGAGGTAAAGGGACCATTGGGTGTCTAAAGGTATAAAATGAATTCTAAAACTGAGAAATCAAGGTTTTTAATCCACATGTGGAATAAATGGCTAAAAAAATTGAATCACTACTTGTATGAACGCCATAGGTCTCAGTATGATGATATTCTTATGTATTTCTCTCAATATCTGCATTGAACATCCCAAAAGTAACTTGGTCATTGTCGACCCATATTGTATGTTCTCCTTTTGATACATCGATAATTGCCTTCTCAGTGGCTAAGAATGGCCAGCCAAGAATAATAGGGACATCCTTGTTCGCGTCACAATCGAGAATAATAAAGTCTGCTAGAAAAACATACTTGTCCACACGAACAAGCACATCTTTTATTTGTCCATTTGGATGAGTCAGAGATGTTTCTGCTAGTTGCAATGTCCTTGCAGTGGGTTTTATTTCTCTAATGCCTAACTGCTAAAAAGTTGATAACAACATTAGATTAATACTAGCCCCATATCAAAAAGAGCCTTGGTAAAGTAGTGATTGCAAATAGAGTAGAGAATGATGAAATTACTAGGATCTTTCATTTTTCTTGGTAAAGGGGTGGATATTAGCAAACTACACTCCTCTGTGAGTGCAATGGTCTCTATAGCACTGAGCTTCTTCTTTTTGGACAAAATTTCCTTCATGAACCTTGCATAATTAGGGATTTGCATAAGAGCCTCAATCAAAAGAATTTGCACTGTACGCGGTTGCAAAAGTATCTTGAAAGAATTGAAATTGATTATCAGACTCAGAGTTCTTGAATCTTTGAGGAAAAGATAGAGAAGAATTATCTGCTGATTGCAACGAGATTGGGTATTGTGGCGACAACTTAGATTGCAAAACTGATGGAAACAGAGTAATAATTGGTTGAGCATTATCCGTCTTTCCATCATCTATTCCATTTTCTATTGTACGATCAGGTTTCAATGACTCTTCTTGTTCATGAGTAGATATGGGTGACTATTGCATTGAGTTAGCAATTTGTTTGCCACTGCGAAGAGTAATAGCCTTGCAATGCTCCTTACCCTTAATCACTATACTCTCAGTATTGCTAGAAAGTGTTCCTGGTTGTCGAGAGTTCATGTTAGTAGCGAACTACCCCAATTAAGCTTCCAAAGTTCATATTGACGAAAAGTGACTATACCCTCTATACGAGAGAAATGGTTGATGCTTGTCGAATAGTGATGCACTTTAGAGCAAGTATACTCGTCCAATCAAGTAATAAAGTGATAAAGTAGAGTGTCGAACCCACGAGGATTGGATTAATAACTACGAAGTTATCAAACTTAAGAATGTGTTTGCAAGTATTGGATGGCGTTGAGACATAAAACTAAAAACAATTAAAGTAAAAATAGTTAGAATTAAAGATGAACAGATGTTGCGGAAAATAATAGATTATTATGGAAGCTGAGATTATTGCTAAGGATATATGCTTGATTACCTATTTCAATACTATAGCAACTGGAAATACATGTTTGTATAAACCATTAAAATCTTTATCTACTCAACAGGATTTTCTAATGAACTTCTTACTCTATCGATGCTTAGAAGTTAATAACATTGAAGCTAATGTGATACATGTCTGCGTTAACCCTAATAACTCTCTCAATATTAAGTCATAGATCAATAGTTAAAAGGCCTCTTTCGATAGCTCTTACAATAACTATGCATGAAAAACGATGATCAGAATAGATAAAGGGAAAACTATAGCATTAAAATAGAATAATCAAAACATAAAATCCTGGAAAGCAATAATCCCAACTAAAGTATTTAGCTCATGTCTGAGCCTAAAAATCCATAATAAAAATATTAAAGTACGATAGTTTATCAAGCAAGGAAAAGAAAAAAGTCGAGCTTCCTCGACAAACTCCCTTTGTATCGTCTAACTGTTGCTACATGTCTCTCACTCTATCGGCCTCTCTCGATGGAGTCTATTATGAGGAGAATTCTATAGCTTCCACCCTAGTTGTTCTCTAAAAGCTTTAGACTAGGACTACTATCTAAAATTGTGCTCTATTGAATTGGCATCCAAGTCTCTTTTATATAGGCGATGAAACTAGGGTTTAAGGACCCTAAAGTACGCGCGGCTTCATTAAAGAAGGCCATTGATTTCCTATTATATTTAATGTTCCGTATTAGGGAGAAAGTTTACGTGGGTAAAAGCATATTCATCTTCAACTCTTCCAACCATGACATATACTAATAATCTACTCCAGTATCTTCCAACATCCTGCACATGCACCACAAAACACCACCTTTCCCATAAAAGACACCAAAATATATAACATTTAAATGCAGTCGGTGTAACTCCCTATCTACAGGCAAACTATATGAAATATATCCTGAATGCAACTATATGGGCTTAAAAACACACAAAAGACAAGACAAAAAGGTATATAAAATAGATCATTTACACACTCGTCAAATACCCCCAAACTTGAACAGTTGCTTGTCCTCAAGCAATGCAAAATAGAAGCAAGAAAAATAAAAATAGAAAATAAAAGCAGTAAACAGCCCATAGTCCCCAAGGTTCCACTAAGCTATGATTATAAGGGTTCCAAGTCATGTTGCAACAATAATTCATTCCTCAGCTATATTAATAGCTGCAATGCATCAGAGCTTACAAAATTGTTCCAAGGATTAATTCTGTTGTAGGTGCAGTGTGTGCTCAGTTACAAGCATTCATCACTTAATGACCTTAGAAAGAATTAAGGATTGCTCTCTATTATTGCCTCCGTATGTTTTTTTTTTCTTTTTTCAGTACATTATTTTACTCCCCTTTTTCTTTTAGGTTCGAAAACTGTATCCTTGGGGCTTCATCTCATCACACTTACCCTTTGACCTGAAGATAGGGTGGGGCAAACAACCCATCCCTAAGCCCTACGAGCAGTGTCATCCCGTTAAGACTTTTATTCACTCTTTGCTAGTACTATCATTCCTACCAGGGAAAGTTAAATGGAGAAAACACAACTCACCTAGTGTACTAAGATAGCAAGATGTGCATAGAAGAGTGTCCGTCAACAGTTTTGTTTATATTATCAAGTTTTAATTATTTTTTCAGGGAGTTTTTAAGCCTTTATTTTTCTACATTGAGCATTTAGTTCATTCACATCGATTCATGATTTGGCATCAGAGAGTAGACCTAGAATTTCCCTAAGGCTTCTTAAGTTTTTAGAGTGCATTCAACATGTGTTTTAAGGGCTACAGTAGATTTAACACTAAGTTCAAAACACAAAAGCTCTTAACACATTGCAAACCATCAACATAGATTAATCATAGGAAATCATGATCAACGCAACTGCAATTTCAGAATCAATAGAATCATAGCAAAGGGAACCTATTAAAACATATCAGGCTATTTACAGATTATTTTTTTTAAATTTTATATAAATTTAACCTAATATATACATAGGGTAGTACTAACCTAAACTTGAGAAGAGCATTGTCCCCAATGCAAAAGATAACAAAAGAAAAACAAAAGCAAATATGAAAATGCAAAATGAAAAATGAAAAACTAAACTAAAAATAAAATAAAGGAAATAGAAAAACTAACCTAGGGAGTTACTTGGGAGGTATGATGTGTCGTGCTTAGCTCTTTGTCCATCTTTCAGTGCGTGGTGCTTAGGGAGTAGATGCTTGTGGTGCGTGATTGACTGTAGGGGATTCAGGGGCATCTTGTGTTGGAGGAGCGGTGGTGTATACGAAGGAGTCTAGTGATGTAGATAATTTGGGTCTACAGCCTAAATATTCTTGTAGCCCTCAATGAGCTCCTGAACTTTTCTAGCGGTGACTTTTGTTCTTGTCCTGGGAGTGGTGCAGATGGAGTTACAGTGGGTGATGTCTTGACTAGAGAAGGAGCGACTTGGCCCACTAGTTTTTTCACCTTAATAGATTCATCACTAACCATGTGTACAGGTCTAGCAGGATTTGTGTTTTTAGGGTGCATGGGGTCCTTGCCCTTGTCCTTTGCTCTCGTCCATTTAGTAGGTCAGTAAAGCACAGGTGTAGCAGCGGTTTCCTTTCTTTTTATTATTCTGGCAGCAACAGCCGAAGGGCTAGGAGGGATTTCATCTTCCTCATTCTTTTTTTCTTTTTTTTTCAATTTCTTTATCTTTTTTCTCGTCTTTCTCTGTCTCTTCTTCTTCTTCTTCTTCTTTTCTCTATATGGCTAGTTAATGGGAGTCTCAGCAAAGTATTACTTAGAGAACGCAGGAAAAGCATCAGTGGATTCTAGAGACAATCTATTCAGTATGGCCCGTGTGTCTAGATCATTAGCTCAAGTGTATTCAAAGAATGGCCTGGAGAATTCTATCATGGCATTGAGCAGATTCATCCGCAAGGTACTTGTAGTCATGGCGCTAAATGGCACTACGCTGGCCACAAGCCCCTTGAGCCCTGGGATCTCTTTTAAGAGTGTCCCTGTTTGGGTCTCCATTACCAAATCATCTGGGTTTTGCCGGACCTTTTCCTTTTTACACAATGCAGTTATTAGACTTGGGAAAAGTAAGGGTTGCTTGGTATCTGAGGAGGTTGCCCTTCCCACAATAGACTCATAAGTTATTTTCCTAATATTAATCTGTCGACCAGTCATCACGAAGTGTAAAATAATTATTCTATCGGTGGATATCGTAGAGGGGTGTCTAGTGGGCCTCATTCGCATGTTTATGAAATGGATCCAATATTTAGGGTCAGATTTCAAGTTGACCCATTTCACAATGTTGTGGGTGGTCGATTGCCATGCCTATTTCGTTCCTAGAATGCACAGGTCGAGAAGTACCTCATCATGGGTGGTGTTAGTGACCGTCGTCGTGAAGTCCTCGTGCCCATCCCCTGTATTGTTAAAGTCAAATAGATTGCTAATTGTTTCGGAAGAAAAGTTTACCATTTTACCACGGATGAATGCAGTTGTGTCTTTAGTGTTGGTGATATATGTGTAGAACATCTGACTCTCTCGATGCCTAGAAGTTAATATCATTGAAGCTAAGGTGATACATGTTAGTGTTAACCCTAACAACTCTATTATTTGTTTAAGATCTCCCTTCTAATCATTAAAACCCTAAACTTATGTCTAAGCCGGATTAGAACTAAGTTAACAGCTTAGCCTCACTATTCATGTTTGTATAACCTAGCTCTCTCGATATTAAGCCAAAAATCAATAGTTAAAAGGCCTCTCTCGATAGCTCTTACAATAACTACGCATGAAGAACGATGAACATAATAGATAAATGGAAAACAACAATAACATTAAAATAGAATAATCAAAACATAAAATCCTATGAAGCAATAATCCCAACTAAAGTATTTAGCAAATGTCTGAGCCTAAAAATCCTTAATAAAAATATTAAAGTGTGACAGTTTATTAAGCAAGGAAAAGAAAAGTGTCGAGCGTCCTCAACAAACTCTCTTCATGCTGTCTAACTGTTGCTGCAGCTCTCCCACTCTGTTGGCCTCTCTCGATGACGTATTTCATGAGCCAAATTCTCTAGCTTCCACCATTGTGGTTCTTCGAAGCTTTAGACTATGACTATTGTCTAAAATTGCACTCCCATGAATTGGCGTCCAAGTCTCCTTTATATAGGTGGTGAAACTAGGGTTTAAGGAACCTAAAGTGCGCACGGCTTCATTAAAGAAGGCTATTGATTTTTTGATATATTTAATGTTCTGTATTAGGAAGAAAGTCCATGGGGGTAAAAGCTTATTCACCTCCAACTCTTTATGCCTCGTCAGCTCCAGCCATGAGATCTGCTACTAATCTGCTCTAGCATTCCTCTAGCATCTTCTAACATCTTGCACGTGCACCACAAAACACCACATTTCCTATAAAATGCACCAAAATATATAACATTTAAGCACAGTCGGAGTAACTCCCTATCTACATGCAAACTATATACAATCTATCCTAAATGCAACAATATGGGCTTGAAAATACACAAAAGACAAGTAAAAAGGTATATAAAATATATCATTTACACATTCGTCAATGGTCGCGCATCATTTCCTCAAAAAGAGCAAATAGACCATATATAGATGATAGAGCATAATGATTGGTCTGTGACTGTGTTTGAGATGGTGCTCCATATTGGGATTGGTACCATGCTGTGATTGCTGAGTTTGTGAAGTAGAATGTTGTGCTTGTATCATGTTCTGTTGTGGCTGTAATAGAGCCTGTGCTGTAAACTGTTGTTACGGATAACTGAAATTCCCTTGCCGCACACTAGAGTTCCCTTGAAACGAATTATTCCCAGAGCAGAATACTGCTAAATTATGCACAGAATTAAAGTTACCCTAAGATTGTCTATTAGTTGTGCTATAAGAAATACTTATGTTATTGCCTCTCATGTTGCTAACATAACTAGCATTTTCTACATGATGTGGGCAATCTTTATAGCTATGGTTCTCGCCACAAATCTCACAAGAAAACACATGAGTAGCAATTTATTGAGTTAGCTAAATGAGTTTCCATATTCTTGATTTTGTTTTCCAAAGAAGAAATCTGAGCCTTTAGAGA
Organism: Hibiscus mutabilis; assembly: GCA_019671005.1. NCBI lineage: Eukaryota > Viridiplantae > Streptophyta > Magnoliopsida > Malvales > Malvaceae > Hibiscus > Hibiscus mutabilis. The sequence goes on from CM033733.1 coordinate 12,515,967, forward strand.
AGAAATACGATCAAGCTCGAACACTCATGGTGTAGGTTTGCATGAAGTAGCTCTTCAGATGGGATATTATGGTTGCATTCAACCCATTGTAGAAGATTTTAATTTGAGTTTCTCTTGGAATATCGTCGCAATAAAGATTATATCTTTCCTATGTAGTGTGGAGAGTATCATCATCCAACTAATAGTAAGCAGTAATATCATTCCTCAAGTACGAGTTTATTGTTGGTGGATTAAAGCACAATACAAACTACGTTGCAAGATCATTCCATCATGTAATAAATCCAACAGAAAGTCCACGAAACTAAGTGTGTGCTCTTTCCTGCAAAGAATATAGAAACAATTGCATTCATAATGCATCATAAGGAACACCTTGTTGACTAAAAGAAGAACAGATTAAAAGAAATGACTGAAAATGTTCTCTAGCATCTTTATGTGGTAACCCCGTGTACTTGCCATTGGAGTTGAGCATTTGGAACATAACCACCTTCAACTCGAAATTTCCAGCTTGAATAGGGAGTCGAACAACACCCAATTGCAAATCGTCTAACTACAGAACTACAACCTCACAGATTGTTCTATTCTAGGCTGGTGGGTGTAGTGATAGATTTTTTAGATCGTGTGGGATTCCTTCGTTGTTGGGCTATCTTGCCATCTCACTTTGTTTTCGAAGTTTATATCTAAGAGTTCGTTCAAATTTTGGATCAGGTTCAAAGAGAGGTGTAGCAGCACTTCTAATCATACAACACCTACAAGATTGAATAAAAAGAAAATGAAATAACAAAAAGCTATTAAAAACTAAACTAAATAAAAGAAACTGAATTGCAAGTAGAAACATAAAAACCAAATAACATCATCCCCGACAACGGCGCCAAAACATGATCAGTGTAAAAACGTCACACGCTAAGTGCAAGCAAACAATACCGATGCAAGTATATAAACAAGAGGATCCTGTTTGATATCGATCCCACAAGGATGAGTATTTAGTTAAATATTATGTGGCCACAAGCAATTCTGTAAATAGAGATATTGTAAGTATAATGGTGGTTGTAATAGAGAAATAAAATAATGAATATAGGATCAATTGTGATAGTAGGAACATCAATAATAATAAAGTAAAGGAAATATTAAGATAAGGTCTGGATACACTCGGTTTAGCTTTGCAGAAAATCAAGTACCATCAAGGAAATAGAATACGCTAGTTCTTTTGGGAAATAAAAGGTTAAGCTTGCTTACTAACTTCTACTCAACCATCAACTGTTGATGCAAAGACGTAGATCGACTAAAACTCTCATTGATATTCAAAAATACAACTCCTTGAACCAATGGACCAACTCTCGTTGCATTCTCATTCAACTCTTGTTGTAATGACTTGTTAACCTGACTTGTCATTACATCTCTCAATGTCAATTATGATGTTTAACACTTTCATGCAAACAGTAATCAGATCCAACAATCAAAGTATGAGAAAAAGCTAATAATAATATACTGAAGTGAAAGATAATATCTAAACTAGTTCATACACAGCTTAAGAAATTAAACCATCGTCATTAACGTACAAAATATAATGAAACCTCTAATAAACATCTAAAATAAAGAGAGTTTAAAGAAGATAACAAATATTCTCCTTGATCTAGCACTTGAATCCTCTTATCCTCAGATATTTCTACCTTGCTTCACCTCGGATCTCTAGAAATGGAGTTTAAGCCGCCATGGAAGCAAAGCTCGAAACGTTTAAGAAGATAATGGAAATAAAAATCGCGTGAATACTCCCTCTCTCTCTTTCCATATTTATCGTTTTATAAGCTTCCAAAGAAATGACACTTGTCCTTCAAGTGTTTTGCGTGACTCCCAGCCGTACCAATTATGTTATAACAAATAATACAGCTGACAGGGTTATTCTTATCTTTTAGAAGACTGGACGGCTGGCCGCTGCAGTGTTAAGCTGGCTGTAGTGGTGAAACTTCCTCTATAGGGACATTAGAAATATAGCAACAACAGAGCAAAAAGGCAAAAATATGTGAAATAAAAGCAACCGAGACTGAGTTAGACAAAATGCAAACAATAGACATGAACATGTAAAAAATGGATGCAATAAACACTGATGTGGGGACAATTAAATCTATAAATCTAGAGGAAATGCGTTCTCTTTAAAGAGCTATCAATAATCGACATGTTTGATTATTATTCATGGCATGATTATTTCTTATGCACCATGAGGACACATTGAGATTTATAGTTTACCCTTTCCTATCTTCTTCTCTCAACTTTCATAGGATTCTAAGGTCAGTTTGGCATTGGAGGAATAGTTTCAGTTTTATGCTTCCGTTGAGTATTCTAGGATCTTTAATTCATATTTCAAAGGTGGCATGTGATATTCGTTATAATATTTTGATTATTTTCTAGAAGTGTGTTACATCACTTAAATTAACTACAAGCTTTAATTAATTCTTTTGCTCGTTTATAACATTAAAAGAATGCTTTAATATTTTCAAGAGTCACTTTGGTGACGGTATTATCTTGTTCGAGGTTTTTGGACTATACTTTGGCATGCATTGAAATATGATCGTTAATAATTACACTTTTTACATGTTTTTGAATTTATACTTAATAATAATACGTTCTTATTAATGATATTTTGAATAAAACGGTTACTTCTTCAACAAGATAGATGTAATAATCTAATATGACTATTGAGATTCGGTCATACCATATGGCCTGGGTTTTGGAGGTTACATTAATGAATTGACACTCATTTCTATGAGGCAAGGCAAAAGGTAAATCTAGTTAGACACGTGATAATAGGGGCGGATCTTGACAACTGATATATATATATGTATATAAATATATATCTTTTACATGTTTCATATGTGTTTCACGTCGAGTTAAGTTTTACAATTTTAATATTTTCAAGTCGAATTGAGTTTTGTTCATCCCTAAGGGATCTAAACCTCGTACTTCTTGACCTGAAAGAAATGTTTACACTACACAATCAAACAAGCATGAATAATTATAATATTAACTGTAACTATTTTTTTTCTAGCTGGTGTTATTCTTAGACCACATTCATTACTTGTCTTCTTCCGATTGATATGTTTGTGTATTGGCATGCATGTTTCTTTTTATGCCTTCTACTAGTTAGCATCTTTCTCATCTAATATCTTTCAATTGGTTGTCTATCTAATGTTCCATCGGATTTAGTCATAGTCTTTGTTCATTTGCACTCGACTATTTTAATTTCGGCTTGAATATGAGTGTAGGATTGCATATTTGGGCTTTAAACATTGTTGATACTGATTTTGGGCGACACCAGACAAGGAGCTGGAAATGGCGGCCGAATGAAGGTTTGGGGATGAGGCTTGGTGGTTCTCCCGTCGTGGAACGGGCCGAGAGCCGCAGGCAGTGTAGAGAGGGTTGGCGATGTCGAACGGACGTCCCCTTTGTCTTCAGTCTTAGGGGTATTTATATCCCCTTGTTGCAGTAGACAAAGTGATGTTTGATGAGACCATGCCAGGCCTAATGATGGCTACTTATGAGCTAGTAGATGGTAGCTCAGTTGTTAGGATGCAAGTTCAATCAAACTTACTGGATGTCTCATCTCAGTACAATAGTCTCCTAGGTTGATGGGTTTGGAGGTGTAGAAGTATCTAGGGCAGGAGCTCCGAGCTCAGTGATGTCAGAGCGCGGCACAGAGATAGTGGTGTTGTCTTCGAAGGTAGGGTCTTCCGAAGGTGTTTGGCGAAGGTACAACACCAGTCACCCTTAGTCGAATGAGTACCATAAAGTGCTACGAGCTGAGACTTGGTTGTCATGTTCGTAAATAGAGCGAAGGTAACCCTACACTCTTAAATACAATTTAAGCAGAGGAAAGTCGACGCTCTTGGAGAACAAAAATATGATTTGAGCGGAGGTTACTCCACACTCTTGGAGAGAAATCATATTATGGGCGAAGCTCATCTCGATGCCCTTGGAGAATTAATCATATTATGGGCGGAGCTCATCTCGACGCCCTTGAAGAATTAATCATATTATGGGGAGAGCTCCTCTTAACGCCATTGAAGAAAACATAGTCATCTTCGTATGAAGATATTCACTTCCTTTGTATAAATATGTATTATGGGTGGGGTCATCTCTCTTTTTGCGCTTTCAGAGGGTTTCTCCTCGGAAGAGCGGAGGCATTTAGGGGTAATCGTGTGATTGTAAACTTCGCGTGTCTTCCTTGGCACGAAACACAAGCTTTTTTTGTAGAGTTTTGGTGCTCATGGTGTTAATGAGACGGAGGCATCTCCCTTAGGAGGCATCTCATACCCTTAGAGAGATTATCATATGTGGGGTTGAGGCATCTCGTACCCTTGTAGAATCGAGCGCTATGGAGTAGAGTTATATCTTAGATTTTGGTAATAGCCAGAATTTTGGATATTCGAGTTAGATCTTAGATTTCGGTTAGCATAATTAAGTCTAAGGATTTAATTTAAAACGGATGTGAAAATTTAAGGATCGAGATAATTATTTGGCATCTAGTCCCTAAAGAAAATAAAGTTATGGGTTTGGGGAAAACAAAGGATAAGAGGTGGGTTTATTAAAGAATTTACCCAATATTATTTTGAGAGGGAAAATAAAGAGGGGTTGGCTTCCAAAAGGGGGAAAATATCTCAAACATTTCTCCCTTTTTCGTTTTGCTTTTTTCAATATTTCTTTTGTTGAGCAGGAAACCCTAGCCGTCTAGGTTAAAGTTTTTCAAACTTTGAAATTTTACCATATTGCTTTTACCCTTTTCTTTTCCGCGCCGTCAAATCCTATAACTCCTAAACCCATCATTCCCTCACTCCCCCAAACACGTATAACTGCCACACTCATCATTATCTCCATTAACCTCACCATTAAAACCATCCCAACCGTCCCCCTTATCCATTTATTTAACCTTCAATTTCCCTAAACTTCTCTCTTTTCATTCTCTAGCACGGTAAGCAAATTAAGAACCAATATTTTTCGATCATCATCTTCTTTTCCCTAATCTTTTGCAAGGACATCCTCATTAACATATTTTCAAATCTTTTTCAATGACGAGATCAAAAAAGTATGAAAAAAATTATGCCGCTCGCACCTTTTGTTACGATAAAGGTTTTGAGTTCAAGAATGAACCCAACTTGGGTTATTTGCTGAAAGTGAAGGAAATAGTCAAGAAACATCATTGAGAGATATTTTTCCAACAACCAGGGGATGTCCACTTCACCATTGTTTGCGAATTCTACGCCCACCTCACAACCAAGGAACCACCTTTTCTATTTGTGCGAGGTACGTGTGTTCAATTTGATGAAGGATATGTTAATGGCATGTTTAGTTTAGATGGTGCAGAAGAAGAGCATTCAACATTTGTAGAATCCATGAATGTTGCCAAAAGACAATTTCTGTTGGAGGATTTGTACAAGACGGGATGGAATGTCTCTTCCAAGGAAAAGAGAATTTTGAAATGACTGCATTGAAACCACAGTAGAGGGATAAAACCACTTCTTGAAAGCATTCTTATGCCAACCACACATAATAAGATAGTTTAAGAGGAAAGAATAGATTTGTTGTACTCTATCATAATGGGAAAGAAAATCAATGTGGGTCGTCTAATTATGGATGAAACCTACAAATGTACCGGTAAGGGTTCTGGTAGTTTAATTTTTCCTTCACTAATATCTCAAATTTGCTTACAACATAATGTACCACAACTCGAGTATGATAGCATCCAAAAGTGTAAGGGGACCATAATTCTTGCTTTGTGGCAATAATTGCTTGCCATGGAAACGAGGGAGAAGGGAAAAGAAAAGGCTACTGAGCTGGTGTCTGCTGCCAAGTCGCCTAAGACAGAACCTGTCACATCGATGCCAGTTGATGCTTTGTATTACTTTCCCAGATTTATCAGCAATAAGAACTCATCCTACAAAAATTGGAGAAGGTTGAGAAGTAAAGTTTGGTGCCCTGACAATATACTAGTGCTAGATATCGATCCCTAAAGACAACTTTTGAGGGCATCACCACCAATCCTTCGCCAATATTTCCAGAGTTCCCACCAGAACTCTTTGCGCTCAAAGGAATGCCAGCCAGGTCCCAATTTGTTCATACTCTAACCCAATAATCTGATGCCACTGTACCTATTTCGACTGTCCAAGTTAAATCTGCCAAGATCGAGACTTCACACGATTCTGATGACGAAGTATCTACCAAGACCAGTGTGCCACCTGCTGCACCTGCTTTTTCCGTCGCTAATGTAGCCTCCAATACATTCGAGCTGAAACAAATAATTGAAGAGGTCCTTCAAGATGTGAAGGCCTTCACTCTTATTTGAAAGCTATAACTAAAAAGAAAAAGCACATGGCACCCAATCGAGGGAGATTTGTCAAAAGGAAAACACGTTTCTCTCATCCATAACATTTCGAAGGGGAGTCTTCTTCCCCTTAACTCCTTAACTTCATATTTTTCATTTTAATCATGCATTTCTTTTTGTATATATGTGTTTTCATGCATTGAGGATAATGCACACCTGTGGTTTGGGTGTGTGTGTGTGTTGCCTCGTATTAATTGTCATGAAACTTATGCATTGTAACACCCCGGTTTTGGGCCTAGTAGTTTTAAGGCTAGTTAGACGGTCCGGTGGACCAGGTTAGAGATTCCAGTCAGATTCGAGAGCATATATTTTTATAAAAGATAAAAATATGGGAAAATGTTTAAAAATCCTATTTTAATATATTAAAAATATTGGTGAAAGTAATTTTGGAAAATGAGCTTTGGAAGGGTGACATTTTAGCTAGTGACCAAAATGCAATTTTTGAAAACTATTTTTAAAAGGTGACTATTTTGTAAAGAAACAAAACTTTGAATCTTTAATGAGCTATTTTACAATTTGATCTAATATGAGTTTTCTCTTAATTAGGATTATTTTTAAAAGAGTTTTAATTAAAGGAATTAAAAAGAATTTAGTTAAAAGGTAGTTAATTTTCTAAATCATAATTTGACGTAACATTCTTTCTCTCAGAATACTCTCAGCCAAAAACTCGTTTTCCTATCATAGATTCAAGGTAATGATCTTGTTTCTTAATCCTTTGATTTTCTAAATGATTCTTTAACTTGTTTTCTCAAAAATCGTATTGAATCTCATTGTTTTTCAAAAGGGAAACATCCAATTAAGGGGAAACTCACTCATTGGAGGTATGTTTCGTTATTCTCCTCTAATAAAAGGTTCTTTACTGAAATTCCCAAGTTCTTGACTCTTTACATAGGTTTTCTAATAGGTTTTAAGTAATTAATTATGGAATTTTGCTTAATTGAGGTTTATTTGATGGAATCTTATGATTTTCAAGTTTGATCTGTTTTTCCAGTCTTGAGGATTGATTTCAATCTTATTTTGGATGTATTATATTATGGATAAATTGTTTTTAATAACGAAATCCCGAAATTGGTTGAATCTCTAATTGTTTAGGTTGTTAGTTAATGGTTTTTAGGTTGTTTTTGGAGTTTAATCTTTGTTGGAAGTAAAAGGATGTTGTAAAAGGATTGTTAGATGTTATTTTATGAAGTTTGATGTATTGAAACATTATATTATGGCTGGGTTAAGATTGAGAAGTGTTTGAGGTTGATTTCGGTAAGTTTCGGATGAGTTTTGAGTTGGCATCTTTAGAGCTGCGGGATTTTGATTTGAAACAAAGAGTTGGATGCATTTTAATGCATGTTTCCTCTGGTTTTGTGTGGCGAAAACAGGGGAGTAGGATCTTGAGGTGGTTTTAGGCTTGCCGAGAGCTTGTTTCTCGGTAGCAAGCGAGGCGGAGTGAAATCGGTGAGTGGAAATGGTTTTAGAAGTCTTTCAAAGGTTTGAAAGTGGTTTTGGAAGTTTAGGTTAAGTTTGCAATACTTACCCAAGCTTAGAAGTAAGTTTCCCTCCTTTGCTCTTTAATATCGGTTTGGATATGAGCGTGTGATTTATGTTTTAGTCGTAAACATGGTTGGTTTTACTTACTGTAAATGCATGATTTATAGGTACATATGCAGTGGTTTAAAAGTATATTAAATGCTAGTGAGCATTGGTTTTATTCCGGTCGGGAATGTGATATTGCTATGGCAATGTGATTTGCATATGTGGGGATTTTGTGTAATGCATTGTAAAAAATGAGTAAATGGTTTTGTAAATGATATATTGGCCATGTGACAAGGTGAGAAAACATTCGAATATAATTGGCATGCCATAGGATAAAGTGCACTATAATATGTTTAAAAATTGATTATGGTTAAGGGTCTTTGAGGTATAGTGGTTGGCTACTCGGACTATGTTATTATCACTTGGGTTAAGCGGTCAGTTCCCCTTGTTGATGTAAAGCTTGCGGTCGACAAGGTTGTAAATTTATGCGATCGGCATGGGGTAGTCTTGATGATGGTCGGTCATTAAGAGAGATCCGTGTATCCGATGTGTAAAGTTAACGGTCGGTTAACTAAAGATTAGTGGTCGTCTAATCAAGGATAGTGGTCAACTATCCGGTGTCACTAGAATTGCCAATATATTGTTTTAATGCTTTGGGATTTAAGCATGGTTGTGTTTTAATGCTTTGGGATTTAAGCATGGTTTTGTATTTAATGCTTTGGAATTCAATCATGGTTTTGTATAAAATGCTTTGAGGATTTAAGCATGTGGAATATATTGTTTTGTATATGGTCGATATGCATGTATTGAATTGGAATCATTGGAACTTTCTTAGGTCGTAAGCATGGTTTGAAAACAAGTGTTGGTTTTCAAGGGTTTTAATGCATCATTGTTTTAAGAGCATCCTCACTAAGCAAGTGTGCTTACGCTCTCTTTTTCCTAATGATGCAGAGCATTAAGGCTTGGGGTAGCAAAGGCAAAGTCGTAGTGATCCAAGAGGCAAAGCAATTTTGAGTATGAACTCGGTTTATGTTTTCGGTTAATATGGCAATATGCTCGCCATGAATTTTGGGATATGTAATTCTGTTTTCCCTAGTTTTGAGCATGTGTAATGCTGTGATTTCAGAGTTTGTTTGATGTTGTTAAGCATGTTGCGTATCATTACCTATAGTTGATGTTATGTGGTTGCCTAGGTATGCATCTAAATGGTTTTGCTTGGATGGCATGCTTTGATGAGCTTAACATGTTGAATATGGTATTAAAGTGATGTTGGTATGATGCTTGTGCTGGTAAATGTTTACTTGAGCATTTTGGTATGTTTGGTGAAGTGTTTTAGGGAGTATGCCTATAGATTAAACCATATGGTAGCATAAGCTTGTTTTGTAGCTAAACCTTGGTGCAAGTGTTGATATATGTATTGTTGAATGTTTATATTAATGTATGCAAGTGCTAGGATCTAAATGCATCTAGATTTGAGTGAAAATCTGTAGAAAATGACATTCAGGCCTATGCATATCGATACGCAGGGGACCGTATCGGTACGGCTAGGCAAACCAGGGCTTTCAACATCGGTACGGGTATTCGAGTACTGGTACGGATAAGCAATTTATGCTTTGCGTACCGGTACGGGATATGGTGTATCGGTACGAGAACTCGTTACTAGAAAGTTGTTTTTTGGAAGAAAAAAACCCGTGTACCGAAACACCAAGGGCTCGTATCGGTACGGCTTTAATATTTTACAAGACGATGTGGCGTACCGATACGGTACATTATGTACCAGTACGCGTGGTTGCTCCGTATCGGTACAGCTGTGTTCGTATCGGTACAGGTGGTAGTTTTCACAGGTAATGTCATGGAATCCAGCTTTTGGCTCTTGCATTTTAGTCCCTAAGTATTGCAAATGTAATTGTATGCACATGGTTGATCATTTTGACCTGAAATTTGAGATATAGGTATGTAAATGGACTAATTGAGGATTGGTAACCTTAATTTCAATTTTGGTTCAATAATTTAAAGTATTTACGTTTTGGTCCTCAAAGTGAATATGATGCAATTGGTTGCCTTTTATGATTTATTTTCTTCAAAATTTCACCTGCTGCGAGTATGTACATTTAAGATTAATAATTTGCATCTAGACAAGATAAAAAGGAAAAAATGGACTGACTTTTCGTAACCTTTCTCTGGTTTACTTTGGCAAACCTATTGTAGCTCACTCGAATCGGTCGGGCGTCTAGGCCAGGTCGAGGGGGTTACATTTATTGGTATCAGAGTCAGGTTACGAAAGGTTGGGATGTTGTTGTTTGATTGAATATCATTGGTTGTTATGCACGGTGCTTGTGTATGTGTACGGTGTTTGATTTATATCATGTTAGGGTATGAATTAGGAACACATTGCCTATTATCGAGGTTTTAAAATGTTTTATAAGATGGTCTTTGATCCTTTGCCTTATGTTAGCCCGAATTTAACGTATTTTGATGCTTTTGTTAGCATGGCTCGATGTGAGACACGCTCAATGGCTAGTAATGCCGAAATTGGGCAGAATAACGTTGAGGAAGAGAATCCCCCTAACATTTTACCTTCTCCTTCTCCCCTGTTGGTTCTGCCTGTTGATGTTGGGGTTGGTGGTGTATCCCAGGCTCATCAAGTGCCACTGTTTGGTGATTTGACCCTGTTAGTTCAAGCAATAACGGGAGCTTTCCAAGCGGCGATGGCTGGAGTGCATGTGCAGGCTCTGGCACTAGTTGTGGCAGTTAATCTAGGGTTACCCTTAGAGCATCTTCGTAGTTTGAAAGGTGTTGAGTTCAGGGGTTTGAGCCCTGAGGTAGTCGAAGGATGGTTGAAGAGTATGATTCATATTCTGAATCAAATGGGTTGTAATGATGAGCGCAAGCTGGGTTGTACTGTGTCATTGTTGCATGGTGATGCTTATCGCTGGTGGGTGACCACAATTGCTAGTGTTTAGGAGGCAGATGTAACTTGGGAGTTCTTTCGAAGAGCTTTCAAGAAGAAGTATCTTGGTCTTCACTATCTGGATGCGAGAAAATATGACTTTATGGCCTTGGAACAGGGCAACATGTCTGTGGCTGAATATAAGGTGAAATTTGTCCATTTGAGTCAGTATGCTTCGGAGTTGGTTCCTGATGATCTTGAGAGTTGCAACAGGTTTCGCTATGGGTTGGTGAAGGATATCAAAACATACATGTTGGCTGCAGACTATACAAATTTTGATGTGCTTGTGAACCGCACTAAGGATGTTGAGCAGTCCTTGAGGGTAACAGGACAAGGTTCGAGCATGAGCTCGAACAAGTGTGGGGCTAATTTTGGTAATTCCAGGAAGCAAGGTAGAAGGTTTCGTGATAAAAGGCATAAGTTGGATCACAGGCTTGGTGGCAATGTTGGCCATGGTAACCAAGGTGTTCGTATTATAGCTAAGTGTGAGCATTATGGTAGACGCCACACGGGTGAGTGTTGGGGAAATACCATGAGTTGTTGGATATGTGGATCACCTGGTCATATGAAGCGTGACTGTCCTCGTGCTGTAGGTGATGCACCGATTTGGGCTGTTGTACCTGCTAGGGGCCGAGGTCATGGCAGGGGTAATTTTTAGAGGCGCGAGAATGGTCAGAGAGTTGTGGCTCGTGCTGTTGTTGTACAACCAGAGAATGGTGGGCTGGCGTAGATCTATGCTCATCGTGAGGGGGCACAATGACACTGATTTGATCGCAGCTACTTTTACCTTGTAATCTTTGTCGTTTTTTTCTTTGGTTGATTTGGGGTCTACTCGTTCATATATTTTAAGTGAGCATGCATCATTGCTGATGTTGGCATGCTAGTAACTAGTTCTTATAGGGAGACGGTTACAACTAGAAGGTTTGTCCTTTGGCAGTGCAAGGTCATGAATTTGTTGCGAATTTGATAGAGTTTCCATTTCATGGTTTTGACATTATCTTGGGTATGGATTGGTTAAGTGAGCACAAGGCGGTGGTGGATTGTGAGTCCAAAAGGGTTTCTCTGAAGTTGGCCAATGATTATGAAGTTGTGGTGGTTGGAGAGAATGTGAAATTCTTGTCCAATGTTGTGTAGGCTTTTTGAGCGGGGAGAATGATATTTGATGGTTTCCAAGCTTATTTGGCTATTATTATGAATCCGAAAGCGAAGGGTGTTCGGGTGCAGGACGTTCGGACTGTATGTAATTATTCGAAAGTTTTTCTTGAAGAGTTGCCTAGTTTACCTCTAGATAGGGAGATGGAATTTCGTATTGAGACGTATGAAGGTACAACTCTGGTGTCTATTGCTCCTTATTGGATGGTACCGAAGGAGTTGAAAGAGTTAAAGTCTCAGCTTCAGGAGTTGTTAGATTATGGGTTCATTCGACCAAGTGTTTCTCATTGGGTTGCTCTGGTTCTTTTTGTAAAGAAGAATGATGGATCGATGCGTATGTGCATTGATTATCGCCAGTTGAATAAGTTGACGGTGAAGAACAAATATCCGTTACCGTGGATTGATGACTTGTTCGATTAGTTTCACGGGGCATCGGTGTTTTCGAAGATTGATTTAAGGTCGGGGTATTACTAGTTAAAGGTAAAGGATGTGGATGTGCATAAGACGACATTTCGTACGAGGTACGGACATTACGAATTCTTGGTAATACCGCTTGGTTTGACGAATGCCCCAGCGGCTTTCATGGACATGATGAATAGAGTGTTTCATGATTACCTTGATCAGTTTGTGGTGGTTTTTATCGATGATATACTCGTGTACTCTTGTACCGAGGAGAAGCATGATCGACATTTGCATATCATGTTGCAAGTGCTGAAGGATAACCAGTTGTATGCTAAGTTGAGCAAGTGCAAGTTTTGACTCAAAGAGGTGATGTTTCTTGGACATGTGGTATCCACGGAGGGTATTCGTGTTGATCCACAGAAAGTTGAGGTTGTTCTCAATTGGAAACAACCTAAGACCGTATCAGAGATGCGTAGTTTTCTTGGGTTAGCTGGTTATTATCGCCGTTTTGTCGAGGGGTTTTCTAGTATCGCAGCTCCGTTGAAAACGTTGTTGTAGAAGAATTTTCCTTTCGTGTGGACGGACAAGCAGCAATAGAGTTTTTAGAAGTTGAAGGAGGTTTTGATATATGCTCATGTGTTGATTCAACCTGAGTTAGGAAAATAGTTTGTGGTCTACAGTGATGAATCGTATGTTGGCTTGGGTTGTGTGATGATGCAAGATGGAAATGTTGTAGCCTAGGCGTCGAGGCAGTTAAAGGTTCATGAGCGCAACTATCCAACTCATGATTGAAGCTTGCGGCTGTGGTGTTTGCCTTGAAGATTTGGTGACACTACCTTTATAGTGAAAAGTGTGTGGTTTTTACGGATCACAAGAGTTTGAAATATTTGATGTCTCTAATTGATTTGAACCTTAGGCAAAGAAGGTGGTTGGAGTTGCTTAAGGATTACGACTTGACAATTGAGTATCATCATGGAAAGGCCAATATGGTTGTGGATGCATTGAGTTGTAAGGTTGCGGTTGAGCTTTGAGCGATGTTTCCGAGGTTGAGTGTGACGCTGGAAGGTGGGTTGTTGGCCGAATTGCAAGTTAAGCCTAATTTGTCACAAATGATTAAGGCTAAGCAACCGTTTGATGATTCTTTGGTTTCTCATGTTAAGGAGATAGCGGATGGTAATCCAATGGATTTTCATTTTGATGATGATGGTGTTTTGCGCTTTAAGGGCCGATTAGTGGTACCGAAAGTTCCGGAGCTCAGGCACACTATTTTGACGGAGGCACATTCTAGTCCTTTTGCTATGCATCCGGGTAGTACCAAGATGTATCGTGATTTGAAGGAAATGTACTATTGGGTTGGTTTAAAAAAGGATGTGGCGGAGTTTGTGTCCAAGTGTATGGGGTGTCAACGGGTTAAAGCTGAACGTCAGTTTCTATCCGGGTTGTTGCGACTGTTGAGAATTACATAATGGAAATGGGAGAGAATCACCATGGACTTTGTGACAGGGTTGCCGTTTACACCGGCTAAAAAGGATTCCATTTGGGTGATTGTTGATCGGTTTACAAAGTATGCACATTTTCTGCTAGTACTATTATCTTCGTCTTTAACCCAACACTCAGAGTCTTCATCTATCTCAACATCGAGGCGAGCAACATGCCTTCACTCCCTGAACTCATCCTTAAATCCAATCTTCTTGCAGCATCTCGACAAGAACTAACTCTCGATCCCTATGCTTTAATTCTCATCAATAATTTTTGAAAAATGTCAGTCATTTTGAAAATAAAACGGGGAGAAAATACCAAACATTTAGAAAACTAGTGTTCGAGAGAGAAACTATAGTCATATAAAAATTAAGATTTAGAGAAAAGGCCAATCATTTCGAAAAGGCCAAACTAGTATTCGAGAGAGAAAATATAGTCATATAAAAATTAAGATGGTAAACAAAATTTGGAGTATATTGCCAAACACTTTAGAAACTAGTGCTTGGGGGAAATGGTAAACATAAAAATTTGGGGGAAAATGACAATCACTTTAAAAACATGTTTGCCCCCTAAAATATCAAATGCAATGGCACATTTACTTCAAATTGACAGAGATCAACACGAATGAAGCGTATATTTAGAAGATCTTGACTATTATGGAGATATATGCAAATGTATAGTCTCTTCTAGTCTTTTAGTCTTTTAAGAGGTGTTACTTCTCCAAAAGTATTGTTTTTAATGCCAATCTTACAAAGCTTTTGCTTGTTTTTAGGTACATTTAGTTGCATTAGGATGTTAAAATCATGCATTTGCATAAGGAGTTTAGAGCTTTGTCTATGCCAGTGTGAAGGGTTGTTTTGTTGGCAATTTTGCAGGATTGGCATAGGGTTTGGCCCAGGAAAGCACCTCAGGAAGGAATGCCAGAGAGAATGCTGAGTGTTGTTTGCGTAGATGGACAAGATAATTGCCAAGCACCGGATGGCAGAGAAGTGAACTGGATTCCACGCTAAGAGGCTGTTGGACCCCGAAAAAGTAGGACATGATCAGGCTCCGAAAAAATAGCGGATAAGATGGTGCCAAGACTTGTTGGCAGATTCATGCCAAGCTTGGATGCCAGGGCAGCGTCAGCATGATGACGTCGCCTTAGCCTGATCAGTTCTCATTCAAATTTTGATAAGAAGATAATCCCTTATCCCTTGGGCAGTTGAAATTCAAAATTTGAAGAGCTAGTCCTATCCCTTCCTCGCACGCCTATTTAAACACCAACCAAGCTAGACTTTGGGGGGAGAGAAGATTGGATCGTGAGGAGTTGGTGTGTGTGACGATTGATGACCGACTGCATCGTGGAAGGGTGGTCCGAGAAGCCTGGATCTTGAAGGGCTGCATCGAGATACCCCTTCTAGCCCATTCTCTCTTTCAAGTTATTTTATTTTGTTTTTAATGATGATGTATTGTGAAAACGTTTGTGGATTGTTGGTTAAATCCCTCATCATGAACTAATTTAATAGTTGGTGGGGGATATTTGGGTCTTATGTTATTTTCATGCTTTAGTTTTTAATAATAAATCTGCCTTGGCAATGTTTTATCTATTCGGCATACTTTAATGTTTTTTAAATACTCTACCAAGCGAGAGCTGGCACTGTTGGCCTATTGCTCCTTAATATCTTAACAGACTTGAGGTGGCAATGAATAAGTTGTTGAATACTGAGGAGAGAAGCTTCGAGAGAAGTCATTCAAGTAGATGAACTTACTTCGGGAGTGAAATCTACCCCTTAGAAGTATAGATTGGATCTTAATCAAATTGGTTTATTTAAAAACAAACACTATAGAGATATAGGGGTTTTTACATGATCAATTTAGGGCAATGACCATCGAGAGAGGCTTTGCTACTTTTGAATCTGCTCGGCAAACAATGCCAAGACAGGTTGTTGTTAAAGGCTGGCACGACATCAATAACGTGAAAACCAAGCATTCCCTGCCAACACTCATCATTCATTAAAACACCTTCCTTGCCAACGTCTTTACTTTACTTTCATTTCTTTATTTTTTAATTATTTTCCAATCCCAATTTCAAATCAAATCAACATTTTCTTAAGGCAAGTAACCAACAAGGCAATTGAATTCCAAGGCAATCTCTGTGGGATCGATACTTAGCTTACCAGTTGTATTACTTGCAAACCATGTATACTTGCACACAGAAGACTCTTTTTGGCACATTCTTATATTTTTTAATACATTTTTATGCCACTTTTGCCAGCATTCACCTAGAGAGTCTACAAGTTTTTGGCGCCGTTGCCGGGGATTGCAACGAAATTGATTGCTTTTAAAATTTTACTTGTCTTCCTTTTGTTTTTATTTTGGTTCTTATTTTCACCTTTTATTTTTGTCGGTGTATGACCAGAAGCCATCCTGTGGTGGACGAGTGGCCTACGATCCAAAAATTGAGAAAACCTTGCGGAGGTTAAAAGGAAGATTTTGAAATATGAACTAAGGTAATGGAGGGAATGGTGTGGTGAACAATGGAGGAAATCCACTTAATAATGAGATACCACCACCACCTGCTATCCCAGTTGTTAATGAGAGACCTATTAGAGAACATTCAGCACCAACCATTGACAATTTGATGCCAGGACTTGTTGGCACAGAGGTAAATGCTGCCAATTTTAAACTTAAGCCGGTAATGATTCAAGCTCTTTTGAATGTAGGTCAATTTGATGGAGCACTCACTGGAGATCCTAGGCAACATCTTAAACAATTCATGGAGATTTGACAACTATTCCAACAAAATGGAGTACCAGAAGACACCGTGAAGCTGAAGTTATTTACTTATTCTTTGAGAGACGGAGCAAAGGCTTGGCTTAATTCGTTGCCACTTGGCTCAGTCACTTTATGGGCAGACTTATGCCAGAAGTTCTTGACAAGATTCCAACTGCCAACACTCACTGCCAAGCTGCGGGGTGAGATCATTACATTCAGGCAGGCTAAGGATGAGACCTTATATGATGCCTGGGAAATATTCAAAAACTTGTTGAGGAGGTGTCCTATGCATGGATTCCCTAATTGGACTCAAATTCAAACCTTTTACAATGGATTGAATGCACAAACGAGGACTGTTATTGATGCTTCAGTAGCTGGCTCATTGCTTGACAAGACATATACTGAGGCTGTTGACATTTTAGAGAGGATTGCAATCAATGATTTTTAATATCTTGTTGCAAGACTTGGGACCAGAACTAAAACTAATGGGAAGTTTCAGGTCGATGAACTAACATCCATTCATACCGAGATTTCCAACCTTACTAGCATGGTAAAAACATTGCAAAAGAACAATGAGTCCCAAGAAGTCAAAGCATTAGACCCATTCTGTACGATTTATAGAGAAAATCATCATGTGGATGAATGCCCCGCCAACCCTGAATCGGTAAATTTTGTTGGTAATGTTAATCGTTACTATAACCCTAACTCCAATACTTATAATACAGGTTGGAGACAACACCCTAATCTAGCTTGGGGACATCAAGGAGGTAACCAGTACAATGCCCAGCGCCAGAATACTCAGAGGCGGAATAACAATGCCATGCCAGCATTCTATCAGAATTCCATGCCACAAAAAGCCAAAACAATTTTTAGCAAGGGCAGTGACTCAACCAAGGAAGCACTCTCACAGAGTACATGGAGAGGAATAATGCCACAGTCCAGAGTTTGGCTTCGTCAATGAAAAATTTGGAAATCTAGCATGGGCAGATTGCCAGTGCACTCAGCAATCGACCCTAGGGAGCATTGCCAAGTGACACAGAATATGCTCGGCACAAAGACAATGAGCAGTGAAAAGCATAACTCTTCGGAGTGGTAAGCAGTGCGAGATGGAGAAGGTTGCTAAGCAGCCAATTAATTGCCAAGATGAGAAGCCTGTGCAAGCAGATGATCCCAAGGAAGCAGAGAAAGAGGAAACAAAAGAAGATGATGCCAGAACCGATGCCAGATAGCATACTGATGCCAGCACCGATGCTAAACAGACTGATGCCAGCACTGCGTTGGCAAAGCCAGCAGACCAGACAGGTATCTATCTGTCACCACCATTTCTAGCAAGACTTCAAAAACATAAGCAAGATCAGTAGTTCAAGCGTTTCTTGGAGGTTCTTAAGCAATTGCAATGCCCAACTATGTCAAATTTATGAAGGACATTCTATCCAAAAAGAGGAAGTTGTGAGACTTTGAAACTGTTGCTCTGACCGAAGGATGCAGTGCCATGATCCTAAACCGTTTGCCATCAAAGCTGAAAGATTCGGGAAGCTTCACTATTCCCTGCACCATTGGCAACAAATTAATGGGCAAGGCACTGTGTGACCTAGGAGCCAGCATCAACTTGATGCCAATGTCAGTTTTCTGAAAGCTTGGCATAGAAGAAAGACCTACCACAGTGACACTTCAGTTGGCAGACCGATCCTATGCACATCCCATGGGTAAGATTGAGGACGTGTTGGTAAAGGTAGACAAATTTATTTTTCCAGCTGATTTTATCATTTTGGATTATGAGGCTGATATTAATGTCCTGATTATTTTGGGGAGACCTTTTCTTGCCACGGGTAGGGCTTTGATCGATGTTCATAAGGGGAACTAACAATGCGCATGAATGACCAGCAAGTTACATTTAATGTGTTTCAAGCTTTGAAATGTGCAGATAAACCTAATGAGTGCCAAGCAGAGGAGATGATGGAGTCCATTTACACTTTGGACATGACACAGTTATGCCAGGATATAGAATTTGATGTCAGAGATTTAGATGTATAGCTGATCTGTTTGAGGAACCAGAAGAACTAGTCTTGGAGGCTGAAGAGGTGAGTTATTTTGAGCCACTATAGTTGGCCAGCAGAGAAATCAAGGCACCTAAACCATCAATTGAGGAGTCACCAGCGTTGGAACTGAAACCACTGCCAGATCACTTGAAGTATGCTTATTTAGGTGAACGCTCAACTCTGCCAGTGATCGTTGCCACTGGTCTCACTAATGACCAGGAGAAAAGATTGTTGGCAATATTACGTGACTATAAGCAAGCATTAGGGTGGACTTTGGTAGACATCAGAGGTATTAGCCCAACATTTGCATTCATAAGATTATCTTGGAGGAGTACCATGGCAAAACCATTGAAGGCCAAAGAAGGTTAAACCCAAGCATGAAAGAGGAAGTAAAAAAAGAGATCATAAAATAGCTTGATGTCGGGATTATATATCCCATTTCTGATAGCTCTTCCCGGTGCAATACGTGCCAAAGAACGGTGGCATGACCGTGGTACAAAATAGTGAAGCTGAGTTAATCCCCTCTAGAACTATCACTGGATGGAGAGTGTGCATGGACTATAGGAGGCTGAAAAATGCCACAAGGAATGACCACTTCCTACTGTCATTCATTGACCAGATGCTAGACAGGTTAGCAGGTAAAGCTTTCTATTGTTTTTTGGATGGTTATTCAGGTTACAATCAGATTGCCATCGCCTCTGATGATCAAGAGAAGACTACGTTTACGTGCCCATATGGGACGTTTGCATTTAGAAGGATTCCATTTGGCCTATGTAATGCATCGATAACGTTTTAACGTTGCATGATGTCCATTTTTTCCGATATGATCAAGCACAACATGGAAGTGTTCATGGATGATTTATCAGTGTTTGGCAAAACATTTGAGGAATGTCTTCAGAGTTTGGAGGAAGTCTTGAAGAGATGCATAGAGGCAAACCTAGTGTTGAACTGGGAAAAATGCCACTTCATGGTGAAGAATGGCATCGTTCTCGGGCATAAGGTAACTGAGAGATGGTTAGAAGTGGATCAAGCAAAAGTTGAGGTAATCAAGCAATTACCGCCCCCAACAAGTGTCAAAGGTATAAGAAGTTTCTTAGGACATGCCAGTTTTTATCGGCGTTTCATTAAAGACTTTTTGAAAATTGCTAAACCTTTATGATTGTTGTTAGAACATAATGCCACTTTTGTATTTAATGATTCTTGTTTGAGAGAATTTCAGGAGCTTAAAGAAAAGTTGATCAATGCCCCTATAGTTGTGGCACCGGATTGGAATGAGTCTTTCGAGCTCATGTGTGATGCCAGAGACTATGCCGTCAGAGCAGTTTTGGGAGAAAAACATGGGAAGGTTTTCCATGCCATCTACTATGCTAGTCGAACCTTAAACGAAGCACAACTAAATTACTCTACGACCAAGAAAGAATTTCTTGCGGTTGTATTTGCTTTTGAAAAATTTAGATCTTATTTAATTGGTAACAAGGTTGTGGTTTTTACAGATCATTCGGCATTAAAGTATCTCTTGGCAAAGAAGGATGCCAAGCCCAGGCTAATCCGATGGACGCTCCTACTTCAAGAATTCGACCTTGAGATCCGAGACAAAAAGGGCAGTGAAAACCTAGTAGCTGACCATCTCTCACGATTAGAGCATCATCTTGAAGATGGTAAGACCAATTTGATAAGAGATGAATTTCTTGACGAGTATTTGCTTGCAGTTAATGCCATGCCATGGTATGCCGATATTGTCAACTACTTGGTGAGTAACATTCTGCCACCAGATTTGGCATACAATGCCAAGAAAATGTTCTTGCAGGAAGTCATGCAATACTATTGGGACGAGCCAATATTGTTCAAGCAGTGTGCTAACCAAGTGATCCGCCGGTGTGTGCCTGAGGATGAATAGCATAACATATTGCATTTATGCCATGCCGCACCATATGGAGGTCACTTTGCTGGAGTAAAAACTGCTGCCAAGGTACTGCAGTCAGGATTCTTTTGGCCCACACTATATAAGGATGCCCACGAGTATGCCAAGGCATGTGATCGATGCCAACAGACTGGAAACATCATTGGCAGACACCAACTACCTCTTCAAAACATTATGCCTGTGGATTTATTTGATGTATGGGGGATAGACTTTATGGGTCTTTTTCCACCCTCATTTGGTAATGTATACATTCTTGTGGCTGTTGACTACGTATCTAAGTGGGTAGAAGCCATTGCTCTTCCAACGAACAATGCCAAGGCCGTTGCCAAGTTTTTACATAAGCATATATTTACCAGATTTGGTGCCCCTAGAGTGATTATTCATGATGAGGGCACTCATTTTAAATGTAGTCTAATTTCTAAAGCCTTGTGCAGGTATGGTATACAACAGAGAATTGCCACAGCATATCATCCACAAACAAACGGGCAAGCTGAGATTTCAAATAAAGAGATCAAAAACATCTTAGAGAATACTGTTAATCCATCAAGGAATGACTGGTCCTTGAAACTAGATGAGTCCTTGTGGGCTTACAGGACTGTGTTTAAAACTCCTTTGGGTACTTCACCGTTTAGACTTGTTTTCGGAAAACCATGTCATCTGCCAGTGGAGCTTGAGCATAAAGTATACTGGGCCATCAGAACACTTGGCATGGCATAGAGAGCTACTGGAGAAAAAAGGTAACTGGACCTAAAGAGTTGGAGGAATTTAGAATGCAAGCCTATGAAAATGCCAGGATCTACAAGGAAAAAACAAAATGTTGGCATGACAGTAGGATAATGCCAAGACAGTTTGAGGTAGGCCAACGTGTTTTGCTATTCAACTCACGGCTTAAGTTGTTTCTAGGGAAACTTAGATCAAGATGGACACGTCCTTATGAAGTGGTGAATCCCTATGCTCATGGAGCTGTGGATATTAACAACTTGAAGACAGGAGAAATTTTTAAGGTGAATGGCCAACGTTTGAAGCACTACATGGAAGCTGATCAGAATAATGCCAAAGAGGTGATCCTCTTGGCAGAGGTAACATGAAAACTCCATCAGGTTTTAACTTTTGTAAATATTAGGTTAGTATTTTTCTTTTTTTTCTTTTTTTAGATTTTTAATTGTTTTTCTTTATTTTTTAAGTTTCGTGTTTTTATTCCTTTAATGTGTTGAAAGGTTTCCTTTGAGTTGCGCAGATTCATTGTGCCAGGAATTGTACTAGGGTCGCTGGCAGGGGCTAACGCATCAATAGAAACGTCTGCCAGACGCAGTCCCAAAGTAGCTTGGCATGCAGCGGTACAAAAGATAGAAGAAAGAGAGAAAACCCTAGTTTTATCGGCCTAGTAAAATAAAAGAGGGTTGCTTTTATTTGGCTTTAAACCCTAGCCGCCCAAATTTTGGTTGAAATTTAAATTTCAAATCAATTACCTTATTACTCCAATCCTTACCCTATCTTATCACTTACCACCTTATCACTTCAACCATATCACTCCACCTATTTTTAAATTAATTCTTTTTATTTCCCATCTTTATCCCTAATTACTACTCCCATTAAAACTCAACCAACCCAAAACCTTTCACTTTCTCACCCTTGTCGGTTAAAGAAACCAAACATCACTCTCTCTCACTTTTTACTTTCCTTCTGATAAGTAAGTAAAAAAACAAAATCCAAATCATCTTTTTTCTTTATCACCGTTTCAAGTTTCTTCAACGAGTTTTCAATGGCTTCTTCCTCTACTTCCTTCAAGCGATTCTTCAACGAGGAAATCGAGAAAAAGTTTGAATCCAACTTTTCCTCGATGAGCTTTTGCTATGAGAACCACTTCAACCTCAACACAGAGACGAACAATAACTTTCCTCCAGAAGTTATGTCTACGATTAATCTACACAAATGGACTCAGTTTTGCCAGCAAAAAGGGGAGATCTATGCCACAATCATCCAAGAATTCTATGCGCACCTTGTGACCAAGGATTCACCATTCTTCATGATTAGAGGTAAATGTGTTCGTTTCAATTAAGGGTATATTAATAATATGTTTGAGTTAGATGGTGCAAAGGATGAGTATTTCGAGTATGTGGATTCAATAAACGCTGCCAAGAGAAAGAGGTTGCTGGCAGATCTGTGTGAACCTGGAACGGCATGGACAGTGTCATCCAAGGGGCATCATACGATGAAGAGGTTGGCATTGAAACCCCAATGGAGATGATGGAATCACTTTCTCAAGGAGAATCTGATGCCTACACCCCATAACAAACTGTCTCAGAAGAAGGATGATCTTGTTGCACTCCATTGTTATGAGACGCAAAATCAATGTCGGCAAGCTCATTATTGAGGAAACCTACAAGTGCGCAGCAAAAGGTACTAGCAGCTTGTTTTTCCCTTTGTTGATTTCTAACATTTGTATACTCCATGATGTGCCAAGGCTTGATACGGATAAAGGGCAAACAATCAAAGGAACAACGATTACTGCTGCTATATGGAGAAATCTAGTTGCTACCGAGCCCAAAGACAAGGGAAAGGTAAGGACACCAACGCAAAAGCCCAATGAGTCAAAGGCCGCGCTAGCAACCATGCCAGAAACTATGCCAGATAGTTCACTGGCAATGATGTCTCAAATTCACCAACGCCAAGAGATTATTCTCCAAAAGCTAGAGAAGGCTGAGGAGCTCAATGTCAAGCTGAGACACTACATCCAGGCCAAGGATGCGGTGATCAAGAAGGCTCTTACGAAATTATCAATTGATTTTGTGTCATGCATTTCATGTTTAGTTTCTACTGCCATGCCATCTAGGTCATTTAGAATGGATGCATACCGAACCACTAAAAAAAGAAAATTTTGCCTCGGTATAATTTAGAAAAATGATAACAATTGTTAGGCAAGCTTAATTTGATCTAAGTGTCTGTCCAATGAGGAAACTTTAATCTTTAGTTGCCATGCCATGCTAGTAGAGCAGTATGCCAGGTTAGCTTGGCAATTGATCTCTAGTTTAGGGAATTGAACGTACACTTAACACGTAGTATGTATCTAGTTCCTTAGCAAACTTAGACCTTTTGAAACTATGCTCAGGTTTAAAAAAAATAAGAGAAAAATGATGCCAGGGTAAAAGAAACTAATAAGGCAACAATGTTCTGCCAAGGCAAGAAAGAAAAAATAGAACTCTCCTCTACCTTAGGATAATAAGCTACTTGGGGCTTCGTGGTTTGCTCCCTCTTAGTTCTCAAGTCCAAAACCTGAGGGTATGAGTTGAAGACAAATCCTAGTGATGTCTAGATTAATATGGGTATTCGTCATATGCTCCCTCTTATCTCTCACGCTAAATAGTGTCACGAAGCAAGTTTAAAAGAATGCCAGCAGAAACCCTTGGCAAAGAAAAAATGAAATGAAAAAAAATCTGAGTTATGTAGTAAAATTTGTCTAAGGGAGTGAAAGGAAACTTGATGCATATTGCCTACACTCATGCACTCTTCATGAACGTTGACTAGAGTTATATTGCTGCACTTGAATTACTACCTGCTTGGCATTATTGCACTGAGATACTGAGGACAGAAATAGAGCCAAATTCTGCTTGCCAGCACGTGTTGGCATTTAACCAAAATTTTGTCGAGGTAAATTTTTCACAGTTTTATTGTTTTTATTTTGATTGCATTACTTGAGGACAAGCAATGAGTTAGGTTTGGGGGTGTGTTACCTCTCCAAAAGTATTATTTTTAATGCCAATCTTACAAAGCTTTTACTTGTTTTTAGGTACATCTAGTCGCATTAGTATGTTAAAATCATGCATTTGCATAAGGAGTTTAGAGCTCTGTCAATGCCAATGCGAAGGGTTGTTTTGTTGGCAATTTTGCAGGATTGGCATAGGATTTGGCCTAGGAAAGCACCTCAAGAAGGAATGCCAGAAAGAATATTGAGTGTTGTTGGCGTAGATGGACCAGACAATGCCAAGCACCGAATGGCAGAGAAGTGAACTTGATGCCACGCCAAGAGGCTATTGGACCCCGAAAAAATAGGACATGATCAGGCTTCGAAAAAATAGCAATTAGAATAATCTCTAAAAAATAGCGGATAAGATGGTGCCAAGACTTGTTGGTAGATTCATGCCAAGCTTGGATGCCAGGGCGGCGTCGGCAGGATGACGACAGCCTTAGCATGATCAGCTCTCATTCAAATTTGGATAAGAAGATAATCCCTTATCCCTTGGGCAGTTGAAATTCAAAATTTGAATAGCTCGTCCTATCCCATCCACGCACGCCTATTTAAACACCAACCAAGCTAGACTTTAGGGGGAGAGAATATTGAATCATGAGGAGTTGGAGTGTGTGACGATTGACGGCCAGCTGCACCGTGAAAGGGTGGTCCGACCAACTTGGCCGAGAAGCCTGGATCTTTAAGGGCTGAATCGAGAGACCCATTCTAGCTCATTCTCTCTTTCAAGTTATTTTATTTTGTTTTTAATGATGATGTATTGCGAAAACATTTGTGGATTTTTGGTTAAATCCCTCACCATGAACTAATTTAATAGTTGGTGGGGGATGTTTGAGTTTTATGTTATTTTCATGCTTTAGTCTTTAATAATAAATCTCCCTTGGCAATGTTTTATATATTCGGCATACTTTAATGTTTTCTAAATACTCTGCCAAGCGAGAGCTGGCACTGTTGGCCTATTGCTCCTTAATATCTTAACAGACTTGGGGTGGCAACGAATAAGTTGTTGAATATTGAGGAGAGAAGCTTCGAGAGAAGTCGTTCAAGTAGATGAACTTACTTCAGGAGTGTAATCTACCCCTTAGGAGTATAGATTGGATCTTAATCAAACACTATAGAGATATAGGGGTTTTTACATGATTAATTTAGGGTAATGACCATCGAGAGAGGCTTTGCTACTTTTGAATCTGCTCGGCAAACAATGCCAAGATAGGTTGTTGTTAAAGGCTGGCACGTCATGAATAACGTGAAAACCAGGCATTCCCTGCCAACACTCATCATTCATTAAAACACCTTCCTTGCCAACATCTTTACTTTACTTTCATTTCTTTACCTTTTAATTATTTTCCAAACCCAATTTCAAATCAAATCAACATTTTCTTAAGGCAAGTAACCAACAAGGCAATTGAATTCCAAGACAATCTCTATGGGATCGATACTCAGCTTACCAGCTGTATTACTTGCAGACCTTGTATACTTGCGCGCAAAAGACTCCTTTTGGCACATTCTTATATTTTCTAATACATATTTTCTGCCACTTTTGCCAGCATTCACCTAGAGAGTCTACTAGAGGAACAATTCCATTCCTAAATTCTAACCTATTTAAGGTGGCTCTCTTAATCTCACCTACTCACCATGCCTAATCCTTCCCTCATTTGGGTGTCGATCAGGCACTTTGAAGTTTGACGTTCCTTGAAGAAAGGTTAACCCTTATAGGCTGAATGTAATCTGAAGACAATCTCGTTCAACTTAGATATCTATGAATGGTCAGAATGATCTTTGGAGGCTTATAATGTAGGCCTTGGGTTCATGGTTAAGTGAAACCGCATTTCTGTACTCGCATGTCTTGGATATGCTCCTATGAAATATGCTTTTCTCTTTCACTCTTTGGATCGCTCTAGACTGGCTATTTTTGGGTTTTCACCCTAGAGTTCATTTCTTTTTTTCTGTATCTTCGAACCGACTTGTCTTGTCTCGTCTTTAATATGCGCTTCTATACAAATATTCAAAACTGATATTTACTTGAAATGTGGATTCTTTATGTATCTCTTGCTCATTTCTTACAGTTGAAGTCTCGTTTTTGTATTGTTTGATCTGGGTGTGAAGTATATGCAATTTTTTTTCTTTTATTCCTTCTTTTCTTTTCTCTTTTCTTTTTTTTATTTCTCTCGATTCTCATTTCTCTTTTCTTCTTTTTTTTCTCTTTTTCTCTTTTTTTTATTTTTTTCTCTTTCTTTTTTTTCTGCTTTAAATCGCCCATTCTGGGTTTTCAGCCTTAAATATCTTTCCTCTTATTCAGGTTTTAGGATGTATCTATGAACTAAATTGTATCTATATTGAACATTAATGCTTGCTTCCACTCGAACGAAATCAATTCCAAAGTCTCTTCTAAACTGCTACTTACTGAATGGTGAATTCTCCATGTATCTTCTCCCTTCTCTTTATTACACTGTTCAACTTACTGTTCTTATTGCTTCGGCCTTTTGGTTGGCATTTTTCAGCTATACTTGGTTGGCTCTATGGACGTATTCTTTTTTCTACCGTGCTTTTTTGGTGATTCTTTGGCCTTCGTATCCAATTTGTCCAGTCACATTTCTTCCTTATTGAAAAGTGAAAGAATGTTATTCGTCGTCCCATTCACATATACCCGAGAAAGCCTTCAGGGGGTAGAAGTTTAGGGTCAACACTCGATTCAAGGATCTTAAACGACAAATACATGAGAGGGAAATTTCCTATATGGGATCTTCACATTATCTAAACACTTGTTTTATTCCTCTATCGGCCTAAAAGGACTGGGGATACTCACATTTGCAATATCCTCACAACATTCAATTTCCTCTAAACGTAAGCAACTTAGAATTGACCTTTGGATATGAACTAAAGGTACTCTTGCATTTAAAATTCGAGGACCTGACAAAAATGATATATACATATGTCCATGCAAAAAAATGTGTGTATGCATATGAGAGAACAAAAACTACCCCATAACAATGAATGAAATGTTTAAAGAATTAATGAATGCAAAAAATGTTCTCTAAATAACAAATTGAAAATTTTCTTTTTCAAAGAAAATCTATTGTTTAGCTTATAGATTTCTTTTGCATTTTTCACAAATACACAGGGATCAATGGTTTTGAGTTGCCTTTACTAGTAGCCATTTGCTCTGGGGTAGCTGTACCATTCCCCTGGGTACAATCAGTTTATACTAATCATGACATTGGATTTTTCCAATGGATTTATTTTCATTTGACCATTCGTAAGAATAGATTTTTTATGGAGATTTGAATTACCCATTGTCTTAAACTTGAACATGTTTAAGCACGTTACGCCTACATTTCTATAGGAATTCTTCAAAAAGATAAGAAACCTAAGCATAGGGACCTTCAAGTCATTGTCAGGGCTTCAACTCATTCCGAACTTCTATGTGTGGTGTAAGCTTGCCCCATTTCTTTTGTTCTCCAATGCTGGATCAATCCTTGTGTCAAAATTCCATTGTTGATTAGCTTTTTGATCTTCTCCAGCAACAGTATATACGTCCTGGTAGGATGCCCCGATGCCCCCTTAAAATTTGGTGGAATGACCAAATCAGGGACTAAACTAAAATCTCTCGTATTGAAAGCGTCTAACTTTCATTTTTCTTAATTCCTTTTTTGAACCTATCTTCTAATTGCTCAAGTCTTTGTTTCTTGGTTTGTTCCATTCTTTCTTTCAACTGATTTTCAATGCCCCCATCGAACCCGTAAAATTTTATTATCTAATTAATTAATACATAAAATGTATCATAAATAAAAAAACAATAAGTATAAATTATCAAATGAATGCAAATGAAGTGAATGAATACAAATGAAGTGTTGATCCATTAATAGTCTTTTAGGAGGATTTTTATAGGATAAGACGCATGTATACAAAAGATTGACAATATTCCACAAGCATATATTAGCCACCCTTTTAAGAGCAAAATGGCTCGGTGCCCCACTTCTGTCTTCTTTCTATCTGCTTCATGCTCAGATTATTTCCAACCATAACATTATCAATCTCTGTACATTACAAAACATTTTTATTTATAAAAAATCCCTTAATATGGAATATTTTTTAATCAACGAAACGCAAAAATGAATGCAATAAGGTATTAGTCGCAAAGTAATCATCGTGGAAAGGCTTCCATTGAACAAAAAGGCTTATTACATCAGATTCAGTCTTGTAATCTTTACAACTACTGGTGAGCTCTAATCCTTAATTTTCATACGTCATCCAACAAACGAGTTGACCTTCCTTCATGGTCCAGTACGGGATTCATATTCTGACTCAACGACATAGCTGCATCGGCCATATCTGCTACTTGCGTGCCTGGGTGATGACACTCTTCACGTCCTTGTTCCTCTCTTTTATTTCTAACTCAACTTTTCACAGCTGGAGAGTTACCTTTTCGATTCTTTCATAGCCATCTTGTTTGTAGGCTTCGGCACGAATCTCGCTCATACGCAAAGAAATCTTAAGCTCTTCTATTTGTTCCCTAAGCGTTGCGCTCTCTATTTGAAATATGAATGATTCATTCTCACTCTGCTGTAAACTTGATTTCAAAATCTCATTCATATCTAAACTACCTTCTAACTCATTCTTGAGTATGTCGCGCCGGCTCTCGGTTTCTTTCAACTTTTATGAAAATAATCAGGCTTTATTTTCACTAGCCTAGCCTTTTGCTTCCAATGCCCCAAATCGTTCTTCAGTCGTAGGATGTCATTATTATATTCTTCAAAAGTGCCACCCAAACCAGCATTTCTAAACACGCAGTAGATCTTATGATGATCGTCTTGCAAACTCTATAATTTCTTGCTCAAATTATCTCTCTCCTGTTTGAGCTGATTATAATTGAATGAATGCCCCTCTTCTAGAATGCCCCAATCTCAAATCATCTCTCTCCTACTTGAGCTGATTATAATCAAACGAATGCACCTCTTTCAGGATGCCCCAATCTTCAGTATCTGAATTTGACTTACTTTTATTCAACCCTTACCCCAGGTCTTGGCTCATCTTCAACTTTGCCCCTCATCTGATTGCCGGTTAATTATAAAATCTAGGTTTTCCATTTTTGAAAGTTAGTGCTCCCATAATGACAAGATCCCTAACTCGGTTCTTCAAAGCCCCACAATTCTTTGTAGTATGCTCCAAACCTCCTAAGTGGTAACCGTATCTGGCTCGACTGTTAAAACCTTTCGGGTAAGGTGGCTCCTTCAGAACAGAGCGAACTAGGGTGATAAGGTTTCTGTCAATAAGCATTAGGAGCAGCTCAGTGTATCTTAAAGGGATCGGGACATTCTTCTTCACATCACTTTCTTTTCGTGTTTCTTCTGGACCTGCCTCTGTTTGCGGGGAGCTTGATTCAGATGTACTTCCCACTGGTTTATTGATGTGAATCACAAAAAGGGTTTGACTTGTCGGATTTGCTGATGTTACTTTGCTTGGAAATGAGATTCTGATCGTTGAACTCTTTATTCTGACTCTTGACCAGCTCTTCTTCTGACTCTGCGGACCCCTTGCCTTTAGCCATAGTAGTCATCAGATTCATCATCTCGGCCATTTTCTTTTTCAACTCTTGTACATCATCCCATTTATCTCCAATATGAGTATCAGCTACCCTATCTTGTTCGAACTCTTCAGATGATTTGCCTTTTTGATTCTTCTGACAATACTCAGGATTTGCTCGTTCTATCTGAATACGAGACCTCTTGTCCATTATGACTGTCTTCTACAGTGATGGCCACTCGCAAAATAAATACCTCATTTTATGTCATGGGAATGCAATGAAAAAAAATGTAAGAAAGAAGAAATGAACACCAAAGGAAACTATGTTAGTATGGTAAATGCCATAACTGCGATGATGAATGCGAATGAAGATGTTGATTCTCAAACAGTCCTTAGAAAGACATTTGTTTAACGGAGAGGATGTCTGATTACAAGAAGCTGAAATAATAAATTACAGATAATGGTTAGCTTCTCGTCTTGACATCTCGACTTCGTGAAGCAAGGCCCGTGCTCTATCGTTTCTGGAATAAGGGGCGATCTCACCGTCCTCTTCTTCTACTGCTCAAAAGGTCCGCAATAGTGTAATCTATGGACCCAAGGGCTTTTGAAAAGATTATTAACCTATGCAGACAGAGTATAGACAATAGTTTCTTCTTTAGGGACTAATCCTGATGATCCAGTTTGAAGGAGTCTTATTTAAAATTTTTAAAAGTTTTGGAGGCTTAAATTAAAATTTTCACATATTGTGAAAGGTTTAATTTGAAACTTTTATAAAACGTAGGACTTTAACTAATTTTTTTTTAAAAAATTGAATTTTTTAAGACCCTTCTCTCTTTTCTAAATTTTTTGAAAAAATAATAATTAAAATTATAACAATTTTTTTAATTTTAGAGGGCCATATTAAAAGATTTTAATTTTTTTGAAAAAAGGATAAATGTGAAATCATTAAATTTTAGGAAAACATGGCCTCTACTGGTTTTGACGGGGATCCGCCTTTGCGTTTACGCTGTCTCCGCCTTTGACACGTGTTTTTGTGTTAATTTGTTTATTTTCTCGACTGATCTTCATTCGACCAAACTCGACATTGTAGCATTATAGCTCTTGATATTACATACTTCTCTCTTTTTTAGATTGCCTTCTAAATTGGACTGTTTTCAAATCAATATGTATGTATGATATGAGATGCAAATTGGATGCAAAAAAGGGGAAAATAAAAATAAAAATAAAACAAAAACAAAAACAAACAAGTATGTGCAACAAATAAAAGCAAACAAAACCTAAAAAGGTTAATTCTAAACGGACATCATAACATCATGGCTCTAACAGGTGGGCTCCTACGGTCTACTATGTGCTGTGAGGTTCTAAACAAAACGGTACTCAAATTGTCGCTCGGACATCGATTCGAGGGAATACGACCCTTATACTATACAGAGGTGAAAACCCCACGAAATATAAGGACCGAATTTCGGAATTGAATTTAAACACTATACGGAAGTGAAAACCCCACGAAGCGAAGTAATCACTCCCGCTTAAGGGATCTAAAACTATTGTATGGTGACACTTTTTATCAAACAAGGTCTAGAAATTAAAAATTAAATTAAATCAAATTTAAATTTTATTTAATAATTACGATACGAACCCAACTAAAGCTTGACTCTTACATTTTTTTAAAAAAAATTACTCCCCAGCGGAGTCGCCATGCTACAGCGACTATTTTTTTCAAAATGATAATTTTATTTGAAAATTTTAAGAAAACTCGTATTATTTTTTTTAATATGGGAGTCACCACATGTTATTCAAAAGGGTAGACTGGACACCAAAAATAAAACCAGAGATTAAAAACTTGGGTTCGGGAGTCGATTACGGATGGGGAAGGGTTAGCACCCCCACACCGCCCAAAATTGGTACCTAACGGGTTCATATCGTATTTATTAAGAAAAATATAAAATTTGATTTAATTTAATAATTAATTCCTAGAATACATGATTAAATTTGCCTCGATCTTCACGGTACCAAAAGAGATGACATCGGAGACTGGGATGACACTCTCACTAGAATACTGAAATCAAAAGCCTAAAAACTAGATCTAATATAACATAAAAAATTAAAAAATATACTAATATTAAATAAATACTAAACTATCTAATACCCTATATTTATTATAAAAACATTGAATATAATCAATTAAACTATCCTATATATAAACCAACAATAAAATAAATATAGAGACAAGGATCGAATTTTACCCACTCGAAGCTTGAAAAAACTTTGACCAACCCCCACCAAGATCTCTGTGCCACCTTGTCATGGCCCAAAAATTAACTAGATCGGACCTAAAAAAGACCCCCGATCGAATGCTGGATCGAACCAGCTGGGGCCGAGGGCACTGCCCCCTACCCCTGGCCAGCTTTGTTCGGCCAGCCATTGGTTCCCCATAATTTTCTTGGGTGTGCCGATTGCTTCATGTCCCAAATGGCTGCCCCCACGCCTTATATAGGCAATGTGGGGTGGGGTGGGGTGACGTGGAGCATTAAGCTCCACACCCTTTTCCCTTTTTTTACTTTTTGCATTTTTTTGTTTTGTTGATTTTTTTAATTCTTATATATATTTTTATATATTTTTTTTAATCTTATATATATTTATAATAATAATTTTTATTATTATTATTTTACATATTAAAGATAATACATATATATTATATACTACTATAATATTATACAACCCAGACAAAAATGAGTGATTACAGAGTGTAATGGGTTAGCTTAGTGATGTAGTCTGGATTAACATGGGATTTCGTAGTATGCTCCCTCTTATTTCTCACGTCAAACAGCAACATGTCGCGAACCCTAATTAAAGCCTGCAAAAATAAACTATTGGTAAATAATAAAAAAAAAATTAAGTTTGGACAGTAAAGTTTTGCTAAAGGAGTTAAAGGATTCTTGATGCAAACCACCAGCACATCATGCACACCTCATGACCCTAAGTTAGAGTTATAATGTTGCACTTGAATTTGTTGATTTGTTGGCATTATTGCCCTAGGATATCTGAGGACAGAACTAGGACCAGAATATGCTTGCTAGCTTGTGTTGTTAATCAGGAAAAATTTGCTGAGGTACTTTTCTTTATTTTTTGTTTTTATAGCTTTTAGTTGCACTACTTGAGGATAATCAATGAGCTAGGTTTGGTAGAGTGTTAACTCCTCAAAGTACTATTTTTCGTGTATACATTGCCATGCTTTTCTTGAATTTGAGTACGTATTTATGCATTTAGTTAGTAGATTCATGCATTTACATATAGGAGTTAAGAAATGCTTTTTTTCCAGAGTGAAGGGGTATTTCCTATTTTTATAGCTTTTAGTGGCAGGATAAGAGTAGGTTTGGCAAAGCAGGACAAGAACAATTGGCAGAAAGCAAGAGAAGCATAAGAGAAATACCAAGTGACGATGGCAAAAGTAGGACGAAGATTGCAAGACTTGGTTGGCAAAAGAAGAATGGTCGATGCCCAGTCAATAGCCGTTAGAGCCAGGTCAGCCCAAAAATTTAAAAAGAGGATAAGAAGATAATGTGCCTATCTTGGTGCGTAACAAACTTTCAAATTCAAAACCCAACCTAGGGTTTCCACGAGTGCCTATATAAAAGAAGCTAATCGATGAGCCAAGAGGTTGTACCTTGGCAAAGAAATAGGGTAGAGGGCAAATCGTGTTCGACCAGACTAAGACCGGGAGCTTTGGATTTATAAAAGGGCTACATCGACGGATCTCCTTCTTTGTCAATTTCTCTTAGTTTTTAATTTTGTTATGATGTGATATTTCAAAAATATATTTTGTTGATGGTTTACCCAGCCATGAACTAATTCTTTTAAGTTGGTTGGGGATGTTTCTGCGATGAACGCTTAGTT
Source organism: Hibiscus mutabilis (assembly GCA_019671005.1). NCBI lineage: Eukaryota > Viridiplantae > Streptophyta > Magnoliopsida > Malvales > Malvaceae > Hibiscus > Hibiscus mutabilis. Next base: position 12,549,726 of record CM033733.1, read on the forward strand.
TATTTTTAGCTTTTAATAATTGAAAGCCTTGGCATTTTTGTCTATTTTACTAATGCTTTGTCTTCTTAAATTCTTTTCCATACGACAGTTGGCATTGCATGCCTTTTATCCCTTAATATCTTAACAGACTTAGGAGATAACGATCAATTACCAGATACTAAGGTGAGAAGCTTCGACAGAAGATGTTTAAGTATATAAGTTTACTTCGGAAGTGAATCTACCCCTTAGGAGTATAGATTAAAACTTTGCCAAGTTAATTATTGAAAAACATCAATATAGACATATATGAGTTATTCATAATTAACTTAGAGTATTGTTATCGATAGAGGTAATACTAACTTTAAAATCTGCTCGGTAATAAAACCAGGGCTGGAAGTTATTATTTGCTATCGTTGTTAAACGTAAATCCAAGCATCTCTTGCCAACGCTAACCATCCATCTGAATACATTTGTTTAACAATCTGCCTGAATTTTCATTTTAATTTCCTTAGTCATTTTTCTTAATCATATTTTGAAATCCAATTCAAACTCATTTGTTCTCATTCACAAGTAAATATCGTGGCATTTAATTCCTAGACAATCTCCGTGGATAGATACTCAGCTTATTGTTGTATTACTTACTGACAGTGTATACTTGGACGCAAAAGACCTAAACTTGGCATTATTTACTAGCATATTTACATTTAGTTTTCAATAGTTTGCCAAGTGTTAGTTTTTTGACACTAGCGATGATTCTTCTTCCTTCGGCGCCGTTCTACTAGAGTCAAATAGTGTATTAGTAGGGTGGTGAAAAGATGGAGGATGAGATGTACCTTTATCAAATGAGGAGTATTCCTTCCGCGAAACCTTGGACTTTTGTTGGTTATAATGCATGGGAATGAATCTCTCTCTCTCTCATGACCCTTTTAAGTTATGCCCGTGATTTTATATTGGCTTCTCCATTGAGACGTCGATCGTGTTTCATCTGTGACCACCATAGTGTTGCATAATCTGGGAATGCTAAGAAAATCAATGGAACTTGAAGCTCTTTGGGATATCTGTAAAACTCGACCAAGATATCAACAGTATTTTCCCAATCACAATAACCATCAGGATCATACTTCCGTCGAAAAGAAGGCACTGCAAACTTTCACCTTGGTTGGCGTATCATTGGGTAACAAACAAGAATCGTTTTAGCTTTGATGCCAAATGATAAAGTGGCGCAACATGAAAACCTTTTGGTGAAGGTGGATAACGAAATTGATTTGGTTGAATGGATATGGCGTGCTGGTTGTTGAAGGATATTTTGTCCTTGGCACCCTCTTGATTGCAATTAACCAAGTAAGCAACCTCAAGCGGCTTTAACCCACCCTCCTAGATGCAATTACCTAGGCAAGCAAGAGTGTAAAGATAATCTCCAATGATCTTCAAGAAATCTTGCTAAAACAACTTCTAGACAAAAAAAAACACAAGATGGATAAATCTTGCAATAAATCACTCAACGAGAGTTTTCAATATTATTGATCAAAAAAGAAGTGTCTTGTTTACAAAAGAGATGAGCCTATTTATAGGCTAGTAAAATCCTAAAAAAGGGAAAATACAAAGAATTGTATTTGAACTAAACTATAAAACTAATTTATCTAAATCTCTTAATAAAATTAATTAAATGATAAATATAATCCTAAATCTTCTAAAATACATAATGAAAACTCCTAAGCTGGTTTAAATTATAAATAATCAATAAAAATATTGAAAATTTGTAATTATTTGAAAATCTCGTATTACACCCTTATGGAATTTTTTGACTGCACTATCTTTGCTAAAATGGTCGTATCTTGAGCTCTCGATGTCAGATTGATGTGTTTCAAAGTGTGTTGGAAAGCTAAGAGACTGACTCACAATTCAAAAGAAGACTTTGTGGTCAAAATATGCCCGGATCCTAATCAAGAAGTTGAAATAAGTCGACTAAATTTTTGAACTTGCAATTAGGCTTCTTCAGACATGTATCATTTGGGGTGAGGCCCGGTACCACTAAATGTCGGGACCATACACCCATGCCTGGAATCTCTCATCAATCATCTTCGAGTAAGGCCTGGTACCACTAAGCGTCAGGATTATACATTCAAAAATCTCTGACCAAGGTGTTGCAACACATTCTTTCTCTCACTAGGTATTCAGATCCCATCAAATAAGTGCTCATATAGCACGTTACAACATCTCATAACCATACCATCCTATGGTTTCTACCAATACATAGTCATACATGAATTTTACTGAGTTCTTACATTTTATGTTCGAGTAAAATGAGATTTCTCAATTTTACAACTCATTTTAGGCCATTAGGGGTCTATTGGATTGAACGATACAATTTTCCATCCTTCCGGGCGAAAGTCAACATTTTTGGGCAGATTTCTCAGTGGGTTCCGGTACAGGCCCTCGCGTACTGATACGGATACCCTTTGAATACCGTACTCATATCGTATTAGTACAGAATTAGCTCACTGAATTTCCCAAAACCTTAGTGTACCGATACCTGATTGCATGGCGTATCGGTACCCCATTCTTTATTCATCCAATGAAACAGTGTTCTTTAAACCCAAAACACTGGGTATCGTACTGCTTCCCCGCGTACTGATACCAAAGTCCAGAAATGGCTTCCAAGGCTAGGGAAATCGCTTCCCAAGCCCTCAAAACACTACCATTAACCTCCAAACTCGATCTTACACCTTATAGGAGTATTTAAAGTGGTTTCCTACCATTTTTATAAGTTATTAACATGTAATTTGGATTATGTCATTAAAGGTTTCCAAACACTCAAACAACCATAACATCACATCAAGCAACAAAGCAATCAAATTTATGATACCCATGAAGGTATAGGAGTTATTAGTGTATTAACCTTGATCCTACAACTGAGAGTGAAGCTCCTAGCCCAAGCTTCAGGCTTTCTTCTTCCCTTGGTCCTTGGAAGAGTTTCCAACCTCTTTCACTAAACAAGAGAGTAGTAAAACGAGTTACAACTTGTAGGAGATAAGAAATCCAACTAAACTTACTCTCAAGGTTGGAAAAACGATATTAAATCCACCTTTAACCCATCTCTCACAAAACCCTCACTAAACCTAAGAACACCTTCCTCCACCATTTCTAAAAATCCTTATCTTGATTCGTAGATCCTTGAAAGCTGAACAACTTATCTCAAACCCAAAATCTGGGATTTGACTCCTAAACAACAAAGATAAAACCTTTTATGCAGAACATTAATTCACTCTTCCACTCTTCAAAAAAAATATGGCGAGTTACCTTTTTACCCCTCTTTATCTCCCCATGTCATCCATCAACCCAAGACCCAAGCCCAACAAAAAGGAGAAAGCCCACTGAGGCTCACATGGACACTCAAAGGCCCAATTATCTAGGCCCAAAAGCAAGGCCCACATTTCATGTTAAACCGACTCACGGATTCCAAAATCTGGTTCATTACAGATCTACTCAACATTTACTTTACAATATCATGTCTAAAATGATATTCATTAACCTTTGTTGAGAGTAACATCAAATACTAAAATCTTACAATTAACTTTTCAAAGTCACTTTTATAAAAGCAATGCCAAAGTTGCCATAAAAACCGTTATCTCATTTGCCTCATACGATAACTTTTGTTAAAAAAATTCATGGACCAATAAGATTGTGCCATGTATCATTTTGTTAACAAAAAAATTAGCTAACTTAAATAAAAAAGGGTAAATTGCACGTTAGGTCTACTAGATTTTTTGTTCATTTAGTCCATAAAAATCTTTATTTAACCCAAAATTGATTCATATTTCTTTCTACTTTTTATAATTAGTCCAATATTTTTAATGATGATATTTTTTAATTTTAATCCCTAAAATTTATTTAACTCGAAATTCACACATTTTTTTTCTAAATTCTATAGTTTAGTTCAAAATTTTAAATATGATGATACTTTTGTTAATTTTAGTCCCTAAAAATTTATTTAAATTGAAATTCACCCATATTTCTTTCTATTTTTTATTAATTTAGTCCAAAATTTTAAATTTGATTATATTTTTTAGTTTTAGTCTCTAAAATATTTTTAGCCGAAATTCACCCCTATTTGTTTCTAATTTTTAAAATTTAGTCTAATATTTTTAATATGATGATATTATTTTTCATCTTAGTCCCTAAAAATCTTTATTTAACTTTAAATTCACCTTTATTTCTTTCTAATTTTTAAAATTTAGTCCAATATTTTTAATATGACGATATAATTGTTCATTTCAATCACTAAATTTTTTATTTAACCCAGAATTGACCCTTATTTCTTTATAATTTTCAAAATTGAATTTAATATTTTGAAGAAGATGATATTTTTGTTCATTTTAATCCCTAAAATTTTATTTTAGCTGAAATTCACCCTTAATTCTTTCTAATTTTTTAAATTTAACCCAATATTTTTAATATGATGATATTATTGTTTATTTCAGTCCCTAAAATTTTGTTTTAGCCAAACTCACCCATATTTCTTTCTAATTTTTTTAAGCCAAGTTAAATTTATGAAATTCAAGTTGAGTTTACAAAATTCGAATCGAGTAAAAAATTTACAAGTTGAGTTTATGATGGCAGCTTTGGGTTCAATTGTAGTCCAGAGTCATTCCATTATATTTTTCATTGTTATTTCTTCTGATCTTGTTAAAAATTTCCTAATTATTTTTTGATTCAATTATTGATTTCATTTTTATACTCCATTTATCTTTTTTTACAACAATTGTTCTACATTAATCAATTAATTTAGATGGAATACTATCATCTATCAAGATCTATAGGGCTAATTTTTTTTCAATTCGTTTTAAATTTAATTTTATTTTTAAATTTGGAATATCCAATTCTCTTATTAGTGTTAAACAGTCAATTGGATTTAAGTTCACAAATTATTTAATACAGTCAACCTCTAAAATGTTCATAAATATTGAAAATCTGGATTATGGATAAACTATAAATCTAAATTTAATGTAAATTATAAAATAATATAAACTCAACTTGAATTTCATAAACTTGACTTGAAAAAATTAGAAAGAAATATTGGTGAATTTTAGCTAAAATAAAATTTTTGGGACTAAATTATAAAACTTAGAAATAATTAAGGGCAATTTTGGGTTAAATAAATATTTTTATGGAATAAAATAAACAATAATAGGCTAAATTTTAAAAATTAGAAAATAATAAGGGTGAATTTCCGCTAAAAAAAGTAGGTATTAAAATGAGCAAAAATATCATCATATTCAAAGTGTTGGATTAAATTTTAAATATTAGAAAGAAATAGGGATCAATTTTGGGTTAAATAAATATTTTTAGTAACTAAAATGAACAATTATATCAGCATATTAAAAATTAGACTAAATTTGAAAAAATAGAAAAAATATTGGTGAATTTTGGGTTAAATAAATATTTTTAGGGACTAAAATGAATAATAATATAATCATATTAAAAATATTGGACTAAATATTAAAAACTAGAAATAAATAGGGGTTAAGTTTGGCTAAAATAAATTTTTAGGGACTAAAACTATAAAATTTAGAGAGAAATAGAGGTCAATTTTAGGTTAAATAAAGATTTTTAGGGACTAAAATGAACAAAAATAAAATCTAGCATACTTAATGTGTAATTTACCTTTTATTTAAGTCAACTGATTTTTTTTGCTAACAAAGTGACACGTGACACATTCTGATTGGTCCATGAGAATTTTTTTTTACAGGAGGTTAACGGAAGAGGCAAATAGAGTAATGGTTTTTAGTTTATGGGGCAAAATGTCTCGAAAAATTCTATAGGGGTAACTCCGTACCTAGTGTATAGTTTATGGGCCAAGAGTGTCATTAAGCCTTTAATTTAACATCTTCAAAAAATGAACCCATTAAACCCAATGAGTCGTCTTGGTGAAAAAAGTATAATATTCATCTAATATACTCGGGTTCAAGTAACTTTGTCTGCCTTATCAAAGAGTTTTAAAAAGTATGAACAAATACAAATTTATCATTATTTAAACTTAAAATCTTCAAAATTTAGAGGGCTAACATACAAAATGTAACTTTAAATGTTTCGTCACATATGGATCAAGTTGACAAAAATTTAAAGCTTAAGGGTCAAAAGGCATGTAATAAAAGTTCGAGGATTAAGAGGACAAAAGTGGTAAGGTCGGGGGCCAAAAAATCATTCAAATTTTATATTATATTTAAACTATTCATATTTTTTCAAACCTTAATTTAAAAACAATTTTAAGTACATTCAATTACAATGTCTTTAAAATGATATTTTTTTATCATTGAAGTATGATTTCATTAAAAATAAAATCATACAAGAAAAATATTATTAGATGCCTCATTAAAACTCTTAATTCTAAGTTGAAGGAAAATAGTATTCCTGATAATAATAAATAGAAAAAGAATACTCAAACAAAGTGACAAAACGATCCAAACTCTGTCATCAAAGAGCGTTCTCCTGCTTGGACAACAGCAACATCTATGTTGCACCAATACGAATACAGATACAGGTACGAGTATGAAAAAACAAAAAATGATAATTTTTCAAATTACAGGATATGGGTACGTTAAGGGTACTACAAATATAAAATAAAATTTATATTATAAAAAATGTAAAAACAAAAATACATAAATAAAATCATGTGAGTATGGCATCGCATGTACTTATATACTTATAGTTGAATAATATGAGCAAGAGAAAGTCGAAAGAAGCAAGAAAAAAACTAGAAAAAGTGTAGAAGAATATAAAAATAAAAATAAAATAGAAAAATGAAATGCTGAGAGTACCTAAACCGTCCCTATATGTCCTCGGTACGGAACATATCGAGTACGTGATACGACACTAAATTGAAGTGCCGTGTTTCATAGACCAACATACATCTCCATCTTATTTGTTCCGTACTCCAAAGGATACTCCTCCGATATAACCTCCCCAGGCAATTTATTGGGTTTCCTCATTGGTACAAACTTTGCCTATAGCTAATGCAGAAATGCCTTGGTCTCAAGAAGCAAAGCTGTTATATCCTGAAACATTATCCCAGGTTTGGAGAAGTTTGGGACGACACGAATCACAGAAAAAAATTGGAAATCCGAGGCTTGTGCAGCTTGAGTCGCCATATTTGGTTGATTAGCAACTGAGCCACTCGCTGCTCCAACTCAATGCAGAAGGCACCGAATCAAATATGTAACATTCTCCAAGGCATCATCATCATAAACAGACGAGCCGAAGCATCTTACATACCCTTAGACTAAATAACCAAGATTTTGCACCATCGATCATACCTCAGAACCAGCATGATGTCTGTATTCATATGCGTAACCTCCAACATCCAACAGAACCACCAACATATAAAACAACACACTCTCAAACCCCTGCATCACAATATTCAAACCATCCGTCCACACAAACCCACAGCAGCACCTAGCAGTGAAACACAGCTCAAACTCAAAGCATCCCTCGATCATCTCACACCTCTGCTGCCTCAACATGTAATGTACAACCTTTTTTCTCATTGACGAACCTAGACTTTGAATGTTCCAAGACAACACTTTCATCCCACCCAAGGACGGAACCAGGATTTGGGGTGGGGGGCAAAACATAAATATTTGAAATTGGAGGACAAATTCTTAGATAAACTATTTTTTAAAAAAAAATTATATAAAAAAACAAAAATAAAGAAAAATCTTGGGGCGGGGGGCAATTGCCTCACCTCATCTCTATATAGCTCCGTCCCTGATCCTGTCCATTACTCGAACAAGAACTCAATCTACTATTTTAAAATTGTTTTAAATGAAAATGTTATGAAAAAAAGTTTAAAATGGGTTCATACTTCCCACCCAACAAACAAATGAAACGATCTTTAATTAGTGTGTTGACTATTGACTCCTTTGAAATTTACCATCTCTTCGTGAAGTTCTCTTTTAATGTCTTTTTTTTTTCTCAAGTCAATTTATTAATAAATTATAAACCTCACTCCTCATTTAAATGAATTTTAATTTTTTTATGATTATTGATATTTAATATATTGGTTGACTGATTTTTATCTGATACTATAAAGTATATTATAGAACGATCCTCCCAACCTAAGTTACTCCATTCACAACATTAGGATTTGAACTATTGACCTTATTTAGTAGATCTAACATTATATTCGACTACTAGTTAGTATTAGTTTATTTTTATTTTCACTAAACATCAAACACCAATTCATGTCCAACAATAAGGTTGTGTTAACCATGAAACTTAAAATTAGTGTCAATTTGAAGTTTTAATATATATTTTTTTATCACTTCACTTATGTTTCAGTCGACAAAATATGATATATTTATTAAATATATCATATTGATTATGTGTAACATATTTTATAGTGTTTTATTACATTGGTGACTAATTGAGTCTTAGTTTAATTAGTATCATTTAGAAATAATAAAATCATGTTTAGTTACCTTCAATTCAGGGTTTGGAAGATTAAAGGCTAAATTATAAAATAAGTGCCTAAACTATGTCTCTTTTTTGTAATAAGTGCCTAAAGTATTTTTTGATTGAAATAGGTGCCTAAACTTTTACTTTGGCTGAAATAGGTGCCTAAACTATTTTTGGTTGAATAGGTGCCTAAACTTTCATTTTTAGCTTGTTTTAAAGTCAATTTTAGCACCTACTTGGGCACCTATTTCAACCAAAAATGAAAGTTTAGGCACTTATTCCAGGCAAAAAAATACTTTAAGCACTTATTTCAGCCAAAAATAAAACTTTAAGCACCTATTTCAGCCAAAAATACTTTAGGGACATAGTTTGGGCACTTATTTTATAATTAAGCCAAGATTAAATGTGGTATCAAAATAGAAAATGCAGACAAATACAACGCATTGAAAAATTGGAATCGGCCCACTGCTGAGTTAAATTCTGTATCCCAAAATTAGACCTAAAGGCTTAGGCCCTAACCTCTTAAATGATGGGCATTAAACAACCGAATATTGAAGGTGCGTTTAGTTCTAGATAATAGAGCTTGTTTTTATTTTTATTTTCATGAAAAATAAAAAACGATAAAGAAAAAATATTTGGTTGTAAAATTAAAAAATAATTTTTAGAAAATAAAAATAAAAATAATTGAAAATTTAAAAACATAAAAAATATTTTCATTGTTATCATTGAAAATGTTTTGAAAAAGTAAAAAATATGAAAACAATGGTTTTTTAATTTAAACTTTATTTTTAACCTGGGTTCGAATCATTCTAATGCCATTTTTTTTAAACATTGGTTGATTTACTATTATTTTATTTATTATTGTTATTATTATTATATTTTAACTATATTCTATTTTTATTATTTAATATTAATTTTTTATTTCTATTTTAAAAAGCTAGATACCAAACACATTTTTACTATTTTCATTTTTGAAAATAGGTTTCCATCCCTATTAACCAAGCATGTTTTTTAATTTTTAGAAAACCAAAAATGAAAATTATTTTTTAAAAATAAAAATAAAAAATATTTTCTAAAACCAAACGGACCCTGAGTTTTCCGGCTTAAAATTTTTTGATTGAATTTTATCATTCAGTTTTTAATTTTCAATTGAATTTTCTCACTTATAAATTAATTTCAATTGTTTTGAAAAAAATAGTAAAAATAGTATTTTACAATTTTTAAATTAATAAATAAAATTATAAATTAATGAAAATAATATTAGTTATTTTATACATAAAACAAAACTTTTCAATTTTAAATCTGTTTCATAAAATATAAATTATATGTTAGTTGTTTCTTAAGTTTTTTTATTAAGTAGAGTCTCAAAGCAAATGATGAAATTCAAGATTAGAACGCATACAAGATGAGACAATATAAACATCATTGATCACTCGACCAATTAATGGATCTCTTTTAAGTTTTTTTATTAAGTATAGAAGTATTTACATTCTTAACACAAATGTTTGAATTCAAACTTATACAAGATGAAACAATATGAGCATCTTTAGCCACTCGACTAATTAGTAGATCTCAAAGTCTTATAAAGTTTTAGTATGTTTTTATAAGGCTTAAATGAAAAATAGGTGCCCAAAGTATGCATTTTTTGAACTTTAGGTGCCTAAATTGTTTTTTTGTAAAAATAAGTGCCTAAAGTTTCAAAAGTTATAATTTTAGGTGTCTGACCGTTAATGGGTGTTAAAATTTTTTTAACCAATCAATGCTTGACACGTGGCATATTTGGGTACCTAAAATTATAACTTTTGAAACTTTGGGCACCTATTTTTACAAAAAAAATACTTTAGGCACCTAAAGTTCAAAAAAGGTATGCTTTGGGCACCTATTTTTCATTTAAGCCTTTTTATAACCCAATTCATAATTAATAATAAAAATAAAATTTTAAAATACTTTTTGGGTTAAATTTTGACTTGAAATCGTCCAAAAATCATCATTGAGTAGAAAATTTAGTTAAAAGAAGAGTTAATTGCACCACACATCTCTAAACTATGACACTTATTTTAAATTGCTCCTTAAATTATTAAATATTCCAATTTCATCCTCAAACTATGACCATCATTCTAAGTTGGTCTCCAAACTTTTGAACATTCCAGTTTCATCCTCTAACTATGACTCTCATTCTAAATTGGTCATCAAACTTTTTGAAAGTTTTAATTACATCCCCCAATTATTAGTATTCTTAATCTTATCTTATGTTAATAAAACCATTATAAAAATTGTTAATTGTCGTGACAAATTGATATGTATTGTGTAATAACATGATGTGAGATAAACGATAATTTACAGCTGAAATTGGAATATTCAAAAAGTTTGGGGATCCATTTAGAATGAAGGACATAGTTTAGGGTTGAAAATAGAACATTCAAAAGTTTTTGGACCAATTTAAAATTAGAGTTATAGTTTGGGACGGATGATGCAAGTAACTCTTAAAAGAAAAAAAAAAGAGAGAGATTAATGTTATAGCAACATGCATAGTGACTTATTTTGAAACATAAATTTGGGATATTATACTAGTTAGGGATGCACTCTAAATTAACTTTTCCATTAATAATAATTTAACGGTGATAGTAAAAGTGACCTAATTTGATAAAAATATAAGTTCATTGATGTAATTTTATGAAATTAAAAATTTATGACATATATAAAATTTGATGCTAACGGTTCAATAGAAGAGGCTAACAGTCGAAGAAATCGCCTTCTTAATTAAACTTCGATCCTTTTATCAGGTCAAAGTTTCCAAGGAAGGTCAATTGGTTTTAGAAGCTGATTGGTGTTGTCCATGCCTATGTGTTCTGAGTGTGATGGAGAGCCGCGTAGGGTGGCGAGTGTATGGACGCCGCCATTACCCGGTTTGGTTAAGATTAATGTGGATGAAGTGGTTTGTGGCAAACCGGGACCGGCGTGTGGAGGTGTTTTACATGATGTGGATAGTCGTGTGTTGACTTTGTTTTCAGGACCTTTAGGTGAGATGGATTCAAATGTGGCAGAGTTATATGTTATCACCTATGCTTTGAAAATGTTGGTACAATTGGATTGGAGAATGGTGCTGTCAATAATTATTGAGTCAAACTCAAGAGTAACGGTGGCATGGATTTTGCAATATGAGAAAAGGCCGTGGAAACTATGGTATTGATTTAGACAAATTGATGAGAGGTGTAAACATTTTTCGTTTGTGTGTTTCAAAAATATATTCCTTGAGGCTAACAGATTTGGAAATGCTTTAACTAAGGGATGGGTGGTTAGCTTCTCTTGGTTTCGAGTGATCTATTGAGCTGTCGAGAGTTATAGTTGCAGGGGTTGGAGCGATGGTTATGCTGGATGTTGGGGTAGCTTGCTTATTGTGTGGGGCTGGTAGTCTGCTCTTGTGCATTTTGTGCCTTGGTGCTAGATGGTTTTGCTTTATGTTTGAGTGATTTCTTGTTTTGTTTTGCCGTCCGATGTTCATTGTTTACACTATCACGTTATACTCTTTTCCTTCAATTTAGGTTTAGAGAGATTTTTAATGAGGCGTGTAGTAGTGGTGTTTTTATGGTATCATACTTTCCGATAAAAAAATGATGCTGAATTAATTTACCTTTGAGATAAATTATGGTGAAAATTCAAGCAAAATAAACCATAGTCACAAATTTAATATCTACACTTAATATGGTTGTAAATTTGTCCATTAACCATTTCTAATGACCTATGAGATAAATTACCTAAAAAACCAAGGAAAATTATTTATAGTGAGAAATTTTAATATCTATACATAATATGGTGGCACATTTGTTCATTAATCATTTCTTTTTCACAATTTAACAAAATAAATAAATGTTCTTTTTCTCAAAATTTGGACCATAAATTTGCCCAAATTAGGAGGAAGTTAGTTAAAAATAAAGTTTTTTTTCAACAAACGCTATCAGAGGAATTTGATTCGTGGAATGTAAAACTCTTTCTAGTATTAAGATTATTAAAATGTAAGAATACTTGATACATTACTAGGTATATTACATTATTTATGTTTGATTTATTTGACTTGAAAGTAACGTTTTATTATTTGATTAACAAGATATGAAATTATCTTAAAGCTTACCAAAACGTAAAGAAAAAAATGGTTAATTTCATTAAAATCATCAAACTGTAATCCATATTTTAAATTGCAAAAAAATATGCACTTAATGCATTAATAACTTGAGTTTGTCATGTCAAAAAGGAGAAAAAAGACCGGTAGTTACATAAATAACTCATTGGTACGCTATTAATATTTTAAGGAATTAATTAGAATATTTTGGAGTTTAAGGATCAAAATCTAAATTACACAATTGGTTGGGGAATCTTGTGAAATTAATCCAAAACTAATTGTTAAGAGTGGGATTTAAACCCACGCCCTTTCGGACCAGGACCTTAACCTGGCGCCTTAGACCAACTCGGCCATCTCAACTTTGATGTCCAGCTGAAGCTTTTGATTAAATCTTCGTAGTGTTAGCTCGTTGTACGAGTTTTGGTAGTAGAATACTTGAGCATTCTGACTAGGGGTGAGCGTTCGATCGAGTCGAGTCAAAAATTTTCAAGTTATTCAAGTTGACGAGTTTAATTTTATCATTCGAACTTTAATTCAAAATTTTTTCGAGTTGAAGAAATTCGAGTCGAGTTATTCGAGTTTCTATTCGAACTTAGTTGTAATTATTTATAATGTTAGTACGAATTAATTCTAATTTTAAACGACTTTATCTAACCATATAAGATATATATATTCGTATTATATTTCACATGTATAAATAAGAATTATAAAGTTATTTAATAAATTAAATATCATCTAAAATTATATAATATATATTTTAGCTCAATCGATAAATTTTATAGCAAGGTTTAATTCCAATTTAAATCACTTTCTCTAATCATATATATATATATATATATATATATATATTTCTTCATATTTTTTCATATGTTACAATATTTCTTCATATTTTTATACATCGGTATATATATAATAAAAATTAAGGGACTCGTCTCGAACTTAAAAATAAAACCATTAATTACTAAAATTTTCGAGTTATTCGAGTTTCGATTTTACAACTCAAACTTTATTTGAAATTTTTTCAAGTCGAGTTTATGAAATTTTAAGTCGAATCAAGACGAGTCGAGTATTTTCGCCTCGAGTCGAGTTATTCGATTTTTTCGAGTCGAGTTGTCACCCCTAATTCTGGCCATCTCAGACATGACAACACATTGGCAAAGTCTCAAGTATACGTTGGAAATGATGAGAATCCTCGAAGCTTTAGTTATATTACTTTCTTAGTATACTAAAAGTTTAATAGTAAATTATTGTTAATTCAAAGGTTGCTTTGATTCGAATGGTTCACTTAGTTTGACAGTATCGTAAAAATGATTAAATTAACGTAATTTTTAAATATAAAAAGTTAAATTTATTAAATTATTTTTAATTAGGATCAAATGGATAAATGTACAAGTTTTGAGACTCAAATTGTTAATAAAAGTATCAAAATAGTGAATGAAATTAAGTTAGGGTACCAACTTGGGAGCAAAAATTCTTTAGATACCAACATGAGATAAGATGCTTAGTTCAGATACCAACTTGGGAGCAAATATTTTTTAGGTACCAACTTGAAAAATACCCTAGTTCAGGTACCAAAAGTATATTTAAGCCTAAGTTTCCAAGAATTCTATTTTAAAGAGGTCTTGAGTAACAATATCAACTTCGAAGCCAAATTACATGAATAGTATAGTTTTTTTTTTCAATGAACAATTTTGTTGTGGTAAGATTTAGAGTCTTGATATACAACACTAATATTGTGTGCATTACTTTATGAGAATTATTTTGATATACAATTTGTGTAAATTTTAGTTTATAAAATCCCGTCAATTTAAGGTTTATAGATTAATTTAAGATTTAGATAATAGATTTAGAATTTAGGGTGAATAAGCGGGTAATCTTTCAAAACCTTATCCCCAAGTATGAAGAAGTGGATCATTTTCTCATAGCACTATCTCCTCATGTGTGAAAGAGTGTATCATTTTCTCAAAGCACAACTTCTTGGGTGTGAAAGAGGGAACAACTTTTCACGACCTATCTTCTCATGTGCGAAGGTGCGAAAAAACTTTTCAATACATATCTCCTTAGGCTTGAAAGAACAGTTTGTTTCTCATCTCCTCAGGTATGAAGGAGCAGTTCAATCTCATATCCACATGTTTGAACGAGCATTTCAAAATCTCATCACTTCAAGTTTGAAAGAGCTAATTACATTCAAAGTCACATTACCTGTAGATTGTCGTCTAAAATTCACTTTATTAAATCGAACTTATTTTCAAAATAAGTTGTTGAGGTCTTTATTAAAAAAATCATTTTTGTTTTCAAAACGAACTTAAGCCCAAACTTCTCTATTTTTGGATCCAAATTACGATCAGACGAAATTCTTCATCTTTAAACCCTTGCCCTATTAATGTTCCACGATAATGGACAAAGATGAGAAACTGTACACACTAAATTTTATTCATGTCTAAATTAATATTTTCATGTTAACTCGGTTTTTATTGTAACGGCCCAAATTTGGGGTTAGTAAATTGGGTTTCGAATCTTTAATTTGATGATTAAATTATTGAAAATTAAAATTTGAAAGTTGGATTTAAGGAAATTGAGGACTAAAAATTTGAGGGATAAAGTTGAGAGCCTAAAGTGGAAACAAGGGGGAAGACAAGAGCTCAATTAATTAGTTTACCCATTTTGTTGGGAAATAGTATATTTGAATTAAAGTGGCTAAAAAGTGGATAAGGAAAAAAAAGGGAGAATATATTTTGGAGAGAAAAGTGAATAGTGAGAGAAAAAATGTGTAGGGGAGTTTTGACTCCGATTTACCATTGCTGGGGCCGTCGAGGGTGTCACCACCGTCGCCATTGCCTTCAGCTCTTCAAGACGAGTCGATCGGTGGTTGCCCCATCGTCATCCTCACTGCCACTCGCCAGGTGAGAAGAAAGAAAAATCGGGAAAGTTTGTTCGCAAGGAACCGTTGTCCTCCGTTGCGTTTTGAGGCCACCGTTGAACTCCTCGTCATCAAAAAAAGTCGATCTAGAGCTTGTCGTCGTCGACCAGCCACCGGAGGCTGCCGCACGCACTGTCGTCTGCGGGTGGGCGTGCCTAACAAGTTGAAACAGGCATTGGCTTGGTGAACCAAGTCGGTTGGGTCAATTTTGTTAGGCCGAATCAGCTAGGTTAGGTTAGTTGGATTGGCCAGTACAACGAGCCGTAGCCCAACCGCAGTGCAGCCCAACAGCGCAGTCAGACCGCGTTATCATTGAATGTCGTCGTTGTTAACTTTTTCTAGGGACCATACCCAAGGGTTTTTTGACTTCTTAAGTCCGTTTTCGAAACCTGTTTCGCCAAATTCGAACCTAGTATGTTGTTTTTACACTTTTTATTCCCTAGATTTATACGATAGTGTGAATTACTTATGTTGCCATATTTGTTGTTATTTGAGGATTATACGGACTCGAATATTGGATTAAATAGGATGATTTGAGGAGCTCAAGTGAAGATTTAGCGGTAATTGCTTAAGGTTAGTACAACTCAAACTTCGAATGCTTCACGAGCATCATAAGTGTAATTGCCATGTTTGATAGTGGTTGCAAAATAGGTAGACGAAAAATAAGCATGTTAGAGACCTATAACACGTGACTTGATATTTATGAGATGCATGATAATGTGTAAGACTATGACGAGACTCATTGAGGTTGCAGGGACCGTGTAGGGTCACCCGATATGCATATAGATACTGATGTTTTATTGATTGTTGAACTTTGATGATACGATGCCTTGTGTTCTAGTGAATGGTTTAGTGTTTTGATGAAAACCATGTTAAATGAAATACATACCGGTAATTGATATTAAATAAATAAATAAGTTAGTAAACAAACCTAATGACTTTCATAAGCTTTAGGGATCGATTAAAGCCTTGTAATGTCATATTTTGCTATGATGGTATGAATTCTTGACTAGGGTATCGGTATGGGCTTTGGTTGTACCGATACGCAATTCAATGTTGTATCGATACGGGTTGACTTGTACCGGTGCCCATGGTTTTTCAAAATTCCAATAAGTTAATTTCTTACCGATACACAAGGGGTGTATCGGTACGAAAGGCACTATACTGATGCTCATACTCGAGTACCGATACTAAGTGACTATCAACCACCTTATGGTGCAAGCGTATCAGTACTCGAATGGGGAGTACCGGTACTTGGGAAACTTAAGATTTCCCAGAAAGCAATTTTTGTATCAGTATACGTGTGAAGTACTGGTACCAGAGAGACTGTACTGATAGTCATGGTCGAGTATCGATACCCGCTAAACAGAATAGCCTATAATGCTAGCTAATGATTGGGAAATGACATATACATGATTGACAACTTGATTACTGTTTAGATTAATGAGGTAACGTGGAATAAAAGGAATAATCAATGAGAATGATTAAGTTCTCTTCCATAATGTATTAACTATTCAATAATATAAAATAAATGATGTGTTGCTGATTAGCAACCATAGGGAGATCCTTGGGATCACGATGCTTGTATGCCGGGTAGGCATTTGTTTGGTGGGGTCGTTGGTTGATGGGATTCGGATACCCAGTGAGCGTGTTGCAACACTATTGTCAGAGACTTTATTTTAGAAGATACTCGATAGGGGATTTTGAGTATGGGCGTACGTTCCTGAGGCTGTGTGATACCGGGTCTTACCTATAGTGTATGTTCCCAAGGCTATGTGACATCGGGCCTCACTCAAAGTTTACGTTGTCGAAGTTGTGTGACAGCGAGACTTACTCTAGGTTTGTGGTTATGACTTTGTATGATTTTTGCCTTGATGATCTGATGAGATCTAAGGTATGGTTGGACCTTGTGTGCCATGTATGTGACTTGCATGATGTGAGCATGCTTTTAGGCAACTAGTAGTAGCGCCACATGTTTTTATTCTACCGTATTGCTCGTACTAGCTTGCATGCTTATATTTATGATTAGCATGAAGTATAGTAGAGTAGATGTGTACCACTGAGGTTTGTAAGCTCAGCGCTCAAAATTGTTGTTTCCGTGCATAAGTTGGTAGATCAATCAGAGCTCGATGAGCACTATCTGTATGAGATTCCAGTAAGCGGTGATTACTAGAGTATGATACTTGTATTTAGTGGGTTCTGTATTCACAGGACCTTACTAAGTGGAGTCTGTAACGCCTCGTTTGGTTGGGTTGTAACTGGCGTATTGTATTATTTAATAAGTCTTTATTACGAAACTTACTTTTACATGTGCGCTTGGTAGATGTGAAATTTAATACAGCGTATTATTTTATACGCAAGTTGGGTGATATTTATCACGTGGTAAAGGTAATGTTTATTTAACACGCAAGTTTTTTCAATTATACCCTCATACTATTTTTGACATATTTACATCATTGTAAATATGCTAACCCCTAAACAATGAGCCATAACCCTAAACCTAAACCTTAAATCATAAACTCTAAACTCTAAACACTAAACCCTTAACTTCACACCCTAAACTATAAACTCTAAATCTTAAACTCTAAACTCCAAACACTTAACCTTTAACTCTAAACCATAAACTCTAACCCTTAAATCATGAACCCTAAACCACAAAACCATAAACCATAACCTTAAACCCTTAAACTTTAAACAACAACCCTAAACCTTAAACAGTAAACTATACACACTAAACCTTTAACCATAAACCCTAAATCACAAACCCTCAACCTTAAACCTTAAATCATAAACCCTAAACCTCAAACTATAAACCTTATACCATGAACTCCAAACTATAAACTCTAAATATTAAGCCTTTAAACCATAGCCCAAACACTAAACCCTTAAACCATAACCCTAAACCTTAAACTCAAAACATTAGACCCTTAACTCTACACCATAAACCCTAAATTATCAACCTAAACCACATACCCTAAACCCTAAACCTTAAACCATAAACCCTAAACTACAAATTCTAAACCCTAGACCCTAAATTATGAACCCTAAACACTAAACATCTAAACCATAACCCAAACCCTAAAAACCCCTAAACCACAACCTTAAATCATAAACCTTAAACTTTAAACCCTAAACCCTAAATATTTAAACCCTTTTAAATTGTAAATTGTTGAAATAAACCCACATATTTTTAAATTAAATGTACTTGAATTTATAGTGTGAATGTTTTACAATGGTAATGATTTTAATTGTGGAAAATTATGGATTAAATTTTTTGGCTAGTCGAGTTGGCGACCCAATGTGACACTTCAGATTTTCGAGTTGGATCAGGGTGTTACATTCATCCAAATAGTCTTATAAATTTTATACTGGGACCCAGGAACCTTGTCTATTATTTTTTTCATAAATTAACAAATAAATAAATATTTTTCCTCGAGATTTAGACAGTAGATCTGTTAAAGGTCGTTTACACCAACAAAAATTATTAGAGGAATTTGGATCATGGAAGGTGAAATTTCATCTAGTATTAAGATTTTCAAAATGTAAGTTTATTTAGTATATTATTAAGACTGTTACACTGTCTATGTTTGATTCATTTGAATGTAAGATTTTATTATTTGATTGATGAGATATTTTTTTTTCAAAATAGGTGGGGGCTCGTTAAAAACTCCTTTAATACCCAACATTATATCAGGATATAATGTTGAAAGTACGAAAGGAGAAAAGAGTGTCCAGAACAATTTATTCATATATCCTTAAAAGAGAGTTACAAGTAGAAAATACATGAAATAAACCTCAAAACAAAACATTCAAATATTCACTACCACATAGATACTCTAGTCACAACCCCTCCAGTACAACCAAATACTAAACACAAGATAAAAGAAAAAGCTTCCTAAGAGAGGTGATCGTAACAAAAACCAACATATACAGTAAACCAACAGGAACGCATGGGGAAAGATTACATTGTGGCACATTTTGCAAGAGAATCAGCCTTGACATTGCACACCCTAGGAATATGTTTATGTCACGGGGCTAGACTTCTGAACCAGCCTCACGTGCGGCCTTAGTCGAGTCCTTAAGACAAACGACCAAGTAAGCCTGAATCCTCGACCCGAAAGATCGAATTCCAAAGGCAACGAAGAATGCAAGATCGTTCTTAGCGGAAGCAAACTATGAGATCGGCTACGAAGAACTCTGAAAGAACGCGAAGAACAAGAGAAGAACAACTCAGAGAATTTAGAGTGAATGCGCTCTCTATTACTCAAGAATAGATGAAAGAATGGATGATTACAACTGAGGTGGGGAGGCCTCTATTTATAGTTGAGTCCCCTCTAATCCGACGGTCCCTACTGATTTACATCAACGGCCTAGATACAAATCTACCAACCACAAGGCATAATGCCAAGAATATTCCTTAGCTATCTATGGAAAGAATCTCCTATGTTCACATAGGTGTGGATGGATAAGCCTTCTTGGATCTTCCCACGGATCGGGCCAGTCTGGTGGTCTTTTCAAGCTCAAAGTGTGCCTCAGAACCTCATGGACACCTTGGTGTGCAGCCTGTGGTGCTAATGACTTGGGCCTTGGATCACGGCCCGCGACATTCTCCCCCACCAAACTTGGCGAAGCCCTCGTCGCTGCTCCGGAATGAAGTCGGCAACGATCCTGGGACCTTCTTGGCACCTTAGCTTTCTCCCAACTCTGAATCAAGCTTGGTTGTCCCCCCATAAGGACCGCTCTTCCCATAAAGAGCACCTGACTCATGCTGGGTTGTCCACCCATATGGACTCCTCGCTTTGGTTGCCGCCGCCATGTAACATCAATCGTCGAACCACCTCGCACATCTCGACTGTAGGAACTCTTTCCTCGCAATTGGGATTTGTCTCCACTTAGATCGCCATGACCCTCGAACAAAGGTTTGGATGTCGCCTTTGAACTTTCACCATCTGATGGGTTAGGTTTTCTGCTGCCTACACCCAACAAACCGGACAAATCAAACAAAAACACAAATATTGTGTTCGAGATGTACCTTCTTCGGGATGAACTCCCTCGCGTTCACTCTAAAATGCATCGGCCCTTCTACATCCTTGAAGTCCGACGCCCCATTTTGCATTACCACTTCTTTCTCCATGAAGTTCAATGCACCCTCCACCTTGCCCAACGGTGGCTCTTCACATAACGAATCGAGCTTCAAAGCCTCGCTCTCTTCGGGCTCGTCCTGTACCTTGGACTGCTTGACTCTATGTGGGCAATCACGCCAACGATGTGGCTCCATACAATGAAAACACTTCCATTGCACTTTTTCCTCCCTTGACTTGACTCTGTCGGGGCAATCGAGCCAACTGTGTAGCCCCTTGCAACGAAGACACTTTCGCTGCACCTCTGGCTTGACCATTGTAGACGAAACAATCATGCCAGCTCTAGCTTCCCTTTTCACAGACTCATCATTTACCTTGATGGCTGAAAGGTTGGCTTCCTTGGAACAATCATTTGACCGATGCTCGCTGTTACAATAGAAGCACCTCCGTGGCTTCATTTCCTATGGTCGGACTAGCATCCTGGGCTTGTTCCACCTCGATGGCTTTTCCCCGCCATGCGAAGTCCCATCCATCTTTATCGAAGCCTGCACCTCGGCTTCAACCGCATCACTCCGTCCCTCCACTTTGTCCGTCATACCTGATATGCCTTCTACTCCCCCCTCCTGGCCCTTCACCTCGAGGCTCTCCTTGGCACTCACGAGGCTTTTCCTCTGGAACTTGGTGGTTTCGAACTTGGCCCATATCCTTCCACACGACGCCACAAAGTCTCTACGCCTCTGGGTCCTTCCTTCGACAGCCTGGGCCTCGTCACCCTTCTGTGCTGCAGCGTTTCCTCCTTTCCTTGTCGCCATCTCCAACAATGCCTTCCACGGGCACTTGATTCACTAACCGTGGCTACAAACCGTGGGCTCTGATACCAACTGTCACGGGGCTAGACTTCTGAACCAACCCAACGTATGGCCTTAGTCGATGTTCTTAGGCAAACGACTAAGTAAGCCTAAAATCCTTCTCCGGAAGATCGAATTTCGAAGGCAACGAAGAATGCAAGATCGTTCTTAGCGGAAGCAAACTATGAGATTAGCTACGAAGAACTCTGAAAGAAATCGAAGAACAAGAGAAGAACAACTCAGAGAATTTAGAGTGAATGCGCTCTCTATTACTCAAGAATAGATGAAAGAATGGATGATTACAACTGAGGTGGGGAGGCCTCTATTTATAGTTGAGTCCCCTCTAATCCGATTGTCCCTACTGATTTACATCAACGGCCTAGATACAACTCTACCAACCACAAGGCATAATGCCAAGAATATTCCTTAGCTATCTATGGAAAGAATCTCCTATGTTCACATAGGTGTGGATGGATAAGTCTTCTTGGATCTTCCCACGGATCGGGCCAGTCTGGTGGTCTTTTCAAGCTCAAAGTGTGCCTCAGAACCTCATGGACACCTTGGTGTGCACCCTGTGGTGCTAATGACTTGGGCCTTAGATCACGGCCTGTGACATTTAACACAAATGCTCTCTCAAAGAATAACAGAAGCAATATTGCAAATCAACTCAGCAAAGCAAAAAGGAGTATTTGATGGGTCAAGGATCCACCCTACCACAATTGAACGATCACTTTCCAAAATTAGTCTATATCTGTCATACCAAACTGATTCTATAAACATCTCGACCACGTGTTTAATGGCCAAAGTTTCCGCTAAAACTGGAGACCTGCACTAATCGAGCGAGAGAAAGATAATAGTTTACAACCCAATTCATTTCTTAGAATTCCCCTAATACCTCTTGAGCTACCATACAATTTCATCACACCAGCCACATTAAATTTGAGAAAGCCAGGAGAATGTGGTACCAAGGGATGGGAGCAAGAGCCATCGATTTTCTAGAGATAATGTTGGGAAGATCAATCAATGGAGAAAGTGGCCAAGATGGGGTGAATTGGCAATTTAAAAATTTGGAAGCAATTTAAAAAAATATAGACAATAAGACACAAGGATTTATAGTGGTTCAACCTTCTAACAAGGTCTACGTCCACTACCTTAGCTTCCTACTAAGGATTTCAACAAATTCACTAAGAATTCTTACCCTTTTCTAGGCTTGGGAGGCAACCGCTACAAGTTCAAAGCTTTTTACCCAAAGCTTTGAAAGACTCACTCTTTTACAAAGAAAGAATTTTGGCAAATGAATAAAAGCCTCACAAGATAGAAATTTGCCCAATTTCAAGATCACTTAACCCAAACTTGAAAGTAAATAATACAAATTTTTGCTCACTCAAGTGGGTTTAAAAAGGATTTGACTCTAATAGGCACTAATGTTGGATTTTTTCTTGAAGGCTTGTAAGATGATCAATAGTTGTTGTAGTGGATTTGGAGACTTCAATTTATACCCCTTCATTGATTTCTAACCGTTTGGGTGGTTGAGGAATTGAATATAGCCGTTGGAGAGCTGATTTCCTGCAATAAATATTGTCTGCCAACCTACTGTATCAGTACACGGGCTTACCGTATCGGTACCTGACACACAAAAATATAACCGTTGTACAAAGGTGTATCGATACGCAGGAGGGGCGTATCGGTATGGTAAGGCAAAAATTACACAGGATTACCAGAACGGTATCGCCATAATGGTACTGGGCAAACTCATTGGAATCCTTATTTTTCAAATATGAAGCACCGTATAGATACACTATAAGGGCGTATCGGTATGCTATAACTAATTTTTAAAGTTTGGAATTTCAATAAACTGACAAGGCAATGGTCAAGTTTTAAATGCAAAGATTTAAATCTAACACCCCGTATTGATACGGTAACAAGTGTATTGATACTCATATAGCTGTTATCTCCTAGCTTACGTGGTGTATCGAAACAGTAACATAGTGTACCGAAACACCGTAGCGAAACGGTTATAAACTGTATCGGTACGCGATAGCTATTTTCTTAAAAACAAATTACAGTAGCGAGAGACCGTATCGATATGGTACATAGTGTATTGATACGCTTTGGCAAAACTTGGCTATTTGAGTAGAGAAATACTTAGAAAATATTTGGGGTTTTAGTTTTTGATTGAGAAATACTTTTAAGTTCGAATCTTTGTCATTTTGTGAGTATTTTTGGGTACTTTAAAAATTTATCTTATTTTGCAAAATAGTCCTTCAAAATACTTGTTATATCAAAATCAAATATTGGTTTTGCAATCTCGCTCTTTTTGATATAGCGAAACCCAAAATAAATTGTTAAGTCTTTTTGAGATAAAACTCTCCCTTTCTTTAAGACTATTTAAGTTTGAAAATATTTTGAAAATTTTAACTCTCCTTACTTCTCCCTCTTTTTGTTAGATCAAAATCAATAGGGTAAAATATAAACAATAAAGAGCTCCAAGCAATTAAACAACATAAATATTATTAAATTCAAATCAAATATTCAAGCATCATAATATAAAATCCAACTTAAAACATAACTCAAAACATAAACCATAAGCATAAAGCTCATAAGAATTCAAATAAAACATAGGCGCAAAATTAAAACCTAAATATGATATGAAATATGCTATGACATGAGATGCACGAGCCTAAGGTACTTCACCACCATCTTCATCCTCATCCTCATCGTCTATGCCATCATCCCCAAGTGAGTGACCAAGCCATTCTTCGTGGAAAGCGGTGAGAGTGATGTCCATGGAAGCTTGGCGAGACTCCATAGAAGTCACTCGTGCCTTCAAGGAATTGAAACAAGCATCAATAGAATCAAACCTTGTGTTCATCTCGTTGAATATCCCATCAAGGTAGGCCATGAGACCATTCATGGAAGGTTGAGTAACCGGAGCTTCTTGAGCAACTTGAAGATTCACCACTGGTTCTGGTTAAGCATCACCTAAAAGATCAACAATCCGAATCCATTCACTATTGTAATGTGTGAACTTGGCACGCTTTAGAGAATGCTTATCAATTGGATCGGTGAGAGGCAAGGCAAGGTCATATGAACAATCAATGTCAAGCTTGTGGAAGATGAAGCTTAGAATGGTGCTATAGGTGAAGGATGTGACTTGGGAGGTGTAAAAATTTTGGACAAGATGGGCAAGCTCGACAAATATTATTTGGGCAAGGTTAGGGCGAATACCTTCACGAAAGCATTTAAGCCAAAAGTCATCGACTTGGCGAATTGTGGACCATTTTCCACCGGATGGTCGAAACCACCAAGTGATAAGGAGGTGAAAGAAACGGTCATGAGCAACAAGGACATTAACGGAGCCACAAAGAGTGTGAGGAAATTTATTTTCATTATCAAGACCCGTGTTTTCTATTCCCAAAAGATTGGCTAAAATTTAATAATCGAGGCAAATAGGTTTTTCCATAAGATAATATTCTAAAGAAACAACCTCAAATTTAGCTTCATTTAAAATACACCGGGCATTTGAAAAGAACATGAGGACAAGATTTTTATAAAAAAATCTCGGGTACACTAAAAAAAGACATAAATTTCCATTCTCACATTAAATCAAGATAGCACAATTTAAAAAGTTCAAAAGTCATAAATGGAATGGAAACAACTCTTTCATGACGAATTTTAAAATTCTGAAAGTGTTTAAAACGTTCTATATCAGTTGTTTCAGGAAGACATTTGCGGTAAAGATGTGAAAGGTTTGGTCGGGTACCACTATTATCGAGATTGGATGAAGGAGGATTTCTCGGGGTAGAACTCGCTCCAATCTCCCTTCTTGCTCTCTTTTTAGGACCCATAATCAAAATCCTAAAAATTTTCAAACCACAAATACATGTATGCATAAATCATCATATTCGATCCAATTAATTAATCCATTAATCAAGGTAAGGTAAAAATATATTTTACATAGTTTAAAAATATATACAAATATAAAGAAAATTCTTGGTAAAAAGAAATTTTGAAAAACAGTGTAAAAAATTATACGAGTATATTTTTATATTAGAATAAAAAAATTTGACTTTTTGAAATTTTTTGTAAAAACTATGATGGTAAACATATATACATTGTAAAAGTATAATTTAGAAGAAAAAAACGTTGTACAAAAATAAAGAAAAACGAAGTTTAAAGAAAATAAGGGTTTACCTTGAGTTATGGAGATGTAGGATGAATAAGGGATGATTGTGCACAAAGTTGATAAAGATAGCTTGGGTTTGATGTGGGAAACAAAAACCCTCAAAAATTTTAGAGTGATTTGATGAAAAAATTTAGAGATTTGAGAGGTTTATATAAAGGGGCTGACCTAGGGTTTTGATAAAAAGAGGTAGTGTTTAAGTTTAATTTGGAAAACATCATGTAAAGCCTTATTTAACTCTCATCGGCTACGCGTACCGATACGTTAAAAATGTGTATTGACACACCATTTCGGTATGCTTCACAACTGTAACGATCCTTGACCTATATCGAAATGGGGTTTACCCGTATCGAAACGCTGCCCATCAACCCGTATCGATACGTGATTAACCGTATCAATACACCTTGACAAAAATGACATTTTTGGCTACAAGATACCAAAAAGTTTGATCTTAATCGAATCTATATGTATGGAAATGATATGAGATCATCATGTATGAGCATAAATAGATGCATACTCCCCCTAACAACATGGATAGATGCATATAGGATTAAAAGCACATAAATAATGAAAGCAATCAAATTCAAGCAACTTTTAACACCAAAAAGGCTTTAAGGTTCAAGAAAAGCTAGTAAGCCCTAACTCTCTCCTAAGAGACCAAAAACGCTCTTTATCTAATGGTATGGTAAAGATGTCAGCTAATTGGTTTGAGGTGTCTACATACTCTAGAACTATATCATTTTCCAAGACATGATCTCTAATGAAATAATGCCTTATTTCTATGTGCTTGGTTTTAGAATGTTGGATGAGATTCTTAGTGAGACAAATGGCACTACTATTGTCACACCTAATGGGGATGGTATCTACATCAATTCCATAATCTAAGAGCTGTTGCTTCATCCAAAGGACTTGAGCACAACAACTCCCTACCGATATGTACTCCGCCTCGATGGTAGATAATGTTATACTATTTTGCTTCTTAGAAAACCATGATATGAGCATACTACCTAGGAATTGACATGTATCGGAGGTACTCTTTCTATCTATCTTACAACCCCTATAATCCTTATCCGAATAAGCATGTAAACTAAATGAAGAATCTCTAGGATACCAAAGACCTAAACAAGGCGTGTCTCTAAGGTATCTAAAGATTCTTTTAACAGTTATAAGGTGTGATTCCTTAGGACTAGCTTGAAATCTAGCACACAAGCAAACACTAAACATGATATCTGGTCTACTTGCGGTAAGATAAAGCAAAGATCCTATCATTGATTTATAAAGCTTTAAATAAACACATTTACCTCCTTAATCTTTTTAAGCTTTGTAGAAGAGCCTATTGGTGTGGCTTGAGGTTTCACGTTCTACAGGCCAAACTTATTGAGCATGTCCTTGATGTACTTAGCTTGATTGATGAAGATGCCATCCTTCCTTTGTTTAATTTGGAGCCCCGAGAAAAACGATAGCTCCCCCATCGTGCTCACCTAGCATCAACTTAGCAAACTCTTGACAAAGAAACTCATTACTAGAACCAAAGATTATATCATCAACATAAATTTGAACTATTAATATATCTTTTTCATTTCTTTTTATGAAGAGTGTAGTATCTACCTTTCCTTTATCAAAGCCTTTTTCAATTAGAAAATTTGATAAACGTTCATACCAAGCTCTAGGAGCTTGTTTCAAACCATATAAAGCCTTTGAAAGTTTAAAAACATGGTTTGGGTATTTTTGGATCTTCAAAACCGGGTGGTTGTTCTACATATACTTGTTCATTTATAGAACCATTTAGAAATTTTAACATCCATTTGAAAAAGCTTGAATTCATGATAACATGCAAATGCAAGCAACATCCTAATGGCTTCCATTCTAGCTATGGGTGCATATGTTTCTTCAAAATCGATTCCTTCTTCTTGAGTGTAACCTTGAGCAACAAGTCTAGCCTTGTTTCTCACTATGTTACCACTCTCATCTAGTTTGTTTCTAAAAACCCATTTAGTTTCTATAGTATATTTGTTACTATTCCTATCAACTAATGTCCATACTTTACTTCTCTCAAATTGATTTAACTCTTCTTGAATGGCCAATATCCAATAATCATCATTTAATGTTTTTTTGATATTTTTAGGCTCTATGCAAGAGATAAATGCAACATAATTGCAAACATTTCTAAAAGAAGATCTAGTCGATACCCCTTTGATGGATCACCCAAAATTTCACCACCTTTGACATAGTTGAATTCCCTTGGGTCGATGACCTCATTTTACTCTAGATTCAAGTTCTTCAAGGCTTCTAAAGGTGGATCTTGTGGTTCGTCTTTTGGTTGAACTTCATCTACCTTTGATGATTGTCCTCCACCATCATTTGCATCAAAAATTCCTACATCATCATAATCACAAGAATCCTTCCTCGGAAGGAGGTTATCATTCAAAACTACATGTATAGACTCTTTTACTACTAAATTTCTCCTGTTAAATACACGATAGGCTTTAGAGTTTAAAGAGTAACCTAGAAAAATAGCTTTATCACTTTTAGCATCAAATTTGCCTAAATTATCTTTTCCATTGTTTAAAACAAAACATTTGCAACCAAATGGATGAAAATAGCTAAGTTAGGCTTTTATTTTTGAAAATTTCATAAGGAGTTTTCTTTAAAATAGGCCTAATCATTACTCTATTTATAATATAACAAGTCGTATTAGTGGTTTCCGCCCAAAAATACTTAGGCAAATTGTTTTCACAAAGCATGGTTCTAGCCATTTCCTCTAAAGTACGATTTTTCCTCTCAACAACCCCATTTTGTTGAGGTGTTTGAGGGGCTAAAAAATTATGGCTTATACCACTTGAGTTACAAAACTCTTCAAAACTTAGATTTTGAAATTCGGTTCCATGGGCACTTTGAATATGAGAAATAGAGTAACCAAAATCGTTTTGATTTGCTTTTGAAAATGTGATGAATTTTTCTAAAGCCTCATCCTTCATACTTAAAAATAGAATCCAAGTATATCTAGAATAGTCATCTACTAAGACAAATGCATATGATTTTCCACCCAAGCTAGTTGTTCTAATAGGGCCAAAAAGATCCATGTGGATCAATTGTTAAACTCTACTTGTAGAAACATCATTAATAGGTTTAAAAGAAACTCTTTTATGTTTGCCTTTTGCACAAGCATCATAAATTTTGTCACTTGAAAACTTTATTTTGGGCAAACCTCTTACAAGATCATTTGAAACCAATTTTTCCAAAACACTCATGCTTGCATGCCCTAGTTTTCTATGCCATAACCATGAATCATGCTCATCTTTAGCTACAAAACATGTATTGGAAATATGAATGTCATCTAAATGCACCATGCATATGTTTCCTATGCGATGACCAATAAGCACAATTTTGTTGGTTTCGAGGTTTATAATTTTGCAACCATATAAATCAAAAATTACAACGAAACATTTATCTCAAAGTTGGCTTATGCTTAACAAATTATGCTTAATACCGTTGACATACAATACATTTTCAATAAGTATAGAAAAGTGATTACCAATGGAACTAATTCCTTCAATTTGGCCTTTGGAGTTTTCACCAAATGTCACTACTCCTTCTCTCTTTAGATTTAGTTTAGATAATCTACTCATGTCTCCGGTCATATGTCTCGAGCATCCACTATCAATGCACCACAAATTTGCACTTGAAGCTTTGGCCTTGTAGCAATGGTCCCCCTACAAAAAAGAATTATGTCTTGATTTTTGGTACCCAGATCATTTTGGATCCATGAGTATTAGCTCCTAAATACTTGGTTCCCTTGGGAATCCAAGATGCAATTGCCTTAAGATTGTTAGAAGTAACAAGTTCCTTAGGAACCCATACACTTCTAATCTTCTTACCTTTAGAGGGCCTTTGGAAGCAACTTTGTTTGTAACCATTAAAGTTTCTTTTTACATAGTTGGGTTTTGAAGAATTTCCTTTTTCAAAACAAGAATTCCAACTTTGCTCAAAGAAGCTTTAAGATCGCCAACTTCTTTTTGGTGATCATCATGAACTTTAGAAAGAGGGTTGTTTAAATCTTGATTTTTATTTTCAAAATTATTTAATTTTTCTTGTAAATCCAAAACCTTCTTTTCAAGTTCCGAATTAGTTTTGGACAAAGAATCATTTTGATTTTTCAAATTGGAAATTATTTTCTTACTTTTCAAATGTGATTCTTTGTACTTCAAAACTAACTCATCATAAACCTCTTGCAGCTCATTGTATTCATCAAATAATTCATCATAAGTAAGATCATTAGATGAGTTGGAGGTTACCTTAAGATCCTCTTTAAAGGCCATGAGCATAGGTTTGCAACTTCTTGCTCCTCATCACTTGACGATTCTTCATCGCTCCAAGTGGCTACATGAGCCTTATGCTTCTTCTTCTTCTTGAAGCCTTTCTTCTTGAGTTAGGGACAATCGATCTTGGTATGTCCTGGCTTTTTGCATTCATAGCATACTATGGGATCCTTCTCTTATTCCTTGCTTTTGTTCTTGAAATCTCTTCTTCGATTGAACTTTCTTCCCCGGTTGGATGTCATGAACCGAGTGAATTGTTTGGCTAGCATAGCCAATTCCTCATCTTCCTTCTTGCTAGAATCACTCTCATCTTGTGAAGCTTTAAGAGCAATTCCAATCTTCTTTTTCTTCACTTCTTTTTTCTCAACCTTCATCTCTTCCTTCATCTTTTCTTCTTCTCTTTCTTTCTTTATTATCTCATGGGTGAGAAGAGACCCCATGAGCGCATCAAAGCTTTAACGTCTTGAGATCATTTTCTTCGACGATGGTGGTTCACTTACCATCCCAAGACTCAAAAAGTGAATAGATGAGCTTTCGGATAAGCTTTTCTTTCGAAATGACTTCTCTAAATCCTTTGAGACCAATGAAAATGGCAGATAATCGATCGAACATCTTTGAGATGTCTTCATCCACTTCCATCTTGAATTTCTCGTAACTTGGATTTAGGAGTCCAATCTTGGTCTCCTTTACCTCGTTGGTGCCCTCATAGGTAACTTCTAACTTGTCTCATATTTCCTTTGCACTAGTGCAAGATGATATCTTTGAGTACTCATTCGATCCAAGTGAGCAAAAGAGGATATGCATAGCTTTTTCGTTGACTTGCAGTTTCTTCCGATATCGGTCATCTCATGCTTAGACTTTAGAACGAGCCGATCACATTCTCTCTTTATCGGAATAGCCGGTCCATCTTCTACTACATCCCATAAGAGGTAGTCATGGGATTTGATGAAGAGCCTCATACGATTCTTCCAATAAAGATAGTTATCCCTATTAAAATATAGAGATTTGGTGATGGATTGAGACTCGTAGAGGTGGTTGCCGGAAGTAGATGCCATGGCTTGATCTTCTATTGATTGATTCACCTTCTAGGATCACCTCAACGGTGGTTAGACCTTTGATTGAGTGTGACTCTGATACCAATTGTTGGGATGAATAATCAATGGAGAAAGTGGCCAAAAAGGGGTGAATTGGCAATTTAAAAATTTGGAAGCAATTTGAAAAAATATAGACAATGGGACACAAGGATTTATAGTAGTTCAACCTTCTAACAAGGTCTACGTCTTAGCTTCCTACTAAGTATTTCAACAAATTCTCTAAGAATTTTTCCCCTTTTCTAGGCTTAGGAGGCAATCGTTACAAGTTTAAAGCTTTCTACCCAAAGCTTTGAAAGACTCACTCTTTTAAAAAGAAAGAAATTTGGCAAATGAATAAAATCCTCACAAGATAGAAATTTGCCCAATTAAAAGATCACTTAACCCAAACTTGAAAGTAAATAATACAAATTTTTGCTCACTCAAGTGGGTTTACAAAGGTTTTGGCTCTAATAGGCACTAATGTTGGATTTTTGCTTGAAGGCTTGTAAGATGATCAATAGTTGTTGTAATAGCTTTGGAGACTTCAACTTATACTCTTTCATTGATTTCTAACCGTTTGGGTGGTTGAGGAATTTAATATAGCCATTGGAGAGCTGATTTCCCATAATAAATGTTGTCTGCCAACCTACCGTATCGGTACACGAGCTTGTTGTCTCGGTACCTGACACACAAAAATATAACCGTTGTACAAAGGCATATTGATATGCGGGAGGAGCGTATCGGTATGGTAAGGCAAAAATTACACAGGCGTACCGGAACGGTATCACCATAACGATACGGGGCAAACTCACTAGAATCCTTATTTTTCAAATATGAAACACTGTATCGATATACGATAAGGGCGTATTGGTACGATAAAACTAATTTTTAAAGTTTGGGATTTCAATAAACTGACAAGGCAATGGTCAAGTTTTAAATGCAAAGATTTAAATCTAACACCCCGTATCGATACGGTAACAACCGTATCGATACTCATATAGCCGTTATCTCCCAACTTACGTGGCGTATCGAAACGGTAACATAGTGTACTGAAACATCGTACCGAACGGTCATAAACTGTATCGGTACGCAATAGCCATTTTCTTAAAAACAAATTATAGTAGCGAGAGACCGTATCGATACGGTAATAACCGTATCGATAGTCATATAGCCATTATCTCCCAACTTACGTGGCGTATCAAAACTGTAACATAGTGTACCGAAACATCGTACCGAAACGGTCATAAACTGTATCGGTACGCGATAACCATTTTCTTAAAAACAAATTATAGTAGCAAGAGACTGTATCGATATGGTACATAGTGTATCGATACGCTTAGGGAAAACTTTGTTGTTTGAGTAGAGAAACACTTAGAAAATATTTGAATTTTTAGGTTTTGATTGAGAAACACTTTTAAGTTTGAATCCTTTTCATTTTGTGAGTATTTTTGGGTACTTTAAAAAGTTATCTTATTTTGCAAAATAGTCCTTCAAAATACTCTTTATATCAAAATCAAATATTGGTTTAACAGATAATTTTCTTGGCATAGACTGGATTGAGGACTATATCATCAATGGAAATCGGAGAATCTAAAAATTTTGCTTTATACCACCGAAGAAGCCTTGACTCAATTAGGAGGATTAATTGCACCACATCTAGTGATTTCTTGTTAAAGACTAAATCATTTCTAAACAACCTGATCGACCAAATAACTGCAAAGGGGATTAGATCCCAAATAGATCCTCGTTCCCAGCCAATTCTAAATGAGTTCCATTCGACCATAAAATTAAAGGATCATTGTGAAGCACTATATCCAATCCACATGGAGCACAAAAATGGGACCAAATCATCCATGACACCAGGCAAGAGAAAATAAAATAATTAACTGATTCTGCACACAAACCACGAACGGGGTACAAGAAGTCATCACACGATAAGGCCCTTCTTTTAATAAGATCTATTTTGACCTGAACACGTTGATGTAACACCATCCAAGTAAAAGCCTCTACTTTGAGTGGAGCAAGAACAAGCCAGACCACCTTCTTCTAGTTGAAATTCGAAGTTGAATCAGAGGCAAGAAGTAAACCAACTGATTTAATTGAATACTTCCCATCACTAGGCCCCAACCATTTCACCCAGTCCTTACCAAGATCGGAATCGATGAAGTTTACAAGAAGGTTGCAAAGCTCGTCCCAAATCTGCACTTCCCAATCAAAAAGTCTCCTTAAGGTAATGTTTCATTCCCACGCGATTCACTTTTAACACCAAAATCAGACACCCCAACCATTTTGATTTACATCTAAAGCAAATAATCGCGAAATTTATCCTTAAGGGGGAATTACTCACCCAAACATCCTGCCATAATCTAACCAATCTGTTGTCACCAACTTGAATCTTAAAATTATTTTTGATCTTATCACCAACAATATCTTCTTTTAGGAAAGAATTAGTAATCCCTTTTTATACACAAGATGAGGATCTTGGTTGCAGTATATGAGAAAAAGACGATCAGCATTAAAGTTGTACTTACGTGGTATAACATGTTTCCACAAGCTATCTCGTTCGTTTGCAAGCCTCCAAACCCATTTGCCTAACAAATCCCAATTCTTTATATCTATACCCATCACTCCAGACCTCCATCTTTGATCAGAGAGCAAGCCTCTAACTACTTGATACAATGAATGTTTCCTTTATCCTCTGAACCACCCCACAAAAAGTAAGGCTTGATCTTGTTTAATCTAACATACACCGAAAAAGTCATTCTGAACAACAAGATCAAATAAATAGGCAAACTTGATAGCACCAATTTAATCAAAGTTATTCACCCACCGAATAATAACGAATGAGATTTCAAACTCTCTAACTTGCTGGACATATTCGAGATCACTAGTTCCCACATGGAAGCATAATTTTGTTTAGCTCCGAGTGGAAGGCCCAAATAGTCCGAAGGAAAAGTTCCCATTATGCACCCGATAGACAAAGTCCAAGAGCTAAGATCCTCCTTCAGAACATTAACACCAAAAATTTTGATCTTTTTGAGGTTTAGTTGTATACCTAAAGCCATTCTGACATTTGAAACTTACCTATGAGATGCACCAGAAAAAATCATCAGATTATCCACGTATTTAAGATGAGAAATTTTATAGCACTGTCGTTGTTACCAATACAAACACCCGAGAACAATCCACTGAGATTGCCTTATTAATCATAAGACCCAGTAGATAGATTAAACTTGTTAGTAGAGGAACCATTAACCAGAACAACAATAGATGTTGTAGATACACATTTATATATCCAAATACACCAACGGTCCCCAAACCCCATCTTTTTAAGAATCAATAATAAGAAATCAGAATCGACCGAGTCTGATGCTTTCTTGAAATCTATCTTTAGAGCTACACCACTTGATCCGATCTTAGACATTTAGTCTAAAACTTCATACGCAATTAACAAGCAATCAAGAATTTACCGCCCGGGGTAAAAGAAAATTGAACGCTGCTAATGATATTATCAATAAAAGTCCTCAATCTATTAGCAAGCACCTTAGAGAGGATTTTATAAACACCACCAACAAAGCTTATTGGCCTAAATTCCTCCAAAGGGCTTGAATTAATACGCTTTGGAATCACGGTGATACAGGAGAAGTTAATACACTCATCCCAGTTTCAATTTAAATAGAAGTAATTGAAGAATGACATGATATCCTCCTTTAGAGTAACCCACTATCTTTTAAAGAAACCCATACTGAAATCATCAAGACCTAGAGTCTGATTACCATCCGAGGCACATATTGCTCTCCAAACTTCTTCTTCAGTAAATCTGTATTCCAGCAACATAGCCTGATCATCATTGAGGGTCTTGAAATTGAGGTTTAGAGTAGCCACACCCAAAGTAGTCTTTGAGTTATATTTTTTTAAAGTACTCAAAAACAACATTTTTTACCTGTGTTGGCTTCGAGATAATCGACCCATCCACTTGGATATGGTTCAATAGATTAGATCTTCTCCTAGCAGACGCTGAAAGGTGAAAAATTTTCATATTTCTATCACCTTTTGAAATCCACCTCACTCTATATTTTTACAGCCAAGCTCTTTCTTTTTTCCTATATTCTTTCCACAACTCAGCTTTGAGGGTCCTAATCTGTTCCGAAATGTCTATGTTACCACTGTTAACCTGCAAAAGTTGTTCCAAATGACTGGTTTTTTTACTCCAGAGTTGGAGTAGTCTTCTTAAAGCCAAAGTTCTTCCCCTTATGCCATTTCTAAATTGCAACCTTCGAACCTTTAATAAGACCACCAATCCTCATCCTCTTGTTACCTTGTTTGAGATTACGAATGACCGACACCACCACTAGATCAAAGTCTTCCTCCTCGTACCAAAAGTTAAAACATTTGAAAGGCTTCGAACCTCATTTCTTAAATTCCTCATAAATGAACACTTCACTATGACCTGATAAGGATTTCCCAATAAATTTTTGAATTAGAGATGGGAAAACCATAGAGAATTCTAGCGAAATCAAGAATCTGTCCAAACGAACAAAGGTTGAACAATCTCTGTTATTAGACCATGTGAAAGACCCCTCATGTAATGGTAAATCATTGAGGTCGACTTCATGCAAAAAGTTCCTAAAAGTATTCATTATAGCATTATTCCGATGAAGTCATATCTTCCTATCTGGATTTAGGAAAGCATTAAAATCTCCTCATATACATCAAGGTACCGACAAACCCCCAAGAAAGCTCGCAAGCTTAGTGAAGAAAGACTCCTTTTCTGATTCGTTAGAGGGGCCATATACATTAACTTTGCCGCAAGCGAAGTCCTTGCTTTCAATCTTCCCAATCGGGGCTATGTACCTTTAATCAATATATTGGTCTGATGCCTAAAAAAATTAGAATCCAATAAGCTGATCAACCCACAAGCAAAGCCCATTGATGGGGAAACACCAATTTAATGTCCCCACCCTTCCATAGCCTTCTGTGTAAAGAAGTTTTGACTTTTGAAATATTCATTTCTTGAAAAAGAGAAATCATCGGTTTAGCTCTACGAATCAAATTGCTAGCTGCCCTAATTTTTCTTTTCTTCGGAACCCCCTAACATTCCAAGTGAAAATCGACAAATTCATAAGAAAATTTCTAAACTTCTTGGAAGAAAGACCCGTTGAACACCAAAATCTCCATCAAATGCTTTGGTATAACTCTTCCTCAAGAGCATGCACCTTCTTAAGCACCGCCTCTTTACCTCCTAAAAAGAAAGCTCCAAAATCTTACTTACTTCCCACACAACTTCAGCCTCAATATCAATGAGGGTCTTCCAAAGGAGAAGATGCAAGGTCCTGATCAAGAATTTTTCTAATCTGCATTCGGGTCGGCCTTCTCTCATTTGCTCTGAAAAAACCATTAAATGGGAGGCGAAATAGGGATTGACGAGGAGCAGAACTAACACTAGGATGGTGAATGGGGAGGAGAGACAGTTGAGAATAGTAGTTGGGGAAAGACCACCACACTGAGAAACTTCCTCCAAGCTATCCTTGACAAATTCCATCAGCAACCCATCCGAGTTAATAGATCTATCTGCCTTGGAACTATTAAAGCCCATAGCTCTGACTGGGCTATCAGTTGTAAAGCAAACACCTGGGCTTGAGACTTACCACTATTACTAGAGCAGGCCTAGCTCAAGGACACACCAATCGACCTCCCTAACCCAACATCCCCCTCAACGTTTTTTGGAGATGTTTACAAAAATTATTATCACTGCAAAATGGTTAGGAGATCCTCCCGAGGTACACACCATCTGGCATTTACTCGTATTCCTCGAAACGTGGACTGCATGGGAAGGGGACATGATTGAGCCGCCAGTATATTTCTCGGAGGACTCACTAGTTTCCGAGGCAAAATGAATCGACACCATTGAGTTATGGACACGATAATGCCCCCAATGAGATATAAAATTACCTAAAAACTTAAAAAAACAAAAGAGTAAGGAAAGAAAGGTTAATTTCATTAAAATTCATCAAATTGTAGTCCATATCTTAAATTACAAAAAAAAAAACTACTTAGGGTAAATATTTATACACTACCAATGTAAAAAAATTACACAAGCATGCCTATTTTCAAGTTAAAATCTAAAATATAAAATTTTAACCCTAAAACTCTAACCCAAAACATAAACCCTAAATTATAACCATAAACCCTAAATCCTAAACCATACCACCTAAACCCCCTAACTAACCTCTAAACTAAAACCTTATACCCCTAAATGACCCCACTTGTGGAAGCTTTATTTTCCACCGCTAGCGTATAGCATAATGATCCACGTACCTAATGCATTAATAACTTGAGTTTGTCATGTCAAAAGGGAAAAAAATCTGGTAGTTACATAAATACTTCATTGGCACGGTATTGTTATCTTAAAGATTTAATTAGAATGTTTTGGAGTTTAAGGATCAATTTCAAATTTTGACAATTGTTTTGGGGATTCTTACAAAAGAGTAAGGAAAGAAAGGTTAATTTCATTAAAATTCATCAAATTGTAGTCCATATCTTAAATTACAAAAAAAAACTACTTAAGGTAAATATTTATACACTGCCAATGTAAAAAAATTACACAAGCATGCCTATTTTCAAGTTAAAATCTAAAATATAAAATTTTAACCCTAAAACTCTAACTCAAAACCTAAACCTTAAATTCTAACCGTAAACCTTAAATCTTAAACCATACCACCTAAACCCCCTAACTAACCTCTAAACTAAAACCTTATACCCTAAATGACTCCACTTGTGGAAGCTTTATTTTCCCCCGCTAGTGTATAGCATAATGATGCATGTACCTAATGCATTAATAACTTGAGTTTGTCATGTCAAAAGGGAAAAAATCTGGTAGTTACATAAATACTTCATTGGCACAGTATTGTTATCTTAAGGATTTAATTAGAATGTTTTGGAGTTTAAGGATCAATTTCAAAATTTGACAATTGTTTTGGGATTCTTATGAAATTAATCCAAAGAAACGTTGAGAGTGGGATTTGAACCCACGCCCTTTCGGACCAGGACCTTAACCTGGTTTCTTAGACCAACTCGGCCATATCAACCTTGATGCAAGCTACCTAAAACTTCTATTTAAAACTTTGTATAGTTAGCTCCTTTTATCAGTTTTGGCCGTAGGATACTTGAGCATTCTGGTCAGCTTGGATATGACAGCACATTTGTAAAGTCTCAAGTATACATGGAAATGATGAGAATCCTTGATGCCGGCGTCATATAATCAGTGAATGTACGTGGAGTCAAAGAGTTTGCGATTTGAGATCTATTAATTGATCGAGTGGTGAAAAATACTTATGTTGTCTCATCTTGTATGAGACAGAATCATGACATTTGTCATTAAAATGTAAACTATCAATCTAATCCAAAAGAGAGTTTGAGATTTAATCTGTATACTTTAATATGGCATAATTTGATCATGTTTTATAAAAAAAACATTTAGTTAATCCAAACTGTTAACACTGCTAAACTATTCTCATTAGAGTATTTGATGTGAAATCTCATTTAAAAACCCTTTACCCATCCAATTAATATGTAAACATTTTATCAGATTAAGTTGTTTGATTGATTTTTTTAGAGAAACACTCTTATGTATTCGATTGACATGTATTTTTTTTCTTCTAAAATCACATAAGCAATTTAACGAGAACAATTAACAATTTGAACCCGCTAATAATATTATAAAATTTGAAGTGATAATTTACCGAGAACAATTAAATTATGATAATTTACCAACAATTGTTGCGTGCAATAATAAAACACTTTACACCCTAAATTGGAGCACCCAACATCAAACTTCGAAAGTGAACCGTAAAGCATGAAATATAATAAAAAAAATTATAATATTATCTTTAGGTCATTAGGGAATAGGCTTCATGACCGACTAAAACTTGCAAATTATCTTTTGTTTTTTAGTGTCTAGGCAAAGGGCACATAAATGTTGCTTATAAAAGGATTCAAAAGCAAAAGCTTTATTACTTGGTGGAACTGCGGAGAAACCAAAGCCACCTCCATTTATTATATCTCTTTCAAGGAAAATATACTTTTACCATTGTAGAATCTTATTAGTAGCCATGAAAGTAACATAAAGTTGAAAGTTTTGTGGAGACTTTGACAGCTTTTTCTTTTGAAAGACAACACTTCTTCGGGAATGTATATATAGGAATTAACAGGGTTTAGATTGCCTTGAAATAGAATCAAATCTTCATGTGAGCCATCATCCATGCATATAAAAAATAAAACAATTGAGTATTGGTGACGCCATTAGGGGAGGAGGGTGTTTTCAAAGAGACAAAGAAACCCCAAATAATGAAGAAATCCAGCAATGGTAAGTCTTGATCAGGGACTTAAATTGAGGTTGCGGTCGTATTTTCAGTCGGAGTGTTTTATTGCGGTTGCGAACATAGCAGATGTTATCGCAGTCATTACGGACAGCTATTTTCTGCAATAGTGATTTTGGACGGTGTCGTTACCGCTATAGAGCGGCTGCTATTACAATAGGGGGGGTTATTTTCTGCAATAGTGATTTCGGACGGTACTGCTGCCGCTATATAACGGCAGCTATTACTATAGCGGACCGTTATATGAATCCTTGCTGGTGGTCGATGCTGAGTCAACGTGATTCACTTTTTTGTACGATGCAATAATTATATATAGACCAACTATACAGATACTAGGACAAATTGCAGGAGAAAACAACTAAACTTCGTGAGGAAATATGCCAAATTTATAGATGAAGTTCCCAATGCATTCTCAGATTTAAGGTTCACTTCTCAGTTCCCACATTGTTTTTCAAATGGGTGAACATTTGTAACCTTTTATCCAAGGTTAAAGTTTCATAGAGTTCTATTTTAAAGAGGTCTTTAATAACAATATCGACTTTGAATCCACATAAATGACTAGTATAATATTTTCAATGAACAATGTTGTCGTGGTAAGATTTAGAGTTGATATACAACATCAATATAGCGTACATTAATTTTATAGAAAATATTTTGATATACAATTTGTGTAAATTAAAATTTACACAAGTCTATCAATTTTAGGTTTATAAGTTTAGTTTAAGATTTAAAGGTTACGATTAGAATTTAGTGATTAGAATTTAGAGGGAATGAATGGATAATTTTTCAAAGCCCCATCTCCCCCAAGTATGAAGGAGCATCATTTTCTCAAAGCACTATCTCTTCATGGATGAAGGGTATCATTTTCTCAAAGCACAACTCCTTGGGTGTGCAAATATCCTCAAGTTTGAATGAGTATTTTAGAATATCATCCCCTCAAGTTTGAAAAAGCCAGTTACATTCGAAGTCACATCACTTATAGACTGTTGTCAAGGAATAG
Organism: Hibiscus mutabilis; assembly: GCA_019671005.1. Classification (NCBI taxonomy): domain Eukaryota; kingdom Viridiplantae; phylum Streptophyta; class Magnoliopsida; order Malvales; family Malvaceae; genus Hibiscus; species Hibiscus mutabilis. Next base: position 12,590,078 of record CM033733.1, read on the forward strand.
AAATCCTATGCCCCTTTTCGGTGCCCTTATTTATGTCTCAACACTAAAAATTTAGGTTTATGGTTTAAGATTAAGGTTTAAGGTTAGGGTTTAGGATTAGAGTTTAGCAAATTTTTGGTAGGGTGTAATTTTAGGGTTTAGGGTTTAAAGTTTAAGGTTTATGACCAAAAATTTAGAGTTAGGGTTAGACTTTCATTTTTCAGTGGTGGGGCATAGAGAGGGGCACCAAAAAGGGGAAGATGATTTTTGTCCGTTTTTTATGAATAGAAATCATCTGCTGTAATATCCCAAAATTTTGGTTAGTAACCAAAATGTAAAATTTGAAAGTTTAGGGGTTAAAGTGTAAACTTTGGAAAAGTTTAAGGACCAAAGTGTAATTTTCAAAAGTTGTATATTTTAACCCCGTAAATGAATAGTTTACCCCCAAGAATGACATTTTCATGCTGCCCGGATTTTTCGTACGGAGTTTGTATTATTGGCTATAAAGCGATAAAGTTCGAAAGAATATTCGGATAATGGATAGAATTGAATATCCATGATATTTTGAAGGATGATAAGCCAAGGTTGAATTTGTCATTTTACATGTCTAAGATATTTTTTTGTGTTTGATGAATATGAACCCTTGGATTTAAGTTGATTTTCCATACTAAATATGAGTCGTTGGATGAAAAATGGTAAAATCGTAATTTTGGAAAATCACAAGGGCAAAGTTGGTAAACTACTAATTCAAGATTAAATTTACGTCATTGGATGAAGGATGATGATATGAGGAGTATTATGAAAATATAGAATTTTCGGAATAGATCCGATAGTTCGGTAAATGTAAAATCGTAGTAGAAGTAATTTGTGAATATCGGGAAATCGGATTGAATTAAAATTTCAGAGGTTGTTCCATAATCCATGGAAAATCATAAAATGATATTTATGGAATGGAATGGCAATTTTGAAACAAACTAGTAAATAAAGACTAGTTGGAGGGCAAATTGGTCATTTAGAAGGGATGGCAATTTTGAAATATTTGAAGTTACAAGGGTTATTTTTTAAATAATAAATTTGAAGTTTAAATCTTGGCCCTTGAATGATGATAAAATCAATCTCAACCGTTGGGTAAAAGGGTACTTTTATAATTTCCCTATTTGAATGAATTTAAAATTCATTTATTAAATAAAAGTGGCATAATTGGAGGAAATCACAGTTAAAAGGCAAAAGGATGAAGCTTTCTTCATCTTTTACATTTTGAAAATTAAGGGGAAAAGGGGAGAAAATTTCCAAGCTCGATTCAAGCCCCGAAACTCGATTTTTAGGTAATCTTTCGAACTACAAAGTTGTTTTACTCTTAAAGCTCTATCTTTTGATGTACTTAACTCATGGAATACATGATTAATTGATGAGAATTTTACATGAGAAGTAAATTAGGGTTTATGAACAAAATTGGGGCTTTTGAGATTTTATGATTCCAAGGTTAAATTTAAGTTGGAATCAAGCTTATATGATGTTAAAATCATGTTTTTGGGTAAGGATTTAAACCCTAAATATTTTGGTTTGTATGGAGAAGATTAGGGCTTATGGATTTAAGTCTAACTTAGGGTTTGTTATGTTGGATTAATGATCTAGTAAGCTTGATTTGTTGTTTGGAAGTAAAACCCTAAGTTAAAATTATAGGGACCAATTCGGCAAGCTTCAAAGTTAAGGGACCAAATTTGAATTTTATGAATTTGGAGTGTATCTATGTAATTAATGATGTTGGAGATGTGAAATTGATGTTAGAATGCTAAACCGATGTTGAATTGAATTAGGGACCATTTTGACAAATTGTCAAAATCAAGTGACCAAATAGGAAATGAATTCTTGGATGGGGATTAATTCTGATTTTTGGTTAAAATAATAGAATTAAGGTAGTAGTGTTGATTTGAGGACTAAATTGCAAAGTCAAGAAGTTTGAATCTTTACCTTTGCATTTTAGTGACTATTTTGGGCAAAGAAGGAAAATTAGAGGGAATTATTTTGAATAATTATTTGATGAAGAAGATGATGAGTTGGTGGTTTGAAACAAGTGATGAGACTAAATTAATAAGTAGAAAAATAAGAAGAAGTTAGTATAAATTAGAAGTTTATTATGGAAAGCTATGTAGAAGATTGAATTTTGGCAGTGACTTCGAAAATTCACCATAAATTATACAAAAACGGTTAGATGATGAATTTTATACCGTTGTAAAGATGTGTTCGCCTAGTTTCATTTCCAACAAACGAAAATTGATTTCAAGTTCTAAGTTAAAAGATATGAATTTTTAATCGAATGAAGGTCAGAAAATTTACAAAGCAGTTTCGGTCAGAACAGAACTGTGACGGGAGATTGAAGAATTTTCACAATTTTTTTAGATTTTATTAATTTATGTGTCTTATACCTTTAGAACCGTTATCGAAACTATTTTTTCCAGTATAAAGGAAATGAAAAGCCGGTATGTATTATGCCCGGTATAAGCAAATCTTTGAAGGTAGCACAAGATGTCAAAAAATGGAATTTGAAACATTTTGTATTTAAATGTGAGTTAGCAAGCTCGGAAGAATTATTGGAAGTTCAAATTGTTCACTAGGGACCATAATGAGTTTTTGAAAAATACAAGGAAGAAAGGAAAAATATTTGGAAATTTTATATATTTGAATGATTATATTAGACAGCATGTTTAAGGTATTGTTAGATTCAAATCTAACAAATATTTTATCTTATTCATGTGATTAATAAAGTCAAGGCCGAATAAAAGAAGGTTCGAGGTTCTTTAAAGGAAAAGATCGAATAGAATTTAGTGAAGCATGCTAATAAATGGCCCAGGTGAGTGCAATGCATACATAACATGATATATAGATGTTTTATACATCACTAGTAGGACTTGCAATGAGTCTACCTGATTTATATATGGCATGATATTTATGTCATTTATCATATATTTGACATATTTTAAATATGTCAAAGGTTGAAAACAAATGTATTGATCACTAGTTATTAATGATAGTATGCTATGAATGTTGTTCGAGTACGAACTGCCCAATGTTTAATTATATTGATATACATTGCCATGGATGTAATAAATACGGAAATTAAGCCCAAATAAGTCAATTGAGGGACAGGATGTAGTTGGCATGCCATAGAGTCCAGCAACATGTTGCGTAATCGGGAATTCGGGATAGCACTATAGTGTACCAAAAGGTCACTTAGTGTATGGTTCGCACAACCTTATAAATGTGCAGGAAGCACTTCGGTGCATATTTGACTCGTGTATCCGGGGTCCTCATAGGTCTATATTTGGGCTATAAATTCGGGTTATAAATTCAGACTATAAATTTGGGCTACAAATTGGGCTATGAAATCGGGTATCCAGTTTATATGAACGCTCGGGGCAAATAGCAAGTATATCGGTAAGAAATTTATATTTGGTTTATATTATGTTGATACATGATTAGTATGATGGTGTATTTATATAGTGATCATGATGCAATTATGCATATACGACATATTATGATAACCGGGCAGGCATGAAAATATTATGACATTGGCATATAGTAAATAATTACTAATGCAATGTGAAAGTTGATGCATTGGCATATATCATGCTATATAAATGTAGTTATGAAGTTGAATAAAATTTATTTTATTGTTATTAACTTCCTTTATTGCCTCACTAAGTTCGTACTTAGCGTGTGTTTGATTGTACACACGTAGGTAAATCAAGATGAGAGGAAGAAAAGCATTGCATCAATATTGGAAAGCTCAACATGTAATCACAGTAATGACATCCTAATTAAGGTTTGATTATTGTAGTGGCATGTATACTTACTAAACCTATTTGAGTGTGATTGACCTTTAAAGTTTGTTATGGTTTCAAGATAATTGGCGTTTCTGGAAAGATTCAAGGTTAAGAATAACCTTAAGTGATGAGTAGCATGCTAAGATAATTGATTTATGATTGGAACTCGAACAAATAATTTAAGTCAGTTTTAAATAAAGTTAAGCGTGCTTGGGCTAGAAAAATCTTAGGATGGTGACCATCGGGAAGTTTTCTGAAAATTTTAAATTACCCTGATTATTGGATTAAAGAAATCGTAACATTTTCAACTCGTACCCGGTGTACGGATACGGGAAAGGTGTGTTACATTTCTTGGTATCAGAGCTATAGGTTTAGCCGGTTCTGGAGATTAAACGAAGTATGGTAAAGGTCAAAAGTGTATACATGCCACCAGGGTAACATGATGTGTATGTTCTGGATTAATAATTTTCTTCCAGACATTAGATTTGATCATGAATCAACCTGCTTAGGCACTGATTGCAAAAGAATTGAGAGTTCTGACACACTAGATTTTCAGAGAGACATTGATGGAGATCTTATGATTGTTAATCTATGGTTTAAGGATATAAAGGTTAGGTTGACGGGACTCTGTATTGATGATTGGAGGAGACTAAAAAGAAAGGGTATTATCTCATCTGAAATGATTAGACCATATTTGATAAAGCAATTTTAAGTACATACTCAAAAGTCTGTTAGCTAGAAGTTCTTTCTTTGAGTGTTCCATAACAAAGTTTATTCTTGAGATGCAACGGAGTTTCTTGCATCTTAATTAGGGCAATTGGATCATTTACGGGTATGAGTGCAAGTTTAATAAATTGAGTTGAATTGCTTTTAAACTGCTTCCTACAGACAAAAGGAGAGCCTGTTATGACAGTTCATAGAGGGCTAGAGGTCAGGTATAAAGAAGTACTGACTGCCTTATGTATTTTAAAATTTCATGAAGCAATAAATTATGGCAAATACAATGCAAAAGGTTTAGAATGAGAAAATATTTAAATATAGGTCATAGCTCGTAAAGAGGAATAGTGAATCGAGATAACCACTTTTGAAAAGTGGTGAGGATTTCTGGAAAAAATATCAAGCTGGATTTATTACATAGTTCTGCTAAGAGATCGGGACAAGGAAAATTAAGAACTCTCTGACATTTATAATTAATGTTGGAGATTCAAGAAAACCACAAAACCAATCATGTGAGTGTGGTAATAATGGGCATGCAGAGTTTTTATTGGAATTTATTACCAATGTGAAAATGATTTAATTTATGTTATGAGTACCAAGCATCAAGGGTAAGTTGGGAGAGTATTCATATTGTTTGTAAGTTGTAAATGGGTTGCTTAAAAGGAGCTGTCGGGCTTGATGCTTGATCAAGAGGCTAAGTGTAGGATTAAATTTAATCCATTATTGAACTTATATTGATTACATTCTACATAATGGCTCTTACTAGATTGAGAAAGCTAAACATCTAGTTGCAAGAGTCATTAGATGGAGGTTTTATACGACTTGGTATATTACCTGAGGAAGCTTCAGTGATGTTAGTTAAAGAAGCAGTAATGTTCCTCTAAGGTTAAATTACGAATATATTATTACCAATAAAGAAAGATTTGATAGTAGCACTAATATTAGTGCAGTATGAATCTAGTGAGGATTCTATCTTATTCAATAATATGTCTCATAATAGGTTGGGATATGTAGCGATGTAATAAGGCTAATGTAGTAATAGATGTATTTAGTCAAAAGTCAATCTTTGTCTTATAAGCATTAAATGCTTAATTAACTTTGGAGGAAAATAGTGTATCGATTACACAGCCTTATCTCGTGTCTACTATGACAAATCAGATCAAAGATTTATATATAAAAGATAAGAAATGCCTGGAAAGAATTCAGTAAGGTGAAAAGGAAAAATTTAAGGATTTCGATGTTAAGTCTAAAGGATGTTCATGCTATCAATGAGTAATTTATATTCCCGAGGATAGTGAAAAGAGAACTAAGAGGTGATTGAATCTGATTTGATTCAGTTTAGGATGTGGAGAATCAAGTATGAATGGTTCGAAGTAATTTAGAATTTCTTTAGAATGGTGGATATTATCTGCTGATCTTGAAAGAAAAAATATTTATATGAAGTTAAGGATGAAATAATCCTTAAAAGTTTCACCTTGGAATAAGGTGTTATGGTTTGGACCAAAAAGGGAAGCTAAATCCGAGATTCTTTGGGTCATATAAGATTGTGAAAAAGGGTTGGTCTGGTGGCTTATTAGTTAACCTTACCTCCGAAAATGGACAAGATTCATAATGTATTCCATGTATCGATGTTCAAGAAGTATCGATTAGATCCTTTACATATCATTACTCCGAAAGGAATAGAGATTCAACCGGATTTGATTTATGAGGAAGAATCGGTAAAGATATTAACACATGGAGTCAAAGGATTAAGAAATAAAATGATTTCGCTTGTTAAAGTTCTTTGGCGAAATCATGAAGTTGAAAAGGCGATTTGTGAAAGAGAAAGAGATATGAGAAAACAATTTCCTCAATTTTTGAACCAGCTATGTGTTGAAAATTTGAGGACGAATTTTCTTAAGGCGGAGAATTGTAATATCCCAAAATTTTGGTTAGTGACTAAAATGTAAATTTTGAAAGTTTAGGGGTTAAAGTATAAACTTTGGAAAAGTTTAGGGACCAAAGTGTAATTTTTAAAAGTTGTGTATTTTAACCCGTAAATGAATAGTTTACCCCTAAGAATGACATTTTATTGTCACCCGGATTTTTCTTACGGAGTTTGTATTATTGGCTATAAAGTGATAAAGTTCGGAATAATATTCGGATAATCGGATCGAATTGAATATCCATGATATTTTGAAGGATGATAAGCCAAGGTTGAATTTTTCGTTTTACATGTCTAAAATATTTTATTTGTGTTGGAAGAATATGAACCCTTAGATTTAAGTTGATTTTACATGCTAAATATGAGCCGTTGGATGAAAAATGGCAAGATTGTAATTTTGGAAAATCACAAGGTCAAAGTTGGTAAACTACTAATTCAAGATTAAATTTAGGTCATTGGATGAAGGATGGTGATATGAGGAGTATTATGGAAATATAGAATTTTCGGAATAGATCCGATAACTCGATAAAGGTAAAATCGTAATAGAAGTAATTTTGTGAATATCAGGAAATTGGATTGAATTAAAATTTCAGAGGTTGTTCCATAATCCATGGAAAATCATAAAATGATATTTATGGAATGGTGGCCTATTGAGGAGGAACTAATTTAGTTAGATTTTAATGGAATGGCAATTTTGAAACAAACTAGTAAATAAAGACTAGTTGGAGGGCAAATTGGTCATTTAGCAGGGATGGCAATTTTGAAATATTTGAAGTTACAAGGGTTATTTTTGGAAGAATAAATTTTAAGTTTAAATCTTGGCCCTTGATTAATGATAAAATCAATCTCAACCGTTGGGTAAAATGGTACTTTTGTAATTTCCCTATTTAAACGAATTTAAAATTCATTTATTAAACACAAGTGGCATAATTGGAGGAAATCGAAGTTAGAAGGCAAAAAGATGAAGCTTTCTTCATCTTTTACATTTCAAAAATTAAGGGGAAAGGGGAGAAATTTTCCAAGCTAGATTCAAGCCCCGAAACTCGATTTTCAGGTAATCTTTTGAAGTGCAAAGTTGTTCTACTCTTCAAGCTCTATCTTTTGATGTACTAAAATCATAGAATACATGCTTGATTGATGATAATTTTACATGAAAAGGAAATTAGGGTTTATGAACAAAATTGGGGCTTTTGAGATTTTATGATTCCATGGTTAAATTTAAGTTGGAATCAAGCTTATATGATGTTAAAACCATGTTTTTGGGTTAGGATTTAAACCCTACATATTTTGTTTTGTATGGAGAAGATTAGGGCTTATGGATTTAAGTCTAACTTAGGGTTTGTGATGTTGGATTAATGATCTAGTAAGCTTGATTTGTTGTTTGGAAGCAAAACCCTAAGTTAAAATTATAGGGACCAATTCGGCAAGCTTCAAAGTTAAGGGAACGAATCTGAATTTTATGAATTTGGAGTGTATCTATGTAATTAATGATGTTGGAGATGTGAAATTGATGTTAGAATGCTAAACCGATGTTGAATTGAATTAGTGACCATTTCAACAAATTGTCAAAATCAAGTGACCAAATAGGAAATGAATTCTTGGATGGGGATTAATTCTGATTTTTGGTTAAAATAATAGAATTAAGGTAGTAGTGTTGATTTGAGGACTAAATTGCAAAGTTAAGAAGTTTGAATCTTTACCTTTGCATTTTAGTGACTATTTTGGGCAAAGAAAGAAAAATAGAGGGAATTATTTTGAATAATTATTTGATGAAGAAGATGATGAGTTGGTGGTTTGAAACAAGTGATGGGACTAAATTAATAAGTAGAAGAATAAGAAGAAGTTAGTATAAATTAGAAGTTTATTATGGAAAGCTATGTAGAAGATTGAATTTTGGCAGTGACTTTGAAAATTCACCATAAATTCTACAAAAATGGTTAGATGATGAATTTTATACCTTTTTAAAGATGTGTTCGTATAGTTTCATTTCCAACAAATGGAAAAAAAAATTTGAGTTCCGAGTTAAAAGATATGAATTTTTAATCGAATGAAGGTCAAAAAATTTACAAAGCAGTTTAAGTCACAACAGAGCTGTGACGGGAGTTTGAAGAATTTTCATAATTTTTGTAGATTTTATTAATTTATGTGGCTTATACCGTTAGAACCGTTATCGAATCTAGTTTTTCCAGTATAAAGGAAATTAAAATCTGGTTTGTATTCTGCCCGGTATAAGCAAATCTTTGAATGTAGCACAAACTGTCAGAAAATGAATTTGAAACATTTTGTATTTAAATGTGAGTTAGCAAGCTCGGAAGAATTATTGGAAGTTCAAATTGGTCACTAGGGACCATAATGATTTTTTGAACAATACAAGGAAGAAAGGAAAAATATTTGGAAATTTTATATATTCGAATGATTATATTAGACAACATGTTTAAGGTATTGTTAGATTTGAACTAACAAATATTTTATCTTATTCATGTGATTAATAAAGTCAAGGCCGAATCAAAGAAGCTTCGAGGTTCTATAAAGGAAATGATCGAGTAGAATTTAGTGCGACATGCTAATAAATGGCCCAGGTGAGTGCAATGCATATATAACATGATACATAGATGTTTAATATATCATTGGTAGGACTTGCGATGAGTTTACCTGGTTTATATATTGACATGATATTTATGTCATTTATCATATATTTGACATATTTTAAATATGTCAAATGTTGAAAACAAATGCATTGATCACTAGTTATTGATGATAGTATGCTATGAATGTTGTTTCGGATACGAACTGTCCAATGTTAAATTGTATTGATATACATTGCCATGGACTGAATAAATACGAAAATTATGCCCAAATAAGTCAATTGAGGGACAGGATATAATTGGCATGACATAGAGTCCAGCAGCACGCTGCATAATCGGGAATTCGGGATAGCACTATAGTGTACTGAAAGGTTACTTAGTGTATGGTTAGCACAGCCTTATAAATGTGCAGGAAGCACTTCAGTGCATATTTGACTCGTGTATCCAGGGTCCTTATAGGTCTATATTTGGGCTATAAATTCGGGTTATAAATTCATATTATAAATTCGGGCTACAAAATCGGGCTATGAAATCGGGTATCTAGTTTATATGAACACTCAGGGCAAATGGCAAGTATATCGGTAAGAAATTTATATTCGGTTTATATTATGTTGATACATAATTAGTATGATGGTATACTTATCTAGTGATCATGATGCAATTATGCATATACGGCATATTATGATAACCAGGCAAGCATGAAAATATTATGACATTGGCATATAGTAAATAATTACTAATGCAATGTGAAAGTTGATGCATTGGCATATATCATGATATATAAATGTAGTTATGAAGTTGAATAAAATTTATTTTATTGTTATTAACTTTCTTTATTGTCTCACTAAGTTTGTACTTAGCATGTGTTTGATTGTACACACGTAGGTAAATCAAGATGAGAGGAAGAAAAGCATTGCATCAATATTGAAAAGCTCAACAGGTAATCACAGTAATGGCATCCTAATTAAGGTTTGATTATTGTAGTGGCATGTATACTTGCTAAACCTATTTGAGTTTGATTGACCTTTAAAGTTTGTTATGGTTTCAAGATAATTGGCGTTTCTGGAAAGATTCAAGGTTAAGAATAACCTTAAGTGATGAATAGCATGCTAAGATAATTGATTTATGATTGGAACTCGAACAAATAATTTAAGTCGGTTTTAAATAAAGTTAAGCGTGCTTGGGCTAGAGAAATTTTAGGATGGGTGACCATCGGGAAGTTTTCTGAAAATTTTAAATTATCCTGATTATTGGATTAAAGAAGTCGTAACATTTCCGAATCGTACTCGGTGTTCGGATACGAGAAATGGGTGTTACATCTGCCCCTTCCCGGTACCCCTATTTATGTCTCCACACTGAAAACTTGGTTTATAGTTTAGGATTAAGGTTTAAGGTTAAGGTTTAGGAAATTTGTGGTAGGGTGTATTTTTAGGGTTTAAGATTTAGGACCTAAAATTTAGGGTTAGGGATTAGACTTTCATTTTTCAGTGGTGGGGCATAGAACGGGGCACCGAAAAGGGGCATATAATTTTTGTCTGTTGTCGACGAATAGAAATTCTCTGCTCCTTTTCGGTGCCCCTATTTATGTCTCCACACTAAAAACTTAGGTTTATGGTTTAGGATTAAAGTTTAAGGTTAGGGTTTAGGATTAGAGTTTAGGGAACTTGCGGTAGAGTGTACTTTTTAGAGTTTAGGGTTTAAGGCTTAGGACCTTAAATTTAGGGTTAGGGTTAGGTTTTTATTTAGAGTTAGGGATTAGACTTTGTTAAATCGAACTTGTTTTCAAAATAAAATTAAGTTGAGCCTCATAATCATTGTCAATGTCTTTTTCTAATATGCGGAAGTTAGTAAAAAATAAAGTACTTAAAGATACAAGGATTTAATTAGAATGATTTGGAGTTGAAGGATCGAGATGTAAGGTAAAATTCATCAAATTGTAGTCCATATTTCATATTGCAAAAACATATGTACTTAATGCGTTATTAACTTGAATTTGTCATGCTAAAAAGGGGAAAAAAAGACTAGTAGTTACAAAAGTACTTCATTGGTTGATATTTGAAGGATTTACTTAGAATGATTTTGAGTTGAAGGATCAATTTCGAAATTTGACAATTATTTGGGGATTCTAGTGAAATTAATCCGAAAAATTATTTATGTTGAGAGTGGAATTTGGACCCACGCCCTTAACCTGGCGCCTTAGACCAACTCGGCCATCTCAAATTTGATTTCAACTAGCTGAACCTTTCTTATAAAACCTTTTTACTGTAGCTCCTTCTATGAGTTTTGGCCGTAGAAAATAAAATGTCAAATTTTTGTTTCGGTCCCTCTAGTATACTAAAGTTTGTGATTTAATCTTTATAATTTAATATGACACAATTGATCATCTTTTATAAAATGCTTTTAGTTAATCCAACTGTTTCTAATTTTCCAATTACTTACTTTTTCGATTTGTTTTTGCACTCTCTTTCTTTACCGCTTTTATTTCCTCAAATTCTCTCTTTATTTTAAAAGCTATTTAAGACAACTGTGAAAGAGAAGTCGACATGCTTGAAGTTGGCTATGGCTGCTAGAGAGATGAGGCTTTTAAGCTAAACAAAATACATTTACTTTCTTTCAGTCCCCTCCCCTCCCCTCATGGCCTTGATCTCCTCCGTTGTTTCAATTTTGTTGTGACCATTAGGCTTAACATTTAATACATTCACTGGTGGATTTTATTCGGAAATCGGAGCACATTTGACATGTACCTCAAGTCAATGGAACAAGATTAAAGTGCAAGTTTACGCATAGGAAAACTGGTATTCTTATCAATGCTTTTGAGTTTTTTCAAGTTCAGGTATTCCTACTCCTCGGGCTGAGCCATCTGTTGCATTGTGTCTTAACCACAAGCTAGGAGTAGTGGCATTAGCGAGGCTCTGCTTAAATTGCTGGACCTGTAATTTGTTATGTTAGCTTTTAACATGATAGATTTGATTTTTGTTGGACCTTCGTAATCAATCATGTTTTGTGTTGAGACATTGAAGGATCTGTTTATGAGTTGGTTAAATAAAAGGACAATTTGTTCATCCGGTGGTATGCGAGTTCTCACATGATATCATCCAAATTTGGTTAACTGAACATCAATTAGTACAAGACGAGTAATGTTGTTAAATCCAGTTCATGGTTAGGACATTCCAGCTTAACATTCTACTAAGATATGCATGTGTAATGTTAATATCCATTTTTCATGGCTTCTCTCTTTTTGTCTTGTCTCGAACTGATTTTTACTAGTTAATTTATGGCTTAACGGTCAAATAAGTGCTCAAGCTATAACTTTTTTTCCAGATAGGTGCCTAAACTATATTTTGGGCCAAATAGGTACCTAACATTTTATTCTGTGACCCATTTAAGGTTTTTCCATCGATGGCATTTTAAATTTTAGTCATCCAATCAGAACATGACACATGGCCTTTTTTATATTTTTAATTTTTGAATTTTTTTAAAATTTAAATTTCTTTAAAAATACCAAAGTTTAAATTTCTTTCAATCAAACCCTTAAATCACATCTCTCTTACCATTCGGCATCCCCACAAGTCTGTGGTTCACTGTTCACCGCCCAAGCATCGTGTACTTTACCGTTCGACATCTACCATCTTCTACTTGTCGATAGAAACCCAATCGGCCTATTTTTCTTCATTGTTGGGTGTTCGTCGACGGTGTAATAGGCAGTTCATTCTTCGATTTTTGACGACGAAATCGGTGGTCAAAGTGGAGGAGTTTAGGGGTAGTCAAAGTGGAGGAGTTTAGGGATTTAGAGTTTGGGTTTGGGGATTTTTAGAGAAATTAAATATTGTTGGGTTTATTAATATATTTTAGTTCTTTATTTTTCTCATTTTCTCATTTTAATTTCAAAAAATGATAAACCATGCCACGTGTTCAAATTTTATTAGATAACAAAAAATGTCTGTCTCGGAAAAACCTTAAATAAGTCACGGAATAAAACGTTAGGCACCTATTTAGCACAAAATATAGTTTAGGCATCTATCTAGAAAAATGTATAATTTGAGCACTTATTTAACTGTTAGCCTTAATTTATTGTTGTTCTCACTTCTCAGCAAAACAAACATGTAAGCATAGTTTTTTTTGAAGAAAAAAATATAATTTAACATAGAAAATGAATTATCTTTCACAATTATTTAAACATAAAAACATCCTGCACAATCGTGTAAACATAAATAATTTAAGGTTTAATGAGGTTTTTAATGAGGCACACAATTAGTTAAGCTTTTATGATCTTTTCATTAATAAACTATATTTTGCGGAAAGAAAATAATTTAAGGTCATATTACCTTAATACCTTATAATATCCACCGCCCAAAAATATTCACTAAGCCATTATTATATAACATTCATATCTATGTTTTAATTTTTTTTTAAATATTTATTTAAAGCAGATCCGTTCTAAATTAATTTAATGGTTTGAGTTTTGTTATTCTTGCATTTTTTAACCACCAACATTTAACTTATTAACTGACTAATCTGAATTGGTACTGTAAAAGATTATTACAAAACGACTCTCTCAACCCAATTGCTCTATTCACAATGTCAGAAGTCGAACCCATGACCTTACTTAAAGAATATGGTGTCTTATCCCACTAAACTAACTAGTTGTTGATAACCTTATATTTTGTTAATGAGGAAGAAGGCAAAGAACTGGTCGGGATTAAATTCGAAACCTAATATAATTAAAATTTCAATTCAATTCAATTCAGTGGAATTCACCCGTATATCATCAGGTCTATTAATTGAATACCTAAAGTCTTAGTTTCACAATATATACAGTGACCATAAAAGGAAAAACACTTAAAAGTAATGTCAGGGGTTCATATATAACTAAAATCTATTGAGATGAGGCATTAGATTCTTTAAGCAATGTTAGAAGTTCGAGTCTTAACGTTATGAATGGGAAAAAATTGAGTTAAACAAAAATTTACATTACAACATCGTACATTTGATTTACATTTTTTACAGGCAAATGTTATAACCTGTTACCACGAGTTGATGTAATTCAGGAAATGTATCTTGTTGAATAATTTTCCAAATTCATTGTATTGAATTTATGTATGTTACATGATGTGATTACAGGGTGATATTACCTCATTCTATTATAATCATACATTTATGTGGTAAACGTTTTTTTCTCTTTGAAAATAAATATTAAAATACTTTACGGCATCAAAGGAGATGACACTCGGAGAATGGGAGACACTCCCAGTAGAATACCGCAAAAAATTTAAAAATAAAAGATGGAGTCGCCACCGGCCACTTTGGTAGGCCGGACACCGTTAAAAATTAACCAGAGATTCAAAACGTTCGGGTTCAGGAGTCGGTTACGCGTGGGGAAGGATTAACACCCCCACAGCGCCCAAAATTGGTACCGCGTTGATTAAGTGTCGTCGTTGCAAGAAAACAAAAAAAAACTCAAATTTTAATCGAAAAATTTAATCCCCAAAAGTACGGTCTATGGAGAACATTTCTTTATTTACAACAACCGAGGAAGATGACACCTGAATGAGTCAGGACACCACTTCCTAGTCGATTCCCTAAATAAAGTGAAATATGTTCCCTTAATATATTAAAATAAATTTAATATCTTAAAAATACATAAAATATACTCAAACCGAAATAAAAATAATACATAATAGCATAATATATATATGATATTATATAATACACACATATTATACACTAAAAATATAATAATAATGTACATATATTTCATAATATACTAAGTATAATGTAATATACATAATATAGTAAATATTTTAATATAATATACATAAGAAAAACTTTACAACTAAAAATATAGTATACGTTATACACATAATATATACTTAATAATATGTTAAATATATCATATACAAATATAATATACATTATATAATGCTATATACACATTAAATATACATAATAAAAACATACTATATATTATACAAATATATACATATACATTTAACATTATAATAATATATTATAAATACATATAAATATATTATACTAACATTATATATACATATTGTATTATTTACATATTATATATTAATTATAATAAATGAACAAGTAAAATAATAATAATAATAATAATAAAGCATATCAAATATAACATAAATACGTAAATAAAGGACTAAAATTGAAGAAAAAAACTGTGCAGAAATTAAATCAAAAATAAATTCTGGATTAAAATTAAAATATTTACAAGGTTCGGGGACTAAATCCGTAATTATACTCTCATATTTGGGGACTAAATCCCTAATTATACCCTCGTATTAGGACCAAATTGGAAGTCGTAACGAGTCTGAGGGAACAAATGGGTAAATATTCTATTATAAATCGATTAAAACTAAATTCGAGACCAAATTGCAAGTTTTTTAAAATATTTTGGACCACAGAGAGAAATAAACTATGCAGCAGACCCATTTTGAAAATATTTTTAGGGCGGAGGGACTGACCGTGTAATTTAACCATTGGGAATTTGATTAAATCTAATTTAGTGACTAAATTGAAAAACTTTTAAAACGTTAAGGGACTGCGGAAGTAATTATCCCATACAAAAGGAACAAAAAGTAATTTCTCCATTTTTAAAATGCGCGGATCCTCCTCCGGTCGGGTCACCGTGCGGGTCGGGTATGAAACAACATCGTTTTGGGCCTTAAAGGTCGGTACAAAAACGACTTTGTTTTGGTGAGCCCTTAAATAGTCATTTATTCCCTAAAAAATCATTTTGCAACTGATAATTAAAAAAATTATAAACTCTCTCTCAACTCTCTCTTCCTCCCCTCGACCGGTCCAGGCCTCCGTCGTGGACCTCCGGTCATCGATGGTGGTCGTTGCCGTCTCCAGCTGCCATAAGTGCAAAAGGTCGCACCTTTTCGACTTCTTTCGACGCTCTAAGTTGGAATCCAGGGTTGAATTTTGCCAAAAACAACTCTATGTGAGTGGATCTACAAAAACCGAAAGGTTGTTATTATTTACTTACCTCTTAAATCTGTTTTTTGTTATTGTTTTCGATTCGAATAGTGATAATGAGGCTGTAAATTTCTTTTTATTTTTGAATCTCTTTTTTTTAACAAAAAAAATTCCTCCTCTTACATTGCATGCACTGGTTTAAATGCCCGATTTTTACATTTTTTTGGAATAAAAAACTTGAGCCACTTGAGCAACTTGTTGCCCTCTTTTTAGATTTAAGATTTTTTACAGGTTTAAAAACGGTGATGGGCGGTGGCCACGGGATGGAAGGCGGCGGTGGCAATCTGAGGTGGCGTGCGTGGCCAGTGAGTTAGGGATTTTTAGGTTTAGGTTATTTAGGGTTAGGGGTATTGGGTAATTTTAGGTTTAATGGGTTTCTTGGTATAATTGTTTGGGTCATGGGTTGATGGGTATTGGAATGCTAGTTAAATGTACTAGGTATGTGTTTATTTTAATGGATTTAAAAAAAAGTTGGGTCTGGCCCAGACCAAAAATAGGTACTGCAGCTGCTCCTCTTTTCTCATTGTTGTGTAACAGGAATAGAGCAAAGACAAAAAAGTAACCATTTTTGTCCGGTAATCAGAGTTTCTTTCTCTGGCCATCGCTTTTTTTGGGCTTCACTTGATCTTCTTTGTCGTTCTTGTAAGCAAAAATCTTTAAAATTGAGGAGACAATCTTCAAACCGGAGGATCCGTTGGGGAAGCAAAATGAGTTTAGTTTGCTACGACTCTGATGACTATGCAATACTGGACAAAATGGTATCTTGTTGCAAGACGACTAGAAGATTTTTGCTACTTCCCCGAAAGCTAAAGTTTGCAAAATCCCTAAATGGTGTGACACGGTTTCTGACCGTCATAGGCACAAAAGAGTAACTCACTTTGAGATTGCCACATGATTTTCCCTGCTTCCCTGAAAGGCAAAGACTGGAAAAACGAAAGGATGCCCTAGGTTCTGACCGTCTTGACATCAAAATGACATCTCGTTGTGAGACTATTAGAAAATTTTCCCTGCTCCCGTGAAAGTTGAAGATTGGAAAATTGAAAGGATACCCAGGGTTCTGACTATCTTGACATCAAAGTGTAACTTGCTTCGAAACTACCACATGATTTTCACTACTTCTATGAAAGACGAAGACTGAAAGTTCATACCCCCGATTTTTGATCTCCATAGGCATGAAAGGGTATCTCGTCACAAGATTGCCGAAAAGTTTACGCCGTTTCCATAAAAGATGAAAACTGAAAAACCTTGAAGGATGCCCCAGTTTTTACCGTCAAAGGCATCAAATCACAAATGTTTGAGTACAAAAAATTCTTGAATCTTTGTTGAGAGTTACTTCTTCCGCTGTGAAGCATAAAAATCTGATCTTCCTCTAATTCTTGAACGTCTGTCAAGAAAACAAACAAGAAACTTGAATAATGCGAGTTAGCATGCTCCTAATCTTAGGGATGCCTATCTATATGATATGAAACATTTTTATTTTTTAGAAACTCCTGGTCCTCGAAAGGTCATTCTCGGATTTCTTCTTCGCTTCATTCCTTTGCTGCATGCTCTTCAATCTTATTCTTATCAGTTGGGTATTCATCTCAAATATGTCCCACAACACACTTTTAATCCAGATTCATTTCTCATTTATGTGAACATTCTCCTTTAGTCCCTGTATTATTGTAGGGACACGTACCATTCTTTTGTTCATCATTCCCCCATTCGATCCTGAGCTCAACTATTTTCTTGTCATGCATTCTTATTACTTTTTCGGTACTACTCCCTATTCAGTCTTGGGCATAATTGATTCGTCGACACTGACCCATCACATAAAGTCTTCTTCTATCTTCAATCTTTTAGCGAGCGAATGCCTCAGATTTGTAAACTTTCCTTGTGTTCAGAGATATTATTCTCGTCACTGGTTTATTCTTTATTTCTCTGAATGAGAGAAAGTTGTTTTAAATCCCCAAACTGTCTAGTATATGTACTCTTGTCATCATTCTCGTTGCAATCATTGTCGAGTTATTCCTCTGTATTAGGTCGATCATTTGTATCCACATCCTTGTATCTTGAAGTATTCTCCTAAAGTAATGCAAGGAAATCTTTTTGCTTAAAATGTCAATTTTGCTGATTGCCATTCCAATGAAGGGTGTTCTTTTGGATTAGCATACAAGACCTTGAAACCAAAATCAAAAAATATAAAAAAAAATAGAATATGAGCTCTCAATATCAAGTACAAAAGCATCCCAGATTTAACCTTTCATAGATCATTCCAAGCATAGCTTGTGTCTGTGAAGACTTTGAATATTATGGCGATTCAAAGTCGTAAAATTCCCTTAAATGACTCAGTTCATCCCCATGATTACCGCGTTGCTACAGAAGACTACTCTTTCTCAATTCTCACTTTTGCTCCATCCAAGAAAATAGACTTGTTTAACCATTAGAGTGCAAAAATATTATTCTAAGAATAGAATTCTAGATATATGTGTGTGCTTCGTATTTTCCTTATGAACACGCCTATTACCAGGCTTTGAACATGCCTATTACCAGGCTTAAACATGCATATTACCAGGCTTTAATTATGCCTATTACCAGGCTTTCGAGCAAAAGAGTAATTTTTTCTTTTAACATTTCATTATTTCCTTATATTTTGATCCATTAGTACATAGAACACTACGCTTAGAATTTCAATTTCAAGCAACTCTGCATGGTTAACTTTGGAGCTTTTTCATCATCGAACTTCATCAGAGGAGTAGTAATCTTGCTTTCCCGACCAGAGTCTATTAGGGGAGAGAAATTAGACCTTATCGTTATCACAATATTCAATTGATCTCAATGTCGCATTTTTCAATTGATATCTAGAGGCCTACAAAGGCGAGAAGAGATATACATATACATGATTTCAAGGCCATTGTATGTTAAGAAAAATACATTCTTCATTAGAATGAAAATTACCAAACATGACATATGCCCTTTACAAAAAGATCTTTGCTACACTCGGGCCAAGGATAGCAAAGTTGATTCAATGTATTGCTTCAAAAAGAAACCCTAACTGTAGAGATACCATAACAAGCCGTAGTCAAAATATGGATAAGATAAAAAGAAGATCTTCAGTCTATCTTGTGCAGAATTTTATTTACTTTTATCCTTTCAATACTTCTTGCTCTCTTCTCTCCTGATTCTACTGCTTTACCATATCGCGCGTCAGTTTCCCCTTATAAGTCAACTTCACTATTTTTTGCTTCAAAATACAGTATCCATTGGTATGGTGCGTTGGTGCCCCCGTATGGAAATCACAGGTACTACTTAGATCGTGAAAAAGAGATGGATCTAACGTATCCTCCATTGGCATGGGAATGAGGTATTTCTTTTGTATTATATAGGGGAGTAAAACCGAAATGGGTGTATTGAAAACCCTAAGAGGTCTCTTCCCTTTCATATTTAGATATTGTCCTTTGGCCAACGTGATCTGAAATCTTTCGCTTTCGATTGTACATTCTTTTTTTTTTCCTTTAACATTTTGATGGCCACTAGCTCTGATCGGATATGAATTGGATGGACGTAACAAATTCAGATCTGGGGATATACTCTGAAAGACTTGGTTTTGATTCTCATTTGTTGCCAAAGATTTGACTCTCTGGCGTATGTTGATCCTTTGAACTTAGGTCTTCCATCTTCGAAATCGAACATGCATTACTCAAGAAGTTTATAGATCTTGCCTTTGAGAAACACACAATCTTCCGTTGCATGACTAAAGTCACTGTGATGATATTCACATGAAACCGTGACACCATGCATATTAGGATAAGAGTATCGTCTTGGGGAAGGTAGCTTTAAGAGTTTGTTTTGAACTAACATGGGTAATAGATCAGAATATGACATTAGGATTAAACGTCTATATCCTCTTGCTACTTTTTTGGCATCCTCATCATGCATCTCGGCATTCCTTACTCCTCTTCCCCAAAATTTATCCCTCTGGAAAACATCCTTGTTTTCATGTGCCATTATTTGTTTGGGCTCTTCTATAAATGTTCTGAATTTCTCAAGTGGGTCCAGAACAATATTCTCTACAGAAGAATTGTGATCTTGACAATTGCTTACATTTCCAATTTCCACCGGCACATGCGGGTCTGCTTCATTTATCTTGTTCTTTTGCGTGACATGATATTCCTCTGATTTTAAAATGCTAATCGTGTTCGGAAAGTTGATCTTTAGATCTTGATTTGCGAGCTCAAACTCTAATACCCCTGAATCTAAAAGACGTTGCACATTTCTTTTGAAACTATTATAATTTTCAATTGAATGGCCTTGATTACCGGCATGGAAGTCGCAACGATCATTCTCCTTAAACCTTCTCGAATATGAAGGCAACTGGGGCCTATCAAAACCAAGATTGACTAATCGGGCTTCTAACAACTTTGAAAATAACTCCTGGTAGGTAAGAGGGATAGGGCTATATTGAGGGTCATTTGGTTTTTGTTTTTTATTTTGAGAACTGAGAGCATGATTATCCGACAACTGAAGGGGTTCTGAAGCGGGGGGCACCAAATGTTGACTTTGGGTTAGAGGAAACGCTAATTCAATCATTGAGGTAACCAACATCCTTGCCTCATTGTTGTTTTATAAATCTTCTACGCTCTGCAATTTTATCTCATCTGAATCTTTCTTCATCGGCTGGGATAAGACTTTCATGACAGAATCGTAGATTTTATCCAACATAAGATTAGTGGGGCATTCTGAGATTGTGCGAGCTACCTCAAACTGGTTGATAATAGCTTGTTCTTTTTCAGGTACAATTCCTTCTTCCACGAAGTAAAACCCCCAATTCTCACTGGCATTTTCAATTTCCATCTCTGTTGAATGATTTTCTGCCAAACTTTTTCCTTTGATTGCAGTAGTCATCATACTCTTCAGCTCATTCAGTTTTTCTCTAAATTCCTCTTGAGATTCTTTTATATGTGTCATCATTTCTCTCTGGATCCCGATCAGATGTCCCTGAAGTTCCTCAAGCATCTCTACTCTAGCCACTAAGTTGTCCATGATTTTGAAGTTGTACTGGTGAGATTATTTTCTTGTCTTTTCTGTTGCCTCACTCTGAGATGAATATCTTCTCTCCACTAGCAATGTGTTTGATGTAATGAATGCATTAATTTACAAAATGGAAGGTGCAAACAATGCTAAAATGAAAGCTTTATTAGAGAACAAAAGTTAATGATGTTGTTATGCAAGAATGAATGCACATATAGGTGTTGATTCACAAGTAGTCCTTAGAAAGACTTTCATTAGATGAAGAAGTCTGATTACAAAAAGCAAAGATAACGCGTTTACAGATAGCGACTAGCTTCTATCCCTAAGACTTCTACTTCTTGAAGCAGAGCATACACCCAGTACCCCAACTCTGATTCCGAACTGACGTGTACACCTAGCTCACGTGCTTCTTGTGCCAAGCCTTGGATGTATCAAGCTACCCCCTATGCTTGCACCATGGCGTCTGTCATCACTCTATGCTGATCTCGAATTAGCTAATCGGCCTGTTGCAGTCCATATATTATTCGGCGATTATCTTCCTGCAAGGCTCCTTCAAAAAACACCTGCCTCTCCTTGCAGTCACGAGGAGTACCCTCGAGTTCAGTCACTTTAGCCTTCAGTAACTCATTTTCTTCTCGCGCAAGGCCTAAGGCAGTGACGTTGTCTTGGTTTTGATATTCTTGTAGAAGTCCTTCTAACTGCAGAATTTGGGCTTCGAATTCCTTGTTCTGAGTTTTCGGTCTCTGGTTTTGGGCCTGATTGGCAGCCAATTATCGAGTAACGATTTCTAGCTCCTTCATTTTTCTGTCTACCTGTTTCTGACTAGCTTCATATCTCTGACATAGCTATCTGCTCTCTTTTTTCTCTTAGTAGTTTAGCGGTCAATTCTTTGGCGGTAGTGCCCAAGCCATTTCTCCGCAGGTTCTGTTTCAGCTCCAGCCATTCTTTCCTCAAATCTTCATGATCAATTTCGAGGATTTTTTCCTGTTTCAGGATGTCTTTCTCTTGCTGCTCGTACTTTTCTATATCTATAGAGGTCAGACAATTTGCTACTTCTAGGTCAGCGATGCGCTTTTCCAAGGCTCGTCCTCTTTTTGATAAGCTATCTTAGCCTTTTCCAAGTCTGAAAGAGCGTCTTCCATATGTTCTTTCATGGTCTGAACAACTCCTGGGTTCGCACGAGGAACGACATCATTAACCCGACCAAGTCTCCACTGCTCGTACCTAAGGGTGAGAGGTGAGTCACCTTTGTAGACTTCAACCATATACATACGCTTCCACGAACGGCTTATCCTTTGGACTTGCGTTTTGTAGCCATTTCCCTCATATTCGAAGTCTGACGTGTTCAACCCGTAAGTGACAGGAACAAACTGCATCAAGCCATATTGGCGTGACACGAGTAAGGGACAATATCCACTTCCTCCCCAAATCCCTAGCAGAGGTACCCAGTCATATTCTTCGCAACGATAGAGAAAGTTACTCAATATTAGCCATGGTACCTTCCATTTGACTGTGTCATCTCGTAGGTCTCGAAAGCCAGCCATCGATTAATCTTCGGTCATGGTCTCAGCTTTGTACTCCTCTAAAAAGGTCTTTATAAGAGATAAGGTGGTGAGGCACATCCAGTGAGAATATTTTAAATCCCATAAGTGACTCCGGATCCAAATTTCTAACAATGGAACACATTCCAAGAACCTTCCCTCGCCCATTTTTTTGCACGCTCTTAGTGATCGAAAAGTTTATGCTAGAATGGCTGGAGCCGGGTTGAGCCCCTTCTTTAACTTCTCAAACAGATCTGTCGTGGCATAATCTATGTTTCCCACGATCTTCATAAAGATGACCATACCGTAAATACTAAAAGCAAATAGGTACCTCTTTTTTGGTAGATCAGGATGTTGGTGAATTAAGTCTCGGATGTGCGCCCAATGTGTGCAATCAGTCTTTCCTTTCCTTGGGATCTTCCCCTAGAACCATTCATTACTCATCCCCGTGATGCTAACCAGATTCTCGGTGAAAGTCGGTAGATCCTTAGGTTTGACATAGATTCTTTCCTCTTTGATTTTCGGACAACGTAGTAAAGCAAAATACTCCTCGATCCTTGGAGTCAGGTCTACCTTCCCGAAAGTGAAACAATTATACCCTGGGTTCAAAAATTGAGCTAAGACATGTCATTTTGAACATCTAATAAGAGGGTTATGTTACCAAACTCTTGTTGGAAGCTCTGTTTCATGCTCGGATCCCAATACTGCCATATTTCTCTCAGCTCATGAAGGTTGTTCTGTTGGGAAACTATCAGTGTGGGCCCGGTATTTTTCTGATACATGTCCTGCTATAAGGCTGTCTCCTTTTTCTATTTGTATACGCTTAGACCATCTCAGACTGTAGCGTTGTCGCTTTTGACATTACAGAACCCCTTTTCCATATTGAACGCCTTCTAAACTGGATTTCTCTTGAATCAATACCTAGGTATGATATGATATGCAATGCGGATGCAATAGAGAAAGGAACAACAGAGAAAACGAGTCAGTGTGATAGAATAGTCGAATAATAAAATGAATTAAATGATGAAAAATAAAGAAAATAAGCGGTTAAAATATACAAGGAATATAAACAAACAAAGCAAAACCTAAAAAAAGGGTCATTCCTAAATGGGCAAAGTACCGACGTGATCAAAGGGTGGGATACTACGGTTCTTTATATGGGGTTTGGTTCTAAAGTAAGGGTACCCGAACTATCGTTGGGACATCGATTCGGGGGAATACGACCCTTATACCATACTAAGGTGAAAACCCCACGAAATATAAGGATCAGTACTCCGGAAGCGAGATACAACACTATACGGAGGTGAAAACCCCACGAAGCAAAGTACTCCCTCCCACTTAAGGGTTCTAACACTAATATATGATGACAGCTTATATCAAACAAAAATTAAAAATTAAATTGAATTGAATTTAAATTTTCCTTAATAATTACAATACGAACCCTGACTAAGGCCTAACTCCTCTTTTTATTTTTTGAAAATAAAAATTTATCCCCAACAGAGTCGCCAAGCTGTTGCGACCCTTTTTTTAAGATAAATTTCTGAAATGTTTTGCGGCATCAAAGGAGATAACACCCGAAAACCGAGAAGACACTCCCAATAGAGTACCGTTAAATTTTTAAAAACGAAAGGTAGAGTCGCCACTGGCCACTTTTGGTAGGCCGAACACCGAAAAGATAACCAGAGATAGATTTGAGAGTTGGTTACGAGTGGGGAAGGGTTAGCACCCCCACCACACCCAAAATTAGTACCTAAGAGTTCTCATTACATTTATTTAAGGAAAATTCAATTCAATTTAATTTAATAATTAATTTCCAAAAGATGAACAATAGTTTAAATCTACCTTGGTATTCACGACATTCAAAGGAGATGCCACTCGGAGGCCGGAATGACACTCATCAGAATAATAAGGAAAAAGACGATAATTATTAAAGAAAAATAAATAAATAAGTAAATAATGAATAAAAAGTGAAAAGATAAAAATAGTCAAATCTGTGTGATAAATCCAAAACTGGCCTTTGTATCTACGACATTCAGAGGAGACATCACCCAAAGGCCGGGATGACACTCCTAATAGAAATATTGAAAAAATGAGGGCAAAAATTATGTACAATATTTATGTAAAATAATAAATAATATAAAATTAATATAAATAATGTGAATATGAAATAATAAAATAAAGCAAATGAAATACTACATAATATATACACATAAATACATAAATAATATTTTATACATATAAAGTGCCACATAATATGTACACGTAAATATCATATTATATATATACATAAATACATAAATAATATCTTATACATATTGCATATGTTACATAAATATATACATATATAATACATGATAATATATTATACATAATAAATACATAAAGGAAATGCAAATAAAGAATAAATAAAGGACCAAAATAAAAATGCAAACAACACAAAAGAAAAATGGTAACAGAAAGGGACTGAAATAATAAAAAATGAAAAGAGAGGGACCGAACTCGAAATTATTCCCTTTAGCATGATTATCACTGATTTTAGGACCAAATTACAATGCCTTAAAAACCTCTATGGATTAAAAGTGTGATTTTACCACGCGGTAACCACATTCTGCAATATTTTTATGTGGAGGGACTAAAACTATGATTAAACCAATTTAAAAATCCGAATTAATTAGGATTAGTGACTGGATTGCGAAGGAAGTTAAACAAACAGGGACCTAAAGGGTGAATAACCCATGGGGAAGGGCTAGAACGGTAGTTTACCCACTTATTTTTATGCGCAGATCTTGGGAGCGGGTCGGTTTGCTTATCCGGGTAACGACTGAAATGGCGTCGTTTTGGGCTGAACTCGGATGCCCAAAAACGACATCGTTTTGGGTGATCTATATATATGTGTGTGTGTTTTATACCAAAAAAATCATTTATCGGCATAAATAAAAAAACCTTTAAGATGCTCTCAATCCCCCTTTAGCCGCCTGGGTGTCGGTGGCTGCCGGTTGCGAAGTACGGCGGTCCGGCGGCGGAGCACCGCGGTCACCGGTGGCCGAAGATGCCCAAAAGACACTAACAAGTATATTTTCTTCCCCTTATTCTGATTTTGTTGTTATTTTTTTTTGAAATCCCCTCCAAATATCGTAGATCTAGGTTCTTCGAAGCTTATTATATATATTTGTTGGACTGAGATGATTTGAGCAATTTCTTTGAACTGTTTTTGTGTTTTTTCATTCAATCCGTTCGTAAAAAACTATTACAATGGTTCTCGGGGTTCTTATACCCGTGAAAAGTAAGCAACTTGAACCTTTGTTTATTATTTTTTGCAGATCTGATGTCTTTTGCGTGTTTGCAGGTCTGGATTTCGGCGCAAGTTGGGCGATGGAAGCGACTGGTGTTAGAGATGGGCGGTGCAAGGCATGGGAAGTGTGGCCATAACGCGCGTGCATCGCACGGCCAATGATGGTCGGCGCTTGCAACAGTCAATCAAGGGCGACGACTGACCATAGGTTTTGGGTTAGGGTTTTTCTCATTTGATGTAAATGGGTTAGGGTTGTATTAAATGGGCCTATTGGGTATGTGTTGGGTTAATAATTTTTTTGGGTTCAATAAAATTGGTTGGTTGGGTCTAGTCATGTGGGCCCGGACCAAAATAGGCTATAACAAATTCAAAATAAAAAATTAGAGCTTGGCTCAAGCTCAAAAAAACTCGAAGTCAAAACATTCTTAGATTTAACCTATGTTCCATAGAGCGAGCAAATGCATCCAACACAAAACCTGGAGTGTTTTCGGGGAATTCTGCATGGTCAAGTGCAATGTGACCCTGCAATTTTTGATGGTGTATTAGGAAACACCAAATAATCTAACGGTAACTGGGTAATCTTTAAAAATGGAACAGTGATGAAAATCATATCATGCAGATGCAGGACTGAAAAATGATCAAATATCATGCCCCATTCATTTCCAACTGGTTTTACGTTTTACAAATCGCACCATAGCTAGGTAATCTTTAGAAGTAAAAGAGTGTCAGATCGGGGAAAATAGGCTGTTGTTGTCTCAAAAACTATAAGGAAATTTAACCTATGTTATTTGACTCAAGCATACAGAATAAGGGGAAGCTGACAAAGGAGGAGGAGGTTGACTAAAAGGGGACGGGGACGAGGTGGTCGGAGCCATTACCGGCTAGAGAAGAAGGCCGGAGCGATGTCCATAGTGAGCAACGACGGTGTGGGTAACAAAATAGAGGTCGGGAGAGTTCAAGGGCCAAACTAATATTTTGTTTAAAGCTTAAGGGTCATATTAGAAATTCACCCATTTTTTTAATGTGACACGTCACTAGCCAACAGAAATTAACAGTTCAGTAATCAAAATGTAAAAAATTAATATGTAAGTGAACAAAATGTTATTTTTAAAATAAAAAACGGTGATCAAAAGTGAACAAAACTAAAATAAAAGAGACCAAAACAAACGTATGATAGTCTACTCTAAAATTTTAATATATAGATATTGCACATAACACTGGTCGATAGTAATACATCTTCTTTAACATATAGATATTGCTCTTTTTGTCTAAATGCTTAAGATTACTCCTAAGACCTCTTTTTTGTTTGTTAAAGTACCTTATAAATCTAGTTTACACTAGAGCCAGTCATCATTTCAATGTGGATAATTACAGGTGTGCCCCTCAATCATCCATTCATACAAAAACAAATAAACAATACATAGCCTTCCATAAATTACACACTTTATCAATTTCAATCAATAATAGAATGGACCCCTTCATGATTGCACCTGCTTTTTAATAATTCTGTCTAAAAAATGGATGAACTTGTTTATGCAGAGTATAGCTGAAGTTGAGCAACTCATTTTAATTTTTTGAGACGCTTTAGTTTTGATGCCGAAGCTTTGCCGATTGTTGTCCGAAATTGCCAAAATCAATGCGAAGAACTGCCATTGATTCTTCTTCCTTCAGGCTTCAACCAACATAACACACTTTGAAGTGCTGATATTTAAGAGGGTCAGAAGATGTTATTTAATGTAATCTGTGGTTTCTGCAATTTCAGCCCCACAGGCACTAAGATTTGGAACTTTCAGCTGATGAAAGTGAATAAATGAAGAAAAATCTGTCACTAAATTCTCAAGAACATAAATTCCCCCAACTGTCTCCATTTAAGTGTTCATAATCCCATGGTCATCAAAATAGATAGATTCAAAAGTCTTTGTTCATAAAACTTTGGAACTACTCTCAAGGACTGCTTAATTAGGGTCTAACAGTTACATTAGTCGTCATATTTGAGCTTAGACTAACATACATATGATCATACATAGAACAAAACCAGACATATGTTCTTCAAATCCCTAGTTTTTAATAATATACAGGGAGATGGAGGAGTCTCTCAAGGCTTATGGTGCTGGGTGTAAATGTAGTCCAAGTGGGCCTCTGATAACATTCTTCTCTTCGAGCATTCATCATCTCCACTATCACAAGCTTCTACCCCAAGTAGTTGCTACAAAGGATTGGAAAAAAAAAATCAGATATTTAGCCAAAATATTACTGGATAGAGACCAAAGTTGATGAAAAAAGAGGGCAAGTTTATTCTTACATTCATTAGTTCAGTGTCTTCCCTATCTGTGATTTGAGTAAGCTCCACCTCTTCTTTTCCTGCACATGAAGAAGATACTGAATTTTAGCTTCATTGATCATCGTTTAAAGATCTGATCCGATTCGATTCCGAGTTTCAACTGAGATTAAACATCCAATAGAGACACACTCACCTTGTTTGTCTGTTACGAAACGAGCAGATAAATGGGAGGAGATAAAGAATTACTAAGAAGAGAAGAAGAGCAGCAGAAAGATAGCTTTGCTTCATGGTTTGCTCACAAACTTAGAAACACATACAGACAAAAATTTTAAGTGTTGGGAATTGGGATGGTGGAAAATGGAGAGGGGGGTATGCAGCATATAAAAATATACATGCAAAGAAAGCTCAGGCACTGTAAATCACATGGAAGACTAAAAAAACTATAATATTACAAAAGGTGTGGGCCTAAAGGCTAGAGAGACACCAAATGATCTCAGATTGCAATAATATATTTATTTTTTCAAGTTGTTTAAATGTGTGACAACAGCAGCAATATCAGGACAGAAAGACAAGAAAGGTAAGAGCTTTGGTCACTGTCTGCCATGGTGGTCCAATAACTCTCCAAAAAACAAATGTAATACTGGTTTTGACAGTGTCTAACAAAGTCAACTTTTGGACATGGTAACAGCTGTTGTCCATCATCACAAATGTTTGGACAAGTGTCCAAGAAGATTAGGGACTAGTTATTACATTAATGAGAAAACAAATCTTTAATTAATAAATCTGTTTGGGCCAGTAAAGCAAAAACTGTTAATGCATCTTCATGTAAGCAATATTAGTAGCAACCCCAAATATATATCCTAAGCCTAAGGCATATACCAAACTTATCTTTCTAAAGAAAGAATCTTTGTGAGTGATACTTTTCCTAGGTGCCAGGCAAAGATATGGAATAAATTGTTTATATATATACTGTCTGCCATAGTTGAATATCATAGGTTCTGGAAAGCCCTGGGCATTAGTTTAATGTTGCATGGGAAAAGATGGGGCAATGTTTTATATGAAACAATGGTGGGGTGGGGAGGGAGCCACTTCTGTTTTTTAGAGTTTTGTCAGATCGATGGGTGCTTTTGAGGTTTGTTGGGTTTTTTTATGTTGGAAAACTTTTCTTTTATATAAAAAATGGTGATTATGCTTCTGTTTTGGAAGATTTGAATCCATCGATTAATTATTTTTCGAAAGAAAAAGAAAAAAAACTGCTGGGATCGGATTCGGAGAAGGCAAAGTGTTTTTTTGTATGATCAGATTCTGTTGAGGATTGAGTTAGAAAATTGAAAGATCAACTCTACCTGATGCTACTGCCGGATGGAAATCGTTTGCTCTCTTTGTATGCCCTCACACTAAAGTTTAAGTTAAGGGTCTAGGGTTTAAGGTTATGATTTAGAATTTAAAATTTAAGGTTAGAGTTTATAATTTAATTTTTTAATATTTTTATATACGGGCATAGAAAGGGGCATATTTAGGGTAGAGGATTTTTGCTTGTCACTGCCAGCCCCCATACAAATTATATTTTAATAAATAGAAACGAGTTATATACCTCAATTATGACCCAACTCAAACTTTAGTATTAACAGTTTGTACTAACCGATAACATTGTATAAAAGATGATCAAATTATGTCATATTAAATATAAAGATCAAATCACAAACTATAGTATACTAGACGGACCAAAACAAAAATTTGACATTTTTATTCACTACGGCCAAAACTCATAGAATGAGCTACAGGAAAAAGGTTTTAAAGGTTCAGTTAGTTGAAATGAAAGTTGACATGGCCGAGTATGTCTAAGGCGCCAGGTTAAGTCCTGGTCCGAAAGGGCGTGGGTTCAAATCCCACTCTTACCAAATAACTTTTCGGATTAATTTCACAAACAATTGTCAAATTTCAAAATCGATCCTTAAACTCCAAATCATTCTCTAATTAAACTTTTCGGATTAATTTCACACAATTATTTTCGGATTAATTTCACAAACAATTGTCAAATTTCAAAATCGATCCTTAAACTCCAAATCATTCTCTAATTAAATACTTAAAATATTTAATTAAATAATAAAATTTTACATTCAAGTCAAATAATCAAATATGGAGAGTGTAACATACCTATAATATACTAAATAATTTTATATTTTGAAAATCTTAATGCTAGAGAAAGTTTCACTTTCGATGATCCAAATTCCTCTAATAATGTTTGTTGGAGTAAAATAACTTTATTTATTTATTTACTAACTTCCTCCTCAGATCTTGAGGAAAGACATTTATTTATTTTGTTAAATTATGAAGAAAAAAAAGGAATGGACAAGGTTTCTGTGTCCCAGTATTAAAATTCATTCGACTATTTGGATGAAAATCGAGTTATCGTGAAAATATTAATTTAGACGCAGACGGAATTCAGTGTCTACGGACTACAGTTTCTCATCTTTGTCCACTATTGTGGAACATTAATAAAGCAAAGGTTCAAAAAGATCTAATTTTCAAAAAAAGATAAAAACTTTAATACACATGTTTACACAGACCTTTTAGTTTTAGGGGTTATGAGTTTAGTTTAGGGTTTAGAGTTTAAGGGTTTGGGTTGTAAGGTTTAGAATTTAAAGTTAGCGTTTAAAATTTAGGGTTTAGGGTCTGGTGTTTAATTTTTTAGGGTTTAAGTTTAATTTTGATTTATAGTGTAAATATACAGGCTAGTGTAAAATTAATTTTACACAGCCTGTGTTTAAAGTTTATTTTGACAAGAATAAGTGCCTAGAGTTATTTTTTTGGAAAAATAAGAGCCTAAAGTTCTATTTTGGTCAAAATAGGTGCCTAAAGTTACTTTTAGGTCAAAATATGAGCCTAAAATAAGCCACATGTCGAATAATGATTGGATGTTGATTTTTTTAACTACGGGCATGTAACACCTCCGACCCGGATGTCACAATTGTGCCTCAAAGCCCAAACCAAAAGATTTAGCCTAAATGCATTCAGTTCATAAAATCCATTAAGTTTGAATATTTCAAGTAGATAAATCGATTTAAAACGTTACATGGGAGCTCCATTTAAATATATAATTAAAAGCATTCAACTCATAATTTAAAATCCAAAATGAGAGTTGCAATACAACATAGGGTCCTATGAATACATAGCCCAAATAATCTAAGTAATGTACTCGGGCAACAAGTCTATGCTGAGGTCCTACTCTGATGGTGCTCCAACGATGCACGTTGACCTACTAACCTGCGAAAGGAAACAACAGTTTCGAACGCTGAGCTAACGAAGCTTAGTGGATACATTTTTACTCAACCATGCTTCATGAAAATCATAAATAAGAGCAAGGTGCTAAAGAATGATACATGGCAAATTATACTACATATGGCGCTACCTCTGACCGCCTAAATACATAGCAAACAATGATGCAATAATCTTACACAACACAATTTCACCATACCACCAAACCTGGAGTGAGGCTCGGTGTCGCACAGCCTCGGGAACGTACATTTATACTCGAAATCTCTCATTGAGTATCACCGGACGAGGCCCGATGTCACACAGCCTCGGGAACATACATTAAAAGCTCATCTCTTGGTGTTGCAACACTCTCATTGGGTATCCGGATCCCATTAATCAAAGTGACCCAACCACAAAAAGTGCCCTTACTTGGCATGTAACAACATACGATCCACCAAGGATCCCTATAGTTGCTATTACAAACAAGTCACTCAATATTTACCAAGTTATTACTCATTATGCTCGTATATGCGGTTAAATTCTCAGTTTCTCAATTTTACTATTCATTTTACCACATTAGAAGCTCATTGGGCCCTATTCCTCGAATTATAGGTCTTCCAAACTCAAAACGTATTTTTCGGGCAGATTGCCCAGAGGGTATCGATACCCTCGCACGAGTACCGGTACACCCTTCAGGGTATAGATACCCACATAAGTGTATCGATACCTAGCTTTACACACACACATAGGTTTAACTAAAACTTGTACCAATACCCAGGGACGTGTACCCATACCCCAGTTGTACCGATACGCTTCCAAGTGTATTGATATGCACCTTTTCTACTAGAATTTAGATGGAGCAGGGGTTACCGATGCCCTATAGGCGTATCGATACGCCCTTCAAACTCTGCTTGAGTTAGCCATTCAAAACAAAGAGGAACCGATACTAGTTCATCCAATATCGGTACACGAGCCCAAAATTCAAATTCTAGAGCTCGCAAATCACCCTCAGCGCCTCCAAAACTTCATGGTAAAACTCCAAATCAAACCTACAAGTTATGGAAGGTGTTTTAAGTGGTTTCTTATCATTTTTACACCATTTTAACAATAAATTCGAATTTAGCCATTAATGGGGTTTCAAGCTCTCAACCAACCAAAACATCAAACCATGTACAAGCAATCTAGTTTTATGATTTTCAATAATACATGGGAGTTAGTAGTGTACTAACCTTGATTCCTCAACAGAAGAATAAGCTCCAAACTAAGTTCATCAAGCCATCTTCTTTCCAAGATCCTTGGAAGAATTTCCCACTTCTTTAACTACAAGAAAATGTTGTAAGATAAGTTACAATCTTGTTGGGAGATTAAAAGAGATTAAAGGCATTATTCTACAACAATAAATAAAGTCCAAAAACCACATTCCCGTTCTCTTGTTCAACCCCTACCAAAAGCTCATCCTCCACCAATCTTGATAAAACTTACCTTGGAATGTAGATCATTGGATGACGATTTCAATACCTTTTATCCAAAATATGATATTCTAACTCAATTTGAAAATGGTTTGACCTTTGTCTTTGGGTTTCTTAAAGAGGATGAAGAAGGAAGTAATGAGGAAAGTGTAGAGACAAGAATGAGATCATCATTTTATTGCTTTTGCAGAAAATCAAAAAGATAACCAGCCTCCCCTCTTTGAAAAGAGGTGTTTTACCATTTTACCACCATTTACATCCCCACACAAGGCCTCAAGCCCAACTACAAATTGGAAACCCACAAGGCTCTCATTCAAGCACTCAAAGGGCCTAAACTCTCAGCCCAAAATGTGAAGCCCACTCTTTGGGTTAAACTGACCCTCAAATTTTAAAATTTGGGTCGTTACAACTCTCTCCCCTTAAAGAAAATTTTGTCCATAAAATCTACCTTTTGGAAACAAATGCGGATAAAGCAACTTCATGTCTTCCTCAACTTCCCACGTAGCCTCTTCGACCCCATAGTTCCTCCACAACATCTTAACTAGAGGTATACACTTATTGAGCAACTCCTTGACTTCTTTGTCCAAAAATCTTATCAGTTCTTCCTCGTAAGTCAAGTTTCAGTGTTGATCTCAATCTCTTCAAGCGGGATAATATGTGAAGGATCAGAGCGGTAGCGTATCAACATAGATACATAATACACATTGTAGATGTGTGCCATCTCTGGAGGCAAAGCTAATCGATAAGCCACTGGTCTAACTTTCTCAAGAATCTCATACGGCCCGATAAACCTTGGGTATAATTTGCCCTTTCGTCCAAAGTAGATCACTCTTTTCCATGGTTACACCTTGAGGAACACTTTGTCACCAACACCATATTCGATGTTCCTACACTTTTGGTCTGCGTAAGTTTTTTGACGATCAAAGGCTACTTGCAATCTTTCTTTGATTATCTGAACCTTTTCCTCGGCTTGTCTAATCAAATTTGACTATACGATTCTTCTCTCATTGAGCTCGGTCTAACATAAGGGCATCTTACATTTACGCCCATATAAGACCTCAAAATAAGCCATCTTGATGCTTGATTGGAAACTTTATTGTACGAAAACTCAATAAGCTGTAGTTTTTTCCAACACTTCTCGAAGTCAATGATACAACATTGAAGCATATCCTCCTAGATCTGGATAACTTGCTTAGACAGACCATCGGTTTGAGGGTGGAAAGTAGTACTAAAATGTAACTTGGTATCCAAAGCCTCGTGGATCTTCTTCCACAACCTTACCATAAACCGCAAATCTCTATCTGATATAATCGATAATAGTACCTTATGTAACCTTAGTACTTCTTAGATGTACAACTGTGCCAATCTCTCGAGTGTAAAATCCATACGCACATGCAAGAAATAAGTAGACTTGGTCAAACGATCTACTATCACCTATATAGCATCATGTTTTCTTTGGGTCAATGGCAAACCCATCACAAAATATATGGTTACACGATCCCACTTCTATTGTGGAATCTGGATGGGCTAAAGCAAAGCTGAAAGAACTTGATGTTCGACCTTAACTTACTGACAAGCTAAGCATCTGGTTACAAACTCAGATACGTTTTTTTCATGCTAGGACACCAATAAAAAGGGTGAAGGTTTTGATACTTCTTGTTACTCCCCAGATGCATAGCAAACAGACTATAGTGCGCTTCCCGCAAAATACAGTCTCGTAAATCCTCTAAAGCTTAAACACATAACCGATCTCTGAAGTACGAGATCTCACCATCTCGCACTTTAAAATCAAATGCCTCGCCTCTCTGAACCATCTCAATCTTTGCCACCAACTCTTCATCTAACACTTGTGTTCTCTTAATCTTTTTCACTAAGGTGGGCTCTACATGAAGCTTGGCTAACAACCCATCATCCTCGGTCTTCCTTAAATGAGAAAACATCACATTTAAGTCTGATATGAACTTTTTACTCAAAGCATCAACCACCACGTTAGCCTTACCAAGATGATACTCTATGATGCAATCATAGTCTTTTAACAACTCAATCTATCATCTTTGCCTTAAATTCAACTCTTTTTGGCTGAGGAGGTACTTCAAACTCTTGTGATCAGTGTAGATGTAACATTTTCCCCATATAGATAATGTCTCCAAATCTTTAACACGAAAATTACTGAAGCAAACTCCAAATCATGCTTAGGGTAGTTTTGTTCATAAGGCTTAAGTTGTCTTGAGGCGTAAGCAACCATTTTACCCTCTTGCATGAGAAAACAACCAAGCCCATTCAACGAAGCATCACTAAACACAACATAATCAATTCCTAGTTCAGGTTACGTCAAAATTAGAGCCTCTATAAGATAAGCTTTTAACTGTTCAAAGCTTTGTTGTCTCCTCTCGTTCCACTCAAATGGAACTCTTTTCTACAACAACTTGGTCATATGTGCCGCTATAAAAAAGCCCTTAACAAACAGTGATAATATCCGGCAAGCCCAAGAAAACTATAGACTTCTGCAATATTCCTAGGTGGTTTTTATTCTACCACTGCTTGAATCTTTTATGGATCGACTCGGATCTCATCCGCTGTAACAATGTGACCTAAAAATACCACCTTGGAGAGCCAAAACTCACACTTGTTGAACTTGGTAAAAAACTGCATTTCTCTCAAGGTCTGAATAACAACATAAAGATGATAGTCGTGCTCCTCCTTTGAGCTTGAATAAACCAAGATATCATTGATGAAAACCACCACAAACTAATCTAGGTAAGGCTGAAAGATCCAGTTCATCAAGTCCATAAAAGTTGCAGGTGTATTCGTAAGACCAAAATGCATTACCAAGAACTCATAATGTCTATATTACATCCTAAAAGCAGTTTTTTGAACATTCTCTTCTACTACCCTTAACTGGTAGTAACCTGACCTCAAGTCGTTCTTTGAGAACATGCGGGTACCTCTAAACTAATCAAACAAGTCATCCATCCTTGGAAGAGGATAACGGTTCTTCGTTGTTACATTATTGAGTTGGCGATAGTCAATGCACATTCTCATAAAACCATCATTTTAACAAAAATGACTAGGGTACCCCAAGGTGAGATGCTTGGTCAGATGAAACCTGTTTCCAACAACTCTTGAATCTGATTCTTTAACTCTCTCAACTCTGTGGGTACAGACCAAGAGACACTGATGTTGTGCCTGGCATCATATATATCTAAAACTCTAGCTCACGATCTGGAGGAAGTTTGAGTAACTCTTCCAAAAATACATCGACAAACTCTCTAACAGTCCGAAGACTCTCAAGTTTTAGACTCTCAACACTTATATCAACCACACGAGCCAAGAAGACCTCACAACCTTGTTGAATCATCCTTTGTGCTCAAGGCTGACACTATATTGGAAAGGCAAGGATTTCTCTCAGCTTTCACAACCAATTTTGCCCTAAACTACGAAGCTTAAGGTTTTTTGCTCTACAACCCAAACGCGCATCATGCTGAAACAACCAATACATCCCTAAGATAACATCAAACTCTTGAAAAAGTAATACCATCAGGTCGGCAAAAAAGATCAAACCTTGAACCTCAATCAGATACCTTTGATACATATTATCCACCAGAATATCATACCCCAAAGGACTAGTCACACAAACTCCTATCTCAAAATCTTTGCCAGGAATACCCTATTGCTGGGATATTCCATTACGAATGTAGGAGTTGGTAGACCCCAAATCTGCAAAAGCAACAATAAGAACAGAAAATAAGGTAAATGTACCTAATCTGATGTTGGTGGCCTCAAAGTCCTCTTGAGCCTTGAATGCATACTTTCTCGCTAGTGCCCTCGTTGTGAAATAGAACGTACCCCTACTCTGATGCCTAGACATATGGTTCACTATTCTTCTAGCAAAACCTCGACCCTTCTAAGCTGGATAAGAGGTCCTCTGAGTTTGGACCAGGGTGGTGTTAGCAACGACCAAACAATCCCTCATATAATGATTCGGTGATTCACACTCAAAGTAAACTCTAGATATCCCCCAACATTCACCACTATACCTATACACACACTGATCATAAACTGTTGCGCATGTAATTCTTTGTGAGCTTTTCAAACTCATCATGGATAAAAATAATGATGGCCTCCTATGGCTAACAAACTCTGACCTATGGCTTGATCTCAAATTCTGGTTCAAAGCTCCTCTACCCTGGTTCCATCAGTTTTTGTTTCTCTTAGAATAAGACTACAAGTTGTTAGAGAAGTTCTGAGTTCTCCCACTCGAGCTTCTATTCCCATTAGCTGGGCCATAGGTCAAACCTTACACCTGCGTAAGAGATTTAGCACTAGTAGTCAATTCAGAAAACACCATTGGTAGGGAAGCAGTTAAATAGATTTGGATATCATTTCTCAAACCCTTCCGAAACATCTTATACATCATCTTCTTTATAGCCACTAACTCGGGGGCATACATGCTCAACTATAGAAACTCTTACTCTACTCGAACACTGATCAATTTTCTTAAACCAGATAAATGAACTGATCCCTCAAGCTATCAATGTGGGCCTCATCTACATACTTCTTCTTGAACTTATCTAATAAATTATCCCATGAAAGACGATTAGGGTACCACCCTATCTCTACTGTTTTCCACCATTCACGTGCATTTTCTTTCAACAGAGAAATGATACATATCAGCTTATCCTCGGGTTCCAACCTCATTTGTCTCAAAATCTAACTAGTATCCCCCAACCACTAATCTGCTTTAACAATATTATCTTGTCTCGATCCAAGAAAGTCTGTAACACCACAATGATATACCCTCTCAATTAGAGCCTCGTGAGGGTAGTTGAAGGCCTAGGTATGGCTCTCATAATTCGATGAAGGGATTGATACAAATAAGAGAAATAAGTAGCCCCTCGGCTACTCTCTTCTTTTGACATCTTCTCCGTGCCAGAAATGTAATCCTCATCATAGTTCCCTTCACGTGAGCTCCAACACTATTCATAATCAGATGCCCTCCTCGGCATGATTACTTTTTTGCACAAGCAAACAAATAAGGTTACACCACCAAGTACTCAATTTAAGCAAGTACGACTTCAACTTATGAGAAACGTATTAGCTAAACACCTATACAACACTCTAAATACCCTAGAGCTTCCTAGAACTGGCTAAACCTAGGATTTGATACCACTATTATAACACCCCCGATCCGAATGTCACAATTAAGCCTCAAAGCCCAAACCAAAACCATAAAATTTTGCCACTAGATTTATCCCAAACACATTCAGTTCGTAAAGTCTATTAAGTTTGAATATTTCAAGTAGATAAACCAATTTAAAACGTTACATGGGAGCTCTATTTAAATACATAATTAAAAGCATTTGACTCATAATTTAAAATCCCAAATTAGAGTTATAATACAACATAGGGTCCTACGAATACATAGCCCAAACAATCTAAGTATTATACTCAGATAACATGTCGATACCGAGGTCCTACTCCGATGGTGCTCTAACGATGCACTTGAACCTACAAACCTAAAAACAAAAATAACAATTCTGAACGCTGAGCTAACGAAGCTTAGTGGATACATTTCCACTCAACCATGCTTCATGCAAATCATAAATAATAGCATGGTGCTAAATATAAAACATATGACACTACCTATGGCCACCTAAATACGTAGCAAGCAATGATGCAATAATCTCACACAACACAATTTCACCATACCAACAAACCTGAAGTGAAGCCCGATGTCATACAGCCTCGAGAACATACACTCAGAGTGAAGCCCGGTGTCACATAGCCTTGAGAACGTACACTCATACTCAAAATCTCTCATCGAGTATCATCGGATGAGGTCTGATGTTACACAGCCTTGGGAACGTACATCTTAAAGTTTATCTCTTGGTGTTGCAACACTCTCACTGGGTATCCGGATCGCATCAATCAAAGTGACCCAACCACACAAGTGCCCTTACTTGGCACGTAACAACATAATACCCATTAATGATCCTTATAGATGCTATTACAAACAAGTCACTCAATATTTACTAAGTTATTACTCATTATGCGAGTATACGCGATTAAATTCTCAGTTTCTTAATTTTACTATTCATTTTACCATATTATAAGCCCATTGGGCCGTAGTTCTCGAATTATAGGTCCCTCGAACTCAAAATGTATTTTTTGAGCGAATTGTATAGAGGGTATTAATAAACTCACACATGTATCGATACACCCTTTAGGGTACCGATACCCATCAGAGTACCGATACCCAGCTTTACACACACATGGGTTTAACTAACAACCCGTACCAATACACGGGGACATGTACCGATACCTCAGGTGTATAGATACACTTCTAAGTGTATCGATACCCATTTTTACTATTAGAATTTGAATGGAATATGGGGTATTGATACCCTCATAGGTGTACCGATACACCTTTCAAACTCTGCTTGAGTTAGCCATTCAAAACAAAGAAGTACTGATACCAGATCATCATGTATCGATACACGAGCCCAAAATTTAAATTTTAAAGCTCGCAAATTACCCCCTAAACCTTCATGGTAAAACCCCAAATCAAACCTATAAGTTATGGAATGTATTTTAAGAGGTTTTCTATCATTTTTACACCATTTTAACAATAAATTTGGATTTAGGCATTAATGGGGTTCCAAGCTCTCAACCAACCAAAACATCAAACCATGCACAAGCAGCCTAGTTTTATGATTTCCAGGAATACAAGAGAGTTAGTAGTGTACTGACCTTTATTCCTCAACTGAAGAATAAGCTCCAAACCAAGCTCATCAAGATCTCTTCTTCTCAAGCTCCTTGGAAGAATTTCCCACTTCTTTAACTACAAGAAAATATTATAAGATGAGTTATAATCTTGCTGAAAGATTAAAAGAGATCAAAGGCATGATTCTACAACAAGAAATGGAGTCCAAAACCCTCATTCTTGTTTTCTTGTTCAACCCCCACCAAAAAATCATCCTCCACCAATCTTGATGAAACTAACCTTGGAATGTAGGTCCTTTGATGACGATTTCAATACCCTTAACCCAAAATTTGGGATTCTAACTCAATTTGACAAAGGTTTAACCTTTGTCTTTGGGTTTCTTAAAGAGGATGAAAAGGGAGAAATGATAAGGCTTTAGAGACAAGAATGAGATCATCATCACACTGCTTTTGTAGAAATTAAAGAGATGACCAGCCTTCCCTCTTTGAAAATAGGTGTTTTACCATTTTACCCCCATTTACATCCCTACACAAGGCCTCAAGCCCAACTACAAATTGGAAACCCAAAAGGCTCTTATTCAAGCACTCAAAGGGCCTAAACTCTTGGCCCAAAATGCAAAGCCCACTCTTCGGGTTAAAATGACTCTTATATTTCAAAATTTGGGTCATTACAGGGCACCTAAAACAATATATATATAGTTTAAGAACTTATTTTAAAGCAAAACCTAAAAACAAAATGATTTTTTTTTAATTTTAAAAAAGACCTCGACAATGACCATGAGGCTTATCTTAGTTTCATTTTAAAAATAAGTTCAATTTAACAAAAAGAAATTTAGAAAATGACCTTGATGAAAAACTATAGATGATGTGACTTTGAATGTAATTAGATCTATCAAACTTGAGAATATGAGATTTTGAAATGCTAATTCGAACCTAAGGGTATGAGAATTGAATTATTCCTTCACAACTGAGTAGATGAGAAGCAATCTGCTCCTTCAAGCCTGAGCAGATATGTATTGAAAACTTGCCCCGCTCTTTTACACCTGAGAAGATAGGTCTTGATCTGATAGTTGGTTAGTAGAATTAGTTAATTTTTTGTAAATATCAGTTACCAAGTTATTTAGAGTTTGCAGTTATTCTTGTGATTGTATATAAATACACGTTAGTGTAACTTATAATAAATCAGAGGCATTATTCCAGTAATTACTCATTTTAACATGGTATCAGATGCTAGCCCGTTTTCTTATCTTGGGCCTTTGGTGTAATCTTGTCCATTTGTGCTTTCTCACCTGATTTAGGGTTTTTCATTTTCTTATCATTTTTCTTCTTCCTCAACAAATTTAGGGTTTTTCCTTTCGTTTTCTCCCAAATTCCTTTCCCATCGTCATGCCTCCTATGGATGTTTATGTTCTTGATTACAATTATCCCCTTTACCTTCACCTATCAGACACTCTTGGTGCTTTGTTAGTTTTTCATCCCCTCACTAGAATCGAAACTTACAGTGTCTGAAGTTGTTCTATGTGAATTGCCCTTCTTGCCAAAAATAAATTAGGGCTTGTGGATGGCACTTGTCATCGAACTGATTTTAATGATTCTCTTTCGTCTTAATGAGATCGTTGTAACGCCATCGTTCTCTCATGGATTCTTAATTTTGTGAGCAAAGATTTGTCTACGGATATCCTTTTTGCCTCAAGCTCCGCCCTGGTGTGGACTGACTTAAAGGAAAGATTTGGTAAGATTGACGGTTCGCGTGTGTTTTTCCACATCGCGAAATTGCTGGATTAGTTCAAGGTGATTCCTCTATCTCTACTTATTTTAGTTGATTAAAACTTTTTCGGGATGAATACGCTACTCTAATATCATTTTCTACTTGTGATTGTGCTGCTTATCAAGCCAATCAATAACTTATACTTCAGCAGAAGCTCTTTCAATTCCTCATGGGATTGGATAAGACCTATTCTGCTGTTCGAAGTTAGATCCTGTTGATGCAGCCTTTATCTTCAGTCAATCAGACGTATTTGATGATTGTTCAAGAGGAGTCGCAACGAGTTCACTTGGCTGGTATTTCTCCGGTCATAGATTTTACTGCCATGTATTCTAATACTAGTTTTGGGGGTTCTACTCAACGTTGGTTCTCTGGTTTTTGCGACCACTGTAAAGTGAAAGGCCATAAGAAAGAAAAGTGTTATTGTCTTATTAGCTTTCCCTCGGATTTTAAATTCACCAAGAAGAGGGACGTTCAGGCTACTTTGACTACCAATGTTGATTATTCTATTGATAATGAGCCTTTGGTGACTACATCGTCTGTGGCTGCTCCATCTATTTCTCTAGAGCAGTACAATCAAATCCTCGCTCTCTTGATAAGGCGTCATCAGAACCACAAGTTAACCTCGCAGTTAGTGGTTCTTCCTCTTTCTCACTTGGTAGTCATACTTGTATTCTGGATACTAGAGCTACTAACCATAT
Source organism: Hibiscus mutabilis (assembly GCA_019671005.1). Classification (NCBI taxonomy): domain Eukaryota; kingdom Viridiplantae; phylum Streptophyta; class Magnoliopsida; order Malvales; family Malvaceae; genus Hibiscus; species Hibiscus mutabilis. The sequence goes on from CM033733.1 coordinate 12,632,149, forward strand.
ATCATCTGACCTTAATTGCTTGATAAATCTTGTTTCATGTGCTTCGCATCCACGATTTGTTTACCTCCCCAATGGTAATACTGTTTCTATCACACACACTGTTTTTTTTGCTTTGAGTCCCACTCAGATTCTTACCAATGTTCTATTTGTTCCAAATTTTTACCATAATCTTCTTTCAGTTTCTAAACTTGCTTCTGACCTTCATTGTGTTGTTCTTTTTTATGCACGTTTTTGCCTTCTACAGGATCTTTACGCTGGGCAGATGAAGGGGATTGATAGAGAGTTTGGGGGTCTGTACCTGCTTTATTTTTAACCTGTTGCTTCTGGTTTGTACAATTCTAAAATTCTTTCTAGTTTACAGTTAGTTTCATCTATGTTTTCTGGTTCTGTTGCTTGTTAGTTTATTGCTGATACCACAAGATTGTGGCATGCTCGTTTAGGCCATACTTCTATTAATAATATGCATAAACTTTCTTCTTTACATGTTACAAAATTTAGTTCTGATGTTGTTACTCAATGTCCTGTTTGTCCTCTTGCAAAATAGACCAGGGTCATATTTCCTTCTAGTACTTCTACTACTACACAACCTTTCCATTAATCTATATGGATTTGTGGGGTCTATATCGTGTTTCCACTCATTCTGGTCATTGCTACTTGCATACCATTGTTGATTATTTTAGCCGGATGACATGGGTTTACTTGTTGAGGTTAAAGTCTGACACTATTTTATCCCTGAAGCAATTTTTAACTCACATTAAGACATAATACTCTGCTTCTGTTCACATTGTGAGATCTGATAATGGCACTGAGTTCTTCAATTCTTCTTGCTCAGAGTTCTTTTCTTCTTTAAGAATTATTCATCACTCTTATTTTGTTCACACTCCACAGTAGAATGGAGTTGCTGAGCATAAGCATAGACATTTGCTTGAGGTAGCTAGGGCACTTCGCTTTCACTCAAAAGTTTTAATTAAATTTTGAGTTGAGTGTATTTCTACTGCTTGATATCTTATTAACTTATTGCCTTCCTCTGTTCTTGCTTGGAAAACTCCATTTGAGGTTTTTAATAATAAACATCCACTTCTTTCTCATTTAAAAGTCTTTGGGTGTCTTGCTTATGCCTCTAAGCTTTATTTCCATGATAAATTTTCTCCCAAGTTTGTGTCTTCTGTCTTTCTGGGTTATTCTCCAACAAAAAAGGTTATATTCTTTTTGACCTAGCTACCAACTCTTTTTTTGTTAGTAGAGATGTTCACTTTCATGAATCTGTGTTTCCATTCCCTTACCCTCAGCATTCAGATTCTTTTTTCCCGTACATCCTGATATTACTGATTCTGATTTTCTTATTTTTGATTCTTCTCCATCTTTTTCAGTTTTACAGTCTCCTAATATTTCCTCAACAAGTACTCCTTGTGAGTATCCTACTAATTTATCTTTTCCTGCTTCACCTTCTATTGGTTCATCTTTCATTCTGATTTGCCCACTGAAAACGATAATTCTTCTAATTATTCTGTTTTCCCCATTGAAAATAGTAATTCTTCTGAACCTTTTATTTTTCCCACTAAAAACAAAATTTCCTCTTTACATACTGAGTCTAGTAGCTCTTTCCATGTTCTTTGAAGGTCTTCTCGAATGTCTAGGCCCCTTACTTGGCTCCATAATTATACTCAATCTTATCAATCCTCTTCACTTCCAGGTCTGTACCTTATTGCCAATTATATTTCTTATTCCCATCTTCCTTCTCACACTCAGCTGTTTTTATCTTTCACTTCTTAATTACATGAACCTACCTCTTATACCGAAGCCATTAAAAATCCTTTGTGGATTCAAGCTATGAAGGAGTTATTGGCTTTGGAGACTAATGATACTTGATCAGTGGTTTCTTTACCTCCAAGAAAGGTACCCATTGGCTGTAAATGGGTGTACAAGGTCAAATACAAGGCTTCGGGAGATGTTGAGCATTACAAGGCTCGCCTTGTTGACAAAGGGTACACTTAAAAGGAGGTTGTTGATTTCATGAATACATTCTCTCCTAGGGGTGATTAAAACTCGACTCGAATTTTTTTTTCAATTCCGAGTTATTCGAGTTGTTCGAGTCTACTCGAGTAACTCGAAAAAGTTTTGAGTTCGAGTCGAGTTGAAATTTGCCCGAATCGAAAAATCGATTTTTACAGTTTTGCGATTTAGTCCTAAACCAATGTAGAATAGTTACTTAGCTTTAATTCATATTTTTGAAAATAAATTTCATATTTTTCAATTTAGCCCCTTAACTTTGTATGATCTTCTCATTTTTTCAATCTCTAATTCGTTTCAAGTCAATTTTTGACCAAATTTGAACCATGCGCTTCTAAACCACAGTAGAATACCTATTTAGCTTCAATTCATTTTTTTAAAATTAAATTTCCTACTTTTGCAATTTAGCCCATCAACTTTGAATGATTTTTTATTTCTTCAATTCCTCTTTTGTTTTAAGTCTATTTTTTACCAAAATTAAACCACATGATTCACTAACACTATATCATATCTATATAACTTCAATTAATATTTTTAAAAATATATTCTTTTTGCAATTTAGTCCTTTAAATTTATATTTTATTCAATTTGATCATTCAACTGAAATTTTTTGTAAAGTTTTTTTTCTTCACATCAATTCATTGACTCATTAATACTCTCATCAATACTTTGTCTCCAAAAGTTTCTTATTTAAAAATAATGTTATAAATGTATTTTAGAAGTTTGTGATATTTTTTATTAAATAACATTATAATCTTACTTATACATGTGAAAAATAATATAAAGAAATATATATATATATATATCTTATATGATTAGAGAAAGTCATTTAAATTGGAATCAAATCGTACTATAACATGATAAATAATTACAATTAAATTTGTATAGGAATTCAAAAAATTGACTCGACTCGAATTGAAAAAATTTCAAATTAAGTTTGAGTTGAAAAATATGACGCGTCAACTCGAATAACTTAAATTTTTTTGACTCGACTCGATCGAACGCTCACCCCTATTCTCTCCTGTTGCGAAATTGGTTACTATTTATACCATTTTTACTCTTGCTACAATGTTTAGTTGGTCCCTTCAACATATGGATGTCCATAATGCCTTCTTCCAAGGTCATCTTTATGAAGAAGTTTACATGAAGTTGCTTGAGGGTTTTAGCAGCCAGGGGGAGAATAAGGTGTGTAGGCTACAAAAGTCTCTTTACGGGTTAAAACAAGCATCACGATAGTGGAATTCGAGACTGACAGAGGTCTTAGTTTCTATTGATTACAAGAGCAAGCATGATTATTCCCTATTCACTAAAAACTATGGAGACAAGGTCGTGATAATGCTTATATATGTAGATGACTTGGTCATTACTGGAAATGATAGTGGTATGATTGATGATCTCAAAGGGATCTTAAATCATATTTTTAAGATGAAAGATTTAGGGTATCTAAAGTACTTTCTTGGTTTGGAGGTTTTAAGATCAAATGAAGGAATATTATTGAACCAAAGAAATTATGCTTTGGAACTCATTGAAAGCACAGGATTAGGAGGTTACAAGCCAACTTTAACACCCTTAGAGCAGAATATGAAGCTTACAACAACCGATTATAATGAAGGGCAACATCAAGATGTGAGTGATGAAATATTAGAAGACAAAATAGTCTATCAAAGGTTGATAGGGAGGTTAATATATTTAATATAGGTTATATATATTTTTAAAACATTTAAATTATACAACATATGAAAAACATAATATACACACATAGATAGACCAAATATTATATTATCATGTACTACATCTATATAACATATATACTAGGTATTTCATACTATAATCATGAAGGTGTTATATGCTACACTAATATATATAAAAAAACATAATATAAGTCAAACATACTATATACACACGACCAAGAGAACTATATGTATATATACGGCTATAAACAAAAACCAATATATTAAACAATACAATAATAAAGCTACATATATATATATATATATCTATATTTATCATGCATTAAATTACATCAAACTAAATAGACAAATAGCCACCAAACGAAGCATAAATATCCAACATATATCAACCCAGACTAATTATCACATAAATCATCAAGATAAACATATGAGAAGGAAACTTAAACAAATAAAAAAAAAGATTACTAACAAATCTCATCAATATTTTTATTAAACCATAAGAATGGACTACATAATAAAAAGGAAAAAAAAATACTAAAATCTAAATATGCTCGATCAATTAATCCACGGATCGTTGTTGATGGGTTGAAAAGCTTGATTCAAGGTTTTTTAGTTTGAATAGTGGAATGTAGTTTCGGGTGAATGAGACGGTGATCGGCCTTGGGGTATCGGTTTTAGAATTGAATGGGGTAGGAATTTTGGGGGGAAATCCCTTAAGGCAGTGTGTTGTTTTCGGTGAAAAAAAAAATAGAGATCTTGGGGTGTGCGACTAAGGGGGAGAATGGATTTTGGGGGTTGAGAGTGTAGCTGTGGCCATCGAATAGTGGCCTTTTATTAGGGTATATTATATAGGTAAAATTTTGATACACAATTCGTATAAAATTAATTTTACACAAGTTTGTGTATTTATACTATAAAATCTTAAATATTAAATTTCTAACCCTAATTTTAAAAACTAAACCCTAAACCTTAAACCCTATACACTAAATTCTAAACACTAACATTAAATTCTAAACCCTACAACCTAAACCCCTAAACTAAAACCTTAAACTAAAACCCTAACCCCTAAAACTAAAAGGCACGTGTAAACTACACGGTTTGTGTATCAAAGTTTTTTCATTATATATACGTATATATCATATTTTTTATCTTATAAAATGGAACCAATAAGGTTCAAGAGCTTACTCACTAAGTAGTTGTTCATCCAATAGGATTCAAGTATCTATCCAACCAATGGGAGTAAAGCCTTAATGAGGAAGGAGTTGTGGTTTTTTTTTTTGTATTTTATACTATATAAAATAATATATAAAGGGCTATGTAATTTTGGGCTTAAGATATAAGGTTTTGGGTATTAAAAGGGTGACGTGGATTGATCTTATTTTGAGCATTTTTAATTTAAACTCGGACAAAATTTAGTGTCTACAAGCTTTAAAGATAGATTTCAAGAAAGCATACGACTCGGTTGATTGTGATTTCTTGTTATTGATTCTTAAAAAGATGGGGTTTGGGGACCGTTGGTGTATTTGTATATATAAATGTGTATCTATGACATCTATTGTTGTTCTGGTTAATGGTTCCTCTACTAACAAGTTTAATCTATCTAGAGGGTTGAGGCAGGGGTGCGTGCTATCTCCGCTACTCTTCAATCTGGTTGGAGAAGCACTGAGTCTTATGATTAATAAGGCAATCTCCGTCAGACTGTTATCGGGTGTTTGTATTGGCAACAACGACAGTGCTATAAAAATTTTCATCTTCAATACTCGGATGATCTGATGATTTTTTCTGGTGCATCTCAAAGGTAAGTTTCAAATGTCAGAAGGGTTATACAAGTTATTGAATTGGCTTCCGATCTACAACTAAACCTTAAAAAGAGCAAAATTTTTGGTGTTAATGTTCTAAAGGAGAATCTTAGCTCTTGGACATCGTCTATTGGGTGCATAGTGGGGACCTCTCCTTCAGACTATCTGGGCCTTCCACTCGGAGCTAAACAGAATTATGCTTCCATGTGGGAATAAGTGATCTCGAATATGTCCAGCAAGTTAGAGAGTTTGAAATCTCATTCGTTATCATTCGGTGGGTGAATAACTTTGATTAAATCAGTGCTATCAAGTTTGCCTATTTATTTTATCTTGTTGTTCAGAATGCCTTTTTCGGTGTATGTTAGATTAAACAAACTTTTTGTAGGGTGGTTCAGAGGATAAAAGAAACATTCATTGTATTATGTGGTCAGAGGTTTGCCCTTCGGTCAAAGATGGAGGTCTGAAGTGGTGGATATAGATATAAAGAATCGGGCTTTGTTAGGAAAATGGGTTTGGAGGCTTACAAACGAGCAATATAGCTTGTGGAAACATGTTATACCACGTAAGTACAACTTTAATGCTGATCATCTCTTTCCCCTATACTGCAACTAAGATCCTCATCTGGGGTATAAAATGGGATTACTAATTCTTTCCTAAACGAAGATATTGTTGGTAACAAGATCAGAAATGATTTTATTTTTTTTTATTTTGGTCCACCTATATAAATTGGTTTATTTCTGAATTTGTCCCCCACTTTCAAACATTTATGTTTTGCTCCGTAACTCCAAATCCTAGTTCCATCCCTGTACGCTATATTGATGTTGTATATCAAGACTCTAAATCTAACCACAACAACATTGTTAATTGAAAGAAAATTATACTAGTCATGTAATGATGATTTGAAGTCGATATCGTTATCCTCTTTAAAATAGAACTCTAGGAAATTTTAACCTTGGATAAAAGGTTACAAAATGTTTACCCATTTGAAAAACAAGGTGGGGACTGGGGAGTGAGAAGTGGAACCTTAAATCTGAGAACGCATTGGGAACTTCACCTATTAATTTGGCATCTTTCCTCGGTCCTCACCAAGTTGGGTTGTTTTCTCCTGCAATTTGTCCTAGTACCGATACTAGTATAGTTGGTCCATATATAATTATTGCATATAGGAAAAAAGAAAGTGAATTCCGTTGACTCAGCAGTGGTCACCAGACTCACCATGTGTTGGATTTGTTCATTCTTTGGGGTTTCTTTGAAAACACCCTCCTCCCCTAATGGCATCAACAATACTCAAAATTTTCATTTTTTATATGCATGGATGATGGCTAACATGCAGATTTTATTCCATTTCAAGGTAATACAAACCCTATTAATTCACATCAAATACTCTAACGAAAATAGTTTAACGGTGTTAACGGTTTGGATTAACCAAAAATATTTTATAAAAGATGTTCAAATTATGTCATAATTAAATGCAAAGATTAAATCTCAAACCCTTTTTCTGATTAGATAGATTTTAAATTCTAATGACAAACATTACGATTCGACCTCACACAAGATGAAATAACATAAATGTTTTTGACAACTCGATCAATTTATGGATCTTAATTCTCAAACTCTTTGACTCCACGTACATTCGGTGATTATAATATTGTTAATGCTTAATTGTAACGTTTATTTTATGGCTATTTAATTCTTTTATAAATAGAATTAAATCGTATTATGAAAATGATGATTTTGCCCTCACTATTTAGCCTATAAATAGTGGACAATTTCACTCATTTTATACATCCAAAGGCAAATGTGATTTGCTAAGAAACACTCTTTGGTTTTTATAAACCTTTCCTGAGTGTTATTTTGAATTGAGAGAAGAACAATTTCATCAAAGTTCACTCCATCTTTCGGATGTACAAAATTTGGAGAGCCGTGCTAACCTCAAGGGGACATTCGTCCATTGTAGCGATTACACACATCGGGGCGAATTCGCTTTTAAGATAGTGGTTAATACCACGACACGGTTATGGTTATATTTAATTATTTTATTATTTTTCAGTCAGTGCTAATGTCTCATTTTGCAGTAGTAATATTTCTAACAATTTATAAGCGATTTACATTGTTTCCAGTGTTGTTGGTATTTAGCCTTCTCAATTTCCTTATAACTATTTATTATGCAAATCCTAAATATTATGTTCGGATTTGTTATTTTAAAATGGCGCACACGAGAATTTGAAAGGAAATTAGAAAGGATTTGTGTTGCTTTAAAATCATCATTTAAAAGAGGTGTCAAACAGTTTTATATATATTTTAATATGCTGTTATTATTATTTTTTAATTTGATAATAATAATAGCATTTTCAGTTTTAATGTCTATTATTATTGAAAGGTTTAATAGCTCTTTTAAATGCTATTAAAACTGATGATTTAGTGACCGTTTAAGGAGTTGATGATGTGTTTAAAGCCCACTTTAAATGCATATTAATGCTATATTTTTCTTTATAGATAAGGTTTGATGTGCTTTTGATAACTAAAATCAAAATGATTTTAGTTTAAAGTTGTCATTAGTTTTGATAAAACAGTTTAATTTTAATGATAGCTCTTAAAAGATTTAATTATGTTTGCTATCAAAATCTGTGGATATGTTTTGTCATGTTATTGTTGATTGCACAATAATATAAACCTTTATTATGTTAAGAAAGTTTTACTTCAACAGATTTTACAAAGCAAAGGCAAGCAATTGAAAAGAAAAAAATGGGGCTTATTTGGTCTCGAAGATTTTGGCTTTAATTTTCAATTGCTTGGGTTTAAACGTTAATCCCAATTGCTTTGTTGTGTCATGGTATTTTTGCGCTATAAAATTAAAGGTTTATGTCACAGGTGAAACTAAAACTATTAGTGTTTTTTTTTTATATAGAGAAAAACATGTATACGTTTCATACATTATGCAAGAGTAAAACCGTTAGATAGTCAATTACGATGGTTGGCTATATGAAAGTACAATTTTGTTGATAATAAATGGTTGTTAGTTACACTAATTAGTGTTAACGTTTGTTGTACTAATATTCTTTTTAAGAAATTTATAAAGACAACATAACAATTACAATTTTGGAGAATTGTGAAGATGATGACGTTGAAATGGAAAATTCTCCATATCAAATGTTCTTATACAACGATTGTTTTGATTACCGAAAGCTACTAAAGATAAGAGCTCTATTACTATTAGTTAATTATCTTAAATTTTACTGTTAGTAAATTATTTTTGAGGCTAACCATGTATAATATTTGTTTGAGTTTATGTGATAATCTTGGTAGTTTTCGAGATCATTTTGATTAAAAGATAATGATGAGAAGAGTGAAGATCATATGCATGGTGAGAATAAGCAAGCCTACTATGATATTATGATTCTACCTACAAGGTCAGATTCTTTAGACTTATTGTCTATTAATTCATGCTTTTATATACATGAATTTATATTATTGAGCCTTTAAGTTAGTCTTTAAAACTTAGTGGATATATTATGTGCTGAGATAAACCACTAGTAAAAGGACTAAAACTAAGGCTAAGGTAGTAGTGAGCCCAAAATGAGTATGCTTAATAAGATACTATTGTGAGTAAAAGTATCATGCATAATTCTTTAAGAGACCTTAGTTAAAGAAAGAGAGAAATTCGCAAATAACTTATCGAAAAGGATTATGAAAATACATGTCTATGATTGGTTCTATGAAAGGCCTGGTATTTAAGCGTGCCTAGTGCACCACCTCTCTTTCATGGTAACCTACCTGGTGCATTGTTCTTTAATGTGCTCAATTTTATATAAAAAATACTATGGCAGATAAGATCTATTTGAACTTAGTGCAGAAGTTAAAAGAGTTGAGACTAATTTGGTTGAGTAGAATACCAAATTTAATCATATTAAATAAAATATGTGATGATATCTTTATGGCTAATATATTGAATAATATGAATGAGAATGGATAGACATTAGTGCTACTAAAATGTTGCTTGTAGCGATTAAATCTCTTTGAGTTCTTTTCCTAAGTAAAGGAAAGGAAAGAGATAGTCTATCTCCGGAGTTGTTTTGAAATCTCTTGTAATAAACTTGAGATAATTTTTCTATTGTTAGGAAAAGTTAAAAACTCCTCATAAACTTTTTTATAATTTTCCTAAACACTTCTTATGAAGAATTAGGAAAACTGAAATTCCTTTTGAATGAGAAAAAGTCATGAATGACTACTAATGAGATATAAGGAATTTCATAATCGTTTGAGATTATGCATACTAATCTTAGTGATTAGTAAATTCTCAAAACCTTGAGAATATAAACATGTGTAAACAATATTTGAATTTGTTAAAACATTATTTTATGGTTAAAATTCATAACAAACTTTACTCTAGTATGATTGAGTATTTGTTTACACGTTGTTCAAGACACTTATGGATTTATTTCTATATTAAAATGTTAGAAATGTAGGGGTGTCTTAAAATGATGATTAACGTCATAGAGGAACCTAGTTGATCCACTTACCAAAGGTTAAAGTCGAAAGTTGGTTCTAGATTCGTCGAGGGGGATGAGTCTAAAGCTCATTGGTTGAAGAATTCATGGTGGATACTCAACTTAGTTATCTAAGTTCAATGTAGTCAAACGAAACCATGAAGAGTACTCATAGTGTACATTTCTACCTACTTATCCCTATGACGAATAATGTGCATGCACAGGATGAACTTTATTGCTCTTAATAAATTCATAGCCCAGGCTTTGGGTGGTCTTAGTGAGAAAGACTTGATGAATTTACCGATTTTGGATGAATATCTACTCTTAATAAGTTCATAACCCAGTGTTGAGTGGGTGGTCCTAACGCGAAGGACTAGATGAACGTACCGCTATAAAGGATGTGTTTTCTTAAACTCTTAATGAATTCAATCCCAAGAGTTTTGGCAATCCTATTTGAGAAGGACTTATTGAATTCACCGACTAAAGAGGTTGATTATTTATTCTTAATGATTTCTTATCCCATAGTTTGGGTGGTTCATTTTGAACTTGAAGAAATTCACCTTATTTATTTGTGAGGATGAGCTATTTTAAAAGCTCTTAATTATTTCATAGCCTATATTTGGGTGGTTTATGTTGAGATAAACCTGATGAAATAACCTATGTAAGTGAGAAGGACTAGCCACCTTCTATGAAAAACGTTGGGTCGTTTTTCTAGTACACTTACTAGAATCCTGAGGAAAAAGGGCTATATATACATTTGTAGACACATCGAGGACTTCGGTGGATGAAGAGGTTAGTTGTGTGTTATGAGTTCACCCTAATCTTAGAAAGTTCAAGATTCGTTCACTTATCTAAGAGAAGAATTACTCATCATCACTATGTTCTAGTTCCAGATACGTTCACTAGGGCTTAAGCAACTAATCTCGCTATTGCTCTTCTCGTGTTTTAACTTCAATGCTCTCATTTTTTATGAAGGATATTATTTCTCATTAGTGAGGAAATGTTGTTAATGCTCAATTGTAACGTTTATTTTATGGCTATTTAATTCTATTATAAATAGAATTAAATTGTATTATGGAAATGACGATTTTGCCCTCACTATTTAGCCTATAAATAGTGGACAATTTCACTCATTTTATACATCCAAAAGCAAATGTCATTTGTTATGAAACACTCTTTGATTTTCATAAACATTTCATGAGTGTTATTTTGAATTGAGAGAAGAGCAGTACCATCAAAGTTCACTCCATCTTTTGTGTGTACGAAATTTGGAGAGCCGTGATAACCTCCGAGGACCATTCGTCCATTGTAGCGATTACACACATCGGGGCGAATTCGCTTTTAAGGCAATAGTTAATATCACAACACGGTTATAGTTATATTAATTATTTTATTATTTTTCAGTCAGTACTAATGTCTCGTTTTGCAGTTCCAACATATAAGACGCCGGCATCAAGGATTCTCACCATTTCCATGTATACTTGAGACTTCACCAGTATGCTGTCATGTCCGAGCTGACCAGAATGTTTGAGTATTGTACGGCGAAAACTCATAAAAGGAACTAAAAACTAGGAAGATTTCTTCAGCTGGCGTGCACGAAAGGAGCCAGGTTGAGGTCCTGGGCCGAAAGGGCGTGGGTTCAAATCCCACTCTCAACAAAATAATTTTTCAGATTAATATTACGAGAATCCCCAAAACAATTGTCAAATTTCAAAATTGATCCTTAAAGATCTTCTCCTGCAAACCTTAGACCCATTACGAACCAACAGAACTCGTACATGATACATACCTCTAAACAACAACGAACCACGAGCCGTTCGAATAAAGGAACCATCACGTCTGAGAAACCTTTTCGAAAAGTCGAGCGAGAACACATAGCTACTGGTGTCGCCTAACAACCCTTCAACATGAGTAACCAATTTAACCGTACCGATTTAACAGTTAAATCGAGTCCAGCTCAACAATACTTTTACTCGAGAATATCATTTACAGCCTTAATTTTAACACAACTTTTTCAACCTCAACGCAACATGTAATTATTCCAAATATAAATCAGATGGCAAAAGAGGGTAATAAGAAAGATAAGGAAGTTCTTGTTCTAAAAAGAGTTGGATTAAACTGTCCATGGCTGTCTAATTCGATTTTATTTCTTATGTTTATGGGAGTAATTTCAATCAAGTATACATGAGTTGTGTAAAAAAATTTATATATACAACTTTTCTCATTTAAACAATAAATTCTAAAATATAAATTCATATACTTAAAACACTAAATTTAAAACTAAAAATCTTAAACTCTAAACTCTAAATTTTAGCCCCAAATCCAGAGACTGATGATAATAAGAGTCAGTGGCCCCCAAAGTTTTAAAATTGTATCATTTGGTCCTTCATATTTTGAAAATTTTCAATTTGGTCCCTTCAAAAATTTAAAATATTCTTATTATGTTTCAAATTTGTTGAATATATTTAATTAAGTACCTTCCTTAAATTCTTAAAAGTTCTCCTAAAGTATTGTTTTTTATAAAAAAAATAGTTTTACCCCCAAAATTATTTAAAAAGTTTAAATTAAACCTTCAAAATCTGTGAAAATTTTAATTCTTATGTCCAAATATTTTGAAAAAATTAAGTAGGCCCCCTCAAACTCCGACCCCAAGATCTACCCCTGCTCAAATCTTAAATTCTAAACATACAACTCAAACCTCTAAACTCTAAATCTTAAACTAAACTCATAAACACTAAAATTGATAAGCTTGTGTAAACTAAAGCCTACACAAGCGTGTGTATTAAATTATTATTTAAAAAATTTTTCTTTGTGTTCTATATGAGTTATATTTTAGTGCACAAGTTGTGTAAACAAATATTAAAAACCCTCTTTAAAATCTAAATTCTAAATTATCAACTCTAAAATTTAAACCTTAAACCCTAACCTCCAACCTTAAATCCTTAATTCTAAACCTTACAATACAAACCCTAAATCTAACAACCTTGTATAAACTAAAGTTTTCATAGTTTATGTATCCGAGTTTTTTAATTTTATATTAATGATATGATTCCGTACCTTTAATATTATTAAATTCACAAAGTATAAAAGTCTACATTAAAGACATAAAATCATGCGATAGTCATGTTTTTTAGGTTTAATTTTTAGTGTATTAGGATATTTACGCCTCCTTGTTTTTGTTGGGAAACACTTTAGTTCTTGTGTTTGTAAAATAAATAGGAAGAAAGAATAAATAAATCCTCTTCCACTGAAGGAAAATATCACACAAAGAACGCTTTGAAGAAATGGGGACCATTCTATTTGCAAAAAAACGCATGAGAAACGCCCAAGGCATACGCCAAGCCCGTAAACCCCGTGACGCGTATGTGCCAATACCATCTTCACCCAACCAATTACATTTTGCTTCTCCACCATTTTATTTTTACTTTGTCTGCCTTCTTTCATTCGACTCTAAAAATGACTTCTTTCAACTGCAACAATAATCAGGTGAGAGATTCTTGCCATGGAAGATCATGTTCCAAAGCACAAGCTTATCTCCAAAAGATTCTTCATTTGATCTCAACTATTCCACCGCCATGCGAAAGTAACCCAAACCCTTTTAAGAATAAAAGAGGGTTCCATCTCGACTTAAACTTAAGTTCTTTTTCCGGTGATGAAAGTGAAGCAAAATCAGAGTCTTCAGCTGAAAACAGTTCCTTTACCGAAACCCCAGATTCAGAAGACGAAATCGAAGAGAAAACAGGTACAGAGGCTTCGTCTGATGTGACGGAAATCCAAAAGAGTGAGGGGTTGTTCGATAGTACTAAAAATGGCAGCAACGGTGAGGTTAAACCAGCAGCAGGGTTTGATGATTCGCTGGATTTGCTTATAGAAGCGGCGGAAATGATTTCAGACAGGGATCATGGTCTGAAGGAGAAGATTAGGGAAGGTGAAGAGGTCGTTGAAGACAGATTGGTTGACGTTGTGGGAGAAGACATGTCGGCGCCGGTGGTGAGATCGAAGAGAGGGAGGAGTCAGGTTTTGCCGCGTAGGTTTAGAGACTCGGTTTTGGAGCCATGGAACAAGGGACCACCGCGGAGATCAATAACAGCAGCGGCGGCCATGGTTTCCAAGAGGAAGAAACGAAGATCTAAGTAAAAAAGAAACTTGAAGTTTGATTTTTTTTACTGTTTACGTGTACGTGTTAGAGAGTGAAACTTGAAAGAGTAGGAATTTGGTAAACGAGAATGAGAAACTTATGACATGGTGAATGCAGATTGCAGAATGTAATGTAAATGTCGAGGTTTGATGGCAGAGATTTTGTATTGAATTATATTATCTACATTTTGATTTAATTAGGGGTAATTACATTGTTGTCTGCTACGCTTTTTTATGAGGTTCGAGCTTAAGGACTAAGATCGAACAGTTTTACAATAGGGAGGACCAAAACAATCACGATCAAGCAACGACCATACATACGCCGGAGAATCATCATGAAGCACAAGCTGGTAGGACTGAGAAACCGGCATCTTGGACATACTATCGGCAACCATGTTACATTCTCTAGGGATTCAACCAAACTCGATGTTATACTAACGGGACGATAATGGCGAGACAAGTAAATAAGTGTAAACTCAGAAAAGAAAATAATACCAAGAATTTACGTGAAAAACCCAAAAGGGAAAAAACCATGGGCAGAGGATGAGAACTTTCACTATGATGGAGAAAGAGATTACAACTGATTTATGATGTTCTGTCAAAACTCCTAATCCCTAGTATCTATTTATAGGGATAGATTCTTTGTTTACATAGAAAACTTGCATAGAAACAAATTCTATTCAAACTGAGTTTCCTACCTTTAATTAGTATAAAGTAAACAAGATCCACTAAAAGTATGTTCTAACTTTATACCAAATCCCAAAAGAATTTGGATCACAACTCTAACAATCTCCACCTTGAGACAAATTCCTATCGAACAATATCTCTACCTCTTCCACGAAACCCCTTCAAAGGGTAGTCTTCAGCAATGAACACCGACCGAATCCAAGCCTTGCCCAAGCTTGGATGTACAAGGTAATTTAGTCTTCACGTCGGTAAGATCAACATTAGTGCCAACTTTGCTCACAACTATATCACTACGAGCAATAACATGACCCAGATCATCAATGACACTACTACATTTCTCATTATTTATCTTTGAAGCAAATCGAATTCTCTTAAGCTTCTCAAATCCGTTAAACCCACAAAATTCAACTTTATTGTTCTTTTCAAATTCGTTATGCCCACGAAATTGAACTCTTTTCTATCTACCAGAACCGTTATGCCTACAATTGTTATGTTCAGCACAAAATCCTCTTTTACTTTATTCAATCAAGACACCTTTACCAGTAACATCGCCATTTGACACGCAGGAGGAAACAACAGATGCATCACCTAAAATAGTTGAACTTTGCAAAACATAAAAATTGGTTGCTCCTTTATACCCTTTCATCACAACGAGAGCGCCCTTGCAAATTTTCATAGCTCCACCTTCATTGGATTATCTGTACCCTTTTGAACCCAGAGTACCTAACGAAATTAGATTTCTTCTTAAATCTGGAACATGCCTCACATTACCAAGTGTTTGAACAATCCAATCGAACATCTTAATCTTGATTGTGTCAATACCTGCAACTTTACAAGAGACATTATTTCCCAACAAGACAATACATGTAGACACAAGTTTATACGTCGCAAACCAATCTCGAGTTGGACTCATATGAAAACTACTACCAGAGTCAAGAATCCACTCCTCACTCGCTATAAAGTCTTCGCCGTAAGCAACTAAAAGTTTACCATCATTATACTCCTCAGCAATATCAGCTTCATCTTCACTAGAATTATGATTCTCAAATTCCCTCGTTATCTTATTCTGTAATCTGTAACACTCAGATTTAATATGACTTTTCTTTTTGTAGAAATAACATGTTTTACCTCGATTTGACGACTTGGACCTACCTCTATTTTGACTGCCAAAATTACGATCACCATTTCTTTCGCAGTCTGAACAGTTGATCCATGCAACATGAGACCCTCTGCTTGGAACTCAGAGCAGGTAAAATGTTGCATCTTGTCATGTGAATTCAAATTATCATATACCTCTTCAAGAGTAAGGGTATCGCAGTTGTGTAGGAGGTGCTTCTAACAGACGAATATGAAGCGGGCAATGAGCTAAGTAAAATCAAACATAAGTCTCCCTCATTGTACTTTACCTCTATCATTTCCAATTCTGATATGATCTCCTTGAAATCGGTTAGGTGGTCATCAAGACACGAACCTTCTGATAACTTGTGAGAGTATAGGCGTTGCTTCAGGAGTAACTTGCTAGTCAAAGTTTTCTTCATGTAAATTTGTTCTAATTTTGCCCATAAGTCGACAGTTGTCTTCTCTTTGTGAACATCTTGCAAAATATTGTTTGATAAGTGCAAACAGATCTGGAAAATAGCTTTCCTATCCTTGCGGTGCTTCTCTGTATCTGACCATTATTTCGGCATATAATCAAACCCATCTAATGCATCATCTAAATCCATCTGAACAAGAACATCTGGAACCTTCGCCTGCCATAGCAAAAAACTGGCGTTGCGATCCAGCAGCGGAATTTCATACTTCACCATCGTCACTATCCTGAGTAACCTAAAAAGCTTTGATGCCAATTTGTTATACTACCAGGACGATAATGACGAGACAAGTAAATAAGCATAAACTCAGAAAAGAAAATAACACCAAGAATTTACGTAGAAAACCCAAAAGGGAAAGAACCACGGGCAAATGATGAGAACTTTCACTATGATGGAGAAAGAGATTACAACTAATTTATGATGTTATGTCAAAACCCCTAATCCCTAGTATCTATTTATAGTGGTAGATTCCTTGTTTACAAAGGAAACTTTAATAGAAACAAATTCTATTCAAACTGAGTTTCCTACCTTTAATTAATATAAAGTAAACAAGATCTACTAAAAGTAGGATTCTAACTTTAAACCAAATCCCAAAATAATTTGAATCACAACTCTAACACTCAAAATACTAGGCACGGTTGCACAAAGCAGCGATGGCTCTTACAAGCGTCAACGAGCTGGCAATTGCGGAGGGGCTAATCACCATCTTGATAGCTTGCTTACAATCAGACTAGACCTACAAACGTTTAGCACCAATGGACCATGCAACTTAGAGGCCAAAAAGAAGCCTCCAATGTAGCCTCCAATGTAATATCCCAATTTTTTTGGCTAGTGACCAAAATGTAAATTTTGAAAGTTTTGTAGTTAAAGTGTAAACTTTGGAAAAGTTTTGGGATCAAAGTGTAATTTTCAAAATTTATGTATTTTAACCCCTTAAATGAATAGTTTACCCCCAAGAATGACGTTTCTGTGTTACCCAAATTTTTCTTACGGAGTTTATATTAATGGCTATAAAGCGATAAAGTTCAGAAAAATATTTCGATAATCGGATTGAGCTAAAATTTCAGAGATAGTTCCATGGACCTTAGAAGGGTCATAAAATAACATTTTATGGATATTTGGATGTCAAAAAGGTCATAAAAATTTAAATCGATTGAAATGACATAGAATGGCAATTTTGTGAATAAGTTGATCAATAAAGGGCATTTTGGTCATTTTGCCCAAAAGAGGCATGGAAGGAATTTTTATATTTCTTTTATTGATGAATAGTGGCTGATTAGAATCCAACTAAGTCTAGTTGGAATGTTACAAAATGGCAAATTAGAAATATAGATCTAGTTTAAGGGTATTTTTGGAAAGTGGAATTTATTGAATTAAAAATTCATTTTTTTCATAATACAAGTGTCTTAAATACATGAAATATGAATTAATTATCAGACAAATACCCTCCAAAACCGTGGTGAAGAGAAAAAGAAGAGAAAATTTTTACAAGCTCGATTTAAGCCCTGAATCTCGATTTTCAGGTAATCTTTCAAACTACAAAGTTTTCCTACTCTTCGAGCTCTATCTTTTGATGTAAATAATTCATAGAATACTTTCTTGGTTGATGAAATTTGATATGAGGAATAAATTAGGGTTTATGAACAAATTGGGGCTTTTATGATTTTATGAATCCATGGTTGATTTTAAGTTTGAATCATGCTTGTATGATGCTAGAATCATGTTACTGAGTTGGGATTTAAACCCTATATATATTGGTTTGTATAGATAAGATTAGGGTTTATGGATTCAAGTCTAACTTAGGGTTTGTGATGTTCAATTAATGATATAGTAAGCATGATTTGTTATTTGGAAGCAAAACCCTAAGTTAAATATATAGGGACCATTTCGACAAGCTTCAAAATTAAGGGACCAGATCTGATTTTTATGAATTTGATGTTTATCTATATTATTAATGATGTTAGAGACATGAAAATGAAGTTAGAGTATTTAGCCGACGATTAATCGCATTAGTGACCATTTTGACAACTTGTCAAACTTGAATGGTCTATTCGGCAAATAGGATTTGTAGGAGTAAATCTGATTTTTAGTTAAAATGATGGAATTAAGGTAGTAGTGTTTACTTGAGGACTAATTTGCAAAGTTAAGAAGCTTGAATCCTTATATTGTAAATTTGGTGACCATTTTGACAAATTAAGAGAAATTAGAGGAGTAAAGGTTTAAGCTTATTTTAATGAAGGATGTAAAGAGAACATATGAATATAAGCTTTATTCTAGCCATTTGAAGTAAAGTGATGAGACTAAATTGACAAGTAGAGAAATAAGGAGAAGTTGGTGTAATTAGAAGTTATTCATGGGAAGTTATGCTGGAAATTTGAATTATGGTAGTAAGTTTTAAAATTCGCCATAAATTCTACAAAAATGGTCCGATGATGAATTTTATACCGTTGTAAAGATTTGTTAGTCTAGTTTCGTTTCCAACAAACGAAAACTGATTTTGAGTTCCGAGTTAAAAGAAATGAACTTTTAATCGAATGAAGGTCAAAAACATTACAAGTAGTTTCTGCCTGGACAACTCTGTGACGTGAATGTAAGGAATTTTCATAATTTTTGTAGATTTTATTTATTTATGTGACTTATACCGTTAGAACCGTTATCGAATCTAGTTTCTCCATCATAAAGGAAATTAAGATCCAGTATGTGTTTTGCCCTGTATAAGTAAATCTTTGAAGGTAGCACAAGCTGTCAGAAAATAGAATTTGAAACATTTTGTATTTAAATATTAGTTAGCAAGCTCGGAAGAATTATTGAAAGTTCTAATTGGTCACTAAGGACCATAATGATTTTTTGAACTGGTACAAGGAAGAAAGAAAAATATTTAGAAAATTTATATTCGAATGATTATATTAGACAACATGTTTAAGGTATTGTTAGATTTGAATCTAACAAATATTTTATTTTATTCATGTGATTAATGAAGTCAAGTCCGAATCAAAGAAGGTTCGAGGTACTATAAAAGGAAGGATCGAACTAGGACTTAGTGAGGCATTGTGTTAAGTGGCCAAGGTGAGTGCATTATTATGTATATGTTATTTTTGAAAAAGGCAAGACTTGTGATAAGTCGACTCTAATATAGAAATGATTTACATTGTTTTGATGCATAAAAATAGCAAATGCAAGTAACATGTATCTGAACATGGAAAATGTGACATGTATAGTACACTGTCTTTACTCTGAGATACTTATATGATTGATTATACATGTTGTTGTAATATGGGGTACGAACTTCTCAACTATGATTATTAAATATATCTGGTATAATTATTCTAAACATGACATGATATTTGATATGATCATTTTGAAATGATATGATAGCTGAATGCCCAAGTATTATAACATGAGAGTCTTTGGTATAGTTGGATATCCATAGAGTCTTAGCAGCTACAATCTCATGTTGATACAAGTATGTTTCGTGACTACTACGGTGTCACTTCCACCTTGGGGACCCAAGCCCTTGGTGTGCACCCTGGGGATCCAAGCCCATAGCGCTAATGGCACTAACAAGGTGCTTTAATGAGGAGCAAAGAGCGTCCTCGAATACGTATTCATTTGTCATGTTCAAGTTAGGCACTACGGTGTCACTTCCACCTTAGGGACCCAAGCCCTTTGTGTGCACCTTGGGGATCCAAGCCTGTAGTGCTAATGGCACTAACGAGGTGCTTTTATGAGGAGCAAAGAGCGTCTTCGAGTACGTACTCATGTTCACATTATGTTAGACACCACTGTGTCTTATCAAGATGACTCGCATACCTTAATCTCATATAGTATACTTTGGGCAGTTTTGAAAGGTTAATGAAAATGCAGGTACTGAGTTAATAGACTTGGCAATTCAATTCACGACATATTTCAACAGAGGTTTGGTATTAAGTACGAGAGATAACAGGTTTTCTGTACTTTTGTATTTTCTGCATTTTCTGTGGTATCTGTATTTCTTTGATTATGTTATGCTCAGTGTTATACCCAAATTTTGACCGGGCTAATAAATAAATAGTAAGCCCAAATAATAATAACAATCCAAAAAAGTCCATATACAAAGTTAAACAGTCTAAAAATCCCATTACCCATTTATTTCCTAGCCCAATTTACAGTTATATTCCCGCCCATTTACAACCAATTTCGGATAAAAAGGACCAGAAAACACACTTGTGTTTCTTTGGCCTGCCAAGTATCCAGCTGTCAACAGATGGTAACTCCTATGACGTCACTTCCCACCCACCTATAAAAGGAGAGAGAGAATGTCAGTGGCTTAGTAATAATTAATCATTAAAAAGCAACAATAATAATAAACAAAAGTACTAATGAGGAGAGAGTGGATACTTGGGGAGCCGAACCAGTGGAAGCTGTAAAGTCACCGGATAAGTTGTTAGAGAATTTTGTTCATCGCCAGGAAAGTTGACTGTCGCCGTGATTACACTGCTGGGAAGGTAGTTCATCCTCCTTTTTATTTTTCCTGCAAAACAAACATATAAACATTAGATCGAAATGGAAAATAAAATAGAAATGGTGAATGTATATAAAATGTTGAGTTTCGGTGGTGTTCATATGTTTTAGCGGCCAGAGTTTTTTTTCGATGGCAGTGATGGAGTCGAAGAGGGGAGGTTGGGTAGTTTTAGGTTTAGGATGGTCGGAGATGGGTGGTTCTAATGAATCGGGGTTAGTCTAGGGTTTAGATCTAGGAATTTGGGGAAATGATTTTTTAGGTTTTTGGGGTTCGAAACACGGTAGAGGACGGCAGCCGAATATCACCCCACAGTGGCAGAAAATCACCTTACGATGGTCGGCCGAAGTAAGTCGATGGCTGGAATTGGGTACGGTGGCCGGGAAACACATCGGAGAAGGTTGATTGGTGAAGATTAAAGGGCAGTTTGAAAGGCGGAGCTTGGCCGAAGAGGATGATGTTCATGCTGTTCTTGATGAACATGGATGAACATTCATCCAAAACGAGGGATTTTGATCTTGGGTGAGGGTTTTTTTTTGGGTTTAGGGTGTTCGTATTCAGAGGGTTTTAAGAGAGAGGGAATGAGGTGAGAGAGTGAACCAGGTAAAATGAGAGAAAGTGAGGAAATTTGGGTTTAAATACCCTTACGAAATGTTGCGTTTTGGATCCCCAGGTCAGAGGGGGATCCACGCACTTTATCGGGGTCGGGTCTTGACTGACGCAATCTTATTCAGATTGCATTTGGTTTTTTCCCAATATTTTGCCATCATTCAATTTGGTCACCATTTCACTTAAATTGAGCCCAAACCTTTGTAATTCATTCATTTTAGTCACTTGTTCCCTTTAATTGTCCCCTTAGTTTGTAATCTTTTCAATTGGGTCACTTGGGCTATGTAATTTCGGCATAGAGTTTTGTAATGTTTTCAATTCAGTCCTGTAATAATAATTGAGCTTTTATGTGTTTTCAATTTAGTTTTATTATTTGTTTTATTTAATTAAATGCCATTAATTTATATATGTGATGCATGTTTTAAATTAGGCATATAAAATTAAATGTTAGATAATTAAATACACCTAGTTTAATTAATTTGCTAGAGCCTTTAATCTAGGTTTCTCTAATTAGGATTCAATAATTGAATTAGGTAAGATAATTGTAGTAATTAAAAATATATTAAATATAAACTTTAAAATCCTAATTTGGATGGTGTTCCATTGTTTACAATGGGGTGTTATCTCAACATGGATTTTAAAGAACATATTTAATATATTATACCTAAAATTGAATATTAATTAGTTCTTTAATTGACATTAAATAAGAGAACAGTGTAGATAAATTAAATGTATATCGAATAGAGTCTTTAAGGTTCAAATCTAGATGGTGTTCTATTGTTTACAATGGGGTGTTATCTCAGCCTTGGTCATAAAGGTGTATATTCGATATACAATTTCACTTATAAAATTGATTAAATAATTTGTTAGAGCCGTAATTAGGGCTAGACCTTTAATTAATTAGAAGGATTAATTAATTAGAAATATGATTAATTTAAAGGCTTTAAATATATGGAAGGTGTTCAAGAAATTGACATTTTCTCGTAAAAGCCATTAAATTAATTGATATTCATAGATAAACAATTAATTAATTAAAGCCTTTCTTGGATTAATACTTAAAATTAACAAGACAATAAAAGGTCATTCATTTAAAACCTTTTGTGTTGGAAATTCTTTTTTTAAATACGAATAGGGGTGCCACCTAACGGGGTCAAACAAGATGAATTTCCTTATAAAAGGATATCTGTATTCGGAATTTATATTCAATTAATAATTATGGGATAAATTAAATTCAAATAATCCCGAACCTAATTTTTAAGACAGAATCTCTGGTTTGTTTTTTCGGTGTCCGATCTACCTCGAAGTGATCGATGGCGACTCCAAAATGTTTTTCAAGGATAAATAAAGGAAAATTCGATTTAATATGAAAAACCTTAAATTTTCAAGATTAAATTAAAAATGACCATAAAACCCTAATTTTCCAAAAGATTGATCGCCAGGCTATTTTACACGTCCCGATTTCAAAAATGGTCGCGACAGCTTGGCGATTCCTTTGGGGATTTTAAAAACCGAGAGTCAGGCCTAATTGATTTTACGTGGCATTTTGGCATTTAGGACAGTAATTTGAATTTAATTTTTCCATAATTATTGGATGAATTTTCAGGAAAAATACAGGTAGCTTTTTCTTGTTTGATATAAATTGTCATTCATGCATAAGCCTTCTACCCGGGCTTTTCACCTTTAAGTGGGAGTGAGGCATAATCTTACGTGAGTTATTCAGCTCTGTGATCAGATTTTGTCCTCTTTTTGGTATACCAACCTTATACACCGTGAGGTTACGCCTCCACTATAAGGGGTCGTATACTCCCGAATCGATGTTTTACTAGTCCTGTAACGACAGTTTAGGTACCCAAAGTCTAGATCGAAACCCACATTCTGTAATAGAAGCTTACCCCACTAGAGCCAGACAGGGACCTAGGATAGGGTGTTGCTGATTTAAATTTATTTCTATGGTTATTTTTGTGTGCAAAATAAACTATTCTCTGGTTAATTTTACGCAATATAATTTTTTTCTGTAACAATTATTTTTTCTTACAATATTACTTCACCATACTGACACATTTTTTTTTGTTTTTCTATGTTTTGTTACATTGCATTCCTGAAAGGTATCGGTTCGAGAATTAGTTGAGTAGGCAGTGGCCATAAGAATTGAAGGGTCCGATAGACAAGTGGGGAATAATATGTCACTAAGGACTGGATTCGAGAAGATTCAATACAAGAGCGAAGACAATATCTGTGGAATCCAAATGTCATTCATGCAAGGTTGTACCAAAAATTTCTGAACATAATTAATTTTGCCAGAACCAAGTTTAATCCGAGAACTATAAGATGAGAATACGAAGAGTCATTTCCAATAAAATTTTAGAATTATAGTGTTGTTGTCAGACAATCAAATGGATCAATAGTTGTTTAGGGTCGTGACCCGTTTATGAGCTTGGTATATTTGTTCGCTTTTCAGGAAAATAGATGCAACACCAATAATAGAGAAACACGAGGCTTTACTGCACTGCTCCAGTGGTCAAAAGGACAAGGTTTATACAATTCCTAACAACAGTTCAAGTTTTAAGATCAATGACAGTTACAGAGATAAACAAGGCGCGGTATCCGAAGAATTGTGATAACCAGAAAGAAGATAGATAACAGATAAATTGAAGGGGCATACAAGATGAAAAAATTGTAGGGGCATTCAAGGGTTATTATTAACAGAAAATCACTCGAGAAAGAATAGAAAGCTTTGAACTCAGAGGCGATATCCAAGATTCACAAATGATAAAATATATCGAAGGATACCATAATAAAGAAGCTAAAAAAATGAAGAGCCGAGGAAAGTGACAGGATCAAAAAACACAGTACAGTACTTGAAAAATCAGCTCGTGAGTTTCAAAGAGACAATGAAGTGTAAAACACTATAAGTCAAGTTGATGTAGTAATCCATGTCATCTAAAAAACAAAGTTGTGAAATGATTAACTTAAAGAGCCAAGTGTAGGGAGTCGTCTGGCATGTGCAGATTATGTTCGATAAAGTCGTGAGCCTGTAACAACACTCTGATGTTGACACTGAGCCATTACAGATGACGACTCAGAGGCTGAACAAAGTGATCAACCAAAGGAGCTGAAGCTAATGACATGTTGCCTTTTCTCTGTATTCGACTCTTTTAGTTAGATGGACGTTGTTCTAATGACTAGTTCTTGAAATCGATACCTCGTGCATTCGTGCATTACAATATTTAAATATTATATTGCAATTTTACTTTAAATATTGCATTACGTGTTGTAATTTAAAGCTTACCCTGCTTAAGCCAGACATGAACCTAGGTCAAGTGTTGTAAATTTAAATATGCCTCTCTGGTTATTTTCTTTGTTCAATATAACTTGTCTTGTTGTATGTATTTAATTTAATTTTGCCTTCAAGATTATTTCACGTTACTGACTTATTTCTTTTGTTTTTGTTTTGTATTTCTTTACATAATATCTTCATTACATAGAGGTATTGATTCAAAAGTGGTTGTCATTAGAAGACGATCATGATGGATAAGGAGATTCGTAATCTGAAAGAAGATAAAGCAAGTATGAAGCAGTGTTTGGGACAAGCAACAGAAGAAATGAAGGGCAGTTCATCCAAGTGTCACACATCAGGTTTTGTTAGTATTGATGCTGACAAGAATGAGATGTAAGAGCTGAAAAGACAAATGGCTGAGATGATGACTATGATAACGGCTATGACCAAAGAAAATGGGCATACTGAGATGAAAGGAGAAGTAAACAAAAAGCAGTACAAGAATAAACAATTGAGTTGGGGGCACCAATATAACTCACATCAATAAACCAACTAGAGGTATAATTGAGCCAAACCCCAAGAAAGTGATGACATGCTAGAGAGAAATTCAAGGAAGAAAGAAGGATGAAGGATCTTTTAATTCAATTCTAGTGACATATACAGAATTGCTTCCAATACTGATAAAGAAAAATTCTATGGTCCGAGCCCCGTTTAATCCTACAGTACCTTCTTCACCCAAGGGTTATGGTATTAGTACAGCATGTGATTACCATCAAGGAATGTCAGACCATACTACTGAGAATTACGAGGCTTTGAAGAGCAATATTGAAAATCTTATCATAGAAGGCATGTTGCGTTTTGAAGATGGAAGGCCCAAATTTCCTAAAAGCCTTACAACTAATAGAACACTTAGAGTTACAAAAGTGAAGGAAAATACAAGCCCATCAGAATCAAGTAAAGGTCCAAGGCAAAGTTCAAATTCTAGCCTTCCCTCAGCCAATTATCAGAAGACAGAAGATCACAAACATCATTTTGATCCAATCCACATTTCGTATAAAGAATTGTATCCTCAATTGTTAAAGGCCCGATTTGTGTCCCTACTTTTTCTTACACCTTTGCAACCTCCGTATCCAAAATGGTATGATACCAATGCACATTGTGAATTTTACGATGGAATCCAAGGACATTCTATTGAGAATTGTCTCACTTTCAAATGCTGAGTTCAAGCTCTCTTGGAGTTTGGAAAGTGGAAATTGGAACAAAAAATCAGCCTTATTCAACGGACGAATATGAAACTCAAGATGACAATACTAAGAAAGAAGGACTATAGTTCGAATATGAAGCTCAAATAAGAAATTTAAAGCAAGAGAGATGATTTGAATGAGGAGCTCAGAAACTTACAGTTCAACTATCAAGAGCTTTGTTCGATACTCAAGAGTTCTGGTTTGGGTGAAATTCTGGAACAGTCGAAGGAATGAATTAAAGAGCTAAAACATGAAGCCGAATACTAGAAAAAGAGTTTTGAGGCAAGTGAAGGTCGAGTCAATACACTTTCGTGTAATCTGCAGGCAATGAAGATACAATGCAATACTTTTATGGACGATCTAAGGGTTAGTGAAGCTAAATGCGAGATGACAAAACTGTATATGCAGATGTATGAGGATAATGCTATCAAGTTCAATGACAGTCAAGCTAAAAACGAAACGCTAAAGAAGAAGGTGGATGAGTGCCTTAAGCTTATACTGATGTACAAAGCTTGCTCTTTGTTGATGATGTCAAGAAAGACCGTCAGAAAAGTAAGGAAAAGCGATATGCCCAGTTTCAGAGATCAAGAATAAAGATTCGAGAAAGGGACAACGACATGAAAGATGCTATTATTCAGGCAAAAGAAATTGCTCAACAAGTGGCAGATCTAGCTGATGTAGCAATGACACTGAGTCAGAATATTGATCCAGCATTAGATCACGGAGGAAAGCTGACTTGGCTCTTAGAGGAAATAAGGAAGTTGGGAGTTAGATCTCACCAATATTTGTAGTATCTAATATCTGATGTATTGAATCCTTTTACTTCAATGAAAGTTGTTTTATGATGGTCACTTTTAAAATTAATACCTCCTACATTCATGCATTGCATATTTATCAATATAACATTATCATGTAATGACATGGCATTAACATTCATGATCTAGAGCGGTCAGAGTTTCAACAAGAGCAATTTGGGAATTAGTGAAAGTTTGGGAATATGTTATCATGGATGGAGACATGGAAGGAATTGAACAAACTGAAGAAGGGTTACAAAAATGGATGACCAAGTATCAGCAAAATGCGAAGAACTACACTACTACACCATGTTTGACAATTTATCTTGGGGCATCTAATCCAAGTACAGAGATAGAGACTGTAAAGCCTATTTTTCTGGGGTCAAGACTCGAGCAGCTGAAAGATCGTTATGATAAACTTGAGGAAGAGATCAAGGAAAAGAAATGTGTCGATAATCCCAAATTCGATGCAAAAGAATTCTGTTTAGTCCCTGATTTAGTTATGCCGCCTGAATTTAAGGTCCCCAATTTTGAGAAGTATGATGGTTCCAGCTGTCTTAAAATCCACTTGGCAATGTTCTGTAGTAAAATGGAAGGATATTTGGATGATGATAAATTGTTGATCCACTGTTTTCATGATAGTCTAGCTAGATCTGCCGCAGTGTGATACAACAGATTAAGTCGTGAGCAGATTCGATCATGGGAAGATTTGGCCAAAACATTTTTAGGGCAATACAACTATGTTATAGACTTAGCTCTAGATCGCTATTTTCTATAGAACGTGAATATGAAGGTCGGTGAAAGTTTTAAAGACTATGCATTGAGGTGGCAAGGATTAGCAGCCCAAGTTCAACCTCCCATGACAGAGGAAGAAATATCTCTTATGTTTCATCAAACACTTCCATCTCTTTTCTTTGAGGAAATGCTTACGAATTCAAGGTTCAGTTTCAATGATCTCGTGGTGATTGAAGAAGCAATAGAAATAAGGATCCGACAAGGGAAAATTAGATCAAGATTAGAAGACCATACTGATCAAGAGGCAAAACAAGGGAAATAGGTGAATGAGTGTAATGTTTAAAGTTTTCAGAGTCGCAAAAGAAATAGGCTAGTTAATTCATCAGAACGACCACAGAAAATTCCTCGAGCAAGTGCAAATCTGGAGATCTTCGGAGTGTCTATTTCAGACTTATTACCTCACATTATTAAAGGAAAACATATCACTCCTAGGCCAATGAAGATGGTGCCAAGTCTATTTGCTCACAGCTATGATCCAGACAATGTTTGTGACTTTCATATGGGAGTACCAGGACATGCTACCAAGAAGTGTAGACCTTTAATGAAAGAAATTAAGAAGCTAGTCAATAATGGAATCTTGACACAAAAATTAGTTCAACAATGGCAAGGAGTGGGACAAGCCGTTATACCAGTCAAGGAATCAGAGGGTCAAGACGAGTGCTTCCAAGATTTTATGGAATTCTAAGAAGTCAGTGCTACCCATATTGTTGCATCATGTGGTTACAACCTATAGAGACCCTTGCTGAAATAACACTGGACATAAGTCTGCTACTCCTGGTTTGAAAGTAGTAGAAGTTTCTTTCTGAAGGCATATGTCATGTTTGTTGGCTTTCATTGAAGGAATGCTTTTGAAATAAATAAGTATATGTGTATCTCTTCTTACCTTTATGGGCCCCTAGATGCCAGTTGCAATATGTGACACTGATTTCGATACAAAAAAATCATTTAGATGTTGTGAAGACAATTAAGTGAAACTTGTTTCTCAGTTTACTCTGGTCGGCAAGGCAAGAAAATGTCAGATCACTACGCCTTTGATGATATTCGATGATAAATCTTTGAAATTCATAAACAGTGAAGTGGACTAAACGATTTTAACCAAGTAAAGTTGCTTGAAATTGAAGTTCTAAGTATAGTTTTCTATACCTTAAAAGCACAATAAGAGAGAAAAAGAAAAAAAAAGAAAAAAAAAGAAAAAAGAAAGAAAAAAACAAAAGAAAAAGTGAGAAAAAAAAAGAAAGAAAAAGTTAAGAAAAAAGAAAAAGAGAATGAAATGCGAAGAAAAAGAAAAGGTTCAAATAATAAATTATTTGAATAAATAAGTCTCGAAACACTCAGATGGAGCTGTGGGGGATGTCAACAAATCTAATAAGGAGCTATGCTTCACCTTACCAATACCCAAGCGTCAAAGATGTATTTTTTAAAACATATCTATAATAATAATATAATAATAATAATTAATAATCAGAATCATGCATACACTTATAGAATTTTATTCTTAGAATGATATTTTTGCACTCTACTGGTTAAACAAGTTCGGGAAGCTTGAACACGTTTATGAATAGAAAGAAATAAGGAGAACGGAGAATGAGTTGTTTCTACCGGATCGAGAAACGCGGTAATCATAGGGTGTGAACCGAGTGATTTGAAAGAAATTTCATAAATTTAGAAATTGACACAACATTCAAATTATTCTACATATAGGAAG
This sequence comes from Hibiscus mutabilis, assembly GCA_019671005.1. Classification (NCBI taxonomy): domain Eukaryota; kingdom Viridiplantae; phylum Streptophyta; class Magnoliopsida; order Malvales; family Malvaceae; genus Hibiscus; species Hibiscus mutabilis. The sequence goes on from CM033733.1 coordinate 12,661,474, forward strand.
GTTGAATCTAAGACGCTCTTGCACTTGATATCCAGGGCATCTTATTCTGTTTTTTTATGTATACCCTAGTTTTTTGGGTCTTGAAAAGTATCCTTCATTGAAATGCCGATAAGCAAGACGACATTTTTCCAAACAGACAAATTTCCTTGATAAATATATGACTGAGTATGAGACTCTTATCTATTTAGCAGTCTTTTGGTTAGAAAGAGGAATCGTCCATCAGGAGACACGATGACGACAATGGCAAGAGTGAAAAGTTTGGGGACTTGGAGAAAGTTCAGGGATCTGAAAAGTTTAAGGACTTAAGGCAGTTACTCGCCCAAATGATAGAAGAGGGGGAAATTCTATGAAATGAGGCAAGAGAAGAAGAGATTAGTGAGGTATCATGGTGCATAAGAGTTTAAATCAGAATAGGCAAGAGATGTGCAGAGTCTGAAAGAATTCGATCACTAAAAAGAGTCAAAATTGGATCATAAAGGAAAAGAGCGCAACAAAACAAAGATTCTGGGGCAAATTTTAACGACAAAAACTTAAGATAAATCTCAAGGAGATCAAGTCAAGAAAGAAGATCAATCAAAGAAAGTTTCAAGGAAAATAATCTTATTGTTGAAACTGAAGCAAAAAATCTCAATGGAGAGGCAAAGAAGATTAGAGCTCATCTGAGTGGCCCCCATTTGTCACAATTCATGCAGCATATGTAGTTAGGCATCTATAAGATAGAAGCATACTAATTCATGCATTCAAAATATTTTTGTACATTTTTGTAGGAATTTACAAGAATCATCAAAGAATAGACAAAGATTTCAATTTACAACTTCAGATTGGAGAAGTATAACCAGCAAAGACTAGCCAAAAAATTTCAATCATATTTTTGAAGCAAAAATATTGATCCGTTTATAGATGTGGATCTCAACAAGATTTCAACCCCCTTAAAGAAACAGATCTCAGCAAAAAATTTAATCCGTTTACTGAGGCAGATTTTAGCAAAGATTTCAATCCGTTTGCATAGGCAGATTTCAGCAAAGATTCCAATCCGTTTACAGAGGCGGGTTTCAGCAAAGATTTCAATCTGTTTGTAGAGGCGGATTTCAGCAAAGATTTTCTAATTGTGTGCACAGGAAAGGAAGTGCATTACAATTCTAAATCCTTCGGGTCATCAGTAAGTCATTCGGCATGATGTTAAATCATTCGGGTCATCAGTAAGTCCTTCGGGCATGATGTTAAGACCTTCGGGTCATCACCTTCAGGAGTGATGTAATTGTTTGCACATGAAAAGAAGTGCAATGCAATTCTAAATCTTTCAGGTCATCAGTAAGTCCTTCAGGCATGATGTTAAATTCTTCGGGTCATCAGTAAGTCCTTCGGGCCTGATGTTAAGTCCTTTGGGCCATCACCTTCAGAAGTGATGTAATTATGTGCACAGAAAAGGAAGTGCATTGCGATTCTAAATCCTTTAGGTCATCAGTAAGTCCTTCGGGCATGATGTTAAGTCCTTCGGGCCATCACCTTCGGGAGTAATGTAATTGTGTGCACAGGAAATGAAGTGCATTGCGATTCTAAATCTTTCGGGTTATCAGTAAGTCCTTCGGGCCATCACCTTCGGGAGTGATGTAATTGTTTGCACATAAAAGGAAGTGCAGTACAATTCTAAATCCTTCGAGTCATTAGTAAGCCATTCGGGTCATCAGTAAGTCCTTTAGGCCGATACCTTCGAAAATGATGAGAACTTTCTGAATGTTATTGCAACAAGATAATGTGGCATGATATCAACAGAAATATTAATCCTTTGAGCCCTCGGTTTCAAAAAAAGAGAAAACAAAAAAGACAAAAAGAAAAAAGATAAAAAAGAAAAAAAAAAGAGAGAAAAAACAAAAAATAGAAGAAAGAAAAAGAAATGGAGAAAAAACAAAAAAGGAAAAGAAAGAGGAAAAAGAAAAAAAGAAGAAAAAAAGAAAAAGGAAAAAGAAAAAAGAAAAAAGAGACAAAAAGAAAGAGAAGAATAAGAAAAAAAGAAACAAAAAGAGAAAAAAAAATATTCAAGTTGCCGGATTGAAAAGCAAGATAGACCAACTTCAAGCTCAAATGAGGAATATTTGTGGTTTCAGCGTTTTTGTTGATGCACTTGAAGTTTCTTAATGATAAACCTAAATTGTGCATTTTTACAGTCAATGTTGGTAGAATAATGATAAATTTAACTTTTGTAGTCATAGAAGGAGGCTGATCAGTAGAAGAAGGGAAAACAAGGGATTCAATACGCGCTTTAGATTGAAAGATCGAGATATCTTAGGCAGAATAAGCAATGACACCAAAGATCTCAGTGTTTCAAGCGAGAAATTGGGGATATTACATATTGTTTCAGGTTGAATTCTTATTAATCAATGATATTTTCTTGTTGCAGGTTCAGTTTTTCCCCATAAAAGGAGTTAAGTCAGTATTTCTAGCAAAGAACGAAGAGCTCCTAATCGGAAGAGTTCACTTGGCAAAGATAGAGTTCCTAATGGGAAAAGTTCACACAGCAAAGAATGAAGAACTCCTAATGCAAAAAGTTTGCTCGACAAAGACGGTGTTTGCAACGATAAGAAATTGCCCAACAAAGAATCCAGAGTTCCTAATAAGAAGAACTCGTTTGTTCGATACCCTTACAAAAAGGTGGATTGTTCGACAGATGGATGAAGAATTTCATAATAAGAAGAACAGCTTCAAACCTCAAGAGATGAAGAATGGCAAGAGTAGTTTCAGAGCTTGAAAGATGAAGAATTTCATAATAAGAAGAACATCTTCAAATTCCATAATTCAACAGAGGGATGAAGAATTTCATAATAAGAAGAACAGCTTCAGACCTCAAGAGATGAAGAATGTCAGGAGTAATTCCGAGCCTTGGAAGATGAAGAATTTCATAATAAGAAGAATAGCTTCAGATTCCAGAGTTTGGCAGAAGTTTGAAGAATTTCATAATAAGAAGAACAGCTTCAAACTTCAGCATTGTTCATAATGAAAGACCTGCCTTTCAGATGATGACCAAGAGGTCTGAACAAAATTCATGTATTTTCAGTCTTTGCTCTATCCATGTTCCACAGTAATGAGCAAAGAGGGGCAGCTATTATACCCAAATTTTGACTGGGCTAATAAATAAATAAATAGTATAAATAAATAGAGTATTATAAATAATAATAACAGTCCAAAAAAGTCCATATACAAAGTTAAACAGTCCAAAAATCCCATTACATAGCCCATTTATTTCCTAGCCCAATTTACAGTTATATTCCCGCCCATTTACAACCAATTTCGGATAAAAAAGTGACCCAGAAAGCACACTTGTGTTTCTTTGGCCCGCCAAAATGGCCACGTGGCACTCGGCCATTGGATCATTCAGACTTCACATGGACTAATAACCTCTTCAGGCCAGCTGTCAACAGCTGGTAACTCCTATGACGTCACTTCCCACCCACCTATAAAAGGAGAGAGAGAGAATGTCAATGGGTGAGTAATAATTAATCATTAAAAAGCAACAATAATAATAAATAAAAGTAATAATGAGGGAGAGGATACCTGGGGAGCCGAACCAGTGGAAGTTGTAAAGTCACCGGATAAGTTGCCGGAGAAGTTTGTTCATCGCCGGGAAAGTTGATTGTCGCCGTGATTACACTGTTGGGAATGTAGTTCATCCTCCTTTTTATTTTTCCTGCAAAACAAACATATAAACATTAGATTGAAATGGAAAATAAAATAGAAATGGTGAATGTATATAAAATGTTGAGTTTCGGTGGTGTTCATCTGTTTTGGCTGACAGAGTTTTTTTTCGATGGTAGTGATGGAGTCGAAAATGGGAGGCTGGGTAGTTTTAGGTTTAGGATGGTCAGAAATGGGTGGTTCTGATGAACCGCGGTTAGTCTAGGGTTTAGATCTAGGAATTTCAGGAAAATGATTTTTTTATGTGTTTGGGGTTCAAAACACGGTGGATGACTACGGCCGGATATCGCCCTACGGAGGTCGAAAATCGCCTTACGGCGGTCGGTCGAAGTGAGGAGATGGTCAGAATTGGGTACAGTGGCAGGGAAACACATCGGAGGAGGTTGATTGTGGTTGTTGAATATTAAAGGGTGGTTTGAAAGGCGGAGCTTGGCCGGAGAGGATGATGTTCATCCTATTCTTGATGAATAGGGATGAACATTCATCCAAAACGAGGGATTTTGATCTTGGGTGAGGGTTTTTTTTGGGTTTAGGGTGTTCGTAATCAGAGGGTTTTAAGAGAGAGAGAATGAGGTGAAAGAGTGAACCGGGTAAAATGAGAGAAAGAAAGGAAAGTTGGGTTTAAATACCCTTACGAAACATTGCATTTTGGATCCTCGGGTCAGTGGGGGATCTGCGCACTTTATCTGGGTTGGGTCTTGACCCGTGCAATCTTATTCGGATTGCATTTGGTTTTTGCCCAATATTTTGCCATCATTCAATTTGGTCACGATTTCACTTAAATTGAGCCCAAACCTTTGTAATTCATTCATTTTAGTCCCACGTTCCCTTTAATTGTCCCTTTAGTTTGTAATCTTTTCAATTGGGTCACTTGGGCTATGTAATTTGGGCATAGAGTTTTGTAATGTTTTCAATTCAGTCATGTAATAATAATTGAGCTTTTATGTGTTTTCAATTTAGTTTTATTATTTGTTTTATTTAATTAAATGCCATTAATTTATATATGTGATGCATGTTTGAAATTAGGCATATAGAATTAAATGTTAGATAATTAAATACACCTAGTTTAATTAATTTGCTAGGGCCTTTAATCTAGGTTTCTCTAATTAGGATTCAATAATTGAATTAGGTAAGATAATTGTAGTAATTAAAAATAGATTAAATATAAACTTTAAAATCCTAATTTGGATGGTGTTCCCTTGTTTACAATAGGGTGTTATCTCAACATGGATTTTAATGAATATGTTTAATATATTACACCTAAAATTGAATATTAATTAGTTCTTTAATTGACAATAAAAAAGAGAACATTGTAGATAAATTAAATGTATATCGAATAGAATCTTTGGGGTTCAAATCTAGATGGTGTTCTATTATTTACAATGGGGTGTTATCTCAGCCTTGGTCATAAAGGTGTATATTCGATATGCATTTTCGCTTATAAAATTGATTAAATAATTTGTTAGAGCCGTAATTAGGACTAAAACTTTAATTAATTAGAAGGATTAATTAATTAGGAATATGATTAATTTAAAGGCTTTAAATATATGGAAGGTGTTCAAGAAATTGGCATTTTCTCATAAAAGCCATTAAATTAATTGATATTCATAGTTAAACAATTAATTAATTAGAGCCTTTCTAGGATTAATACTTAAAATTAACAAGACAATAAAAGGTCATTCATTTAAAACCTTTTATGTTGGAAATTCATTTTTTTAAATACGAATAGGGGTGCCACCTAACGGGGTGCTTTTAATCTCGTATTTGAACAAAATGAATTTCCTTATAAAATGATATCTGCATTCAGAATTTAAATTCAATTAATAATTATGGGATAAATTAAATTCAAATAATTATTCGAAATGCCACGTAAAATTAAAGGTACCGATAGCGGGCGTTCGTAGGGGTGTTAATCCTTCCCTACACGTAACCGACTCTCGAACCTAATTTTTAAGACAGAATCTCTGGTTTGTTTTTTCCGGTGTCCGGTCTACCTCGAAGTGATCGGTGAAGACTCCAAAATGTTTTTCAAGGATAAATAAAGGGAAATTTGATATAATATGAAAAACCTTAAATTTTCAAGATTAAATTAAAAATGGCCAGAAACCCCTAATTTTCCAAAAGATTGATTGTCAGGCTATTTTACACGTCCCGATTTCAAAAATGGTCTCGACACTCAGTAATATTTGTATTTCTTTGATTGATATGTTAGGCAAAGAATTAGAATTATGATAAAGTTTGCCATGAAATGTCATAGAAACTGGTTATATTATGCTATGAGAAGCATGTTGAAGTATGTCAAGTAAACATGATGAACTTAATACAAGTAATTTATCAGTTATACTTAGATAAGCTAGATATAAAAATAAGCCTTAAAGTATGTTCATGTCAGTTATTTGATAACCTTATATGTTTTGCCTCACTAAGTGAATACTTAGCGTGTGTTGTTTCACACGTAGGTTATTGGAAACTTACCGGAATAAGAGTCAAGCATGTTGATCAAGTTGCAATATGCCAAACATCAGTAAGACATTCTAATTTATGATATTCTCTGGTGGGCATGTATCAATTTATTCGTTAGTTGTTTTAAAGGTATAAGTTTAATTAATAGTCAAATAAATATAAATTATTCGCATGATTAAACAACTACCGGTCATGATATTTAATCAGGTAAAATTTTAATTATCGTTTGTAGCATAACGATTTTAAATTCAAGAAAATGGGCCTAGGCAATGTACCTAGTTTTCACCCTGAGTTACATACTTATTTTACTAGCTGACTAACATGTTTTATAAACCAATTCAGGGTCAAAACTAGCAATCTGCAAATAGGCTATGAATACTTTGAAAGTCGAGAAAGGGTTATTTTATAAACTAGTTTTATGTCAGATGTTTTTTAAAAAAAATTAAAAATTTACAAGTCTAGAACTCTGTTAAATAATATTGCGACATCCTTAATGTGTATTTGTACTACGAGTATACATTAAGGGTGCTACATCCAAAGCTCAGCTTGCAAAGGGGTGGTGGCGCCAACTTGCTTGTGGTAGCCGATGAACCACTCACCAGGCGGCCCACGAACAACGTCTCCAATAGACCCAAGGTATAACGACCCAGAAATTGAGTTAATGTTTCAGATTTAGAATTCAAGTTCAGTATTTAAATTTAAAAAAATAAAGAAAGAAGGGATAAGAATTTGGGAGATTGAAAATTTTTAGAGAATTGTTGACCGATTTGTGGAATGGTTCAAGATTGGAGACCCTTACCAATGTTGAGATTAGAAGACATTTTTTTTGAAATAAAGTGGGTAGGAGGGAGGGGAAATCAGATTTTCCTCTCTCTTCTCGGTTTTTCTCTTTCTGTCCTCATCTTCTTCCATTTTATCCTTTCAAGCTTTCATACTCGATCCACCAATATAGAAGTTGTCATGCATGACACCGTTGTAGCCAAAGTGTTCCATTCGCCGTGAGGAGTCGACCGGTGGTCATGGTGTCGTTGTGTATTTAATTTCTTGCATTTTTAATTTATGTTATTTAATTTTGTATTTATTCATTTTCGTCACTAGTTTGTTTACTATATTTAAATTTTTGGGTTTAGTATTTATACTTTTAATTTGCTTCATATATTAGTTCATAATTTTAGCCTAATATATCTTTACTTTATCTTGTAATTTCACATCTTTTATTATTTTATTCACTAATTTTCAATAATTCTTTGATATCACATTTATTTATTTCTCTATTGTACTTATTTTTAATACATTTATATTTTTATTAGACTAAAGGGGTATTTTTGCCCTCGAGTTCGACCCAAATTAGTAATTTAGCTCCTCACGCAAAAACGCGGTCAATTAGGTCCTCAAGTTCACGAATTGCAGGAAATTAGCCCCTTGACCAACGTTGACCATTACAGTGCTGACGTGGTAGTTAACGGTGCAGACATGGTAATCCACTGTGCTGACGTGTCAGTCCACAATACCGATGTGGCAATACACGTGTGATGATGATGTGACAAAGGGGCTAAATTGATTTTTTAACTGAATTCAAGGGCATAATTGAATTTTTTTCAAAGTTTAGGGGCATAATTGATTTTAATTAAAAGTTTGATAGCTTACTTAATCTTTAAGCTAAAAAATAACAAATTATTAAAATTTTAAAAATATTTAAATATTCACAAAATATTAAAAAATAAAATCATTATAATGAATTTAAAAATTAAGTAAAAGAACATAAAATTAAAAATATGAAAAATTTATAAATATAAAAACTCAAAATTTAAAAATATTTATAAACCATAGGAAAAGTCTTCGACTGTTTATGGCTATGCTAAGTCTACTAATATTCCTTGAAAATATTTTCAATGGAATCATCCTTGTATTAAAGTAGTAAAAAATCAAAAATCTCCTTCATTTTTCTACATAAAATATTAATGAGCATTAATTTGATGTAAAAAAGCAAAAGAAAAATTGAGTTTTATTGCTACTTTAATACAAGGTTAATTTCACTAAAAATTTGTTTAACGAATGGTAATACTCAGACCAACGAAGTTGAAGACTTTTTCGATTAAAGTGTTCAATTTTTAATACTTTATAAATATTTTTAATTATATATATATTATCATTTTTAATCTCTAATACATTTCAATTTTTTATATTAGTTTTTATTTTCAATAATTTTTTAAATATTTTATTTATTTATATTAAATTTATGAATTTTTTAAAAAAATTGAAGAATATTTTATTTTTTGAGAGAGTTCTCACTTTACTTATTTTTAAAATTACCAGAGGCTCAAAGAATATTTACACCAATTTGTTAATCAATTTTTCATACATTTCATTTGAAAAAGTTTAGCTTGAAAAACTAAATTATTTATCCAATTTTATTCGAAAACTAAATAAATCTATTAGATTAACTTGAAATTTAAACAAATTATTTATCCAATTTTAATATTTTAAAATTTAAATAATTTCTTAAATTCTTATTTCTTTAGCTTAAATATTAAATAAGTTATCGAACTTTCAATTAAAATAAATTATGCCTCTAAACTCGGGAAAATATTCAATTATACCTTTGAATTCAATTAAAAAATCAATTCAGCCCCTCTGCCACGTCATCATCACGAGTGTACAGCCACTTCAGCATAGTGGACTACCACGTAAGCACCTGATAGAGTAGGCTTTGGCACGTGGTAACCTTCAATTTGATGGATTGGAAGCAAACCTAGGGCTTTAGACTCGAACAAGGAAGTTGGGCGCAAATCTGAAAATTCAAGAGAAACTAGTTGGGGGTTTTTCTTGAAAATTTTAGAATTAAAGCTGGAAAATTAAAGAAACAAGGTGAATATGATAGATTAGATGATGAGAAATAAGAATATAAATAAAAAGATTAAGAAAGATTGAGAAAAAGATAGATAAAACAAATCTAAAAATTCCAGTTTTGTTTATGGAATTATGGAAGATGGTGTGAAGGTTGAAGATGAAGACGGCTTGCGAATCGTTGTTTTTGTTTTGTCCTCGAATCTGAAGTATCAAAAGGAAAAAGATCGGGCATGTGAAACGGTTTCAACTTCTTGTCTTCAATGCATCGTTCTAGGCCTCTTATGCATATGCATGTATCATTCCCCCACTCTTCAAAAAGATTCGTCCCCGAATCTAAACCGGTGGATGGAGGAAGTTCATCAAAGTACCATGGAAGAAATGACGTTTTGATGGATTCTTGTTAAGATTTTTCCTGACTCACAAACTTCTTTTGATCACAAGGTAACGCGTTTGTCACATCCTCTTCACAAAAATTCTGAATTTCATTGAAGGATAGTGGTGTAGGAGGAATTTTGGCTTCCACAAGTATATCTTCGGCGAAACTCTCATTAGTAACATCTTCACCATGGTCCGGATCATGGATTTCAATATCATTAGAAGACATGAATTCAACCAACATATCTCTCAAATTTTTTTCTTGAAAATAAGACTTATCTAAACAATCATAGCCCGAATGATCCAGTCGACAACAATAATGACAGCGAATCCCCAAAAGGGTAAAATTTAATACATTGCTCAAGGACATCCTGAAAAGTAAAAAACACACGAAGCAAATCCTCACCGTTATTCACTCCAAGAAAGTTATGTTGATGGTCAATCCTACCAATGAACCCTAATGTGCTTTAAGAATCCAATGAAAGGTTAGACACCAATAGAATTATAGTTGCAAAGAGAAAGAAAGATATGCAACTTTTGGTCCTACTAACACAAGGAAACAAGAAAGTGTTAGAAGATGTATAAAAAATAAAAAAAAAGCTAAAACAAAGGAAAACTAATGGCTAAGAATGAAAAAAAAAAACAACCCGAAAACCCTAGAATTGTGCAGCAACTTGATCTACTTTGTTCAAGGTGTTCTCGAATTCAAAAAATTCTGAAATTTTGTGTGAATACTCCTCCAATGGTGTAGATCTCATTTGGAAATTTTCAGCTCAAAATTCACTCGTTTGGATTTGACGAATTTTCATTAATTTTTGAGTTTTTACCCAAAAACGCCAAAATTCTTGCCAAGAATCGTCCCAAATCTGATACCAAATGTAGAGTATGCTTTGGCACGTGGTAACCTTAAATTTGATGGATTGGAAGCAAACATAGAGCTTTAGACTCAAACAAGGAAGTTGGGCGCAAGTTTGAAAATTCAAGAGAAACTAGTTGGGGGTTTCTTGAAATTTTCAGAATTAAAGCTGGAAAATTAAAGAAACAAGGTGAATATGATAGATTAGATGATGAGAAATAAGAATATAAATAAAAATATTAAAAAAGATTGAGAAAGAGATAGATAAAACAAATATGAAAATTCCAGTTTTGTTTATGGAATTATGGAAGATGATGTGAAGGTCGAAGATGAAGATGGTTTGCGAATCGTTGTTTTTGTTTTGACCTCGAATCTGAAGTATCAAAAGGAAAAAGATCGGGCATGTGAAACGGTTTCAACTTCTTGTCTTCAATGCATCGTTCTAGCTCTCCTATGCATATGCATGTATCAGCACCTTTAACTGCCACGCCAGCACCGTAACGATCAACGTTGGTCAAGGGGCTAATTTGTTGCAATTCGCGAACTGGAGGACCTAATTGATTGCGTTTTTGCGCGATGGGCTAAATTGCTAATTTGGATCGAACTCGGGGGTAAAAATACCCCTTTAGCCTTTTTATTGTCACTTGTAGTATGGATATATATATAAGTTAATTTTATTTTTACCATTATTCCAAGTTACCTAATATATATTTATGTTTCGTTTAATGTATTTAGGTTAATATTTTCATTTTTATATGTTGTCTTATTGTTTTAATGATATTTTGTTTTAAAGAATTATAAGTCATAAATGTTTTGATTCGAAGTCGGATACGGATCGATTTGGAACGTGGGCTTAGATCGGATCCTGCCAATATCAATATATGATTCACCTCTTATTAGGACTCAGATCTTTTTTTCGGATTCGAACTTTTTCCAATCAAATTTGAATCGGTTTTTTTCTTCGGATCGAATTCGAATAGATTCGGATTAAATTACCATCTCTACTTCATAATTGAATGAAAGTAGTTTAATTAATCAACCCATCATTAAAATTAATTCAGTCAGAAATTGATTAATTTAAAAAAATCGATGAATTAGATTCAAAAGTGATTAATAAACAAAATTAACAGATTAATCGAAATTATATATATATATATAAACCCAACCCATTAACAACCCAAGAAACTTAAATCCGAAATTCTTCAATTGTGGGTATAAGGTAGCGGGCTTAAGAAAACAGATTGAATACTTAAACCCGGTTGGGACCCAAGGATCGCGCCGTTTTATGGGAAGCTTACCCGGTCGGTTATACCGTGTAATGGGTTTCTTCGCCGATTTCTTCTCACCGCCGATCAGATTGCATAACTGTCCTTAAAAAAGTGACGTTAATCCAAGAAATAAAAATAAATAATAAATTAAATATTAAATTTATTAATTTAATTGAACATAATACAAGAATAAATTATTCAAAATTGAATGTAAAATAACAACAAAACTAAAATTATTTACTTGTTGAGGTATGTGAAATCACAATTTTATTAAGACAGGTTCGTCAGTTTATGGTGCTTGAGAAACGTTGGACGTCTATCTTTTACATACAACAACAGAACGAGTACAGAAATAACACATCTACAGTAATTTGCGAGTCGTAAAACTAAGGCCATTAATATTGTATCTGAATTTAATTTGTAGTGAGTAAAATATCTACAGACCCACGAAGAACTGACTGATTGAGACATTCGTGTCACCCACATTGTGGGTATTCACCACCAACTCAATGAGTTTATCCCAATTCAATTTGCACCCCTACAACACGTGAGACGCAATATCAACTTAAGTCATTCAACAATTAATAAGTCTGGTTGATATATATAAACACTTGTTATACTACTAATGTGGGGCATGAATTTTTCATTTTCCTAACACAATTCATAAGTACCCTCCTTTGAGTATTAATTTTTAATTCATCACTCAATTATTTTCAGTATATGAGATACCGTTGTAAATGTCTCATAAGGTAGAATATAAATTCATAAATTCAGCATTCTAAACTCCACATTTACCGATAGAAAATCTGCCTTAAAATTTTTAATTGATCGTATTTTCTCAACAACTGTTTCCAGCTACATGCTGAACAGAAGGAATATTCAAATAGCATTTTACCATTGCATATCCCAGTTTGTTATTTGAAACCCATAATACTAAAGTGTGTCGAGCTGTAGGAACTAGAGACGGACAATAATGGGTCGGAAGAGTCCGGGTTACAACTAAGCATCAGAATTCAATTAATTAAAAATCGATTCAGATTATAGTGACCACTATAAACTTAAAATTCATGTTATTAAAATTGAATTGAAGTTGACACTCTCTCTTTTATCTGGTTGTGAACTAAATATCTATTAGGTCAAATTTTCCCTCCCTTCCCCTTAAATAAGAATTGTTAAAAAAAATGGAGTCATGATAAAAAATTGAATCGGAATTAATTTTTTATTTAATTTATATTTAATGTTGATTGTTTTATATTGTAAAAAACAAATATTTTATATTTAAAATAATAATAAAATAGTTTAAAATACTATATATGATTTTTAAATAAACTTTTATTTAATTTATATTTAATGTTGATTGTTTTACAATGTAAAAATAAATCTTTTATATTTAAAATAATAATTAAATAGTTAAAAATATATGATTTATTAATTTATTTAAAAAAATTATTTAGAAAAAATATAAAAAATATCAAATTTATCAAATAATGTTTAAAATTCTTAAAATAAAGCTAGTTTATCAAAATAAAAATATAAAATTCTCAAAACTCAACGTTAATATGAAAAGCAAAAAAATGTAGTTATGCAAACTGAAAATCAATAGATTATTCCAAAATTCAAAAAAAATCAAATAAAACCGTATACATTCCTAGCCCTAGGCCCCAAAATTTTGGAAAATTAACATTCGGCCCCTCAACTTTTAAATATTTTAATTTGGCCCCTTTAAATTCTTTAGAATTTTCTCATTCGGTTTTGATTTTGTTGGATATTGTTATTTAAGTCTCTTTTAATTTTTTTTATAAATCTCTCATTAAGTCTCAAGTTTTTTAAAAAAAATTAGTTTAAATTTTTAAAATCTTTTAAAACTTTAAATATCCTCGAAATTGAATTTCACACAGTGAATGTGGATCCTAACCCTATATATATGATGTCAATCTAACCTTATTTAACTTGAGACAGTGTTTTCTCAAGAAAAATGTCCCAATAACTATAGTATAGTACAACCAAGTCGATGAAAATGAGAAATTAAGAGGAAGAGAAAAGGCTTGATTTTAAGACTTGAAACTGTAGCAACTAAAAATACTCTGCTTATTAGGAAAACTCGTTTTTTATTAAAAATTTGGTATTAAAGGGGAATTTGGAAAAAGCTCGTATTTTAGATAAAATTTGAGGTCGTCACCGGTCACTTGGATAAGATAGACCGGACACCATACAAAAAAAAAACCAGAGATTTGAATTGAGTTTGGGAGTTTATTACAAGTGGAGAATTATTAGCACTTCACTACGCCCAAAAATTAGTATCTAAAGATTCATATCGTATTTATTAAGAAGAATAAAAATTCGATTTAATTTGAGAAAAAATGGAAAAGGTAACATTTGAAGTGATCGAAAATACCCATCTGCCTAACAAATTTGAACCAAGCTTTTAGTCAATGTAGTAAAGGGCACCATCAGAGCAACAGAAAGCATGCCTATTGCTTAGCCACATGTAATTTACCTACCCAATACAACCATTTCCAAACCTCAAAAAACTATCCCAATAATTGCATAGGTAAAAAGAACAGGCTTCACTTGAAGCTGTCTACTCAGCTATTGCATGAAAAATTCAGCCTATAATTATACCAATTAATACTTAATGTATTTGAACATTTCAAATCCTGAATATATATATATATGTATATATATATATATATATAAGATCTATAAAAGGGTGTCTGTATTTACCAAAAAGGGAAAAATAAAAAGTTTGTTACAGGATAACAATAAGTATATGATGGTATAAAAAAGAAAAAAGATGTATGAAATTTTTCCTCAAAAAAATAGAGTAGATGAAGAGAAAATTGACTATAATGTTGAAAAATTTACAAGAGAATAAGTGTATATCTAAAGTACTTTAGAATGACTTACTAATCCACACATACTTATAAAATAAATAACTTGATTACAAAAGAAACTTGTGTAACAAGTAATCTTCTCAAACTATGTCTTTTGCTATGAACCGAAGTTTATTGAAAGAAGAATTATGTACCGCACCACGGACTCTGCTCTTATATTTCGGCCCAGGATCAGTGCTAGTTGAGGATTTGTGGTGGGCTACATGTTCCTAATTTAACTTTAATTTAATATTTTCATCAATTAAATTGAATTAACACAGAATTTGAATCACAAACTCAAGATACTTATAAATTCCAACATGGAGATTAAGAAAGAAGTAGCAACAACGCCAACCACTCGCCATCTTTAACTCTATTTATCTATTTGAATTGAAGGACCACACCAAAACGCAGATTGTCTCCAATTGGTCAATTTCGGAATGCAATGCAATGGATTTGAACGTTGAAATTAATGAAGATAATAGACAAGGTCATTAAAAAACACTGCATGTTGGCTGACATGGTTCACTTAACTTATAACTTTGCAAACGCCAAAATAATGAATTATAACTCAATTAAAAATAAATGTCTATGATTATGTATGATATATAATTGACCAAATTCAATTAAAAATAAATGTCTTAGATTTTGTTCGTAATTATAACTCAAGTTTATTATTATTCTTCACCAAACCCTCTTTAACATTGAACAAATCTTCAGACTTAAACTAATCTTTGAACATATCAATGCTAAACTACCATTTTAATTCAAATAAGATATCAAGAATTTGCTTGTTAATTAATTAAATAATTATTTGTTTTCTCCACCCTTATCATTGAATATCTTGAAATTAAACCCGTAATGACTGGGTCCCAAAACATAGTTTTGTATAGTATCTATTTTCTAATCTTAGTTTTTTTGAAAAGACACACATGATACGAAGATTACGCTGCTCAAACCCAAATCTCCTGAGAAAAATTATTATTATTTACCACTAAAATCACTCAATGGATTCAGTTTTTGTCAATATTTCTAGTCCCACATATTTTGTATGGCCAAAATTTATGTAAAAAAGTTCAACAATCCGATCACCAAACTTGTTTTGTCAGCCACACACGACCACTTATTTTGAGGGCATTGTTTAGCTGTTTGGCTGATAAATTACGCATGTTCTAAATAGGTACACAACATGTTTTTCACATATTTCCTTCCGTTGTTGAATTTGAAGCCAAATTTGCTAGTTCTCCCATTTTAACTTGTGATTATAAATTTGAAGCCAATTTGTCTATAAGTCAATGGTCATCCCATTCTCATACGTAATCTAACCCAACACGTATCGAAAACATTATTCAAAATTGCGTCAAACATATTTCTTATAGCTTATCAAGAGCCACGGCAGGGTTGAACCTATCAGCTCCATGATTGTTGATCCAAGCAGGATCAGAGTTAAAAATTTATTTAATAAGCGTCATTTTTTGAACTATATTTAAAAAGTTTAATTATTTATAAAGGTTTTTATTTTATTTATAAAAGGTGTCAATTATATATATTTTAAATTTTTTATGTATAAATTATATAAAAATACAATTTTTCAACAATTTTAGAGTGTCAACGGACACCCTGTGCATATGACTCCTCCCATGGATCCAAGGATTGTTGGATTGATGCATCATTAATTAACTGATTCAAAATTACCAACAATATGTTGGTCTAGTAATAGTGGGATGAGGCACTGGATCCCTTAAGTAAGGTTAGGGTTCGAGTTCTTACATTGTGGATAGAGCAAATTGAGTTAAGAGAGTCACCCACATAATGAGTTTTTATAGTATTCGATCCGAATTAGTCAACTAATAGATTGAATATACCAAAAAAAATTAATTGATTAAAAATTACGGTTGAATGGTCATCCCATTCCCATGCATGCTTACCTCCGAATTGAACTCTCTTGCCTTATAATATTAGAATTTTCTCGAGTTTTATGTTGGTTGGTAAATAAAAAACGTGTATGCTTGACATTTTGTCTTTTAATTAAGAGTTTTGCTATATGTAGTTCTTAGGGTTGTGTATAAGAATTACTAGATTCTTATCATTAATGCTTATTTTACTTTTCAATAGAATTTATTAGAATATAATTAATTACATTCCTAAAAAATTAAACATCATTGATTTAGGGTGTTTAATGTAATTAAGAATCATGTAAAATGGTTTATGTGTTTAGGGTTTATGGTTTATAATTTTATGGTTTAGGGTTTAGGGTTTATTGTTTTAGGATTTTAGTGTTGTAGGATTTTATGGTTCATAGGATTTAGGATTTTATGGTTCATGGTTTTATGGTTTAGGGTTTAGGGTTTAGGGTTTAGGGTATGGTTTAGGGTTTAAGGTTTAGGATTTGATTTTTAGGTTTTAGGTTTTTAGAGCTTAGGGTTTAAGGTTTGTGTTTAAGGTTTAAGAGTTTATGGTTTTAGGGTTTAGGATATTAGGATTTAATTAGATTAAACAACATAAATTAATGATGTTTATTTTTTTTAAGAATGTAATTAATTATATTCTAATAGATTCTATTAAAAAGTAAAATAAACATTAATAAAAAGAATCTAGTAGTTCTTATACACAGCCCTAAGGGCTGTGTATAGCAAAACCCTTTAATTAAATATATATTTCCTTTTTTATCAACCAAGGCAACGAGTATCAAAAACAACTATTATGAGTAAAAATCTACTTGCATTATAAAAAACTCAATTGTTTTAATTTTTTAGACCGTTGGATGATGGTAATAAATGACTAAGGTTATTTCCTTATATTTTTTTTAAGTAATAATTTTTGCATTTTCCACTGTTAATTTCATCCATTTATTTACCTTTATCCAGCGGTCCAAAAAATGTAAAACTTTTAAGTTTTATATAGTATAAAAAGATACTATCTCATTAGAATGGCTTAGAAAACCTGTTACTCGTAGCTTATCGAGACACGTCAAGGAAAAACATATCAACAATTAAATTTAAGAAAATCACCGTTGAATGCTTCATAAGCCAAGCCAAGATCCCATGTAGGATTCTTCAAAAGATACGTTATTAATTAGAATCTGGATACAAACACCCATAATCACCTATTTGCAGCTGCTAGCCATACAAATAATAGAGGCGGGGCCTGATGACAAGGTGGTGCCCCATCTCTTTGTTTTTGCCCTAACATCTCCCATATAATAATTGTACTAATTTACCACTTTCTCCAAACTGTAGCTTTTTTTCTTCTTATTTTTAATGAGAAATAGGAGAAAAGAGTAGGTCAAATGGTATCTTGACAATAAGGTTGTATTTCATTTAGGATGAAGCCGGGAATTAAAAAATTAAAGTATCGAAAATAAAAAAATAAAAGATTAAAATATCATAAATAAAATTCGGTCTACTAACTCCAAGTAAAACAAACTTAAATTTTCTTACACACTTTACCACTGAGACAAGAATAATTTAATTCTATGGGGCTAAATTAAATATAAAATGGCCGGTAGGACGGTAGGGGTGGGCCGCAGGGACCAAGCCCTTGTCAGCCCCAATGTAACTTTGCCATGATCGCAATTAATATATATTATATGTCACTTGGTACATTTGTAGAGTGTCACATGATATTTTTTATAATAAAAAATGTAATTGAATTATGTGCATCACAATTTAAAAGTCAATCTGAACATAAAATTGCTTTAGATACTAAAATAACCATAAAATATCACTTTAAAAGTCAAAATAACATAAGCAAGAAAATTGTATCCGTCGATACACGGAATAATGTTAGTTTATATGAGTGTAGAAAGGACTAAAGAGCGATGTTTGGTTTTTAAACCCGGAATCTAATTATTTGAACAAGTTGATCGTGCGTAATCGTAAAAGACAGAAGAAAGGGCCCGTAACTGAGTCACTCCTTGGATGGTTTGCTTTTAATTCATTAAGCTTTCACTTTCGTGTTCAATATGGGAGACCCACCGGCGGCACCAGTCAAGTCCTCTAGTCAAGTGGTCTGTGTTCAATATGGGAGACCTACTTCTGCTGGCTGCCTATTTAGACCCATTGAATTTGGTCACCACTTACATGTTTACTCTGTATGCATTCATAATCGGAGTTTATTTTTCTAGAGGTGTTTCAATGTTTTCAAAAGTTAATTTGACTATCGAAACGATGATATTATAATCTTGTTTATTGATAGATTAATTTAGATAGAGTATTGTAATTATCTATTATGAGGATAATTTTATAATTCAGTTTGTTCTATTTATAATACTATTAGAATTCGAACATTTAACCTTATTGTAAAGTACAAGAAGTACTTAAACACTTGTCCGCGAAGATTCTACAGCAACGTTAACCAATTCATTCTAGTGCTAATTAAAATGTCTAACTAAAAAATCAATTAGTAATACATAAATTATATTAAATTTATCTTATGGGATTTAAAAAAAAATCATTCAAATAAAACAAAAATATAATGTGGACGTAAACGGCAACGCCTTTTAAAAAGGTAGAATTTAGAAAGCTCCATTAGTCCACGTGGCAGTCGTGTGGGTTTCAACATCAAACCAATATTCTATCTTTTCCCCACATGTTGCAAAATTACTGGACTATGCATCAAGATCACATAAATGTTTTCTATCTATAAATAAACTATATAAATTGTATTCTATCTATAAATTGAAGGATAATATTCAAACCAATATTCTATCTTTTCCCCACAGATTTAATCTCTTTCTTATAATTTAATATTTTTAATACAATAAATAAACTATCTAAATTGTATTCTATCTATAAATTGAAGGATAATATGCACATAAATGCGCTTAAATCCACATCCTCATTAATGTTACTCTATGTATTTCTCTATTTGTAGAGTACATTGAACGTACAAAGATGGTTATGACAAAATTTATGTTATTTATATTAACAGCTACTCGAGGAGAAATGTTTTTTTATGCAATTTTAACGATTTAATAACCATTATTGTAGCTCTAGAATGTTTCAATTTATACTCATGTTTATTATCTGAATATACCGAGAAAGATATACGGTTCAAGAGGCTACTACGAATATTTACTCATGAGTGGACCATGCTCTTTCATTCTTGTTCATGATTTCTCATGGTTATATGATTCATCTGGAGGAGAGATAGTGATATACATCATACTAAACGAACTAAGATTCAGTCAACAATTTAATTACTTCTAGTTCTATACTTTTTTAGATGTATCTTTTAATAATATTTTTTATTTTCCTTTTTTCCAGTTAGTTTCGTCAATTAATTTGATTGGCTTGTTTTTTCAAAAATATGGTTTATGACATATGTACATTGATATATTTTGTTTAGTTTGACGAATATATTCCGTCTTATCTTCTTTTTAAATGTGTAAAAATTAGTTTTAAGTATAAGAAAATGTGAAGGTGTACATAATAGCTTATCACATGTTTAAAAAGTCATATCCAATTATTTGAGGAAATCTATTAAAAATTTAATATTGGAGCTAAAAATACACAATTTGAAAAAGTAGAAAACTAAAAATGATTCTATTGTAATAGAGACTAAATTCACCAAAAGCTCATAGTACAGGGACCTTATATAAAAATTATCAATACTTTATTTCCCATCAACCGGACGTTGCCAGTAACCCAATTAAATCTGAGATTCAATGATTTCATCATCATAGCCGCTTCTCTTTATTTTCCTTCGCTTTCCTTCCCAATATAAATAGGTTGCGAGGGTTGGAAGCTTGAGGCAGCTTGCTTCCTATCTAATTGCTGTTTTACCTTTTTTGTTTGCCCCTGGGTTCCCTGTTTATTTACGGCTATATCATTCAGCTGATGATAGCTTTCTTTGATCGGAAACCCGAGAGCCGTCGCTCTGATCCCGCCCTCGGTTTCCCTCGGTTCAGGTTTTACCGTCACCGGCGATTGAGGTAATCGATCTCTTACTCGCCAACCAAACCATACAACAGCAAAGAAAAGTTTCTTGTTTTTTGTTTTGAGTTATTGCAGAATATACTAGTCTATAAATCCAATTCGATGCCGAATTCAAAAAGTAACCGAAAGGAACAGGGGAGGAGTCGGAGGGGAAGCCTATCTGAAAAGGCGTCGTCTTTTCACGGGAGAATCCCGACAATGGCACCAGCGGAGCTGAGGCGGCCGAAGACGCTGCCCGATCTACTTCAAGAGAAGGCTATTTCCACCTCCTCCGATGTGAGGCCGAAGTTGACGAAACTGCTACTGAACGTGACTATTCAAGGCAGCCTCGGAGCCGTTCAAGTGGTGATGTCACCGGAAAACACTGTTGGAGACCTGATAACCTCCTCCGTCAGGCAATACTCCAAGGAAGGCCGTCGGCCAATCATGCCGCCAACGGACGTGGCGCTTTTCGATCTTCATTATTCTCAATTCAGCTTAGAAAGTAAGAAACCATCCCCGAAGAATCCTTAGCCTTTAGATCCGTTGACTATGTTTTTGGACTACGACTGATTGCCAATATTTTTGTGTGGATGGAGAAGGTTTGGAAAGAGAAGAGAAGCTGATGGCGTTGGGATCGAGAAATTTCTTCTTGTGCACAAAAAAGGCGGCGCCAGAGGCGTTTTAATAAAACGACGCCGTTCTCCGATGAAGTTGGAAATGTTGCAAAGAGCTCCGTACCTTAGCTCAAATTCATGGATTTCTTGTTTTAGAAGCGTTTTTTTACGGGTATGGTATTTTGTCAAAAATAATAATTTAAGATAGTTTAGATTGCAAATTTGGGAAATTTTGCATGTAGGGTTCATTCTAAAATTGTTATGGAATGAAAGAGAGTGTGTAATTAATCATAATCTCTCTTTCGTTTTTGTTATTTATGAAAATGTACAAAATTTCTTATGCATTTATCAAAGTTGGAAAATATCTCTTAATTTGTAGAATATAGTCACAGTGCCTAAATTGAAGAAAACACACAATATTTTTTGGGATAAATTCAACTTTGAAGAAGACAATAATAAATAAATTCAATATCCATTAAAATATGGAGGATTTTATTTTTTATTTTCAAACAGAATAAAAATTTAGTCACTTAGGATAAAATGAAAGTAGTTTATTGTAGGGATGGTGGGGATGGGTATGAGTTTGGTGGGTAGTGGGCGGGTGTGAATGTAAAAAGTCATACAAGTCGTAGGTAGTGGGTAGGTGATAGGTTTGAGACCTTACCCGCACGCCCGTTAACTACTCACCATATGAATTTTGGACCATTTATGTTTGTAGACTTTGATTATGTCTTGTATTATGGTGTTTTGTGTACTAAGATATTGGTTTGTTTTAAAATATACGTTAATCCTTAAGTTGGTAGACTTTGAACTCAATTAATTTTATTTGAAAAAATGATGATTTATGATCAAGCTTGAATTTATAGTTTATGATTGAGCTTGAATTAATCAGGTTGTAAATTTATAAGATGTGTGGTTAAGTAGAATTTATACAAGTGTAAATATGCTTTAGTTAAGTTAGCTATAGTTAATTAGTTAGCTATAGTTAAATAGAATTTATACTGGTGAAAAAATGTGTTTTAGTTAAGTTAGCGATTGTTAGTTAGTTAGTTAGTTAGTTGTAGTTAAATCTATACCGATGTAAATGTATTATATATATACACTTGATCAATCAATAAAGTATGCGAAGTTTTACTCTTCTTTACAAAAGTATATGGTTTATTTTTACATAATTTGATATTAGTGGTTGCTTGTAGGCAGGTACGGATGGATACAAGCGGGTACGGTTTGGGTGGTGAATATCCAGTTAGGTAGTGGGTGTGGGGATGGATTTGAGAATGTACACGTGTGGGCGGGTGTGTATTTGAAAGTTATACCTTCCGTGGGTGGTGGGTAGGTGGTGGATATAAAAATTTTAGATGGGTATGGGTATGGGGAAAGGGTATCTGTACCCGCCTCGCCCATTTGTCATCCCTAGTTTATTGACTATAAGTTGATATAGTAGGATGTGTAGCGACTAATTTTTTCTAAGGCGTCGAAGGCCGCTACGAAAATAATAAGTTATTATTAAAGGGGTGTCCCGTTTTTATTGAAAAAATTATTTAAAAGGGGAATTTGTAAAAAAAATCGTTATTTTTGAAAAACGTGGAGTCGCCACCGGTCACTCGGATAAGGTAGACCGGACACCGATAACAAAAACTTGAGATTCCTTTAAAAAATTAGGTTTGAGAGTTGATTACGGATGGGGAAGGATTAGCACCCCACACCGCCCAAAAATTGGTACTAAATTATTACCGATTTATTAATATCAATTTTTACGGGTTAAAGTGACGATCAAATTAAAATTTGGTTATATCTGCGAGGAAATTTTAAGGGCTTCGGTGTTCGAGGGATAAACGAAAACTACCATCTACATCTTAGACTGGTAGCCAAGTTTACCGTCGAAAAAGGGAGCACTGCATTAGCAATTAAATACATCGAATATGCGATTTGATAAGACAAGGTAAACAGCAAAATAAATACATGAAATTAAATATTATTATGAACAAAAAAAGATGTAATTAAAGTAAAATACAACAAAATTAAAATAATACATATAGATAACATATAACATGGAAAAGAAATAATATATTGTATATTTGTATAAAATGTTTACCATAATATAAATATTTATAGAAAAAACACTATAATATATATATATATTAGATGTAACAAAAAAATTAATATATACCTTATAATATAATATACATGTATAAAATGTACATTAAATAAAAATATTACTAAAATAATTTTGCAAAATAATACATATAAGACCAAATATAAGTATAATATAATATATACAAAAGTACTAAATTTATATATATACATATATATATATATTCCTACATAAACATATATACATATAAATTAATACAAAACAATATCACATATATACGTATATCCATAAATACATGGCAATAAATAAATTAAATATAACAAGATGAAGCATATATATATATATATCGAACAAAATAATATATACAAACATGGATAATACATCGAATATAAAACAGACATTTAAACATAATATATAAAATAAAGGATTGGAATTAAATGAAATAAAAAGTCAAGGACCAGAAATGATATTTACCAAAAAACAGAGTTAAAATTAAAAGGAAAGGGGTTTATTTAAAAAACAGTAAAAAAGAAGGGGGGCTGAGATGTGATTTAGCCTTTGAAGCAATCAAAACAAAATTTGTGGTGAGATTAAAAACCTGCCTGAAGTTAGGGGGCCTATTGTGTAATTACACCATGCGACAGAGAAATTTTAAAAATATTAAAAGGGCAGAGGGACCTCTTGGGTGATTTGACCATTTCAAAACTGATTTAATTAGATTTAGGGATGAAATTTCAAACTTTTGTAAATACCAGAGGACTAATCCTATAATTGGACCATGCGACAAGATCAATGTGAAAATTTTGAAAGGGCGGAAGGACTAAAGCCAAATTAACCCATTTTAAAAAATAAAAACACCTATATAAGGACCTTATCAGACCCATTTTCGGCTTTTAGCCATTTCAAAATTTTGTTATAAAAAATAATTCCCCATCTCCCTTATTATTCTTTCAAATCAAACCCGAAAAACTTTCCGGCCGCCATCATTTACAGAAACCACGGCGGTCCGACTACTTCGGCCGTCGTCTAACATCAACGATTTCTTTTCGTCGGTTCTAAAAAACCTAAAATAGAAACCCTTTCAGGATTTAAAATGAAAGCCCCTTTTTGTATCTTAATAAAACCAATCCAAATCCCTTTAGGTTTCGAAAGCAAAAATAACCCCTATTTTACCACTTTAGTCTCCTTATTTTCAACCGATTCACCCTTAGAGGGTTTGTTACCGGCAACAAAGGATAAGAATCCGATGAGGGTAAACTCTTTCCTTTTTTTATTTTTTAGTTTCGAAATGCATGCAAAAAAGGGTATGAATATACCTCTAGAAATTGATCTCTGGAAATTTCTTTGCTTATTTTTTTGAATATGAAATCTGAGTACAAGTGGTTGATTACATCAGATATATATGCTGTTTTTTTTATTTTTTATTTGGGTTACAAGATTAAGCAAACATTAAATGGAAATACTATTGATTTGATTTGCCTCTGATACCCTTTTTTTTTATGTGTTTGTGGCCATATTTGGTGGTTGGAGCCGGTGAGGGGTGGTCGTATGGCGGCATCGGGAACTCTGGTGATACAGCCACGTGGTGAAGAAGGTGGAGCAATCAGCCAAAATTATTCTCGACCGTTGGATCAGATCTGATCCAACAACTGAGATTGCATGAAGATCGACGGTCTAGATGCGACCTTGGAAATGATGTAGCGGTCTAAGATCGTGCCACTTAGCGGGTGGCAGCTTCTGATCTGGGCCGTTGGATAATATTTAATCCAACGGCTAGGATGGTGGCGGTTGCAAAAGATGAAGGGATGTTAGATAAGATTCTAGGGTTTTTTTGTTAATTGGATAGGTTTGCATTTTGGCCGGTTGGGCCTTGTGTAATTATTTTAATATTAGGTTTAACATTTGTATATGGACTGGACAATTATATTATAATTTGGGTTTTAATAATTATATATGATCTATATTTTTAATTTAAACCCAATAATAATATTGATACATGCGTATAAATATATACATAATAACATTAATTATACATATACATATGGACATGCAATATATACTCACATAGACATATAATATATATATATATATATGTAATACATATATGAATGTACACATATAACAATAATAGCACAATAATACACACATATACATATGTATTATACTATATACATATGACATACAAGCATATAATATGTATACATACAAACATATATATTAACAACACATTCATGCATACCTTAATATTAATAAATACATGCATGCAAGCAACATATAATATTGATAAATATATACCACATTAATACCTACATATGGACCCACACACATTCAAACATAAGTATTAACATGTGCATACTAGCACATATATAAACCATTATAATTAATTAAAATATCTATAATATTTACAACCCAGACAAAAATGAGTGATTACAGTTGCCCATCTTTGCTTGTTCTTGTGAAACAAGAATTCACAAGAACAAAGCAAAGACCAAAAGCACTCATTTTTGTCCTACTTTCTTGTCATTGGCTTTGGAATCACGGGGTTTTCTAGAACTTTTTCCTCTTCCTCGTCCATATTTTCAAGCTTTGATCTTTTCAATGCCCCGATTTGTACTCATCTCGACATTAAAAAGGAAAGCTTGGCATCATGCCCGAAGGTCTTACTAATGGCCCGAAGGTCTTATCACCATGCCCAAAGGATTTACCGGTGGCCCGAATGACTTATCATCATGCTCAAAGGACTTACTGATGGCCTGAAGGACTTAAAATCTAAATTCACGTCAAAATGGCTACCAATCTTCCTTAAAATCTGGATTCACGCCGAAAATGGCTACCAATATCCCTTAAAATGATGCCCCAATTTCTGCCAGTCTTGACATCACGATAAGGTTAGCATCATGCCCGAAGGACTTACTGATGGCCCGAAGGTCTTATAACCATGTCCGAATGACTTATCGGTGGCCCGAATGACTTATCATCATGCCCAAAGGGCTTACTGATGGCTCGAAGGACTTAAAATCTGGATTCACGCTAAAATGGCTACCAATCTTCCTTAAAATATGGATTCCCGCCGAAAATGGCTACCAATATAAATCTTCAAATAAAATCTACTTCTTCATCATCAAATTCTTAAGCAATCTTCAAATATCTGTTTAAACACAAACAAAATGCTTTTAAATTAGCATGCTCCTATCTACATGCATGCAATGTAAAAAAAAAAATCTTTTATTCTTTTTTTCTTCTCTTTTTTCTTTTCTTTTTTCCTTCTCTTCTCTTCTTTTCTTTTCTTCTCTTCTCTTCTTTTCTCATTCTTTTTCTTTTCTTTTTTTTCTTTCTTTTTTTCTCCTTTTCTTCTTCTTTTTCCTTTTCTCTTTTTCTTTTCTTTTTATCTTTTTTTATCTTTTTTTCGGTTTTATTCTATTTTGAAATCACATTCCCTGAAAGGTCATTCTTCAGATTTCTTCATTTTATCTTTCTGTAGTATGCTCATTAATCTTTATTTTATCAATATTTCCTTCATCAATCAAATACCCACGCTCTTATCTCTCGTGCCCGAGTAACTTCCTTCTTCTTTGGGGTCTTTACCCACTTTACAAGTCTTTCTCTAGTTCCCACTCTATCATAAGGTAGGGACCTTTACCATTTTTCTCGCCTCTACATTACCTTATCCAGTCTCTGGGCTAAACAACTTCCAAGTCCTTGACCCAACATTCAGAGTCTTGATCTGTCTTAACACTAGGGCAAGAAAAATGCCCCCACTCCCTGAACTCTTCCTTAGGCAATTCTTTAGGGAAACCAAGTCGGGGTCCTTATACCTCATTTGTCTTGCATTCTCATCATTTCACAGTATTACCCTATTCTATTATGGGCTCAACTATCTTTCTTATCTTTGACCCAACATTCAGAGTCTTCATTTATTTTCTAATTAAGGTGGGCAAAATACCTATTCTCCCTGAACTTATCTCTTCTTGCAACATCTTAGCGGGAACTATCTCTCAGCCCCTATACTTTAAAATTTTTAACGAAAAAGGCAGTCGTTTCCAAAAAAACTTGGATAAAATGTCAAGCATCTTGGAAAATTAATGCTTGAGAAACATTATATATATTTTAAAAATCAAAGTTCAGAAAAGAATGTCAAACATTTTCAAAAATTGATGTTTGGAAAGAAATATAATTCGAAAAAATATCAAACATTTTGAAAAATTAATGTTTGGATGATTTGAGATTCTAAATGCCAAACATTTTTGACAATTGATGTTTGGAAGCAAATGAAATTTTTTTAAAGAATTGAAATTTGAAAAAAATGGCCAATGCTTGGAGGAAGTACTCAAAGAATTAAAATTTGGAGAAAACATGCTCAAACATTTTTGAAAACTAATTCTTGGATCAAGAAGAATTGATTTTTTTTTGGTTTAGACATTTTTGAAGACTAATGTTTAGTCCTACTAGCAGAATTGTGTGTTTAGAAAACCTGGTCTATGTTGGTGATGTATGGTCTCCCCTAGTCTATTTAGGCTTTCGAGAGGAACACTTCCCATATTTATTTTCTAGCCCATTTAAGGTGGCTCTCTTGATCTCACCACTCATTATGCCCTCGTCTTTCCCTCATTTAGGTGTCGATCAAGCACTTCGAAGTTTGATGTTCCCTGAAGAAAGGTTAACCTTTTATTGGCGGGACGTAATCTAAAGACTATCTCATTTAGATATCTATAAATGATCAAAATAGTATTTGAAGGCTTGTACTGTAGACCATGTGTCGTGCTTTTGCACGCGTTTGATCAGCATATGCTCGTATGAAGAATTTTCTTCTCTTTCGTTCGTCGAACCGCTCTAGACTACCCGTTTTTGGGTTTTCACCCTAGAGATCATTTACTTTCTCTATTTTCAAACCGATTTGGAATTTGGTCGGCCAAGTAATCAATCTTCTATAAATCTTCAAAACTGATGAAAGATTTTTTATGAATTCTTTGGGATTTTTCTTCTAGTCAAAACCTTCATCCTATACTTAACTTGCTCAGATAGGATACTCTTTTCTCTTTATTTTCGGGGTCGTTCTAGACTGCCCATTTTTTGGGTTTTCACCCTAGAGGTCATTTTCATCTTCTGTATCTTCGAATCGATGTATTCTGGTCGAACATGCTCAGGCAGATTACTCTTTTCTTGTTATTTTCTGGATCACTCTAGACCACCCATTTTTGGGGTTTTCGCCCTAGAGGTCATTTCCTTCTTCTATACCTTCTGACTGACTTGTTTTTTGGTCGGCATTAATGCTTGCTTTCTTGTTCAAAGGTGACTGGCCTTCTAAAGTTCTTCAAAAATTGAAATTTCCTGCAGTCTCCTACTTATTTCTTCTATCTAAGCTCCGTACTTGTAATGTATTTTCATTTCTTTTCTTTTCTTTTCTTTCTCTCTTTCTTTTATTTTTTATTTTATTTTCTTTTTTTCTCTTTTCTCTTTTTTTAGAATGACTATTTTGGATCTTCAGTCTCCAATCTTTTCTTCTTTTATTGTATCTGTATCAAACCTTGATGTTTATCTCTGCTTGGAAATAATCGGTTCTCCATGATTCTTCTAAATTGACGATTATTAGCTAGAGGAATCTTTACGCGTCTCCTTCTTTTCTTCATTGCATTATTCATCTTAAAGCGCTCACTCTTTATTGCTTTAGTTCTCTGCCTGGCATTTCTTTTTTCCTTGGTTTACTCGTTGAACCTAATATTGCCTTTGATCACTTTTCTCTAGCAATTCTATGGCATTCGTATACAATATTTGGTCTTATTTCTTCTTGCTTGGAAAGTGGAAAAGTACCATTCGTCATCCCATTCATATACATCAAGAGAATGTCTTTAGGGGGTAGGAGTTTAGGGTCAACACTCGATTCAAAGATCTTAAACGACAAGTGTCTGAGAGGGGATTTTCCTAGAATGGGAACTGCCCATTATCTAAACACTCATTTTGTTCCTCTATCGGCCTAAATGGACTAAAAGATACTCATATTCGTAATACCCTCATAGTGTTATGTTTTAATCGAAAATATTCACATTTGAGGTTTAATGACCAAAAATGGTATGTACCTGTGTATAAAAATGTGTATGTATGGGACAACAAAAACTATCTCGTAACATTGAATGAAAAATACAAATAATCAAAGAATGCCAAAGCAGAAATGTTTTTTAAATAATACAATTTTTATTTTTACAAAAATAAACAGACACATGTCTTTATAAAATATTCCTACTGCTTTTGGGCCTAAGTCGTGAGCTTTTTCTAATACAGTTCAAAAGGAAAAGAACAAAATACGGTGAATCCAGCTGCCATTTTTGCAAAAATGCGAGACATCCAAGCAAAATGACCATTTCATTCCAGCCTACTTGGATTGATGCAGACTTGCCCCAATTCTTATGCCCTCCATTACTGGATTAAACCTTCTTTCAAGTCTTTTTCATTGACTAGCTTCTTGATTTCTTCCAGCAACGGTCGGCACTTCCTAGTAGGATGCCCCGGTGCACTCATATGGAAATCACATGTGTTGTTCGGATCAAAACTATGGGCAAATGAATTAGGCGTAACCTTCATCATTCTAGGAATAATGTGACGACTCTCAACCAAACGAGGAAATATATCCGAAATAGATTCCCCAAACACCTCCAAGTCTGCGCTCGTTCGAGGAATTTTTCTTGTCAGCTCAGAAGGGTTAGCGGGCATTCTCTTTTTGCGATTGTGAGTGCTTTGGAAACGACACTCATTTATCCCTTTGACACATTCTATTTCTTCATTGGTTTGGTCCTTAAACTTAGACCCCAATTTTCCTTCTTGGATGACGTGTTATATTCTCTCTCTCACTGCCACGAATTCCTCAAATTTTCTTCTTGATTTCTCCAACATCATATCGAAGAAAGGAATGGGGAGAGTTGCATGAAATAAGGGAGTCATTTCCTCTTCGGTAATGAGAGGCTGAACTTGGGCCGCCAAACTTCGTCACCTTAGAGCATAATTCTTGAAGCCCTCATCTGATCTCATCTTCGTGCTCTGAAAGAATTGTCGACTCGGAGCCAAGTCTAAAGCATACTTGTACTGGCTCAAAAAAGTGTTGGCCAAGTCACCCCATGAATGAATATGACTTTTGTTCAATCGGTTGTACCAAATTACAGCGGGTCCTACCAAACTGTCGTAGAAGTAGTGGATCAACAACTTTTCATTCTTAATGCAGCCCTCAATTTTTCTACAAAACATGGTCAAGTGAACCCTCGGACAACTGGTGCCATCATACTGCATAAATCTTAGAGCCTTGAAATCTAGAGGAATGACCAAATCAGGGACTAGGCAAAGCTCCCCCGTATTAAAAGCATATATTTTTTCTTTCTTCTTGAACTCCTTGACTCTATCCTCTAATTGGTCAAGTCTTAATTTTTTAACTTGTTCTATTTTTCAACTGATTCTGCCATCGACTCCCCAAAGATTTTAGATTCCAAGAGATGAATAAAATGATAAAAGATGCAATAAATGCAATGTAATACGATGTTGAAATGTAAATATGAATGCAATAAGGTATTGATTCCAAAAGTGATCACCATAGAACATCTTTCATGAAGACCAAAAAGGTTTCATTACATCGGATAATGGATATTTATAAATACTGATGAGCCTTAACCCTTAACTTTTTAACTTCGCCCAACAAGTGAGTCAATTTTCCTTCGCGATCCAATGCCAAATCTAAATTTTGACTTAATGGTATTGCTGCATCGGCCAAATCTGCTACTTGTTGGGCCACCTTACGCGCTTGGGTCATAGCAATCTTCATGTCTTTGTCTCTTTCCTGTATTTCTCGCTTGGCCTTTTACAACTTGAAAGTTACCTTCTCGACACTTTCATAACCAGCCTGCTTGTAAGCTTCGGCACGAATCTTACTTGTACTCAAAGAGATTCTAAGCTTACCTATTTTTTCCCTGAGAGTTGCATTCTCTGCTTGAAATGTACGGGATTCATTCTCACTCTGCTGTAGACTTGATTTTAGAATCTCATTCATATCTAAACTGTTTTCCAACTCATTTTGAGGATGTCGCATTGGCTCTAGACTTCTTTCAACTTTTGTGACAACAGTCAATCTCTATTTTCACTAGCTCTGCCTCTTTGCTTCCAATGTCCCAGGTCATTTTTCAACTGAACAATGCCATTTTTCCATTATTCAAAAGTGTTATCTAAGCCAACATTCTGAAATATACCGTGAAGCTCATGATGCTCATCTTGTAAACTCTTCAATTTCTTACTCAGATCATCCTTATCTTGTCTGCGCTGGTCATACTCGAACAAAATCTCCTCTTCTGGGATGCCCCTATCTTCGGTTTCTAAATTTGACTCGTCCTTATTCAACCCTTGCCCCGAGTCTTGGCTCTTCTTCAATTTTGCCCCATGGGAAATGGCTGGCTCATTGTGAAATCGGGGTTGTCCATCTTTAAAACTCAACACACCCATATTGACAATATCTTTAACTCGGTTTTAAAGTCCAACAATTCTCCGTAGCGTGACCCGAATTCCTTAAGTAGTAATCGCACTTGGCTCAGTTGTGGTAACCCTCCGAGTAGGATGGTTCTTTCAGAACAGATTGAACTGGGGTGATAAGATTCTTCTCAATAAGCACAGGGAGTAGCTCGGTATACCTCACAGGCCTCGGAATGTGCTTCTTCATATTACCAGTAACTTATGGAGCTATCTCTGTCTTATAGGAGCTTGGTTCATGTGTACCTCTCACTGGTTTGTTGATGTGAATCATAAAAGGGTTCGACTTGTCATATTTACCGATGTTATCTGGCTTGGGAGTGGGATTCTGACCATCAAACTCTGTATTTTGACTCTTAATTGGCTCTTTTTTAGGCTTTACGGACTCTCGGCGTTTAGCCATGGCCCTCATCAGATTCATCATCTCGGCCATCTGTTTTTTCAGTCTTGTACTTCATCTCGCTCGTTATTAGCAATGGTATTGTCTATCATGTTTGCCCATGAGCCTTCAGATGATTCCTCTTTAATCTCCTCAGATCTAGCTTTATAACCTAACTCTAGATTCGTATCCTTTGATATCTGATCAGACAACCCTTTGTCCATTGTGAACAATTTTTAATTTTTAGGCGACCACTTGTGAATCAATACCCTATGATTGTATGAAGATGCGAAAATGCAAAAAGAAAACAAGACACAAAAAGAAACAAGTTAGTGTCGAATAAAAATATGTAGACGAAGAAATAGTATAGAAAATTTAAATAAACATCGAAAAAAAACCCTATTTAAAATCTAAAGCACCTAAGGTATCCACATGGCTCTAATGGGGTGGGCTTTCTATATTCTCTATATGCAATTTTGGTGCTAGAAGGTACCTGAATTGTCCTTGCTGTCCCCTACTAAGGGTAGCAAGGCCCCTGGTCATCACCCATTATAGGCTCCTCTCAACCGTGTTCAATTCAGGGGGACCCATTCCTCTATGCCCCTACGGGGAAATGATATTCCCATGAAAGCATAGAGTAGTTGAGCCCCAAAGGTACTTGCTAGGCCCATACGGAGGAATAATATCCCCTCGAAAGCAATAATATTTTCCCCTCACTTAGACAAATGAGTTTATATGTCCAATTTTAAATACGTTAAAATAAACTCGTATCTATAAACAAATATTAGTTTAATCATCACTTTAACCCGTAATTTTAGATATTAGTAAAGTGGTAAAATTTTTAGCTAAACTCCTTTTTGTTTTTTAAAAACCAAAACCGTTCCCAGCGGAGTCACCATGCTGTAGCGAATAATTTTTTCTAAGGCATCGAAGGCCTCTATGAAAATAACAAGTTATTATTAAAAGGGTGTCCCATTTTTATTGAAAATTTTATTTAAAAGGGGAATCTGTAAAAAATCATTATTTTTGAAAAACGTGGAGTCGTCACCGGTCACTCGGGTAAGGTAGACCGGACACCGATAATAAAAACTAGAGATTCCTTTAAAAAATTGGGTTTGAGAGTTGATTACAAACGGGGAATGATTAGCACCCCCACACCGTCCAAAAGTTGGTACTAAATTATTACTGATTTATTAATATCAAATTTTACGGGTTAAAGTGACGATCAAATTAAAATTTGGTTATATCTGCGAGGAAATTTTAAGGGCTCCGGTGTTCAAGGGATAAACGAAAACTACCATCTACATCTTAGACTGGTAGCCAAGTTCACCGTAGAAAAAGGGAGCACCGCATTAGCAATTAAATATATCGAATATGCAATTTGATAAGACAAGGTAAACAGCAAAATAAATACATGAAATTAAATATTATTATGAACAAAAAAAGATGTAATTAAAATAAAATACAACAAAATTAAAATAATACATATAGATAACATATAACATGGAAAAGAAATAATATATTGTATATTTGTATAAAATGTTTACCATAATATAAATATTTATAGAAAAAAACACTATAATATATATATATATATATATTAGATGTAACAAAAAAATTAATATATACCTTATAATATAATATACAGGTATAAAATGTACATTAAATAAAAAATATTACTAAAATAATTTTGCAAAATAATACATATAAGACCAAATATAAGTATAATATAATATATACAAAAGTACTAAATTTATATATATACATATATATTCCTACATAAACATATATACATATAAATTAATACAAAACAATATCACATATATACTTATATCCATATATACATAAATACATGACAATAAATTAATTAAGTAAAACAAGCTGAAGCATATATATATCGAACAAAATAATATCTACAAACATGGATAATACATCGAATATAAAACAGAAATTTAAACATAATATATAAAATAAAGGATTGGAATTAAATGAAATAAAAAGTCAAGAACCAGAAATGAAATTTACCAAAAAATAGAGTTAAAATTAAAAGGAAAGGGGTTTATTTGAAAAAAAGTAAAAAAAAAAAGGGGACTGAGATGTGATTTACCATTTGAAGCAATCAAAACAAAATTTGTGGTGAGATTAAAAACCTGGCTGAAGTTAGGGGGACCTATTGTGTAATTACACCATGCGACAGAGAAATTTTAAAAATATTAAAATGGCGGAGGGACCTCTTGGGTGATTTGACCATTTCAAAACTGATTTAATTAGATTTAGGGATGAAATTGCAAACTTTTGGAAATACCGAAGAACTAATCCTATAATTAGACCATACGACAAGCTCTAAGTGAAAATTTTGAAAGGGCGGACGGACTAAAGCCAAATTAACCCATTTTTAAAAATAAAAACGCCTATATAAGGACCTTATCATACCTATTTTCGAATTTTAGCCATTTCAAAATTTTGTTCTAAAAAATAATTCCCCCTCTCCCTTATTATTCTTTCAAATCAAACCCTCAAACCGAAAAACTTTTCGGCCGCCATCATTTACAGAAACCACGGCGGTCCGGCTACTCCAGCCGCCGTCTAACATCAACGGTTTCATTTCGTCGGTTCTAAAAAACCCAAAACTGAAACCTTTTCCGAATTTAAAACGAAAGCCTTTTTTTGTATCTTAATAAAACCAAACCAAATCCCTTTAGGTTTCGAAACAAAAAATAACCCCTATTTTACCACTTCGGTCTCCTTATTTTCAACCGATTCACCCTCAGAGGGTTTGTTACCGGTGACAAAGGAGAAGAATTCGACGAGGGTAAACCATTTTCCTTTTTTTTATTTTTATAGTTTCGAAATGCATGCAAATAAGGTATGAATATACCTCTAGAAATTGATCTCTGGAAATTTCTTTGTTTATTTTTTTGAATCCGAAATCTGAGTAGAGATGGTTGATTATATCGGATATATATGCTGCATTTTTTATTTTTGTTTTGGGTTACAAGATTAAGCAAACATTAAATGGAAATACTGTTGATTTGATTTACCTCTGATTTCCTCTTTTTTATGTGTTTGTGGCCATATTTGGTGGTTGGAGCCGGTAAGGGGTGGTCGTACGGTGGTAGCGAAAACTCTGGTGATGCAGCTACGTGGCAAAGAAGGTGGAGCAATCGTCCAGAATCATTCTCGGCCGTTGGATCATATCTGATCCAACGGCTGAGATTGCTAGAAGATCGACGGT
The DNA here is from genome assembly GCA_019671005.1 of Hibiscus mutabilis. Taxonomy (NCBI): domain Eukaryota; kingdom Viridiplantae; phylum Streptophyta; class Magnoliopsida; order Malvales; family Malvaceae; genus Hibiscus; species Hibiscus mutabilis. The sequence continues at coordinate 12,696,589 of CM033733.1, forward strand.
ACAGATGCGACCTTGAAAATGATGTAGCGGTCTGGGATAGTGCCACATGGCGGGTGGCAGCTGAACGGTCTCGCGCGTGCAAGTGAAGTGCCCCCTCGGGTATATCACACGCGCGCCAGCTTGATAGGCTCCTTCTGATCTGGGCCGTTAGATAATATTTAATCCAACGGCTAGGATGGTGGCGGCTGCAAAAGATGAAGGGATGTTAGATAAGATTCTAGGGTTTTTTGGTTAATTGGATATGTTTGCGTTTTGGCCGGTTGGGCCTTGTGTAATTATTTTAATATTGGGTTTAACATTTGTATATGGACCGGACAATTATATTATAATTTGGATTTTAATAATTATATATGATCTGTTTTTTTAATTTAAACTCAATAATAGTAAGATACATGCGTATAAATGTATACATAATAACATTAATTATACATATACATATGGACATGTAATATATACTCACATAGACATATAATATATATATATATGCAATACATATATGAACGTACACATATACCAATAATAGCACAATAATAGACACATATACATACGTATTATACTATATACATATGACATACAAGCATATAGTATGTATACATACAAACATATATATTAACAACACATTCATGCATACCTTAATATTAATAAATACATGCATACAAGCAACATATAATATTGATAAATATATACCACATTAATACATACATATGGACCCACACGCATTCAAACATAAGTATTAACACGTGCATACTACCATATATATAAACCATTATAATTAATTAAAATATCTATAATATTTACAACCCGAAAAAAATGAGTGATTACAGGATGAAACTAAGCTCTTTAAATATGACCGAATGTTCAGATTTGAACGTTGTGTATGTAGTAACTAAATTTAGAGGATCATTTATGTAATATATATTTGTAATATTAGATTCGAATTAATAGATAAATGAATAAGATAGTGACAATTAAAAAAAATTTCGATAGCTTACTATTCCACTCAAATCAGTGTTAACAATACTTATGGTAACATTTGACATTTGTTTCACATATTTAGAAATTATTAAATACATTCAAAGATTAATTTCTGTAAAATTATTCATGAGCTTTCGGCTATATTAAGTAAAAACTACAATTAATAATTTTAAATATATTTTTTTTTTCTAAAAATGAATTATTAAACTTTTGAAATGTGAGAAATATCTTGAACTGGAGGGGGAAAAAACACGATTGATAAAGGCTAAAGTGTAAAGCCCAAAGAATTGGTTGGCTGTCATACTCATATGGTATATCAACTTGCCCATTGATGTTCCTTTGAAGGTAAGGCTTGGGACGTTGTCGTATCGGCTGTTCCAAGTAAACTCCAAGACAAATTCCAACTTCCAACCTCCCAAGTTTCAACTACCTTGCCTACTGAGTTTCGAGAATATAAATCCTTTACCTCTTTTTACGAGGATTCTTAGAGTAAATGATAATTTTGTTTTGTATTTTTTAATAAGTTTGTTTTATTTTATATTATTTTTTAATAATTTAAATACCGTTCAAACTCGAATTTTTAAGATCAATATTACTATTTTTTTCACTGAACAACTAATTAGATTCTCTTCCATTTTAAGTTAAATATTCATTTTTGTAAATGGTGTTATTTGTCTCTTACGGGGTATTATCCAAAGCACATGTCAAGAATAAAAACAAACAAGCCAAGGAAATAAACCATGCTTATTTGAATTTAATATATAGATATTATAAAAATAACAATTTAGTATTATTTTAGAAACTAAACTTTAAGAGCAATATCTGATACCGAGCGAATCTATATTAATAAAAAAAACATCACACCCAGCCGAATCGACCAATTATGTTTCTTTTTAATCTAAAGATCCAAGATCCTCCACCACAGAAACCTCATCTTTGCCGACTGAAACTGTGGGAAAGTGAAACTTTGGTTGAGTTGCGTGTAATGTGTCTTAAAGTAAAGTTTCTTTTTATCACTTATAAGTTAGTCTAATAGAACACGGTATTGAACTCAACAAGTAGTCTCGATAGAAAAGCGGGTAATCCTAAGAGACATAGGTTTAAATGGTTTTGTCTGCAAGATGTACGTGATTTGCTAAAAGATTAAGAATATTTATAAACCGATACCATCTTATAATAACCTTAAAACTATTAAAAAATAGAACACAACATTAGATATTTTAATAATTTTTTGTAACATTCTATTGATTAATCTATCAATAGATCGTATATCGATAATTATTAAAGAATAAAGGTATGCCAATATATATATATATATATATATATATATATATATATATAAAAGATACATTGTACTTTTAGAGATAAAATCAGATTCAGATATTTGAGATAACATTATTAAAAGGAATAAATATCAATGGACAAAGATCCACTAATTGACATAGTGGCTAAGGATGCTCATCTTGCCCCAATTAGTATAGGTTTGAATCTCGACATGAGAAGTAATACCTCTCTATTTAATCAAAAAATATCAATGGGCAGAAATTTATTATGGATGTGATTCTTGCAATTCAACTTATTACATTCACACTAATTCAAACGGCAGATATTGTTTAAAATATCTAAACCTCAAGGAAATAAGAGAACAAAAATAAATATCTTAACCAACCGGTCAAATGTGCTTACTCAATATCATTTTCACTTTTTTTTAGTAGTATTAAGGTGAATATTTTTTTCACTTTCCTAATCTCTTGGTCTTTTCATGTATTTGTGTATTCCTTTAATATTTATGATACTTGCACTATAAATAGTAACATTGTAAAGCTCATGAATACAGATAATAAAAATGTTTATATTGTTTTATATTGTGTTGTTTTGTCTCTCTTATTTTTACTTTTAAATTCCATACTTTTCTCAATAAATCAATATTTTTTCTTATATATTGAGAAATGAAGCCCAATCTTTAGTATCCCTAAATAGTTTTAAAGGTGGGGGGTTTAAGTTGAATGGTTTGGAATTGATGAGTTGTAGTTAGATTTTAGGGTTTAGGGTAGAATTTAGGATTTATAGGTTAAAACCTAAATCCCTAACCTATTACCCTAAACCATAAACCATAAACCATAGCCTCCAAATCTTAAATTCTAACATTAAACCCTAAATTCTAACCACAACCCCTAACTTCTAAACCACTAAACCTTAACTCCTAACCTTTAAACTCTAACATTTAACCTTAAACCCTAAAACTAAAGCGCTTGTAGAAACTTTTGTTTCTCTCCGTATGTATTGAATATAAATACATAGTTTTAATAATGGTTTTCTTTTAGGTTTTCAATATATTAAAACATTGGCCTAGGTTCCTCAACCTAAAATATTTTGCAACAACTGGGTTAAAATATTTTTGGGCCTAACATATTAGGTCAGCCCAAAAATATCCTTCCAAAAAAACCCTTAAAATTTTAAAATAAAATGAAGATTATCGTCTCATGTATCAATAGCAAAAAATATTCCACAAAGAAAATAATATGAGTGTCATGTGTCATATAGGTTTTAGTGTTTTAAAATTAAACCTTAGGGTTCATGATTTAAAGGTTTTAGAGTTTGAGTTTAAGATATGTAACAATATTTTTAAAAATGTTTACTAAAAGGCATTTGGTTCGTAATGTTACATTAGCTCACATATTACTGAAATTGTTACATTATCTTGTTTGGTTTGTTTAGCAAGTATATATAATTACAAGGTTTAGTTGGGGAATATAAGATTACTGAAATGCATATTTTACCAAATTATCATTAGGATATATTTTCTTTTTAACAATTCAAACTTTTAATATTAAAGTAAAAATATTTGCTTGAAAATTAATAGGGAACACATTTTTTCTATTATTTCTAATTTATATGTTTTTATAAAATTCTTATGCAATTAATTTAATATATCTTTTGATGTTATTTTACATTATTATATATTTGGAAATATGCATACACAATGTATAAATTATGTGATTTTTAATCATATATTTAAAAATATATAAAAAAAATAAATTTATAAATGTTGGGCTCGAACAATCAACCGAATACGTCAAAACGGGGGTGAATTGGCTTTGTGAGTGAAATGGTGGAAGCAATGGGAATTTAAAAAATGCACGATGATTTATAGTCAAGGGCCGAGCCACCCTTTGAGTAGGGGGTCAAATGACACCCAAAATATTTTGAGAAAAAAATATATAAAAAATTTATATAAAAAATAAAATTATTATTATTTTAAATGTATATTGACACCTGTTTGAAAATAATTGACACCCCTTCAACAGGAAATAATTGTTTGTTCCAACCTACTTAAAATTTTTCTTTTTTTGACACCGCAAACAAAATTTTCTTGCTCTACCCCTGTTTATAGCAGTTCGACTTTTCAATCAAGTCTACCTCCAATACCTTAGCTATCCATATTAAGGATTTTCCACAAATCCACTAATTTGTCTTTCAATTTTCTATGCTCAAGGAGATAACCTTTACAAACTCTCAAAGCTTATACCCAAAAGCTTTGAATCACTTCTCACTAAGAGAATACAAATTAGCAAATAATGAAAAACCTCACAAGACAAAATATTTGCACAATTTAGCTCTCACCCAAAATCCTAACACTTAAGCAAATGTGACAATTTGGCTCACAAGTGTTTTTTACAAGGAATTCGACAATTTAAGCACTAAAACAATTTCTCTATACAGAGAATGTTGGTATTGAATTTCTTTTTGTTCTATGGCTGCTTGAAGCTTGCTTTTAAACCCTCTAAGGAGTTCTTAACCGTTACTAGCCGTTGGAGGTTGATTAGAACCATTGGAGATTTTATTTCTAGCATTAAATGCATTTCTGGGCATCTTGGTATCAGTACGCGACCTTCGATATCAGTATCTACCTTATATAGAAAGAGCTGTTGGACATATATAACACTAAGTACCGGTACGCGATACTTGCATATCGATATAGTACCACACGTACCGGTATGGCCAAGCCTGTACCGGTACGAATTTAATACCCAACAGCTCGTACTGGTACTCAAAGCTTGTTTTTTACACCTTGTCTATTTTGAAAGTATTTAAACATGTCAAAGACCCTTTAAAAACCTTTCAAACATATTTTTCAAGTTAATGGACTTTTGAAATATTTTACAAATTAGTTTAAGTCCAAAAATAATTTTCATTTAAGTTATATCAAAATCAACATCTCAACAATCTCTCCTTTTTGATATAACGAAACCACTTAGAAAATTTATTTTGAAATTTCTCCCCTTAGAAAAATAAGTTTCGAAAAAGACAATATTTTTAGAAAAATATTTAAGCTCTCCATTTTTCTTTTTTAAAATTGAAATTTTCAAACCTATCTCCCTCCTTTTTATTATATAAAAAATAATTCAAAATTAAGTTTGAAATCACTTGTTGGTACAAGATAACAAGGAGAAAAGACAAAAATAAGATTTAACATGAAAGAGTTAAAAAATGGCTCCCTTAATCAAGCAACAAAAAGATTGTTAGTCCAAACATTCAAGAGAAATGAAATTGAATTTCAAATAAATAAATACAAGAAATTCAATAAACTGTCATTTTAAGAGAAAAACAATAATCATACAAGGCATGGCAAAAACGAGACAAACTGTCATTTTTTATTGTGCGTATCGGTACAAAGACATTTGTTTCGGTACATGGTTGAATGTCGTATTACGGTATATGAGGTACTGGTGCCGATTGCACAAATTGATGAAAATATACAGCAAAATCAACTCAAAAAGTCTTACAACTTAGTCTTGAGATCCTAGATATACATTTTTGATATTTTTGCCACAAATTAACAACGTGCTTCTCAAAATACAACAATAAACTTTTATAATAATTATCATATTCATACTAGATTAAATATAGTAATAAAAATATATAAGTATTATATTTATATGTTTTACTACTCAGCTTACATTATTTTTAAATTTATAATATAGATTTTATTATGCAATAATTTAAGTTAGGTTGGAAGTATTTAAAATATCAAACAAAAAAAAACATTGTTGGTAAAGTATAAAATAATAATTTACATAAATAAAATAGATTTAAATGTCAAATTATCCCTCAGCAAAAAAAAAAAAAAAACAACAAAAAACCAATTAAGCCCTTATGAAAAATTTTCACCCAATTGAGTCTTCATAATTCAAATTACAATCAATCAGACACTCAAAATTTAAATTACGGTCAATTTAGCTCTTTCATAACATTGACCGTTACAATTGACCATTAAATCATTAAGATAGTGACACGTGGCACACTCTTAAAGTGCCATGTCATAAAAACCTTAAAAAATCATTTCAACATTTAAAAAATATTTAAAATTATAAAAATATATATTTAAAATTCAAAAAATCTGAAAAAATATTTAAAATTATAAAAATATTTAAAAATAATAAATATAAAAAATATTTAAAATTATAAAAATATTTAAAAATAATAAATATAAAAAATATTTAAAAAATAAGAAAATTTTAAAAAATATTTAAATTTGTAAAAACAATTAAAATTGTGTATAAAATTATAAAAAAATATTTTTTACTTAAAATAAAAAAATATAAAAAATTGTAATAATTATTTAAAAACATATAAATATTTATAATGAAATAATATTTAAAAATTGTATAATTCTTTTTTAAATGTATATTTTACTTATAAAACCTAAAAATTTCCAAAATGCCCAAAATTTTAAATCCGTAACCCAAAACTCTAACCGTGCATACCCAAATTAATTTAATCAACGTTGGAAGTTGTTGGTGGTGTGACAAACGACGGTGCTAGGGCAGACGATGGTGTTGGTGAGAAGAAATATCGAGAGAGAACTAGTTGGGTGATGAAAGAGGTGTCGAACGATGAGAATGAGTGCAAGGGTGACAGTGGGCTCTGGCGACGGTAGTAGGACGACTAAGATGAGAGGGGTTTTCCTGCGACGGGGAATGATCAGTGGTTAAATCAGCATCAATGCTTGATTTAGGGATTTAGGGGGCTTTTTTGAAAGAAATGAAACTTTGGGTTTTTTTAGAAAAATTTATTAATTTATGTTTTTATAAAAAAATTAAAGGAAAAATAAGAAAATTGATTTAATTTAATATTTTTATTTTTATAAAATTTTATTAAAAAAATTATATTTTTTTAATTTTTTAATTTTTTTTACGATTTAATGACGTGACACTCACAGAGTGTGCCACGTGTCCTTCTATCTTTGACCATTAGAGGCACCGACGATCAACGCGGTCGACGTAACGGAGGGGCTAAATTGGGTGAAATTTTTTCATAAGGGCTTAATTAGTGTTTTGATTTTTTGTTGAGGGCCAATTTGACCTTTAAGCCAATAAAATAACATTATTTCATATGCATTGTTAGGGATGTCAATTTAGTCCGAATCCAATTCGAGCTTGGTTTGATCCGGAAAAAAATTGATTCAAATCCGTTTCGATCCAAAGGAGAAAGTCTAAATTTGAAAAAAAAAAAAGGTTAAGTAGATCGTGCCCTAAATCAAGCTCTTCATCTTCCTCCTGATTTCTCATTTTCGTTAATCTTGATTTCTCATTTTCTTTAATCTCGCTCTACTCTTTTTTTTATAGCTTAATCTTGCTTTACTCTATTATAGTTATTGGGGCATTTTTCTTGGAAACCTGTCTCAAGCTAAATAAGGGGTTGTGTACATTGAACCATGCTAGATAAGGTGTGATGTATGATGGGCTTAAACCAAGTCTAGTAAATATGTTTACTGCCCAATTTCTGCCTTAATTTTTTGGGTGAGTTTTTCAAGTATATATGCTAGTATTATAAAGAGTAATGTGTTCAAATCCAATAATTTATAATTAAATTAATGAGAATCAGTAAACTGGGTATATGGGCAACAAGTAGCGGTAGGAAATTTAGGGATTATATTACTGAATTTTGCTTAGGTACTGTTGGTTGCATTTTTAATTTGTTTCATCTTGGGTTTGTAGTATTTGAGCTACTACTTTAATTTTACTCAAACCTAGACTAAGAGTTCCTATTTGTTTGACCTATCACTTAAAAAAAAACTAATCGAATTTTGGATTTTCGAACTTGAATTGTGATTATGGATATTCTACTCGGATTAGACTCGGGCTTGGTGTATTCGAACTTAAATTCAAATCTGAATCAGTTTGAAAGTACAATTATTAATCGGATTTAGACTTTACAGAGTTCGATTCAATTTTGATCCACTACCATTCCTATGCATTTTAATTTAAAGTTGTAAAAATGGTGTAATACCTAAAAATATTATTTAGAGAAAATACCTAATAATAAATTATTAATAAATATCATACCAAACCAAACATGAAAATAAAATTTCAAAAAAATAACAACATTTCGATAATAATTTTTTCATGAATCAAATGTTTCCTAAAAAAATATATCAAACACCAACCCCAAAATCTCTTAAAAATACTAACCCTAAAATAAACCCAACCTAGCGGCCACTTATAAATTCATGTTAATGGCCGCTCGTTTCCAAACTCTTTAAAAAGCCTTTATTTTATTCACTCTGTCTAGCTTCTGCCAAAACCCTAGTTGTCCGACGCCACTAAAACCTCAGCTCCCTCATTTCTTATTCATCCATGGAGTTCTGGGGTAAGCCTTTGTATCTTTTACACGTTGAAGCTTTGGGCTTCTACTTCCACTGTTTTTTTCTTCTTTCGTGTTGTTGATTTCGCTGCTTTCGGGCAATCATATTTTTTTACTTTGTTCTTTTCGATTTTATGTTAATGTATCTTTTGTTTTGTAAAGGTTGATTCTTTTTCGATTTTATGCTTGATTGTTTTTGGTATACTGCTATAAAAACTGGTATGATTACGGCATATGTTGATTTTTAGAAAAGGTTGTTCCTTGAAACATGTTTCAGCATATGTTGTGTAGTTAATAGATTTTGCATTCGATTCATTTTGTGGTACTCGAATGAAAGCTCGTTGAAAATTATCATATATACCTATTGTTTATGTGGAAATCGTAAAGACCCTGTTTGTAACTATGTATTTCTGTTTTATATTTAAGACATTGGATGGGTGTTTGCAGTTTGGGTGATTAAATTTGATTTGCCTTTTATTTTATTCTTTAGGTGTTGAAGTTAAAGCTGGAAAGACTATTAAAACAAACCCTGGTGTCAATCATGTCATCCATCTATCCCAGGTTTGAATCGATTTTTGTGTCGGAGTTGTTTTGGTTATCTATCATTGTTTTTGTTCTTTTATGTCTACGTTTATGTGCAATGCTGCTTGTATTGTAGGCATCACTTGGTGAGTCAAAGAACAAACCAGCAGAGTCGGTTCCACTCTATGTGAATGTTGATGGGAAGAAACTCCTTCTCGGAACTCTTTCCCACCAGAATTGTGCACAATTAAACCTTGATTTAGTATTCGAGCAAGACTTCGAGCTCTCTCACAACTGGAAAAACGGGAGTGTCTATTTCCTTGGTTACAAGACTTTTGTCCCAGAGGAAGGATATCCTTTTTCTACACTATGAATTATTATTATTATTATTTTGATAACCAAACTTGTTCTTCATGAAAGTGAAGTTTGCTTGTGCAATGTTGTGCTTCCTTGACTTTAGTGCTGTTTTTTGCCACTACTGATGACGAATTCGGTTAGTATTGGTGTATATTTAACCTGCATTCTTGCAAATTGGTTTGATCAAGTATTTCTCATGCATATTATTCGTATATACAGGTAGTGAGGATGAAAGTAGTGATGAGGAGGAGCTTGCTGTGGCTGCTGCTGAAAATGGTTAGTTCTCTTGTGTACTGGAAAATAATTCACTTATTGGAGAATTTATTGACTCTTATTTTAAACTGGCGAACATTTTATTCCATTACAGGGAAACCTAGGACTGATGCTAAGACGGCCAAGGCTAATGCTGGGAAACCCGATGCTGTGAAAAAACAAGCTGTCGTAGCAGAACCAAGCAATAACAAGAAAAATGAGGATGATGACGACGACGATGATAGCCATTCTGAGGATGAAAGTGGTTCTGAGGATGAAGACAATGAGGTATTTCCCCCTCAAACTAGGCAATAGCTTTAATTCATTTATTTGTTTTTAGTCAGTAACTGATTATTTTATAAGGAATTCACTTATTAGCCTTTCTAGCTGAAGCAGATTTTGAGTTTTGAGTTTTCTGCTATTCTGGACAGATGTCTATGGATGGAAGTACAGATGATGAGGATGAAGATGAGGAGACCCCTAAGAAGGTACATTTCATAAATTCTAAGAAACATTTGATTGTTGAATCTGGCCTGACCCTAATTCATTCGATGTTTATGTCTTCTGCTTTCAAGGTTGAGTCTAGCAAAAAGAGACCAGCTGAAGCTGCAACTCCTGTTCCTGCAAAGAAGGCAAAATCTGCAGCTACACCTCAGAAGACAGGTCTTTCTCATAGTTTACAACAAACTCTGCAATATCGTATATCATTTCTCCGTCTTTTTGACAATGGTTAACTAGGACTATATCATTCATTCTTTTACGATCTTCTGATTATTGTTCACTTCTGTCTACAGATGGTAAGAAGGGCGGTCACACCGCAACACCACACCCGTCAAAACATGCTGGGAAATCATCTGGAAAGAGTCCAAAGTCTGGCGGTCAATTCTCTTGCGGATCTTGTAGCAAGTACTTACCTACAACTTTGAAACTGCTTTTGATTGATCGGGTTTGTTTTGTTTGCTTTACTAATTCCCTGCGGACAAACAGGTTCTTTGGTTCCGAGGGTGGTCTTGAATCCCACAAGAAGGCCAAGCACGGTGGCAAATGAGGTTGATTTGGCATGCTCTTATCCTAATGGTAGGTCATGTTTTTCCTAGTAAAAGGAGGGGCTTATGTTTTGTTTTTAAAAAAGAAGTCAATGTGAGGCCCTTACATCTGACTCCAAGTGTTAACATTTTGGCAATTATCTTCAGCTCGTTATGTTGTCTATCTCTATCTGTTTCAATTCTTGTCATGTTTTGGCATTAAGCCAAAGTTTTATGTTTAGCCTAAACTCTTTTATTTGAGGTAAATCAAGTGTTGCATGTCGATGCTTTATACTATCATTTGAGGCAATTATATTTTTAATTGAGTTGTGTAGTTAATTATATAATTAAGAATATATCAATGAGCATAATTGTGCTATACGTTTAAACATTACAATTGTGTAGTTTAAATTTCAGTTAGCCTAATTTTATTTAGGCTTAATAGCAAAATAAGTGTTCAAACTATATTCGTTTCTCACTTTTGGTGCCTAAACTATTTTGCCTTCAAGCAGGTGTTTAAAGTTTTGTTTGGTTTCGTTACTTTTAGGTGCTTAGATTTTAACTGTAGTGTTACAAAATCAAAATATGATACAGGCATGTTTTTTTTTTTTTTTAAATTAACAATATAAATTGTTTAAAAAATAATTTTAAATTCCTAACTCAATATCCTCAAAATTACTATCGTTAATGTCGTCCATAGTCTTGTTGGAGCTCATCACAACTGTTGTTGGATGTCATTGTTCATCTCCCTTATCTGCTTATAGTCGGTAATTGGTGGAAGATGTATCAGTAATTGGTGAAAGGTGTGTCGATCGACTTTTTTGTAAGTTAGATTTTCCTTGATGTGATGAATGTTGTTCGTCGACTTTTGACGACGAAAAAAATGAAATAGATATTTATGAGAATTTGATGACAGAAATAGCGGGTATGTTATTAGTGATTGACAGCACAAAAGTTGGAATTGAGATTTTTAAATTAAGGATTATTTTGAGATTTTTTATTTTTTTAAAATTTAATTTTTTTAAAAAATAATAAAACTCGTCAAATGTCCATCATTTATTGGATGATTTTTTTAACGATCAATTTTAAATCAGTAACAAAATAAAAATTTAAACACTTAAATGGATAACAGAAGAAATATTAAACACTTGTTTTGAACAAAAAATAATTTAGATATCAAAAATTAAAAATAAGTATAGTTTGTGCACTTATTTTACTATTGAGCCTTTTATTGTGCAATATAATTTCCAGCATTAAATAATACTTGTAAGCCATTGCAATTGTATAATAATAATAATATAAATATATTCTGAAATCATTGAATTATATTTGAAAATGTACCTACCAATTATATGAAAAATATATTAATGTGAACTTTAAAAAAACGTGTAACTATAATTCAAAACACGTAGAATCAATCAATCTTTGTTATGAATATTCCTTCTATTTCTCAATATTTTTTTTTATCAAATTTAGTTGAATTAAAAGTATGTATATAAGATCAACGGGGTTAGTCCAAGTGGTAAGCAGCTTGGTATCGCTTAAACATATCTTGAGTTTGGATTTTGTGTATGCAAAAAATCCTCACTAGAAGACTCACAAACCAAGTCAATTGTACGATGCGGGTCAGTCCGGATTAGTCATGACAAAACCATGAGAAACTGAGAGGGCAACAAAAAAAATTTATTTATATAATTAGTGATTAAAAAAATATCATATATAAGATTCATTCAATTTGTTTTTCCTTTTCAACAAATTAAGGAGGTTGAATCAAGGAGGAAACGAATAAATTGATTTTTTGTACAGTACATTCAAAATTTGATTTTGGAAACTCTTAGGGCTAAGGAAAAATATTCACCGAAAAATATGGGTGTAATCACTCGTTTTTATCCGGTTTGTAAATATCGTGTTAATATATTAGTTTAATAATTAATGGGTATTATTATTGCATATATACATATGATATATTATTATGTGTGTTTATTATGAACGTATGAGTAATATGTATGTAAAATATGTGTGTGATATGCGTGAGTGATGTATTACGTATGTGTACGCATTAATAGCTAGTATGACATAGGTTTGTCGTATGTTTGCATGTCACGTATGTTTTAATTGTTTGTATATGTACTAAGGTGTATGGCTATGTTAGTTATGTACGAACAAATATGTATATATATGCTTGTATGTTATGTGTTTAAATGAATGTGTTATTTTGCATGTACGTATATTGCATGTGTATGTGTGTATTATTGTATTTTATTATTATTATTATTATCATCACCATTATTAGTAATGGGCTAAATGAAATCCAAAAAATTATTATTAATTAATTTAAAACTCAAATAAATATATTAAATGTCCTGTCCATAATTACAGAACCCAAAAAAATATATGTACAAGGCCCATTTCGGCCTGACCCAAATCTAACATAACCCTAATTGTATCTTCTCTCTCTGTGCGCAGCCAACTAAGAGCCGTTGGATCAGATCCAGATCCAACGGCCACGATCGAAGCAAGGGTGCCTATCCAGCTGGCCGCGTGAGATCACGCGCGGACTGACCATCTTTCACGCGCGCGTGCATCTCACGCATCAGACTCCTCGGCACCACGTGTCCCCGTCTCATGCAGTCCCACCAGTCCCCAAATCGCATCAAGGCCGTTCGTTTCTCATGCAACCTCAGCCGTTGGATCAGATCTGATCCAACGGCCAAGGATGCGTCTGGCCGATTGCGACCTTTCACGTCCACCAGCTCCCTTACGTGGCTGCTCTGCCGCTGCCGCCGTACGCTCGTGCCTCACCAGCCCACCAAACCGGACATGCCAAAATCACAAAAAAAACAAGGATTATCAGTACCAAATCAAATCAAAAATGTATTTTTTATATATTTTATTTCTACCAAAACAAGAGAGATCAGATATATGTAACAACAAGCCAAAAATCTTGTAAGAACAACCACCAGTCTTGAGAAATACAAAAAAAATATAGAGAGTTTCCAGGGGTAACTTCTTCTTTCTCTTCTCTCTTATGCATGCATAAAAAATATATACAAATAAATAGCAAAGGAATAGGGTTTACCGGAGTTTTAAAAACCCTCTCTTGCCGGCGATAAGCCATTCGTGGTGAGCCGTTCGAAGGGAGGATTTTTTTGCCTAAATTATGAAATAGGGGTTTCTAGTCCCTTTTAGGGGGGTTTTGGTGGTCGGAATGTGAAGATCTAAGACGGATCGAGGCAGCCGTTGCGGCCGAGCCTCACCTGAGATCGTTCGAACATGGCGGCCGACAAGGATTTGCTTTTGTGGTGGCTGGGTTTCTAAAAAACCAGAGAAAAAGGGAGAATTTTTCTTAGGGTTTTAAAAAATGAGGAAAGATGAAATTGGGGGCCGGTTGTTTGGTTTTATAGGCTGGAAACAAATTAAAAATGGTCTAATTGCTTCATAAATCCTCCCGCATTTCTAGTATTTTCAGTATGAGTTTGCCCCTTGGTCCAATTACAACCATGGTCCCCTATTTTTTTAAAATCTTTCAATTTAACCCCTAAGTTAACTGAAATCAGTTTTTTAAATGGCAAAATTACCGGCTTAGTCATTCCGTGTTTTGACTATTTTCACTTCAAGCTTGCCCCTTGATTTTATTGCATTTTTGGTCCATTCTGGTTTATTTCAATTTGCAATCGAGTCCTAAAATGTGTGTTTCTTTTTTCTTGTTTGTGGTCTCTTGTTTTCATTTTCGTTTCATTTCGGTCCCCTTTTCATGTTTTTTATATATATATTTGAATGGTTAATTGGTTTGCATATTATTTTGTGTTTGTTTTAGCATGTTTTTCTTGTTAATCATGTTTGTTCATTTTGTGTACATGGTCATTTTATATGCCATGCTTAATTTAATTTGTATATTCATGTCCATATGTTAGCATGCTTTTTCGTTTTTTTATTTTGTACATTATGATACATGTTAGCTAATGGCATGTTTGGTCGTGTTTTTTTATGTCCATTTTGTTATTTATGTTTTTTATGTGTTGTCTTTGTCATGTTTATTTATGCATGTTTGCTTATATATGCATTATCATGCTAATATGTTTTACTTTGTTTGGTCACGATAAATAAGTGTTAGCTTTTTTTTCATGTTTGCTTTGTTTCTTAGGTTATATGTTAGTGTGGAATTTTGTTATGACATATTTATATTGTGTATGCACATATATTGTATTACGTATTAAGTTTAGTTTTTATGTTCACATGTTGCTTTGTTAATTTAGAATCATTCTATGCCATGTATATATCATGCATGTGATAGTTGTGGTTCGTTTTAATATGTTTAAGCATGTTAGGGTTAATTAATTTAGTTTTGGAAGCATGTTTTTTTATTGTTCATACTTTGTTTTTTATTATTATGGTACGTTATGTTTTTTTGTTCATGTATTTTACTACTTTTATTTAACATTGTAATATTCATTTTTTATGTTTTTATACCATGTCAATATGAATGTTTAATATTTTGTTTTCTAAGATTGCATAACGAATATATTTTTGTCAATGCGGTGCCTTTTTATTTGAGCGTAAACGTGGCCAGTATCAAGCGCAGTGATGGTGGTCTATCGGTTTATCCTCGAATAATGGAACCCTTTAAATTTACTCGCACTTATGACCAAAATTTAATTTAATCGTCACTTTAATCCGGAAAGTCTAATATTAACAAAGCGGTAATTATTAAAGTACCAATTTTGGGCGGTGTGGGGGTGCTAATCCTTCCCCATCCGTAACCGACTCCCGAACCCCAACACTTTTAAATCTCTGGTTTTATGGTGTCTAGCCTACCTTAGTGGCCGGTGGCGACTCCTTTTTAAAATAAAATACGATTTCTCTAAAAACCCCACGGAATATATTTTTAAATACCCGAAAAAACCACAAACATCTTAAAACCCTTTTTTTAGCGAAAAGAGATCGCTACAAATGACGACTCTGCTGGGGACCATTTTTGTTTTTCAAAAACAAATGAGAGTCAAGCTTTTTAAATAATTACCGCTTTACTAATATCGGAAGTTTCGGATTAAAGTGACTATTAAATTAACATTCGGTTATAATTGCTCGTTTATTTTAACGCATTTAAAATTTGACATATAAACCCATCTGTTTTAAGTGGGGGAAAGCGCTAGTGCTTTCGTGAGGATATCGTTCCTCTGTATGGGCCTAGCAAAGTACCTTCGGGGCTCGAGTACCTTATGCTTTCGTGAGGATATCGTTCCTTCGTAGGGGCATAAGCGAATGGGTCCCCCAGAATTGAACCCGGTTGAAAAGAGCCTACAATGGGTGATGATCATGGGCCTTGCTACTCTTAGTAGGAGACATCAAGGGCAATTCGGGTACCTCTTAGCACCAGCACTGCATGTAGAGAACATAAAGAAACCTACCCTTTAGAGCCATGTATATAACCTAGGTGTTTTAGATAGGATGTAAATAGGGTTGTTGTTTGTTTTATTTAAACTTGCCCTTTTTATTTATGTATTTATTGATTTTATCCGGTACTGACTCGTTTTCTTTTTTGTTTTTTTTTCTTTTTTTGCATATATCATTGCATCTGCATTACACAAAGGTACTGGATCAAGTGGTTTCTCCGATCAGAAAATCTTTCATCATGGAAAAAGGTATCTTAAGAAGGAGGAACTCAACTCAGCCGTCAAACATTGGTCAGAAGTCAATCAGAGGACTCAATGTAATAGTTTGTCGAGTGAGCGCATAGTCTCAGTGTACACCTACGTGAGCCTCCAACAGAATAACTTATGGGAGCTTAAAAGGATTTGGGAAGGATGGGATCGAAGACTACAAGACTTATTCTATGATAGTTACGGCGACATAGCAAAGTTGATGTATGTCCGGGTGAACCAGCCTTTACTCCGAGCCATCTTCCAGTTTTAGAATCTTGCTTTTTGCTGCTTTACTTTCAACGGTCAAGATATGATGCCTACGATAGAAGAATACACAACCCTACATAATTAGAAGAACGTCCAGAAAGATTAGATCTGTGCGAAGCCTCCGAGGAACCAGAATTACTCTTCAAAGCTCAAGACCTTTGCCGGGATGAGTGACGATTGGGTTAATGGCCTGATTCAAAATCGAGGAGACAGCCTAGCCTTTGCTTGGGAGAGTATCCGAGACATCATACCAGTACACCTAGATGAGGTAAAGAAGTTGGACCTATTTGCCTTAGGAATATATGGTTTGGTCATCTTTCCGAGGGTTCTTGGAAACATCGATGTAGCCATCCTGCACTTATTTGAGCGTATGAAGCGGAAGGCAAATCCAGTACCGGCAGTCTTAACTGAAACTTTCATTTCTTTGAATGCAAGCCGAAAGCATGAAGATGGACGTTTTAGGGGTGTGCACAGTTACTACAGGTTTGGATCCAGAGCCATATGTGGAAGATACCAACGAGGGTTTTACTGGGAATATCATTCTGAGACTTTTCACCTTTGCGAGAGTATTTAGCGAAGGAATGACGAGAAGACTTAAATAGGAAGAAATGGTCCTGGATCTTTAGGAACATTCAAGACGAAGGCATAGTGTGGAGAGTTCCGTGGCTCGGCAGGGTTAGTTATTTCTTATACAACTGCGGCGATTATGACTGGCTAATGATGTTAGGGCTATATGGTGGGATTGCTTGTACTCCGCTTTTGGTGTCCCGACAATTCAGATCGCGACAGTTTGTTCCAGTCACCGCCGGTTTAAGTCGAAGCGAGTTTCCTTTTAAGGGCGAGTTTAGGGCTAAGGTTCAGACCATTATGAGAGCTTGGGATCACTGTTATCGGATAAGGGTAGAAGGAGATACTGAGTCCACGACCACCCTAGATTACGATCTTTGGAGGCGCCTGAGGGTTAACGGCAAAATTCCAAAACCCGACCAAGGACCAACTATGTCACTTAAGGAGCATAAGAGGATAGTACCGTCCGAGGCTGACATTTTGCGAAATGAACTCGAAAAGGTTAAGAAGAAGATGAAGGCTTTACAGACTCAGCATATGGATGAGCTCTACAAGGCAAGTTTAGAGGTTAAGAGGATAGTACCAGTTTTACGCGACCTTGATGGTGGAAATACAATGAGTTGCGGGACATGTGATAGATTTAGCTGTAGAAGCTGAAGCCCTTCGACCTTTCGTAACCTCAGACATGAAAGAAGTGCCTAGGTTCATCAAGCTGCTCAAGGCTATTGAGAAGTTAGGAGATAGAGCTAGGGCTTATGTGTAGAACTCTACTTTACTATTTTGTAATCTGGACCCTTTAATTCCCATGAAAGTAGTTCAAAAGGGTGATTATCAACGGAATCAGTACCTTTATTTGCATACATTCTTGCATTGCATCATGGCATTTGCATCATTATACATACATTCATCTATTTTGTAAAAATATTAATAGTGTAAATATCTTGACAGTGAAACTAAAAGATAAGCCACAACCATTCCGCATCCATACTTTACTCGGTTCCAAAGCAAACTAATGGAGGATAGAATAGTCAGTTTGGAAAAAGGGCATAAGGATTTGGAAGCACGTTTCGATGAAGCTAGAAAGTACCTCAGTGAGAAGATCGCTCAATCACAAGCTACGATAGTATCTGACTTAACCGCATTACTGGAAAAAAGCCTTATGAGAGAAAAGGCTAAAGACGAAGTCGCCAA
Source organism: Hibiscus mutabilis (assembly GCA_019671005.1). Classification (NCBI taxonomy): domain Eukaryota; kingdom Viridiplantae; phylum Streptophyta; class Magnoliopsida; order Malvales; family Malvaceae; genus Hibiscus; species Hibiscus mutabilis. Next base: position 12,715,034 of record CM033733.1, read on the forward strand.
GGAGCCATAAGGTATCGCATCTCACAGCAAGGTTCAACCAAAGACACCGAGTCTGGCAAGAAGAGTGTACATTGACCCTGTTGGGATATCTGCTAGTCTTCAAGCATGGACATCTGAAAACCAACCCATCAATACAGAGGCATTCTATGGAGAAGAAGTGCCGAATCTGAATTTGGTCAAGAAAATCAGAATAGAAGTGGAAAAGAAATGGGAGGAAAGATTTCATCTCATGGAAGAGAAATTTAGACCACTGCAAGCCACAGAGGAACCAAGGGATGGGGCTAGTGATCTAAGCCTGGTATCTGACCTTGTTTTACCACCAAAGTTCAAAACTCCCAAATTTGACAAGTATGATAGAACTTCATGTCCTTCCGCGCATGTGACCATGTATTGCCGGAAGATGAGAGCTTTCATCAAGGACGGAAAACTTTTAATCTGTTGTTTCTCGGATAGCCTAACTGGAGCAGCAATCCAGTGGTACACCCAATTAAGCTGGACAAATATCAAGTCATGGAAGGACCTTTCGAAGATGTTCATTGAGTAGTACAAAGATGTGACGGATATAACCCCCATCAGGATCATGTTAGAAAACATGGGGCAGAAGTCTAACGAGAGTCTACGACAATACGCCAGAGGTGACGAGAGGTAGCCGCTCAAATCCAGCCACCAATTCTGGAGCACGAGATTACGCCCCTATTCATGAATACTCTGAAGGGAACACTGTTTGATCGCCTTATCAATAATACAATTCAGAGCTTTGCCGACTTGATCAGGACTGGCGAGTCTCTCGAATTGGCAATCAAGAGTGGCAGGATTGACAGTGGGGATAGCTCTCAAAAGTACAATAAGAAGAGAGAGAATGAGGTAAATACCATGAGTACTTACTGTTCCAAAGAACTTTACGGTCTCTCAGTCGCAAGCATCCACAGGAAAGGCTCAAAACCCAAACCAGAGAGAAGGGAAAGCTACAAGAAAAGAACAAGAGAAAGCATCATTTACTCCGTTGCTAGTTTCTTACTGTGAGCTTTATTCTCAGTTGTACAAAGTTGGTCCGTTCATATTATGTTACTCCGTTCAAACCTCCATTTACGTCATGGTATGATCCCAACGTGCATTGCGATTATCATGGCAGTGCCCCTGGTCACTCCACAGAAGACTACCTCGCATTCAAGAAACTTGTGCAAGGTCTGATTAATTTTGGGGTATTAAAGTTCGAAGAACCAAACATGGCCACTAACTCGTTGCCTAATCACGGGAACCACAGAGTAAACGCTATCGAGGAATACTCTGCTAGGAAGGCTAAGGAAGATGTGACAGAAATTAAGTCTCTCTTACGGTGGATGTTCCAACAGTTATGCATGGCCCGTTTGATTGATAGAGGCATAATAGTGGTGCAGAAATGATGTAGAGCCTATTGCGAGTGCCACCAGGATGGAGGGCACGACATCTAGTAATGTGAAGAATTTAGGAGACTGATTCAACAACTGATGGACAATAAGAAGATAAAGTTCTTTAAGGAGGTCACAAGAAGGAAATGGTTAGATGTATGTGCGACGGATAGCCCCAACATCAAGTATAGAATAGACAGACCCTTTGTCATTCCCTCCAGACCAAAGAAAGCGAGTTCATCTCAAGCAGAAGATGAAAAGGTGGCCCCTAAAACCATCATTTCAGCACCAGCCCCGTTTCCGTTCAAAGACATGCGGCGGACACCTTGGAATTACGCTGCCAGCGTGACTATACCAGAGAAGTCGGAACCTCGTGAGGAGAAAGAAAAAATGGTAGAAGAAGAGCCAACACAGAAAGATGAACAGACCAAGAAAGATGAAGTTGTCAACGAAGTAGGCCATTTCACGAGGAGCGGCAGGTGTTACTCTTCGGAAGCCTTAAAATCTGCTGAAGCTACAAAAGATAAGGGAGAAGGTACATCAACTGGTCCTACAAAAATATTTGGCGAGGAGCCCCTCCCAAGGTTAATGAGCCGGTAACTGAGGCTCAGGCACAAGAATTTCTGAAGTTCATGAGGCATAGTGAGTACAATGTAGTAGAGCAGCTGTGAAAGCAACCAACAAGAATTACGGTGTTGGAGTTACTTTTGAGTTTGGAAAAACACCGGGATGCATTGTTAAAGGTATTGAACCAAACATTTATACCCGGTGACATTTCTGTATCTAAACTGGACAGAATAGTGATGCATATCACCGCAAGCAACCATATTACGTTCAGCGATGACGAGATCCCAAAATGAGGTATGGGGTCCACTAAAGCTCTCAACATCACTACCTACTACAAAGGGTATGTTTTGCCGAGAGTACTGATTGATAATGGGTCAGCATTAAACGTACTACGAATGGTGACTCTACAAAAGCTACCAGTAGATGACTCCCACATAAAACCATGTCATAACACCGTGAGAGCATTTGACGATACTCAAAGGGGAGTTCTTGGAAAGATTGAAGTACTTTTGTTGATTGGGACAACATAATACACGATTGATTTCATTGTAATGGACATAAAGCTGAGCTACAATTGCTTATTGGGAAGACCATGGATTCACTCAGCTGGAGCTGTTCCCTCATCTCTCCATCAGAAATTGAAATTTGTGATCGAAGGCAAGTTGGTCACTGTAGAAGCTGAGCAAGAGGTCATTGCCTCGGTAACATCAGATGCCCCCTACATCTAGAATGATGAAGATGCAGCGAAATGCTCTTTTCGAGCATTGGAGCTCGTAAACGCTACATTTGTTGTGGAGGGTAATCGGATCCCCAGCTCCAGGTTATCTAATTGTACCAAGATGACCGTTTTTGAAACTCTAGGCCGAGGAGCCAAGACAGGAATAGGGCTTGGAAGAAGATTGCAAGGAAGCCTACGACCAAAAATGTCATCAACAAGAAAGATCGTTTTAGACTGGGCCACAAACCGAGTATTCAGTAGAGGAGGGAGGAATATAGAAGGAAAGAAGAACAAAGGAGGGCTAGACTCAAGGGAGAAGACATTCCATAGAGACTAATGTCTTTCCCTCATGTAAAGGATATTTTTGTCTTTGGAGGAATTGACCATACTGAACAAGAACTACATAAAGCAATTCGAGAAAATGACATACTTAACGAGGATGAGATGCTCAGTGAATCGCTTAAAGGGATGTCCATCAACATGATAGCTGAAGGCGACAATGATAGCAGCGTGTTGACCAGTATCCGCCCTTGCCATCCCAGGAAAACTCTCAATAACTGGATCTACATTGATCTACCTGTAATCTTTAGGGCTAGATCAGATTAATGCTTCGAACCAACCCTTTTGTTTTTTCCCATGAGCAATGAGGATCTTTTGTATAGGGTATCTATGTTAACTTTTTGTTTGCAATGAAAGAATGTCTTCCTCGTTTTCTCAAATGGTAAACATTTCATTTATTTTATTCATTCATTTCTTATTCATATTCATTCACTTCATTTAAAATCATTCTATTCCTAATACATTCGTTCTCATTTCATGCAGGATTCCCATAATTAACTGTATGAATGATTCTGAATCCAATCCCGAGATAGATTTCGAACACCCTGAGATTTTAGCAGAAATTGAAGAGAAGGATAACGAGGGAGAATGTAAGGTCCCTGAGGAGTTGGTAAGGATGATGGCCAATGAAGAAAGGCAAATCATGCTTCCATCAAGAAGAAACAGAAATTGTGAACTTGGGAACCGATGAGGAGAGAAAAGAAGTGAAAATCGAGACTACATTTTCCTCAGAAACCAGGCATGAACTTATAGCCCTGCTCCAAGAGTTCAATGACGTCTTTTCTTGGACTTATCAAGATATGCCGGGGTTGAATACAGACATAGTGGCGCACAAGCTGCCAACTAGGCCAGAATGTAGACCAGTCCAGCAAAAACTTAGAAGAATAAAGATTGACATGCTACCAAAGATCAGAGAAGAGGTGAAAAAACAGTTTGATACTGCCTTTCTGGAGGTTGCCAAATACCCTGAATGGGTTGCAAACATCGTACCGTTGCCAAAAAAGGATGGGAAGGTCAGCTTGTGTATAGATTACATAGATCTCAATCAACCAAGCCCTAAAGACAATTTCCCTTTGCCACATATTGACACGTTGGTTGACAATATCGCGGGACACTCATGGTTCTCATTCATGGATGGTTTCTCAGGATACAACTAGATAAAGATAGACTCAGAGGACATTAAGAAGACCACATTTGTAACCATGTGGGGTACATTTTGTTACAAGGTGATGCCTTTCGGACTTAAGAACACATGAGCAACTTATCAAAGGGCGATGGTGACCATTTTCCACGATATGATGCACAAAGAGATAGAGGTATATGTGGATGATATGATCACTAAATCCCAGACTGAGGAAGAGCACCCTCGAAACCTGAGAAAGCTATTATGAAGACTAAAAAAGTACCAGCTGAAGCTTAACCCGGCTAAATGCACCTTCGCAATCATATTTGGAAAACTCTTGGGGGTTTGTAGTGAGTAGAAGGGGGATTGAGATCAATCCAAAAAAAGTGAAGGCTATCCAAAACCTCCCACCGCCTCATACTCAGAAGGAAGTTCGAGGTTTCTTGGGAAGGTTAAACTATATCTCCCGTTTCATCTCTCAATTGATAGATAAGTGCGACCCTGTCTTTAGACTACTTAGAAAGAATAACCCAGGGGTCTGGGATGAGGAATGTCAAGAAGCTCTAGAGAAGATTAAAAAGTACTTGATGAATGCTCCGATCTTAGTCGCACCGATACCAAACATGCCTTTGATCCTGTATTTGACGGTTTTTGAAAACTCGATGGGTTGTGTGTTGGGGAAACATGATGAGTCTAGGAAGAAGGAAATGGATATATACTACCTAAGCAAGAAGTTCACTGATTACGAAGCACGATACCCGCCAATTTAGAAGCTATGTTGTGCTTTGGTCTGGACTACCAAAAAGCTTAGACAGTACATGTTATACCATACCACCTGGTTGATATCCAAATTGGACCCCTTGAAGTTTCTAATGGAAGCACCGACATTAACGGGGAGGATAGCTCGTTGGCAGATGCTGTTATCCGAGTTCGACATTGTATATGTGCGTCAGAAAGCTATGAAAGGAAGTGTTATAGCAGATTTCTTAGCTAGATGTGCTTCAGATGATTATGAGTCGGTGAACTTCAATTTCTCAGATGAGGAGTTGATGTGCATTACAAATGGGGAAGACGTTATTTTAGATGACGGCTCGTGGAAGTTGTACTTTGATAGAGCCTTCAATGCCCTTGGACACGGAATAGGAGCCGTACTAATTTCTCCAGAGGATGTCTACTATCCCTTCACCAGCAGAATAGAATTTTTTTGCACAAACAACATAGCTGAATATGAAGCTTGTGTCATGGGACTGAATGCATCTATTGAAAGAAAGATCAAAGAACTTCGAGTATTTAGAGATTCGTCCTTAGTGATCTATCAGTTACGAGGATAGTGGGAAACTAGGGATATGAAGTTAGTCAAATACTACGAGTTGATCCAAGAGCTCATTAAAGAATTTGAAAAGGTCAGTTTCACCTACCTTCATAGAGAAGACAACCAGATGGCAGACGCATTGGCAACATTGGCCTCCATGTTCAAAGCAACTACGAGAACAAAAATAAAGCCAATTGAGATGCAAGCTCACTGTTATAACGTGCAAGAAGAGATAGATGACAACCCTTGGTATTATGACATCTTGCAATATATTAAGTTTCAAACATATCCCGAAAGGGCAAACAAAAATGACCGAAAAATACTCAGAAAGATGGCAACAGAATATGTTTTGGACGGGGAAGTTCTGTACAAAAGAGGCCATGATCAAACGCTGTTGAGATGTGTTGATGCCCGGGAGGCGAAAGAAATTTTATCAGAAGTGCATGATGGTTTGTGTGGAACGTATGCCAATGGTCTATTAATAGCCCAAAAAATTATGAGATGCGGCTATTTCTGGTCAACTATGGAGGGAGATTGCATCGATTACGCCAGGAAGTGCCACAAGTGCCAAATATATGCTAACAAGATCCATGCTCCTCTATTACCTTTATACACCATGAATTCGCCTTGGTCGTTTGCAGCATGGGGCATGGATGTCATTGGGCAAATTCATCCGAAGGCTTCCAACGAGCACCGTTTTATCTTGGTTTCCATTGATTACTTCACTAAATGGATGGAGGCAGCATTTTATGCCAATATCACAAGGACAATGGTGTGCAAGTTCTTGAAGAAGGAGATCATTTACCGATATGGGTTGCCAGAAAGGATTATCACCGATAAGCTTCCAACCTGAATAACAAATTGATAACTGAGGTGTGCAACCAGTTCAAAATAACTCACCATAACTCAACGACCTACCGTCCTAAGATGAATAGGGCAGTAGAAGCGGCAAACAAGAACATAAAAAAAACATTGCGAAGACAACCGACACCTACAAATGATTGGCATAAAAAGCTGCCATTTGCTCTATTCGCCTACCGGACGTCTGTTCGCACATCAACTAGAGCAACACCCTATTCTCTAGTGTATGACACAAAGGCGGTACTATCCATTGAGGTTGAGATTCTATCACTCCGGGTTCTAAATGAAGTAAAACTGGATGAAGCAGAATGGGTGCAAACCAGGCTTGACTAGTTAAATCTTATCGAGGAAAAAAGGCTAAAGGCCATCTGCCATAGTCAAATATACCAATGATGCGGGCATATGATAAGAAAGTGCGTCCGAGAGAATTCCGAGAGGGAGATTTGGTGCTTAAAAAGATCCTTCTAATTCAGAAAGATTTTCGAGGGAAGTAGATGCATAATTGGGAAAGACCATATGTCGTCAAGAAGGCTTTTTTAGGAGGAGCATTGATTTTAACTGAGATGGATGAGGAAGAATTAAAAAATCCTGTGAATTTTGATTCAGTTAAGAAGTATTATGTTTGAAAAAAAGAGAGAAAGGGAAAAATGATGAAAACCTAAGGTGAAAACCCACAAAGGGCGCCTTAGACACAAAAAAAAAAAGAAAAAAAGAAAAAAATGAGACCTCAATGCGAAAACTCAGAGAAGGGTGTCTTGAAGCAAATGAAGGATCTGAGTTGAAAACCTGTTAAGGGCGGCTCAAATAAATTTTGAGATTGGGCCTCTGACAAGTAGAATTATCCCTACGAGTACGAGAAGAAGAAGCTTCAGGCAAAGATTCTATTTCGGTTGGCAGGGTCACGCATCATTCATGCAGTGGATGCTTGGGGTTTTACATTTCATGTCATGCTTTCCCTTTTCCTTATGTTTTCCATGACTTTTCCAAAATTGTTCCAAGTCCTTAATATCAATAAAATCATATTTTTGTGCATTCCCTTCTTTGTCTTCTCATTGTTTTCATAAGCATCATGCAAACAGGTTAACATAGACTTATGATAAACAAAAGATTTCTGAGCATTACTATGATCTAACCCTGAAAATGCAGGTGAATAGAAGACATAATTAACTTTGATCACAATTTTTCTACATAATGTATGTCGAGGCACGACAATGGGAAGACTTCAAACAACAGAATAAGATAACCAATGTCATGTACCATTCGTACCTGTCTGAGAAAATATTCAAGACAATGATAGAGATCTCCCAGGTGAAAACCCGTAAAGGCACCTAAAAAAATCTAAGGCAAAAACCCGAAAAGGCGCTTTAGGACTTAGAGTTGGAAACAGAGGTCAAAATGGTTGAACCCAGTAGTGAGATGGGGTATTGCCACCGGAAGAAGAAAAAGAAGAGAAAGCAAATGGGGAGTCGAGATTGACTGACTACGTGAGCAGGCGCATCAGAATATTGACACTCATGCATCATATATAGTTAGGCATCCCTAGGGTTAGGAGCTTGCTAACTCAGTTATCTTAACATTTTTGTCTATTTTAATCATGTGCTTACATATTGCCAATGACTTTGATCTTCGACTTCGTTCTGAAGATATGGATTTATTTGAAGAAAGATTTCGACAACCTTAGTAGCGTGAGTCCAGAAAGATTGGTAGCCATTTTCGGCGTGAATCCCTAAATTTGAAAAAATAATTGGCAACCTTAGTAGCGTGAGTCCAGAAAGATTGGTAGCCATTTTCAGCGTGAATCCCCAAATTTGAAGAAACACTCGGCAGCCTTAGTAGCGTGAGTCCAGAAAGATCGGTAGCCATTTTGGCGTGAATCCCAAAATTCGAAGATAAATGTTCTATATAGGAATGACCTATATTTTTGAGTCCTCGCAGTAAAAGGTTCTATATAGGAAGAATCTGTAACTCTGAGATTTCAGAAGCTAAAAGTTCTATATGGGAAGGACTGGCAGCCCTAGGGTTTGAAGACTAGTAGTTCTATATAGGAAGAACTCCCAGTTAGAAGAATATATCTGTGACGCAGAAGGTTTTATATAGGAAAAACCCGCCGCGTTGAAGGCGAAAAGTTCTATATAGGAAAGACTCCAAGCTTTACCGTCTCAAAGTGAAAAATTCTATGTAGAAGGGACTCGTAACTCAAGACTTCAGAATGAAAGGTTATATATAGGAATGACCTATAGCCAATATCAAAAGGTAAAGAAGTTCTATATAGGAAGAACTTACGAACTTGAAGATTTAGCTAAGGAAAAGCGGAGAGTTCCAAAAGAACACATGATTTCGAAGCTACAAACAGGGAAGTCGGATAAAAATAAGTGCTTATTATCTTTGCTTTGTTCCCGTTCCATGAGAATAAGCAAAGAGGGGCAACTGTAATTACTCATTTTTATCCAGTTTGTAAATATCGTGTTAATATATTAGTTTAATAATTAATGGGTATTATTATTGCATATAAACATATGATTTATTATTATGTGTGTTTATTATGAACGTATGAGTAATATGTATGTAAAATATGTGTGTGATATGCGTGACTGCATGCATGTTATGTATTATGTATGTGTACGCATTAATAGCTAGTATGACATAGGTTTGTCGTATGTTTGCATGTCACGTATGTTTTAATTTTTTGTATATGTACTAAGGTGTATGGCTATGTTAGTTATGTACGAAAAAATATGTATATATATATATATGCTTGTATGTTATGTGTTCAAATGTATGTGATGAATGTGTTATTTTGCATGTATGCTTGCATGTACGTATATTGTATGTGCATGTGTGTATTATTATATCATTATTATTATCATTATTAGTAATAGGCTAAATGAAATCTAAAAAAATATTATTAATTAATTTAAAACCCAAATAAATATATTAAATGTCCAGTCCATAATTACAGAACCCAAAAAAATATATGTACAAGGCCCATTTCGGCCTGACCCAAATCTAACATAACCCTAATTGTATATTCTCTCTCTGTACGCAGCCAACTAAGAGCCGTTGGATCAGATCCAGATCCAACGGCCATGATCGAAGCAAGGGTGCATATCCAGCTGGCCGCGTGAGATCACGCGCGGACTGTCTATCTCTTACGCGTGCGTGCATCTCACGCATCAGACTCCTCGGCTGCCGTGCACCATGTGTTGTTGTCTCATGCAGTTCCACCAGTCTCCAGATCGCATCACGGCCGTTCGTTTCTCATGCAACCTCAGTCGTTGGATCAGATCTGATCCAACGGCCAAGGATGAGTCTGGCCGATTGCGACCTTTCATGTCCACCAGCTCCCTTACGTGGCTGCTCCGCCGCTGCCGCCGTACGCTCGTGCCTTACCAGCCCACCAAACCGGACATGCCAAAATCACAAAAAAACAAGGATTATCTGTACCAAATGAAATCAAAAATGTATTTTTTATATATCTTATTTCTACCAAAACGAAAGAGATCAAATATATGTAACAACAAGCCAAAAATCTTGTAAGAACAACCATCAGTCTTGAGAAATACAAAAAAAATACAGAGAGTTTTTAGGGGTAACTTCTTCTTTCTTTTCTCTCTTATGCATGTATAAAAAATATATACAAATAAATAGCAAAGGAATAGAGTTTACAGGAGTTTTAAAAACCCCCTCTTGCCGACGATAAGCCATTCATGGTGAGCCGTTCGAAGGGAGGGTTTTTTTCCCCTAAATTACGAAATATGGATTTCTATTCTCTTTTAGGGGGTTTTGGTGGTTGGAATGTGAAGATCTAGGAGGGCTCGAGGCAGCCATTGCGGCCGAGCCTCGCCTGAGATCGCTCGAACATGGCGGCCGACAGGGATTTGCTTTTGGGGTGGTTGGGTTTCTAAAAAACCAGAGAAAATGGAGCATTTTTCTTAGGGTTTTAAAAAAAATGAGGAAAGATGAAATTGGGGGTTGGTTATTTGGTTTTATAGGCTTGAAACAAATTAAAAATGTTCTAATTGCTTCATAAATCCTCCAGCATTTTTTGTATTTTTAGTATGAGTCTGCCCCTTGGTCCAATTACAACCCTGGTCCCCCTGTTTTTTCAAAAATCTTTCAATTTAACCCCTAAGTTAACTGAAATCAGTTTTTTAAATGGCAAAATTACCAGCTTAGTCATTTTGTGTTTTGACTATTTTTACTTCAAGCTTGCCCATTGGTTTTATTGCATTTCCGGTCCCTTATGGTTTATTTCGGATTGCAATTGAGTCCTAAAATGTGTGTTTCTTTTTTTTTGTTTCTGGTCTCTTGTTTTCATTTTCGTTTCATTTCGGTCCCTTTTTTATGTTTTCTTACATATATTTAAATGGTTAATTGGGTTGCATATTATTTTGTGTTTGTTTTTAGCATGTTTTTCTTGTTAATCATGTTTGTTCATTTTGTGTACATGGTCATTTTATATGCTATGCTTAATTTAATTTGTATATTCATGTCCATATGTTAGCATGCTTTTTCGTTTGTTTATTTTGTACATTATGATACATGTTAGCTAATGGCATGTTTGGTCGTGTTTTTTTATGTCCATTTTGTTCTTTATGTTTTTTATATGCGTTGTCTTTGTCATGTTTATTTATGCATGTTTGCTTATATATGCATTATCATGCTAATATGTTTTACTTTGTTTGGTCACGATAAATAAGTGTTAGCTTTTTTTTCATGTTTGCTTTGTTTCTTAGGTTACATGTTAGTGTGGAATTTTGTTATGACGTATTTATATTGTGTATGCACATATATTGTATTACGTATTAAGTTTAGTTTTTATGTTCACATGTTGCTTTGTTAATTTAGTATCATTCTATGCCATGTATATATCATGCATGTGATAGTTGTGGTTCGTTTTAATATGTTTAGGCAAGTTAGGGTTAATTAATTTAGTTTTGGAAGCATGTTTTTTTCTTGTTCATACTTTGTTTTTTTATTATTATGGTACGTTATGTTTTTTTGTTCATGTATTTTACTACTTTTATTTAACATTGTAATATTCATTGTTTATGTTTTTATGCCATGTCAATATGAATGTTTAATATTTTGTTTTCTAAGATTGCATAACGGATATATTTTTGTCAATGCGGTGCCCTTTTATTCGAGCGTAAACGTGGCCAGTATCAAGCGCAGTGATGGTGGTCTATCGGTTTATCCTCGAATAACGGGGTCCTTAAAATTTACTCGCACTTATGACCAAACTTTAATTTAATCGTCACTTTAATCCGGAAAGTCTAATATTAATAAAGCGGTAATTATTAAAGTATCAGTTTTGGACGGTGTGGGTGTGCTAATCCTTCCCCATCCGTAACCGACTCCCGAACCCCAATAGTTTTAAATCTCTGGTTTTATGGTGTCCGGCCTACCTTAGTGGCCGGTGGCGACTTCTTTTTAAAATAAAATACGATTTGCCTAAAAACCCCACATAATATATTTTTAAATACCCGAAAAAATCACAAACACCTCGAAACCCATTTTTTAGCGAAAAGAGATCGCTACAATAGGACTTAAAAAAAATAAAAGTCTGAGATGTCATTTGAAGCAGTGATTTGCTTAATTTTTGGGTGTGATTATGAGGGCTAATTTGATAAATAAGCCAAATATTTTCATAATCCTATACTTATTTAAATATGTAATTATTAAAATTAAACAATAATTATTAAAATATGTATTAAACAATAATATTTCATATGCAGTTGAAGAATAAAGAGATTAAAACTATTATTAGACTTTTTGTTTTCATAATTTATTAAGCGTTTTAAATGTATGATTATAATATAAGGTAATAATCACATCATCAAACATACATAAATTCAATACAATGAGTTGGACAAATTATACAACAAGATACCTTTCCCGAATTACATAAACTTGTCACAACAGGCTATAACATTTGTCTGTAAAAAAAAAAAAAATCAAAACTACGATGGTGTAATGTAAATTACTAAATTATAAAAGCTTTAAGTGCTTTTCATTTTATGATTGCCGTTGATATACTGAAATTAAGAGCTTAGGTATTCAATTAACAAACAAACCTAGTGATATAAGAATGAATTTTAATTGATATTAGATTTTGGATTTGATTCCAAACAACTTTTTCTGTTCTTCCTTAATCTTTTCTAAAACATATATTAAAGCCGACAAAACTCAAAACATCCAATAAATTTAGAACTCTTTGCCTTAGATTCTTTTATGTTTACACGATTGAGTAGAATGTTTTTATGTTTAGACAATTGTGGATGATAATTCATTTTCTATGCAACGATTCGAGTTTGAGTTAGTGTTTTAGGTTCGGGTTTCAATTCGAGTATCAGGTTTGGTTTATGAGTCATTTGAGTAGAGTTATTTAAACTTATTAGGCATTTAGAATTTGGGATCTTGAGTTTGGGTTTTTATAATTGGAGGACCAAGGGTTAATTTAACCATTTGGTCCACCAATGTTGATGTCCTTCCCCATATACGGGACTTTTGGATTGAACGGGGGCAGAGCAATTAAGTCCTAAGGTTCCTTCACCTAGGTTGTAAAATCAAGTAATCAGACGGTTTTTAGTCAGGTTCCTTCACCTAGGATGTAAAATCAAGTAATCAGACGGTTTTTAGTCAGGTAATGTCAGGTTAGGTCAAATCGGGTACGGGTTATGTCAGGTCAATTCAATAGTTCGACTCTAGTCAGATCAGGTCCGGGTCGACTCGGATTCAGTTAATTGTCAAGTTGATTTCAAATCAGGTTGAGTTCGGGTTTGGGTCGAGTTAATTTCAGGTAGGGTAAGTTTCAGTTCAGGCCAAAATGGTTCGGGTCTGAATAAGTTAATTAACGGGTTAATTCAGGTTCGGTTGGACTTCAGGTCGGGTTACATCGTTGACAGATAAAATTCAGGCTGGGTAGTATTGGTTTCGGTTGAAGTTCAAGTCGGGTCTTCCCGTGTACAAATAGACTTCGACTATGATAATTGTGGGTAAATTTTGGATAAAAATAAATTTTTAGCGAATAATATGAACCAAAATATCCCTTAGGATGCCTATATATGTTACAATTAAATATATATATATATAATTGTAACTAAATTGAATTAAAATAAAACTTAAATTAGGACAAATAAAAACTTTTAAACAGGTAAATCACCAGCAAAAACTTGGTAAATTTTCTCCTTAAGGATTCTAAGAATTTGATCCTTTTCATTTTAGTCACCTATAAAAACAGTTTTCAAAAATTACATTTTGGTCACTAACAAAATGTCACCCTTCCAAAACTTGTTTTCCAAAATTGATTTCACCACAATTATTAGCATATTAAATAATAATTTTAGCACATTTTTCATAATTTTATCACCATAAAAAATAATTAATCCAATTAAATCCCAAAACCAGTTCGAATCTCTAATACCGGTCCACCAGACCATCGAACCAACCTTTAAAACATCTAAGCCCAAAACCGGGGTGTTACATAAGGCCTTTAAAGGAAAACTAATCTATAAACTAAAAAATCGGAGGCAATAAATAAATAAATAAATAAAATTAAAAATTAAAATTAAATGGGTAAATTGCAACTCTGGGTCTCAATTTAGAATTTGGCGGGATAAAAGCCCGCCTATTGTTTTAGGTTAGTGGAAATTACAGTTTTGGTCCATCTAACATTAACACATTTTCATTTAAGTCACAAAATTTTACTTGTAGGTTTTAATTTAATTCAATCGAGTCACAATTTAGGTTATAATTGAAATTAGAGCTATAGTTTTAGAACTGTTATAGGGACTTATAATTTATACAGTTTAGACTAAATTACAAAAAGTATAGGATTTTTATTAAATTAAAAAATAGAAATAAATATGGGCAAGTTTTAGTTAAAAGTAAATTTGTAAGGACTAAAATTAACAAAAATATTATTATATTAAAAATATTGGACTAAATTACACAAATTAAAAATAAATAAAGATTATTTTTAGTTAAATAAAGATTTGTAGTGAATTAATTGAACACTAAACTCCTAAACCCTAAATTTCATCCTAGACCCTAAACTAGTCAAATAAACCTATAAGCTATATAACCCCTAAAAATTATCATCTATCACTTAACACATATGGCGTTATACTTGTATTCACATATCAGTATAGAGTATAGAGTAGGTAATGCATATTATAACCCCTTAAACCCGCCTATACGAAACACTTGATTTAGAAGGTCACATTCGGGTCACCGGAGCAACCCATAGTAAAAACTGAAGTAAAATATTATAAAATACATTTAAATATGTAAAATAAAATTTCTATTAAAACATATTAAAATTTCGTTTACACATACGCTGAAATCCAGAAAACAAATTTATAGACTCGATCATAAAATAAAATGTGACATACATGCCCATTAATACACATGTACCGTACTCCACATGCAATGCCAAGGGAACTCCCAACTGATATCGGTCATAAGTCCCTGATCAGATTCCTTTAACCTGAAATGGTGAAACAAAGTGAGCTTGGAAAAAGCTCAGCAATACAGAACTACCAAAATAATGCTTTAAGCACAACATGTATATGGTTAAACATAAAAACCAAGATGTTGAACTTGGCTACCATAGATTTCAGATAGGATACAAAAATAACAGTCATTATGGATTTGAATGCTCAAAAAACCAGATAAGGTGTCTATGGTTTAGATAGTCGAGAATGGGTTAGATTTTCGGAATTGAGCTAGGAGATTGAACGTGTTCTATCAATTTTAGATCGGGAAAGACAATGTTTTTCAGACAACTATAGAATTTCATCAGTGGCAAAGAGAGAGAGAGAGAGGAGAAAAGTATCACATAACTACTCTCCAACCGAACACCAATATGCAATTTCTCCATAACTGGAGGCTGATCCTAGGCTCGAAGGCATAGGAGGCCTAACAGGAGGCTGGTCTTAAGCTCGAAAGCGTATGAGGCCTAACAGAAGGACTTACCCCAGGCCCAATAGGGCGTAAGAGCCTAACAGGAGGCACAAAGCCTAACAGAAGGCACAAAGCCTAGCAGAAGGTTAGCTTGATCAGGGCTGCCTACAAGACTTCAAATTATATTCCCAATAATACCCAAAAAAATATCAATTTAGCTAGTAGACAAAAAATCATTAGAAATCAAATATGTCCTTTATTATAGGACAGAAACCAGATATCGAACTTTCATTTATAAAATAGTCATACTTTTGAATCAAAGAAGATAGTCACAGTATCAAATCAGAAAGTATATTTTACAGATTCTGAGCAGTTTTTAGAAAGAGATCATTATACAAGGGGTACGATGAATAATGACGCTATTACGATATTGAGAAAATTAATTCATCAGAACCATTCAGAATTTCAGAATATAATGATCATGTAGTAGTTTAGATATACTGGAATAAATTCAAGTTAGTGTTCGACAAGGCTTACTCACCAAGCATTCGAACATGTACACTTCGTACGTGTTCGAAACTTAGTGCTAACAATATTGTATAGCAGAACAGTTCGTCGTCTCAAATCATCATTAACGAGCCCCGACTAGTTGGACAATTATTTATGCAGTATTCTTCTATTATTACATCCATATCATAAACAACCAGCGAACACGGTCGTATCTTACAACTTTTAGAGCTTAATTCATCAGAACCATTCAAAATTTCAGAATATAACGATCATGTAGTAGTTCAGATATACTTGAATGAATTCAAGAATTTAGACAGTCTAGTATCATTCAGGATTCAGGATATAACATGAGGGTTTTATACAATTTAGCTCATAAGGGTACTTTGGTCCTTTTAACTTTCAAGGTTAATTCAGTAATTTAATCCGGAAAAGTTAAATCCGTGATTTGCAGAATTTATGGTTTCTAATTACTCATCGAGTCACCATGCTTCACTGACAAATCGGGACACATCGTTACTGTTCTAACTGATTACTGTATATGTAAATTTATACATGTTTTCCTTCTTATAACTAACCACGATAAATAGCAAAACAAGTCCTTCTTATCACCAGGCTTTCAAGTCCATTCAAGTTAAACACAACAAGGCGTTACTCACCAAGCATTCGAACATGTACACTTCACACGTGTTCAAAACTTAGTGCTAACAATATTGTATAGCAGAACAGTTCATCGTCTTAAATCATCATTAACGAGTTTTAAATAGTTGAGCAATTATTTATGCAATATTCTTCCATTATTACATCCATATCATAAACAACCAGCGAACGCAGTCGTATCTTACACTTTCAGAGCCATTACATTCATTTGGTTTTATTGGAAATTCTAAATCCTAGTCTTAAGGGTGCCTTCAGCATTTAAATATTTTAGGTATTTCAGACATTTTGATGTCCAAAGGTGTTTTAGTTATTATGATCCTTTCAGTCCTTTCAACTATTCATTCACTTCAAAACTCGGAGGTTTATCCATTCTTCCAGATAATTTAGTAATTTTAGTGCTCGAGAATACTTCAGTGTTTTTAGCCATTACGACCAGTCTTATTAGTATTTTCACTCATTTAGTCGTTTCAATCGATTCAAACAATTCAAATATTTGCATCACTCTGATAAATTCATACATATGAATAATATCCCATAATTTCCTTGTCAGAGATTTAATCAGAATTCAGGGGAATCCAAGTATTTTCATCAACAGGGGTTTCAATCTTATTACCAAGATTTAATTAAGTAGTTCAGAAAATTTCGGGTGAATTAGTTGTTTTTCTTAAACTACAAGTGTTCTCTGTCATTCTATTTTATTTCATGGGTAATTTAGTTATTTTACACATCAAGGGTACTTTTGTCATTTCTTAAGTCCAAGCAATATGAAATTTACTCCTTAATAATCAATATCCAAATTGCAGATTAACAGTCTTATTAATTACTACTGAACTCGTGGATCTATAAGATTCCTTAATTTCTTATTCGAGTACTTAGATTGTAATAATTCCCATTATTTTATTCTCAAAGTTATTTGCCTTAAGCGGAAATCAATGGCATACTCAATATGATTTCATGCATTAGTCATATACCAACATATATCATCAAGCATGCTAGAGGTAGTAGTGTATTACCTGGACTTAGGTTGTACTGGTTGCTTCAAGATACTCCATTCGAACATTCTTGAGCTCGAAATCGACGTCCTTCAACCTCTCAAATTTAAAAATGTGCCAATACCATATTCGAAAAAGAACACGCGACTCTGGTGACCCTACAATCGGTGATGAAACTACGAATGATGATAGGGGTTTTGCTCACCTAGAGTGAGGAGTACGATCGCATCGGCAGTGTCCTACACTGATGTTCCATGGCAATGAAAATGTTGAAGCACAGTTAGGGTGACGTTGGGTTTCTTGCCAAAACTCAAGCGGGTCTCCTTGACGAACGGCGAGAAAGACAAGCGAGTGTTGGCCAGGGATAGGACCGTGAGATGGTGTCGGTCACGCCAGTGGTGGTAGTGACGGCTACGCACCTGCGGTGAGGCAACGGTTGAGATATGGGTGGTTGAGAGATTTTTCATATGCTTTTGGATAATTTCGAAATGGATAAGAAAATGAGGTAGGTGAAGGGTCTGATTGAGTTTTAATTATTTCTCGATATACCCTCAAACTACTCCATAAATTAAAGCTGAGGGGGCTTAACTCCAAGGGTAGTCTCAACCCAGATGGTTAACACATGGGTTTGCCAAGCCAAGGACACTAGTTTGAGTCCCTTGGCTGCCATCCCCCCATTTCCTTCTTCTTTTCTTCTGTTTTTTTACATTATTTAAGCCTCTCTTTTTCTTTCTTTTTTTAAGTGTTACACATATAGTATAGATTATATTATAGACTATAGTATAAGCCTTAAGCCCTAAACGACACCATAAACCCTAAAGGTATAAACATTAGCACAAACCCCTAAATCATAAACCGTAAATCTTAAGCCATAGAAATTCATCACATAAATCAATTACCCTAAATTACACCATAAAATCTAAACTATTAACACAAACCCCTAAATCATAAACCATAAACCTTAAACCCTAAACTACACCATGAATCCTAAAGGTTTAAACATTAACACAAACCCCTAAACCATTAACACTAAGCCTTAAGCCATAGAAATTCATCACATAAATCAATTACCCTAGTCCTTAAACTACACCATAAATTCTAAACCATTTACTTTAACACTAACCCCTAAATCATAAACCTTAAACCTTACATCCTAGAAGTTCATCTCATAAATCAATAACCTTAAACTGCAACAAATACCCTGAACCACTAACACAAAAACCTAAACCCTAAACATTGTAGCGATGTCCCCTCATCGCTAAAAAAAACTGAAGTTTTTCGACGTGTTGGTTATCTTTCGGGTATTAAAATATTTATTCCGTGCGGGTTTTAAAAATTGCGTTTTCTTTAGAAATTGGAGTCGCCACTGGCCACTTAGGTAGGTTGGACACCATAAAACCAGAGATTTGAAAACTATTAGGTTCGAGAGTCGGTTACGGATGGGGAAGGATTAGCACCCCCACACCGCCCAAAATTGGTACTTTAATAATTACCATTTTATTAATATTAAACTTTCCGGATTAAAGTGACGATTAAATTAAAATTTGGTTATAAGTGCGAGTAAATTTTAAAGGCCCCGTTATCCGAGAGTAAACGCCCAACCATTATCACTACGCCTGATACTGGCCCCGTTTACACTCGGATAAAAGGACACCGCATTGACAATTTATATATTCCATTATGCAACCTTAAAAACCAATAAAAACATACATCCATATTGACATGATACCAAAACATAAAAAGGGAATATCCTAATATTAAACAAAAATAATAAAATGCATGAACATAGATATAAATGACATGTACAAGGATCAAGACTACCCATAAGTAAAACCTATACACACCAACACTAAAAAAGAGGAAAAACATGCCCGAGATCGAATTAACTAGACATAGCATGATTAATCACATATATGAGAAAACAACTACAATATGCACGATACGCATACCTGATACTAGGCAAGCAAAACAACACGTCTAAGTATCTATATCGAAATGTTTCCAAGTGCTGACATGATCATGGCAAGAATTATACATAGACCAAAGATACATAAACATGTAAATTATTTGTAAATACCTACATACCATTTAAATAAAAAGTAGCATGCATGAACTAAAGGACTTAACAAACTAGCCTAAACGTAACGTATTTTAACAAAGCTACAAAAGACATAACATGCCACATCATAAACGTATTGTCCACAATTAATATACGACCTACAATGCAAAAAGATCATAAAAACCATGCATACATATAGACACAATACTAACTAAAACTAAAACATAATTAATAAATCAAACACATGCACAACATAGACTAATAAACTACAAGCATGGTATAACCCGCATTAATGCACACATAACGACCTAAACCATAATATATAATGCACATGTATACGCAAAGAACAAATAAAATAAATATACTTAAAAACAAATGGTAAAAATATTTAAGAAACTGGAAAAGGGTTGAAATGGAATACAAACACAATTAGCAGACAAATACTAAACAAATGAAAAGCATATTTAGGGGCGAGATTGCAAGCCAAACGAAACTTTAAAGGACTAGATGTGTAATATTACCAAGGGGCAGTTTCAAACTGAAAATATCCAAAACACGGGATGACTAAGAGGGTAAATTGACCATTTGATAATTGGTTTTAGTTAATCAAGGGACCGGATTAAAATTACATGGAAACATACGAGGACCAAGGGTGTAAATAGCCCAAGGGGCGAGACCGTTTTGAAAAATCCCAAAATGCGGGATGGTTTAGTGGGTAATTTAACCATTTTAAAAGAATTGGGACCCTATATAACAAACCTATCCGGCTAAGATTCAACCCTTTCCCAAATTTTTTTTAACCATTTGAATAGACCCTCTCCCCTCTTATTTGCTCTCAAACCCGAAACCATCCCTTGATAAACCCAGAAACCGGTAGCCCACCATCGTATCTTCCGTCGGCGAACCAAAGAAAAACCTCCAAAATGACCCTTGTTTGAACCCGAACTCGAACCCAAACTTAGATTTAAATCAAGGCTCCCTCTTTTATCTAGATCTAAGAAAATCTGGAAGCAAAAACTACCCCTTTTAAGAAAACCGAGACCGAAAGAACGTTCCCCTCTTTGACCGGCTCACCATATTTAGGCTTGTTGCCGGTGGGGGAACTAATGACCGAAGGTAAATCTCTCACCCCTTATGCTTTATTATTCCATTTATTTTTCATGTATGTAAGAAAGGAAGCAAAGAAAAAAAATTACCACTGGAAACTTTGAGTTTTTTTTTTATTTCTGGAACATGGAGACCCTCTTTACATATTTTGGTTCGTTTACATATATCCTCCTCTGATCTGAGTTTTTTGGTAGAAAATAAGACATGAAAATACATCTAATTTGATTTCGGTACTGACAATCCATTGTTTTGGTATTTTGCACGTTCTCTGAGTGCGGTGGTTGGGCTGGTGGTACGGCGGAGTGGTGCCAGCGTGGAGAGAGTATGGTAGTGTTGTCTTCGGCTAGATTCACTCACGGCCGTTGGATCAGATCTGATCCAATGGTCGTGATTGCATGGGGAATGAACGGCCTAGATCTGGCCTTAGAATGAGCAAAGCTGTATCTGATCTCGACACGTGGCAGAGGGAGAATGAACGGTCTCGCGCGTACGAGCAGTCCTGGGGTGAATTACAAGCGCGCTAGCTGGATCATCTTGGTGTCATCTGGACCGTTGGATCAAATCTTGATCCAACGGTTAGGAAGGTGACGGCTGCAAGGAAAAGAAGGGTTATCAGACTTGGTTTTTAGGGTTTTTACAATATTGGGTCAGGCCAAAATGGGCCTTGTAAATTATATTATATTTTTTGGCTTTTTTGTAATATTATGTGGACTTGGACTGTTATTATAAATGGGTTTTATATTTTAGATCTGTTTTTTAATTTAAACCCAATAATAATAATAATAACATATACACACATATAATTTATGTACATATAATCATACATGCAAATTAGCATATATCATATAACATTCAAACACACATATACATATATTTGCTCACACACCTAATTAATATAAGTATACACACATTATACAAACGATTAAGGCATACGTAATATGCAGACACACACACACTTACATACCACATGCGCATTAGTCACACGTACATAATAATATTATACATGTATACATGCAATAATAATATATTAATTATTAAACTAATATATTAACAATATTTACAAACCGGATAAAAATGAGTGATTACAACTGCCCCTCTTTGCTTGTTCTTGTGAAACAAGAGCAAAGCAAAGACCAAAAGCACTCATTTTTATCCGACTTCCCAGCTTGGTAGCTTTGGAATCATGTGTTCTTCTGGAATTCTTCGCTTTTCCTTGGCTAAATTTTCAGGCTCATAAGCTCTTCCTATATAGAACTTTGTCACATTCCGATCTTGGATCTATAGGTCCTCCCTATATAGAACCTTTCATTCTGAAGTCTTGAGCTATGAGTCCCTCCTATATAGAGCTTTTCACTCTGAGACAGTAAAGCTTGGAGTCCTTTCTATATAGAACTCTTCACCTTCAACGCTGGTTTCTCCTATATAAAACCTTTTGCGCCACGGATGGATTCTTCCAACTAGGAGTTCCTCATGTATAGAACTTCTAGTCTTCAAACCCTGGAGCCGCCAGTCCTTCCTATATAGAACTTTTAGCTTCTGAAATCTTGGAGCTACGGGTTCTTCCTATATAAAACCTCTCACTCTAAGACAGTAAAGCTCAGAGCCCTTCCTATATAGGACTCTTCGCCTTCAACACAACAGGTTTTCCCTAAATAAAACCTTCTGTGTCATGGGTGAATTCCTTCAGCTGGGAGTTCTTTCTATATAGAACTACTAGTCTTCACCCTGGAGCTGCAAGCCTCGGAGCGGCAGATTCTTCCTATATAGAACCTCTCGCTGCGGGCATTTGAAAATATAGGCCCTTCCTATATAGAACCTTTATCTTCACATTTGGGATTCACGCCAAAATGGCTACCGGTGCTTCTTTGAATCTGCAGATACCTGTCTAGACTAAGACAAAATACTATGACAAATGAGTTAGCATGCTCCTAATCCTAGGGATGTCTAACTATTCATGATGCATGAGTGTCAATATCATGGTGGGCCTGCTTTAGTCCTCAGTCAATCTCGACCCTACGTTGCTTGCTTTCTCCTTTTTTCTTCTTCTAGCGACGATACCCCATTTCACTGTCGGGTTCAACCATTCCAACCTTTCTTTTTTTGAATTTCTAGTTTGGGGTTCTAAAGTGCCCTTCCGGGTTTTCACCTTAGGGATTTTGGTTTTTGTGTGTTTTTTTTCTTTTTCTTTTTTTCTCTTTTTTGGGTGTCTTTTTGGGTTTTTACCTAGGAAATCTCCCTTGTTGTCTCAAATGCTTTCTTTAAACGAACAGGGCATGTGCCATTGGTCATCTTACTCTGGTGCTCGAAACCTTCTGCTCACCCTATTTCAACATACATCATGTAGGCAGCTGGGAGGCAAGGTTAACATCATTTTCTAACCACCTGCATCTTTAAGGTTAGATCACAGCAATGCTCAGAAATCTCTTATTTGCCATAAGCCTATGTTAACTTATTTGTATGATGCTTATGGCAAGTAACAAGAAGACAATGAATGAAAGCTCAAAATGTGATTTTATAAACGATTAAGGATTTGGAACAATTTTGAGAGGGTCATGGCAAACATGAGGAAAAGGAAAAGCCAAACATGAAATGCAAAACCTCTCAGTATCCACAGTATGAGTGATACATGATCCCGTCAACCGGCGTAGAATCTTTGCCTGAAGTTTCTTCTTCACGGGGTTCATGGGGACGACCCTTCTCTCTGAATATCCAACCTCTTAGTTTATCTGAGCCGCCCTTTATGGGTTTTCGACTCGGATCCTTCCTTTGCTTCAAGATGCCCTATTTCGGGTCTTTACCCTGAGCTCTCTATTTTTTTGTTTTTGGTTTTTTTTCTTTTTTTTCTTTTTTCTTTTTCAAACGTAGTATTTCTTAACAACATCAGAATTTACAGGGCTTTTCAGCTCATCTCCATTAATTTCAGTTCAGATTAAGGCTCCTCTTGAGAAGGGCTTTTTAACCACGTATGGCCCTTCCCAGTTAGGCATCCACTTTCCTCGAGAATCTTTTTGAATCGGGAGGATCTTCTTAAGCACCAGATCCCCCTCTCTGAATTCTCTTGGGGATCACCTTCTTGTTGCATGCTCGCATCATTCGTTTTTGGTACATTTGACCATGGCAAATGGCATTTAGCCTCTTTTCTTCGATGAGATTTAACTGGTCGAGTCTGGCTTGAACCCATTCGGATTCTTCCAATTTTACTTCATTTAAGACCCGGAGCGACGGAATCTCCACCTCAATAGGGAGCACTACTTCGGTACCATACATTAAAGAATAGGGTGTTGCCCCTGTCGATGTGCGAATAGACGTCCTATAGGCGAAAAGGGTAAATGGCAGCTTTTCGTGCCAATCCTTGTAGGTATCCATCGTCTTCGTGATGATCTTCTTTATGTTCTTGTTTGCTGCTTCCACTGCCCCGTTCATTTTAGGATGATAGACCGTGGAATTATGGTGTGTTATCTTGAATTGGTTGCATACATCCATCATCATTTTGTTATTCAGATTGGAAGCGTTGTCAGTGATGACCCTTTCTGGCAATTCGTATCGACAAATGATCTCCTTCTTTAGGAATTTACATACCGTAGTCCTTATGATGTTGGTGTAAGACGCTGCCTCCACCCATTTAGTGAAATAGTCTATGGCGACCAAAATAAAACGATGTTCGTTGGAAGCCTTCGGGTGAATCTGCCCAATGACGTTCATGCCCCACGCCGCAAAAGGCCACGGAGAATTCATGGTGTGTAAAGGTAACAGAGGAGCGTGAATCTTGTCAGCATAAATTTGGCATTTATGGCATTTCCTAGCGTAATCGATACAATCTCCATCTATGGTCGACCAAAAATAGCCATACCTCATAATTTTTCGGGCTATAGACAGCCCGTTGGCGTGCGTCCCACATAGACCGTTGTGTACCTCGGCTGAAATCTCCTTCACCTCTCGAGCATCCACACATCTCAACAATGACTGATCATGGCCTCTTTTATATAGGATCTCCCCATTCAGGATTTATCCTGTTGCCATTTTTTTGAGTGTTTTTCTGTCATTGTCATTTGGCCATTCGGGATACTTTTGAAGCTTGACATATTGCAAGATGTCATAGTACCATGGGTTGCCATCAATCTCTTCCTGCGCATTACAAAAATGAGCCGGCCTTTCAAAAGTCTACATCTCAATAGGCTTCATTTCTGCCCCCGTGTTCGTTTTGAACATGGAAGCCAAGGTTGCCAAGGCATCTACCGTCTGATTTTCTTCTCTGGGAAGGTAATTGAAGGTGATCTTTTCGAACTCCTTGGTGAGCTCTTAGATCAATTCATAATATTTGACCAGCTTTGAATCCCTGGTTTCCCACTCCCCACGCAACTGGTAAATCACTAAGGATGAATCTCCGAATACTCGAAGTTCCTTAATCTTTCTTTCAATAGCTGAGTTCAGTCCCATAACACAGGCTTCATATTCGGCTATATTGTTAGTGCAGAAGAATTTTAGTCTGCTAGTGAAGGGATAATAGACATTCTCGGGAGAAATCAACACGGCCCCTATCCCGTGTCCGATGGCGTTGGAGGCTCTATCAAAGTAAAGCTTCCATGAATTATCGTCTAAAACCTCTTCCTCGGTTGTAATGCACATTAAGTCTTCATTTGGGAAATTAAAGTTCAACACCTCATAATCGTCCGAAGCACGACTAGCTAGGAAATCTGCTACGATGCTTCCCTTTACGGCTTTCTGGCTTACATACACAATGTCGAATTCGGATAGAAGCATCTGCCAGCGGGCCATCCTCCCCGTCAGTGTTGGCGCTTCCATTAGGAACTTCAAGGGGTCTAGCTTGGATATCAACCACGTAGTATGGTATAGCATGTACTGCCTAAGCCGCTTGGTAGCCCAAACTAAAGCACAACACAGCTTCTGAACTGGCGGGTACCGCACTTCGCAATCATTGAACTTTCTGCTTAGGTAATAGATGGCTCGCTCCCTTTTCTCTGACTCATCGTGTTGCCCCAATACACAACCCATTGAATTCTCAAAGACTGTCAGGTAGAGGATTAAAGGCCTGTCTGGTACCGGCGCGACTAAAATTAGAGTATTTGTCAGGTACCTTTTGATATTCTCTAGGGCTCCTTGACATTCCTCATCCCACACGTCGGGATTATTCTTTCTAAGAAGTCTGAAGACTGGGTCACACTGATCAATTAATTAGGAAATGAAACGAGAGATATAATTTAGCCTCCCCAGGAAACCACAAACCTTCTTCTGAGTATGGGGTGGTGAGAGATCCTGGATGACTTTCACCTTATCTGGATCGATCTCAATCCCTCTTCTGCTCACCAGGAACCCCAAGAGTTTTCCAAAAGTAACGGAAAAGGTGCATTTGGCAGGGTTAAGCCTCAGCTGGTATTTTCGTAGTCTTTGGAATAGTTTTCTTAAGTTCTGTATGTGCTCCTTTTCTGTTCGAGACTTAGCGATCATGTCGTCCATGTATACTTCTATTTCTTTGTGCATCATGTCATGGAAAAGAGTCACCATTGCTCTTTGGTAAGTTGCCCCTGCGTTCTTGAGCCCGGAAGGCATCACCCGATAACAAAAAGTGCCTTACATGGTTATGAATGTAGTTTTCTCCATGTCGTTCGAGTCTATCCTTATCTGGTTGTACCCTAAAAAGCCGTCCATGAATGAGAACCATGAGTGTCCCACGGTGTTGTCAACCAGCGTGTCGATATGTGGCAGAGGGAAGTTGTCTTTAGAGTTGGCTCGGTTGAGATCCCTGTAATCTACACACATACAGACTTTCCCATCCTTCTTCGGTACTGGTACAATGTTTGCAACCCATTCAGGGTATTTGGACACTTCCAAGAAGCCAGCATCAAACTATTTTTTTACCTCTTCTCTGATCTTTAACAACATGTCTGGTCTCATTCTATGGCATATCTTGATAAGTCCAGGCGAAAACATCCTTGAATTCCTGAAGTAGGGTTATCAGTTCGTGCCTGGTTTTTGAGGAAAACGTCATCCCTATTTTTACTTATTTTCTCTCTTCTTCAGTCCCCAAGTTTACAACTTCTGTTTTTTCTTGGTGGGGCATGATTTGCCTTTCTTCGTTGGCCACCATCCTCCTCAACTCTACAGGGACCTCACATTCATCATCCTCTTCCCCAATTTCTTCTGAGATCTCGGGGCATTCAAAATTTACTTCGGGATTGGGTTCGGCATCATTCATACAGTCAATCATGGGAGACCTGCATTAAATGAGAATGAATGTATTGGGAAGATAATGGTTTTATATGAAGTAAATGAACATGAAGAATGAATGAATGAAATAAATGAAACGTTTGCCATTTAAGAAAACGGGGAAGATATTTTCATTTCAACAAAAAGTTAACATAGGTGCCCTATACAAGAGATCCCCAGTGTTTATGGGCAAAAACAAAAGGTTGATTCGGAGCATTACTCTGATCTAGTCCTAAAAACCATAGGTAGATCAATGTGGCTCCAGTTATCAAGAGTTTCCCCGGGATGGCAGGGGCGGATGTTGGTCAACATACTGCTGACTTGGTCATTTCCAGGTATCATGTTGATGGACATCCCCTCAAGTGATTCATTAAATATTTCTTCCTCGTTGAGTACGTCATTTTCCTTAATTGCCTCATCAACGTCATGTCCTGGTTGGCAGAATCCTCCGGAGACAAAAGTGGTTTTCAAACTAGGGAAGGACATTGGTCTCCATATAGCTCTATCTCCTAATTTTCCAATAGCCCTGAGCAGCTTGATGAACCTGGGTGCTTCCATGCCTGGGGTTACGAAAGGTCGAAGTGCTTCAGCTTCGACAGCTAAGTCACTCACATGCCTGGCGACTATCTGTATGTCCACCATTAGGTTCGCGTAATGTTGGTCCCTATCCTTCACTATCCGGGCAGTGTCACGCAGTCTTCTTTGCCAATAAATGTCCCCTCCGTTTGCAGCCTCTTCGAATACACTGATTCTTTCCTTATAATCCTGAACATTTGCTTCAAGGCACTCAATCTGGGTTCGTAACGTGCCTACTTCACGCTCTCTTTCTTGTAGCTCGGTGAAGCCATTCCTCTGATAGTAAGTTCGAAATGAGTGTTCTACTTCTGCCACCTTTTCTTCTAACCCGACATTCTAACTTCGGCTCTGATCCAAACTTTGGATAGTGTCATCGTACAACCTTTGCATTTCTAACAGTCTATTCCGGCTACTCATGGACCTTCTTTTCCAAGCGGCGACATTTTCTCTCTCGTAGTTGACTGCTTGTTTTCCTTTGCTAATCTCTTGCCTAGTTCTTTCCTTTTCTTGGTCAATGGCCTCTCTTTCTTCCTCAATAGCCAACCTGCAGCTTTATATTTCCTTCTCGATTGCTCGCTTGCTGATTTCTCATTCTTCTTCCACCAAACGGATACCATTCATTCTTTCCTTTTCCACGGCTATGAACTGACTTCGGCCAGCTTTCTGTATTTTCGTTTGGAGTAGGAGGGTATTCTTTTGGTAAAGAGAGTTCTTCTCGCTCAAATTCGCATTTAATCTCTTCAATTTCCTAATGATCCCATCCCGTTCGTCGACCTCTAAGCTCACTTTATAGAGCTCACTCGCATGCTGAGTCTGTTAGGTGTCCATTTTTCTCTTAATTTCTTCGAGTTCATTCCGTAAAATATCAGTTTCAGACGGTACCACCTTTGTAAGCTCCTCAAGTGACACAACCGGTCCCTGATCGGGTTTGGGAATCACATTATTAACCCTCAAATATCTCCAAAGATCGTAGTCTATGGTGGTCATGTGCTCGGTGTCTCTTTCCACCCTGATCCAGTAACAATGGTCTCAAGCCCTCATGATAGTCTGGACTTTTTCTTTAAACTCACCTTTGAAAGGAAATTCAGTTCGGCTTAACCCGGTGGTATTGGGGATGAACTATCGTGATCTGAATTGTCGGGACACCAGAAGCGGAGCACAAGCAATCCCTCCATGCAGTCCCAACATCATCAGCCAGTCCAAATCACCGCAACTGTACAAGAAGTAATTAACTCTACCGAGCCACGGGAGCCTCCATACTATGTCTTCGTCTTGAATGTTCCTGAAAAACCTAGACCATTTCTTCGTTTTCAAGTTTTCTCGCCACTCTTTTGCTAAGTACTCCCGTAAGGGTGAAAAGCCTTGGAATGATATCCCTGGTAGGACCCGTGTCGGTGTCTTCCACATGTGGCTCTGAACCCATACCTGTAACAGCTGTGCACATCCCCTGAAACGTCCTTCTTCGTGTTTTCGACTGGCATTTAAATAAATGAAGGTCTCGGCCAATATTGCTGGTACTGGATTTGCCCGCCGTTTTATACGCTCGAACCGGTCGAGAATGGCTACATCAATGTTTCCAAGAGTTCTTGGAAAGATCACCAACCCATATATTCCCAAGGCAAACATGTCTATCTTTTTCCCCTCATCTGGATGTGCAGGTAGGATGTCTCGAATGTTCTCCCATGCAAAGACTGTACTATCTCCTCAAAGTCAGATCAGGCCATTAACCCAATCATCACTCATCCCGGTAACGGTTTTGAGTTTCGAAGTGTAATTCTGATTCCTCGGAGGTTTTGCGTAAATCCAATCTTCCTGAACGCTCTTCTGATTAAATAAGGCGGAGTATTCTTCTGCTGTAGGCATCATATCCTGTCCATTGAAGGTGAAACAGCAAAAGACAGGATTCCAGAACTGAAAAATAGCTCGGAGTAGGGGCTGGTTAACCCGAACGTATAACAATTGTGCAATGTCACCACAACTATCGCAGAACCTGTCTTGTAGTCTTTGGTCCCATCCTTCCCAGATGCTTTGAAGATCCCATAAGTTGTTCTGTTGAAGACTCACGTAGGTGTACCCTGCTACTACGCGCTCGCTCGGTGAACTGTCCCCTTGGGCCTTCTGGTTGACTTTTGACCAATGCCTGACTGACAAGTTAAGCTCTTCTTTTCTAAGACACCTTTTTTCCATGGTGAAAGACTTTCTGATCGGGCAAACTATTTGATCCAGTACCTTTTATGTAATGCAAATGCAATAATGTATGAAAAAAAAGCAAAAAAGAAAATAAGTCAGTACCGGATAGAATTAATGAATACATAAATAAAAGGACAAATTAAATAAGGCAAACAAGCAAAAAAACCCTATTTATCCAATCTAAAACACCTAATGTTATCCGCATGGCTCTAAGGGTGGGTTTCTATGTTCTCTATATGCAGTTTTGGTTCTATGAGGTACCTGAACTGTCCTTGTTGTCCTCTACTAAGAGTAGCAAGGCCCCCGATCATCACCCATTATAGGCTCCTTTCAACCGGGTTCAATTCAGGGGGACCCATTCGCTTATGCCTGCACGAAAGAACAATATCCTTACGAAAGCATAAGGTACTCGAGCCCCGAAGGTACTTGCTAGGCCTACACGGGAGAATGATATCTCCATGAAAGCATTAGCGTTTTCCCCCACTTAAAAAACGGGTTTACATGCCATATTTTAAATGCGTTAAAATAAACGCGCAATTATAACCGAATCTTAATTTAATAGTCACTTTAATCCGGAACTTCTAATATTAAAGCGGTAATTATTTGAAAAAGCTTGACTCTTTTTTTTTGAAAAAAACAAAAATGGTCCCCAGCGGAGTCGCCATCTGTAGCGATGTCCCCTCCTCGCTAAAAAAAACTAAAGTTTTTCGAGGTGTTGGTTGTCTTTTGGGTATTAAAATATTTATTACGTGGGGGTTTTAAAAAATCGCGTTTTATTTAGAAATTTGAGTCATCACCGGCCACTTAGGTAGGCCGGACACCATAAAACCAGAGATTTGAAAACTATTGGGTTCGGGAGTCGGTTACGGATGGGGAAGGATTAGCACCCCCCACACCGCCCAAAATTGGTACTTTAATAATTATCGTTTTATTAATATTAAACTTTCCGGATTAAAGTGACGATTAAATTAAAATTTGGTTACAAGTGCAAGTAAATTTTAAAAGCCTCGTTATCCGAGAGTAAACGCCCAACCACTATCACTACGCCTGATACTGGCCCCGTTTACGCTCGGATAAAAGGACACCGCATTGACAATTTATATATTCCATTATGCAACCTTAAAAACCAATAAAAACATACATCCATATTGACATGATACCAAAACATAAAAAAGGGAATATCCTAATATTAAACAAAAATAATAAAATGCATGAACATAGATATAAATGACATGTACAAGGATCAAGACTACCCATAAGTAAAACCTATACACACCAACACTAAAAAAGAGGAAAAACATGCCCGAGATCGAATTAACTAGACATAGCATGATTAATCACATATATGAGAAAACAACTACAATATGCACGATACGCATACCTGATACTAGGCAAGCAAAACAACACACTAAAATATTACACTAAAACAACACGTCTAAGTATCTATATCGAAATGTTTCCAAGTGCTGACATGATCATGGCAAGAATTATTCATAGACCAAAGATACATAAACATGTAAATTATTTGTAAATACCTACATACCATTTAAATAAAAAAATAGCATGCATGAACTAAATGACTTAAAAAACTAGCCTAAACGTAACGTATTTTAACAAAGCTACAAAAGACATAACATGCCACATCATAAACGTATTATCCACAATTAATATACGACCTACAATGCAAAAAGATCATAAAAACCATGCATACATATAGACACAATACTAACTAAAACTAAAACATAATTAATAAATCAAACACATGCACAACATAGATTAATAAACTACAAGCATGGTATAACCCGCATTAATGCACACATAACGACCTAAAACATAATATATAATGCACATGTATACGCAAAGAACATAATATATAATGCACATGTATACGCAAAGAACAAATAAAATAAATATACTTAAAAACAAATGGTAAAAATATTTAAGAAACTGGAAAAGGGTTGAAATGGAATACAAACAAAATTAGCAGACAAATATTAAACAAATGAAAAGCATATTTAGGGGCGAGATTGCAAGCCAAACGAAACTTTAAAGGACTAGATGTGTAATATTACTAAGGGGTAAATTGACCATTTGATAATTGGTTTCAGTTAATCAAGGGACCGGATTAAAATTACATGGAAACATACGAGGACCAAGGGTGTAAATAGCCCAAGGGGCAAGACCGTTTTGAAAAATCCCGAAACGCGGGATGGTTTAGTGGGTAATTTAACCATTTTAAAAAAATTGGGACCTTGTATAACAAACCTATCCGGCTAAGATTCAACCATTTCCCAAAAATAAATTTAACCATTTGAATAGACCCTCTCCCCTCTTATTTGCTCTCAAACCCGAAACCATCCCTTGATGAACCCAGAAATCGGTAGCCCACCACCGTATCTTCCGCCGGCGAACCAAAGAAAAACCTCCAAAATGACCCTTGTTTCAACCCGAACTCGAATCCAAACTTAGATTTAAATCAAGACTCCCCCTTTTATCTAGATCTAAGAAAACCCGGAAGCGAAAACTACCCCTTTTAAGAAAACCGAGACCGAAAGAACGTTCCCCTCTTTGACCGGCTCACCATATTTAGGCTTGTTGCCGGTGGGGGAACTAACGACCGAAGGTAAATCTCTCACCCCTTATGCTTTATTATTCCATTTATTTTGCATGCATGTAAGAAAGAAAGCAAAGAAAAAAAATTTTACCACTGGAAACTTTGAGTTCCTTTTTTTTATTTCTGGAACATGGAGACCCTCTTTACATATTTTGGTTCGTTTACATATATCCTCCTCTGATCTGAGTTTTTTTGGTAGAAAATATATCTGATTTGATTTCGGTACTGACAATCCATTGTTTTGGTATTTTGCACGTTCTCTGAGTGCAGTGGTTGGGCTGGTAGTACGGCAGAGTGGTGCCGACGTGGAGAGAGTATGGTAGCGTTGTTTTCGGCCAGATTCACTCACGGCCGTTGGATCAGATCTGATCCAACGGCCGTGATTGCATAGGGAATGAACGGCCTAGATCTGGCCTTGGAATGAGCAAAGTTGCATATGATCTCGACACGTGGCAGAGGGAGAATGAACGGTCTCGCGCGTACGAGCAGTCCCGGGTGAATTACACGCGCGCCAGCTGGATCATCTTGGTGTCATCTGGATCGTTGGATCAAATCTTGATCCAACGGTTGGGAAGGTGACGGCTGCAAGGAAAAGAAGGGTTATCAGACTTGGTTTTTAGGGTTTTTACAATATTGGGTCAGGCCAAAATGGGCCTTGTAAATTATATTATATTTTTTGGGTTTTTTGTAATATTATGTGGAGTTGGACTGTTATTATAAATGTGTTTTATATTTTAGATCTGTTTTTTAATTTAAACCCAATAATAATAATAATAATAACATATATAATTTATGTACATATAATCATATATGCAAATTAGCATATATCATATAACATTCAAACACACATATACATATATTTGCTCACACACCTAATTAATATAAGTATACACACATTATACAAACGATTAAGGCATACGTAATATGCAGACACACACACACTTACATACCACATGCGTATTAGTCACACGTACATAATAATATTATACATGTATACATGCAATAATAATATATTAATTATTAAACTAATATATTAACAAAATTTTTCAAACCGGATAAAAATGAGTGATTACAAACATTAAACCATAGAAATTCATTTTATAAACTAATAACCCTAAAGTACAACTTATATCTTAAACCATTAACATTAAGGTCTAACCCTAAACTATAAACTAAACTCATAAACCAATTTGACAATTTTAACATAAAAATATGTCATAAACCCGAATTTAGGGACTAATTTGAAAAATTGAAAGTAGATCAATTTGAGAGTCCAATGACCGATTTATAACATTTGACAATTAGAGACTAATTTGACTAATTAAACAAATTAATAATATTTGAAATTGATTTTTTAACTAATGACATTGCATCACGTGGAACCTATAGTGTAGCAGTCAACAAAACGGTAATATTAATTTGGACTGAATGTGTAAGTGAAATTACCATTGTATCCTCATAATTATAATGACTATCGCCACATAAGATTTCTCTGACCTGTCTTCTCTTAACTCCAATTTCATCTACTCTGATTTCATCTCCTCCGATTTCCACTCGCACACTCGGTCAATATTACTGTCCGATTTCATCTCCCCCCTCATCTATCAATTATCTTTTGATTTCATATACTCTGATCTCTCATCTCCTCAGATTTCATCTCCGATTTGCACCATTCAAGTAGGTCAGATTTCATCTTTGATTTACTTTTGATTTTTGAGTCTAGGGTTTTTGGTCTAGGTTGATGTTTTTCAGATTTACTTTCAAATGTTTGTTTACTTTCGGTTTCATCTCTGAATTATTACTTTGCTTCATATTTTCTTTGATTTATTTTAGTTTACTGATTTTCTTAAATTTTTGTTTTTCATATTTTATTTCGATTTTGAGCCTTCTGGTCTGGGTTCTGACCTTCTCCACTGGCCTTCTGGTCTGAATTTCTGTTTTTCATATTTACTTTGCTTCATATTTGCTTTGTTTACTTTGTTTCATATTTGCTTTGTTTACTTTGCTTTTTATTTAATTTGATTTCTTTCAATTTACTGATACTCTTGTATTTTTGTTTTTCAGATTTCATTTCGATTTTGAGCCTCATGGGTTCTTGCCTTCTGATCTAGGTTGTCGTTTTTCAGATTTACTTTGCTTCATATTTGCTTTGTTTAATTTGCTTCATATTTGCTTTGATTTCTTTCTATTTACCGATACTCTCATATTTTCGTTTTCCAAATTTCATTTCGATTTTGAGTCTTATGGGTTCTGGCCTTCATATTTTCTTTGTTTACTTTGCTTCATATTTTCTTTGTTTATTTTGCTTCATATCTGCTTTGTGATCTTTTTGGCCTTCGATTTTGAGTCGTCTAGGTTTTTTCAATTACACTTTCTCTGATCTGTAAAACTATTTTTAGGGTTCAATCGTGGATAGTCAATCTTATTAGATGAACTTTCTAGGTAGTCAATTGATTTATTTTGTGATCTGTGTACTGATTATTGATTTTTCAATTGAACTTTCTCTGATTTGTCTTCTGTAATTTGTAGAAGACGTTGAAAGAGTTCAAAGTGAACAACATCTGAAAGAGGTAGTCAATTCTATTTTTTTAGTATCTTTCTATGTTATGATTTAGCTGCATTGATTGATTTTAATTCTGTCTTGTTTTTTGTTTGATGAAGGGGGTATAAATGATCAAGCCTTCGAAGCAGTTGATGGCATTATTTTCTCTAAGAGAAAGGCTACAAATTCAACTTAGTTCAGGAGAAGAACTTCTCTTGTTTGGGATCACTATACCTTTGTTAAGTCTCTGAAAGTGGTCTTTATGCCCAGTGTAAGTATTGCAAAATCAAAAGGTATAAAGCGGACTCTTATATTGGTACATCTAACCCTAAAAGGCATACTGATAAATGTCATTCTTAAAAGGACTTCCTTGCTGAAAATCCTAGTATGACTGTTACTTTTGATCAAAATAAATACTGTGAATTATTTGTTGATGCTATTTTCTGTCATGGTTATGCTTTGAGTATGGTTGAGAATGAAAAACTTAGGGCTTTGCATCATTACCTTAATGCTAGTGTGAAGAATATTTCGAGGTATACTACTACTAAATATTGCATGATTGAGCGTGACAAGCATAAAAAATATCTACTTGATTCAATGCATTCTATTTCAAGTAGGATTTGCTTTACATGTGATGGATGGTCTACCTGCCATTCACGTTCTTACTTTGCTCTCACTGCTCATTATGTTGAAAATAACTGAAAACTTCAGTCTAAAATACAGAATTTTTGTCGTTTTCCTCTACCCCATGATGGTGAGTAAATTTATAAGTTTGTTAAAAAGATGTTATGCGAGTAGGGTCTTGAAAAAAAAGGCTTTTACCATAACTTTTGACAGTGCTTCTGCAAACAAAAGAATGGTTAAGTGACTTAAAGATGATTTGCATGCCATTTTTCCTCTTCCATGCAATGGTAAGTATTTTCATATAAGATGCGCTGCCCACATTTTGAACTTGATGGTTTAAAAAGGGTTGAAGATAATTGATTCTTCTGTTATTAAACTACGTGAAATTGTTAGGTTTATTGATTCTTCTAATTATCGACTTTGTGCCTTTGAATTAGTTGTTAAAGACTGTGAATCTTCTTTTAGTGGTAAGTTGTTGGATGTTCCTACTCGATGGAACTCTACTTACTCAATGCTTCATAAGCACTTGATGCTAAATTAGCCATTAACTTGTTTGTTAATAGGGAAAATGACTTGGGTATGATTAGGGATAATGAGTGGGAAAGTATTCAAATTATATATGATTTTCTTAAGCCATTTTATGAAATAACTACCTTGTTCTCTGGTTCTAAGTATCCTACTTCTAACTTGTACTTGGTTAATGTTGCTGCAATTTAATGATCATGTACCTTAAATTGTGAAGACATATTTTCACACACTTTAATATGGTAAATTCATAATCTTAAAACTTCAATTGTAAATTTATAACTTACAACTTAAAAGTCAGGTAAATACCAAGTCAGGTAAATATCAGATCAGTTCAATAACAAGTCGGATCATTTACAGGTTGAGTCAATTACAAGTCAGGTTCATAACAGGTCAGGTTGATAACAAGTCGAGTAATATCAGTTATTTACCAGGTTAATCTCGTTTAAGGTTCATATCAGGTCGAATGCAGGTCAGGTTCGATTATCACATTATCAGGTTGAATTCGGGCTTAGGTCGTTCTCAAGTCGGGTGTAGGTCAGGTTCAGATCCAAAATTTTCAGGTCCAACTCAAGTTCACGTCAACACAGTTCGGACTCGAATCGATTTCGGATCACCATCACCTTGGGTCACAAGCAGTTTGGACTCAAGTCGGTTTTAGTCAATTTTGCAGGTCGGGTTAGCTTTTTACATCCCTAATTGCTTCTTCTCTATCTCCAATGGTCTCTCTTCTCCTTTCTTTCATTTTAACTTGTATAAGCTAGCGTTTTTTTTTAAGATTTAAGTCTCAAGGATTAAACCTTTATTGATTTCATCATTTGATTTAGTTATCTTTGAGCTTAAAAGCAAGTAGCATTTTCATCTCTAATCATCTTTTGATTTGTGTTTTGAGCTCAATATCTCTATTAAAGGGGTTTGAGATTTAAGTGGCTTTTTGAAGGGATGTAAGATAGGTGAGATTCTTGAGCTTACATTCTTCCATTATTTGATTTATGGTTATTTTCATATTTTAACTTGTTATAACATTGTCTTGTTTCATTTATATGTTTAATTCAATCTTCCATGGAGTTTTGGATAATGCTCCATAAGGAAATACTTGAAGGAAGTTTGGAAAGCTTGTTGGAGATCAATTTCTTATTGCCCGGAGTGGATGTATTACATTAATACCTTTTGGATGTTAAATGAGGCATGTTTGTATGTTTAATTTGAGTATGGATATGGAGAAATTATATCATAGGCCATTCCCACCACCTCACCATGGTCCCAACCAATAAAACTTATCCATTTAATTATTTTTTCAATGTTATATTTTTGCCAAGTGAATCTTCAAGTGGTAAAATTGTTTTTAATTTAATTTACAGTAAATATGAGTGAATATTCACCAAGTAAAAAGATGACATGGAAAAAAATTAATGAAATAAATTAGTTTTATTGGTTGGGACTATGGATGACGTGATAGGAAGGGACTATGATATAATTTCTCATGGATATGTTTGTTTTTTCTGTGTTTCTACTTGAAGCCCTTTAATGAAAAATCTTTTTTAAAGACTTTAGAAGAATTTTTGGAAGATTAATGGAGTCAAAGATCAATTTTAGGAAATTTGTCTAGGAGTTTATGTATTGACAGTGAGTTCGAAAATCGCCAAAAATTCCATATAAATAATTTGGAAGTGATCTATACATCGTTGTAACCGTGAGTCGGTTTAATTTCGTTTAAAACAAACGGTAATCGATTTCGATTTATATTTTAAAAGATACAAGTTTTCAAGTGGTCAGAGATTAGAAAAGCAGAGCAACAGATTGCTCCTTATACTAGTTCGAGCAATGAATTTAGAAATTCACCATAAATTATACAAATCGAATTAGAAGTACCACCTTATATGGTTAGAAAGATATTTGAGTCTAGTTTCTTTTGGAGCGAACAGAATAGAGATATATATATGATAAGATAAGTGGATTGAGGCCTTATATTTAAAAGGTAGTGTAGGTTGTCTATAATAAGAATGAGTGTTTTATTATGTTTTAATTACAGGAATGCTTGTCATTCCTATTAATTATGCCCTTAAACTCTTAAATGGTAAAACTTGCATTGAGGCCTAAATTGGTTTTTTAAAGCTTATAGTATGCTCTCTTGATGTCTAGCTAGTGTTTAAGGCTTTTTTTCCTCAAAAAATAGTGTTTAAGATCATTAAGGTCATTTTAGCACTTTTGAAACGACATTTCCGAGTCTAATTTGTAGTCTTCATGCCTAGGGTTACGAAGGTAAGTTCCGATACTAGGCAAAACAAAATGCTTCTGGGTTTCAAAATCTAGACTAGAGTTTAGTAACTCTTCATAGAGTTTCGATGTTCGTAGGCCTGTCTTGGGTCATTTTAGGCTTTTATGACCCGATAAGACATTCAGACCAACCCGTTGACTCCACCAACTATTTGGAATGACCCGTTAACTCATTTAAACCCTGGGAGTCTACCAAATTACTCAAGTCACACTATAAGATTAAATTACTGAGTTACCTTGTTAAATTATCATTTTGCCTTTAATGCCTAAAAATCGATTTTGGAGTATTAATAACTTGAGAATGAGAGCAAAACACTTTTGGAACCAATAAAGTTATTAAGTACTTCTGTAACCTTAGGTGCTTGGAATTGACCAAAATACCTTTGACTTGTAGAAATGACCAAAATGACCTTGTGTGCCTAAAAGAATAAAATACCTCAGTGAGTTTGAAGGACTAGAATATCTTTGATTAATAAATTGATTATAATGCCCCATGAAATGAATTATGGTAATGCATCGTGTACGATATGCAATGATGGGATTATTGGTAGTACTCGTATATACTTGTTCAGTTTTGGAATGATGGAATTTGTAATGCTCGTGATTATGATTTTCATACAATACGACGTGCGAGTAAGTAATGATTTGGACGCCTGGTAAGTCTTTACGAATCTTGATTAATTGTTTATGCATGATATGTCATGTCTCGAGAACTTGATTATTTATGCGATCCGGGATACGTGAAATTTTGATTTCTTGTACTTGACTTGGCTTGACTATACGCATAGACGCGAATATGTATTTTGGCCTTGCACAATGGGATCGGCTAACTTGTACATAGATTCTAATCAATCGACGTAGCACATGTGCCCTAGAATAGTACATTATACGCTTATATGTGTGTATATACTCATAGTATGACATGCTTGAATTGTGTTTGATTGATTGCTACTTTGTTGTAGTGTATGCTTGATATAAATGACCTACTAAAGATTATTCTTAATTCACACCTCGTTCATGTTAACGTCTGGTTTATGTTTATCAGATTTACAATCAGTCTTATTTATAACATGCCTTGCTATAAATGATTTATGAATTATATTTTGAACATGTTAATGCAATGAATTGCTACACCATATGTTATGCTCGATTATCATATTGTCTGTTTTATGTAGACCCCATTTGGTAGTTTTGTATTATTGGACTTTCAAAGCTTAATATTTAATATTTTCCCTTATTGCAGACCAGTAGGTATTGAACATCGTTCAAAGCATCGACATTATTGGGAGATCAACGAACATCACTTGTAGGGTACAATACATATACATTAGTGAGCATGTATGTCACAACACCTAATTTTTTATTTGATTTTGTACTCAAATTTTGGTATTGAACTTTTGAATAAATGTTAACTATGTTTGAGAGTTTAAATGTAGACCAAATGGTTAAATTAACCCTTGGTCCTCTAATTTCTCAAAGTTAAAAGAAATGACATTATCTAATATTAAATACCAAGCCCAATTATAATTGTTTTAGGTATGAGTATCGGGTTTGGTTTACCTGTTTTCCTATGCGTAAAGTTGCAACTTAAAATTGTTTGACGTAGAAATATTATGGGAAACAAAAACCCAATTTAGACCCACGAGCTTTGATCATTAAATACCCAGGATGTGTCATGGCCAACTCATGCACACATGAGAACACAATATAAATGCTTTGATCCCTGTATTATCATAATCTTGTTTCATTGACTTGAGGCACAAGTCAAATGTGATCCAATTTTCGAATGTGAATGTAGTAAATGTTAGGCCTAATGGTCATAATGAAATTGAAAGAATAGAGAAGATCAAGGTCATGAGAAGAGCTTTAGGGGAATGGAATAAAGGAAAGAAAATACATTTTGATTAGCTGAAAAGCCTCATCACTCTAGTAGCCATAGACAACTTCAAGCATGTGGACGTCCCTTTCATAATTGTCTTAAATAGATTTTGAGGAAATAAAATCGATAAAGAAGGAGAGAGAGTGTGTTTAAAAAAAACTAATTGGAAGATTGAATAAAAAAAGACATGAATTGAAAAAGTTTTAAAGGAAAGCAAAATGATGATAGTCGCAAAAGCATGGACCTAAAGGGAAAAGACAACAAATTTCAAGTTTCATATTACAAAAATGTGAACCTGCACAATGAAAAATATGATTAATAGAAATATTTACTGAATGGTTGGTCTTGGTAGAAGTATTCCAAACTCTACTGTCTATTAATGAAGGAAAAACATTTAAAACAAACGAGGGAGAGTGATATGATCAGAATTAATGGGCTTCTAGATTTGAAGCCTACTCATTCTGTTGGTAATAGTTCCTATCATCATTTTGCAAATATTCATTGCCACCATCCTCATTCTTATTTTTGGCAGTTTCTTTATAAGATTAATTTGCATTTTCTTGTTTTTCCCTTTCACGATGCCATTGCTCAATATTAGCGCCTCTCTCTCCTCACTGCCTTCACAGACTGGACTACGATTTCCTCATTCCCCCATGGCTTCTACCCCGTCCTCTCCGTTGGCCGGGACTTGTGTTTCTGTGCTTTATGCTCCGACTTTCGTGATAAGCATCCCTATCATTGTACCTCGTGCACCATGAGGGCGATCATCATGGCTACGAAAACGCCTGTTAGGGCTTCTTCTTCAGCTATGACTTTGCCTCCTTCTACATCTCCCAAATCATTGGCGCCTCAACTCCCAGTGAAAAATTTTAGAGGGATTGAAACAAGGACCATATACAAGTAATGTTGACTTGAAGAAACATTCCACCTGCCGATTCTTTTAAACTGCATAAAATTGCATTATCCACCACGATTGCAAGTGTTCTCGTCATATTGCCCACAAGTGGCCTCACGGTAGTCTGTCACAGGTTACAGCAAAACTAATTACAAACACTTCCAAAATAACCAATAAATCAAAGCTTATACAAAATAATAACTTAACGACAAAGCATATGTTACACATTATGAAAATACTCAATATATAGAAGTTTACACGAAAGGACAATATAACAACGAAAGCAACTATATTACGTATTATGAGAAGAAAGAAGCAAATATATAACACATTCATCTATTGAAATACCATATAGGAACGGTATTCAAATGTTTAATTATTTGTATTGACAGGTTCACCTACATTACTTAACATATTTAACCCATTTATAGAGTTAAATAATATTCGAAATATATAAATATCTTATCATCCATGTTTAAATACGTGAATCATAAAAAATTTGGTCATTTCTTCTAACTTGTGCCACAAATGTGTCGTGTTTATTACAAGGTCTTTTAAACTATTTATTAAAATATTGTGTTTGGTCATCCAATTCATCTGTCTCGCCTTTTAACAACACGTTTAATACATAACTTAAGTCCGTTAAATAGTGCAATCACTAACTTTTTATCCGGAATATATTAATATTATTTTATATTATTATTTGGTTATTATTATTATTATATTTGTTTAATGTTATTATTATTATTATCATATGGGGCTGTAATGATTAAAAAAATTATATAATAAATAAAAATCCAATTTATATGTCCAAATTCATTTTATAATCTGAAAACCCAAAATAAAATAATAATTAAACAAGTGGCCCATTTGGTCTAAATATGGATAAATCCTAATATGCTATCTCTTTTCTTGCGCAACCAAAGGAAAGTCATTGGATCAAACCAAATCTAACGGCCAAAATCAAGTCCGAGAGTCCCTTCAGATGCTACGTGTGGCGCATGCTTAGGACTGCTGGACTCACACGCGCGCGTGTGGTGCACGCCCAAGACCCCTCATCTCTCACGCGCCATGTGGCCTCATACGGTGCTGCCATGTCAACTTCCATGAGCCATCTAGGTCATTCATTCTTCAGGCAATCACGGTCGTTGGATCAGATCTGATCGAACAGCCTAGGTCTCATCTGATGATGATAGACCATTTGTTTCCCTCTCACCGATGGTCGCTACGTATTCAGATTGACAGTTCCTATCGTCGTCGAAAAATACGCTGCTATCGTACGACCATCGATTCTCTCCAACAACCAAGCAGAACAGAAAATAATAAAAAAATAAATAAAAATGTCAGAATCAAATCATCTACAATCTATTCATTTAAAGTTTATTTATCTATGTAAACAAAGAGGATGTATATAAAAAGGATGTAAAGCAATCAATTTTTCAGATTATGAATCAATACGAAAAAAGAAAAAAAAAGATTTCCAAAAGAGGAACTCATCTTTTCAGTTTGCATGCATTTTTTATAAAGTAAAACTAGAAAGTAAAAAAGAAAGAAGATGGGGATAGCTTTCTCTGGTTCAAGGTCATCGTCGCTTTTGGTGGTCGAGGGTGTGCGCCGATGAATAGCATCGTTTCATATTTTTTTGTCGTTTTAAAAAAAGGATATTTTTAAAAAAAGAGAGAGAGAAAATGACATTTTTATGATTTTAGAAAGTCATCGATGCCGGCGAACGACGGTCAGTGACGACTCACGACGGCCGACATGGCAAGGCCTCACCGAATTCTGAATTTCACGGTGGTTTCTGGCTTTGAACCCAGAAACCCGGTGTTAAGTTTTCAAAAAAAACTTTGGGTTTTTTGGAAAGCTTAAAAAAAATAGGAAATGGTTTAAAATTCAGCTGATAAGGGTGTTATAGGAGTTTTAAAAATAAAAATGGATTATTAACAACATAAGCCTTCTGCATTTTTGCATTTGCACCTGCGGTCTTTCCGCTTTTCTAAATTACACCCTCAATTCTTACAGGTTTTCAAAAGTTTTTAATTTTATTCCTATTTTAAATTCAATCCAAATTTCAATGGGTAAATTCTCTTTTTGGTCCTCAAAACTCCTAATTTCCTTTTAATTTGGTCCATTCTAGTGGTTTATTCACCACTCTAGCCCCTGTTTTTTCTTGTTTTGTTATTTTAGCCCCTATATTTCATGCATATTTAAATTTCAGCACTATTTTTTATTTTCTTTAATTTCAGTCCTAAATTATGCCTACATGTGCTCTTGTGTTTATTTATTTGTTTGATATGTTGTTTGATTTTGTTCCTATTGATGTTTACTAATATATTTTTATAAACGTGTTTATATATGTTTATTGTTTTTGTATAATATATATTATATGTTATGCTTATGGTTTGTATATGTTATATATATGTATATATGATATATACCTTTATGTATATTATCACATATATGTTTTATTATATCTATATAGTCTTTACGGTATATATATAAATCCATACTATGCTACCTTATTATATATACATGCACATAGATATGTGAATATATATAAATGCTAAAATACGTTATATATACTTATGTTCCCTTTTTTATATATACACACTACACGAATCCTAACATACAGCGGCACTTTTAGCGGCGTTTTACGAACAAACACCGCAAATTTTTGAAGAAATTACGGCGTTTCCGAGAAGAACGCCACAAATAACAATATCAATGTACCTATAAACGCCACAACAGTATAACATATAGTGGCGTTTTAATTACAAACGCCACAAAAATATAACAGATAGTGGCGTTGTGATACAAATGCCGCAATTTTGTATTAAAACTGT
Organism: Hibiscus mutabilis; assembly: GCA_019671005.1. NCBI lineage: Eukaryota > Viridiplantae > Streptophyta > Magnoliopsida > Malvales > Malvaceae > Hibiscus > Hibiscus mutabilis. The sequence goes on from CM033733.1 coordinate 12,758,764, forward strand.
CCGTTTCATCTTGACGCTATACCCTACTCTCTCAGCCGATCCCCAATTATAACCCAAAATCCCTAATTTTCCCTCCATCGACTCTCAATCTCTCACGCCGTTTCACTCTCAATCGGCTCTCAGTCCCTCATCTCGATCGGACTGGCGACCCCCATTGGCGGCGAGTTTGTGTTGCTGCTCGCACCTTCATCTCAATTGGCTCTCATTCCCTAACTTTTCGATGGTCCTGCAGTGAGCATTCCGACAATTTCAGGTTTGTGTCTATTTTTCCTTTTGTTTTGGTCATGATGGGTCTTACATTGTTATTATGGTTCATCTCAATTGGTTTCTGTTTTGGTCATATTTTTCCAGTAAAATGAACTATGTACACTTTTAGGTTTGTCTCGATTAGGAACTGGTTTTCATTCTCCTTTTGCCACTCATTACTCTCTGGTGATGATGGGGCTTACATTTTGCTTAAGGCACCAGAGAGTTCTTGGTAACTCTTGTAAAGTTTCAAGTCTACCTTTCGTAGATAAGGTGCACCATCCATGCTGACCTTAACAAATGGCGCAGCGGTTGCGGCGGCAGCGGCTGTACTGTTGCCGGCCTTCTTGCCGTTACCCTCTTCCTCGGAACTATCTTTTTGGATGGCTATGGCGTTCTTCTGAAAGGACCTGACTGGTGGCCATCCCACCACTTGTGCCCTGACAAAGAAAATCAAATATTCCCTTAATTATTTAAGTTGGAATAACATAAAATTATTGGAATTATAAGACTTTCTTAGCCACTTTCCTGTTGAAACCTTTTGAATTATTGTTTGGTTGGTGGGAAAAGCACTAAAGATTCCACATGTTTTGTTGTTTTCCCTCTTTTCCCCAACAAACAACCGAAGCCATCAAATATCAAAATTAACCCTTTTTTTTCTTGTGTTTTCCACTTTACTAGGCCAAGATTCCACCATTTTAATGATGGCAGATGCACTAAAAAGAAGAAATTTGGTTTGGAATTTGAGTCATTTAAATTTAAATACAATAGAAACCACTTTAAAAGTATTATAGCAGTTCATATACTATACTTCAGATTGTTTTTTGTTCCTTTTGTTGAAGATTACGAAAATTTGTTTGGGATCGAAATGGATAGGAATATTTTATTCCCTTAAAGTAGCTATTCATTTCAGTACTTGACAACAAAAATGGATAGGAATTTTAAGAGGGATCATTTTGCTCTTATTCGAGTGTACATGGAACAATTTATCCAATATGCAATATGAAATATAATACAAGGACTCTTATGGTATAAAATTGATTTTAGTTCACCTTCAACGGTCTTTAATTCTTTCTTTCTTTATATTTTTAGTTTATTGGCAAACGTAATATTTGGCTTGATCTTGTCAAGAATGGTATAAAAAGAACTTGTTTGTTAAAATAATGAATTATTTGATCAAGTTATGCAAACATAATTCTAATATATTTGTTGATTGATTGATCAGGTATCTTTTTTGGAACACACTGCTGAGGAGGTGAAAGAACATTGTCAGACACTATACAAAGGAAGTAAAAAGTTTATGTATGTACTCTTCCCTTTCTAAATTCACTATTTTTTTTTAATTCGTAGTGTTGCATTTTCCTTATCAGTCTATTGGAAATATTTGGATATAATTTTTGTCAATATGAAGTTATTGAGATTGTATTCTTTTGTTTTTCCTCTATAGTAAGTTTTTGTTATAAAATATGATTCTTTTCTGTCTTTTATTAGCATTAGTTTTGTACCTTTTGAATACCATCTCTCTTGTCCCTTACTCATGATACTGACTGAACATATCTGAGTGCTCTCGAGTTCAACTTGCAAAAGCATCAAGCTTGAATTTTCCTATTTCCCTGACTATTACATAATTTCAGCTACATCTCTCTTCATCCTTCAAATATGTACAATGTTAGGTTCAACTTTGTAGACTTTTAATTTTTTTTATCTACAATTATCAATTTAAAAAAATAAATTTGAATCTATAGTATTATCAATTAACATTTGAAATGGATATTACAGAAATACTAAATGGATAGGAGTTGGATGAATTTGTCAAGGGTAGACGCCGACTATCGAATTGGAGTATAAACTTTTCTAAATTTAGCTTTTGCGAATGCAAGCCAAGAGAATATGATTCTTTGCCCTTGTAAGAAGTGTGCTAACATTAATTGGCACATTCGTGAAGTTGTACACGAACATCTAATTGTTTTTGGCTTTGTTCCGGGCTATAGAAAATGGGTATTCCATGGAGAGTTGACACCTCGTAGTGCTTCTTCCACGAGCAATCCGACTTATCCTCCTAATTCTCATCGTCGATCTCTTAGAGAAGATGACATGGAGGGCATGTTGCGAGATGCATTTAATTTGCTTAATGAAATGAATGAACCACTTTATAAGAGATCAAAATATTCAAAATTTTCCTTTTGCATTCGGCTTTTTCACTTAAAATGCTTGGGAGGGTAGACCGGTAACTCTTTTACACAGTTATTAGAGTTTTAAAGAGAAATGTTTCATTCTGTAAAAACTCTTCAATCTGGTAAAGATATGAAGAAAATGATAAAAGATTTGGGCCTTGGTTATGAGAAAATCCATAGTTGTCCGAATGATTGCATGTTGTATTGGGTGATCGAAAAAACTAGGAGTCTTGTCATGTATGCGGTAAATCTCGGTGGATGAATGATGACATAGAAAATGTGAGTGAGGATAAAGTTGAAGCACGATCAAGAAAGAAGCCAGTAAAGATTTTGCGATATTTTCCTCTAATACTTAGGCTTCAAAGACTTTATATCTTTAAAGACTGCTGAGTCTATGAGGTGGCATCACGATGGACGAACTGATGATGGATTATTAAGGCATCCTGCGGATTGTTTAGCTTGGAAGTCATTTGACCAAAAATTTCTAAGTTTTGCAAGAGATCCTCGAAATGTCAGGCTCGGTCTTGCATCTGATGGGTTTAATCCTTTTAAAATCATGAGTACTTCGTACAGTACTTGGCCTATTCTACTTGTTCCCTACAATTTGCCCCTGTGGATTTGCATGAAACAATCATCCTTTATCTTATCCATGATAATCCCCTGGTGAGAAAGGTCCTAGAAATGATATTGACATCTACATGCAACCTCTTATTGAAGAGTTGAAACAATTATGGGTGGGTGTCGAAACATATGATGTGTTAAAGAAGGAGAACTTTAATTTGCGTGCAGCTTTATTGTGGACTATTAATGATTTCCCTACTTATGCAAATTTATCTGGGTGGAGTACCAAAGGCCGTTATGCTTGTCCTTGTTGTGTTGCACAGCCATGTTCGAAGTGGTTGTATAATGGAAAGAATTTCTCTTACATGGGACATCGTCTGTGGTTAGATGAAAATCATAGATTTAGATATCAAAAAAATATGTTTGATGGTACTGAAGAGTTTAGAAAAGCTCCTGAGCAAACAATTGGGTCTGACATCAAAAGAATATGTTTGATGGTACCGAAGACTTTATTCTCTAAAGTCACATGATTTTCACATATTGATGCAAGAGCTAATGCCAGTTGCATTACGCGGTTGTATGTCAAATGAGGTGACATCTTGTATAATTGAACTTTCCAATATAATGAAAGCTATTTGTGGGAAAGTTCTGATGGTTGAAGAACTTGAGAAACTGCAAGATCAAGTCGCCTTGACTTTATGCAACTTGGAGAAGATATTTCCACCTTCATTCTTTACAATTATGGTGCACTTGTTGGTTCATCTCCCTCACGGAGCTAAAGTTGGTGGACCAGTTTTCTCTCGCTGGATGTATCCTATAGAGGTGCAAATTGTTTAATATGTATTCAATTACTATTGAATATTTTTTAAAATTACAACTATTTATATTATGTTGTGTTTATTACGTGTATAGGTTCTTGTGCAAGTTTAAGTCTTACTGTCGTAATAAACGTTATCCAGAAGGATCAATTGCTGAAGGGTATTTAGCAGAGGAGTGTCTGCCTTTTTGCTTTAGATATTTGGAAGATGTTGAAACGAGATTTAATAGACCAAATAGAAATGAAGTGTGCAGTACTAATAACTTAGCTGAGACTTATTTGTTTGGAAGTTATGGTGAACCACTCGGCAAAGTTAAAATTGCACAGTTAGATGATAAGTTTTGGGTTCAAGCACATCGATATGTTCTTTTCCATCATGACTCAATGGAGCCCTTACGCACGTAAATTTATATAAATCATAATGTATTTACTTCATCTTTTATATTTCTCATTCTTTAACCACATAACCTACTTTATAGTGAGTTTAAAGAAGAGTTGCAATCTCTTGTACGCTCCCGAAGATTACATCAACGAGAGATTCATAAGTTATTTACAGAAACTTTCTATGAATGGTTAAGGAAGACGGTAAGAAACTAAATCTTTGTACGACACGTACGTAATGTATAACTTTTCTTGTTTTAATATATCAGTATAAATGCTAACTAATCCACCTTTTACGTGTAATAGGTTTGGGGTATGAGAGAAGTTAGTGAAGAGGTTAAATGACTTTGTCAAGGTCCGAATATAATTGTTAAGAGATATAATGCCTTTCTCATTAACGGGTTTAGATTCCACACGAAATCTCGGGAAAGATTAAGGAGGACACAAAATTGTGGAGCAGTTGTTACTTCTTCAACTACAAGTTATGCTAGTTCTAGGGACAACCATCATGTATAGGGAGATGTAGAATATTATGGAATTCTTACAGACATTATTGAGTTGGATTATTATGGCAAACGAAAGGTTGTTTTATTTCGTTGTGACTGGGCTGATGTAAATACTACTCGAGGCATTAAAAGATATCAATTTGGTTTTACAATGGTGAACTTTTCTCGATTAATTCACTCAGGTCAACAATTGATGGACGAACCATATGTATTTCCTTCTCAAGTTAAACAAATTTTTTATTGCCATGATCCAATGAAAGAGGGTTGGTATGTTGTACTCCGTAACACCCCTAGAGACTTGATAGACATGGGGGATGGAATTGCAGATGACATTGAAACAAGATCATAAACTTTGCCTTTTGCAGCACAAAACTTAGATGGAACAATCACTAGTTCTAGTTCACAATTCCAATGGGTTCGAGAGAACATGGATGAAGATTTATATCTTAACTTATTAATTTATACTGTCATAACTTCTAACTTGTTGTCGAATACATACATTAATAGTATTGTTGTCACTAGTTACTAAAATTATTTTTGGTTTATTGCAAGTATTATGCCTAGGAGGAAATTAAGTGATCTGCGGATTGTTCAAGTTCCTCGAGTGGATAAAGTAACAAATAATGATAATTTGTCTGGTGTTGGATCTTCACAAGTTCCAAAAACAGTTGAAAATGTAAAAGTTGAAGGTAATGTTCAACACTTTATTTGAATGCTAGATGTTTGTTACTATTGACTTGATTTTAAAAATTTTATTGAATTATTTCATATATAGATGAAAATGGTCGAAGGCGCAAGACTAGAGGGCGCACAACATTGATGAAATTATACGATCTTCCTGTTGGGGAACGCGTGAAAGTTTCAAGAAATGACCTATTAGGGCAGAAGCAGGTCTTCTGGCCAGTTACTTGGGCATTGTTGCACGCAATGCTTCAATCTTGCCGATCAATTATGAGTCATGGTGTCAGATGCCGAATAGTAATAAAAATCAAGCTCTGGATCTTGTTAAGGTAATAATGTCATTGTAATAACTAATCCATTATAGTTAAATAGTAATAGTTTGCATTACTTTGATTGTGTAATTTGTAGGATAAATTTTCTTTAGAGGTCTCAGACCATTATGTGAAGCATGCGTTAGGAAAAAATGGAGAGACCATAAGAGTTTCTTGAAAAAGACATATTTCAAGAATAATCGCAATATTTAAGAGAAACTGCAAAATGCTCCACCAGGAATACTTTGGTATCAGTGGGAAGATGCAGTCAGATTTTGGAGTTCAATGAAAGGAGAGGTATGCTCGATGCACTTTAAAAAATAATACTATGTCATTATAATATTAGTTTTATACGTAATGAAAATTTTAAATTGTAGGATCGAGAGTGCATTGGAGTTGCTAGCAGATAGCAACAGAAGTTTACTTACACAGCCGGGTCGAAGAGCTTTGCTCGTATAGCTAATGACAAGGTATTATTTTTTTAATTGTTGATTATTTTTAATGTATTATATTTTCATATGTATTAATTTTTATTATACGTTGTAGCAAGTTACGACTGGCACTAGCGTTGGACGGATAAAACTCTTCGACATTACACACACAAAAAAGGATGGCTCTCCTATGAGTCCTGAAGCTGCATAAATTATGGTATATTCATTTGATAGAAAATTTGGATTATGTTATATTTATCAATAGTATAACATTTTTTAGTTTAAATCATGTTTTAATTCGTTATATATTATTGATTATTAGGCAAAATTGAGGGAAAAAAGGATGGAGTATGAAGCTACGGCTTCAACTAATGGTTTTGCTAATGTGGATGAGATCGAAAATCAAGTTATTGATGACGTTTTGGGTCTTGAAAGATATGGTCGGGTTCGCTGCCAGGGATCATTCGTTACCCCAACAAAATATTTTGGATCTAACTCGTCTCAGTACATGCCATCACAGAGCTAGTCTTCTCAGGTAGAAGTTAATCGTTTAAAACAACAGTTAACTCAATTTCAAGCTGAGGTAGAAGCGAGAGAAGGCGAGAGAGAAAAGAGAAAAGCTGAGAGAGAAACCGAGAGAGAAGCAGCATATCAGAAGCTTCAAAAAGAATTTCAAGAAATGATGGCATCTTAGTTGATTTTAGGTTCGTTCACATTGTAGACTTGAATTTATTTCACTTTAACGTTGAACTATATTCACTTTAATGTTGTGGACTTGAATTTATTTCACTTTAAACTAGAATTTATTTTTGTTGCTAAGTATTTCTATTTAATTTTTGTAATTATTCATCAAATTTGCTGTTATTTAATAATATAACATGTTAAATTTGGGTAGTATATAATTTACAAATCATTTATTGGAAAGCAGTAAGTTTAGCGGCGTTTATAGAAAACGCTACAAATAATCAAATGACATATTGCGGCGTTTTAGAAAACAAATGCCACTATAGACAATGTAATAGCAGCGTTTTGAATATAAAACGCCGCTATAGAACATAATCTATTGCGGTGTTTTCAGCATAAAACGCCACAGAAAAATGGTGAAATTTTGTGGCATTTTCTTAAAAGCGCCGCTAAAGATAAGTCATTGCCGGCGTTTGTAATTTAAAACACCGCTATAGATCAAAATCTTTCGCGGCATTTTTTAAATATAAACGTCGCTAACTTTTGCGGCGCTAGTTTTAACGGGACTTTTCTTTGCGCTACGAGAGTTTTTAGCGATGCTAAAAAACGTCACTAAAGGACTAAAAAAATGCCGCTAAAACATGTTTTGCTGTGGTGACATATAGTTTATACATTCATAATATATGTTTTTATAGTTATATATTTACATATATATTTCAACAATGGTACACGTTAATATATACTACATATATCTATGTATATACTATAGTTTTTATTATTTTATATGTTACGCATATATTATATATAGTATACTTATATTCTATATATATTGGTACATATATTATATTATTTATATTCTATATGCTATATATATGTTACGCATATTCAAGTATATGCTTAATAGTATATTTAATAGTAGATGTTATGTTATTTTATTTTATGTATTTATTTATTTTATTCATGCGGTATTTTATTTGTCAGCATATATTAAATTTTCCACGCATTTATTATGTCATTCGTAATTTTAGGCCGTTTTTTGTTTGGTATCCTTGTGGAAGTGTCATCCCGGGTTTCCGGGTGTCATCTCCTTTGAGTATCGCGAATATCGAGGTATTTTACAATGTTACCATACATGCATGCAATTAGGGATCAATTTTTAATCTAAACCGAATTTTTAAATTTTCTTTGTATTTATGATACGAACCTTTAGGTACCAATTTTAGGCATTGTGGAGAGTGCTAAAACCTTCCCCACACGTAACCGACTCCCTAGCCCTTTTAAATATCTGGTTTTGTTTTTTGTGTCCGGTGTACCTTATCCAAGTGACCGATGGCGACTCTCAGGTCATGTTTTAAAAATACAGGGTTTTTTAAGAACTCCCCCGTAAATCAAAATTTTCAACAAATATGGGAAAATTTGAATTTTAAAAAAATTAGTCGCTACAGTATGGTGGCTCCGCTGGGGACATTTTTTGTTTTCAAACAAAAAAGGAGATTCAAGCCTTAGTTGGGTTCGTATCATAATTATTAAGAAAAATTTAAATTCGATTTAATTTAATTTTTAATTCCTAACCTCGTTTGTTTATCGTTTTATTTTTTGTGGTGTTTAATATAAATGTCATTCATGCATGAGCTTTCTTCCTGAGCTCCGTCATTGTTAAGTGGGAGTGATTACTTCACTTCGTTGGGTGTCCACCTCCGTATGGTGTTGTAATTCACTTCCAAGATTTGGTCCTTATATTTCGTGAGGTCCACATCCTTGTATAGTATATGGGTCGTATCTCCATGAATCAATATCCTAGAGACAGTTCGGGCCCTTTACTTTAGAACCTAACCGCATATAGTTAACCGTATAGCTACCTTTTAGGGTCATTCTAAAACTCTGTCCGTTTAGCTGTAACACTTTTAGGCCTTGTTTGATACATTTATACCTTTGTTTGCAATATATATGTTATCTATGTGCTTTTAATTATTTTAATTTATTGATTTATTTATCGTTCAACATTTAATTTATTTATTCGATTACTATACCATACTAACTTGTTTTATTGGTGTTTGTTTTTGTTTTGTTTTCTTTTTCCGCATTCAATTTGCATACCATACCATATATAGGCATTGATTATAGAATAGTTCACTTTAAAAGGCATTCGATATGCAAGAAAGGTTACGTAATACCAAGAGCAATAATGCCAAAGTAGGGGATTGGTCAGAGCTAACAACCTACACGAGTTAAAAGAGATTAAGCGGCGTTAGGACTCAGGTATGAGACAAGCCTTCCAACAAGAGTTCGATGACATAGCTATTCTGCTAGAAGTTCAGAACGACATGGATATGTTCAGGGTTTTAACGCAGTTTTGGAACTCAGGGTACGGTTGCTTCACTTTCGGGAAGGTAGACGTGTCTCCCACTATTGAAGAGCACACGATGTTGCTCTATTGCCCGAAGTTCAAGGAAGAAAGAGTCTACACCAAGCCTAAAAATTTGCCATCTTTTTTTGGAAAACTTAACCGATATCATCAGGATGAACAAAGAATGGTTTCAAAGAAAGATGGTGGAAAAAGAGAAAAGCGGCTGCATAGCCAGGGCACATATTCGAGAATTGAACCATCTGTATTCGGACCCATCGAAGAAGAGGTACCTGTTTGTTTTTTGCATCTACAGGCTAGTGATCTTCCCCAAAGTCTTAAGACATTTAGACTATGCGACCACAGATTTATTCAAAAAGCTCAAAAAAGGATTAATATAATACTAGCTATCCTAGCGGAGATTTTTTTCATTCGCTAAATACGTACAGGAAAATGGAGAAAGACAAGTTCTTAGGTTGTGTCCCATTATTGGAGATCTAGATCCAAAGCCACTTCTGGGATTTAAAGTTCTCCTATCGGATGTGTCTAACTACATTTTCTCCCATAAGAGTTTTTTTTTTTAAAATACAAAAGCCGAAGCAAGGACCAAAGATTTAGTGGATAGTTAATTTCTGAGACTTTTTTGATGAGAATGTTAGTACCGAGGTTGATTCTGAGTAAATTCCTCTACCGTTGTGGAGAATAAGATTAGGTGCCTTTGCCCAGGATTTGGGGTAGAGTTGGATATTGTCTTATGCTCGTGTCAAGGCAGTTTGGTTCATCCTTACCACTCATGGTTTAGATACATCTGGTTTCGAACACCAAGGAGATGGCTACAAATCAAAGGTCCAAAAAATAAATTGTTCTTGGAAGAATATGCACAAGGTTGAGGTTTATAATGACAGTTTGCTATTCACTCTGGGTTACGATCAATGGAGACTTAGTCGGCTCAATGATGTTTTTCTTTCTGCAAATTGAGAGAATGTTCAACCTACGGAAGAACATATGAGGAATGCCCCTTCAGACATAAAGAGGCTAGAAGAGCCCACGAGAAGGAAGTATGTACTTTGGAAAAATGTATTGCCGATCTCGAAGTTGCGAAATATTTAGCAGCAATTGACGTGGACAAGTATAAGCGTCGAGAGAAAAATATTCTAAAGCAGAAGAAGGTACTCAAAGACGATTATAAGGATCTAAAGAAGGACTGGGTCGAGTTATAGGGTAATTTACAAAGAAAATGTTTAGGTACAATCGCGAAGGAACTGATTCAGTTCGCGAAGGCAAGGAAGACCACTGACGGCTACAACCAGAAATATAAGGCAGGCAATAAGCGAATTGAGAAGAAAAATAAAAAAACTAGAGGCCTTAGTTCAGGATTCAACTAATGAGTAGTCTCAGAACCAAGATTTGACAGCTCAGCTAGCATAGTAGGGGATAACTCATCAAGCCAGTCAGAGTTTGGTCAATAAGAAAGCGGTAGAAATAGAAATAATTACTTGAGAGCTAGCAACCAGTTAGGCTTGAAACCATGGATTAAGGGCTCAAAATGAGGGACTTGATGCTCAGATGATGTAGTTGGAAGGACTTCTGTGAGAATATCACAACCAGGATAATGTTGCTGCTCTGCTCGACACAAGAATACATTGTTGAATGTGAGGGTAACTGAATTGGAAACCGCTCTTCATGATTACAGAAAATGACTCATCGCTTTAGAATAAACCTTACAGGAAGACAATCTTCAGATAGTCTTTGGACTCTTGTAAGCCGATCAGTTGATCTGGGACCAACGAAGGGCAATGACAGATGTTATAGCTCAAGAGGAATGAGTACCTTGACATGTCTAAGGCTTGGGCAGAGAAGCAATCCAGGTACATGCACATGTCAAACCAAGGACAGAGTTAGGATCCCAAGTGCACGCCTTACTTTATAGAGTCGAGGTTTTAGGATGAGGGTCTAACTGCTACCGATGACTCGTTATTTCAGTTTCTTGTAGTCAAAACTCTTCTTCGTTAAATGAAAGTCTCTCTAAGGACTATTTTTAAGAATCAAAGCCATCATTGCATTCATTATTGCATGGTAGCATTATTACGACATAGTTTCTTTTTACTTACATTATTGTTTAAAATCTTTGATTTTTGTTTAATAATACATTTTTGAACATTCACTACATCATACACATTGCTAATTGGGAATAGCATACGTCTCAAAAAGAGAAAATAGAAGTAGCAAGAGGATGATTTCTCACCAATACAGTTTTAGAACCATGAATAATTTAGTGACTAGAGTAGATAAGCTTGAGGAACTCTAGGAACATCTGGTTGGGATTCAAAAGGAAATGATGACATTTATAAGAAAGTCTCAAGAATAATACAGAGTGCAAATGAACGAGCAAATGAGTATTTTGACTACCTTAATTAGGGGTAAAAGCTTGGAAGATAACCCTTCAGCATAAATGGATATTGGAAACACTAGTAAGAATTGGGATTTCGACTTTGTGGAAGAAGAAATTGTGTCTGGTGAGGAGTAAGCTGTTATCAACCAGTTTGAGGTAGCCTACACTGCCTCAGAGTGCCCCACTGGGTTTATATTGGATGAAATCCATGGTTTTATTATGGAAATCTTATCCCATCCAATAAAGAGAGGTTCGGATAAAATAGATCCGTAGAGTAAATAAGAATTAGAAAGTAATAAGAAGACAGAGATGCTGATCACCTTAATGACTGCATTGTCACCTCCTCCAACGTAAAATCAATATTTGGTGTCAGTTATTTTAGATCTTTAGTTGCCGATTGACTATGCTGCCAGTTCTCAAGAGAAGGGCAAGAAATTGAATGGCCCTCAATTTAGCCCTATTCCTTTTACTTACCAGGAGTTGTTTTCTATGATGTTATAGCCCATTGTTTTATCAAATCCCAATCGCCTCTGTATCCAAGATGGTTCAAAAAAGGCTATTGTGACTTCTATGCGGGTATTCAGGGTCATTCCATTGAAAAATGTATTAGTTTTAAGCGTAAAGTGTAGAATCTTTTAAATTTTAGGGTGTTGGAGTTTGAGACAATAGGTCTGGGTCTAAAGATCAAATTTCCAACTGCGGTCGGCACGCTAAAATTAGGGAAGAATTAGGATGCAGAAAAAAGATGGATAAAGTAGATTTGCCTACATCAGCAAAAAATGAAAGTGTGGGAAAATGTCAAGACTACAAATCTTTCTTGGAGAATATTATTTCGAACCCACTTGAGAAATCATAAATGGATCCAAAAGAGTCCATAGAAGTGATAATACTTGAGAACGAGGATGCTCTTGAAGAAGGTAAGTTTTGGTTAAAGAAAAGAGGAGTAGAGAATGATGAAATACATGATGAAGACACCAGGAAGAGTATCAAAAAGATGAAGACGTCAATCTCGATGTTGTATTCTGAGTTGTTACCCCTAGAAGTTTAGAATAAACTCTTGAGGTTGCCTAATGTGTATGGTCCCAGGGTTACTTTTTTTATTATTATGGTAACTATGGTCATACAATAAAAGATTGCATGTTTTTGAAAAGCACGGTTCATGACCTTATCAAAAAATGAATACTCTCTTTTGAAAATAGAAGACCCAAGTTCAACAAAGGACTGATATATGATAGGGAGTCAAAGATTTTGACAAAGAATAAGAATTAAGACTAGGCCTCTCAGAGTTCATGCCCAGATCTGAGTCTTCTACATGTTAATCATCCCTCCAGTTCACAGATCAATGATTCGGTCGGAGCCAGTAATTATCAGGTTAAAAATAGGGAAAAGAATGAAGATATGACCGACAAAGGAAAAGCCAAAATAAAGTTGGATGAAGGGCAATAGAAAAAAAACTACGAAGGAAAAACCTCTTAAGGTTTTCAAGGTGTCCATCTCAATTTTACTCCCCTATCTGATACAAGGGTGTTATCTCGTCACCAAATCGATGTGAGACATTAGATCCATCTCTTTCTAATTACAATCCAGAAAGTACTTGTGATTTTCACATGGGGCACTAGGGAATTCTACTAAAAGACGTTGGGTCTTAAGAAAAAAGATAGAGAAACTGGTAGGTGATGGAAAGTTGATGTATCCAATGGTAAAACAATACATGCAAGAGTGATGGGGCAAACTATCTCAATAATTGAAGGATTGAAGAGTTAGAGTAAACGAATCTCTACTCCCAAGGCAAACTAAAGTTTTGACACGTGAATATTTCGCCTTATCTATGCCTTTTTGTTATGGATATTAGTTTGTTAAGACATCATTGCATTCTGAACTTTCTTCTTTTAAAGTAATACATAGAATTAACTTTGTTATTTTTGCTCAAAAATAGCAAAAATCCTTTTGTAAGGGGGTATGTTGTGTCTGCGGATTTTTATTCCAATGAAAGATACATATTTTTTTAGCATACAATGGCCTTGAAACTATATATATATGTGCATATCCTTTTTTACCCTTGTAGGTCACTAGATCTCAATTGCATGATACGACATTGATTCTGAGATCAATTGAGTGTTGTGAAAACGATGATGTGTGATTTCTTCTCCAGTCTACTCTGGTAGGAAAAGCAAGACTACTACTTTTTTAACAACATTTGATGATGAGAAAATCTTTAAAGTTCATAAAAAAGTTAAGTAGACTAGGCAAGTTTAGCCATGTGGAGTTGCTTGAAATTGAAGTTCTAATAGTAGTCTTCTATGCCCTAGTGGATTGTAACTAACAACTAGAAATATAAATATACATATATGAAAAGAAAGAAGAAAGAAACAAAGAATGAAACAAAGAATGAAAAGAAGAAGAAAGAAGAAATGAACAACTAAATAAATAAATCTCGGAGCACTCTGATGTAGTCATGGGATTAACAAATCTAATAAGAAAGCTAAGCTCCACATGTTCAAAACCCAAGCGTCAGAGGTGAATCCTTGAATATACGATTATAACAACAACAACAACAATAATAATAATAATACAACAATCGGAAGCACACGCTTGCAATTAGAATTTTATTCTTAGAATGATATTTTTGCACTCCACTGTTAAACAACGTTAGAAAGCTTGAACACATTTATGAATGGAGAAAATAATGAGAATTGAGAATGAGTCATTTTCTGTAGCAATGTGGCAATCATGAGGATGAACCGAGCGATCTGGGAGAAATTTCACAACTTTAAATATTGCCAAAACATTTAGAATCTTTATAAACACAAGTTATGCTTGAAATGATCACTAGAGGGTTGAATTTGAGACGCTCTTGCACTCAATATCCAGGGCATACTATTCTATTTTTTTGTTTTTGTTTTTTTCTTTCTTTTATTAAGATTTTGGCTTCAAGGTCTTGTATGATACTCTGAAAATGCGCTTTTCATTAAAATGTCAATCAGCAAACTAATATTTCATAAACAAAAAGATTTCTTTATTTTGCTTTAGAGATAAATTTCGAAATGCATGAGACAACCAAGAATACTGAGTCAGAATTTTGACATTCAAAGAGAGAAAGACCCATCAGTGATGAAATCGTTAAGCCCGAGGTTAAATGGGGAAATGCTGACAAGAGTTTTTATAAGAATAGTATAGTGACCAAAGGCATATTGTTTACAAAGGTAGGTTTAACCCTAAAGACAAGAAAGTTGTTCACGCAAAAAGATTAAAAATGTGTTGATGAATCAGATACAAGATGAGTATTTAGTTGATAAGATGAAGATTTAAGAGCATACAACAATGAAGCGAAGCAAAAAAGAATCTAGAATGGTCTTTCAGAGAATAAAAGCTTGTTTGAACAGCTTCAAGAATGTTGCAATTCATGCATCATGTGTAGTTAGACGTCCCTATGTTAGGAGCATGCTAACTTAAAAGCATTTTGCTTACTTTAACAGGTATTCAAAAATAAGCATAAACTTGGATCCGTAACTTCATGTTGAAAAGTTAGATCCATTAAAGATTTCCATCTTGTAGTTTCTAAGCGAGATGTCACTTTTTAAGTCCTTTGGGCTATCAATACGACCTTCGAGCATGATGTTAAGCCTTGTCTCAATGCCAAGATAATCAGAAATTGGGGCATCGTCTCAAGGTATTTTTGAATTTTCTAAGCGAGATACCACTTCTTAAGTCCTTCGGGCTATCAGTAAGACCTTCGAGCATGATGTTAAGCCTTCTCTTGATGCCGAGACGAGCAGAAATTAGGACATCATCTTAAGGTGTTTTGGTATTCTCTAAGCAAGATGTCGCTTTTTAAGTCCTTCGGGCATTAGTAAAACTTTCGGGCATGATGCTAGGTCATTCGAGACATCAATAAGACCTACGGGCATAATGTTAAGACATTCGGGCCATCAATAATTCACAACTTGAAGAATCAACCGAGGAAAAGCGAAAAGTTCCAGAAGAACTCATGATTTCAAGGCTATAGACAAGGAAATAGGATAAAAATTAGTGCTTATGATCTTTGCTCTATTCTTGTTTCACAAGAATGAGCAAAGAGGGGCAGCTGTAATCACTAATTTTTATTCGGGTTATATTAGTATTATATTATTTAATATTATTTTATATTATTATTTGGTTTTTATTACTATTATATTTGTTTAATGTTATTATTACTATTAATATTGTTACTATTACCATATGGGGCTATAATAATTAAAAAAAATCATATAATAAATAAAAACCCAATTTATATGTCCAAGTCCATTTTATAATCTAAAAACCCAAAACAAAATAACAATTAAACAAATGGCCCGTTTGGCCCAAATATGGAAAACTTTGTTGAGATGTTTATTTTGATATAACAAAGTGAAAAATATTTTTAGACTTGAACAAATATTGCAAAAGCAATTTAAAGTCCATTTAATTTGAAAAATATGTTTGAAAGCTTTTAAAAGTGTTTTTGACTCAAATATATATTTTCAAGTAATTTAAAAGTCTCCAACGGCTAGTTTTCCAACAGCTAGTTTTTAACGGTTAGTTTTTCATTCCACACTATAAATACAAGCCAAAGACACTTGAAGAAGAAATATAGAGAAACTATCCAAGCATGATGGTCAAGAGAATTTGAGTCTAAAGCAAATTTCTTCATTTCTCTTGTACATATTTTAGAGAGTGCTTCATTGTAAATCATTTGTACTCTTTCTAGTGAGCTTAGTCTTTGTAAACACCCACCTTTGTCAGGTATTAAGTTTACCAATCAAATTCCTTGTAAAAAGAGAGGTTCTAGTTTAGCCTTCGACAAAAACTAAAGTTGGTTCTATCTTAGCCAAGGAAAAAGATAGGGTTGTAAAGGTTGCCTCCTAAACCTTGAAAAGGGGAAAATTTCATAATGAATTGGGAAATCCTTAGTGGTGTTCTAAGGTAGTGGATGTAGGCTTTGGTTATAAAGCCGAACCACTCTAAAATCCTTGTGTTTTTAGTCCAATCTTTTATCAGTTTTAGCCAATTCAGCCAAACATCAAAAACAACCATCTTTACGGTAATCAGAGATCGATTCGAGCGTGCAACAAGCCTATCAAACTCTAATCTGCTATCTTTTTCCTGCGTAGCCAAAGGAGAGCCGTTGAATTAAGCCAGATCCAACAACCAAGATCAAGCCTAAGTGCCCCTTCAGATGTAGCGAGTGGCACACGCTCGGGACTACTGGACTCCCACATGCACACATAGCCTCATCTGGTGCTACCATGTCAACTTCTATGAGCCATATGGGTCATTCATTCTTCAGGCAATCAATCCAACAGCCCAGGTCTCATCTGACCATGAGACACCATCCGTCTCCCTCTCACCGATGGTCGTCATGTGTCTAGATTGACGGTTTCCATCATCGTCAAAAAATACACTACTGTCGTACGACCATCGATTATCTCCAACAACAGAGCAAAACAGAAAATAATAAAAAAAGAAATGAGAATGTCAGAACCAAATCATCTGCAATTTACTTATCTGTGTAAACAAAGAGTATAGATATAGAAAGGGCGTAAAGCAATCAGTTTTTCATATTATGAATCAAAACGAAAAAAAAAAAGATTTTCATAATAGGTACTCATCTTTTCAGTTTGCATGTATTTTTCATAAAGTAAAACTAGAAGGTAAAAAGAAAGAAAAATGAGATACCTTTCTCTGGTTCGAGGCCTTACCACTTTCGGTGACTAAGGATGGTGCGCCGATGAACGACACCAGTCCGTCTTTGTTCTTTATCGCTTCAAAAAGGGGACACTTTTAAAAAAGAAAAAATAAAATTGTTTAGGGTTTTAGGAAGTCACCGGCTCCAGCAAACGGTGATCAGTGACAACTCGATTCTGGATTCCACAGCGATTTTTGGGTTCGAACCCAGAAACCCATCCTTTGGTGTTAAGTTTTCAGAGAAACTTTGAGTTTTACAGAAAAACTTAAAAAATGGGAAATGGTTCAAAATTCGGCTGATAAGAGGGTTTTATAGGAATTTTAAAAATAAAAATGGATTATTAACAACATAAACCCCTCCGCATTTTTGCATTTGCACCTGTGGTCTTTTCACTTTTCTAAATTACTCCCTCAATCCCTATAGGTTTTCAAAAGCTTTTAATTCCATCCCTGTTTTAAATTCAATCCGGATTTCAATTGGTAAATTCCCTTTTTTATCCTCAAAACTCCTAATTTCCTTTTAATTTGGTCCATTCCAGTGGTTTATTCACCACTCTAGCCCCTGTTTTTTCTTGTTTTGTTATTTTAGCCCCTATCTTTCATGCATATTTAAATTTTAGCACTGCTTTTTATTTTCTTTAATTTCAGTCCTAAATTATGCCTGCATGTTCTCTTGTATTTACTTATTTGTTCGATATGTTGTTTAATTTTGTTTCTATTGTTGTTTACTAATATATTTTTATATACTTGTTTATATATGTTTATTGTTTTTGTATATGTTATGCTTATGGTTTGTATATGTTATATATATGTATATATGCTATGCTTATGCTTATGGTTTTAAAAAGTGTTTTGCATCCGTTATAGCGGCTGGTATATTGTGGTAGAGTCGTCGACCGAAATTGTCATTGTCAAAAATGACGGTGATAATGGGATTTATACCAATATTTAAGGTTGCTTATCAAGCGAGTCGATTGCGAGTTGTGTAGTGCTCTACTCGTGCTCGTTAAAAAATCTCATTACTCGACTTAAGCTCAATAAAATTTTGCTTGAATCATGCTCGTTAAAAAATCTCGTTGTTCAACTCGACTCGTTGCTCGTTAAGCTCGATAAATTTTTGCTCGACTCATCCTCGTTAAAAAATCTCATTGATTGACTCGACTCATTGCTCGTTAAGCTTGATAATTTTTTCCTCAACTCGTGCTCGTTAAAAAATCGCGTTGCTCGTTAAGCTAGCCAAAATTTTTACCTTGTATTTTTAAATATAGGTAAGATCTAGTGATACTATTGAGTTTAATATATACATAGAAATTCAGAAGAAGAAAAAAAGTCTGAGGATATAAATAAACAAACTTGTCATGTCGAGTTGGAGATGAAGTCGACATTTGAGTGTGACTCTTTTTAGTTTCTTAAAAATCTTTGATGAAAAATGAAGGAGATAATATCTTAAGAATTTCGGGGTTTTAACTTTTGATCATATTTTTTCTATGGGAAGTGAAAACTGAAGACTTTTTCTCATTTCTACTTTTATACTTAATGTAATAATAAAAGAAAAATGAAAGACTTTAATAAAAAAGGAAAGATTCATTATTATAATTTAATTTCTTATTAATACGAATTAACTTTTTTAATTCTCGATAATACAAAACGTTTTGGAAATTTAAAACTAAAATTTTATGGGTAAATTACCTAGCAATTCACTGAACTGTTCTAGAGTTTTCGACTAGTATTTAAACTTCTTGGAATATAATTTTTTAAGGTGGCCACCAAAAATCATAAAATTATTTAATAAAAAATAGCGAGCTGCTCACGAACTTATCGAGTCAAATTAAACCTTGCTCGACTTGACACGCTAAGATATCGAGTCTACTCAACTCGAGTCAAGTATTAATCGAATTTTAATCGAATCGAATTTAAATTATTTGCGAGTTGCTTAACTCAATAATCACCCGTACCAATATTGATGATTTGCGACCGCAATTTAAAGGGTAGCGACAAATATCGATAATAATAGGCCGATATTCTTGTTTTTCTCCCATTACCGACGAATTAAAAGAAAAATCAAGCCCACAAGTTCACTTACACGAAGAAGAAAAACTATTTTCGGCCTCCAAGAACCAGACAACTAGATACAACTCTCCGATCTTTTCTTTCAATTCTTTTTTTCTTCATTTTCAATTTCTTTTTATCATCTCTTTCTCCACTCTATTCTTCTTTTCTGTTGTCAGTCTCTATTCTCTTTTTTATTTTTTTTCATTTTTCAGATTCAATATCATCTTCTTGATTGCTTGGTGTCTATTCAATACCCTCTTTCGTTTTGGTTCTCGTGTAGTTGGTCTTTATTGCTTCCCTATTCTCGAGACTTCGAGGTCCAGATTTATTTACTTTTTTTTTTTTTGTTTTTAACATTATTTCCTTTGCTTTGGTTCTTGTGTAGTTTATCTCTCTTAATAAAAACATATTTGTTTGTTAAAAGAAATTGGATAGGGTTTGATTGCGAGATTGATACACAATTGAAAGCATCACTAATCTCCACCGTTAATCAAAGAACTATTACTTACTTAATTCAAGGAAAAGGAAAAAGCCATAAAGTAAAGAAATTTGGTTAAACGCTAACGTTGACAATAAAGAACACTATAATTTTTAAATCTAACCATTCTTTTGTAGCTTGTATTATTCATATTTTTTGAAAAAAAAATTACTAGTCACTACCAAAAGTCAACCTTCATATCCTTTTAGTCTTGTTTTTTTGTTGTTGTTATTGTGAGCTACTGATGCTTAAAATTAGAATGCATGAACCACAAAGTTCAGTCAATATCAGTACGGGAAGAATTTTAAAAAATATTTGGCGATCAATATTCAATTACAATAAAAGATTATGCATGGATACACCAAAACTAAACTATATATCCACCCTCCCTCATTCATGATGATGTTTCACTCGATAACATTATGAAGCTTTAAAAATCATATATTCATGGAAACAAGAGTTGAGGAAGAAGTATGCTTTGGTTAGCGATGTGGACTTGTTTTGAGATTCTCTCCTTTGGTATGCGATTGCAACACAAATTGATTGAGGATGTAGCTTATTGCATTTACATCGGTATTAAGGATAGGTCTGTTTGGTTGGTTGTAAAAGTTAACTTTAATTTTCATTCAAATCAGTCATTTAATTTCAATAATCTACACTCTAAAAATTATTAGAACTGACTTTAAATAGTTATAATTATAATTATTGTTTTATATAATAAGTTGTGCGAATTTAAAAAAATTACGACCGGGACACTCGCAGTGACCCCAATAATATCCATTATGTCCGTAACTACGATAAACACAACGTAACCGAAAACACAGCCGATTTAAATCCCTGAATGGGGGTTCCCAAATCCCAACTGAACAATCACTACATGTGTGTGTTGTGTAATAAAAAAAGATAGAAGTCAAACCAGCATAAATCTTCTGGGAAGGTTCTTGAGCGCATTCGCAGCATGTTCTTTCTCTCTAAACTGAACATAAACATTGCCCGCCTGTTCACAAAATGAAGCAAAGCTAAGTTAGTAAGTTACCAAATTATCAAACAAATAGATACCCAACGACACATTGAATGGGAAAATATTTAGGGTAAAGTACACAAATATTCACTAAACTATCCCTAAAATTACAAAATGTTCACCAAACTTTTAAAATTACATAATAGTCATTAAACTTTAGTTTTTATTACAAAATGATCACTGAACCGTTAACTGTCGTTAACTGAGAGATGTGGCAGTTATGAAATTCTGTATAATAACATATTTAATCCTAATATTTACACATTCAATCAATTTAGACATTAATAATGAGGGTTAAATTAGGAATAAATTAATTAAATGTGTCAATATGGAGGACTAAATGTTATATTATTCAAATTTAATGACAGTTAACGGCTCAGTGACCATTTTGTAACAAAAACTAAAGTTTAATGTCCATCATGTAACATTTGAAAGTTTGATGACCATTTTGTATTTTTAGAAATAGTTTAGTGACCATTTGTGTACTTTAACTAAATATTTACTATAACAACCCGAATTTCGGGTTAACTTTGTAGATCGTGAATCCAGGTTAGGTAATTTAATTCAAGTATTTAAATTAAAATAATGAGACTTTGGAAGATTTAAATTTTAAAGAAACGATTACCGTTTTGTATGAGGATTGAAGGTTGGAGGACCTAAGATGCGATTTCACCATTTAGTTTTGGATGATGACATTTAAAATAAAGTGGTGAGAAAGAGGGGGGAGAAAATCACATTTATTTCTTTTTTTTCTCTATTTTTTTCTTTTCTTCTTTATTTTTCTTTCTTATTGTTCAAGCTTTCAACTCTGATTTACCAAAATTCGGCCACTCTTTTTTGACACCTCCACTGTTATTATGTTTATCTCATCGAGATGAGTCAGCCGATAGTCGCAGCGTTACTGTCGGAGCTGCGGTAGAGGAGGGTAGACGGAAAAAAGCTTCGAATTTCAAGTTTAACGTAGTTCTAGCAGCCAAACTCGAAAACTGGGGCCACCATCGTGCTCACCGATGTCAGGATAGCGAGACAGAAGCTCGCTGTCTCTGTCGAGAAACCAGAGGATACTGCACGTGCCGCCGTCTACGTGTGGGCGTGCGACAACAGGGCGGGTGCATAGCGTTATAGTGCATCGTGCCACATTAGATTGTATCCTGCGGGTGCACCAAAGATACCCTACACCGCGTTGCACCATATCGCCTAGATTGTTGACCGACGTTGACTGACCAACGATCGACCGTTGACTTTTTTGGAATTCTTGCTGGGTTTTTTCGACATTCTGTGTTTATTTTTGCTACTTGTTTTGCCAAATTTGAACCCGATAAGTTTTGTTTTTCGTGTTTAACCTTACATATTAGTTAGAGAATGCGTTAATTAAAGTATGGCGTATTTTATATTTTTTATGAGGATTATTCGGGCTCAAATACAGGATCAAGATGAGTGTTTGGAAAGTTTGAGCAAGAAATTGTCAGTAATTGCTTAAGCTTAGTACACTTCAAACTTTGAATGCTTCATGAGAATTATAAATGTAATTATCTTGCTTGTTAGTGTTTGCAAAATAGGTAGACGAGTGATAAACATGTTTAGAGACCGATCATACATGACTTTATTTTTATGAGATGCATGCTGATGTGCAAGGCTATGACGTGAGTTGTATGAGTTTTAAAAACCATGTAGGGTCGTTTAGATATTCGTATAAATATTTGATGACTGGTTGATTTATATGTTGTGATGCTTGGGTGCTAGTGATATAGAATTGATGTGTTTGATGGAAATCATGCTTAAGGGATTAATATCGGTAAACATTCAATTAAATTTTTATAAAGTCGATAATTAATATTAAATGAGTTAGTAAACAAATTTTAATGTCTTTTATAAGATTTAGGGATCGAATAAAGCCTTGCAGCATCGTAATTGTAACACCCTTCCCAGCTTGGTCGAGAACTAGGTCGGAAGGCATTACCGGGACAATAATGGTATTTAGTGCAATCAATATTTGATAATTTAGTGTTTTCATGTTTTATAATGATGCAATAGTAATACGATAATTCCTATAACTCAGTACGAAGCTATGTTGATCAACTCCAGACCAATTTAAACTTTTATAAGTTTTAGGGACTAATATGTGATTTTAGTATTTTTAGAGGTCCTCTTCTGAAATTAACCTTACTATACTGAAATTCAACCTATATTCAATGATCATACAAATTTTCAAGATAATTTGAGTCCAATTACCTCTTCAATTTAACTATACAATGTTCAGTGACCAATATGTAATGTTCCAAACTTATTCCAATTAACTTTTAACAGATTTACCTGTATCGGTATCAGTACTCGAAAGGCCGTACTGATACGCTTATGTCATAAACATTAAAACGGTTAAGGATCAAGGAATCTGTATCGATACGGTGACTATCCGTATCGATACGCAATGCATGTCTTATGATTATCAGATTCCAATGAACAAGACTCGTATTGATACGGTGGGGGACCGTACCGGTACGTGTTGACCAGGTTGACCCGTTTCAATACGCCTTAAATACTATATCGATGCATTTAATTTTTCAGATTCTAGTGTTGACTTTTTGTATCGATACACCCTTTGACGTATCAATACACCATGTTGACCGATGTTGACTATGCCCAAATATGCATACCCGTATCGATATGCCATCACCTATATCGATATGCCCTACACTGTAATGATAGATTTTGCCTGGTTTTTATCAAATTTAACCTATCAAACAATGTCCAAATTCCATAAACTTTACCAGCAAGATTATAACATGATAATCTACTAGCATGCCAAATTTCCTGTCAATATGAATCTATTTACTAGGCTTTCACTTTCTTAAGCTAATTATGGCACTTTTGCCACTTTTAGCCAAATTTAAAAGGGTCATTTAGGGCCCTTAAGGCTTATACATACCACCAACAATATACACATAACAAAAGGACCAAAAGTGACTAATGCAACATCTATGCCACCATTCTAGGAGTTCATAGGGTTGATATACTTTACTTTATCAACGTAATGACTTGTCCAAAAACCTTCTTCGGCCTCGATCTTGATCTCAAAAACTTCTTAACCTGAAATGCATGGAAGATAGGTGCATTAGGCATACTTTGCCTAGTGAGGTAGTCATAAACAATAAAATAAACATAGGATGCAATCTAACATGCTTCAATGTTAACTATAACGATGTGAACAATGGTATGTAATGCAATGGCAATTTAAACATGGTTAATAGTCAACATAGCAACCATGCCAATGCAATAACAATACTCAAAACAATAATTTTCCTTGGATCGATATACGGTACTTGGATACACGAATTCCTACTCCATACCAAAATTAATATTGGTCTAGTCATACCCTCCGCCGCACTAATTTGACCAAATCACAATATCCCTCTGCCGCACCACGATAAAGGCCGTAGCTCACCAGTACCAATGAGCTCATGAATTCTCTGACATGCCAATTGTATCCATTAATCCAAGGTCCAATAGTTAAATAATGGTATTTCAATAACAATAGTTCGGTACAATGATTCGGTAACAATATTTCAATGCAATATTCAATACTCCAATAACAATAGGTATATTTCAATGTTCCAATAGCAATATGCAATAGTTAATATCCAATGCTCAATAATTCAATATGAAAATGCTTCAATGGTTTCGATGACAACAATAATGATGCTATGGACACGGATTCAATACAATACTTACCCTTACTTACCAATATGGCTTTTAATAGGGTTTTTTATGTAATATCTTCAATGCAATGGTTAACAATGCAATAATCAATAATCAATGATTTGGGATAGGCACCTAGCCTAATCTCGAGACTCAGACTACACTCACCTTAGCTTACGAAGCTCCTACAGCTCTCGGATTACAACTCCTTTGTTCCTAGCTTTTGAAGGGGATGATGAACCTCCCTTCTCTAACTCCCGAGCTAGGTGAACAAGGGGAAGATGTTAGAATTGAAACTTATGGGTTCAAAATCGCTCCTTGAACTTAGAGGAACTTTTAACCAACAAGGCTTCCATGGATTCATGCTTTAAAAACATGGGTTTAACCATGACTTTCATAACTTAAATCTTATTACTCTTCTCAAATGAGAGAATGAATGGAATGAGATGGATTGGATGATACAAATGAGAGTAGGAGGCTGTCTATTTATAGTTGAGCTCCCACTCAATCAATGGTCCAGATCAATTTACATGGATGGCCAAGATTAGCCCAAATCCTTACAAGAATCTCTAATCTAGGAAAGAATATCAAATCCTACCTAATTACATCAATTAGTAGGTTTATTTCCTCAGATAGTTGATCACACCCGATATGGCAAGATTTCTCGTTTGACTTCTTGTCTTTTGCCATTTCTGAAAAGCTAGTGTGATCTCGGGCTCTCTAGCATTCTCCAAGTGTTGGGCCAAGTCTGGTGGTCTTGGCAAGTCCGATGATCCGCTTTGAACCCCTTGGGCGGATCCTTGCACAACTGTCTCGGACCAAAAGGTTTGGGCCGTGACATTACTTGTCACGGGGCTAGGGCTCAACCTTAGTGGATTTGTGCGGCCTTAGACGCCCTTGACGCTAATCGGTCGATTCTCGCGCCTAAGTAAGCCTTCAACCAGCCTTGCGAGTACTTCTGCTCGGCAACGGCTCGGACAAGCCCTCTAGGCTTCGATGGATGCGGAAGCGCTTTAAGCACTATGGTGGCTACTCTTGGCCACTCGAGAGGCAACTAGCTCAAAGAGCTTTGGAAACAAAGATAATTGAAAGGAACAAGAGGAAAACTAGAGTAAATGCCTCAGAGTCTTATTACTCATCTCAAATGAGAGAATGAATGGAATGAGATGGATTGGATGATACAAATGAGAGTGAGAGGCTCTCTATTTATAGTTGAGCTCCCACTCAATCAATGGTCTGGATCGATTTACATGAATGGTCAGGATTAGCCCAAATCCTTACAAAAATCTCTAATCTAGGAAAGAATATCAAATCCTACCTAATTACATCAATTAGTAGGTTTCTTTCCTCAGATAGTTGATCACACCCGATATGGCAAGATTCCTCGTTTGACTTCTTGTCTCTTGCCATTTCTGAAAAGCTAGTGTGATCGGGCTCTCTAGCATTCTCCAAGTGTTGGGCCAAGTCTGGTGGTCTTGGCAAGTCCGATGATCCGCTTTGAACCCCTTGGGCGGATCCTTGCGCAACTGTCTCGGACCAAAAGGTTTGGGCCGTGACATTCTCCCCCACTAAACTTGGTGACGCCCTCGTCGCTGCACTAGAACGATCCTGGGTAGGGCCTCCTTGGATGCTGCTACCTGTTGGCTTGGCGTTGTTCCCCATATGAACTGCTCGCCTCGGCTCCTACCGCCATGGAATTCCTTGATCCTCTGCACCATTACTCATATCGTCTTGGTGGCTTCTCAACGTCTCAACTTGCTCATGTCCCCCCATAAGGACTGTTCGCTCCGACTCTTCTCGCCAAGTGATGTCGCGTGCTATGACGCCTTCGGATACATCGCCATTGTAGGAGCTTTCTCCTACAAGCCTTGGTTTGCCTTAATCCCGCGGTAAAGTCTTGGGTGTCACCACATTGAACACCGGACGAACTCTCAGACTCGTCAGCCCATCAGTTTGGCTCCTTAGAACTCTGAAAGGTCCCTTCCAAGCTTTGTCTTCTTCGCACCGATGGTTAGGTCCAACTCGACCTATGCTCATCAAACTCGGCAAATTAAACTCAAAAACACTAGAGTTTTGTTTGAGATGTACCTTTCTCTCGGTTGCATTTACTCTAAAATGGGTCAGCCCTTTTGTCTCCACGAAGTCTGGCCCCCTTTGCATCGAACCTCCCTCGTCGAAGTTCTTTGCATGCATCAGCACCTTTTGCCTGATGGAGGTTCGACGAGGGAGGATGGACCTAAACGTCGGGATAGGCACCTAGCCTAATCTCGAGACTCAGACTACACTCACCTTAGCTTACGAAGCTCCTACGGCTCTCGGATTACAACTCATTTGTTCCTAGCTTTTGAAGGGGGTGATGGACCTCCCTTCTCTAACTCCCGAGCTAGGTGAACAAGGGGAAGATGTTAGAATCGAAACTTATGGGTTCAAAATCACTCCTTGAACTTAGAGGAACTTTTAACCAACAAGGCTTCCATGGATTCATGCTTTAAAAACATGGGTTTAACCATGACTTTCATAACTTAAATCTTGAAATTAAACTCTTATAGTTCATGGAATCATTAAATTGTTCGAGGGTTTAAACTTACCAATTCAAGGGCTATCTAAAGGTGTAGAGAAATCAAAGAAATCTTGCATAAACAATAGAGGTGCTTTCTTGAGCTAGAGGTTGAAGATAACAATGGTGGTGGTTGCTTGTCTTGAAGAAAGATGAAAGAAGATGGCAAAGATGGTCTAGGTGGTTACTAATACAAATGTTTCCCAAACTCTTCATTTATCTTATATATATCCAAAGGTTTCCCTTAGCTAAAGGTAAGCTATTTTAAATTCATTATCATATCACCTCCTCCATCACCAATTATAAGGTTTCCTCCATGAATAGGTAAGCTTAAACTATAATTTCCATTTTCCATTAACTAGGATAACAATTATGGCTATCATCCTTTCTTACAAGTTCACAAGGAATTCATGTGGGTTTGCCTGAGCAAAGAGGTGACTCACTCCAAAGTGGGTTAATTACGAGGATAGTCTTTTGACTTTTCATACTTCACACTTTTACCCCTAAACTTTCAATTTTCACAATTTAGTCACTAAAAAGATTTCTAGGAATTCAATTAGGTCCCGTAACTTAAAATTAACTCAATTAGAGTTCAATACTAGGCTTTTAGCCACACAACTTAGATTTAGACCTTTCTGATATAGATTTTCTGATCATCGGAACCTAATTCTGACTAGACCGGCTTTCGGGGTGTTACAGTAATTCCCTAATATAGTATGAGCTCGAGAGCAAGGTATCGATACAGGCTTCGACCAATACTATAGCGACATTTTAAAATCGATGTATCCCACTTTTTACTAAAAAAATTAATTTCAGTGGGAATTTTAAAAAGCTCGTATTTTGAAAATAAAACTTGGAGTCGCCATCGATCAATTGGATAAGTTAGACCGGACACCATAAAACCAAATATTTGTTTAAAATGGATTCAGGGGTTGGTTACATGCGGGGACGGATTAGCACCCCCACAAAGCTCGAAATCGGTACCAAATCATGCGTTGCTTTTATATCGATGGAAATCATTGAAATTTAAATTGGATTTAATTAAATGCTCTTAATTGAATATAAGCTTTAATTAAGTGAGCTTAAACATTTGACGGGCTTGAATTAATTAATCCTTTACTTAATAAGGGTGGCTATACATTCGGACCATAGATTAAACCGACATCGAATAAGACTGACTATCGTATTAATTTATTGTTCGAGTCAAGTACATCACTTTTATGCATGATGCAAACAATTATGTATGATGTTATGACTTGTCAAGATTTTATTCATTTTAAAATTGACCTTTAGACAATATAAATTAATTTGAATATTTGGTCAATATTCATTAAGTCAAGATATTACTACACAAATATTTGAGTTAATAAATACATTCTTTTTATAGTTAAGATTAATTAATTGTCAAAATGTCTAATAAATTATTAAAAGGTTAAATGAATGACAATTAAATGCATGTTATATAAATATGGTAACAAATAAACATGGCAAGAGTATGTAAAAGTATGAACAATGGTAAATATGAATAAGAGGCATAAATTAAAAAAACATGAATACTAAATAATAACAAGGCACCATGAATCAAATATATATACATAAATGTATAACATAGCAAATACCGAAGCACACACAAAAAAGAGACTACATGCTATACATCATATATTATACCATACGGGAAACGTGTATATACCCAACCATGTATCAAACACCTACATTCCACATATATACAGAAAAAACCAAAAAAAAAAAAAAGAACACACATATGGTATATCACACATATAGCATACGAACAAAACACAAAGGCATGCATTCGAATAATATATATCGAACATAAAAGAACAAATACAAACATGATAACAGATAAAAAAAGAAACCAACAAGCACAAGGATTAAATATGAAGAAACAGAAATTAGAGTGCAAAATGAAAGTAAATAAATAAAGGGAAAAGGATCAAAACGGATTAAATAAGAAAATAAAACACCTAAAGAACTAGATAACCCCTAACCAACGACGACACCGGCCGCATTAAATATGCAATTAAATTAAAAAAGGAATTAATACTAAAGGGCAAAAGCCAATGCCTCTTTAAATCATTTCCCAAAATCAAAGCTGTTCTGTAATTCGAAACAGAGCATCCCCTCCTCATTGAACACAACTGACGACAACCCTAGGAGCCATTCATTGGCGGCGCGCCTCACCGGTCACCCCAAACGACGATCAAGAAGGACGATGGTGAACCGGTTCGAACCCCTTAACCCCGTTTACAAACGAAAACCTCAAAACTCAACCTCAAAATTTTCAGATCTACCTCGGTAATAAGAATTCCGGTGGCGATGGAAGGACTCGAAAGGTATTTTTTTTTCTCTCAAGGATTCACTCTATTTTCTCTGATTTTTCTCTGAATGATCTCTTGCTTTCGAATGAAAATCCTAAGACTCAAGAGAAACCCCATTTTCCTTCTTTTATATTTGAAATGAAAAAAAAGATGGAGATTACCTTAGAAGTTTTTTCTTGTATCTTGATTAGAATTTGAATGTTTGTTACATTTTTTGTTCGGTTTATATATACCGAAATACATGATTTGGGAAAATAAAATAAAAACAAAATGCCTTATTGGCTCTGTTATAATTCTCTGGTTTTCTCTGCCATTTTTTGTTGTCATGTGTTTAGGCATTGTACGAAATGGAGGACCATGTCGTTGGCCAGTTATTGAGGATGCTTTGTTGAAGGGCCGAGGAGGGGGGACCAGTGTCCTTGTTGGCTGGGTACGAGGGTCCAATCTCGGTCGTCGGTGCTACAAGATTGAACGGCCATGATCTGAAGGGCCATAGCTTCCCAACAATTATATGCGGGGTGAAGAGTCTCCTCCGGTTCGATCTAGGCCGTCAGATCCACTCTAATCCAATGGTTCACAGTTGGCTGCGCATCAGAAAAGGGGTGATTAGGGCAGATTCATAAAAAATAGATTTAGGGTTTTCTTTTAAAAATTGAGCCTAAAACGGGCTAGATATATATAGGTTATAATGTTGAAAATGGGTATATAAATTGTAAATGGACTCTTAATTTATTTTAATGTTAATTAATTTTTTGTTTTGATTTAGAATATAATAATAATAATAAAGCAAATAAATAAGATAAGCAACTAAATAAAATAAAAATGGGTAATTAACTCGGACAAAAGTTAGTGATTATAGTTGTCCTTTTTTGTTTATTCTTGTAAAATGAGAATAGAGCAAACATCAAAAGTACTAATTTTTGTCTCATTTCTCTGTCTGAAGATTGAAACTACGAGCTTTTCCTATATGAAGCTCTTCACTCTTTGTTTGTTTGAAGCCTTGGAGCTTCAAATTCTTCATATATATAGAACTTTTCGCTTTCCTTAGCAAATTCTTCGCGTTGTAAGTAATTTCTATATAGAACTTTCCTTGTCTTCTCATTCGGAGCTTTGGATCTACAAGTTTTTTATATATAGAACCCTTCGTTTTGAAGTCTTCAAGTTCTTCTTATATAGAACTCTTTGTTTTGAAGTCTTTAAGTTCTTTCTATATAGAACTCTTCGCTTTGTAATCTTAGAGCTACAAGTTTTTTCTATATAAAATCCTTCGCTTTAAAATGACACCCATTTTTTTATGGCACCTAGTTTTCTTATGGCGTGAGTATCAGAATATTTTCGCTGCTCCTAAAAAGTTGAAGACCAGAAAATTTTAAGATGATGTCCTGATTTCTTGTCGTTTCGACATGAAGCAATATTCATTACTCCCAAAAAAATTGAAGGCCAAAAGATTTTTAAAAACTGTGTGAGTTTAAGAACTCTTGATTCTTTGCTTGGTTTCACCTTTTTACAAATGAAATGGTGGATTGAAATCTTTGTTGGGATCTACTCCTTCTAACGTGAAGTTGTATATAAAAATCCTTAATGGTCTTCTATTTTTTTGGTTGGTCAATCTTGACCTTTTCTTGCTTTCTTCTTCTTCTTTCCAATCTTCATAGTAGCGGTACCCCATCTTATTCGAATTCAACCATCTTTGTTCCTTTCTTTTAGAGTTTTTGAATCTTTGCTCTTTAAGCGTCTTTTCAAGTTTTCACTTCTGACTTACTTTTCTCAAAGCGTCTTTTCGGGTTTTTACTTTGATTTTTCTTTTTTTCTTTCTTTTTCTCATTTTTCCTCTGTTTATTTTTTTCCCTTCCTTTTCGTTTTCTTTTCTTTTTTTCTTCGTCTTTTCTCTTTCTCTTTCTTTTTCATTTTCTTCTCTTTTTTTGCTTCCCTCTCTCTCTTTTTAACCAATATCCTTATGGAAGGGTCGAGTTAAAAAAACTTTATTTCATGAAAATTTGTCCTTATGAGAGTTCAAATTGATAATTTCTTTTGGTTTTGAGAAAAAAACGTCCTTAGGAAGAACTGAATTAAGAAATTCTAATTTTATGAAAATGTGTCCTTATGAAATGATTAAATTAAGAATTTGGTTTTTTTGAAAAACATCCTTATGAAAGGATCAAGTTATAAACATGTTTTACGAAAAGAATCCTTATGAAATAATCAAAATTAGGAAATTTGGGTTTTGAGAAAACATCCTTGTGAAATGATCAAATTAAGAAATTTGAATTTTAAGAAAAACATCCTTATGAAAAGGATAAGAAATTTGGATTTTAAGAAAAATATCCTTAAGAAAGAACAAATTAAAAAAAAATTGAGTTTTGAGAAAAACATCATTATGAAAGGAGATAATTGAGAAACTCTTTGTTTTAAGAAAAACATCCTTGAGAAATTATAGAATTGAGAAACTCTTTGTTTTAAGAAAAATATCTTTTTAGAAAATGGTAGAATTGAGAAATTCGAGTCTTAAGAAAAGCATCCTTAAGAAAGGATCGAATTAAGAAATTCGGGTTTTAAGAAAAACATCCTTAAGAAAGGATCTAATTAAGAAATTCGAGTTTTAAGAAAACATTCTTAAGAAATGATCGAATTAAGAAATTTGTTGTTTTAAGGAAAACATCTTTAAGAAATAATTAAAATTCGATTTTAAGCAATGGACTTGCAAGCTTTATTAAGGTAAATTTAACAACGTAGTCGACAAGCAAGAGCTTGCTTTCTTGGTCGGTGCAAAGGTGCACAAAATTCTTATCAAAGTTATCTTCTCGGATACCTCCGCCCGACTTCATCTATGAAAGCTTTAAGATAATGTCACAAATAAGATGATGCATGAGCATGTTTTATGACACAAAGATGCATATGTTCATGAAAATGCAAAGATACATGAAATTCTTGTTAAGATCTTCAAATTAGCTCAATATTCATGTCTTCATTCTTTGGAATATGTATTCTTCATCTTTGGACTACAAACAACCATCATTCTCATGCCCCCAATAAAATCTGCCCCAAACTTTTGTTGTTCATTCTCTATTCAAACCTTCAAGTCAAGTGACCTAAGTTGATATCATATCTTGTTTGTTCTACGGCTCGGGTCGGGTCGAGTCACTTTGGATCAGGTTGATTTTCGGTTCGGGTTATTTTCAGTTTAGGCTCAATTCGGGTCAGATAGAGTCTGATTCAAATTTAGTTCGGGTCTATGTTATTACGGATCGGGTCGGGTTAATATCGGATTGGTTGATTTTTGAGTCGGGTCAATGTTGGATCGATTGACTTTTCGAGTCAGGCCTACATCAAATCGATTAACTTTTAGGGTCGGGTCTATATCGGATCAGTTATTTTTTGGGTCGATCAATATCAGATCGGTCAACTTACAATTTGAGTCAATCTATGAAGATGATGTTTTAAAGGAGAAAAAAATAATATCAAACCATTACTAAAGGTGGTTGTTAATTAGTAATATTATACAAAATGAGAATAAAACATAAATATTTAAGGAAATAAAATTCGGGTTGCTTTCAGTTTGAGTTAGTTTTTGGTTCGGGTTGCTTTCGGTTCAGTTGATTTTCAGTTCGGGTTTCTTTCAGTTCTGGTTGCTTTCGGTTCTAGTTGCTTTCGGTTCTTGTTGTTTTTAGTTTCGATTATTTTCGGTTTTGGTTAATTTCGATTCGGGTTGATTTTCGATTTAACTAAATTCGAGTCGGTTTTAGTTCAGTTTTGGTTCAGATTCAGGTCAAGTTTAGACCATCATGTTCGGGTCTATATTGGGTCTCGAGTCGGGTAAATCGGTTCGGATCTCAAGTCTCAGGTCAAGTTTGCCAGGTCTAGTTGTAAATGGGTATATAAATTGTAAATGGACTCTTAATTTATTTAATGTTAATTAATTTTTTGTTTTGATTTAGAATATATAATGATAATAATGATAATAAAGCAAATAAATAAGATAAGCAACTAAATAAAATAAAAATAGGTGATTATCCCGAACAAAAAGTAATGATTACAAGTATCGGTACACTATTCAAGGTCGTATCGGTATGGGCCGGCCCGTACCGGTACTCAAAAAATTTAAGATTTTGAGTGAGCAATTTTGGTATCGGTACACGTATGAGTATTGGTACTCGGTTGTACCATATCGGTATACGAGGGCCAATATCAGTACATATTGAACATTCTACCAAAAAATACCAGTTTGAGCTATAGGGGCTGGAAAATTATGTGATATGGTCTAATAGGATTCAAATGAGATAATAAGACTTATAAAACTTAGAGTGTATGTTCTCGAGGCCCCACCCAGAGTGTATGTTCTCGAGGTTGTGTGGCACTAGGCCTCACTCAGAGTATATACTCCCGAGGCTGTGTGACAGCGAACTTCACTCCAGGTTTGTGATTATGACTTTGAGTGTTGTTGCCTAGATGATCTGATGAGATCTCGGGTATCGTTGGGCCCTGTGTGCCACGTATGATGACTTGTATGATGTGAGCATGCACTTAGGCGATTAATGGTAGCGCCACATATTTACTCTTACCTTATTGCTCGAACTAGCTTGCATGCTTATATTTATGATTAACATGTAGTATAATAGAGTAGATGCCTACCACTGAGCTTTGTAAATTCAACACTCGAAATCGTTATTTTCGTGCGTAAGTTGTTAGATCGATCGTGAGTTAAGGAGCGCTATTAGTACGAGATTCCAATAGCTAGTGATTATTAGAGTACAATGCTTGCATTTAGTGGGCTGTGTATTTATAGGACCTTACTAAGTGGAGTTTGTAAATGTTTTAAATATTCGAACCCTTTTAAATTATAAATTGTTAAACAAATCCAAATATTTTGTGAACTAAATGTTACTCGATTTTATAATATGAACATTTTACAATGGTAATGATTTTTAACTTTGGTAAATTGAATTAAAATTTTGGCGGGTCGGGTCGACGATTCAAATATGACATTTTGCATCCTTGGATCGGATCGGGGTGTTACACTTACCATGTGGTCAACCAAATTATCACATATGTTCAAACTCTCGATTTGGCCATACTTGTTCAATTCCTCAAACAAATCCTCATAAAAAGGCTGCAAAATCAACATTAAACGACTAAGGCACTCGTTGCACTACTACATTAATTGTTTGCTATTGGCTATCGAAAGAAAATTCAAAAGAACTCTCTCAACAGAGGCAACTAAAAATTACTCTTCAGCACATCACTAAATTCGAAGAGAAAAAAAGAAGTAAAACTTTCAAATTTGAAAATGTTTTTTTAGGATAACTACCTCGAAATGTTCTTGAATCTTGCGGGGGTTGATAGTGTTACCGGAGGCATCGACGCCAGGATGATCATGTCCGGCCTTTGGTACATGTTGGGAGAGAATGATAGTGAGGCTAATACTGGGCTTGGTGTGAAGACTCGAGCACGGTCTCCATGGCGGCACACGCCTATCTTGAAATAAAAGGGGCAGTTCACTCT
Organism: Hibiscus mutabilis; assembly: GCA_019671005.1. NCBI lineage: Eukaryota > Viridiplantae > Streptophyta > Magnoliopsida > Malvales > Malvaceae > Hibiscus > Hibiscus mutabilis. The sequence continues at coordinate 12,793,634 of CM033733.1, forward strand.
ATCCTTTTCGGTCCCAAAAATTGACGCCAAATACTGTCATTTTCTTTTCGATTTCTCGCCTTGTTCGGGGGATCTTTTCCCTTTCCCTGAAAAATCAATAAGTGAAAAGGGATTTTGTTTTGGTTTTAGGATATTCGGATCATCCATTAAAAGAAGGCTTTGAAGGCCCAACCATGACATGCATTGAAGCTTTAGGCTATGGCTGCTTATATCTAATGTACGTTTGGACCATGGCTCTGACATCAATCTTTTTGGTAAAATTATTATACAAGTCCTAACGTAAAAATGTGTTTTGATATTTGTACTTTTAAAATGAGTAAAAAATCATTATATATAAAAAGATGAGCAATTGCTTGGTATGGCGAAAAAGTGCGGAAGGGAGGGAGGAAAAAAAGAAAATGAATTTAATAGTTGTTTGGTAGAGTGAAACAATGAAAGGAAAGAAAATAGGAGGTAAGGTAGTTTTTTTTCGCTCCTATACAAATAATTTTCTTTTTAAATTGGGTGAAAATATGAAAGAAAAGCGAATGCTATCATAGTTTAATAATTAAATTATCAAATTATATTCAAAAAAATTTTAATTTTATTTTCACCATCTTTATAATTATTTTTTATAGTTTCATCCAATATTTTTATTGTGATTTTATTTTTGTTCAATTTAATTCCTAAAAAAATTATTTCACCTAAAATTTAGCCTTATTTGATTTAAATTTTATTATTAAATTCAATATTATTAATATAATAATTTTTTGTTCACTTTTGTCCCTAAATATTTATTTAATCCAAAAGTGGCCCACATTTGTTTCTAATTTTATAATTTTATCTAATATCTTTATTATATTTTTATTTTTATTAAATTTAATCCTCAAATTTTATTTAATTTGGAATTAAACTTTATTTATTTCTATTTCATAATTTAATCCAATGCCTTATAATTGCAAACTTTACGTTTCAGTCACAAATTTTATAATTGCAATTAAGGACTCGTTTTAGCTTTGATTAACCTGAAACTTGGTCTATATGTTAATGGTGATATTGATTTCATAAAGGAAGGTTTAATTTCATTTTTTTGAAAAATTGGCCCTTGTATTTTATGAATATTTTCAAAATGACCCATAAACTACTTATTTTTGTAATTAACACTCTATTTCAAATCCGATTTCAACAAGAATTTAACATTAAGGCTTTGCTTGGTAGAGAGGAAAGAAAATTGGAAAGATAGAAAATTGAAGTGATAGAAAAATGGAAGGATGAAAAATATATGTTTTCTTTTTATTTGTGTGCTTGGTTGAGAGGATGGAAAACTAGAAGGAAAATAAGTTTCTTTCCTCTCTTTTGCTTGATACAATAGAAAAGCGAGAGCAAAGAAAACTAAGCTTTGAAAACTATAATTTATTTTTAATTTTTATAATTTTGTCGAATGTTTTTAATATGATTATTTTTATTCAATATTTTTACTTCATCTAAAATTGACCACTATTTGTTTTTAATTTTTATAATTTAATCTAATATTTTAATATAGTTTTATTTTTGTTCAATTTAATCCATATTTTGCTTTAATTGAAAATTGACATATTTGTATTTTTATTTTTTATAATTAAGTCCAATATTGTTAATATGTTTTTATTTTTGTCCAGTTTAGTCCCTAAATTTTTTATTTAATCCAAAGCTAACCTCTACTTATTCCTAATTTTTATAATTTAGTATAATATTTTTATAATTTAATCTCGAGAGTTTCACTATCACTGTAACACCTAATACCCGGTAAAATCAAATTCAACTCGAATATTGAATGCTACAAATGTCTCATTGTGGCCTAAAAACAAATTTTTAAAAACAAGCATATTCGATTACATGAAACTAAACAACTAATATGAACACAAAGAGGAAACAATTAACTAAAGTCACCCGATAAAATTAACCTTTAAAAACTTTAGAAAAATAACACATGCCTAATGATTTATATTGCATCAGAAACTATGAAAATCAATGACCACCGATGTAGTTTTTAAAGGTTTATTTTTTTCAGGTGACTTTAGTCAATTGTTTCCTCTTTATGATCATGTTAGTTGTTTACTTTCATGTATTCGAATATGTTTATTTTTTAAAATATGATTTTAGGCCACAATGAGCCATTTGTAGCATTTGATATTCGGGTTGGATTCGTTTTTACCAGGTATTAGGTGTTACATTGATAGTAAAACTCTCGAGATTAAATTATAAAATTAAAAATAAATAGAGGTCAATTTTGGATTAAATAAAAATTTTATAGACTAAACTGGACAAAAATAAAACCATATTAACAATATTGGACTCAATTATAACAAATACAAATACATATAGGTCAATTTTGAATTGAAGAAAAAATTTAGGGATTAAATTGAACAAAAATAAAACTATATTAAAAATAATCATTTTAAAAACATTCCACTAAATTAAATAAAAAATCATATTAAAAACATTCCACTAAATTATAAAAATTAAAAACAAATTATAATTTTTAAAGTTTAATTTTCTTTCCTCTCACTTTTTCTATTATACTAGAGAGGAAAGAAACTTATTTTTCTTCTATTTTTCATCCTTTCAACTAACCACAGCGATAGAAAGAAAAAATATATTTTTCATGTTTTCATTTTTTCAGCACTTCAATTTTCCGTCTTTCTAATTTTCTTTATTCTCTACCAAGCAAAGCCAATGTTAAAAAAGGATTATCAATTACTATTTGTTCTAGTGGAACGAGACTTTAGGATTGTTAGGAGTTCAAATTTTAGTGTTATAAATAGATCAAGCTAAATTAGAAGGGTTGCTGATAATAAACTTCTACAATACCTGACATTGATTAGTCGATCAATAAATCAAATAACAATAATTATAACAAATCATATATTGAAAATCAATTAGTTTCTACGAGTTAAACTTAGATTAAATGATGGGGCATCTATTAGAAACTTGGCAATGGACAAATGGGATTACTAATGATTCAATGAGCATGGTGGATCGATGCTGCAGAATACAACGATGGAAAAGTGACTCCATGGTTATATCATAAGTCCGGCTACATAATTTATAGATTCAACCAATAAAAATTATTTATTTTATTTTTATATTATATTTTTATCAAATAAATATTTACTGTAAATTAAAAAATATTTTTTATCAACTGAAAATTCACTTAATAAAAATATAACAAAAATTTAATAAAATAAATAATTTTTATTAATGTAAATTATAAATAATATGACGAGCTTATAATATAATTTCTGCGCAAAATGGGTCTTACTCGTCCCCAAATGATGGGGTTAAATCACGGATCCCTACGTGTGACCATGCTTAAATTTGATGCATCATATAAAACCACCGCTTCTTGTAAAACGCCAAAACACAAAGACACCCACTTGAGCTAGCTTCTCAACCAACCCTTTCAAATCAATTATTGTATCTATGGCTTTCTATCATTTAGGGCCTTTATATTTTTTATAATATTATTAATAGTTTTAAATCGATAATAATATTAATATGGAAATCTAATCAAATATTTTCAACCAATAGTAAATTTACATTTGAGTTGAATAACGGATGCTTCTTTTAAAATAATCGATTTTTTTACATTATTCCTTTAATGACAACAACTATAAGTGTTACTTACTTGGACCTATTAATTGCATTATAAAAATATAAGAGTTTAATTTTGAAACACAAGCTCTGTAAAATTTATTTTATATAAACGTACAAATTTATACTATAAACTTAAATCCTAAAAAATTAAATCTTAAATTTTAAACACTAACCTTAAATTCCAAACACTAACACTTAAACTCCTAAAGTTTAAATCTCTGAAACCTAAAACTAAAAATTTGTATAAATCAGGTTTACACTGCCTTTATTAAAGTTTTTCTCTAAATATAATGACCAAATTAAAATTCAACACTAAGAGTCAGTTTGAAAAATCATTGAAAATTAGCCATCGCAACGACTTAATATTTTAAACATATTTGATAATCTAAAATTAAAATTATTCGATAATTTTCTTTAGTGAAAAATATTAAGTAAACAACGACTATCACCTAATAGAGAATATTTCCAACATTTTTATTTTTTTATAGTTTTAAATTATATTATTTTAAAATTTTATATTTAACAAATAATTTAATTATATTCAACACTTGATTTTAAACAAAATAAAAAAAGATTTATAATTTAAATTTAAGAATTAATTTTTCAGTGTATCAAATACCATTAAATTGTCAGTTTTATACCTGCAAATTAACTTATTTCCTTTCACTATCAGTCCTTTTCTTCATTCATGGCATTTTCAGTTTGCTTCACAGTCTTTTCCTTCTTCCTTTTTTCTAGAAAAGATTAACTGCAAGTCTGCGAATAAAGCTACAACTGTTTGCAAAGTGGTTCTCGATAGAAATTTCTTAAATGAATGCTAGTCAGGGGCGTCCAAAAATAATTTAGGTTAATTGTTAATAAATTATTTTATATAATTAATTAATTTAAATTATTTAATTTTTAATTTTAATTTGTATTAATTAAATCAAATAATTAATCGATTAGTTAACCGAAATATTCAATTTGGTTTTGGTAATAGTTTTTACTGTATTTATTAAGATATCAAATTATTGGTATGAAAGACCTCCTGCTTTGCAATAATAACCTATGGCAGTTAAGTCTCATTATGCCATCTGCAGAGTATATACCATGGAAGGTTACATCACGATATATTCCTCTCCAATTACAACCTAAACCCTTCTTATTTGTAAAGAATCAAAAATGAGATTCAAACAATCGTAAAAGACTGATTATAGAGGGGCGGTTAATGCCTCATCTTTAAACAATTTGTCGGAAAACTTAATTTGGATGTTTCTCTAAGTCTATGGCCTGCAATTAAAATAAGCCCAATTATTGTCCTTCAGCATTAGTTAAACAGATAAAGGGCAGGCCTCCCACTTCACTCAATTAAACTTCAACCTACTCTCTCGCCGGGATCGAATGTCGGAAGGAACCAAATTACTATATTTTAAAAATATAAATATTTATTAAGTGGTTAAACTTAAAATTAAGAGACAATATTTAATTTATTTAATATTTAAATTTATATAGACTTAAATTATCATTAGAACAAAAAATTAAAGGACTAAAATTTCGTCCTTAATCTTTTGGCTAATATAAATTAAAGCGTGTTTTGTTTGTCTCCCTCCCTCTTTACCTCCCCCACTTGTTAAAGCAAAGGTAACAAAACTTAGATATAATGAGGCTTGTACATAAAGTAACATGCATACATTCAGCATCATTTCAAGTCTAATGTTTTAAAAGGTTAAAACATAAAATATAATAAAACTAAAATAATCCAGACATCATAATTTTCTCCTCCAAAGCTGCAAATGATTGGGACAAGACATGAAAGGGTTAGAAATGAAACTGTTATCTTGTTAACTACCTAGTAATAAAGTGTCTGAAAATTACAGATCCAGAAATGATTATGGAACAGAGAAAAACTGAGTCTGAATACCATACTATATGTTTTATTTCTTTATTTTTTTCTTAAAGAAAGGAAGGAATTTAGGTCAATGCTTAAACTCCAAGATAAATCAAGTGCGGAATCCATGTGACTTCAGCAACAAGTTTATTTTCTATAGTTTTATCATCTGTGGGCTGTATTTTACATGAATGAAAGCAATGGTTTCAGGATCTATAAGAAGAAAAGTTAGAAAGAATTTATATCAAATTATGATTCTGGTCCCTCTAATGTGATGAAATTTGAGATTAGTTTCCTTCTGTTATGTATTTGACATGTTTTTTTTTTCGTTGCCAGGGGTGTTTTTAAGAAAAATCTACATCAACATTTCAAAAAAGTTAATGGTTTTAACTATTTGGACGAAATTATACAAAAAGAGACTAAATCTCAAATTTAAACAAAATAGAGGGGCCAAAACCAGAACTTGACCAAAGAACTCTGTACTATGGTTCTGAATTCTAAAACAAGCCAAGGATATAACAGAAACATGCAAATACTGGGATTTGATAAATCAACTAACTGTGATTACAAAGCTCACCCTTCTATTCATCACTTTATTTCCCTTGAAAATGTTTGAGTAAATCTAACAAATGAAAAACCCCAAAAGTAAAAAAAATCCTCACAATTACAAGCAAATTGTCCAAAGCAAACTATCCAAATGTCTTTGGCTCTGTATAAATATATATTGGCAATAACACCACTTCTTTTCTTGCTGGTGAAAATTCCCATTAACGGCAATCATCTTGAGGGAGATAGGGTCACAGTGCTGAATATGTTGAATGAACTATTTCTGTTTCAAAATTAACTAAAAATAACAAACAGACTGATGTTCTGCAGTCAAACTGTTGCAAACCTTTTTGCCAATGTGGGGCTGGTGTTTTACTAAATGATGGTGCCGACATAGCCGATCCCAGTGATGAAGAAGGTAATGGTTTGCAGGAATAGGTATACGAAGTAGTTGTTCTTCCCGTGGACGAAATCATAGCATCCGCAAAGGAAAAGGAATGCAGCGAATCCGAGCTCCAAGGTATTCAGTCTGTTGGTAGAACACGAACTAGAAGTTAGATGTATATGGTTCGAAAGAAGTAGGACGATTGGATTTAAGAGGGATGAAATGTTGTTTACCTATCAGTGAATTTGAATCGAAACTTTCTGAATGATTTGGTATTGTTCTTGTTCTTAGCAGCATCAGCTGCCGCTTTCTTGATAGCATCTCCGAGTTTCTCAGTGACAACCCATTCGTTGGCTCTCCCTGCCTCGAGGAGACCGATAAATGTGGCCTTTGTCCGATGCAACGACATCACGTTCTCAAACAGAATCCAGTAAAACAATAGGTGGATCGATCTGCAAAAATTTCCAAGCAAAACTATATACATAAAGAAGATAAAAACAGCAGAGGAACAATGTAGGCTGATGCAGCCATCGACATACCTCGGAGTTCCGACAGAGTTCAGAATGGTGATGACTGAAGGAATATAAACGGCTCCCCAGATGGGGACTTTAACTTCAGGGACCAAAATGGTAAGGGGAAGAACAACACAGTAAAAAATAAATGTGACCATATGAGCAATGATCTTTCGTACGAAGAAGAAGCTGTAGATTACATATACTTTCTTCCAGAATTTCACTTTCTGCAACCAAACATGTTTTTTCGAAACAAATCGATTAACAGTGTTAAGATATAAACCGAGAAGTGGAATTTCTAAAGATAATTTGTAGTACATGTACCTTATTTTGAATGATTTCCCACACCATTTTCCTGAACAGATTTGCAGGGCCACATGACCATCGATGTTGCTGGAATCGAAACGCCTTGAAAGTACTAGGAAGTTCGCTTTTCACTTGAAGGTCACCGAGGTACACGAATTTCCATCCCCGGAGACTAGCTCGGACGGCGAGGTCCATGTCCTCCACGGTGGTTCGATCCTTCCAGCCACCGGCCTCGTTAATAGCTGCAATTCTCCAAATACCAGCAGTCCCTGCATTTGGTTCGTGCATACATTTTTAAGTAATCAATTAGTGTAAATTTTCATCTTCAAGCAGCCATTGGCAGAATCAAATCAAACAATTAAATCTGTATTATTAATTATGACAATTCTATGATCAAACTGACAACAATGCTATAAAATTTGTGTCCACTCATTTTCAAACACCAACTACACCTGTTTTTTTTTTTAATGTAGTTAGTGTAACTGAAATCTAAAATCATCATTTTAATACGTAAGTTAAAGTAGGGCTTATTCTTTGTTTACCATTAAAACCAAAGAAAGCATGCGTTGCTGATCCAACTTCCTGCTCCACTGTGAAATGGTAATCCAATGACATCTCCTGCATTCTTGTTAACAAGCATTCATCTGCATTCACTGCAAAAAAAAAAAAAAAAAACCGACACAAATATTCTTATATTCATATCCGAATATGTGTCGATTAATCCCGAATAATTTCCATATGATTATCCTCAAATTGTATGCATATGAACATGATCACTACTATTGTATTTGTTGAAGGCATCTTAGGCAGTTAATTGCGCTCGTAAGGAGGGTACAAACAAAAGAGGAAGCCGTTTAGACTTTTTGTCCTGATTTGGTTCAAACTATAATGCGACACGTCACACAACAACACGAGGGAGCATCTAAAATCTATGCAACTCTGACTCTCATGTCTATTTTATAATAATTTAATTAATTCCTTGCATCCAAACAAAAAATACTACTCATGTTTTAATTTAATTTTAAAAACAAAAACAAAAAATATTGACTAATAAATATCCAAGTGTCGGCATAATCCAGTATGGTCCACCACTTAGGGATATTGTACTGCCCGCATCTTAACTTTACCCTGTTTTTACTTGAAAAAGTTAAAACGGCACGTGGAAAGTGGCGTGGCTGTTACTGGTTTAGAAATGACGATTGTAACCCGTAACCCACTAGGTGACCTACCTCTTCACCACGTGATCCGTACAATCTGGGTCGTTGATCAAAAGAGCCATTTCCCACCGTTTTGTCTTTTTTTGAAAATGACTAAAGAACCCTCGGATGCCAAATGTAATCGAATTTACTATGAAGAAGTTAAAAGAAAATTCTTATTGTTATATTGATATAACTAATCAATTTTCAGAATAAAACGTTAAAATTTTTAAACAATACTAAGAATTTAAATAATAAAATTATAATTCGAATAAATTAAGTTGTGAGATTAATAGAAATAATGAATAGATATGATTTGTATAATTGATTAGGTGTTATGATCCTATTCTATATTCCTAAATATGGGTCCCATGAACATTGATGTACGGCTGATGATGGTGGCTTAGGAGGGGATGGGGTCCACAACCCCGTGATTGGTGGTTTTTTCTTGTGGACCCGCCCTTTAGCCCCATGCGGTCTGCAACCAAATCCGCCGACAAAAACCCAATTAACACAACATAAAAACCTAAATTAAGTAAAAAGATAAGACCACCGACAGTTTGAGAAAATTAAGCAGCAAAGCTAACCAAAAATCAAAAACAATAATCAAAATTAATGTCATGTTTATGGATATGGTTTACGGTTTAAGAGTTTTTTAAAAGCTTTACCAAATCTCCAGCGAGCTTGAACGAGAGCAATGTCGGGGTTGTTGACCAAGAACGGAATGCTCCGTCGGAGGAAATCGGGTTCGGGCCGGAAATCGGCGTCGAAAATGGCGACGTATTCACAGTGTTTAACGTAGCTTCGTTTCAACCCTTCTTTTAAAGCCCCTGCTTTGTAACCGGTCCGGTTTTCCCTTATTTGGTACGTGATGTTTATCCCTTTGCTCGCCCATCGCTGGCACTCTTGCTCTACCATCAACTGCAATAATCATTGCGAATTCGAAGAAAAAATGGGTCATTAATTCTTCCAGTAAATGACTTTTCGACGGTTAAAATAAAGAAAAAACTGAATTGACTTTTCCTTTTTTTGTTACCTTGATTGCAGGGTCAGTTGAATCATCAAGTACTTGGATCACGAGACGATCGGACGGCCATGAAAGTCCACAAGCGGCTCCAATGGAGATCTTATAAACCTGTTCCAAGAACCAAAAAAAAAAACACAATGAATCATGTCTGAAACCCAGAAACGAAGAAAAACACAGAGTTACAAACCTCTTTTTCATTGAACATTGGGATTTGGACTAAAACGACCGGGAAATTTGAGCTGCCGAGCTCGACATCGTCTTGAATGTGCTCAAACTTGTAACGCTTCTCTGGTTTTTTCCAGAAAATCTTGACGAGAATAATGACGATTCCCATGTAAACCCGCTCCATGAAGAGCATAAGCGACATGGCTAAGCAGATGTAGACACCGAGTTGCAGCAAAGGGACTATCAATGGCGCTTTGATTAGCTCCCATATCAAACCCAGTTGGCCCGTTATATCATCTTGCGACACTTGGAACGACTCCGGGATCAGCAGCTTTGGTGAAATTTGAGCCATCGCTGCAAAACTAGGTCTTTTTCCTCAAACAAAATATGGTCGAAATGGCCTTTTTTCTGCTCTAACACATGGAACTATGGAAGAAAGGTTTGATTTTTTATGGAAAACTAATCAAGAACAGAATTCAAATCTGCCACTACTCTCCTCTTAAATCTCTCGTAAAACATGTGCCGGCCAATGTAGGCTACGTTTTCCTAGTACCAAAACCGAAACAAAAAAGGGGGCAGTGCGAGAGAGAGAGAGACAGAGTCTGAGAGGAAAAACAGGGCAATGGAAAGATAGACAATGAGAAAGAGAGAGGTTGTGTTTTTATAGTGAGATTTGGTCCTATTTGGGTTTTTAATTTCACAGTATTTTCTCCTATTAATTTTGTTTTGGAATTATACTTGTTGTTCCGGTGAGCATAACAGTTCAGTACATTAACTGTTCCAACTAAGGGAGTAAATGGGGACTTTTATTAGTTCAGACAACCTAACAACTTTATAAAAAGATTACTATATAAACAATAACACAATTAAATACACAAATGCCAAAAATGGTAAGAAGCATCTTATAACTTCTTATATTATAGCTCGTAATTTGTTTTCGTTCCTATATTTTTAAGGATAATTATTTGATATACTGGCAATAAATTTTTTTTAATTTTTACAAGCACCTTAGTTTTAGGGTTTAAGAACTCAATTCAGGGTATAAAGTTTAGAGGTTTAAATTTAGTAGTTTATAATTTAATGATTGTAAATAAAATTTAGGGTTTAGGGTTAGAATTTAGGGTTTATAAGTTAAAACCTAAATTCTTAACATATTACCCTTAAGACCTAAATCATAAAATCTAAACCCTAACCCCTAAATTTTAACCATTACCCCTAGATTCTAAATTCCTACACCTAAACCCTAAAATACTATACCCTAAACTGAGTCCTTAAACCCTAAAATTAAGGCACTTGTAAAAATTTTTAGTTTCCACCACCAATGTATTGTATATAAATCCTATTTTTAAATCAACTAAAAAAACTTCAGTCAATGGCGAAATTTGAAGAAACAAACTTAAATTTATAAAATCAAAATCATTTTATAAAAATAGAATTTATAAAATCAAAATCCAAAATTAATATGAAAATCCAAAAATTAAGTAGAATTATTATAGTTCACTTTTTAGAGATGGTTGTGGCATTATGTAAATTGACTGCTGGGGAAAAGCCAAAAAAAAAAAAAAGCATTAAACACTTTAACCTTTTTATAAGGAAATTGTCATTATTAACCGCCCTTACCTAAAAGTAAAAATGAAAGTAGAAACAGGGGAAGGTTGAAGAAGAAGGGTTTAAGCTGCCTCTTCCGGTAATAAATCATCATCAGATTATTACTCAAGTTAAGAGTCAAAGCAGACAAATCAAAACCTCGACCTTCTTTTTTACCTTTTTTCAATTCTTTACTTTTTTTACCCCCTTTTCAATTAGTTAAAAATCACAGCAAACAAAGCAAAACCTGTTTCGAGACTAAAACAGAGCAAGTTCCCATACTGGTTTAATTATAATTTTATGGGTTATGTTTTGATACACAAACTGTGTAAAAAAAATGTACATAATTTTTTATATTTAAACTATAAAATCTAAAACCTAAATCTCTAGCCCTAACACCCTAAAACCTAAACTTTAATCCCTAAACCTTAAACTCTAAATTCTAACATAAATCTTAAATTCTAAATCCTACAACCTAAACCCTAAATCATAACCTAAATTTCTAAACCCTAAAATTAAAATGCATATCAAAGTATTTTCCTAACTTTATTCCCTCTACTATACTGAAATTTAAGCTTTAATCTTTCCACTTTAATTTAACATAATTTGATCCTCTATTTTTATAATATTATGAGTAAGTTAAATCCAAAATCTATTAGTTGTTGTTTAAGTGATAATATGATTTTTAAATAGCATTAAGCATTTGATTGACGTGTAAATTTTATAAATTTTTATTGTTGATTACGATTGACTGGATTTTTATATGATCTTAACTGTGTTACTGAATAATAGCAATAAAATGTACACCTTATCATTTTGACAGAAGCAATTAGGGGTATTATCAATTTAGACCTACTAATAATATTATAAAAGTAAAACATTTAGGGGTGTTCAAACTTCGGTTTTAACCAAATTAACCGACCGAATCGGTTAATTTTAGGTTTGATCGATTAACGGTTAAAGATTTTTTCAAACTTCGGTTATCGTTTAATTTGGTCCGAAATCGGTAACTAATCGAATTAACCGAATTTTTTTATATATTATATATATTACATATATTTATTTTTTTGTCATTAAACTTTTAAAAATTATAAAATGATTAAATTTTTTGATATGTTATAAAACGGTCATTAAACTTTATCAAATTAACAAAAAGTGATCATTAAATTTATTGAGTTATTAAAAAAATGATTATTAATTTTTTCAATATTTATCAATAATTTAGAACATGCAATAAATCAATGACCATTTTGTAATAGTTCGATAATTTTAACAATAGTTTTATAACTTTTGAAAGTTCAGTGACTAAAAAGATTATTTTAATATAGTTTAGTGATCATTTGTGCAATTTACCCAAATTTTATAACAAATTTCAATTAATTCGAAAATCGACCAAATTAACCGAACTTTTTTCGGTCCGGTTAAATTTTTTTGAAATTTTTTTTATTCAGTTAATGAATTTTTAGTAGTTCGGTTCGATCAGTTAACCGAACCGACCGATTGAACACCCCTAAAAACATCAAGTTATATCAAATTTCTATCATAGTAAAAGGACTAACACCGTAATCAGACCAAAGCAAATTATCAATTAAATTTTCATACTAGTAAGAGGACTAACGCCGAATTATATTTGCTTGATAAAACAAACCAGGAAAGGTTCTCTATTTTCTTACTTTTCTTTCTTTCCCCTCCATTTACCTGGGCTGAGCATGCCAAATTAAAAAAAAATAAAAATCGAGTCGAATCAAAGTATTTGAACGGTTTATGATTCACAAGTTTATAAGTAGTGTTTAATCAAAGCAAACTAAATTTGAATTTGAATTTGAATTTTTATTTAATTTATAATTAATTTCAAATATTTTATAATATAAAAATAGATATTTTATACTTAAAAATAGTGAATAACTTAAAAATGCTATATACGAATTATTAATTATTTTTTATTTACTTGAAAAAACAATTTTTAAGAAATATTTAAAAAATACATTAAAACTTTACCAAATAATACTTAAAAGTATCAAATAAAGTTATTTTGGTCAAAATAAAATACAAAATCTAAGGTTGATGTGGAAAAATCGATAATTGAGGTTAACCAAATTGAAAATCGGTGGATTATTATTTTTTTATCAAATCGAGATGTATACACCCTTACATTTACCCCAATCAAAACAAGGATGAAGTACAATATCTCGTGTTCATTTTTAAGAATTGTAACAAGACCAATTAAAACCTTCAATGATGAAGAACAAAACAAAAATAGAAAGAAAAAACACTACTACTAAAGGATAATCTTCTCACTATTGACTGTTTGATTACCCTTTGAGTGGAAACCTTTTTTAGTTACTATTATTTCAAACACATTGCATTAGTACAATAGCCATGGTCATTGAATCATTCCGATGTGACCATATTTTTTAGTCTTTGTGGGACCCAAATTCTATCTCATTTGGTAGCATCTTAATTGCCATTGCAACATATATACATATATGGAAAATATTCTACGCACTGATGGTGGAAAATTTATTTTTTATAAGTGCCTAGTTTTTAGGGTTAGGTTTTAAGGTTTGAGAATGTAACACCCCGAACCCGACCCGGATCCAAAGCTTCACTTATGGGTCATCCAAAACTGTCCCATCAAAATTTCTTATTTAAAACCACAAGTTAGAAATTCTTGAAACGACCCATTTCCGTAAGATCCACGTAGATAAAGAGATTAAAAGGGTTTACAAAATATGAGTTCCACATTAAGTACACCGTTTGACCAAATAACAGAAAATCCAAATGAAAATACAGACTTGATTGTGGTAAGGTCCTATAAATACAACCAGTCCAAACTAGACATCAAGCACTGTACTCTGAGATTGGCTCGATGCTGGGAAATCCTCCTCGATGTGCTCCTCTAAACGCAACATGTCAACCTACGCACGGAAGAAACCATAATTCCACACGCTGAGCTAACAAAGCTCAGTGGTACATTTCTACTCTACCACAATTCATGAATATCATAAAACAAGCATGTATGATAATATAATCAAGAGTGCACAGAAAAGCTTCTCAACATCTAAGGATCATCTTCTAGCCTATCCTAGCTAGAGCTTACAACTGTCTCAAGATACCACTATTATGTAAGAAGACAACCAAGCCATCCCAGGCTTACCAAACGCGAGGTCCCACCGTCCAATGAGTTACGACTCTTACCCTGATCATACAGCCCAAGGGTTATCTAGCCCATACTCGAGATCACACAGCCCATCGAGTTACTCGAGCTCCCACAGCCTGTCGAGTTACAACCCTACCCTGATCACATAGCCCAAAGGTAAACTAGTCAACATCGTTTATCCTTACAACAACGTAAATAACATATATTCCCTAATGGCCAACGAAGCCCTACTATTTTTCCCATGCTCACACAGCCGTCGGGTTACCCGTGATCACATAGCCGTCGGGTAAGGATCATATCCGGATCACTATAGCCACAGATACGTCCTAGACATACTTCGATCACACAAGCCACAAGTAGTATTTTCCTGAGATCACACAGCCGAACAGGATAGTCGAGATCACATAGCCCATTGAGTTACTCGAGCTCACACAGCCCCCGAGTTGAATTTCCATATCCTGATCACATAGCCCAAGGATAGGTTTCGGACCGCATCCAGATCACATAGCCCGTGGATACGTCGGATGTTCTTGATCACATAGCCCATAGTACCTATCCCCTTATTTAAGTGCCCTTGCGCTGACTCTAGGACATCCGGATTCCTAACCAAGACTCATACGATACCACATGTTCCCCCGAGCATCAATATATCTCACCGAGAGATAAAAGACATCTAGCCAACCATTACCAATGCCCCAAGGCATGACTCATTTGTTACACTATTTAATATATGACTTTAGGATTCGTTTACACCTTTCTCATTAGATTATCTCATTACTCACGACAACCAGCCTACATGGGCGTCCCTTCAGCACACAGCAATGACCCCAAGCTACCCCATAGCAATAATTGATCCACCACGGATCCCTATGGATTACCATTCCAAGCAACTCATCCAACTATTACCAAGCCCTTAGCCATTAATCCTCACACGGGTTACTAACCTCGATTTCTCAATTTAGATTTTGTTTTATACCTTTAGGGACCTACCAGACCCTTTACCACGAATTATAGAACCCCCGAACGCATACTCAACTTTCTTGGGCAGATTGCCCAACGAGTATCGATACTCCAAGGTGAGTATCGGTACCGCCCTCTTGGTATCGATACTCCCCCATGAGTACCGATAACCTAACTAGGTTCGAATAGTTAGACCACAAGTCGTACCGATACACTCTTACCCCGTATCGGTACTCAGCATCGGTACTAGGATCGCCCTGTACCGATCCAAGCCCATATCGGTACTTCAACCTTCGTGTACTGGTACGCTAGACCTATCCCAAACACTATAATAGTGCGCACCGATACGCCCTTGCGTACCGATACGCCTAAGCACTACTGGATTTCTATTTGAGTGAGGGGTATTGATACACGGGGATGCGTACCGGTATACCCCTCACGCATCGTCTCTCATTATACTAAGGAGTACCGGTACGCAGCCACCTCGTACCGGTACTCGAGCCTAGATTTCAAAACCTGGAGCTCGGGATTACACCAATCCCACCCTTAACCCCATGGTTAAGTCTCAAATCCTTCCTACAAGTTATTTAGAGTATATTAGGTGGTTTTCTACCAGTTTTACCCATTATCAACTCCCAAAATGTGATTTACCATTAGAGGGGTTTAAAGCTCAAGAACCCTAACTAAGCAACCCATAA
Source organism: Hibiscus mutabilis (assembly GCA_019671005.1). Classification (NCBI taxonomy): domain Eukaryota; kingdom Viridiplantae; phylum Streptophyta; class Magnoliopsida; order Malvales; family Malvaceae; genus Hibiscus; species Hibiscus mutabilis. The sequence goes on from CM033733.1 coordinate 12,809,658, forward strand.
ACATAGAACCAAGCAAGGCAATCATCTTATGAGGCTCATGAAACGTAGGACTCAAAGATGTACTGAACTTAAGCAAGATTCACGAACTTAAGCAGCAACCAAGCTTCTTCTACCTCTCTTTCCTTGCTCCAAGCTTCAAACCCAACTCTCACCAAAACCAATGATATTTAGCTCGAAATGAAGATCCTTTGATGCTGATAAACTCTTCCTCAATGGCCAATCTGAGATTCACACTCCTCCACAACAAGTTTCAATCTTTTACTTTGGGTTGGGGTAGAAATTAGAAGAAGGAGATGAAGAGAGAGAGAGGACAAGGGTGACTTCACCCTCTTACAAGGATGGAATCCCACCTTAATGAGGCATCAGCCTTTGTCTCCCCCAATTATGATTTTACCATAATACCCTTCCTTAAGCCCAACATAAGCCAAGCCCAAAACCACCAAGCAAGCCCACAACTTATGGAGGCCCATTATGGCCCAACATATTGGCCCGACATGTCGGTCCAAGACCCGAGTTAACGCCCATTGTTGACTCAAAAATCTAGGTCGTTACAACTCTCCCATTCTTCAAGAAATTTCATCCTTGAAATTTAGACGGATGAAAGAGAGATGCAACTCGAACATATCTAACCACTTCAACATTCTAACAGGATCACCTTGATTAGGGAGAGTTCTCCCTCAATCCACCTTAAACAGAACCCTATCACTAAACCACATGCTCTTAATTCTTCTCTTAAGATCTTCAACGACCCATTTTCCAACAACCACTGACACTTATGACGAACCGCTAAGTATGGTAACATAACCAACCTCGAGCCGCGCTGCTCAAACATCAACTTAAAGGGCTCACTTCTAATGGATTCTATCTTGGTTAACCAATCCTTTCTACTAGTATCCGGCAACTAAACTAAACTTTAGCTTTATTCGCTCCAAAACGCTACACCACCTCCACAAACCATTGCTAGGAACGCATCACGCCTAACAACCATATCCCGGTCAAACCATTAAAGGATAAGCAAAACCTCAACAACCGGTCATTATCATCAATCAATCGTGGACTTACAGCTCTTTTCCCCAGACTTGACCCATCCAGTCAGAACTTGAAACTTCTTTCTATCCAAACTTACTTTCACACGATCGAAAACCACTCACTATACAACTACTTGGTTTCGAGAAAAGACCACCATCACTTAGGAACTTACACGAGCAACCTAAAACTTATCCATTCTACTTGCAAGGTCTAAACACCTTATTCCTCACCCTTGCCTCGGTCCCAACCATCAGATGCAGAAAGCCATCGGACTGTTCTCAATGGTCGCTAACTGGTTTGTCTAAAAATATTTCTTTGCAAAGTAACCATCCGGTTACCCTCAACACAACTATTGATCCATATTTTCGTTGCGCTACTCTGATAACCTCCGTACTGTTTGCCTTAATCGATAACAACTTTGGTCGAACTCGATTGGATAATCCTTCAACTCCATAAGATCTAGCTCAACAAGTGCACAAGCCAAGCAACTATCCTCACAGTTTGCCCTTAGGACCTTAACCATGATCATCACAAATTCATCTACCTTTTTAATGGTAGCTTTACTCTGACACCACACACGAAGCTCTCACATTTCATGGCCAAACAAGGTCGCCGATCTCACGAACCCATTAGTGGTCGTCTACTATTGCACTACGGTTCAACACATCCAAACCAACATACAAGCTCCTCCCACGCAGACACGATCTCGGTGAAGCACTTGGCAACGATACCTAATTGGTCGCTTGTACAAGTGTGCCTCAAATAAAGATTCCGTTAAGTACCATGCCACGAAGCAATGTACACTAACAACGAACTCGACCTTACCTTTATTGCGGTTCTAAACCGCAATCAACCGGTAAGATTGCTCACTCACCAAGGGTACCTCCATACCCTCAAAACACCCACAACACTAAGACTAGGAACTCTTAACCCTCATGTCTACAACGCAAGCTAAAAACACCTTGCAACCTATAGAACCTTCATCGAGCTAGCACTACAGAGCATAATGTCTACCTTAGAGAGGTTAAGACCCTACACAACCAACACTAACAACAGATTCAAGCAATCTAAAACTTTATAACTTCTCACTCACATTTTACAGCACACATGCACTCTCAACAACCATCTGCGATAAAAACCTTATCTAGCAATGGATGCAAATCTAATTGCCATCTAAAGCAACAACAAACCCAAGATTTACCAAAATGCATATCACAAAAATGGTCTATTATACAATCAAAGAGCTAAATGGTTAATGCAACAGCTGAAACTAACACAAAACTTAATTACCTGACATATCCTCGGTCGTAACGCTGTCAACTCTAATCTGAGCTGCAGACTGCCTAGCAACGCCTCGCGTCAACCCTGGATTTGGATCTCACATGACCTCCACCTCGATAGCTTGATGGTGCCCTAACTCTACCCCGAGCAAAACTCTGATCGTGACAAAAGTAGCCAACCTCTGAGACTGAACTGATGAGTCATCATCCATGACTGGACAGTCTTTTGCCATATGCCCTGGTGACTGGCACTCATAGCAAACCCTCTGAAGCAAGAAACACACTCCGGGGTGATGTCTGCCACAATGCTCGCATGCTGGTGGAAGCAACGCTCCAACAAAACCATTAATACTCCCTCCTAGAGTAAAAGTCAAAGAGCTTCTATGAACCTTTAATCTATATCCTGTGCCGACTCTCAGTAGTTGGTCTGATGCAACTCTCTTCGAACTTCTTGAAGTGTAAAACCTCTTATACGGATAGGGAGAATGACCTATGATATCCTGGGTCTCCACATCACGAACTATAGAATCTTCGAACTGATTGGATGCTGAGCTCTAAAGTCGCTCAAGTACCTTCGCACTATTGGCTAACTCGGAGAATATCCTAAGCAGAATCGCTGTCACATGCAACTGAAGGTCAACATTCAAGCCTTGTTAGAACCTCTTGCACCTCAACTCTTCCGTGGCAACAAACTTTGGAGCATAACGACTCAAACGCAGAAACTTTTGTTCATAAGCAAACACCGTTCGATCTCCTTAAACCAGATGCAAAAACCGGTCTCTCATCTCATCTATGCGTACCTCACTAATGTAATTATTCCGAAACTCATCCACAAAAATGTCCCATGTCGAGAGCGCATGCTTTAGACCCAACTCTACGGTCTCCCACCATTCGTGTGCATTGCCCTTAAGAAGGGAAACAATGCAATCGAGATCATCTTCCGGGCTTTCCTATATCTGTCTCAAGATTCTCTGTGTGTCCCGCAACCACTGGTCAGCCTTGATCGGGTCATCCTCACCGAAGCCTTCAAAATTCTTAGGTCTAAAACGATGAAGCCTCTCTACAGGGGGTCTTGCCAGGCGTCTCAGATTGCCTCAGAATAGTTTGCACCGCACGCAAAAGGACAGAGGTTAGGTCACAGAAGTGACTTGCCTCTCCACTACCTGTTCCACCTTTCATCGATCATTTTTCTGAAACACAACAAACAAAGTGGCATATCAGGATCCCCAGTCTTATAAAGTACACTTAACTTTAGGGACTTGTATTCGCTAGACACCTTACCACGACCTCTACGATACCCTAGAGTTTTCTAGAACCGACTAAACCTAGGCTTTAATACCAAAATGTAACACCCCAAACCCAACCTGGATCCAAAGCGTCACTTACGGGTCACCCAAAACTGACCCATCAAAATTTCTTATTTAAAACCACAAGTTGGAAATTCTTGAAATGGCCCATTTCCATAAAATCCACGTAGATAAAGAGATTAAAAGGGCTTACAAAATACGAGTTCCACATTAAGTACATTATTTGACCAAATAACAGAAAATCAAAATAAAAATACAGACTCGATTATGGTAAGGTCCTATGAATACAACCAATCCAAACTAGACATCAAGCACTGTACTATGAGATTGGCTCGATGTTGGGAAATCCTCCTCGATGTGCTCCTTTAAACGCAACATGTTAACCTACGCATGGAAGAAACCACAATTCCGCACACTGAGCTAACAAAGCTCAGTGGTACATTTCTACTCTACCATAATTCATGAATATCATAAAACACGCATGCATGAAAATATAATCAAGATTGCACAGAAAGGCTTCTCAACATCTAAGGATCATCTTCTAGTCTATCCTAGCTAGAGCTTACAACTGTCTCAAGATACTACTATTATGTAAGAAGACAACCAAGCCATCCTAGGCTTACCAAACGCGAGGTCCCACCGTCCAATGAGTTACATCTCATACTTTGATCACACAACCCAATGGTTATCTAGCCCATACTCGAGATCACACAGCCCATCGAGTTACTCGAGTTCACACAGTCCGATCACATAGCCCAATGGTAAACTATTCAATATCTTTTATCCTTACAACAACATAAATAACATACATTTCCTAATGGCCAACGAAGCCCTACTATTTTTCTTGTGCTTACATAGCCGTCGAGTTACCCGTGATCACATAGCCATCGGGTAAGGATCATATCTGGATCACTATAGCCACAGATACGTCTTAGACATACTTGGATCACACAAGCCACAAGTAGTATTTTCTTGAGATCACACAGCCAAACATGATACTCGAGATCATATAGCCCATCGAGTTATTCGAGCTCACACAACCCCTGAGTTGTATTTCCATATCCTGATCACATAGCCCAAGGATAAGTTTCAGACCGCATCCAGATCACATAGCCCGTGGATACGTTGGATGTACTCAATCATATAGCCCAAAGTACCCATCCCCTTATTTAAGTGTCCTTGCACTGACTCTAGGACATCCGGATTCCTAACCAAGACTCATACGATACCACATGCTTCCCCGAGCATCAATATATCTCACCGAGAGATAAAAGGCATCCAGCCAACCATTACCAATACCCCAAGGCATGACTCATTTGTTACACTATTTAATGTATGACTTTAGGATTCGTTTACACCTTTCTCATTAGATTATCTCATTACTCACGGCAACCAGCCTACATGGGCGTCCCTTCAGCACACAACAAGGACCCCAAGCTACCCCATAGTAATATTTGATCCACCACGGATCCCTATGGATTACCATTCCAAGCAACTCATCCAACTATTACCAAGCCCTTAGCCATTAATCCTCATATAGGTTGCTAACCTTGATTTCTCAGTTTTAGAGTTTGTTTTATACTTTTAGGGACCTATCGGACCTTTTACCACGAATTATAGAACCCCCGAACGCGTACTCAACTTTCATGGGCAGATTGCCCAGCGAATATCGATACTCAAAGGTGAGTATCGGTACTGCCCTCTTGGTATCGATACTCCCCCATGAGTACCGATACCCTAACTAGGTTCAAAGAGTTAGACCACAAGTCATACCGATACGCTCTTACCCCATATCGGTACTCAGCATCAGTACTAGGATCACTCCGTTCCGATCCAAGCCCGTACCGGTACTCCAACCTTCACATACCGGTACGCTAGGCCTATCCCAAGCAATGTAACAGTACGTACCGATATGCCCCTTGCGTACCGGTATGCCTAAGCGCTACTGGATTTCCATTTGAGTAAGGGGTACCGGTATACACCTCACATACCGTCCCTCATTATACTAAGGAGTACCGGTACGCAGCCACCCCGTACTGGTACTCGAGCCTAGATTTCAAAACCTGGATCTTGGGATTACACCAATCCCACCCTTAACCCTCATGGTTAAGTCTCAAATCCTTCCTACAAGTTATTTGGAGTATATTAGGTGGTTTCCTACCAGTTTTACCCATTATCAACTCCTAAAACGTGATTTACCATTAGAGGGGTTTAAAGCTCAAGAACCCTAACTAAGCAACCATAAACATAGAACCAAGAAAGACAATCATCTTATGAGGCTCATGAAATGTAGGAGTCAGAGATGTACTGACCTTAAGGAAGATTCACGAACTTAAGCAGCAACCAAGTTTCTTCCACCTCTCTTTCCTTAATCCAAGCTTCAAACCTAACTCCCACCAAAACCAATGATGTTTAGCTCGAAATGAAGATCCTTTGATGCTGATAAACTCTTCCTTGATGACCAATCCGAGATTCACACTCTTCCACAATAAGTTTTCATATTTTACTTTGGGTTGGGGTAGAAATTAGAAGAATGAGATGAAGAGAGAGAGAGATGACAAGGGTAGGGTGACTTCACCCTCTTACAAGGATGACATCCTACCTTAATGAGGCATCAACCCTTGTCTCCCCCAATTATGATTTTACCATAATACCCTTCCTTAAGCCCAACATAAGCCAAGCCCAAAACCACCAAGCAAGCCCACAACTTATGGAGGCCCATTATGGCCCAACATCTCGGCCCGACACGTCGGTCCAAGACCCGAGCCAACTCCTATTTTGACTTGAAAATTCGAGTCGTTATAGAGAATAGATCTTATGCTATAAAATTTAGATTTTAGAGTTTAGAATTTAGGGGTTAGAGTTAAAACCCCTAAAAGGGAGATGTGACATCTTTAAAAGTCAGCTTGTGAAAAAAAACTTTCCACTGACAATGTATCAAATAATTACTCTCTCACATGTGTGTGTGAAGCGCATATATATATATATTCGTAGCTTTTGGTTTTATATTCTTTTAAAGAAGTAACCTTTGCTTTTGTGACATTAATGTAGTAAATTAGGGTTTTTGAAACATCATGAATGAAGGCTTCTAATTTTTCAATTACTTTGGAGTATATTAGGTGGTTTCCTACCAGTTTTACCCATTATCAACTCTTAAAATGTGATTTACCATTAGAGAGGTTTAAAGCTCAAGAACCCTAACTAAGCAACCATAAACATAGAACCAAGAAAGACAATCATCTTATGAGGCTCATGAAATGTAGGAGTCATAGATGTACTGACCTTAAGCAAGATTCACGAACTTAAGCAGCAACCAAGCTTCTTCCAACTCTCTTTCCTTGATCCAAGCTTCAAACCTAACTCCCACCAAAACCAATGATGTTTAGCTCAAAATGAAGATCCTTTGATGCTGATAAACTCTTCCTTGATGACCAATCTAAGATTCACACTCTTCCACAATAAGTTTTCATCTTTTACTTTAGGTTGGGGTAGAAATTAGAAGAAGGAGATGAAGAGAGAGAGATGACAAGGGTGACTTCACCCTCTTACAAGGATGGCATCCCACCTTAATGAGGCATCAACCCTTGTCTCCCCTAATTATGATTTTACCATAATACCCTTCCTTAAGCCCAACATAAGCCAAGCCCAAAACCACCAAGCAAGCCCACAACTTATGGAGGCCCATTATGGCCCAACATCTCGGCCCGACACGTCGGTCCAAGACCCGAGCCAACTCTCATTTTTGACTTAAAAATCTGAGTCGTTATAGAGAATAGATCTTATGCTATAAAATTTAGATTTTAGGGTTTAGAATTTAGGGGTTAGAGTTAAAACCCCTAAAAGGGAGATGTGACATCTTTAAAAGTCAGCTTGTGAAAAAAAACTTTCCATTGACAATGTATCAAATAATTACTCTCTCACATGTGTGTGTGAAGCGCATATATATATATATATATTCGTAGCTTTTGGTTTTATATTCTTTTAAAGAAGTAACCTTTGTTTTTGTGACATTAATGTAGTAAATTAGGGTTTTTGAAACATCATGAATGAAGGCTTATTATTTTTCAATTACTTTGGAGTATATTAGGTGGTTTCCTACCAGTTTTACCCATTATCAACTCCTAAAACGTGATTTACCATTAGAGGGGTTTAAAGCTCAAGAACCCTAACTTAGCAACCATAAACATAGAACCAAGAAAGACAATCATCTTATGAGGCTCATGAAATGTAGGAGTCAGAGATGTACTGACCTTAAGCAAGATTCACGAACTTATGCAGCAACCAAGCTTCTTCCACCTCTCTTTCCTTGATCCAAGCTTCAAACCTAACTCCCACCAAAACCAATGATGTTTAGCTCGAAATGAAGATCCTTTGATGCTGATAAACTCTTCCTTGATGACAAATCCGAGATTCACACTCTTCCACAATAAGTTTTCATCTTTTACTTTGGGTTGGGGTAGAAATTAGAAGAAGGAGATGAAGAGAGAGAGATGACAATGGTGACTTCACCCTCTTACAAGGATGACATCCCACCTTAATGAGGCATCAACCTTTGTCTCCCCCAATTATGATTTTACCATAATACCCTTCCTTAAGCCCAACATAAGCCAAGCCCAAAACCACCAAGCAAGCCCACAACTTATGGAGGCCCATTATGGCCCAACATCTCAGCCCGATACGTCGGTCCAAGACCCGAGCCAACTCCCATTTTTGACTTGAAAATCCGAGTCGTTATAGAGAATAGATCTTATGCTATAAAATTTAGATTTTAGGGTTTAGAATTTAGGGGTTAGAGTTAAAACCCCTAAAAGGGAGATGTGACATCTTTAAAAGTCAGCTTGTGAAAAAAAAACTTTCCACTGACAATGTATCAAATAATTACTCTCTCACATGTGTGTGTGAAGCCATATATATATATTCGTAGCTTTTGGTTTTATATTCTTTTAAAGAAGTAACCTTTGCTTTTGTGACATTAATGTAGTAAATTAGGGTTTTTGAAACATCATGAATGAAGGCTTATTATTTTTCAATTACTTTGTCTCCAAGAAAGCTTAAAATACTATCATTTCATGTTATATGGATTGATTAAGGAATTTAATATGAATGCATTAAAGGGAAAAAAGTAGTCAATGATAAATCATAAATAATAACAGCAAAGTATGCAAATAACGTCTAGAAAATTGTTTATAAGAAAGTTGGAAATAATTTTTTTTGAACGGTCAGTTGGAAATAATTAAAAGGGGATGAATAGAATAAGTAGGAGTATTTGTATCCCTATCTATATATTTTTAATACAATGTGTAAACAATTCAAACTTCTCTCCGCCTTTAATCAGAAGATATTGAGCGCTTAAGCGTGCTTGTTTGATCTTATTTCCTCTTGTATGTTACACCAATAATAATATAAACCAAACTTAACTCAACCAATAATAAAGAAATAATTGGTTCACAGGGCTTTGTCTTGACTAATCCGGACCGACCCACGTCGAACACCTGACTTTGGTGAGTAAGTCTTTCAGTGAGGATTTTCTGTATACACAAGGCCTCGAGCTCGAGATCTGCTTAAGCGATATCAAACTGCTTATCATTTTGACCAATCAATTGGTTATGTTTTTTAAATTGTCTTTTCATTAAGTTAAAATCGTTGGCCGTTTGCAATATATTATAACTAAAACATATTAAATTTGAAATATTACGAATGACTCCTTGAATATTTCACATAAAGAAGTTTATTGAATTGATTGATTACTATCTTAAGTAGATTTTTTCCGTTTTGAATTTAAAGTTTTATTGATTCAACAACTAATTATTACTCTGTTTTTTAGGAAACAAGCAGCAAGCAGATTACAATTACTCTGTTACAAAGAAAAAAACACTGAAAAATGATCCTTGGATGCTTTGTTATTAGACCCATTTAAAATGACAGGAGAAATTAGTGTAATAAACAAGACTTGTCTCCTCAAAACGACCTAGTTTCCCATCGTAATCATAACGATGAAGAATATGTGTGAAAGCATAGGGGTGGGTTCATTTCTACTTGTATACGTAATTTCTCCGCACATAATGCCACTCAACCAGGTGTTTAAATTCCATCCATTTTCAAACCTAATTTCACACAAACTTCTCTTACAAAAACAAATTGATGCAACTTTAGTTTTATTTAATTGGGGTGGTTGGTTGTTTCATTTTAGTTAATGATTTTGGGTTCGAGTTTATGAGAGTGCAACAACATTAAATATTTAATTAGAAGATTTTGTTTATACTCAATTTGATGAGATTAATATATGTTTAGATTATTAAATTAATAAATAAAATTCAATATTGAATTATTAAAATATTTATAAAATTGTGTAAAACTCATCCATATATATATATATATATTTATATCTCGTATCAACTTGACTCTAAAACGTTTTTTTGAGTTTTGACTTTCTCATAACTCATCGTGTGGTCTTAAGAAGAGTCATTGCCAAAAAATGGTTCAAAATCATTATGAATTTACAGGGGAACCTGACATTGTATCTGAGAATGACTAGATGGGTAAGATGAGCAATTACCGGATCCCCTTGGCTAGTGGCTGCCGCATGTCTCTCAAGTCTAGAGCGGTGTGAGCCATGCTCATGCTCTTGTCTCACCAAAATAATAGCAATTCATTTTCTAAAAATAGGAAGATAAACCAACATCTGAACATATGATTTTTTTAAGTAAAATTAGAGTTTAAATTTTAAGATTGTGAATCAAATAAATTAAATCGAGAGAATCGCTCTTATATACTTAATTTAAATTAATTAACCAATAGATTAGATACCACAAAAATGAGAGAGATAAAACTCGCTTTGCTCAATTTCTGCATTAACTTTGACCAGCGTCTCTTTTCTCAAGTCCAAAATATACAACCATGTGAAACCTATAATAAATTTCGGACTTCTGCATCCAAATTAATAAGTAATTAATATCTTTCATAAACCTAGTACGGTATATATATTTAATGATTGATTTTATATTTTTTTGAGTGATAAAATTATTTATTGTGCCCTTAGTAATTTCTTTATATTATTTTTTTAACATATTGGTATGATTATATGGTAGTCACGATTGGCTGGTAGGGGAGCACAGTGAGCGACCGCCCAGGGCCTCAACCAGTTCAGAGCTCCTAAAATATAATTATCCTTATTTTTAAAATTTATTTTTAATTTATTAAATAAATTAATTAATCTAAAATAAAAAAATTGTCGACAATCAATTGGTTTAGTAAGATGAGGCATTAGATCTCTTAAACAAGATCAAAAGTTTGAATCTTGACGTTATGAATAAAACAAATTAGGTTGGGAGAATTACCCATAATCTCAAAAGAAATTCTCAAAATTTAATTCTCTTTTTATTATTCTCCAATCTAACGATAAAAATAAATTATACAATATTCTTCAATTTTTTTGATTTATTATTCAAAATCAAAGCTTCATATCATACCCCGTTACCCTCGGTTCAATTCCTTCAAATTTTCTTAACAAAACAATAAAATAATACATTTGACAAAATTTTAATCATATTTTTATGATTTATTAATAAATATCAAATTAATTGTCTATCTTGAGTTTTCGTATAGGGCTTCGAAAACATTCGAGACGGCCCTGATGGTAATATCTTGTTTATATTTTTTTTGATAGAAATTGTGATCCTCGTTAAAAACCCCCTTCATATCGTTCGATATACACGAGATACATCGCTCAATAACGGAAAGAGGAAAAGAGTGCCTTAATATATTATTAATTATCGAAAGATTACATGATCATGCGATATTACAACCAACTAGACCAGTGGATACAAAACCATAACAAAGTAACCCAATCCAAAGGACACCCAGTCGTCCGATCCCAGCTTTGGCTAATCTATCAGCCTCACAATTCCCCTATCTGGGGATAAACCTGAACATACAATCTCTCAACTTCCCTAGGGATATGATCTCTCCCACAATATCACGAAAAGAAATAGGACATTGAGAATGGTTCGCGATCCATTCAACAGCAATCTTGTTGTCGCATTCAGCAATAAGACGATAATTAGCACATACACTACTAGAACCGAACAAAACTAAACCAAATCTTAATGCCAACAATTCTGCTAAAATGGGATGGCAAGGCCCAGTCGGTTCGGAAAAAGAAAGGATAGTCTCACCATTTGAATTACGGATAACCCCACTAATACCTCCGGCACTCCCATCACGTAACGTAGCTCCGTCAGAATTTAGTTTCAAGAAACCACAGGGAGGCGCAGACCATGAAGATGGAACTGGAGGACACTTGCGAATAAACACAACCCTATCAGCTAATTCTGGGTTCACCATTAAGTCGACCATCGATATAGGAGTGTCTGGAAACTTGGCTTTAAACCAAGTTACCAATCTGAATTTAACCAAATAGGAAAGCTGAATCGAGTCCACCACCCCTCCTTTGAAAATAACATCATTCCTCATAAGCCATAAAGACCAAATTATAGCTGCCGGGATAAAAAACCAAATAGATTCTTTCTTCCGATGAGAACCACATTCGAACCAGACCTTCAAAACCGTTAAGGCATCACTCGGCATAACAAAAGGCGTATTCCAACAAGATGCGAATCTCATCCATAAGTTCCATGAAAATTTGCAAAGGAAAAAAAATGGTTCACGGTTTCTATATGCTGCTGGCAGAAAGGACAGTTTAGGTCCACCACCGAAGCCATACCTCTCACAGCTAGTTCGGATCGAACTGGAATTCTATTCCTAACAACCTACCACATGAAGCAATCCACTCTAGGAGGGGCCAGGCCGAGCCAGATTACCTTTTTCCAAAAGGGATCAGATTTATCAGCAGGAAATAGCAGTTTATTGCAGGATTTAACCGAGAAATTGCCATCCCCCGAGCCACGCCAAACCAAGGAATCATGAGTAACACCACCTGATTTAAAAGAGTTCAGCAACAACATAAAAGCCTCCCATTGATCCTTTTCCCAATCGAAAATATTCCTCCTTAGAGTAACTTTCCATACCCAATCTGAATTGTGCTTGGTACCAAAATCTGAAATCTTTCCAACTTTATTACAGGATAAAGCAAAGATCCGAGGAAAATTGATTTGCAAAGGTGCATCACCTATCCACAAATCAGACCAGAAAAAAATCGACTTGCCATCCCCAACTAGAACTTGCATGTTATTACGTATCAAATACCCCAACTCATCATTCTTAAAGAATAAATTAATTACTCCTTTCCACATCTATGAAGCAGATCGATGAGGAGAGGGATCCAAGTTTATTAACGATGGATCAAGGTTGAGTCTACAGCAGATAGTCTTTTTCCATAACCCTTCACGATCATTTCCAAATTTCCAGATCCATTTCATCAGCAGAGCTCTATTCTGACAGTCTAAATCCCGAACGTTTAGCCCACCATGGTTGAATGGTAAACATACCGTGGACCAATTAATCCAATGTATCTTCTTGTGAGAATCTGCTCCACCCCAAAGAAACTTGGACATAATACTATTTAATTTACGAGAAATTTCAACCGGCAATTTGAAAACAGACATATACTAAGTTGGTAAGGACGAGAGCACATACTTTATCAAAACTAGTCTGCCACTGAAAGATAAATTGTTGGCTTTCCAACTAGAAAGAGAGCTATAGAATTTCTCCACTACCGGTTCCCATAAGGCAGCTGAATTCCTTTGAGGACCCAAAGGAAGACCCAAATAATCTGAGGGGAATTTCCCAACAGAGCAGCCAACTCGGATAGCCCAATTCGACAAAGAAGACTCTGCCACATTAATACCAAATAGCCTGCATTTATTTAAGTTTACCTGTAGACCCGAGGCCACTTCGAATACTCTAAGGATTCGTTTTACATTCAATACTTCACCCAGAGAAGCCCCGCAGAAAACCATAAGGTCATCAGCAAATTGTAAGTGCAATAGTCGAAAGGAGTTGTCACTCCTACCTATCATGAAACCGAAGAATAATCCTGATTGAGTAGCTTTCACAATCATCAGATGAAGCGCCTCCCCAACAACATTAAACAATAACGGAGATAGAGAACATCCCTGCCGAAGCCCCCTAGCCAACGTGAAACATGGAGTAGGGGCCCCATTGACCAAGACGGAGATAGATGCTGTAGAAATACATTTAAAAATCCATTTGCACCACAAATCTCCAAATCCCATTTCTTTCAATACCCGAATCAAAAAACCTAGTCAACTGTATCATAGGCTCTCTTAAAATCAATTTTAAAAATAGTACATTGAAGACCCAATTTGTGAATGTAATCTATAGCTTCATTTGCGATAAGAGAGCAATCCAGAATGTGCCTACCAGGAATGAAAGCGAACTGGGACACATACAAGTTCTGAGTCTTCTGGACAGCACCTTCGATAAGATTTTGTAAATCCCTCCCACAAGGCTTATCGGCCTAAAATCTTCTAAGCTTTCTAGACCTAACTTCTTCGGAATGAGAGTGATAAAAGAGTGATTCAATCCTGCCTCCCAATCGCGACCATGGTAAAAATCATCAAAGAATCTCATCAAAAAAGGCTTAAGAGGCTGCCAGAAATTCTTAAAAAACCCCATATTAAACCCATCTGGGCCCGGGGCACCGGAACTGTCCATGGAGGATATGGCCTTCCAAACTTCATCCACTGTAAACATCCTTTCCAAACTATCCTTCTGTTCCACAGAAATTTTCAAAAATTCCAGGTTCATTCTCTCAACCTCCAAAGTGTTCTTGACGTTGCATGCCTTAGAAAAGAAGTCGAAAACACAAGCCTTAATATGGTCAGGTTCAGAGATAGAATCACCACTACACTTCAGTGAACAAATCATATTTGTTCTTCTTCTATTCGAAGCCGATATGTGAAAAAACTTAGTATTACGATCGCCTTCTTGGAACCATTTGAGGCGAGAATTCTACAACCAGATTCTCTCTTCCTTTCTTAAAAGCTCCCACCAAGTCTTTTTTAGTTTAGTAAGCGTTTCCATTGAGTTACAGGTTCCAAGCCCCCGCTGAATATCCGCTTCCAATATAGAAATTTGATTTTCCAAGCCTAGAATAGAGTCACCAGGCCGAACTCTATTATTGGTTGTCCACGTTTTAATGGCAGCCTTGGTACCTTTCAATAGTCCCACCAAACCAATTCCGTTGTTCCTCACCTTCATTTCATGAACCGTATTGGTTACCAAATCCTCAAAGCCATCTTCTTCCATGAGATAATCAAACAATTTAAACGGTTTCGGACCCCAGTTGCAACCCAAGTCTTCTAAAGAGATCGCATTATGGTTTGATAACGACTTAGGCAAGAGATGTTGGTTAAGATTCGAGAATAAACATAAAAAATCAGTATCCACCAGAAACCGATCAAGCCTAACAAAGGTGGGAGGATCTCTACCATTCGACCAAGTAAAAGAACCACCAATAAGCGAAAGATAGATCAATTTAGCGTCTAGAATAAAATTCCTAAAAATCTCCATCGAAACTGAATTCAATGACTGACCTTGCTTCTCTTCACTGCATAAAAAGGCATTGAAATCCCCTCCTAAACACCAACTTACCCTGTAATTCCCCAGCACAGATATCAGTTCTTCAAAAAAGCCGTGTTTTTCAGCTTCCACCGATGGGCCATAAACATTCAAAAGACCACACATCTGATGTTGACCTCTGAATTTTCCCAGCAGAACAATATACCGTCTAGATATAATAGTGTCAGAAACTATAAAAAATTCTGGGTCCCAAACACACAAAAGCCCCCCAGATACACCAACCGAAGGAGAAAAGACTTTTTTCAGGGAATTGCTACAGCCTAACCGTCTCCACATTGAAGGAGTCAAATCCGACAGCTTCCTCTCCTGTAGAAATAAAATTTTCGGTTTCTTACTTTGTACCAATCTTCTAACTACTCTAGATTTCTCCAATTTTCCAAGACCCATGATGTTCCATGAGATATTCGACAACTGCATCTAAACAATTAAAAATACCTAAATAATGTTCCCTAAACAAGCCAATTACCTATTCAGGAACCCTTCTCAATCTCCGTAACTTTTTCCAGCAAAGCTTTCTTCCCACCAGTGAATGTAATTCCCAAAACTTCACTGACACCCCAAACGGCTAAAGCTTCGTCAATGTAATTCAGGTGAATTGATTCAAAAGAAGACATTGACTCCAAAGAAAACAGTCCACCCCTATTTTCCTCCAGCGAATCCCTAATTTGACACCTGATTAATCTTCTACAACCAGTATTAAAAAAATCATTATTCTTTCCTAGAGGCACTTATAATCGAATTTGAGATGGAGAGTGGATTGACTTGTTCTTATCTATACCCAAACCACCTGATAAACTCGTCTAATAAAAATTTCCCCGAGTCAGAATTACCCTCACCACTTTCAGGGACCACTTCTGTGTGTAGAGTAAATAGAGTCCTCAACAATAGCCCCAGCCAAATCATTACTATATTGGGCCAAGGGTGAAATATGAATTTTCCTAGGCCCAGCCTTATCCAAAGAAAGAGACAAATCTGGTGCAATTGGATCATGAGTAGAGTTATTATCCTCCAACGGAATATTTTCCTGATGCAATGCATGTCCACCCTGGACCACTATATCCACTTTCTCTCTCAGGATATTCCCAAGACCATTATTCATTAATGTAGCATTAGCTGCTGACTCGGGAATCCTCCAAGTAAATTGCCCGAATCTGTATGCCCAAGAGAAATGCCATTCGAAGGAACACCAACAAACGCAGGAATAGAAGCTACCGGGGCAACGCTACCCCCGACATGGGACCGACTACCTACAACCTCACCATCCCTTTGATCTTCCGGCCAAACGTCTGCAAAATTCACATCATCAGCAGAAATATCAGGTTCTTTAGGCTCCAGAAAGGGTTCCCCCGTCTTTACCAGAACCATATAGAATCTACCATTAACCTTAATTCTGATCGAGCTAGGAACATCGAATTGGCTCAGAGTTCTAATGAGCATACGGGCCGTAGTGAGATCATCTCTATCCTTAGTAGATTCATGGATGCTTATGAGTTTTCCCAATCTCTCCACTAGCTTGGAAAAGAAACCTTCATTCCAGCAAAGGAAGGGAAGACCAATTAACAAAACTGAACAAACTAAAAGAGGCACACCCTGATCCATCACCTCATCATCAAGATAATCAAACCAAAATGAAAGCACCTCTCGTTTATTCTTCCACACGACTTCTTTAGCTGTTTTAGATTCAAAGTTAATAATGCATGAATTATCCGAGCAACCCCACTTTGCAATCTTAACTTTAATTCCATCACTAGCTAGGGCTTTCTGGACAAACTCACATTCGAAATTCCTCCTTATGATTCCAACCACAGAGCGAGAAATCCAAGAAGATTCCTCAATAGGAATAGAAAAATCCATCGACCTAACATTATCACACTCCACATTCTTAGCCTCATTCTCATGCCTCCCTGATTCTGGAGGGATAGGATCAGCCTTTTTCATATTCAACAGTACCTCCCTATAAGAACGACCATCCGTTACATTCCATTTTTTCTTACCTGGATTTCCAGACTGCTTCACTCCGAACGGCCTAGTACTGACTTCGTTCTTAGCTGCGATCTGGGAACCAGAAGGAGAACAGTTGTGAACTTGTGGCATAGGGAATTTGGCTTTAGATACAGAAACCTTCTTACCATCGATGAGAGCATTGTTCATCTTTGCAATAGCCCTCAGCATATCTACCTCACTCTTAAATCTAACAATAGCAAAAGTACAATTCCTGTATTTAGGTTTGCTGTTAATAACAGGGATAAAAACCTTCAATACGTTCCCATAGTAGCTAAATACTTCCCATAGAGCTCCTCTCGACACACGTTTACTCAGGTTATCGACAAAAACCACCCAACCATCCTCGACGCTGGACGACCGATAAGCTTCCTTGTCCTTACTTTCTTTAGCTTTCCCATTTCCTTGTTCTCCGATGCACTCCTCAGCTCTCACCTCAGTACGCTCCTCAGCTCCCATTTCCTTCGTCAGAAGTTCAATAGTTGATTCCTGGTTTGTGGTTCTTGTTTTTTTTTTCCTTTCTGAGATACTGTTTTTGGCTGAAGATTATGTTCATTTGTTAGAATACTTGCTTAGAGGAGGCCACATGTCTAGTTGATTTTCCCCCCATTTATTAGAATTTATGATGAATGTGGAAAACATATGAACTCTTAAGTGAATCAAGAAAACAGTTGAATAGAAAAAAAGAATGGATCATATCTTGTTTATATTATCCTTTTACACATAAATCTATTTTTTTAAAATAAATATTATCCTTTTTCTACCGAAACTATTCATTAGTTTCGTTTATATTATTCTTGACAATCAAGTAAACTGCAAATCATGTGAATGATTAATGACTTCAAAGTAAGAGTCTTGACTTAGCGGCTAATTTTGTTTGTCCTTTATATTAAAAATTGGGACTTTTTATTGATGGATTTAAAATCGGGGAAATTGTTGTCTTAATTCTAGATTTCACCACCACATCCACTGGCTAATTAATGAGTCAAACATTAAAAGAAAAAGAAAACATGCTGTAAATTCAGCATGGCATGTGCAAGAATCAGACTTCAGTGTTTCTTGTCCAAGCGAGTTTTTTTCTTAACGAAAAACGATGGAATTTTTGTTGATTTAATAATTTATTTATTTTATTTTGTAACATAGATCTTACTGGTACATGTATATGTGGGGTAAAACAATTTAGTTTAGACAAGTAATTGAAGTTGTTTTTGAATGTTGTAAAATCATCTTATTTGTAGTGATTTTACAGATGATATCTAAAGATTTTTTAGTCTAGATTTTTTTATGGATCTACCGTCTATAAGTTATATGTCTAACGCTTCTTGAAATGTCTCAATCAAACATCAAAAATTTAAGATATGTCTATTTTAGCGAAAATTACGCGTCTAAAACACTTGAAATGACTCTGATATAAAATTTTTAAATTATTACAAATATCAATTATTTTGTTGATTATTTGTAATTAAATTCAGCCTAATATTTTTTATTATTCATTCTAAGTAATTTATGACCAAATGTAATGTATTATTGCTTTTTTTTTTTTAGTGAAAATTAGATTGGTTTTGTGTTAAAGCAAAGTTGCTTTGTCACAAGTAAATGCATCAATTTCTCTTTAAGCACATCAAACATTAATTTTTTTTCTTCCAAACTCAACAAGTGGTTCCAGTGAAAAAAGGATGATGTTCATCTTAGGAGACCCGAGTTCAATTGCTTTGTTTGCAAGGTGCATGTGCACTGTCAAAAGATTAAGAATATATATGAACAAATGTTACCTTTAGACTATTAAAAAAATAAATATTAATTTAAAAAAAACATTAATATAAAAGAGACTAGATTTTTTATTTTATTTTATTTTTAAGCCTAGACGTTCTTATGTGATAGACATAATTCATCAAATCAATAAGCAAGTTTCTTCTTCAAAGTCTCTTTGAGAGTTTTTTATGGTTCAATTTATCTTTTTTTTGCTTCGGAACATAAAGATCCAATTGTGTTGCAACTTGATAATGTGTTCTTCACCGTTTAAGATTCCATAGTTAAATATCTTTGGAGGGTTAGACGTCTATCTTTTGTAGTTTAAACTCTCGACTAGGTTGCTAATGTGAAATGTCTTCAAAGAGTTAGGCATTTCATCCATGTAGGAGCACATTCTTAGCAGGCAGTGTCAAATCCAATTTATTCTTTCAAGTTCTTTAATTTGATCTCTTTTTATTATTATTAAAACTAAATGGCTCCGTCTATGTGTACAAAACGATTATGATAACTACTTGTTTTATTATGTCTTGTCTCATTATATCAAATTATTATTTTATCGTTATACATATATAGCTATTAAAAGGACGAAAATATAAAAATATGTTATGCCAGAAATACTCAATTCGTTGATGTTTAGATAATCGTGGAAATGATTTTTTTTTTAATGTTTGAATACTTGTTTTAGAGTATTATAGTTATATATTTTTCTTGTCTTCGAAAAAAATTAAAAAATATTATAAAGATAGTTATTTGGCATATTGATTGATGGTAATTTTTTTTACTCTACAAGAAGTGTTAAGAAGTTGTCACGTATTTTTATTTGATACTTAAAAATTCGCATTCCTACAAAGCAATTAAAACTATAAAAGTTTGATGGCGGCTGGGAACCCTAGTGTGGCGTCTGGAACATTGGGGAGGGTGGCAGTCGCCGTGTATGGACGCTATACGTTGGGAATCTATCACCGAATCTGCATTGGCAAGGGTTATGGCAAATTTTTTATAGGCATGGCGTGGACGGTAGGGGCTCCACAAGTGTGGGGGTTGGGCAGAATGATCGTAGGGATCGGATGAGCCGAGTTGATTGTCCGATGCTAAAACAAGTTGTGCAGGGACATATTGATGATGACAAGAAGGATATCTTGCAAAATTTCGCTGTGGGTTGGAGTATTCACCCAATAAGTATTTCTGTGTTGGCGGTGAAATTGAATGTTGCATTGATGCAGGGCTTTTCCAAATTGAGAATTGCGGGATCGATGATCCTTTTGATGTTTACAAGCCAGGATCTGCGCAATGAAGTTTTGAAATCTAGGGTATTATAGAGTTGCTTTGCTAGAGTTGAAGTGTGGTCAACGAAGATTGCTATTGCTTCGAGAAGGGTGTGGCTATCGATTAACGGTATGCTGATACATGCTTGGTCAAAAGAATCTTTCATTAGTATTGCTAATCTTTGAGGGGTGGTTTGTTCGGGTGGATGAGAAAACTTTGGCCCCGTCTTCGTTTGAACGAGGTCAGATGTTAACTGAAATAGATTTCTTGATGCACATAATGAACATATTGATTTTTAAGGGGGAGGGATTGACTTATCAGATTCAAGTCTTGGAGGTAGACATGTATGGACCAACATTGGAGTGTGAGTGTGTGATGTCGGATAGTTCAGACTCATCAAGCGGTGATTCTCATGTTTCGAATTCTCTTGAACAAATGGTAGAGCAAGTTTTTGGAAATGAGTCACAAAATACACAAGATATCGACGGTGGTAATGAGCTTCTTAAAGAGTAAGGTTTCGAGAATGCTTCAATGAATACTATCCTCAACCAGTCAATTGCTCTGAATTATTGGCTAGTTAACCAGTTATGGGAGGGTGATAAACGACATGATTTGCGTGTTATAGATTTGAGCCAAAGTACAGAGGATGACAATTTTTTAAGAGGTCCGTTATGTCTTTTTCTGAACAACAAGTCTTGGAGGGTGTGCGTGGGGATCAGAGTAAGCAGTTGTCGTTGCATGATTCTAGTTCTTTGGGCCAAGATGAGGCTTTGGTTAACAAGAGTCCTTTGCGGACACATCCCCAAGGTCAGAAGGAACAGGTCGCGTGTGAGGGCAACGTAAGTAATCAGGAGTGCTAATTGAGTCCTAATGCAAGCAAAAATCTTACGGCAAAGCAAGCTAAGGATATTGTCGAGTGTTTTGGAGAGGTTGGTTCTATTTCAAACACTGAGTTGATTGAGCTCGACAAGGATTCTAATGCTACTGAGGGTTTGAATGCTGTGGAACGTATACAAATTAATGGGACTCTTGGAAGGTGCGATCAGTGAACCCTAAGTCGGGAACTTTTGCGGGAAGTGTCAAGGTCATGGACGAAAGATCACAAGTGTATCAACTAAGGGTTTTACAAACGAATCTCTTACAGACTCGTATTTCACTCATCGACAACAAACTTTAAACCAAGAAATAGAGGCGACTATTAATTTGGGTAGACTAGTAGGGGTTCAAACGATTGGGAGAGAGGAGGATATCATTAGAGATATCTCTAGGGTTATGTCTGAGGGAGCTAGAGACTTGTGAATATTCGAATCTTGTCTTGGAAAATCTGGGGTCTAGGTAGCGCGGCTAAGAGAATATGAGTGCAAGATGTTCTTAAGAAACAATGTGTCCATATGGTGATGTTATAGGAGATAAAATTGGAGGAAATTCCATCACTCGTTATTGCAAATTTGTGGTAGTCGCTTTGAATTTTTGTTTTCCCCTTCTGCGGGAGCCTCGGGTGGGGTGGTGGTTATTTGGGAGAGATCGCGGTTCAAATTAGAAGCAACTGAAGTTGCTCGTCACTTTGTTTTGCTACAGGACAGATGGTTGCAGGAAGATTGAGTTGTTGTATAATGGTGGTATATGCAACGTGTGATTTTTTGGAACAAATTAGGCCATGAGAATAAATTTTGATCCGTGTAAGTGTAATCACTCATTTTTATTCGGTTTGTGAATATTGTTAATATAATAATTAACGGGTATTATTATTGCATGTGGCGTGTTATACTATGTGTTTATATATACGTGTTATTAATATATACGCAATATATGTGTGTGATGTGTGCATGTGTGTATGGTTATTATTTATGTGTATGATTGCATGTATATATATGTATATAAATGTTCGGGTATGTGTATATGTACGTATATGGCATGTGAATTAATGTTATTATTATTAGGTTATTAATATCATGTACTATTATTAGTTTATATGTGTATGTGTAATGTTGTTATTATATATGTATGTCCGTATTTATGCTTGTGTACATATGTTAATATATTATTAATATTAGTTATTATCATTATTATTACCATGTTATTAGCATGTTAAATGGGTTGAAACAGATTAGGTATAATGTTAAAACCCATAATTTTATTAAGAGTCTAGTTCATATGCATAACTAAAAAACCCAAAAAATATTTACATAAAGGCCCAACCGGCCAGCCCAATCCCTTTAATATCTAAAAACCCTAAAAACCAAGTCTGATAACCCTTCTTTTCCTTGCAGTCGTCACCCTCCCAACCGTTGGATCAAGATTTGATCCAACGGTCCAGATGACACCAAGATGATCCAGCTGGCGCGCGTGATGCTCACTCTCCAGACCGCTCATGCGCGAGACCGTTCGTTCTCCCACGAGCCACGTGTCAAGATTAGAGGCCACCTTATCACATTCCATATCAAATCTGAGCCGTTCGTGTTTGAGATGATCTCAGCCGTTGGATCAAATCTGATCCAACGGCCGAAATAAAATCTGGCCGAGAGACTCTTCCTCTCCAACTACCCTCTGTCGCCGTACACGCCACCCATCACCGGCCCTCACAAACCGGACATGCACAAAATTAGAAAATACAGGGATATCAGATCCAAGTCACATTCAGCAGTGAATCAAAAGTCAGAGGCAAACAAAAATTCACAGGATATATAGATGTAATATCAACCCATATGGACTGAGTTTTTTTACCAGATCTGAAATAAACAAAAAAACACAAAAAAAAGTTTCCCAGAAAAGGTGGCTTCTTTTTTTCTCTTTTGCATGTTCATTCGAACCAAAAAATAATACCAAATACATAAAAGAAAAGGGGAAATAATATACCCTTTCGGCTTCAGCCGCCCACCTTGCATGGTGGTCGAGGTTGGGACCGCCGATGAACGATACCTACAAATTTGTCCTTTTGTTTTCTCTTTTCCTCCACCGTTCTTCAAACTCTCAAAGGGTTTCTAAAATTTTCTGGTGTCGGTTTTCGTAGATCTGGGGTAAAATGTTTGCTTTCTTAAAATTTTGAGTTCAGATTAAGGTTAAAAAATAAAGAAATAGTCATTTTGAAGGTTTTTAGGTTCCCCGCCGCCGGTTAACGGCGGCCGACGGTGGCTTATGGTGGCCAGTGGCGGCCGAATTCTGAGTTTTAAGAGAGCCGACTTCAATCTTAGAGAGGGGAGGGGGAGTTGCTTTATAAGACAAAATTTCAAATGGCAAAAATTTTCAAGCAGATCTAATAATGTCTATTTATAGACTTTTTAGTTTAAAAAAAATGGTAAAATTACAACATAAGGAGTTCCTCGTTTTTTAACTTTTCAAACTGAGTTTGCCCCTTGGTCCAATTACAATTCCAGTCCTCGTCTCTTTTCGTTTTCTTTCAATTTTGTCCTAAAATTAACATAAATCAGATTTTGAATGGTAAAATCCCTGGCATAGACCCTCCGCGTTTTCAATATTTCCAATTTGGGCTTGCCCTTTGGTTTTATTACTTGCTTTGTCCTCATATGTTTTGCCTGTTTCTCAATTAGGCCCTTAAATGCGTTTTTATTTATTTAATTTCTACCATTATGTTTTGATGTTATTTTATTTTACTCCTTTATTGTATATTTTTTATTTTATTTTAAATAGCTATATTTTAAATGTTCTATGTATTGGTATGACTTGAGGCTTTCTTCCTACATGTATTATAAATTTGTTGCCTCTTAGACCATATTCATTTATTCTTCACGTACATTGCCATGTTAATATGACTTTAGTTTGTTTATTCGTGTTTTATTGTCTTATAATGTTTTGTTTTTTTTGTTTTGTGTTTTATTCTATGTGTATTTATTTTATTACGTATTATCATGTTAGTAGGTGATAGGTCGAGTTTGTTCTTGGTGTATGCAACGTATGTAGTATGTTTTGCTTTTACGTCCGTTTCGTATCTTAGGATCATGTTGAAAACAGGTGATGAGTGTTACATGTAATTATGTTTTTTAATATGTATATATTGTGTCATATGATAAAGTTTGGTATAATTCTGCGGTAATGTTGCTTCTTTTATTTATTTAGTGTCTATTTTCGTGCATACAGTGTTGTTTTGCAATTCTAGCATGTTTAAATATTAGATATGTACTAGCTTAATTTTAAAGGATATTATTTCCCTTTTATCTTCGTGTTTGAATTTATGTTATTCTTACGATATCTAGGTTTGTGTTCATGCTTACGTTCGTATTTATGTGTCACATGTTAAAGCATTAGGTTTTTGTTAGCATATTGCTTTGGATTTGTTAGATTAGCACCATGTTACATGTATGCCATGCATTTGTTGCATTTATGTTTTTTATGTGTTTAAACGTGTTACAATTAGTCAATTTAATCTTGAAGCATGTGTTTTCTCTTTTTATCGTGTTTATGTGTTTATGTTTGTTTTTGCATTTGGTCTTGGTTTTTGAATATGTCATTTGTACTTATTTCCATGCATTTTATTATTTTTTGTTTAATATTAGAATATGCATTCTTTTATGTTTCAACATTATGAAAATATAAATTGTATGTTTTATATTTTGCTCACTAAGATTGCATATCGAGATATATAAATTGTCAATGCGGTGCCCTTTTATCCGAGCATAAACGGGGCCAGTATTAGGCGTAGTGATGGTGGTTGGGCGTTTATTCTCGGATAACGGAGCTTTTAAAATTTACCCGCACTTATAACCAAAATTTAAATTAATCGTCACTTTAATCAGGAAAGTTTAATATTAATAAAGCGGTAATTATTAAAGTACCAATTTTGGGCGGTGTGGGGGTGCTAATCTTTCCCCATCCGTAACCGACTCCCGAATCCAACAGTTTTCAAATCTCTGGTTTTATGGTGTCCGGCCTACCTAAGTGGCCGGTGGCGACTCTATTCTTAAATAAAATACGGTTTTTGCAAAACCCCACGGAAGACATTATTTTCAAACAAAAACACTTGATAAAAACCCATTTTTTAGCGAAACAGATATCGCTACAGATGGCGACTCCGCTGGGGATCATTTTTTTGTTTTTTCAAACAATAAAAAGAGAGTCAAGCTTTTTCAAATAATTACCGCTTTAGTAATATTAGAAGTTCCAGATTAAAGTGACTATTAAGTTAACATTCGGTTATAAGTGCACGTTTATTTTAACGCATTTAAAATTTGGTATATAAACCCGTCCTTTTAAGTGGAGGGAAAACGCTAATGCTTTCGTGGAGATATCGTTCTCCCGTGTAGGCCTAGCAAGTACCTTCGGGGCTCGAGTACCTTATGCTTTCGTAAGGATATCGTTCCTTCGTGCAGACATAAGCGAATGGGTCCCCCCTGAATTGAACCTGGTTGAAAGGAGCCTATAATGGGTGATGATCGGGGGCCTTGCTACTCTTAGTAGAGGACAACGAGGACAATTCAGGTACCTCATAAAACCAAAACTGCATGCAGAGAACACATAGAAACCCACCCTGTTAGAGCCTTGCGGATAACCTAGGTGTCTTAGACGGGATGTAAATAGGATTGTTTTGTTTGTTTATCGCATTTAATTTTCCCTTTTTATTGTGTACTTATTGTTTTTATCCGGTACTGACTTGTTTCCTTTTTTGTTTTGTTTTTGCATATATCATCGCATTCGCATTACATAGGGTATTGATTCCCGAGTGGTTTCTCCCATAATAGAAGATTGTTCATGATGGACCAAAGGTTGTTTGACCTAAAGAAATGGGGTCCAGTTCCAGAGTTCCATCTTGAGACTTGGCCAGAGACAGCAGAAGAAGCATCGTTCAGGGACTCAAGAACAGTTTGGTAAGCAGTGTCAGTTCTGGTAACAAGCAAGATGAAGTACAAGAATTAAAAAAGCAAATGGCCGAGATGATGGACCAGATGAATGCTATGATGAAAGACAAGCAGCATGTCGAACTCAGAAAAGAATCGATCAAGGATCAGAATGTGGAACATAATGGTTAGAATGTCAAGACAGACAACACTGTTAAATACGACAAATCGAATCCCTTTGTGATCAATCTCAAGAAATAGACAAACGACATATATGGGGGAGATACCAAGGGAACAAAGGCAAGACCAGGGGAAGCTCGAGAATCCAATGACATCATAAGCCATTATCCTATACCCATGAGATACACTGAGCTACTTCCGTTGCTTGTCGAAAGAAGCCTTATCGTACCGGTGAATTCTGTGCCAAAAAGACCTCCTTATCCGAAGGGTTACAACAGTCGTGTCTGGTGCAACTACCACATAAGCGATTCGAGTCATCACACTGAGAATTGTAGAGCCCTGAAGGACAGAGTTCAAGATCTTATCAGAATGATAGTTTTGGGTTTCAAAGACGGACAACCCCGATTCTGCAGTGAACCAGCCGTTGCCCGAGGGGCAAAGTCGAAGGAGGGTCAACGCCCAGCCCAAGGTTCGGGTAACACAGAAGTGGGTGACTCAAGCAAGATAAATTCAGGAGTCAAGAATAAAAGCATCTCAGAAGATGAACTTGCATGCAAGTACGGCCAGCTCGAGCATGAGAGGCACGACCTGAGCATGAAATTGAAGAACATACAAGACGAGTACCAGAAGCTGCACTTTGAATTCAAGAATGTCGGTCTGGGTGACACCGCTGAAGAGTGGATTAATTTAAACACATAAAAACATAAATGCAACAAATGCATGGCATACATGTAACATGGTGCTAATCTAACAAATCCAAAGCAATATGCTAACAAAAACCTAATACTTTAACATGTGACACATAAATACGAACGTAAGCATGAACACAAACCTAGATATCGTAAGAATAACACAAATTCAAACACGAAGATAAAAGGGAAATAATACCCTTCAAAATTAAGCTAGTACATATCTAATATTTAAACATGCTAGAATTGCAAAACAACAATGTATGCACGAAAAAAGACACCAAATAAATAAAATGGGCAACATTACCGCAGAATTATACCAAACTTTATCATATGACACAATATATACATATTAAAAAAACATAATTACATGCAACACTCATCACCTATTTTCAACATGATCCTAAGATACGAAACGGACGTAAAAGCAAAACATACTACATACGGTGCATACACCAAGAACAAACTCGACCTATCACCTACTAACATGATAATACACAATAAAATAAATACACATACAAAATAACAACACATAGAATAAAACACAAAACAAAAAAACAAAACATTATAAGACAATAAAACACGAATAAACAAACCAAAGTCATATTAACATGGCAATGTACGTGAAGAATAAATGAATATGGTCTAAGAGGCAACAAATTTATAATACATGTAGGAAGAAAGTCTCAAGTCATACCAATACATAGAACATTTAAAATATAGCTATTTAAAATAAAATAAAAAATATACAATAAAGGACTAAAATAAAATAACATCAAAACAGAATGGTAGAAATTAAATAAAAAAATGCGTTTAAGGGCCTAATTGAGAAACAGGCAAAGCATATGAGGACCAAGCAAGTAATAAAAATAAGGGGCAAGCCCAAACTGAAAATATTGAAAATGCGGAGGGTCTAAGCTAGCGATTTTACCATTCAAAATCTGATTTCTGTTAATTTTAGGACGACATTGAAAGAAAACGAAAAGAGACGAGGACTGGAATTGTAATTAGACCAAGGGGCAAACTCAGTTTGAAAAGTTGAAAAACGAGGAACTCCTTATGTTGTAATTTTACCATTTTTTAAACTAAAAAGTCTATAAATAGACATTATTAGATCTGTTTGAAAATTTTTTGCCATTTGAAATTTTGTCTTACAAAGTAACTCCCCCTCCCCTCTCTAAGATTGAAGTCGGCTCTCTTAAAACCTAAAATTCGGCCGCCACTGGCCACCATAAGCCACCGCCGGCCGCCGTTCACCGGCGGCGGGGGAACCTAAAAACCTTTAAAACGGCTCTTTCTTTATTTTTTTAACCTTAATCCGAACTCAAAATTTTAAGAAAGCAAACATTTTACCCCAGATCTATGAAAACCGACACCAGAAAATTTTAGAAACCCTTTGAGAGTTTGAAGGACGGTGGAGGAAAAGAGAAAACAAAAGGACATATGTGTAGGTACCGTTCATTGGCGGTCCCAACCTCGACTACCATGCAATGTGGGCGGCTGAAGCAGAAAGGGTATATTATTTCCCTTTTCTTTTATGTATTTGGTATTATTTTTTGGTTCGAATGAACATGCAAAAGAGAAAAAAAGAAGCCACCTTTTCTGGGAAACTTTTTTTGTGTTTTTTATTGTTTATTTCAGATCTGGTAAAAAAACTCAGTCCATATGGGTTGATATTACATCTATATATCCTGTGATTTTTTGTTTGCCTCTGACTTTTGATTCACTGTTGAATGTGACTTGGATCTGATATCCCTGTATTTTCTGATTTTGTGCATGTCCGGTTGGTGAGGCCCGGTGATGGGTGGCGTGTACGGCGGCAAAGGGTAGTTGGAGAGAGGAAGAGTCTCTCGGCCAGATTTTATTTCAGCCGTTAGATCAGATTTGATCCAACGGCTGAGATCGTCTCAAACACGAACGGCTCGAATTTGATCTGGAATGTGATAAGGTGGCCTCTGATCTTGACACGTGGCTCATGGGAGAACGAACGGTCTCGCGCGTGAGCGGTCTGGAGAGTGAGCATCACGCGCGCCAGCTGGATCATCTTGGTGTCATCTGGACCATTGGATCAAATCTTGATCCAACGGTTGGGAGGGTGACGACTGCAAGGAAAAGAATGGTTATCAGACTTGGTTTTTAGGGTTTTTAGATATTAAACGGATTGGGCTGGCCGGTTGGGCCTTTATGTAAATATTTTTTGGGTTTTTTAGTTATATATATGGACTAGGCTCTTAATAAAATTATGGGTTTTAACATTATAACTGATCTGTTTCAACCTATTTAACATGCTAATAACATGGTAATAATAATGATGATAACTAATATTAATAATATATTAACATATGTACACAAGCATAAATATGGACATACATATATAATAACAACATTACACATACACATATAAACTAATAATAGTACATGATATTAATAACCTAATAATAATAACATTAATTCACATGCCATATACGTACATATACACATACCCAAACATTTATATACATATACATACATGCAATCATACACATTAATAATAACCATATAGATATGCACACATCACACATATATATTGCATATATATTAATAACACGTATATATAAACACATAGTAAACACGCCCACATGCAATAATAATACCCTTTAATTATTATATTAACAATATTCACAAATCGGATAAAAATGAGTGATTACAGTTGCCCCTCTTTGCTTGTTCTTGTGAAATGAGAACAAAGCAAAGACCAAAAGCACTCATTTTTATCCGACTTCCCTGCTCACGACTTTAGAATCACGTGTTCTTCAGGAACTCTCTGCTTTTCATCGGCTGAATCTTTAGGCTCATAAGTTCTCCCTATATAGAGCTTCTTCACCTTTGGTTCTTCTTTGAGATTCTGGAGTTAGGGCTCTTCCTATATGGAGCCTTTCACTAGGGCTCGAAAATGTAGGCTTCTCATTTATATAAGCTTTGTCTTCGATTTTTTCTTTTCTCTTTTTTTTTTCTCTTTTTTTCCTTCTTTTTTCTTTTTCTGCTCATTTTCCCTTTTTCTTTTTCTCTTTTTTCTTCTTTTTCTCTTCTTTTTTTCTTTTTTTACAAGGCTGTTGATATCTTTGGACTCACGCTACTAAGGCTGTCGCATCATTCCTGAAGGACTTATTGATGGCCTGAAGGACTTATCACCATGCTCGAAAGACTTACTAGTGGCCCGAAGGTCTTATCATCATGCCCGAAGGACTTACTGATGGCCCGAAGGACTTAACATCTGGCTTCACGCTACTCTGGCTATCGTCGTCTGGCCTCACGCTACTATCGCTGCCGCATAATGCCCGAAGGACTTACTGATGGCCCGAATGACTTATCACCATGCT
This sequence comes from Hibiscus mutabilis, assembly GCA_019671005.1. Taxonomy (NCBI): domain Eukaryota; kingdom Viridiplantae; phylum Streptophyta; class Magnoliopsida; order Malvales; family Malvaceae; genus Hibiscus; species Hibiscus mutabilis. The sequence goes on from CM033733.1 coordinate 12,839,872, forward strand.
CGAAAGACTTATTGGTGGCCCGAATGACTTAACACCGTGCCCGAAGGACTTACCGATGACCCGAAGGATTTAACATATGGCTTCACGCTACTATGGCTACCGTCATCTGGTCTCACGCTACTATGGCTGCCACATCATGCCCGAAGGACTTACTGATGGCCCGAAGGACTTATCACCATGCTCGAAAGACTTAATAGTGGCCCGAAGGACTTAACACCGTGCCCGAATGACTTATCGATGACCCGAAGGATTTAACATCTGGTTTCACGCTACTTTGGCTACCGTCATCTGGCCTCACGCTACTATGGTTGCCGCATTATGCCCGAAGGACTTACTGATGGCCCGAAAGACTTATCAGCATGCTCGAAAGACTTAATGGTGGCCTGAAAGACTTAACATCGTGCCCAAAGGACTTACCGATGACCCAAATGATTTAACATCTGGCTTCACACTGCTCTGGTTGCTGATCTTTTCTTTTTTTAGTAAATTCATTGACAATTATTCAAATACCTATCTAAAAACAAGCAAAAATTGACATGCCTCTATCTATATGATGCGTGCAATGTCTTGCTTTCTTTTTCTTCTTCTCTTTTTCTTCTTTTTCTTTTCTTTTCTTTTTTTCCTTTTCCTTCAATTTCTTCTTATTTTTTCTTTTTATTTTTTTTCTTCTCCCTCCCTCTCTTTCTTTCTCTCTTTTTCTTTTTTCTTCTCTTTTTTCTTTCAGCCCTTTTTGTTCTAAAGTCTTTCACCCTGAAAGGTCGTTCCTCAGATTTCTTTATCTCTTCTGTTGCAGCATGCCCTTTGATCAGTTATTTATCTGATTCATGTCTTTTAACCCTTTCGCGATATAATTCTCTCTCTTTTTCTTTCTTTTTTTTTCTCTTTTTCTTTTTATTTTTAGACATGTTTTAATATCCTATGCCCTGAAAAGTCATTCTTCGGATTTCTCTGTTTCTTTTCTTTTTTGCAGTATGCTCAGTTTTGATCTTCATTTCTGTTATTTTTTGTTAAATGAGTACCCGCTCTTGTTCTTTTGCACGAGCACTTGCCTTTCTTCTTCGGGGTCTCTGCCCGCTTCACAAACAAACTCTATATCATGCATGTACAGAGATTCTTACCATTATTCTTGTTCTGCATTGCCCCACTCGATCATGAGCTCAGCTACGTTCCAACTTTTTTGACCCAACATTCTGAGTATTTGTTAGTTTCGTCATCGGCATGAGCAAAATGCTTCTATGTTCTGAACTTAATCTCAATCTTCTTGCTGCCTCTTGACGGGAACCATTTCTCGATCCTTGTGCTTTAATTCTTTGGAGACTCAATGTTTACCTCTTACCGTCCCCCGTATTTTGTAATCTCATTCTCGTCCTGGTTCGTCCTTCATTTTCTTGAACCAACCAAGGCATCATGGTTGAAACCCGCTTCTTATTCTTGAGCTGTCTGACACATATGCTCTTGTCATCATCTACATCCTATACATTGTGGGGTCGTTTCTGGTTAGGTGCTCCAATAATATCCATAATCTTGTGTTCTGGATCTTATTTCTGAAGTAATACATGGAAATCGTTGTTGCTTTAACTTGTCAATTTGTTGATTGGCATTCCACTGAAATGTATCATTTAGATTAACATACAGGATCTTGAAATCACAGATATGAGCTATGGATATCATGTGCAAGAGCGTCTTAGATTTAACCATTCAGTAATTCAAGGCTGTGAAATCTTCCCAGGTGACTCGGTTCATCCTCATGATTACCGCGTTGCTGTAGAATACTACTCTTTCTCAATTCTCATTATCTGCTCCGCCCCCAAAAAGGGTGGGCTTGTATGACTACTCAAGCGCAGAAATATTACTCTAAGAATAGAGTTCTATGTGGTGCGAGTTTTAATTTTAGCTATGCTATCATTTATTTTTCTCTATTTTCTTTTCTCTTCCTTTCTCCTCCTTTTTCTTTTTCCCATTTTTCTTTATTTTCTCTTTTTCTTTTTTCTTTTCTTTTTTTTCTCTTTTTTCTCTTCTTTTTTCTCTTTTTTTTTTACGCTTTTATCATTATTTGAGGATATCAATTCGTCACATTCCTTTGTCTTAAGGACAATGATAGAGCAAACAACATTGCCCCAAGTTACTCGGTATAGTCACGATTTGAAAATATTACCATCACTCATGAAGCTAAAGTTTCTTGAATTGGATGGTGTATTGGCACCTTATCGCTTCAGCAGAGTGCCCCAAAATTCTCACACTCTTATCTGAACAAGCCTATTACCAGGTTTCGAACATAGAAGTGCTTTTTATTATTCTTTTCTCTTTTTTTCTTTTTTCTTTCTTTCTTTTTCTTCCTGTTTTTCCTCTTCTTTTTTCCCTTCAATTCTTCTATTTCTTTAATTCTTATTTTTTAACTCTTTACTACCTAGAAGATTATGCCTAGAGTTTCAATTTCAAGCAACTCTACATGGTCGACATTCGGAGCTTTTTCGTCCTTGAGCATCATCGAGAGAGTAGTAATCTTGCTTTGCTGACCAGAGTATGGTAGGGAAGATCACACCTCATCGTTGTCACAACATCCATCTAATGTCACATCTTGCAATTGATATCCAGTGTCCACATGTGGGCCACATGTAGTAAAGTTGATTCCTTGTATTACTTCAGGAAAGTCTTTTAATGTAGAGACATCTCTGGCTTTCTCAGCACTATGCAGACTTGCCCCTCATCCTTGGTCCTCCACTGCTGGATCAGCTCTTGTGTCAAGGTCCCATCATTGATCAGCTTCTTGATCTCTTCCAATAAAGGTCTACATTTTTTGGTGGGATGCCTCGGTGCCCCCATATGAAATTCGCATGTGCTACTCGAGTTAAAACTATGGGCAGATGGATCAGGTGCAATCTTCATCGGTCTAGGAGCAACCCCTACCAAATGAGGCCATATGTCTGAGATGGATGCTCCGAACACTTCCAAATTTACGCTTGTCCGAGGAATTTTCCTTGATGACCCTGAGGTGTCAGTCTATCTTCTTCTTTTACGACCACGTGAACCCTGAAGTTGACACTCATTTACCTCTCCGTCTTTATCTATCTTATCTTTGATTCGGTCATTGGACTTAGACCCCAATTTTCCTTCTTTAATTGTGTATTCTATCCTCTCTCCAATCGTCATGAAATCTTCGAATCTGTTTCTTGATTTCTCCAACATCACATCAAAGAAATGAGAGGGAAGCGTTGCATGGAATAGGGGAGTCAACTCTTCTTCCGCTATAGGAGGCTGGACTTGGGTCGCCAAACATTTCCACCTTAGTGCATATTCCCTGAAGCTTTCATTTGGTCTCATTTTCTCATTATGAAGAAACCGACGATAGGGCGCTAAATCTAAAGCATATCTGTATTGAGTCAAGAAGGCATTAGCAAGGTCACCCCATGACCTAATTTGGTTTCTGTTCAAACAATTATACCACACTGCTGCAGGTCCCGTCAGGCTATCATGGAAGTAGTGGATCAACAACTCTTCATTCTTCATGTATCCCTCCATTTTTCTACAAAACATGGTCAAGTGAATCTTCGGGCAGCTGGTTCTATCATACTGCGCAAATCTGGGAATCTTGAAATCTGGAGGAATGACCAAATCAGGGACTAGGCAGAGTTCCCTCGTATTGAAAACATTTATCTTTTCTTTCTTCTTCAGCTCTTTCTCGATCCTTTCTTCTAGCCAGCCAAGCCTCGACTCTTTGGTTCGTTCCATTTTCCAAGTAATTCTGCCATCAAACCCCAAGTATTAAATGATGAAATGCTATGCGATGATAAAACTATTAAACAATGCAAAAGACATGATGCAAATGCAATGCATGAATGCAATAAAACATCGATTTCGTAAGTGATTTGTCCCTATAGGACATCTTTCATTCAGACCAAAAGGTTTCATTACATCCGGTATTAGGGGTTTACAGATAGCGTTGAGCCCTAGCACCTAATTTCTTAACCTCGTTCAATATCCCCATCAATTTTTTTTCGCGATCCAACGTTGGATCCATATTCTGACTTATCGGAGCTGCTGCATTAGCTAAATCTGCTACCTGTTGAGCTACTTGTCGGGCTTGAGTCATAACGATCTTCATGTCTCGGTCTTTTCCCTGTATTGTCCGCTCGGCCTTTTGTAGCTTGACGGTCACTGCCTCAGCACGCATCTCACTAGTACGTAAAGAAGTCTTGAGTCTCGCTATCTGTTCTTTAAATGCTGCGTTTTTCATTTGAAAGGCTTGTGATTCCTCTCTTTCTTGCTGCAGACTTGATTTTAGGATATTGTCCATGGCCAGACTGCTTTCTAACTCACTTTGGAGAACGTCGCGTTGGCTCTCAGCTTTTTTCATCTTCTGTGACAATGATTTGGCATACATGCATTTGGCCGTCTGATTATGCTATTGAAGGCTTATTTGAACACGATCAATGGAAGTCTTGGTTTCGAATGAGCATAGGGTGTTTGAGGCTCAGCAAGTGCGGGAGTAGCGGTCTTTGTAGATTCCAGTGATGTTACATACTGGGTGTCGCGACATGTTAGTTTGGAAACCTAACTCTCACAGTAAGTTTTTAGTACAAGCATTGTCGAATCTGCTCATGCTTGATAGAATAGGTGATTATGATACGGCTAGTTGTTTTGCGTGGAAGATGCTAGTCCTGCCTAAGATTCAGGCTTTTTATAGTTTCTTTGGAGAAATCAGCTTCCTACTTTTCAATTTTTACGACAGCATGGTATACCGTTGGATGTAGATTAAGGTGTATGTTTGTGGTGTAAAGAAGCGGAGGAGGATGTCGACCATTTGTTGTACTCATGCTCGTTTATTCGAAAAATTTGAGACTGGTTTCTTGGTTGGTGGGGGGTTCATTTATCTTTACTGCATTCAATTTCTGAGTTCATGAATCCTGGTTTTTATTGCTCGTTTACTGGTGACATGCGACAATGGTGGACTTTGTGTGTGGCGGCTTTGTTTTGGTCGTTATGGTTGGCGATAAATGATTTTGTTTTCAACAAGAAGTGTTTGAACCTTTCGGAAGTTTGTTTTTTGGTTAAGTTGAGGTCCTTTTATTGGGTAAAGGCGTTGCGCGATTCTGTTTATATTAGCGAGTATAAGTGGTGGAATTGACCGATTGATTGTCTTGAAGGGCAGACCGTGCGATTGCCTCGTCTAGGAGTCCGGGTTCTGCCTCAAGTCTGTGTTTTGAAATTTAATGTGGATGCCTCGATGCAGGGAAAACCAAGCCTCCAGGTTTTGATGGTGCGTTGCGAGATGAGCATGGGTGGATTTTGGCCATTTTTCTGGTCCGTTGGGTGTTTTGGACTCCAATGAGGCAGAGTTGTGAGCCATAAAGTTTTCGAGCTCGTAGTGGGCTGAGCTTTGCTTGGTGATCGAATCGAATTCGCGGATTGTTGTAGGGTGGGTGTTACATTGGTGTTACATTCTCAAAACCGACCGTGGCATTTATGGGAGGTGTTTGGCTCTATCAATCGGGAGTGTCGGTATATACGTAGCGTTTTCTTTACTCATGTATATCGCGAGAATGGGCTTGCAAATGCTTTGGCTAAGGAAGGGGCGACTCGTGACACTGTTTTTGAAGCTTGTTTATGATTTGGGAGGTCTTTGTTTCCTTGGTGGTGTGTCAGATTCTGTTGATGTTTTGACGTTTTTCATTGTCTTTGTTTCTTTTTCTATTATCATAAGTACTCGTTCCCTCTATTTAGGTGTATGGAGGTTTTTAATGAGACTTATTATAATGAAGGCTTGTATGGTTCTACCTAATAAAAACATACTTTGGCCGATAAAAAATTAATAATAAATAAATAAAAATGACACATGACAACTTCATAACTCTGCTTGTGGACTAGAGTAAGAAAAACTCCACTGCATTTAAAAAAAAACACTCCAATAGTAGACCAAATAAGAATTCATATAACAAATAAAAAGCAAAAAATCAAATAACAATACAAAGAAGTGAGAGAAAATAGACCTATTCAACGTATTCATGAACGTAATAAGATTTTTAAGATTACGCATTTATAATAGAGTGAGATGGTTGATGATATAAATTATATCAACTATGAAACAATGATCGATTTGAAAATATCGACTATCGTCTAGTTCCATTGCCACCCTTACATATAAGTTCAAATCAAATTGTTTTTAGAGAGAGAAAATCTTTGAGAGTTAGATAGAAAAGATAGAGTAGGTATGTGAATTTAGGGGCAACTTTGGGGCAGATAGTGGTGCAGGTCTTCATGCATATATTGCATAGCATTGGAAAAGTTAGGGCTTATCACAAAAATAATGTGCCCAAAGTTAGACATACCTATCCTACCTTTGTATGATTTAATGGCAGGTAGATGGAATATGGATCACTCTTTTCTTTCTACTCTTTTCCATAAATCATGCATATTAATATCATATTTTTTAACAAAAAATTATATTGCTATAAATTAAACGCTTAAACCAAAAAATAGCCCTCAAACTATGTATTTTTTTTGCTTTTAGCCCTTAAACTATGTTTTGGGCAAAATAGGCCGTTAAACTATCATTATTGGTCACTTTAAGTCCCTAAACTATGATTTGGGCAAAATATGCCCTTAAACTATCATTTTTTCTCACTTTAAGCCCATGGTTACAAAAATATCATTTTATAGGTTTTTCTAACATATATAAATATTTATGTTCTTTTTAAATTTTAAAATATCATATATCAAAATAAGCCCCTAAACTATCATTTCTGGTCATTTTAAGTCTGATAGTTATTTAAGTCAAAAGAAAATTATTTCGACTAATAAGATGTTGACACATCATAAAGATTTTTTGACCAATTGATAGTCTTGGGGACTAAAAGAAGAAAAATGACATAGTTTAGGTACTTATTTTGACCAAAAATGATATTTTTGTAACCATGGACTTAAAAGTGACAAAAAATGATAGTTTAAGGGCTTATTTTGCCCACATAATAGTTTAGGGACTTAAAGTTACCAAAAATGATAGTTTAAGGACCTATTTTGCCCAAATCATAATTTAAGGGCTAAAAGCAGAAGTAAGGCATACTTTGAGGGTTGTATTTTGGTTTAAGCCTAAATTAAATAATAGATTATATTTACTCATGATGGTACATGGTGGATGGTACCTTAATCTTTCTTTATAAAGAAATAAAATTTATCTATTTAGATATTCAAATTTTGTTATATGTAGAATGTTAATACTATTATATTGATTTTCTTTTGGTATAATCATTCGTATTCGACTAATTTGGATAGAGTTTTACAAATGTCCATTATGGAGAGACCCTCCCAACTCAGTTTTTCCATTTACAACGTCAGAATTTTGAAATAAAAGGTTAAAAATAAATTTTGAAATAAAAAAGGGTTTTTTCAAATCAATTTTTCGAAAAGTTAAAAATAGATTTTTGGGTTTTTGGCATAAAATTATTTATATATTATTTAAGTAAACTTTTATTTTCTAACCATATAAATGAATATTTTAATCTTTTACAATATTTTTTTAACAACAATGTTAAACATTTTAAATTATATACATTATTTTTCACATCAATTTTCAATCTAACAACAATGAGGAATTGTCCCGCAACACTTTTCAATCCAATGACAATAAAGACCTTTCATCAATAACAAAATGATCATTTTGTACATTTGCCAACATACAAGATGTTTTTCTCATTTTAAAAGTATAAGGACCATAATGTACTACAAAATGTAGATGAGTCCGTACATCGGGCCAGATCAAAGTCCATTTAAAAAAAGCGTCATGAGCCAGAGCTTGATCTACTTAAATTAACCTCTTTTATTTAAAAATAATTTTATATAATTTATTTTGCACATAATTGTTTATATTAATATTTATATATTTAAAATTAAAATATAAATTATTTGAATTAATTAAATTAATCATTTTGCACATCATAAGTTTAGTTATAATGAGACCGTTGAAGCATCGTTCTATATGCTAAGACGTGAGAGGATTCAGGAAATGAGCTTAAAATGCCTAATCTCTGCTTTTTGAACGTTCCGTAGGTTTTAAAATTCAAAGTGATGCCACTAACACTTATAGATCATTAAAAATAAAAAAATCTATTTTTATATTAATATTTAATTATTTTAATAATTACATATTTTACACTTGAATTTAAATATAAAATCATTATTAAATAATATTGAATTATTAAATTCAGAAAAAAAATTATCTAAGATTTAACTTATAGGATACTCGGACCACTAAACAATTTTTTTATGTGAGCGTGTAAATCACTGGTGTCTTTACCCTATAAGTTTCTTTTCGTCTAATTCTTGCCGCTTAATCTTCATTAGCTAGGTCTGATTGCGTTAGATTTAAGGTGCGGCTAAAAAGCAGTATGTTCCGAAATTTGTTTAAAAACTTAAAATGTTAAAATTTTTGATAATATTTTAGGTTGATTTTTTCCTTTTTTTTGACAAGTTTCGGTACTTACAAAAATAAGTTTCGATACTTAGTTTTTTTAGAATATTTTAAGTTTTTAGACAAGAATCGATACTTAAAAAAATAAGTTTTGATACTTGTCAAAAACACAAAAAACCAACATAAAATTGTGATAACGGAGTCGTCACCGGTCCTTTTTATTATATAAGACAGGCTGAAAACCTAAAAACAAACCAGATTAAGGGTTCGGGGGCACAATTACGTGTGGGGAAGTATTAGCACTCCACAACTCCCGTAAAATAATACTTACTTGATTACTAATATTTTATTGTAACCCGGATATGTTCATGCTGAGATTAATGAGAAAATCCACAGAGTTCTAAAAATGACCCAAATTCGCTCACGGCTGAGAAAACCATGGTCATTTTAGACACAAAGGGAGTGAAACATTAATCCCTAAAATCCGAAAATGTAGTCTCGCATAGGGTTTTGACAGTTCCCTAAGGGCTAAGGGAAGACCAAATTAACCCTAATTGAGAAAACATTATGTTTTTCATGATGTAAGAAAACCTTTTTGAATGATGTTTTATTTGCCCATTTTATTAGTTTCTAAACCTAGAGCTTCAATTAATAAGTGTTTAAAGAATCTAACCCTAGGAGGCTCAACTTGATAGATTTTAATTTAAAATTATATTATGTTGTCTAATAGGAATTACCAAGTTAATTAAAAGAATGTATTATTTTACGGACCTAAACTTACAGCGTTATGTAACACCCAAAATCGGGCCTAGTCAAAATTTAATTATAGCAACCGAAAACCTTGCATTAGAAAATCAAATTATAGAGTTGAACTTTGACCAAGTGGTCAATTATTGGATTAGTGAAACCCAATTAAGTATCGATATTGATCAAGGATTTCATTGTAAACTTTGAAAACTATTTTAGTGACCAAATTGAGAAAATTAGAGGTTTAGGGGCAAAAGTATAAGAAGTAAAAACTTGAGAGACTAACCTTGCGATTAGCCCTTCCTCAAGATGAATTATCTCATACGTGGGACTCCAAGGATAGCATTCTTCATGTTAAGTAATGCTAAAACATAAAAGAGAAAGAATTATGATAGTAAAGCTTACCCGGTGAAAATCTATAAGCAAGCATCTTTTACCATCTTCTTCCTCTAAGCTTACACCTTAAGCAAGCACCTCTGTTGGAGGATAAATTGAGCTTTGATTTTCTTAAGTTTCTTAATCATAGATTATAGTTATCAACTAGGTAAGCAGTAATCCCTTATTGTTTTATCGATTCCATGGTTAAACCATGTTTAATTCCAAGTTTAATAATCAAGGACCCCAAGAAATTCTCTAGGGATACCGTAGCCTATTTGTTATTGTTTTTCATAGCTAATAAGTTGCTATGGATCCATAATCGATACTGAAATCATTGTAATTCCTATTTCTTTGTAGCTCAAGAGATTCAAGGTGAAGAATCACCAAATCCTTCCCATTCTACTAAGCTCAAGAATAAAAGAGTTGTCATCTGGGAGCCTTGAAAGCATCGAAAGTATTGTTGAGTGTAGTCGGAGTCTTGGGATTGGCTAGGTGCCATTTCTGATTTTATTGATGTTGCTCATTGCATTTCTATTCATGAATTCAAGGTATGTTTACATTGAAACCTCATAGGAGGTACCGTCGGTAAGCTTTGGTAAGCTTATTACATTGTCAAGTTGATTATCGAAGCATTACATTGACATTTTTATCATTGAAATATTTAAAAAGACTATATTGATCATGCTATATTGCCACCGTTATTGTTACTATTACCGTTATTGTTATTGGTATTGTTATTGCTATTGATATTGGTTTAAGTATTGAAATCCTTGGATACGAATGGACATGGGATACAATTGGCATGCATAGAATTCATGTGCTCATTAGTACGGAGTGGACTATGGTCCTTGAGCTAAGGCTCTATTTGGCGATGTTGGCGGGATGTTTTAGTGTTGGTGTTATTGGCAATGTTAGAGGATATTGACCATTTATTGTTGGCGATGTTGGTTGGGAATTCGCATATCCACATTACATGTCGATCCAAGGAAAATAAATAAACAAGTATTGCAAGTATTGTTAAAACATGATTTGAGATGCATTTATATTGTCATACATATTATTGTTATTATTGAAATACATGTTATTATTTTTGACTACCTCACTAGGCTAAGTAAGCCTAATACATCTCATTTCTATACATTTTCACGTTAAAAGTGAGTTGGATCGAGGATCGAAGCAAGGACAATTTTGAAGCAAGTCACCAAGTTGCATGTAATGTAAACTTTGTCCTTAAACTCCTAGAAAGGTGGCATAGGGTCTAGACAAATTAGTTTAGCCTCATTCTATATGTACATAAAGCTCACTAAGTTGAATGGGCTAAAACATGGAATATGGTGTGTTCATGGTTTTGATAAAGTTGGTAAAATGGCCCTAAATGCACTAATAAGAGAAAACGGGTAAATGGATTCGTTTTGGCGTAAAATTTTACATGCATGTAGATTTGATGTTTTTAAGCTTGCTAGTAAAATTTGATAAACTTTGGACATGGTTATGACTATCAAATTGGATAAAAACTAGACAAAATATGAGATTACAAAAACAAGCGTATCAGTATGGGTGGTGTCGTACCAGTATAGGTAGGCCATTTTGGCTAATGTTCTTCTGTGCGTATCGGTACGGGTGGGTCATACTGGTACATGTATGCTAAAATTAGCATAAGGAGTTGAGGCGTATCAATACTGATATAGGAGTACCGAATCAACACTAGAATTTTACTATAGTCTGGGTACCGGTACAGGCAGTGTCGTACCGATACCCATTAACGAGTCAATTTGGGAATTAGGGATTTCGTACCGGTATGATAATGGCCTTGTTGTAGACTCTCTAGGTGAATGTTGGCAAAAGTGGCAGAAAATATATATTAGAAAATATAAGAATGTGCCAAAAGGAGTCTTTTGCGTGCAAGTATACACGGTCTGCAAGTAATATAGCTGGTAAGCTGAGTATCGATCCCACAGAGATTGTCTTGCAATTCAATTGCCTTGTTGGTTACTTGCCTTAAGAAAATGCTGATTTGATTTGAAATTGGGTTTGGAAAATAATTAAAAAGTAAAGAAATGAAAGTAAAGTAAAGACGTTGGCAAGGAAGGTGTTTTAATGAATGATGAGTGTTGGCAGGGAATGCCTAGTTTTCACGTTATTCATGCCGTGCCAGCCTTTAACAACAACCTGTCTTGGCATTGTTTGCCGAGCAAATTGAAAAGTAGCAAAGCCTCTCTCGATGGTCATTGCCCTAAATTGATCATGTAAAAACCCTATATCTCTATAGCGTTTGTTTTTAAATAAACCAATTTGATTAAGATCCAATCTATACTCCTAAGGGGTAGATTTCACTCCCGAAGTAAGTTTATCTACTTGAACGATTTCTCTCGAAGCTTTTCTCCTCAGTATTCAACAACTTATTCGTTGCCAGCCCAAGTCTGTTAAGATATTAAGAAGCAATAGGCCAACAATGCCAGCTCTCATTTGCCAGAGTATTTAGAAAACATTAAAGTATGTCGAATAGATAAAACATTGCCAAGGCAGATTTATTATTAAAAACTAAAGCATGAAAATAACATAAAACCCAAACATACCCCACCAACTATTAAATTAGCTCATGGTGAGGGATTTAACCAAAAATCCACAAACATTTTCGCAATACATCATCATTAAAAACAAAATAAAATAACTTGAAAGAGAGAATGGGCTAGAAGGGGTCTCTCGATGCAGCCCTTCAAGATCCAGGCTTCTCGGCCAAGTTGGTCGGACCACTCTTCCATGGTACAGCCGGTTATCAATCGTCACACAAACCAACTCCTCACGATCCAATCTTCTCCGCCCTCCAAAGTCTAGCTTGGTTGGTGTTTAAATAGGCGTGCAAGGAAGAGATAGGACGAGCTCTTCAAATTTTGAATTTCAACTGCCCAAGGGATAAGGGATTATCTTCTTATCCAAATTTGAATAAGAGCTGATCAGGCTAAGGCTGATGTTATCCTGCCGACGCTGCCCTGGCATCTAAGCTTGACATGAATCTGCCAACAAGTCTTGGCACCATCTTATCCACTATTTTTTCGGAGATTGTTCCAATTGCTATTTTTTCGGAGCTTGATCATGTCCTATTTTTCAGGGTCCAATAGCCTCTTGGCGTGGCATCAAGTTCACTTCGCTGCCATCTGGTGCTTGGCATTGTCTGGTCCATCTGCGCCAACAATACTCGGCATTCTCTCTAGCATTCCTTTTTGAGGGTGCTTTCCTGGGCCAAATCCTATGCCAAACCTGCAAAATTGCCAACAAAACAACCCTTCACACTGGCATAGACAGAACTCTAAACTCCTTATGCAAATGCATGATTCTAACATCCTAATGCAACTAAATGTACCTAAAAACAAGTAAAAGCATTGTAAGATTGACATTAAAAACAATACTTTTGGAGAGGTAACACACCCCAAACCTAACTCATTGCTTGTCCTCAAGTAATGCAATCAAAATAAAAACAAAAACTGTGAAAAAAGTTACATTGGCAAAATTTTGGTTGAATGCCAACACATGCTGGCAAACAGAATTTGACTCTATTTCTGTCCTCAGTATCTCAGTGCAATAATGCCAAGTAGGTAGTAATTCAAGTGTAGCAATATAACTCTAGTTAAAGTTCATGAAGAGTGCATGATGTGTAGGCAATATGCATCAAGTATCCTTTCACTCCCTTAGACAATTTTACTAACTAAACTCAAAGTTGTTTTATTATATATTTTTTTCTTGCCAAGGGTTTCTGCTGGTGTTCTTTTAAGCTTGCTTCGTGACACTATTTAGCGTGATAGATAAGAAGGAGCATACCATAAATCCCCACCTTAATCTAGACATCACTAGGCTTTCTCTTCAACTCATACCCTCAGGTTTTGGACTTGAGAACTAAGAGGGAGCAAACCACGAAGCCCCAAGTAGCTTATTATCCTAAGGTAGAGGAGAGTTCTATTTTTTTCTTGCCTTGGCAGAACATTACTGCCTTATTTATTTCTTTTACCCTGGCATATATTTTTTTTAAATCTGAGCATAGTTTCAAAAGGTCTAAGTTTACTAAGGAACTAGATACATACTACGTGTTAAGTGTACGTTCAATTCCCTAAACTAGAGATCAATTTCCAAGCTAACATGGCATACTATTCTGCTGGCATGGCATGACAACTAAAGATTAAAGTTTCCTTATTGGACAGACACTTAGATCAAATTAAGCTTGCCTAACAATTGTTATCATTTTTCTAAATTATACCGAGGTAAAATTTTCTTTTTCTTTTTTTAGTGGTTCGGTATGCATCTACTCTAAATGACCTATATGGCATGACAAATGGCATGACAACAGAAATTTAACATGAAATGCATGGCATAAATGTGAAGAAATGCACACCCCCAAACCCAAGATGTGCATTGTCCCCAATGCATGAAACAACACATATATATAAGAAAAATAGAATAAAATAAAATGCATGATCATGTAAATGCAATGAAATGAAATGTAAAGGAGTTTAGGAAAAAGATGACTCCCTTTCGGAGACTATTTACCATGCGGCACGAGTTTTTCTTCTCACAAATGGCCCTCGATTTGGGGCCATGTGCTTCTTCCTTTTCAGGCTCAATTTTGAAGCGGCAGTGAAGGCTCCAACTTCCACCTTTTCCTTGGAAGGCTTCGATGCGGCAGGTGCATCGGTGGCACCAGATGGCTTATGGACAACAGGTGTTACTGGCGACTTGTCTTTGGCAGACTTAGCTTTGGTTTCCTTCGATTCAGATGAAGAATCAGAACTGGCAGACTCGACTTCAACTGGGGACAACGAGACTGTGGCATCAGACGGGGTATGAACTAAACTAGCTGGCATGACATTGTTACTGGCAGAGAGCTCGATAGGGAAGTTTAGAAATTCTGGCACAAAATCAATTGATAATTTTGTAAGAGCCTCCTTGATCACCACATCCTTGGCCTGAATGTAGTGTCTCAGCTTGACATTGAACTCTTCAGCCTTTTCCAACTTTTGTAGAATAATCTCTTGGCGTTGGTGAATTTGGGACAACATTGCAGTGAACTGTCTGGCACAGTTTCTGGCATGGTTGCTGGCGCGGCCTTTGACTTCTTGGGCTTTGGCGTTGGTGCCCTTGCCTTTCCCTTGCCCTTGTTTTTGGGCTTGGCAACAACTAAATTCCTCAATATAGTCGTAGTAATCGTTGTTCCATTGATCGTTTGCCCCTTGTCCGTATCCAACCTTGGCGCATACAAACGTTAGAAATCAACAAAGGGAAAAACAATCTGCCAGTACCTTTCGCTGCGCACTTGTATGTTTCCTCAATAATAAGCTTGCCCACATTGATATTGTGCCCCATAACAATGGAGTGCAACAAAATCATTCTCTCTTCCGACACGGTCTCGTTATGGGATGTGGGCATCAGATTAGCCTTGAGGAAGTGATTCCATCCCCTCCATTGGGGTTTCAATGCCAGCCTCTTCACCGTACGGTGCCCCTTGGATGACACTGTCCATACCGTGCCAGGCTCACACAGATCTGCTAGCAGCCTCTTTCTCTTGGCAGCGTTCATTGAATCAGCGTAAACAAAATACCCATCCTCTGCACCATCTAACTCAAACATATTATTAATATAACCTTCATCGAAACGAACATATTTACCTCTAATCATCAAGAATAGCGAATCCTTGGTCACGCGCATAGACCCCCATTTTTACTAGCAGAACTGAGTCCATTTATGCAGATTAATCGTAGACATAACTCTTAGAGGAAAGCTATTGTTCGTCTCTGTGTCGAGGTCAAAGTGCTTCTCATAGCAAAAACTTCTCGAGGCAAAGTTGGATTCAAACTTTTTCTCGATTTCCTCGTTGAAGAATCGCTTGAAGGAAGTAGAGGAAGAAGCCATTGAAAACTCGTTGAAGAAACTTGAAACAGTGACAAAGAAAAAGGACGATTTGGATTTTGTTTTTTACTTGCTTATCGGAAGGAAAGTAAAAAGTGAGGGAGAGTGATGTTTGGTTTCTTTAACCGGCAATGGTGACAAAGTGAAAGGTTTTGGGTTGGTTGAGTTTTAATGGGAGTAGTAATTAGGGATAATGATGAGAAATAAAAAGAATTAATTTAAAAATAGGTGGAGTGATAAGGTGATAAGTGATAAGATAGAGTAAGGATTGGAGAGATAGGGTAATTGATTTGAAATTTAAATTTCAACCAAAATTTGGGGGCGGCTAGGGTTTAACAACTCTCTCATTTTTCTTTATTGGGCCGATAAAACTAGGGTTTTTCCCTCTTCCTTCAATCTTTTGCACCGCTGCATGCCAAGCTACTCTGGCACTGTGTTTGGCAGATTTTTCTATTAAAGCATTAGCTCCTGCCAGCGACCCTGGCAGTGTTCCTGGCATAATTCCTGGCACAATGAATCTGCGCAATTCAAAGGAAACCTTTCAACACATTAAAGGAATAAAAACATGGAACTTAGAAAGAAAAACAATTTAAAACCTAAAAACCTAAAAACAAAGAGAAACACTAACCTAATATTTACAAAAGTTCAAACCTGACGATGTTTTCATGTTACCTCTGCCAAGAGGATCACCTCTTTGGTATTGTTCTGATCACCTTCCATGTAATGCTTTAAACGTTAGACATTCACCTTAAAAATTTCTCTCGTCTTCAAGTTCTTAATGTCTACAGCTCCATGAGTATAGGGTTTCACAACTTTATAAGGACCCGTCCACCTTGATCTAAGTTTCCCTGGAAACAACTTAAGCCGTGAGTTGAATAGCAAAACATGTTGGCCTACCTCAAACTGTCTTGGCATTATCCTGCTGTCATGCCAACGTTTTGCTTTTTCCTTGTAGATCCTGGCATTCTCATAGGCTTGCATTCTGAATTCCTCCAACTCATTTAGGTCCAGTAACCTTTTTCTCCAGCAGCTCTTCATGCCATGCCAAGTGTTCTGATGGCCCAGTAGGCTTTATGCTCAAGCTCTACTGGCAGATGGCATGGTTTTCCAAAAACAAGTCTAAATGGTGAAGTACCCAAAGGAGTTTTAAACGCAGTCCTGCAAGCCCATAAGGACTCAGCTAGTCTCAATGACCAATCATTCCTTGATGGATTAACAGTCTTCTCTAAGATGTTTTTGATCTCCTTGTTTGAAATCTCAGCTTGCCCGTTTGTTTTTGGATGATATGTTGTAGCAATTCTCTACTGTATACCATACCTGCACAAGGCTTTAGAAATTAGACTACATTTAAAATGAGTGCCCTCATCTTGAATAATCACTCTAGGGGCACCAAATCTGGTAAAGATATGCTTATGTAAAAACTTGGCAATGGCCTTGTTCATTGGTAGAGCAACAGCTTCTACCCACTTAGATATCTAGTCAACAGCCACAAGAATGTATACATTACCAAATGAGGGTGGAAAAGAACCCATAAAGTCTATCCCCCATACATCAAATAAATCCACAAGCATAATGTTTTGAAGCGATAGTTGGTGTCTGTTAGAGATGTTTTCTATCCGTTGGCATCGATCTCATGCCTTGGCATACTCATGGGCATCCTTATATAGTGTGGGCCAAAAGAATCCTGACTGTAGTACCTTGGCATCAATTTTTACTCCAGCAAAGTGACCTCCATATGGTGTGGCATGACATAAATGCAATATGTTATGTTGTTCATCCTCAGGCACACACCAGCAGATCACTTCGTCAGCACACTGCTTGAACAATATTGGCTCGTCCTAATAGTATTGCTTGACTTCTCGCAAGAACCTTTTCTTGGCATTATATGCCAAATCTAGTGACAGAATGTCACTCAGCAAGTAGTTGACAATATCGGCATACCATGGCTTGGCATTAACTGCCAGCAAATACTCATCAGGAAATTCATCTATTATCAAATTGGTCTTACCATCTTCAAGATGATGCTCTAATCGTGAAAGATGGTCAGCTACTAGGTTTTCACTGCCCTTTTTGTCTCAGATTTCAAGGTCAAATTCTTGGAGTAGGAGCGTCCATCGGATTATCCTAGGCTTGGCATCCTTCTTTGCCAAGAGATACTTCAATGCCGAATGATCTGTAAAAACCACAACTTTGTTACCAATTAAATAAGATCTAAATTTGTCAAAAGTAAATACAACCGCAAGAAATTCTTTCTCGGTCGTAGAGTAATTCAGTTGTGTTTCGTTTAAGGTTCGACTGGCTTAGTAGATGGCATGGAAAACCTTGCCATGCCTTTTTCCCAAAACTGCTCTGACGGCATAGTCGTTGGCATCACACATGAGCTCGAAAGGCTCATTCCAGTCCGGTGCCACAACTATAGAGGCATTGATCAACTTTTCTTTAAGCTCTTGAAATGCTCTCAAACAAGAATCATTAAATGCAAAAGTGGCATTATGTTCTAACAACAAGCATAAAGGTTTAGGAATTTTCAAAAAGTCTTTAATGAAACGTAGATAAAAATCGGCATGTCCTAAGAAACTTCTTATACCTTTGACACTTGTTGGGGACAGTAATTGCTTGATGACCTCAACTTTTGCATAATCCACTTCTAACCCTTTCTCAGTTACCTTGTGCCCGAGAACGATGCCCTCCTTCACCATGAAGTGGCATTTTTCCCAGCTCAACACTAGGTTTGTCTCTATGAATCTCTTCAAGACTTGCTCCAAACTCTGAAGACATTCCTCAAATGTTTTGCCAAACACTGAGAAATCATCCATGAACACTTCCATGTTGTGCTCGATCATATTGGAAAAAATGGACATCATGCAACGTTGAAACGTTGCCGGTGCATTATATAGGCCGAATGGCATCCTTCAAAATGCAAACGTCCCATATGGGCACGTAAACATAGTATTCTCTTGATCATCAGGGGCGATGGCAATCTGATTGTAACCTGAATAACCATCCAAAAACAATATAAAGCTTTACCTGCTAACCTGTCTAGCATCTGGTCAATGAATGGCAGTGGGAAGTGGTCCTTCCTTGTGGCATTGTTCAGCCTCCTATAGTCCATGCACACTCTCCATCCAGTGATAGTTCTGGAGGGGATTACCTCAGTTTCACTATTTTTTACCACTGTCATGCCACCCTTCTTTGGCACGCATTGCACCGGGCTAACCCAAGAGCTATCGAAAATGGGATATATAATCCCGTCATCAAGCCGTTTTATGATCTCTTTTTTCACTACCTCTTTCATGCTCGGGTTTAACCTTCTTTCTCCTTCAATGGTTTTGCCATGGTACTCCTCCAAGATAATCTTATGCATGCAAATGGTTGGGCTAATACCTCTGATGTCTGCCAAAGTCCACCCTAATGCTTGCTTATAGTCACGTAATATTGCCAACAATCTTTTCTCCTGGTCATTAGTGAGACTAGTGGCAATGATCACTGGCAGAGTTTAGCGTTCACCTAAATAAGTATACTTCAAGTGATCTGGCAGTGGTTTCAGTTCCAACGCTGGTGGCTCCTCAATTGATGGTTTAGGTGCTTTGATTTCTCTACCGGCCAACTGTAGTGGCTCAAAATAACTCACCTCTTTAGCCTCCAAGACTGGTTCTTCTGGCTCCTCAAACAGATCAGCTATGCCATCTAAATTGCTGGCATCAAATTCTATATCCTAGCATAACTGTGCCGTGTCCAAAGTGTAAATGGACTCCATCATCTCCTCTACTTGGCACTCATCAGGTTCATCTGCACATTTCAAAGCTTGAAACACGTTAAATGTAACTTGCTGGTCATTCATGCGCATTGTTAGTTCCCCTTTATGAACATCGATCAAAGCCCTACCCGTGGCAAGAAAAGGTCTCCCTTTTATGAACATTAATATCAGCCTCATAATCCAAAATGATAAAATCAGCTGAAAAAATAAATTTATCTACCTTTACCAATACGTCATCAATCTTACCCTTGGGATGTGCATAAAATCGGTCTGCCAGCTGAAGTGTCATTGTGGTAGGTCTTGCTTCTATGCTAAGCTTTTAGAAAACTGACATTGGCATCAAGTTGATGCTGGCTCCTAGGTCACACAGTGCCTTGCCCATGAATTTGTTGCCAATGGTGCAGGGAATAGTAAAACTTCCCAGATTTTTCAGCTTTGATGGAAAACGGTTTAGGATCATGGCACTGCATCCTTCGGTCAGAGCAACAATTTCAAAGTCTCCCAACTTCCTCTTTTTGGATAGAATGTCCTTTATAAATTTGACATAGTTGGGCATTTGTTCAAGGGCTTCTACCAATGGAATGTTGATTTGCAATTGCCTAAGAACCTCCAAGAAACGCTTGAACTGCTGATCTTGCTTATGCTTTTAAAGTCTTGTTGGAAATGGTGGTGGCGGATAGATACGTGCCTGCTCTGCTGGCTTTGCCAACACAGTGCTGGCATCAGTCTGTTTGGCATCGGTGCTGGCATCAGTATGCTGTTTGGCATCAGTTCTGGCATCATCTGCTTTTGTTTCCTCTTTCTCTACTTCTCTGGGATCATCTGCTGGCACAGGCTTCTCATCTTGGTAATTAATTGGCTGCTTAGCAACCTTCTCCATCTCTCACTTCTTACCACTCCGAAGAGTTATAGCTTTGTACTGCTCATTGTCTTTGTGCCGAGCATCTTCTGTGTCACTTGGTAATACTCCCTGGGGTCGATTGCTGAGTGCACTGGCAATTTACCCAAGCTGGACTTCCAAATTTCTCATTGACACAACCAAACTCTAGACTATGGCATCATTCCACTCCATGTACTTTGTGAGAGTCCCTCATTGGTTGAGTCTCTGCCCTTGCTGAAAATTGTTTTGGGCTTTTTGTGGCATGGCATTCTGATAGAATGCTGGCATGGCATTGTTATTTTGCCTCTGAGTATCTGACGTTGGGCATTATACTGGTTACCTCCTTGATGTCTCCAAGCTAGATTATGGTGTTGTCTCTAACCTGTATTATAAGTATTGGAGTTAGGATTATAGTAACGATTAACATTACCAACAAAATTTACCGATTCAGGGTTGACAGGGCATTCATCCATATGATGATTTTCTCCACAGATCGTACAAAATGGGTCTAATGCTTTGACTTCTTGGGACTTATTGTTCTTTTGCAACATTCTTCCATGCTAGTAAGGTTGGAAATCTTGGCATGAATCGATGTTGGTTCATCGACCTGAAACTTCCCATTAGTTTTAGTTCTGGTCCCAAGTCTTGCAACAGGATATTCAAAATCATTAATTGCAATCTTCTCTAAAATGTCAACAACCTCTGTATATGTCTTGTCAAGCAATGAGCCAGCTGCTGAAGCATCAACGATAGTCCTCATTTGTGCATTCAATCCATTGTAAAAGGTTTGAATCTGAGTCCAAGTCGGGAATCCATGCATATGACACCTCCTCAACAAGTCTTTGAATCTTTCCTATGTATTATATAAGGTCTCATCCTCAGCCTGCCTGAATGTAATGATCTCATCCCGCAGCTTGGCAGTGAGTGTTGGAGGCTGGAATCTTGTCAAGAACTTCTGGCATAAGTCTGCCCATGAAGTAACTGAGCCAGGTGGCAAGGAATTAAGCCAAGCTTTTGCTCTGTCTCTCAAAGAAAAAGTAAATAACTTCAGCTTCACGGTATCTTCAGGTACTCTATTTTGTTGGAATAGCTGGCAAATCTCCATAAACTATTTAAGATGTTGCCTAGGATCTCCAGTGAGTGCTCCATCAAATTGACCTACATTCAAAAGAGTGAACCATTACCGGCTTAAGTTCAAAATTGACAGCATTTATCTTTGTGCCAACAAGTCCTGGCATCAAATTGTCAATGGTTGGTGCCGAATGTTCTCTAATAGGTCTCTCATTAACAACTGGGACAACAGGTGGGGTGGTATCTCATTATTAAGTGGATTTCCTCTATTGTTCACCACACCATTCCCTCCATTACCTTGGTTCATCTCTCGAAATCTTTTTTTAACCTCCGCAAGCTTTTCTCAATTTCCAGATCGTATGGCCACTCGTCCACCACATGATGACTTCTAGTCATACACCGACAAAAACAAAACGTAAAAACAAAAACAAAAAAGACAAGTAAAAATTTAAAAACAATCAATTCCTTTGCAATCCCCGGCAACGACGCCAAAAACTTGTAGACTCTCTAGGTGAATGCTGGCAAAAGTGGCAGAAAATATGTATTAGAAAATATAAGAATGTGCCAAAAGGAGTCTTTTGCGTGCAAGTGTACACGGTCTGAAAGTAATACAACTGGTAAGCTGAGTATCGATCCCACAGAGATTGTCTTGGAATTCAATTGCCTTGTTGGTTACTTTCCTTAAGAAAATGTTGATTTGATTTGAAAATGGGTTTGGAAAATAATTAAAAAGTAAAGAAATGAAAGTAAAGTAAAGACGTTGGCAATGAAGGTGTTTTAATGAATGATGAGTGTTGGCAGGGAATGCCTGGTTTTCACATTATTCATGTCATGCCAGCCTTAAACAACAACCTGTCTTGGCATTGTTTGCCGACCAGATTCAAAAGTAGCAAAGCCTCTATCGATGGTCATTGCCCTAAATTGATCATGTAAAACCCTTATATCTCTATAGTGTTTGTTTTTAAATAAACCAATTTGATTAAGATCCAATCTATACTCCTAAAGGGTAGATTTCACTCCCGAAGTAAGTTCATCTACTTGAACGACTTCTCTCGAAGCTTCTCTCCTCAGTATTCAACAACTTATTCGTTACCACCCTAAGTCTGTTAAGATATTAAGGAGCAATAGGCCAACAGTGCCAGCTCTTGCTTGGCAGAGTATTTAGAAAACATTAAAGTATGTCGAATAGATAAAACATTGCCAAGGCAGATTTATTATTAAAAACTAAAGCATGAAAATAACATAAAACCCAAACATCCCCCACCAACTATTAAATTAGTTCATGGTGAGGGATTTAACCAACAATCCACAAACGTTTTCTCAATACATCATCATTAAAAACAAAATAAAATAACTTGAAAGAGAGAATGGGCTAGAAGGGGTCTCTCGATGCAGCCCTTCAAGATCCAGGCTTCTCGGCCAAGTTGGTTGGACCACCCTTCCACGGTGCAGCCCATCATCAATCGTCACACACACCAACTCCTCACAATCAAATCTTCTTCGCACTCCAAAGTCTAGCTTGATTGGTGTTTAAATAGGCCTGCAAGGAAGGGATAGGACGAGCTCTTCAAATTTTGAATTTCAACTGCCCAAGGGATAAGGGATTATCTTCTTATCCAAATTTGAATGAGAGCTGATCAGGATAAGGCTGACATCATCCTGCCAATGCTGCCATGGCATCCAAGCTTGGCATGAATCTACCAACAAGTCTTGGCACCATCTTATCCGCTATTTTTTCGGAGATTGTTCCAATTGCTATTTTTTTGGAGCCTGATCATATCCTATTTTTTCGGGGTCCAACACCCTCTTGGAGTGGCATCAAGTTCACTTCTCTGCCATCCGGTGCTTGGCATTGTCTGGTCCATCTGCGCCAACAACACTCGATATTCTCTTTGGCATTCCTTCATGAGGTGTTTTCCTGGGCCAAATCCTATGCCAAACCTGCAAAATTGCCAACAAAACAACCCTTCACACTGGCATAGACAAAAATCTAAACTCCTTATGCAAATGCATGATTCTAACATCCTAATGCAACTAAATGTACCTAAAAACAAGCAAAAGCATTGTAAGATTGACATTAAAAACAATACTTTTGGAGAGGTAACACTCGTACCGATACAAGGGCACCAGATCTGCGTACTGATACTGTGCGTTGAGTACCGATACGAGATTTAGGTTCAAAAGAAATTAATTAAGGGGCGTACCGGTACATCTTCTTGAGTACCGGTACCGATACAGGTAAGTTAGATAACTGGTTTTGGAATTTTGCAAAATGGTCACCTATTCAAATATGAGATACTTGAAAGTGTAAATGGACTCTAAAACTTGTGAAATTTTATATACAAGGTAAGTAGGTATGGAATTCCACATTGGCAAACATAATTATTAATAAGTCCCTAAAACTTGCAAGAATTACAAGTAGGTCCTTAAACTTGTATAAGTTGTTAATTGGTCTCTAATCATAATTTGAATAAGTTTGTATTGATTATTGTAGTCACTCATTTTTGTCTGGGTTGTAAATATTATAGTTATATTAAGTAATTATAGTAGTTCTTATATATGTTAGTATGTATGCATTAATGTCTATGTGCACGTGTGATATGTCTATAGATGTGGGCCCATATGTACGTATGCTATTAAAATTATATGTATATCTATATATATATCATATGTGTGTTTTATATTACATGTATAAGTATGAATGTTTGTATCTATGAGTGTATTAATATATTATGTGTATATGAATATGTATTAATGTGTGTATGTATATGTATGTGCGTGGTAATGTGTTTGCATATATTAATTTGCATGTATGTATTATTAATGTCCTTGTTATCATTGAGTGTATACGTATGTATATTAATATATGTTTTAATAATAATAATAATAATACTATTACTATTACTAATACTAATGGGCTACATTTAATAGGCAAATCCAATATAATTATCAAAACCCATTAATATTTATTTAAATGTCCAGTCCATGTATAAATAAAAACCCAATTAAAATAATTACATGGCCCATTTCGACCAAGCCCAGACCCAATAACCTAAAAACCCTAAATAATATCAGAACCCTAATCCCCTTATTTTGTGCACAGCCGCATCTGAGTTGTTGGATCAGATTTTTGATCCAATGGTCCAGATCGAAGATTGAGGCCCTCTCAGCTGTCGTGTATAATGCACGCGAGGACTGCCAATATCCCACAAGTGTGTGGCATGCACGCGCGAGACGTTTAGCTTCTCACTCGCCACGTTTCATCATCAGAGGGCAGCTATGTCATCTTAAAGATTTAATCATGGCTGTCCATCTCCCAAATGATCTTAGTTGTTGGATCAGATCAGATCCAACGGCCCAAAATGAGTCTGGACAATATAACCTTTCCATCTCCACCGACCGAGCCATGTGGCCGCTCATCCCGCTGTCGCCGTACGCCTCCCCCTCACCGGCTCAACCACCAGCATGGCCGAAACACACAAAACAATGGAAAAGTCAGATTCATATCAAATCTAAAGCAAAATCATTAAATATTTACTTATCTTGTAAACAATAACCAAATCAAAGAAAATATATATTGTAAGCAGATCCATATGTAAGGGAACTCAGATTGGAATAAAAGAAAAAAAAAGAAAAAAAAGGATTTCAGTGGTAATCTCTCATTTTATTTTCTCTGCATATTTTTTGAAACAAAAAATAATAGTAACAACAAATAAAGAAAAAGGGAGAAATGTTTACCCTTTCGGCTTTTGACCGTCGCCATGCATGGTGGCTGAGGTGTGTGCCGCCGATGAACGACACCGTTTAGTCGTTTCTCCTCCCTCTTCTTTTACTAGAGTGGATAAAAAATTTTAAAATAAAAAATGATTGTGGTTTCCATAAAAAAAAGAAAGCTTTGGTTTTTTTAAAATCTGGAAATGTATTTTAAAGAGAGGAGTTTTTTTGGCACCAATTAGCGGTGATCAGGGCTGAGGGCGGTGGTCCACCACCGCCGACTTCTGGAACTAAGGGCGACCGGAGAAGATTTTTTCTGGGTTTTTGTTTCTGGTTGGAAAAATAATGAAAGGGGGGATGTTTATTTTGAAGAAACAGAACCAAAATGGCTAAAAGGCTGAAATTGTGTCTGTTGAGGTCCTTATATAGATGTTTTTTGTTTTTAAAAGGGCTAAATCACATATTAGTCCTTCCGCCCCTTTACATTTCGGCCAAAGCCCTTCCGTATTTGTTAATTACATCCCCATTCCTCACATGTTTTCCAAAATTTTTAATTCAGTCCTTATATCTTATACAATCATATTTTTAAGGGCAAAATTACCCCCGAAATCCCTCCGTCCTTTTGGTATTTTTAGATATTCTCTATCGCATTGTATAATTACACAAATAGTCCTCTTGAAGTCTGACCAGTTTTTAATGTTGCCCCTAAATTTATTTAATTGCTTTCAAAGGGAAAATTACAATTTTAGTCCTCATTCCTTTTACAGTTTTTCAATCAAGCCCTTTTTCTTTTAATTTTAACTCCTATTTATGGTAAAATTTCCATTTTGCCCCCTAATTCTTTATTTTATTTAATTTTAGCACTTTATTTTATGCATTTACATTCAAGTGTTTATGTATTCATGTATATTTATGTTTTGCATCTATCTGCTATTTATATTCGATATATTTTTGTTATTCTTTCTTATGTAATTATTTTTTATATATGTTCTTTTTAATTTATGCATCAAATAGTCTCATTTTATTCCGTGCTTTTATATATTATATGTATATTAGTATACATTGTACATTACATTATAAATATAGATATATATTATATTACATATTTTTTATTATATATTTTGTGTTACATTTATGTTTTATCTCATATCTTATGTCTTGTATTATATTAAAAACACATATGTTACAAATTTTATTTATAAGTATTTATATATTATATTTTTGCACCATAATATATTATATAGTTTATATATATATGCTTTAATATATGTTAGTTTTTATACCTAATATGTATATTATATATTAGTTTTTTTATAAATATTTATATTATGAAAAATATTTTATACATACATATAATGTATTAGTTCGGTTCCATGTTATATGTTACCTATGTTATAATATATGTATCATTTAGTTTTTGTTGTATTTTATTTTTAATAATGTTATTATTTGCTCATATTAATATTTTTTATTTCATTTATTTATCTTGCTTTTTACCTTGTCATTTTAAATTGCATATTCGATATATTTAATTGCTAATTCG
Organism: Hibiscus mutabilis; assembly: GCA_019671005.1. Taxonomy (NCBI): domain Eukaryota; kingdom Viridiplantae; phylum Streptophyta; class Magnoliopsida; order Malvales; family Malvaceae; genus Hibiscus; species Hibiscus mutabilis. The sequence continues at coordinate 12,866,261 of CM033733.1, forward strand.
GTGTTCCCTTTTTCGTCAGTAAACTTGGCTACCAGTCTAAGTCGTAGATGATAGTTTTCGTTTATCCCTCGAACACCGGAGCCCTTAAAATATACTCACATATATAACCAAATTTTAATTTAATAGTCACTTTAACCTGTAAAATTTGATATTAATAAATCGGTAATAATTTAGTACCAATTTTTGGGCGGTGTGGGGGTGCTAATCCTTCCCCATCCGTAATCAATTCCCGAACCCAATTTTTTTTAAAGGAATCTCTAGTTTTTGTTTTCGGTGTCTGGTCTACCTTATCCAAGTGACCGATGGTGACTCCATATTTTCTAAAATACGGGTTTTTCTCAAATCCCCTTTTAAATGAATTTTTTTAAATAAATGTGGGACCCCCTTTATAATTTATTATTTTCATAGCAGTCCGGACAAAATAGTCGCTACAGCATGGCGACTCCGTTGGGGACCTGATTTTGTTTTTAAAACAAAAAAGAGTTAAGCCAAAAATTTTATCGCTTTACTAATATCAGAAATTGCGGGTTAAAGTGACGATTAAACTAATATTTGTTTATAAATGCGAGTTTATTTTAACGCATTTAAATTTGGACATACAAACCCATTTGTCTAAGTGAGGGGAAAATGCTATTGCTTTCGAGGGGATATTGTTCCTCCGTATGAGCCTAGCAAGTACCTTCGGGGCTCTACTACTCTATGTTTTTGTGGGAATATAGTTTCCCCATATGGACATAGGGGAATGGGTCCTCCTGAATTGAACCCTGTTGAGTGGAGCCTATAATGGGTGATGACTGGGGGCCTTGCTACCCTTAGTAGGGGACAACAAGGACAATTCAGGTACCTTTTAGCACCAAAACTGCATGTAGAGAATATAGAAAAACCCACCCCTTTAGAGCCATGTGGATACCCTAGGTGTTTTAGATTTTAAATAGGGTTATTTTATATGCTTTATGTAATTTTCTACCTTATTTCTTTATTTATATATTTTTATCCGGCACTAACTTGTCTTTTTTTGTGTTTGGTTTTTTTTTTTTGCATTTTTGCATCTTCATACAGTCATAGGGTATTGATTCACAAGTGGTTTTCCAAAATTAGAAATCATTCACAAAAGACAAATGGTTGTCTAATTAGATAGTAAATGATACAAATCTGAGGCTTGATCAAGAAGCTGGATCTAAGATGATAAAAAAGGAATCATCTGAAGACTTCTGGTTGAACATGATAGACGATACTGGTGCTAGTAACGAGGAAGATGAAGTTCAAGATTTGAAGAAATAGATGGTCTAGATAATGAATCGAATGAATGCTATGGCTAAAGGTAAGGGGTCCATAGAGCTAGAGGAAGAGCCAATCAAGGATCAAAATAAAGAGTTCGATGGTCAAAATCCTACTCGCAAGCCAAATAACATAGGTAAATACGACAAGTCGAATCCTTTCGTGATTCGCATCAACAAACTAGTAGGAGGTACATCTGAGCCAAGATCCTAGAAGACAAAGGTATGTTCAGAAGAAACCAGCAATGTGAGGAAGCACATCCCGAGGCCTGTGAGGTATACCGAGCTACTCCTATGCTTATTGAGAGAAATCTTATCACCCCAGTTCAGTCTATTCTAAAGGAACCACCTTACCCGAAAGGTTACAACAATCAAGCCATGTACGGTTACCACTTAGGAAGTTCAGGGCACACTACAAAAAATTGTGGGACTTTAAAGAACTGAGTTAAAGATCTTGTCAATATGGGAATGTTGAGTTTTGAATGTGGAAAACCCTAATTCCACAGTGAGCCAATTATCAATCAAGGGGAAAAGCTGAAGAAGAGCCAAGACTTAGGGCAAGGGTCGAATAAAGATGAGTCAAATTTAGAGACCAAAGATAGGGACATCCCAGAAGAGGGGCATTCGTTCGAGTATGACCAGTTTGAGCAATAGAGGGATGATTTAAGTGAGAAACTGAAGAGTCTACAAGATGAACGTCATGAGCTTCACTGCATGTTTTAGAATGCCGATTTGGGTGGCACTTTCGAAGAATAGAAGAATGGCATCCTTCAGTTGAAAAACGATTTGGGGCTTTGGAAGCGAAAAGGTTAGGCTAGTGAAAATAGAGCCCGATTATTGTCACAAAAGTTGAAAGAAGCTGCGAGCCAACGTGACACCTACAAGAATGAGTTAAAAAGCAGTCTATATATGAACAAGATTCTGAAATCAAGTCTGCAGCAGAGTGAAAATGAATTCCGCACCTTTCAAACAGAGAATGTAACGCTTAGAGAACAAATATATAAGCTTAGAACTTCTTTGCGTACAAGCAAGATCCATGACGAAGCTTACAAGCAGGCGGGTTACGAAAGTATCGAAAAGATAACTCTCAAGTTGCAAAAGGATGAACGAGATATACAGGAAAAGGACAAAGACGTGAAGATAGCTAGGACCCAAGCACGTAAGGCAACCCAACAGGTAGCAGATTTGGCCAACGCAGCTATGCCATTAAGTCAGAATTTATATCCGGCATTGGATCGTGAAGGAAAGTTGACTCGCTTGCTGGACGAAGTAAAAAAGTTAGAGGTTAGGGCTCATTAGTATTTGTAAATATTCACTATCTGATGTAATGAAACCTTTGGTCTTAATGAAAGATGTTCTATGGGGATCACTTTTAGAATCAATACCTTATTGCATTCATATTTACATTCCAACATCGCATTGCATTGCATTCATTTCTTATTTTATCATTATATTCCTCTCTTGGAATCTAAAATTTTTTAGGGTTCGATGGCAGAACCGGTTAAAAAAGAAGAATAAAATAAGTTAAAAAAATTGAGACTTGACCAATTAGAGGATAGAGTCAAGAAGGAGTTCGAGAAGAAAGAAAAAATAGGTGTTTTCAATACGAGGGAGGTCTGCCTAGTCCCTGATTTGGTCATTCCTTCGGATTTCAAGATTCTCAGATTCGTGCAGTATGACGGTACAAGTTGTCCAAGGGTTCACTTGACCATGTTCTGCAGAAAAATGGAGGGCTACATTAAGAATGAAAAGTTGCTGATCCACTACTTCCACGATAGTTTGGTAGGACCCGCTGCAATATGGTACAATCGGTTGAGCAGAAACCAAGTTCGGTCATGGGGTGACCTAGCTAATGCCTTTTTGAGACAATATAAGTATGCCTTAGACTTAGCACCGACTCAGTAATTTCTTCAAAACATAAAGATGAGACCAAATGGGAGCTTCAAGGAGTATACGTTAAGATGGCAGGGTTTGGCGAACCAAGTTCAACCTCCTATAACCGAAGAAGAAATGACTCATTTATTTCATGCAACTCTCTCCATCCCCTTCTTTGATGCAATGCTGGAGAGATTGAGGATCAGATTTGAAGACTTCATGACGATAGGGGAAAGATTATACTACACAATCCAAGAAGAAAAATTAGGGCCTAAGTCTATAGATCAAACTAATAAGGAAATAGAAGAAGAAGACAAAGAGATAAATGAGTGTTGTCTCCAGAACACTCGTAATCGCAAGAGAAGAATGAATGTCCATCCTTTTGAGCTATCGAGGAAAATTCCTCGGACAAGTGTAAACTTGGAGATATTTGGGGTGCCCATTTTGAATATAGTTCCTCATTTAGTTGAAGGTTTTTATCTCACTCCCAGACCGATAAAAATCATACCTGGCCCCTCTGCTCATATTTTTGACCCGAATAGCACGTGCGATTTTCATATGGGGGCACCGGGGCATCCTACCAAGAAGTGTAGACCGTTGCTGGAATAAGTTAAGAAGCTGGTCAATGGAGGAGTCCTAACACAAGATTTAATCCAGCAGTGGAGAACAAAAGAATCGGAGCAAGTCTATAGTGCGTCAAGAAGGCCAGAAAGGGATGGTCACTATGCTTGAATGTCTCACCCTTTGCAAAAGTGAAAGTTTGATTCCCCATATTTTGGTTTTTGCCTTTTGAACTGTATATAGAAAAGCCTACGGCTTAGGCCTAAAAGTTGTAGGAACATTTTATAAAGACATATGTTTCGTTTATTTTTGTCAAAATGAAAATCGTATTTCCCTTATTATTTAGAAAGTGTTTTTGCATTCTTTTTGCACTATTTGTCTCTTTAAACTTTTCATTCTTTATTACGGGATAGTTTTTGTTGTCCCATACATACACATTTTATGCATAGGTACATACCATTTTTAGGTCATTAAACCTCAAATGTGAATATTTTAGATTTAAACTAAACACCTTACGAATATTGCGAATACGAGTATCCACTAGTCCATTTAGGCCGATAGAGGAACAAAATGAGTGTTTAGATAATGAGAAGTTCCCATTTTGGGAAATTCCATCTCAGACACTTGTCGTTTAAGATCCTTGAATCGAGTATCAACCCTAAACTTCTATCCCCCTGAAGACTTTCTCTTGATGTTTATGAATGGGACAACGAATGGTATTCTTCCACCTTCTAGGCAAGAAGAAATAAAACCAGATATTGGATACGCGAGCCATAGAATCACTAGAGGGAAGTGATTGAAGACAATATTATGTTCAACGAGTAAACCGAGCAAAGAAAGAAATGCTAGGCAGAGAACTGAAGCAATAAAGAGTGAGTACAGTAAATTCAACAGTGCAGTAAACAGAAGAGACATGAAGAATTCCTCAGACAATAAGCATCAATTTAAGAGAATCATGGAGAATCGACTATTTTCAAGCAAAAATAAAAAGGTCTAATACAAATGTATTGAAAGAAAAAAGATTTGAGACTGAAAACCCAAAATAGTCAATCTAGAAGAAAAAAAGAAATAAGAGAAAAAAAGAAAAAAAAATAAAAGAAAGAAAAAAATAAAAGAAAGAAAAGAAAGAAAAGAAACGAAGAATAAAAGAGAAGAATACATGAATAAACTTAGATCCAGCAGTGCAAGAATGAAGCTCTGACTAAAAAAGAGAGTAAGGGATTTTGGTGTAATCATCCCTTCAAGAAATCTCAATTTTGGAAGAATCTTGAAAGACCGGTAAACTTCATACAAAAAGCAAGCATTAATGCCGACCATAATACAAGTCAGTCAAAAGAGACGAGAAATGAACTCTAGGGTGAAAACCCAAAAAAAATGGGCAGTCTAGAGCGATCCCGAAAATAAAGAGAAAAGAGTATCCTATCTGAGCAAGTTAAGCACAAGATAAAGGTTTTGTCTAAAAGAAAACCCCCAGAGAATTTATATGAAATCCTTCATTCAAATAAATATCAGTTTTGAGGAGTTATAGAAGATCGATCACCTTAATTGGAAAGCGAACGACGATGCCGACCAGAATCCAAGTCGGTCTGAAGATAGAGAAATAAAATGAACTCTAGGGGTGAAAACCCAAAAAAGGCAGTCTAGAGCGATTCGACGAATGGAACAGAAAAGAATACTTCACATGAGCATATACCGATTAAACAAGTTTATTAGCACGATTTTTTACACGTGGTATACAGTACAAGCCTCTAAAGACCATTTTGATCATTCATAGATATCTAAGTTGAATGAGCATGTCTTCAGATTATATTCCACCTATAAGGGTTAGCCTTTCTTCAAGGAACGTCAAACTTTGAAGTGCCTGATCGACACCCAAATGAGAGAATGATGGGGGCATAGTGAGTGGTGAGATTAAGAGAGCCACCTTAAATGGGTTAGAAATTAGGTAAGGGAAGTGTTCCTCTCGATAGCCTAAATGGACTAGGGGAGACTAGACATGTGTGTATGTCGCCAAAGTAGTCAAGATCTTCTAAGCATACAAATTCTTTTGCGTATTGATCATTTCCTCCAAACATTAGTTTTCTAAAATGTTTGGACTTTTTTCAAAGTTTCAATTCTTTTGCATATTTATCATTTCCTCCAAATATTAGTTTTCAAAAAATGTTTGGACCTTTTTCAAAATTTCAATTCCTACATATTAATTATTTTCTTCCAAGCATTAGTTTTCAAAAATGTTTGGGTTTTTTTCGGATTTCATTTTTTACATATTAGTAATTTCCTCCAAGAATTAGTTTTCAAGAATGGTTGGGTATTTTTCTCCAAATTTTAATTCTTTTTCATATTGGTCATTTCCTTTAAGCATTAGTCTCGAAAATATTTGGGCATTCACTCCAAAATTTTGATTTACTCCAAACATCAGTTTTCAAAATGTTTGGCATTTTTCTCTGAATTTTAATTCTTTTTAATATTTACCATTCCCTCCAAACATTAGTTTTTAGAAAATGTTTTTCATTTTTTTCTAAATTTTATTCTTTTTGATAATTACCATTTCCTCCAAGCATTAATTTTCAAAAAAATGTTCAGCATTTTTCTCCAAATTCCAAATCTTTTAATATTGATTATTCACTCCCAACATTAACTTTCAAAAAAAATATTTGGCCTTTCTCTCTGAATTTTGATTTTTTTAATACTTACCATGTCTTCCAAACATTAATTTTCGAAAATGCTTGGCATTCTTTTGTAAACCTTGATTTTTAAGATATTTATAATTTTTCTCAAACATTAGTTTTCAAAGATGTTTGACATTTTGTCAATGTTTATTTCTGGAAACGACTACCTTTTTGTTAAAAAATTTAAATGAGAATTAAAGTACACGAATCAAGAGTTGGTTCCCGCTCCGATGCTATAAGAAGATTGGATTTCATAGATGAGTTCAGGGCGTAGCAGCATTTTACTAGCTCTAATGTTAAGACAGATAAAGACTTCGAGTGATGGGTCAAAAATGGGAAAACAACTGGGCCTAGGGAATGGATGGGGAAATATTGAAGCGAGAAGAATGATGAAAATCCCTACCTAAGGGTAGAGTAGGGACTAGAAGAAAGATTTGCAAAGTTGGTAGAAACCCCAAAGAAGAAGAAGAGAGTTACTCACGCAAGAGAGATAAGAGCGTGGCTATTTAATTGATAAAATAAAGATTGATGAATTGAAGATTAAAGAAATGAGGTGAAGAAATCTAAAGAATGACCTTTCAGGGAGTAAAATTTTAAAACAGATTGAAAAAAAGAAAGAGAAAGAAAAAAAGACGAAAAAAAGAAAGAAAGAAAAGAAGAAAATGAAGAAAAATAAGAAGAAAAAGAAAGTGAAAGAATGGAAAGAAGAAAGAAAAAAGAATAAAGAAGAAAAAGAAGGAAACTAGAAAGAGAGAGAAAAATAAAAGAGAAAAGAAAAAGTATTACATTGCATGCATCATATAGATAGGAGCATGCTAATTTAAAAGTATTTTATTTTGAACAGATATTTGAATATTACCAAAGAATTTGATGTTAAAGAAATAGATTTTATTGAAGATTTATATTGTTAGTCATTTTCGGCATGAATTTGGATTTTAAGGGAGATTGATAGCCATTTTCGGCGTAAATCCAGATTTTAAGTCTTTCGGGCCAGTAGTAAGTCTTTCGGGCATGATGATAAGTCTTTCGGGCCACCGATAAGTTCTTCGGGCATGGTGATAAGTCATTTGGGCCACCAGTAAGTCCTTCGGGTATGATGCTAACCTTATTGTGATGTTAAGACTAGTTTAAGCTGATGCATCATTTTAAGGGGTATTGGTAGCCATTTTCGGTGTGAATCCAGATTTTAAGGAAGATTGGTAGCCATTTTCAGCGTGAATCCAGATCTTAAGTCCTTCAGGCCATCAGTAAGTCCTTCGGGCATGATGATAAGTCCTTCGGGCCATCGGTAAGTCCTTCGGGGCATAGTAAGACCTTCGGGCATGATGTCAAGCTTTCATTTTGAATGTCGAGACAAGTACAAATCGGGGCATTGAAGAGATCGAAGCTTGAAGATATGACCGAGGAAGAGCAAAAAGTTCCAGTATAGCTCGTGATTCCAGAGCCGGGGATGAAAAAATAAGAAAAAAATAAGTGCCTTTTGGTTTTTGCTTTGTTATTGTTTCACAAGAGCAAGCAAAGAGGGACAACTGTAATCATTCAATTTTGTCCGAGTTGTAAATATTACAGTTATATTAAGTAATTATAGTAGTTCTTATATATGTTACTATGTATGCATTAATGTCTATGTGTATGTGTAATATGTCTATAGATGTTGGCCCATATGTACGTATGCTATTAAAATTATATGTATATCTATATGTATATCATATGTGTGTTTTATATTACAAGTATGTGTATGAATGTTTGTGTCTATAAGTGTATTAATATATTATGTATATATGAATATGTATTAATGTGTGTATGTATATGTATATGCGTGGTAATGTGTTTGCATATGTTAATTTGCATGTATGTATTATTGATGTCCTTGTTATTATTGAGTGTATATTTATGTATATTAATATATGTTTTACTATTATTATTATTATTTTTACTAATAGGCTACATTTAATAGGCAGATCCAATATAATTATTAAAACCCTTTAATATTTATTTAAATGTCCAGTCTATGTATAAATACAAACCTAATTAAAATAATTACATGGTCCATTTCGGCCAAGCCCATACCCAATAACCTAAAACCCTAAATAATATCAAAACCCTAATCCCTTTATTTTGTGCACAGTCACATCTGAGCCGTTGGATCAGATTTTTGATCCAACAGTCCAAATCGAAGATTGAGGCCCCCTCAGCTGCCACGTATGATGCACGCGTGGACCGTCCAATATCCCACGTGCCCGTGGCTTGCACGCGCGAGACGTTCAGCTTCCCACTCGCCATGTGTCATCATCAGAGGGCAGCTACGTCATCATGAAGATTTAATCTTAGCCATCCATCTCCCGAATGATCTTAGCTGTTAGATCAGATCAGATCCAATGGCCCAAAATGAGTCTGTTCGATATAACCTTTTCATCTCCACCGACCGAGCCACGTGGCTGCTCTTCCCGCTTCCGCCATACGCCTCCCCTTCATCGGCTCAACCACCAGCATGACCGAAACACACAAAACAATGGAAAAGTCAGATTCATATCATATCTACAGCAAAATCATTAAATTTTTACTTATCTTGTAAACAATAACCAAATAAAAAAGAATATATATTGTACGCCGATCCATATGTAAGGGAACTCAGATTGGAATAAAAGAAAAAAAATAGGATTTCAGTGGTAATCTCTCATTTTATTTTCTCTGCATATTTTTCAAAACAACAAATAATAACAACAAATAAAGAAAAAGGGAGAAGTGTTTACCCTTTCGGCTTCCGGCCGTCTCCATGCATGGTGGCTGAGGTGGGTACCGCCGATAAACGACATCGTTCAGTCGTTTCTCCTCCCCTTTCTTTTACTGGAGTGGATAAAAAATTTTAAAATAAAAAAGGGTTGTGGTTTCCATAAAAAATAAATCTTTGGTTTTGTAAAATTTGGAAATGTATTTTAAAAGAGATGAGTTTTTTTGCATCAATTAGCGGTGATCGGGGCTGAGGGCAGTGGTCGGAGTAGTCGGAACACCGCCGATTTCTGGAAAATAAGGGCAGTTGGAGAGGATTTTTTCTGGGTTTTGGTTTCTGGTTGGAAAAATAATGAAATAGAGGATGTTTATTTTGAAGAAATAGTCAGAATCTACAAGTTCCTCCACAAGAGCCATTGAATCCTGAACCCGTATTGTAGACTACTTAATTTGAATGTTACAAGAACATTACTAAGATGTTCAAGCAGTTTATGGCTACTCTTAAGTCTGGCCAGTCTGCACAATCCTCTGTAGCTGCTACTTCTATAAGCTGAGCCCCTATCGATAAATTAGCTCAACACCGAGCCACTGCCTTCACAGGTAAGGCTGGTGAGGATCCGAAAGTAGCAAAATACTTGTTGGATAGTACAATAAGAATTCTAACCAAGCAGTTACAGTGTTCAGATGAGCATAAGCTTGAATATGCCTTAGCCTTGTTGGTAGACGAGGCTTTGCATTGGTGGGAAACCACCATACTTTCCACTCCCGAGGAAGTTGTGCCCTGGGAGTTCTTCCTGTGTGAGTTCAGGAAGAAGTACATCAGTGAATATTATCTAGCTGAAAGGCGGGTTATTTTCTACATCATAAGCAAGGCAGGAGGCCAGTGGAGCAGTACATCCACGACTTTTACAAGTATTGCAAGTATGGAGCTAAGTATATAAAGAATGAGAAAGAGAAGTGCATAATGTTTATTGCAGGCTTGAGTGATGAGATTCGGCCTTTGTTCACCGCTTTGGGGATTAAAGACTTCTAAGAGCTCGTGAATCAAGCGATCTCTACTGAATCTGCTCAGAGGTCGCAAAGGTTTAGTGGGCTAACCCTATTTGAGAAGGGCCCCAAGATGATTCTCGCCCCACCTTTTTCCATATAAGAAAGGAAAACAACAGGGATTCAAGCAATAATATCATCAACAGTCCTTTCGGTCAAGCAATTTTGCTAAGCCACGAGCTATGTCCCAATCTGCTGCAAGAACGATATCCATCGAGAGTACTGAAGGTTTGGGCTGAGAGTCACAATACCCTATTTGTAATTTCTGTCAAAAAAGGCATCCTATGAGGCAATGCCATAGATAATCCAGAGTATGTTTCTTCTGGGGTGAGCAAGGTCACTATATTAAAGACTATCCGATGAACACCTCCAAGTCTTCTGCACCGGAAATTACAGCTTTCCCTGCTCAGTCTTTCAAGGGTAAGGGGCAGAAACAAGTTACATTGAGATCTTCTGGGAGACCTAGTGGCTCTACAAGAACTCCTAACCGACAAGAATCTAAAGCTTCTGCTCAAGTTTATCACGTGACAAGCATGGAGGAGGAGAAGGGGGATCAAAACATTATAGCAGGTACCATTGAACTGTATACTCACCCTGTTTATGCATTGATTGATCCTGGATCCACTCATTCCTTTATAAGTACTGTGTTGATTAAAAGATTTAAGTTGACATCCGAAATCATAGTCTCTAAAATCAATGTAACCAATCCTTTAGGGGCATAGCGTTGTAGTTGGTCTAGTATGCAAAAATTATCCCCTCATGATACAAGGGATACCCTTTTCGGCCAACCTCATGGTCGTCCCTATTCATGAGTTTGATGTTATTTTAGGGCTTAACTGGCTCGGAGAGTATCAAGCTTGGGTGGATTATTCAAAGAAGAAATTGTACCTTAGAGGTATTGGCAAAGAGAGTGTAACTCTTATGGACTCTAGGAGTAAGAAGTCATTGCTATACGCTACTACAAGCAAGGAAGAACCTCAGTTGCAAGATATCGGTACCATGCAAGAGTTCTCTGATGTGTTTCTTGATGAGCTTTCGGGTTTACCACCCACCCGTTAAGTTAAATTTGGGATCGAAGTGCAACCTAGAACTACTCCGGTTTCTATTGCACCTTATCGTATGGCACCAGTTGAACTCACTGAGCTTAAAGTTCAGATTCAAGATCTGTTAGATAAAGGTTTCATTCGACCAAGTTCCTCACCTTGGGGAGATCTAGTTCTTTTTGTCAAGAAAAAAGATGGGTCAATGCTTCTTTGCATTAATTATTGACAATTAAATAAGCTCACCATCAAGAGCAAATATCCCTTACCAAAGATTGATGACCCATTTGATCAGCTTAAGGATGCAACTGTCTTTTCTAAGATTGACCTAAGATCTGGGTACTACCAAATGAAAGTTAAAGAATGTGATGTACCCAAGACAGTCTTCTGTACAAGGTATGGTCACTATGAATTATTGGTTATGCCCTATCTTGAGAAGTTTGTAGTGGTTTTTATAGATGATATATTGATCTATTTCAAAAATTGAGCTGAGCATTGCGATCATCTTCGTGTTGTACTCCAAACCTTTTAGGAGAAGCAGTTATATGCCAAGTTTAGCAAGTGTGAGTTATTGTTCACTCAAGTTTCATTTCTGGGATATGTAATTTCTGCTGAACGTATTCAAGTAGATCCGAAGAAGATCCAAGCTATAGTAGAGTGGAGGCCACCGAAGAATGTTGGTGAAGTTCGTAGTTTTCTCGGTCTTGCTGGTTATTACCGAAGATTTGTTAAAGGATTTTTTATAATAGCATCACCGTTAGCCAAACTTCTACGGAAGGATATTCCTTTTCAGTGGACTGAGAAACAGCAACACAGTTTGATCAGCTTAAACAAGTATTGACACGTGCACCGGTCATGACCCAACCCAAGTCTGGTAAAGAATACACCATGTATAGTGATGCATCGTATCAGGGGTTAGGATGTGTATTGATGCAAGAAGGCAAAGTTGTTGCGTATGCCTCGAGACAACTTAAGCCATATGAAGTGAACTACCTACTCATGATATTGAGTTGGCTGCGGTTGTCTTTACCTTAAAGATTTGGAGGCATTATCTCTACAGAGAAAATGCTACTTATACACCGATCACAAAAGCCTTAAATATTTGTTGACCCAAAAGAAGCTCAACCTTCGTCGAAAGAGATGGATGGAACTCCTTAAAGATTACGATTTGGTAATTGATTATCATCCGAGCAAGGCTAACGTTGTAGCTGATGCACTCAGCTGTAAACTTTTGCTTGGTAAGTATCAATATCAGATATTGAATCCCAAGTATTGACAAATGTGTTTGAAATTACAATATCGTTATTACATTGTAGCTCCTCGCGCCATCAACGCTCATTTCAAGTTATGGAAGCATCGACCTTTAGTAGTTGAACTTCAAGTTTAGTCTACCATGTGATGAGAATCAAGTCATTGCAAGATTAAGACCCTGAATTGCAAGCCATTGTTTCCAAACTTCAAAGTAAACTTGATCCTGATTTTAAGGTCAACTTTAAAAGACTCTTGTGTTTCTGTGATAGGATTTGTATACCAAGTGATGAATCCCTTCATGATGACATCCTCAAAGAAGCTCATTGTAGATTTTTTTGGTTCACCCGGGGTCAATGAAGATATATAAGGACCTTTAGGAGTTATACTGGTGGCCTGGTATGAAAAAAGTTATTACAGAATTTGTATCAAGGTGTCTTACGTTCCAGTGAGTCAAGGCTGAGCATCGTGTTCCTACGAGATTATTACAACCCATTGAATATCCCAATAGAAGTGAGAAAGAATAATCATGTACTTTGTCAGTGGTTTACCGTTGACTATAGCTAAGCATGACGCTATTTGGGTCATTGTTGACCGTTTTACCAAGTCAGCTTATTTCTTACCTGTCAGAATAGACTATGGTCTTCCCAAGTTAGTTAATTTGTATATCAAAGAAGTAATAAGACTCCACGAAGTACCTAAGTCAATCATCTCTAATCAAGACCCACGTTTTGCTTCACGATTCTAGAAAGCATTACAATGAGCTCTAGGCACCCGAGTCAACTCAATACAGCCTTTCAACCTCAGTCTGATGGCCAATCAGAAAGAGCAATTCAAGTTTTGAAAGATATGCTTTGTGCATGTGTTATTGATTTTGAAGGAACTTAGAAGAGATCTTTACCTCTTATCGAGTTTGCTTACAATAATAACCATCAATCATCTATCAGGATGGCACCATATGAAACATTGTATAGCAGGAGATGTAGAATGTCGTTATGTTGGTCTGAACTCAGTGAAGGCAAGATATTAGGCCCTAACTTAATTTAGGAAACTGAAGAATAGGGTTACCGACATTGATGATCGTTTAAAGGCCGCCTTTAACTGACAAAAGGCCTATGCTGATCTTAAAAGGAGAGATATACAATTTGAGGTTGGTGAGAAAGTGTTTCTGAAAGTCTCTTCATGGAAGAAGATTTTCTATTTTGGCAAAAAGGGGAAGCTAAGTCCCTGATTCATCGGACCTTTTGAGGTGATTGAAAAAATTGGTCCTGTAGCTTACCGACTAGCTAAGCCTCAGGAATTGAGCAAGATTTACGATGTATTTCATGTATCGATGCTCTATAAGTAAAGATCAGACCCATCCCATATTGTTGAGCCCGAATCAATAGAACTTCAGGCCGATTTGACGTATGAGGAAGAACTAGTGCAAGTGTTGGCAAGGGAAGTCAAGAGACTTCGAAACAAAATCGTTCCTCTAGTTAAAGTGCTTTGGAGAAGTCACAAAGTTGAAGAAGCTACGTGGGAACCAGAAGAGACCATGAGGAGTCAATATCCACATCTTTTCAGTTCAGGTAAAATTTGAGGATAAATTTTTTCTTAAGGGGGAGAGTTGTAACACCCCAAAACCAGGCCTAGTCAGCATTTAATTCCGGCAACCGAAAACCTTGCTCTGAAAAGTCAAATTATAGAGTTGACCTTTGACCAAGTGGTCAATTATTAGATTAGTGAGCCCCAATTAAGTATCGATATTGATTAAGGATTTCATTGTAAACTTTGAAAACTGTTTTAGTGACCAAATTGAGAAAATTAGAGGTTTGGTGGCAAAAGTATAAGAAGTAAAAATTTAAGGGACTACCCTTGTGATTAGCCCTTCCTCAAGATGAGTCATCTTATACGTGAGACTCCAAGGATAGCTTTCTTCATGTTAAGGAAAGCTAAAACATAAAAGAGAAAGAATTAGGATAGCAAAGCTTACCTGGTGAAAATCCATAAGCAAGCATCTTTCACCATCTTCATCATCTTCTTCCTCAAAGCTTACACCTCAAGCAAGAACCTCCATTGGAGGAGAAATTGAGCTTTGATTTTCTTAAGTTTCTTAATCCTATATTATATATATCAATCGGGTAAGCAATAATCCCTTATTGATTTGTCGATTCCATGGTTAAACCATGTTTAATTCAAAGTTTAAGAATCAAGGAACCCTAAAAATTATCTAGGGTTATCGTAGCCTATTTGTTATTGTTTTTCATAGCTAATAATTTGTTATAGATCCATAATCGATATTGAAATCCTTGTAATTCCTATTTCTTTGTAGCTCAAGAGATTCAAGGTGAAGAATCACCAAATCCTTCCAATTCTACCAAGCTCAAGAATAAGGGAGTTGTCATCTGGGAGCCTTAAAAGCCTAAGAAGTATCGGTGAGTGTAGTTGGAGTCTTGGGATTGGCTAGGTGCCATTTCCGATTTCATTGATGTTGCTCATTGCATTTCTATTCATGAATTCAAGGCATGTTTACATCAAAACCTCGTAGAATGTACCATCGGTAAGCTTATTATATTGTCAAGTTTATTATCGAAGCATTACATTGACATTGTTATCATTGAAATATTGAAAAAGGCTATATTGATCATGCTATATGGTTATCGATATTACCGCCTTTATTTTTACCGTTATTGTTATTAGTATTGTTATTGCTATTGATATTGGTTTAAGTATTTAAATCCTTGGATATGAATGGACATGGGATACAATTGGCATGCCATAAAATTCATGAGCTCATTGGTACAGAGTGGACTACGGTCCTTGAGCTAAGGCTCTATTTAGCGATGTTGGCGGGATGTGTTAATGTTGGTCTTATTGGTGATGTTAGAGTATATTGACCATTTATTGTTGGCGATGTTGGTTGGGAAATCGCTATCCACATTACATGTCGATCCAAGGAAAATAAATAAACAAGTATTGTTAAAATATGATTTGAGATGCATTTGCATTGTCATACATGTTGTTGTTATTACTAAAATACATGTTATTATTGTTAACTATCTCACTAGGATAAGTAAACCTAATACATCCCATTTCCATAAATTTTCAGGTTAAAGTGAGTCCAATCGAGGATCAGAGCAAGGACGATTTTGAAGCAAGTCACCAAGTTGCATGTAATGTAAACTTTGTCCTTAAACTCCTAGAAAGGTGGCATAGGGTCTAGACAAGTTAGTTTAGCTCCATTTTGTATGTACATAAAGCTCACTAAGTTGAATGGGCTAAAACATGGAATATGGTATGTTCATGGTTTTGATAAAGTTGGTAAAATGGCCCTAAATGCACTAAGAAGGGGAAATCGGGTAAATGGATTCATTTTGGCGTAAAATTTTACATGATGTAGATTTGATGTTTTTAAGCTTGTTGATAAAATTTGGTAAACTTTGGACATGGTTAGGGCTATCAAATTGGATAAAAACTAGACAAAGTATGACATTAAAGACACAGGCGTACCAGTACGGGTGGTGTCGTACTGGTACAGGTAGCCCATTTTGGCCAATATTCTTCTGTGTGTACCGGTACGGGTGGTGTCGTACCGGTACAAGTATGCTAAAATTGGCATAAGGCATTGAGGTGTACCGATACTGCTACAGGAGTACCGATACACCAAATCAACATTGAAATTTTGATGTAGTTCAAGTATCGATACGGTTGGTGTCGTACCAATACCCATTAACGAGTCAATTTGGGAATTATGGATTTTGTACCAGTACGGGGCTATGTACCAGTACTGTACGTTGAGTACCAATACGAGATTTAGGTTTTAAAGAAATTAATTAAGGGGAGTACATGTACAACCTCTTGAGTACCGATACCGATACAGGTAAGTTAGTTAACTAGTTTTGGAAGTCACTGATTCGAATATGAGATAATTGAAAGTGTAAATGGACTCTAAAACTTGTGAAATTTTATATAAAAGGTAAGTAGGTATGGAATTCCACATTGGCAAACATAATTATCGATAAGTCCCTAAAACTTGCAAGAATTACAAGTAGGTCCTAAACTTATATAAGTTGTTAATTGGTCCATAATCATAAATTGAATGAGTTTGTATTTATTATAGTCAAGCGTTGCATTGAATGAATGTTAGTAATTCACTGTTTATAGTCCAAGACATCGATTTTAGTAAAGTGGTCATCGTATTGTTCACCAGTAACGCTTTTCGACCCGGAATTTCACTCGACCGGGAAGGGGTGTTACGGGTTAATTACTACACATTATTATAACCTACAACTAAATTCAAGTTACCCTAACGTGTTTATATACATTTAAATAACCTAATCTAGAAGTTTTTGTTTTAAATATGTTACAAGTTTTTATTATTAGGAAAAATTGCGTTATTAGTTATCATGGAATCTCTTTATCCTAAAATTTTAAAACATTTTATGGCAAAAAAAAACAAATGAATTAAACAAAATGTCAAACATGAATAAAACAGGCAAAAATATTAAATTGTATAAAATAAAAAAATAAATAGCCAAATTAAAAACATAAAAATGGACTAGAGTGAAGAAATTGCAAACAGTGGGGTAAAATCATAAATTCGTCGAAAGAAGGGTGCGGGTCAGCCTTAGTGCGGGTCGGTTCTGGGTCGACACACGAGTCACGTATAAATCCCAAAATTAAGAAACAAAGTTCATTTATTTTTCCCCAACCGAATGGATCAAACATGTTTTCCCTATATCCTCTGAAAAATTCAAATGAAGAACACCACCATGCGAGCCCAGGCTCTGGCGGCGGTCCTTCATGTTCCTCCGTGTCAGCCGCCGTGGTTTAACGTTGGCAGCAATTTTTTGACAGCGGCTCCCTTCAGTTATGAATTTCGATTTTGACAGCAGCATCGGCTCTTTCCTCCAGCGTCTCGCCTAGTAACCCGTGTCTTTACTCTCTATTTTTGGATTCCAACCTAAACATGTATATAAAATTAAAGAAAAAAAAAAATAGAATTTGGGTATGAAAATACCTCAAAAGTTCGAGTAGAAATGCTTGTATATTGCTTGTAATTTTCGTGTGTTACAATGGATTGAATTCAAGACTTTTTATAGCCAATTACAACATGTATAAACAAGGGAAAATTATTCCTGGATTTACAATCAGAAACCCTAGTATCTAAGAAATTCTTGCTTGATTAGGTGTTGATTCTTGCCTGATCTTGTTTGATCTGATTCGGTTTGATTACTACCATGTTTGGTAGATTCTTTCCATATTGGCTTGATTCGAACATGTATTTCCTTCTTTTTCTATTTTGATTTGAATATGAACCCTCTTTTTAGTTACTTACATAACACGATTGGGCGAGCACGGTGTAGATGGCGGTAAAGCGCGACAGTCAGCATCGGTGGGCTTTGTTTAGGGAAGATAGTGACTTGAACGGAAGGTCAAACGACAAGCACGTGTCTTCTATGATGATCCAGGTGCTCACACTTTGAGTTATCTGAGCCGTCGATCATCCCCTGGATCGTACGGCACATAGAGATAGGAGACTAGGGTTTTAAGGCATTGATCAGGACTGTTGGATTGAGTTTGACTGGGTCAAATTTTAGGCCCTTGTAACCTAACTATTCATAATAAATTGGATCCCTTATTTTTATTTTTAGGCTCATATATTTTTTATTTTTATGGAATTCAATATTCACATATATATATATATATATATATATATATATATATATATATATATGTAACTGAATTCAAATAAAAAGGGCAGATAAAATTAGGTGACTACAGCTGCGCCTCTTTGCTCATTATGGTGAAACGGAAATAGGGCAAAGAACAAAAAGCACTTATTTTATTCGGCCGAAATAAATGTTGAGTATACATTTCTTCTAACTCGAGGCACTACCGCAAAAAACTGACTCTCGTCCCTGAGATACCAAGCCAGTAAGGTGACTCTCGCCCATACGGGCACTAAGTCGGTAAGGTGACTCTTGCCCCTGTGGAAACTGAATCGGTAAGGTGACTCTTACCCCTGTAGACACTGAATTGGTAAGGTGACTCTCACCCCTGCAGGTACTAAATCGGTAAGGTGACTCTGGCCCTTGTGGGCACTGAATCGGTAAGGTAACTATCACCCCTACGGGCACTGAATCGATAAGATGATTGTCCCCCTTACGGGAACTAAATAAGTAAGGTGACTCTCGCCCTTGCGGGCACTAAATCGGTAAGATGGTCTGCTTTGAGGAGAACAAATCAAATGTTGCTCATTCTAATGGTGCGAAACACTGAGCTAAAACTGACCATGTCTCTGCACCTCTTTACTTCATAGAAATCATTTGATATTCGCTTTAGAAAACATCTGATCTTTGCATATTTGCTCACTCAATCCAGTAATCTTATACTTATGATTGGTAGTGTAGTCTTTCTGGTTTTTGAAAGGTTCTTAAGAATGCTTTTGAATTTCCCGAATCTTTGCAGTAAAGCTTATTTCCACCTTGAATGTCTTGGAATGGTATTTAATGCCCAAAGAACTTTGTCCCCTTGGTCTGAACAACTGCCCCAATCTGCACGTAATTTCATGCTTATGCAAGTAATATGATTAGAGTCAGAATAATAAAATACACCATGGTCCGTGTACTTTTAAACCACATTTAGAGTAATGCTCAAAAGTATTTTATGTTGTATAAATGCAAATTCATTGGTTCCCATTTCAATATGCAAATATAGGAGAAAAGGATATAAAAGGAAAACTGTAGGGTTCATTAATAATGGCAAACAAGAAGGTAATTACAAAGAAAAAATAAAGTATCTGGATATCAAGAGTTAAAGCATTGCGAGTCAATCCTTCGAAAGTTTTTCTAAAAGCAAGCCCTTGCTGAAAAGGTTCCAAATCTCATGATGGAGATGACGTGAAACAAAACGTCTGTCTTTTGGGATAGTCATCCGTCATCCGTCATACATCTGAACTTTCAAAATATTCAAGCCACCATTTGCGGGTTTTCAACTTGAATCCACCTTTGGTTTCAAGACGCCCTTTAAGCGTTTTCATATTGAACCCTCCTTTTATTTTTCTTTTTCTATTTTATTGAGTCTAAAGTGCCCTTGCAGGTTTTCACTTTTAGACCCTTTTCATTTTTTTCTGAAGCGCCCTTTCAGGTTTTCACTCTATTTTTTTCATTTTTTTCTCTCTTTTTTTCTCATTTTCTTTTTTCTTTTAGGTATAATACTGTTTGACCAAATTTGAATTTGTGAGATTCTATAACTCATCTACATCCATTTCGGCTAAGATCAAAGCTCCTATAGAAAATGTTTTTGCCACTACATAGGGTCCTTCCTGATTGGGTGTCCACTTCCCATGTGAATCTCTTTGGATTGGCAACATCTTTTTTAGCACCAATTCTCTTTCTTGGAATTCTCTCGGGTGAACATTCTTGTCGTGGGCTTGCATCATCCTCTCTTTTGGTACATCTGTGTTGGAGTATGCCCAAAGACCAATCATGAGATGGTTGTAAAAGACATACTTATTTTATCATGTTTATTAATATAGAGCCATTGTTATTTTTCAGTCTTATTCTGTGCATTTATAAATAAACTGAATTATAATAAAGTCTTTAGAATAATATAGTTATTCTTCAATGTCTTTAGTCGAGTATTATTGTGGGCATGGACAACAATAATATATTAAGACTAATATGTAGTTGATTGATGACAAAGTGTTGTCATTGACATAAAGATGTCAAAATCAATACATAAGTATGTGTTAGAGAACGACATATTAGACTGACTCGCTATAAGCATGTTTCTTGGATTATTATGTGACAGCCACAACATAGCTCATAGTGATAACTACATGTATGATCCTCAGACTTGAGATCATCATTATTTTAACATGGTGAGTGACATATTTTCATGCTGTCAAACGTGTGTCGTAACTAACTACACTATAAAGACCAATATTGGATATATCACAATCTATGTAGTAGAATATGGTTGATCAAGACAAGATTTTTCCCTCCTACATAATAGGAGTAATATCATAGGCCACTTGATTGAGTGAAACTAGAAATGCATGGCCATGCTCGAATAAATTAATATAAGATATCATAGTTATTTGTTTATAATAGTCTACTCAAGATATCAAGAAATATTAGATGGACTATACAAGTGTGACTATTTCATGACTTGTGTTCGATCTAGATATGAGCACAAAATGATGTAATACATGGAAAGAGTTAATCACGAAAAAGGTTATGTCGAACCACAACTTCCTGTAACTTAGGTAGCAATGATGCATTGCTAGATGCCACTCGTCGCTTGTAATATTGGAATTGTTCTAGATATTACTGCTAAAATTACATTAATCTACAAGGGTCACACCCTATGATTGAAACGAACAAATATCGACTAGATAGCATGTGTACAAACTTGTTGTGCACGTAATAAGTAAAACCGAAATCATTATAATTATTATAATTATAGATAATCTTGTTTATATATATTTTAATACTAGATATTATTGTAATTATCAAATACTATTAAAATATATATCTCTAAAGAAACCTAATTAAAGTAGAATCAGATTCTACATATTTAATTATACTCAGTTAAATATATTGTATATTTAATGAATCCGAATTTAATTAGAATTAGGTTTTTGAATGCTATATAAAGGCATAAGGTCTAGCAGCCGAAAATATGCCTTTTTTTGAAAAACCTCTCTAACAATTAGAGAAGTAAAATATTGTTCATTTCATTCGGGTGGACTACGTAGAGGTCGGCACGCTATTGTGACGACTTGGATTCGATATCGTGCTAGAAGAATTGGATTCTCTTAAGTCTCTGCGGTTTTTTAGATTTATTTAAGGTAACATTTCATCCATTTTCACCCCGAATTCATCTCTCGTATATGGATCACTGGCAGAATACGCCGGATAATTTTTTCGCTGCGCCATAAGGTATACCGGCGTTTCCCTACAATGGTATCATAGCCACTTTGTATGATACGAATTCGGACTTAAATACTTGGATGATGCTTTTGTATGAGATGCATGTTTTGTTTTTCTATTTTGACGAGTATAAGATATTTGTGCGAAACAAAGAAATTGAATCTAGTCACGGTTAATATGTTAGTCTGTTTTAAATAAGTTTTTACAGTTGATGGTTAAATGCTAATCATGTGTTTGTTGCTGTATGTTTTTAATGTTCGTATGTTAATTGTTAACATGATGAACATGTGGTACTGATAGCAGATCATTTTCGGGAGAGGAACAATGGTTGTTCAAGTGCGAAAAAACTTAGGGATTGAAAAATCCTAAAAACATGAATCTGTTGACAAAAGTTATCAAATCGTGAGATTTTTCTATAGTAATCGAAGTGCTAAAATCAAAAATTTTCCCGACAGACTGAGGCCGCCAGCCCGCACTCTACGGGCAGACCCGACAACACCGGATCTGCCAGACCGCGTAGGCAACAAAGGTCGTAGGAACTATTTTGGTAATTATAATTAACAAGATAAAACATGTTTATGTTTTGGATAATATGCACGGTGTTTGAAATTCATGGTTATAGCCAAATAGTCCATTTACTTTGGTTTTATATTTATAAATACGACCTGCATGCCGTGCCTTTCTTTCATCTATTATAATTCTCTTCTCATCTTACTCCCTTGTATGTAAAACGAGTTTCTAAAAATTGTAATATTTACGGAGAAAGCGTGGATCACAGAAGCAGAATGATGGCCGATCAAAGGTGGATTAGATGTTGAGAAACAAGTTCTATCTTTAGTTTATTTTAGTTCTCCCATTGGCTTGAGATGGGCCACCTTAGTTTTACGGGCTATAACCATTGCATTTATATTTACTGCTTTACATGTGTGTTACAATGTATGTTTTAGCATGATTGTAATTGATTAGATCATACAATGGTGAGATTAATTTAAAAACCCTCCATATTTAATCAAAATAGCCATCCAATATTTGCCCTCGTTAAAACCTTGATCGGTCTATGTAGGCTTTGCCAAAGCGAAGTACGTATATCTATCTTGGTTAAACACGAAGAATAAGCAAGTGATATTCACTGGTTGTAATATTGGTTAAACTAGGTTGTCCTAATGAGATTAGAAACCTAAAGGCTAATGATTTGGATAATCATGAGATGATTAGGAACAATAGTTGTTCACCAAATATAAGAATTACATGAGATATAATTAGCAAGTGTTGCTTACCTAAATAATTGAATTCTAGGAGAAAAGCCCAAGTTGACTTAGGGTGAAATGAAATATGGATCCTTACCCACTAGAAATACTTTTTAGTAAGTTTTTCAATTTTGAGGGTTTTTAATAGTGGGAATGTTATTACCTTATAAACATGATAAAAGGTACTTATAAATCATATTTTATCGTTGTAGATTTGTTATGGCAAACTAAAACTCATTATCATTTCGATCCGTCCTTGAGAAGGACAAAATGAATGGCTTGAACTTCCTTGACTGGTTCCGTAACTTGAAGATTGTCCTCAAGCAATAACAAAAATCACAAGTCATCAAAGAACCTGTCCCTAAAAAGCCAGTAGATGATGCCTCCAAAGATGAATTAGAAGCCTTTGAAAAATGCTCAAATGACATGGTAGATGTCGGGTGTTTGATGTTTGCGACCATGACTCCTGAGCTTCAGAAGCAACATGAGGACATGGTTCCCTATGAGATGGTTAAAAATCTCAAGGAATTATATGAGGGGCAAGCTCGTCAAGAGAGTTATGAGACCTCTAAGGCTTTGTTTCGATGCAAGATGGTGGAGGGAACTCTGGTAGTTACTCATGTTCTCAAAATGATAGGGTATATTCAGACCCTGGAAAAATTGGGCTTCCCTCTAAGTGTTGAATTGGCTACTGATGTTATCATGCAATCATTGCCGGATAGTTTTAATCAATTTGCTCTTAATTTCAATATGAATGAAATTAACAAATCATTGCCCCAATTGATTGGTCTGTTAAGAACAACAAAGAACAAACATGAAAAAGGTTGGCTGCAAACCCATTCTGATGGTCCGAAAGGATAACATAAAAGGAAAGCCAAACACCAAGGCAAAGCCAAAGCCCAACAAAGGAAAGGCTGCATTGAAACCCAAATGAGAAGTTGCAAAAGAAGGAAAGTGTTTCCATTGCAAACAATGCTGGACATTGGAAGAGAAATTGCCTTGTCTATTTTGAGGATATCAAGAAGGTAAGAGAAAACGGACAGTCCAGATCAAGTATTTATGTTATTGATATAAATATATCAACGTCTACTTCTTGGGTATTAGATACCGGTTGTGGTTCTCACATTTGTACTTCTGTACATGGACTAAAAATGAGTAGAAAATTGGCAAAAGGAGATGTGGACCTATGAGTGGAAAATGGAGCAAGAGTTGATGCATTAGCTATAGGAACATATACTTTGTCATTACCTAGTGGACTTGTTTTAGATTTAGAGGATTGTTATTTTGTACCTAGTTTGACTAAGAACATTATTTCAATTTCTTGTTTAGACAAGATTGGTTTTGAGATTATTATTAAGAATAGTTGTTCATTTTATCTCAATAATGTTTTTTATGGTACGACACATTTAATAAATGACCTCTATATCTTAGATCAAGACAATTCTATGTATAATATAAATACGAAAAGATCAAAAACAAATGAATATAATCAAACTTATCTATGGCATTATCGCTTGGGTCATATAAGTGAGAAACGCATATCAAAACTTCATAAAATGGATTTTTAGATTCTTTTATTTTTTGAACAATTTAATATATGTGAACCTTGCTTAATGGGAAAAATGACCAAATCACAGTTTGATGGTAAAAAAGAACGAGCAAGTGATTTATTAGGTCTAATACATAGTGATGTATGTGGACCAATAAATACACAAGCGAGATGAGGGTTTCAATACTTCATTGCCTTTACTAACGACTTTAGTAGAAGGGGTACACTTACCTAATGCATCATAAATCTGAAGCCCTTGAAAAGTTCAAGGAATTTAAGAATGAAGTACAAAACCAACTAGGAAAGAGTGTCAAAGCTCTTCGATCAGATCGGGGAAGAGAATACTTAAGCTTAGAGTTTGATGAACTTCTTAAAGAATGTGGGATTGTCTCACAACTTACACCTCCTGGTACTCCATAACATAATGTAGTTTCTGAAATGAGAAATCAAACATTGTTAGACATGGTTCGATCAATGATGAGTTATGCTGATCTTCCAACTTCTTTTTGGGGACATGCGCTAGAAATTGTTGTTTTCACACTAAATCGTGTTCCATCTAAATCGGTTCAAAAGACACCGTATGAGATATGGACTGGGAAGCGTCCTAGTATGTCTTTTATGAAAATTTTGGGATGCGAAGTTTATGTTAAACATCAGATGTCTACAAAACTCGAACCCAAATCTCATAAGTGTAATTTTGTGGGGTATTCTAAATAAACTAAAGGATATTATTTCTTCAATCCATCTAAGAACAAAGTTTTTGTTGCTCGAACATGAGTCTTCCTCGAGACAAAAATTATTTTTAGAAAAAGAAGTGGGAGAAATATTGAACTTGAGGAAGTTCAAAATCAACCACAGATCACTGAACTAGAGATTGAACAACAACAACAACAAGTTCTACAAATAGTTGAGGAACATCCAATCATTCTTGAAACACAACCACTGCGGAGATCTATGAGAGAATGCAATGCACCTGAGAGATATGGATTTCTCATCACATTGCATGGTGATGTTCTCCTCATGGACCAAGATGAGCCTAGGACTTATCAGGAAGCAGTGGGGAGCCCAGACTCTAAGAAATGGCTAGAAGCCATGAAATCCGAGATGGGTTCCATGTCAGAAAACCAAGTATGGACTTTGGTTGACCCACCTGAAAGGATAAAGCTCATAGGGTAATAGGTTTTTTTAAGAAAAGACCGACATATATGGCAATGTACAAACATACAAAGGGCGATTGGTCGCTAAAGGATTTCGTTAGATTCATGGTATAGACTATGATGAAACTTTTTCTCATGCTGCTATGTTTAAATCCATTAAGATATTACTTGCAATAGCTGCATTTCATGATTATTAAATCTGGCAAATAGATGTCAAAATCTCTTTCCTTAATGGAAAATTAGATGAAGATGTGTACATGACACAACCTGAGGGTTTTGTCAATCCAAAAGATGCCTAAAAAGTATGCAAGCTACAAATATCCATTTATGGGTTGAAGCAAGCTTCTCGAAGTTAGAATATTCATTTTAATGATGTAATCAAAGAATTTGGTTTTATTAAAAATGAAGATGAGACATGTGTTTTCAAGAAAACTAGTGGAAGCACTGTCACATTCTTGGTATTGTATGTGGATGACATACTAATAATAAGAAATGACATACCTACCTTACAGTCTGTAAAGACTTGGTTAGGAAAATGTTTTTCTATAAAAGACCTGGGTGAAGCAACCTACATATTAGGAGTCAAGATCTATAGAGATAGATCAAGATGACTCCTCGGACTAAGTCAAAATACATACATAGATAAAGTACTGAAAAGATTCACTATGGAAGAATCTAAAAGAGGATGCTTACCTATGAGACATGATATTTCACTCTCAAAGGAAATGTGTCCTTCAACGCTTCAAGAAAAAAAACGCATGAGTAAGGTTCCATATGCTTCGGCTATTGGATCTACCATGTATGCCATGCTATGTACACGTCCAAATGTATCATGTGCATTAAGTATGACAAGTCGATACCAAGTGGATCCCGGTGAAGGTCGTTGGGTTGCAGTCAAAAATATCCTTAAGTACTTAAGAAGAACTAATGATACACTCCTTATGTAGGGAGGTGAGGAAGAGCTAAGTATAAAAGGTTATACTGACGCAAGCTTCCAAACTGATAGAGGTGTTGTAAGCTGAAAAAGTTCAAAGCAAGATACAGTAGCAGATTCTACAATAGAAGCCAAGTATATTGCAGCAAGCGATGCTACAAAAGAGGCTATTTGGATCAAAAAGTTCATATCTGAACTAGGGGTTGTGCCTAACATATCAAATGCTATAGATCTATGTTGTGACAACAATGGAACCATCGCACAAGCAAAAGAACCCAGATCTCACCAGCAATCCAAACACATACTTAGGCGTTACCATCTTATTCGAGAAATCATTGATTGAGGGGACGTAGAAATATACAGAGTACCAACGGATGACAATATCGTCGATCCACTGACACAGCAGAAGCATGATCATCATACTAAGTCTCTTGGCATTAGATACATGAGTGTTTGGTCTTAGTGCTAGAGGGAGATTGTTGGAGTATGCCCAAAGACCAATCATGAGATGGCTGTAAAAGACATACTTATTTTATCATGTTTATTAATATAGAGCTATTATTATTTTTCAGTCTTATTCTATGCATTTATAAATAAACTGAATTATAATAAAGTTCTTAGAATAATATAGTTATTCTTCAATGTCCTTAGTCGAGTATTATTGTGGGTATGGACAACAATAATATATTAAGACTAATATGTAGTTGATTGATGACAAAGTGTTGTCATTGACATGAAGATGTCAAAATCAATAAATAAGTATGTGTTAGAGAATAACATATTGGACTGACCCGCTATGAGCATGTTTTTTGGATTATTATATGACAGTCATAACATAGCTCATAGTGATAACTACATGTATGATCTTCAGACTTTAGATCATCATTATTTCAACATGGTGAGTGACATATTTTGATGCGGTCAAATGTGTGTCGTATCTGACTACACTATAAAGACCAATATTGGATATGTTACAATCTATGTAGCGGAATATGGTTAATCAAGATAGGATTTATCCTTCCTATATAATAGAAGCAATATCATAGGCCACTTGATTGACTAGAAAATGCATGGCCATGCTCGAATAAATTGATATGAGATATCATAGTTATTCATTTATAATAGTCTACTCAAGATATCAAGAAATATTAGATGGACTATACAAGTGTGACTATTCCGTGACTTGTGTTCGATCTAGATATGAGGACAAAAGGATTTAATACATAAAAAAAGTTAATCACGAAAAAGGTTATGTCAAACCACAACTTCTTGTAACTTAGGTAGCAATGATTCATTGCTAGATGCCACTCATTGCTTGTAATATTAGAATTGTTCTAGATATTACTGCCAACGTTACATGAACCTACAAGGGTCACACCCTATGATTGAAACGAATAAATATCGACTAGATAGCATATGTACAAACTTGTTGTGCACGTAATAAGTAAAACTGAAATTATTATAATTATTGTAATTATAGATAATCTTGTTTATATATATATTAATGCTAGATAATTATTGTAATTATCAAATACTATTAAAATATATATCTCTAACGAAACCTAATTAAAGTAGAATCAGATTCTACATATTTAATTATATTTGGTTAAATATATTGTATATTTAATGAATCCGAATTTAATTAGAATTAGGTTTTTGAATGCTATATAAAGGCATAAGGTCTAGCAACCGAAAATATGCCTTTTGCGAAAAACCTCTCTAACAGTTAGAGAAGTGAAATATTGTTCGTTTCATTCAGGTGGACTGCGTAGAGGTCGGCACGCTGTTGTGACGACTTGGATTCGATATCATGCTAGAAGAATTGGATTCTCCTAACTCCCTGCGGTTTTTCAGATTTATTTAAGGTAACGTTTCATCCCTTTTCACCCCGGATTCGTCTCCCGTACATAGATCACTGGCGGAATACGCCGAATAATTTTTTCATTGCGCCATGAGGTGTACCGGCGTTTCCCTACAATTTGACCATGACATATTGCCTTCAATCTCTTTTCTTCAATTAGATTCACCTGGTCTTAACGTGCCTGAATCCATTCAGCCTCATCTAATTCTACTTCTATTAAGATATAGAGTGACGGGATTCCAACCTCAATTGGTAGTACGACCTCTATGCCATAAACCAAGAAAAATGATGTTTCCCCGGTTGATGTTCGTACGGTAGTTCGGTAAGCATATAGGGCAAACAACAACTTCTCATGCTAATCTTTGTAAGTATCGGTCATCTTAAAGGTTATCTTCTTGATATTCTTGTTTGCGGCCTCCATTGCCCCATTCATCTTCGGGCTATAGGTTATTGAGTTGTGATGTTTAATCTAGAATTGCTTACAAACTGCAGTTATCGTCTTATTATTCAAATTTGAAGCATTGTCGATGATAATTCTCTCAAGAAGTCTGTAACAGCAAATAATCTTCTTTTTGAGGAATTTGTAGACCGTCGATCTGGTGACGTTCGTATAAGATGCTGCTTCAACCCACTTGGTGAAATAATCGATGTCTACCAGGATAAACATATGCATGTTTGATGCTTTCGGGTGAATTTGCCTAATTATGTCCATGTCCCACATCGAAAAGAGCCAATGAGCTATCATCACATGGAGTGGCTGCGGCGGCGCATGTATTTTTATCAGTGTAGATCTGAAACTTGTGGCATTTTCGAGCATAATTAATGTAGTCCCCTTCCTTGGTGGACCAATAATAACCGAGGCGCATGATTTGTCTGGCCATAGTAAATCTGCTAGGGTGGGTTACGCAAACTCCCTCGTGTACTTCTTCTAGAACAATTGGGCCTCTTTAGCATTCACACATCTTAACAAGACCTGGTCTCGACTCTTCTTATACAAAGTTTCTCCACTAAGGACATATCTCACAACCATTCTTCGAATTGTTCTCTTGTCATTTTCGATTACCTGAGATGGGTATTCATGGAGCTTAATGTATTTCAATATATCGTGGTACCATGGGAGGTTATCCGCTTCTAATTCTATGTTATAGCAGTGTACCGACATGTCAAAAATTTATATCTGGACGGGCATCATTTTGGCACCTTCACTTACCTTGAATGCTACAGATAATGTGGCAAGAGCATCTTCCATTTGATTATATTCCCTGGGAAGGTGCTTGAAAGTAATTTCCTCGAACTCCTTAATTAGTTCCAAGACCAATTTTTGATACTCAATCAAATCGCCAAAGACCTTTAAAACCTTGATTTTTCTTTCTATCGCTGTTCGTAATCCCATAATACAAGCTTCGTATTCTGCCATATTGTTTTTGCAGAAAAACTTCAATCGTAAAAGGGCAGTGATCAACTTCTGGTGAAACCAAGATTGCCCAAATACCACAGCCTATGGCGTTAAAGGTGCCATCAAAATTAAGGACCCATGAATTAGCTAGGTCATCTTCTTTGGTTGTGATATACATCAGGTCTTCATTAGGAAATTCAAAATCCAAAGCTTCTTAATTTTCAGAGACTTAACTTGCCAAGAAATCTGCTATGATGCTTACTTGCACCGCCTTTTGTCTGACATACTTAATGTCAAATTCTGTTAGCAACATTTGCTAATGGGCCAACCTTCCTAACAGGGCTGATGCTTCCATCATGAATTTCAAAGGTTCGAATTTGGATATTAACCATGTAGTGTGGTACAACAGGTACTGCCTCAACCTTTTGGAAACCCAAACCATAGCACAACACATTTTCTCAATTGGTGGATACCTCGATTCGTGATCCCTAAACTTTTTACTCAAATAATAGATTGCTCTTTCTTTTTTTTTTTGGTCTTCTCATGCTGACCCAACAGGCAACCCATTGAATTTTCATACACGGTTAAGTACAAGATTAGAGGTCTCCCTAAAATGGGTGGCACTAACACCGGTGGATTTGACAACTACTTCTTAATTTGTTCAAAGGCTATTTGACACTCTTTGTTCCAATCCCCAAGGTTGTTCTTTCTTATTACTCTGAACACTAGATTGTATTTTTCTATCAACTCAGAGATAAATCGAACGATATAGTTAAGTCTTCTTAAAAAACCACAAACTTCTTTTTATGTTTGAGGGGGAGGAAGTTGTTGGATTGCCTTCACTTTTTTCGAGTTTACTTCAATTCTTCTCCTGCTCACAATGAAGCCTAAGAGTTTTCCTGATGTTACCCCGAATGTGTATTTAGCGGGGTTGAGCTTTAACTAAAATTTCCTCAACCTCTTGAAAAGCTTCTCTAGATTCACAATGTGCTCCATCTCTATTCAGGACTTGGCGATCATGTCGTACATATATACTTCAATTTCTTGGTGAATCATATCATGGAACAGGTTTACCAAGGTTCTTTGATAAGTAGCCCTAGTATTT
Source organism: Hibiscus mutabilis (assembly GCA_019671005.1). NCBI lineage: Eukaryota > Viridiplantae > Streptophyta > Magnoliopsida > Malvales > Malvaceae > Hibiscus > Hibiscus mutabilis. The sequence goes on from CM033733.1 coordinate 12,896,878, forward strand.
TTTAGGCTGAACGACATTTTCTTATATTAAAAGGTACTCTACAAGGTCACGAATGTGGTCTTTTCCATGTCTTCAAGATACATCTTAATTTGGTTATATCCTGAGAAGCCATCCCTAAATGAGAACAAAGAGTAAACGACTGTATTATCTACCAAGTTATCAATATGTGGTAGGGGAAAGTTGTCCTTAGGGTTGGCCTAATTGAGGTCTCTGTAATTAATGCACATGCAAACTTTTCCATCTTTTTTTGGAACAGAGACAATGTTGGCCACCCATTCGGGGTACTTGGCTTCTTACATAAATCCTGCATCATATTGCTTTTTCAATTTATCTCTTATTTTTAACAACTTATCAACATTCATCCTCCAAAGTTTCTATTGTACGGGCCGATACTCTGGTCTTATGGGCAGGTGGTTCATCACAATGTTGGTGTCTAGACCGGGCATATCTTGGTATGACCAGGAAAATACATATTTGTAGTCTTGTAGCAGTTTAATTAGGCTTTTTCGTGTTTTAACGGCAATGGTGGTACCAATCTTAACCTCGTGCCTTTCCTCTTCAGTTCTGTGATTCACAATTTCTAACTACTCTTTATAGGGAACAATCTGCTTTTCTTCTCTCTCCATTAACCGAAGCAAGTCTTCATCACATTCAATTTCATCATCAAGATCTTTGGACTCTTCTAAACACACAGGTTGTTCAAAGTTGACTTTCGATTCGAACTCAAGATTGCTTATGCCCTTGATATTCGGAGACATGTAAGGAAAATGAATAGGGATATATATTTAGGTTTGCAAAAAAGAAAATGAATTCTTGGTTCTCGTCGTTTTATGTTTTCTATATGCTTTGATATTTTGGTGTTAATGCATGTTTTTCATATAAAGTTTATTAAAAAAATATCTTTATTGAATAGGAACCAAATGGTTTAGCATACGCCCTTACATAAAAGATCACTTACTATTTTTGGGCTAAAACAGATGGTTAGTTTTGAGAATTACCTTAAAGAGATTTAAAAATTACAAGAAGTTCTTCTGCGGTCTAATTATTAAGCTTGTCACATGGGCGGATCATATGCAGATATCCACCCTCTTCATCCTCTTCCAATACTGCGTTGATGCTCAAATTCGCAAATATTTCAATGATCTCATTCATTTCCTTCTCATCTTAGGTCATGTCGGGGTTCATGAATCCCCTAAAACAAAAGTAAAATTAAGGGGCAAAATGTCACTGGGTCTCACACGACCGCCTCCTCTTTGGGTATGGCTTTCTTTCTTTCCTGGTTTTTCATTACAGCGGCCCTTCTCTGTGCCACGTTGGGCTTAAACCCTAGCCCAAATCGGTCTTTCTTCTCAGTAATGGCCACCGGGTACAACCTGCCTTGATGACATTTTTCAAAGCTTTTTTCCTGCTTTGGTACCTCTACCAAAAGTTTTTTCACCTACACATCCTTGCATATTTGGAAAAACCTGTCCTTCATATCTTTCTTCTCTCAGAGATAAAGGTCATGCTTACCAACTCGAGCGACCTGAAGGAACACTCTAATTCCCCCCGCGTCAATCTCAATGTACGGAACATCAGTGGACACTGAGGCAATGATATCCTTTTCAGCATCAATGGTCACGAGTTGTCTGTCAACCATAAATTTTAACTTATGGTGTAGCGTAGAAGGGACCGCACTAGCCGAATGGATCAAAGAATGTCATAAGAGACAACTATAGGTGGGCCTAATGTCCATCAGCACATAATCAACTTCAAATTTGGATGACCCAATCTGTAGAGGAACCTCTATCTTTCCTAACACATCCCTCTAAATTCTATCAAAAGCTCTAACCTTGTTATGGTAGGTTTTCATGTAAGACTTGTCTACTGGTAATTTCTTAAACATCGCCATAAGTAGGACGTTTAAGGCTAACCCGTTGTCTGTGAAGACCTTCGATAACATGTGCCCCTTGCAACGAGTGGAGAAGTGAAGGGCCTTGTATGATCCCTTTTCTTCTTTTAAAATTTCCTCGTTACTGAAGGAAATAAAGTTGTCAACAACAATATTACCAACCAACCTATCCAACTTGTTGGTGGTTATTTCTTTTGGCACGAATGTCTAGTTAAGGATCTTGAGCAAGGTGTTACGATGCCCTCAGAACTTAATAATAGTGACAACATAGAGATATGCACCAGGAGTTTTTGGAGTTGCTCCACTATACTGTATTCACTATACTTGAAGATCTTCAGAAATTATTGGGCATCAGACTCCTTTACAGGCTCATGGTATTTCACCGGTCGTTCTTTATAAAAATCTTTTTCTGGAACTTTGTTTATTACATTCTTCCTTTGCTCTACATCCCTATCTTCAACAACAGGTAGGACATAGCACCTTTTACTTCTCGTGAAGTGGCTAACTTCATTGACGGCTTCCTCTTTGGATTCATCCTTGGCCTGCTTTGGATCTTCTGGGGTCACCATGGTGCATGCATAGTTCCAAAGAACTCGCTTTCTATCATCGTATAAAAAAAGGGTCGGAGCTTTTATCACCAACCGTGGTACCACCTTCTTTGCTACTTCATCAGCTTTTGTCTTGGTTCTGATTACTAAGGGTTTAATTCCATCAAAACTCCTCATCGGGAATTCCTCTGATGCGCACACTTCTACTTTCTTTCATGTGTCCCTTTCCTCAAAGAATTTTAACTCTTTATTGTCCATTTTTGGTTTGGACCAAATATCTAAACCATGGGCAACACTAAATCTTGTGTCTTTTAATCTCATGGTATTCACAGTGTGTCCCATTTCTTGAACGTATGACTTCGACATCTGCAGCCAACATTTCAGCACTGATCATCTTGGACCATACCCACTTTAAATGAGCTTTGACATCAGATATCCACTGTTTTATCCACTTGTGTCCTCTTCAATTATCGCATTTACCCTCGTGTCTTGATGATTTAATAGGGGATTTCTTTTTTCTTCTGTCACGTCAAATGACAGCATGGCCACTTTCTGCAAGTTTTCCACTACCCTTTTAAAAGTAATGCAGTTCTCAATTGTATGTCCTGTGATCCCGGCATGGTATTCGCAACGGGCGTTTACATTATATCATGGAGGGTATGGTGACGACATTTGAGTAAGGTATTGAGGCACCACTAGTCAAGACTCGACTAACTGTGGGAATAACTCCACATAAGTTACTGATATAGAGACAAAGTATTGCTTTTTTCCTTGACTTTTTGCCCTAGCTTTTGGTAGGTTTTAAACTACCTGACTCATGTTCGTCGTGTTGGGCTTATTGATCACTACTCCCTGGGAATAGTTTGGATTATATGTCACTGTGTTGTTCACTTCATTTTCTCTTTTCTTGTAAGGCTTCTTCGATTCACCCCTATCGAGCTTGCTACTCTTTATAGCTGCTAAGATTAACTTCCCGCTCATTAGTATATTTGCGAAGCTTTTGGTTGCGTGATTTATCATCTAATCGTAAAAATGCCCATTTAGTGCTTTTATGAACATAGACGTGATCTCACTTTCCAACAATGGTGGTTGAACCTGGGCAGCCACATCCCGCCATCTTTGGGCATATTAGCATAAGCTTTTGTTGGCTTTTCCCTTCATCCCTTGCAACACTAAACGATTTGGGATCATATCTGTCACATGTTTATACTGATTGATAAAAGCACTTGATAGGTCTATCTATGTCTTTATGTTGGCACGACTTAGTTGTGTATACCAACGAGCGGCCGATCCTGACAGTTTGTCTTAAAAATAGTGTATGAGCAGCTTCTCATTATTGAGATAATAAGACATCTTCCTGCAGTACATAGTTAAATGTGCTGAAGGGCAGGTAATTCCCTTGTACTTCTCAAAATCTGGTGTTTTAAACTTTAGGGGAATGACTAAATCTATCACCAGGCTAAGGTCCTTAGCATTCAGGACACAGTGGATACTGACTCATTGTAGGGCTTTGACAACCCCCTCAAGCTTATCGCAACAGTCTTCTAATTTCTTATTTGTCTGACTCTTGTTAGCCATTTCATCAAGGTCAGGTACTTCAAAGTCTTGATCATCACCTTGACCTATCCTGAACTCCACCAGAGTATTGGTCGAGGTTTCTGAAAGATAAATTTAAATATTCCTTTTGAGGGCTTCACGATTTTCCTCTTGTAGGGGTACCACCGCATTCGCGATCTTGAGGGCTTTGATAGCTTCAGGGTCTTTGTAGCCAAGCATGGCCACTATCTAGAGTACGGTGATTTTCTTGGGCGTTGGTGATTTCATCTTTCAAATCCTGCTCAATCTTTCCAAGTTGGTCTTGAGGGCCCTTCAAACTAACTTTTACTGCTGCAATTCTATTTTCCATGTCCATTTTTTGAGTCTAGAATAGGTATCGTACAGGTGTGTAATTTTGTCAACTGCGATCGAACTTCCCGTAGTTAATTGTTTTGTTTATTTATTTTAATGCAAGTTATTATGTTCAATGATGTGAATGTAGAAATGAAAATACAAATGATGCAAAACTGGTGATATTCCAAAATCAAAAGTGCACTTTATAGATCATAAGGTTCGAGTACACATTATTTTCTAAACATAAAGAAAAATGATCCTCTAATCTGACTGCTCTCCTTCCTTGATGCTCTTCTATGTTGGCTACTCGAATCCTTCAACTGGTGAGGCCTCCCTCTGAATACGGCCGAAGAACTCGCTAACCTGCTGGTATTGATCCACTGCCTCATCTAAGAATTCTAACAAATATTGCTCGTCCTCCCCAATTGGGAGAAATCTCTCTTTCAAATATCTGGCCCGATTCTTTATCTCACGAGCCTTAGAGACTACATTCTGAAGTTGACATCTCAGATGGTCAATGTACAGCTGTCTGCCTAAGCATGCAATATCCATAGCCCGTTTGGGGCCAGTCCACTGAATCTTCTCATAGTCCCAGTCATTAGTGAGGGTACATATATGGTTTTTATGTGCTTGCAACTGCTTCTTTAAGTCTTTAAGACCGTAACGGAGCAACTCGGCTTCAGTATCCTTTATCTCATCTTCTTTCAATTTCTCTTGAAGTTCTTAATTCTGGTTACGGTAATTTCTGAGACTACAACGCGCTTTTGAGTATTGCCCCTCTAAGTGTTGCTTTTCTCTGGCAAGTCGATCTACCTTCTCTTTTTATTTTTGGCCCTCATATTGCCAAATTTTTAGCTCTTTCTTTATTTCTTCGAGCTATGCCTTTTCTTCCTTCAATGCTTTGAAGCTATTAGCACGTGTCCCTCAAGCATTCAAGTGGTTATTCTCTTGTGTTAATTCTTGCACATCTTTCAAGTGGAGCCCTTGCTTTAACATCAAGGTTTTTACCTTTTTCTGGTAGCCTTCTCTAGTACTGTTAGACGATGAGGTTCTCTCGAGTTTGGCGACTCTACCCCACAACTTTTCCTTTTTTCTTTAAAATTCTTGTTTGTATATCTCCAGCTCGATCAGAAGAATGCCAGGTTGAGGGTTATTTCATGGGCTTACCAAGACTGAAAGTCCTATGTTGTCAGCCATTTGCTTTTTCCAATTAGTATACTCAGGTATGACACCGACAAATAGAGCCATCTTCATTTGGTATATTTGCTTCTACTCCTTAGTCAACTCCATGACTTGCTTTGTGGAGTTATCCTCCGTGTAGGAGAACTCTTCTTCCCGCAGTACATGAGTAAAACGAATAAACTGCCATGACCCATATTGGCGTTGTACAAGCAAAAGGGCATAAATGGTTGTTCCCCACAGGCCTATGAGAGGGACCCATTCTATCTTTCCACAGTTGTTGGGAATCAGCACTGGGTATATCCATGGGGCCCTACATGTTATGTCAGCATCGGTAAGGTTTCTGAAGAAAACCACCTACTACTTTTGTGTCCCATTATTTAGCCACTATTTTCTGGTAATTCTTTGATTAGGACTAAATCTCTGGACGTCAATTTTTGTTTATCTTTTCATTATCCCAAAATGACTCCGCAACCACAGATAAAGGAGTTATGAACAGCCAGTGAAGCAACCATTTTCTCGGGTTTGGAAAAAGTTTAAGGACCTGGAGGTTTCTGCCAGGATTGCTGGAACCAGATTCCTATTCTTTTGGGCTAGCAAATTAACTAGGGTTATTTCAATATGCCTCGGGACTTTGGGAAAGATTATTAACCCATATATGGCTAAAGCGAGCTGATTAAGAATCATTATGTGCTTTACGTCCTTCATGATCTGGGCATAGATGAATTCCCACATAAAGCAAGGGCTTTTATTTTTTTCGACAAGATAGGCATTTACTTTTTTTCACGTCTATACTAGCAAGCTTGGCGAATTTCCCCCGATAGCCAGAGTTCTTCTCTTTCCAGTATATCTTGTCAAGCTTCTCCAACTCTAGGCGTAGCAGGACTATATACTCTTCTATGGTAGGGGTCATGTCTTCTTGATTAAAGATGAAACAATGATAGGCCAGATCCAGAACTCCACAGTTTGCTAGAACCATAGGCTCTTCTATCTCCACTCCAAGTAGAAGAGTTATGTCTCCATACCTCTTGGTGAATATGGCTCGATCTTGGTCATCTAAGCTCTCCCAAATAGTGACCAGTCTTGATAGGTGATTATAAGGCAAACCCATGTGCACTTGCTTCGGCAGATCTATAGTAGTTTCCCTCCACACACTATCTCTATGTTGGCGCTAAAGTTTTAAGGACCCATTTCTAACATTGGTGTTCGAACAAGTGACCCCGGAATTGGACAATGCAACCCAAACACTCATGATCGTTGATTGACAGTGTTTCAAAATACCAACATAATGCAATACGATGTATAAATCCTAATACGCATGCTTTTTTAGTTCTCTATGGCTTTCCACATGGCTTTAACGGGGTGGGCTTTCTAAATTCTCAAACATGTGGGTTTGGATCTAAAAAGGTTCCCGAACCGCCCTTACCTCTACTAAGGTAGATAAGATGTTCAATCTTGGCCCATCACAAGCTTACAGATTGAACACAATTCGAGGGGATGCATTTTCATTATGCTCGTGCGGCAGGTTACTCACAAAAGCATAAGTACTCTGGACCCTGAAAGACTTTTACTAGCCCATGCGGAGGGTTACTCACGAGGGCATAGCTATTTTCTTCCACTTAAGCTGGATAAAGCCCGGATAGAAAGCTTATGTTATGATGCAATGACAATTTAATACACCAAAAATGCAAACAAAAATGCAACTGATTACTAAAGAAAATAACTCGTGATCAAGTAAAAGTTGTGCCCTCTTAAACTTTCCCCACCGGAGTCGCCAAGCTGTGATAACGGAGTCGCCACTAGTCTTGTTTATTATATTAGGCGGACCAAAAACTTAAAAACAAACTAGATTGAGGGTGCAGGGACACGGTTACGTATAGGGAAGGATTAGCACCACCACATCGCCCGTAAAATGGCGCTTACTTGATCACTAATATTTTCCTTGTAACTTGGATGCATGCATGCTGAGATTAATGAGAAAATCCGCAGAGTTCTAAAAATGACCCGAATTCGTTCACGGCTGAGAAAACCTTGGTCATTTTAGATGCAAAGGGATTGAAGCATTAATAACTAAAATCCAAAAATGTCGTCTCACATAGGCATTTCGACCATTCCCCAACGACTAGGGAAAGACCAAATTAACCCTAATTGATAAAACATTTCGTTTTTCATGATGTAAGAAAACCTTTTTGAATGATGTTTTATTTGCCCATTTTATTAGTCTCTAGACCTAAAGCTTCAATTAATAAGTGTTTAAAGAAACTAACCCTATGAGGCTATACTTGACAGATTTTAATTTAAAATTATATTATATTGTTTAATAGGAATTACCAAGTTAATTAAAAGAATGTATTATTTCAAGGGACCTAAACTTACAGGATTAATTACTACACATTATTAAAACCTACAATTAAATTCAAGTTACCCTAACGTATTTATATACATTTAAATAACCTAATCTAGAAGTGTTTGTTTTAAATATATTACAAGTTTTTATTATTAGGAAAAATTGCATTATTAGTTATCACGGTATCTCTTTATCCTAAAATTTTAATACATTTTATGGCACAAAAAAACAAATGAACTAAACAAAATGTTAAACATGAATAAAGCATGCAAAAGGATTAAATTGCATAAAATAAAATAAAAATAACCAAATTGAAAACATATAAAATGGACTAGAGTGAAGAAATTGCAAATAGTGGGGTAAAATCGTGAATTCGTCGAAAGAAGGGCGCGGGTCAGCCTTAGTGCGGGTCGGTTCCACGGGTCACGTATAAATTCCAAAATTAAGAAACAAAGTTCATTTGTTTTTCCCCCAACCGAATCGATCAAACTTGTTTTCCCCAAATCCTCTAAAAATTCAAAGGGTGTTTTTCATGATTGAAGAACACCACCATGCGAGCCCAGACTCTAGCGACGGTCCGTCATGCGCCTTAGTGTTGGCCTCGTGGTTCAACGCCGGCAGCAGTTCTTCGGCAAAGGCTCCCTTCAGTTTTGGCTTCCGATTCCGACAGCAGTAGCGGCTCTTCCCTCTAGCGTCTTGACTGGTAACCCGAGCCCTTACTCTCTATTTCCGGATTTGAACCAAAACATGTATATAAAATTAAAGAAAAGAAAAAAATAGAATTTGGGTATAAAAATACCTCAAAATTCAAACAGAAATGCTTGTATATTGCTTGTAATTTTGCGTGTGTTACAATAGATTGAATTCAAGGCTTTTTATAGCCGATTACAACATGTATAAACAAGGGAAAATCCTTCCCGGATTTACATCGGAAATCCTAGTATCTAAGAAATTCTTGCTTGATTTGGTTGATTCTTGGCTGATCTTGTTTGATCTGATTACTACCATGTTTGGCCGATTCTTTCCATATCAGCTTGATTCAAACATGTATTTCCTTCTTTTTCTATTTTGATTTGAATATTAACCCTCTTTTTTGATACTTGCACAACACGATCGGGCGAGCACAGTGGAGATGGCGGCAAAGCGCGGCTGCCGACGTCGGTGGGCTTTGTTCAGGGAAGACGGCAGCTCGAACGATAGGTCAAACGGCATGCATGTGCCTTCTACGAGAGCGTGACGATCCAGGTGCTCACACTTCGAGTTATTTGGCCCGTCGATCATCCCCTGGATCTAACAGTGTAGGATCGTGCGGCGCATGAAGATAGGAGGCTAGGGATTTAGGGCACTGATCGGGACCGTTTGATCGAGTTTGATCCAATGGTGAGGGTGCGACTGCGCATGGAGAAGGATAGGGTGATCAGGCTTGTCCCTTAGGGTTTGTAACTGGACCCGGGTCAAATTTTGGGATAGGAATTTCCATCTTCTCCCACTTAAGCATACATTTAGAGATACTCGTATCAACCTCATAGAGAAAAGTTAATTATAAATAATCAAATTTCGTTTTTTTAATCTAATTAATATGAGGGTTAGTGGACATTAACACCACCAAATTTGGTCATATACCAGACAATATTAATAAATCAAACCCAAAATGTTTTTGCCCGACAAAAAATTCGTCACTAATGACTTTTCTTTAACTGTTTTTGTGATAATGCATATAGTAGATGTTTTGTTAAGACATTAAATCAGACCAGATGTACTAAAGTTGGAGACAGCTTAAGAAGACGCAAAAATGAAATGCTCAGAATGCCCCCACTTGGATCTTTGAAAGTGATAGCGGGTTGCATTTTATTCATGGGTCATAACATCGGGTCGGATTCATCCTATTTAGATTTACTAAAAAATAATTGTTTTTATACTAAAAAAATCAATCATTGACTTTTGGTTTAAAGACTAGAAAATCCTAATCATCTAAGCTGTAAAAAATATGATCGCGGAATTTGAGGAGCATAGTAACATTTCCCTTATACCCTAGGAAGCACATGCGGCTTGATGATGAGCCGCCGGTATCCGGCAACCCGCATGGTACTATTACCGATGATCTGTCTGCAAATACTAGTCCTGCTGAACCTCGTGTGCCCTCGTGCAAGGATAAATTCATTGGTGAGTCACGCCTGCCTGCCTGCCTAAAAAGAAGAAATCCTCGATGAGGATGAGATCGAGATCTTAGAGGGTGATGTTACAAGAACGATAATCGATGGGATCATCAATATCGATTTTTTCAGAAAGAATTCAGGAACTAGCAGTCAACAGCCTCGATCAAATTGTTGTTGTCAAGTTGTTGGGTCAACGCATCAGCTATAATACCTTACGAGGCAGATTGTATGAACTATGGAAGCCATCACAACCGTTTCGATTAATGATATTGAAAACGATTACTTCCTGGTGACTTTTAGGACACACTCCGATTTCTTGCATGCTATTGCAGGGGGTCATGGACAATTTTCGGAAGCTACTTCACTGTCGAATCGTGGTCCGAGGATTTTTCTACAGATCAGCCATACCCGAGGAAAGTGATTGCCTGGATTCGTTTGCCAGGACTCCCAGTTACTTTATATAAGAGAAGCATCATTCAGGAAATTGAAGAGAGTATCGGACCGGTGGCACGCATTAACTATCAGACGGATAGTGGTAGATGGGGGCGTTTTGCGCGTATGGTACTCACTATTGATCTCTACAAGCCTCTAGTGTCGAAGTTGATTATCAATGGCTGCGTGCAAATAGTTGAATATGAATCCCTTCCCACAATCTGTTACTCTTGAGGGAAGTATGGGCACGTCCAAGAAAACTGCACAGCGCAAAAGGATTCAGCCTAGAATACACGGGCGCCAGAACCTGTTCAGCTAGAGCAACCAAAACCCTATGAGTCCAGCCCCTTTATCCCATGGATGGTGGTGGATAGGAGGCAAAATAGGGGTGCCAAGAAACAAATAGATGCCCATTTTAATTCTTCAGATATCCCAATTGTTGCTTCTCGTTTTAACCCTATTTTTGAGGATGATGTTAGTGACCAGATTGCTCCCGGGGAAGAGATCGCTCTGTCTCAAGTACCTCAAATGGATGCCAAGGGTAAAGGGTTAACCCCATATAATGCCAAAGTCACAAAAAATAAGCGGTTGTTCCTGTCCGTAAGCCTCTAGCAGTTGTCCACAGTTCCTCCAAGCAGCGTTCCACCTCTAACGCCAGCAACTCCCGTTCTACCCCTCGTGTCTCGCAGGCATCCAAATCTCTAGATCGCGTCAATCATTATGCAATGACTGTCTCTGAAAATGATGATCCAAATTTCATACATGCTCTTGTGCATCATGGTGCAGCCAATCCTAATGTGCAGCATGATCTCATGCATCACGATGCGGGTACTCATTCTTTGCCACCAAGCGATCCACCAGACAAACTTGGAGGTAGTGAACCTCCCTCTGACCCAAATATGATTCAAGGTGATAGTACTGCTACGAGTATCGATCTGACAGCTGCGTTGAACCCGATAACTTCTGTCTGAGGTAGCTTCTGCCATCCCTATCTCCGCTTTTATATCAATGATTTTAAAACTACTCAGTTGGAATATGCAAGGTTGTGGTCATCGAAAGTTTTTGCCGGCTATTAGGCAATACTTGCGCGATAATAGACATGATGTCGTGGGCTTGGTTAAACCTCGTATTAGTAGAGACAGGACAGACTCGGCTATTGCTTCTTTGGGTTTCGTCATTCTCATCGGGTAAAAGCCGCAGTTTTTTTTGGCAGAATATGGCTCTACTGGTATGACACTGTCAATGTTGATGTCTTGGTAAATCACTTTTAGTTTATACATTTCTGAATTTATTGCTTGGCTAATGGCCACTCTTGTTTACGCTAGTCCAAATGCAACTAAAAGGAAGCGTCTTTGGTCCTATCTTAGCCAGCTTGCTTCTACAATCCAACAACCAAGGTTGCTCTTTGGGGATTTTAATGCAACTCTTTGTGCGGATGATCGAATGGGGTGTGCTATCTCTACAAAATAAGTGATGATTTTAAGAAGCTACTCTTTGATTTTGGTCTGTGAGATATGGGTTTTTCTGGTCTGAATTATACTTGGTAGCGGGGATCTGCGTAGGCACGTCTTGATCGGTTTATCTGTTATACTTACTGGGATGAGGCCTTTCCCGAGTCTTCTGTGCAACACTTTTTGCACATGAGGTCTAACCATCTCCCTGTGCTTCTCCAGGTTGGTCCTCATCGCTCTAGTCGCTCTAAACCCCTATTCCGGTACTTCTCGGGGTGGCAGATGCATGAGGATTTTCAAACGCATGATTATGGAAACCTAGAAACCATCTAAGTCTCTATCATGGACCATTCGATCTTTTTCTATTGCTGCAGAGGATTGAAACAACATTGTTTTTGGGTTTATTGGTGCGAAAAAGCGCAATCTTATGGCTCACCTCAGGGGGTGTAACGCGCTTTTTGTTGCCATCATTTTCGTTTTCTTTTACATCTTAAGGAAGACCTTTTTCTTGAATTGGAATCTCTTCTTGATCAGAAGGAAATGTTATAGCGTCAGAAATCCTGCTCTGATTGGATTCAACTCGATGATCGAAATACTTTATATTTCCATAAAAAGCTAAAATTTGTAAGCTTCGTAATCGGATTACATCTCTGCAGCTTAGCGATGGTGTTTGGTGTGAGGATGAATCGATTCTAAAGGAAAGTAGTGCGGTTCTATAAATCGCTCTTCTCTCTTGATCATCCCTCGCCTGGCCTTCTTATTTACGGACAGTTCTCTCATGTTGATTCTGCTATGTTTTCTAATCTGGATGTTATTCCTTCCTCTAATGAAATTCATGTGGCTCTAATGGACATGGCGCCATTAAAGCTCCCGGTATAGATGGGCTACTTGCTGAATTTTTCCAGAAAAATTAGGATATTGTCAGACCTTCGGTTTGTGATACAATCAAAGGGTCTTTGTTGGTGGTGACCTTAACATCAAGTTAAATAGAACAACTTTAGTCCTCTTTCCGAAATTTGCTGCCCTGACGTCTTTCTCTGAGTTTAGACCTATTAGCCTCTATTCAGTAATTTATAAACTCCTCACGAAGATCATTGTTAGCGTCTCAAGTCCATAATGCCTTTGCTCATCAGTTCGACTCAGACAAGCTTTATTGCTGGAAGGAATATTTTAGACAATATTATTATCAATCAAGTGGCTATTCACTCGATGAGATTGTAAAAAACAAAGGATGGTTGGATGGTGATCAAAGTAGACTTGGAAAAGGAGTTTGATGGGGTTCGCTTGGATTTCCTCCACGATATTTTGGTAGCATGTGGTTTTCCAACTGGCCTAATTCGCATCATTATGAACTATGCAACTTCCTCTTCTATCCCCTTTCTCTGTATCTCTTCGTGCTTACTATGGTAGCATGGGTGCATGGTTTCCCCTTTTCTTCGCTGATGATCTCATCTTGTATGGACGTGCATCTCTAGCAAATGTTGCTACTATTGAATCTGTGCTCCCAGACTTTAGCCTTTACTTCAACCATAAAGTCAGTAAACAAAAGACACTTCTCTATTTCTCGCCTAACACCCCCCAAATTTGTGTGATCTGATTAGCTCAAAGCTGGGCTTCAACGTTGTTGATTCACTTGGCAAATATCTTGGTGTTTCGGTCATCTATCAAAGGGTTAAATGCTCGGATTTGACTTTATTTTAGACAAAATGAGAGCACGCCTCACTGGCTGGGCACCTCATTCTCTTTCTTTTGCTGGGCGTATTACCCTTGCGAAGTTAGTCTTGAAAGCAATTCCTGTCTATTTCATGCAAACGGTAATGTTACTATGGATGGTTTGCCATGAGGTAGAGAAAATTATTCGCAGCTTCAACTGGGGTTCATCTCCCTCGGCTCCCAAGATCTTATTGGTTAATTGGGAAACGGTTTGCCAGCTGCTCGATTTTGGTGGCCTGGGTGTTCATCGCACTCATGATTATAATCGAGATTTCCTCATTAAGCTTGGGATTGCAATTTTCTCAAAGCCTGATGCATTTTGGGTCAAGTTTCTTTGGCAAAAGTATAAGATCACGCAGCCTCTCCCTATTTCCTTATTTCGCAACTCTTGTTCGCCTCTATGGCGTTCGCTTGGTAGCATATGCACTACTGCACGATAGCAACTTCTCCTAAGCTGTGAGCCCTCTATTCTCGTGCAATAGCCTATTATCAGTGGACTCACCCCCCATCGCGATGGATTTGTTTGAATATAGATGGTTCAGTCTATTTTTCTACTAAATATGCTAGGGCTGGTGGCTTGTTACGGGATAGTAGCGGGACCTAGATCCAAGGTTTTGGTCAAACCATTAGAATCACAGATGTCTTCAATGCTGAACTGTGGGTGATCCATGACTGCCTGACCATGGCCTTGCAACTTGGCTTTGAATTCGTGCAAGTTCAAATAGATTGTTCCCAAGCAATATCGGAAATCGTGGCCAGTGATGCGCCCCAAAGTTCCTCTGCGCGTATCAGAATTATTCATTCGTTGTGCCAAAAAGGATGGGTTGTTCATTTTATTTGGATTCCCCGTGAGGCTAATCATGCAGCAGATCACCTGATCAAACACATTCCTTTAATCATGCAGCAGATCAACTGATCAAACACATTCCTTTCTCTCAGTTTGAATTGGTTCACTATATACCCCACATGTCTTCCTCTAGCAAGGGCGGATCTAGTATTGTGCCTCCTAGGTCAAGTGACCTACCATTGAAAAAAAATATTTTCATCTCACCATAGACCCTGAATCTGCTTGAACTTTATTTTACTTCTGCATTCATTGGTTTAAGCTCCATCAAGCACGCTAACCTACAAACGGTGACAAAAACAATTGACTTTCTTTCTTTTCTGTTCAAGCAGCAAAAGAGTTGTGAAAATGCAAAATTAGTTGGTGGTTACTGGTTATGGCGACACTCGTCTGTATTTTAGACTGGTGCAAAGGTTAGAACTCAGAAGAGTTTAAAGGGATGACAATTTTTTAATTTGGGCTTTTTTACTTTTCAATGATTTAGCTCTAAAAGGATATTGTTTAGTCCAATTTAAACAAAGAGAGAATTATTTAGGCCCAACATCCCTTAACTGGAGTTCAATTGAAACTTAGTAGCTCTCTTCTTGCTTTTTTAATAAATACTGTAGAAAGATAAAATAAAAATAAGTTATTCAAACTTTACATTTTTTAATTTAGAATTTATTTTATATAAATTTGCATAAAAATTTATGTATTCATTTTAAATTTTATTAATGAGTTGTTCTCATGATTTTTTATATCAAATGCATTTATCTATTAATTTTTAATCAGTTTTTATATAATATATAAACGATATAATCGATTTTTCTATCTATCCGTCCGAGTAAACTAATGAGAAGAAAAAATTAAGACGTAAAAATATCTCATGGGAAGAGTTACATCATTTACGATTAAGTATGAATTGAATAATTTTTGATAAGCTGTCAAAATATGTTATCATGTGGAAAAGTTGTTATCATAGAAGTAGGTTATCACAAGTAACAAATCTCCTCTATTTTCGAGTTGAAGTATTTTTTAATGTAATTGATTTACAATTGCGAGAACTTGAAAATCAATTTAGTGAGATAAGTAAGGAAATACTTGTTTGTATGTCTTGATTTCATCCCTCTAATCAGTTTTCTTCTTTTGATAAAAAATTTGCAACATGATAAATTCTATTCTATAGAATTTTCAAAAACTAAATTGATGCTTTTTAAACATACATTAAAGAATTTCATTACCGATATTTGAAATGATCATAGATTTGTTCGGTTACTTTTACAAGGAAAGATTTGTTTGTGGATGTTAGCATGAATGTTATTGTACATCGATGCTAAAATATGAGAATTCGTAGTAAATAACTGCAGTCACTTTTATGTACTGGTAATTTGAATTTCTAACTTTTAAATTGTGCATCGATAGTAAAATATGAAAATTCGTCATGAATAATTGTAGTCACTTTTATGTACTAGTAATTTGGAATTTGAATTTCATATAACTTTTGAATTTAACTTTTGATGACTTATTCAATTTATCCTTTATTTACATACGATTATATTTATTATTAGTCAATAAACTACCAAATTTAAATTCCTATATCCGCTCCTGTCCTCTAGGATCTTCTTACGCGAGAGGATTAGTTGCATTAATATGTGTCAATTGTTGGTAATGCTCAAGGGTGTAAAGCATGTAAATCTCGTATTGGGTGGAAATGGGGCTTAAGATGAATTTATATAGTGTCCTTCCTTGTTGAATGATAGAATGACAAGGCCTTTGCATGTACATATTTCTAATGCTGCTCGCTCGGCTTGTGTTTTTGTCTTTGACATGTTTTGTGCTTGTATTATCTTTTTGGAGAAAATCTGTAAAGATTTTTCTTATGTTTAATGTGAAACAATTATTCACTTGACTATTTATAAGCCTTAGATTTAAAACTCTTTAGGCCAAAATTTAAATCTGTTGACTAGTTTAAATTTTGATTTTACTGCAGAACTAATCCAGGAATGAATTTAAATTTTTTAGCCTTTAATTCGGATGTTACTGCAGCATTAATCCAGCCTTCATAGAATATTTAATGAACGGTTTTAATTGCTGAATTAAACCTTTTGTGACCGTTTTAGACAATGAATTAAATTTGTTTTGATTCCATATTTTACAAATGGATGATTTTATCCTCTTAATTCAGCCAATAAATAGAGTGTTTTTGTTAATTTTAGATATCCCAACAACTTGCAAAATACAATTTTCTCAAGTTTTGCTCTCTTTTCTTCCACAGTTTACTATTGAAAATTTCGAGTGTTATTTTTCGTTCTTTATAGAAGAGCAATACCACCATCGTCCGCTCCAATTGTTTGGGTGTATAAATTCTTGGAAAGGTTGTGTTAATTTCAGGGGGCGTCCAGTGCAACGATTACACCAATCGGGATAAATTAGTTTTTAAGACAGTAGTTTTATACCACGACACAATTAAGCCTGATTTATTTATGTCGTATATTTTTCAGTTAATGTTAATGCTTTATTTTGCAACAGTCTATTTTTCCAACATCAATTTAATTCGAGTTTAGTTTTACGGGCATTTTAAGTTTAGATATGTCGAGTTCGAGTTAATTTTGGATTCTAATAATTAGATTTATTAGTTAAGCTATTTAGGTAAAGTCATATTGAGCTTTGTTGATCAAGTTTGGACTATTCAGATTTGAATTATTTGGGGTTCAAATTATTTTGGATTTAGATGAAACACTTTAAACTATTAACCTTTATAGTCAAATCAGATTGAATTAATATCAAATTTTATCAATGCAAATTAAAAATGACTAATATTGATATTTCATACAAGATTTGCCATGATTTTGGTGTCCCTTTTCACCCGTGTATTTCAAAATACTAGTAAGAAGCTAAGTTACTAATCCCTAGACATATATGTGTGTATTAAATCCCTAGAATCATAACCTGGATAAGAGAAAAGATTGACAGCAACCAAAAAGCTGTAGCCTCTCGAATCGGTAAATCCATCATTAAGACTTCCATGTTTTTAGGATACTTTGGATTCCATCGTTTTGTATTATTTTATGAATTATTCCACTACTACCTTTATGTTGATTGATAGAGTTAGTTCGGTTGATAATGTTATTGTTGCAACGTATAAAAAAATCATCATAGGTAAGTTATTTTGAAGTTAAAAGAATTTTGGATCCCAATTCTTTCTGATTTTTTATGGAATCATAATTGAAAGTTATAACTCTAACCTCATTTCCCCAAATAACTTAAACAAATCCCTTCTCTGTTTTGCTTTGATCGTGGAATTAAAATTTGTCTCTCTTCTTTTACCGTATAGATTCGCTTAGGTATAAGATCCGGCCCATTGGAAATTAGAGTTTGAGTCGGGCCGATTATTGTGGGTTATGGAGTGGAGTTAGGCCGTGATCCTGTGCTTCTAGTTTTTTGCCGAACAAAGTACGCCCTAATTTTGGCGGTATCGAGTCCTCTAATTTAAGAAGCGATCACGGTCCACACTTGTAGTAGTTATATTTAGGATAAATTACATAAATTATCATTAAATTTTATATTTTAATTTATTTTAGTTAATAAACTTTTAAAATAATTAATTTATTCACTCAACTTTTATATTGTTATGTTTTTTATGATATGAATTATTTTAATATTATTTTTATTATAACATGTCAATTTTATTAATATTAAATATCAAATATAATTTTAAAAAATAAAAAAACTCAAATTATACCTTAAACTCTAAATTTTAAATTAAAATCTTCTCTCCACCCTCATCCCAGATGGCCTCACCCTCCACAAGCAAACGGCGGCTAATCGGCAACCTCACCCCAAATCGCAACACCAACCAACCTCAAATCACATCCCCTTTGACAGCCTCACGCCCAAACATACTCTTATTCCCTTGCTAACCTCCTTATAACCAAACAATTCTGAACAGAATCCTCCACCACCACTTTTGTCTCAGTTTCCTGCACTAATTGTAATAATCAAATAATTTTGGGTTACCAGTTTGTCTCAGATCTCTACACTAATTAAGAGAGCGAAAGGGATAGGTCTAAGCTTGTGATGGGGATTATTAGTTTTGTTTCTTTATTTTAATTGCCATTGAAAACCTCACCAAATATTTTTGCACAAGAGCAGTGTGAGACATAGGGGAGTTAGGGTTTAAAGAGCCGAAAGTCTTATCTGAGGTGTTGGCGACAACCAACGATTGATTGGTCAAAGGAATTTGGGGTTAGGGTATTTTTTAGTGAGGAAGATGGATTTGATTTTGGGTTTTAGGGGTTGGGAGGTATGATTTGAGTGTTTTTTTAATTTTAAATTATATTTGATATTTAATATTAATAAAATTAACACGTTATAATAAAAATAATATTAAAATAATTCATGTTATTAGTGATCAAAACAGGAACAATTTGAAAGTTGAGTAAGTAAATTGATCATTTTAAAAGTTCAATGACCAAAATAAATTAGAAAACAAAGTTTAGTGATAATTTATGTATTTTACCCTTGTATTTATTAAAACTATAAAAGTATAATGACGTTTTTTATCTTCGTACTTTTAAACAATATTATTTTAGTCTTTAAATTTTTTTCATCTTTTTGATGTTCGAACTTTCCTTTTTCTTCTTTCAAATTGAATCAATTAATGAAAAAATGATGGAACTATTAAACTAACACCAACTATTGTCTTTTTATCAATATTAATCTTAGCTATTTTTATCATTTTGGGTAAAACTTAAAAAAAATAATAAAAACACATTTTAAAACTTTAAACGTTATGAAAACCATATTAAATAATAATAATAATTTTATAAGAATTACAAATGTAAAAGATTAATATATATATATAATGGGAAATATATGAAAGTTTATATACAAATATTAAAAAATCATTTTAAAAACTGATATTGAGGTTGGAATAACAGAAAATGACCTATGCGGTTGGAAATTTGGCGTGGCGTGTCCTAATTTTGTTAGCTTTGTGGTTTGCCGTGACGTGGTGAAAATGGCAACCGACTATTGATCTAACGACGAATAACAAAAATAAGTGTTTTTAGATGATAATGGCCTAACAAAGTTGTTCACATTATATATATATATATATATATATATATATATATATGAGATAGGACTCGGTTACACAATATAAATTTTTAAAAAAATTTATACTTTTTTGAATAGTTGAATGAGTGAAACGGATGAATGAGATTAACAGTAGAAAATGTAAAGATTATGACTTGAAAAAAAAAATATAAAGAAATAATCTTAGCCATTAATTATCATCATCCAACAATCTAAAAAAATATAAAAGTAATTGAATTTTACACAATGTAAATGGATCTTAACCCCCCTCTCTATATATATGGAAACCTTAACAAATCGAAAGCTATCTAATTATATATCTATCAAGTATTATAAAAGCTGATGCATCCAATAGCACAATTTGTATCTATTGATGCAAAAATGAGAAGACATCGAATAAGAGAGAAAAGGAATACTAAGCTAATTGATAATGTTTTCAGGCGGTTCATCATTGATAGATTTAGGTCGGAAAGCTGTAGAGATGATTAAAGGAATACAATCTTCTTAGAGTGGCTTTGTCCAGGCATTTCATGTCCATTTTCGGACTTATCTCTCTCAATGAGAGTGTGGGTATTTATAGCCCCTTAGTAATGTTGATGATTGGACTGTGGGTGCTTATTGAGCAAGTTTATCGCGAGTTGAGTAGTGCTCGACTCGTGCTCGTTAAAAAATCTCGTTGCTCGACTCAACTCGTTGCTTGTTAAGCTCGCAAAAAATTTTACCTTGTTTTTTAAATATATATAAAATCTAGTGATACTATTCGAGCTTAATATAAACATACAAATTCAAAAAAAAACCTGAGAACTAAGAAGAGAAATAAACGAACTTGTCATGACTGAGTTAGAAATGAAGTCGATATTCGAGTGTGAAACTCTTTTTTAGTTTCTCAACGATCTTTGATAAACAACAAATGAGAGAAGGTCTTAGGGATTTCAGTGTTTTGACTTTTGCTCATATTTTTTATATGGAAACAGATGGTTTTTTACATTTATAATAAAGTAATAATCAAAGAAAAATAAAGGTTTTAATAAAAAAAAATAAAGACTAATTATTATAATTTGATTTTTTATTAAAATAAATTAACTTTTTGAATTTTCGGGAAATTAAAAATATTTTGGAAATTTGAAACCAAATATTTTATTGCCAAATTATATGTAAAAATATAAAATGGTCATCAAACTTTCAAATGTTACATAATGGGCATTAAACTTTAGTATTTGTTACAAAATGGTCATTGAGTCGTTAACTGTCGTTAATTGTGTGACGGGACAGTTACAAAATTTTGAATAATATAAAATTTAATCCTCCACATTGACACATTTAATCAGTTTATTCCTAATTTAACCCTCATTATTGATGTCAAAATTGATTGAATGTGTAAATACTGATGATTAAATATGTTATTATACAAATTTCCGTAACTGTCGCGTCTCCCAGTTAAAGACAGTTAATGGTCTAGTGACCATTTTGTTATAAAAAAACTAAATTTTAATGACCCTTATGTAATTTTTGAAAGTTTTGTGACCATTTTGTATTTTTAAGGATAGTTTAGTGACTATTTGTGTACTTTACCCTAAAAAATTATAAAAACATATAACAAGCTGCCCGCGAACTTATCGAATTGAGTTTAACCTTGCTCGACTCGACTCATTAAGATCTGGAGTTGAACTCGAACTGTTTGCAAGCTGGTCAACTCAATTAGCACCATATATTAGACGATGTCAGATTATATGACAACATATGGTGTACCAAAATTAAAGCAACAGCAACAATTTATGAAGTGAATGATTTTATTACTCTGAAAGATAAATACAAGAGAAAGAGATAAAACTGAAGTACTGAAATTGAAGAGAAAACAGTCCTTTATTTAAACTAGAGCTCCTAACTAATTGATTGAAAAATAGCTAACTACTCATAGAATTATTCCACAACTCAAAGACTGTTCTAGTACATAACAAACTCCTAAGAAATAGAAACAACTAAAACAACTTATAAACTAACAGTAAGCTGTACTAATTTATGACAATCCCCCTTAGTGCAGACTTAAGCTCAATAACGCAAAGTGATGCACGAAAAAATTCGAACTTAGCCTTAGCAAGTGCTTTTGTAAAAATATCAGCTACCTGGTCTTCACTTTTTATTTTCTTCATCTCAATGTCTCGAGTCAGAACCTTCTCTCGGACGAAATGGAAAAGAGTTTCAATGTGCTTTGAACGCGCATGAAACACAGGATTTTCTGAAAGCTTGATTGCACTCTCATTGTCGTAAAAAATGGGAATCGGATAGTTGGCAGTAGAAACCAACTCTTGGACAAGTCTTTTAAGCCAAATACATTCTTGAGTAGTCATAGTCGCTGCTACATATTCTGCTTCACAACTTGAAAGTGCAACAGTAGTTTGCTTTTTACTACACCATGAAATTGCAGCCGAACCTGTAGTAAAACAAAACCCTGTTGTAGAACGTCTGTCATTCACGTCACCAGCCCAATCAGAATCAACAAAACCACTTAAAGAAAATGTTGCACCATGCTTGTACATTAATCCATAGATTAAAGTCCCTTTCACATACCGTAGGATCCTCTTCGCTGCAATCAAATGAGCCTCACATGGTTTTTCCATAAATTGTTAAATGACTCCAACAACAAATACAATACCAGGTCTTGAAATAGTCAAGTAGAATAAGCTGCCAACCATTTGCCAAAAAAGTATAGCTTCTTCTAGTAACTTTTCTTCATTCTTTGCCAACTTTAGAAGAGGTTCCATAAGAGCTGGTGCGGATTTAGAAATTTAAATTTGGTAGTTCACTGACTAATAATAAATATAATCGTACGTAAATAAAGGATAAATTGAATAAGCCATCAAAAGTTAAATTCAAAAGTTATATGAAATTCAAATTACAAATTACTAGTACATAAAAGTGACTACAATTATTCATGACGAATTTTCATATTTTACTATCGATGCACAATTTAAAAGTTAGAAATTCAAATTACCAGTACATAAAAGTGACTGCAGTTATTCACTACGAATTCTCATATTTAGCATCGATGTACAATAACATTCATGCTAACATCCACAAACAAATCTTTCCTTGTAAAAGTAACCGAACAAATCTCTGATCATTTCGAATATCGGTAATGAAATTCTTTAATGTATGTTCAAAAAGCATCAATTTAGTTTTTGAAAATTCTATATGATAGAATTTATCAAGTTGCAAATTTTTTTATCAAAAGAAGAAAACTGATTAGAGGGATGAAATCAAGACATACAAACAAGTATTTCCTTACTTATCTCACTAAATTGATTTTCAAGTTCTCGCAATTGTAAATCAATTACATTAAGAAATACTTCAACTCGAAAATAGAGGAGATTTGTTACTTGGGATAACCTACTTCTATGATAACAACTTTTCCACATGATAACATATTTTGACTGCTTATAAAAAATCTTCAATTCATACTTAATCATAAATGATGTAACTCTTTCCATGAGATATTTTCATGTCTTAATTTGTTCTTCTCATTAATTTACTCGGACGGAGAGATAGAAAAATTCGATTATACTGTTTACATATTATATAAAAATGATTAAAAATTAATAGATAAATGCATTTGATATAAAAAATCATGAGAACAACTCATTAATAAAATTTAAAATGAATACATAAATTTTTATGCAAATTTATATAAAATAAATTCTAAATTAAAAAATGTAAAGTTTGAATAACTTATTTTTATTTTATCTTTCTACAGTATTTATTAAAAAAGCAAGAAGAGAGCTACTAAGTTTCAATTGAACTCCAGTTAAGGGATGTTGGGCCTAAATAATTCTCTCTTTGTTTAAATTGGACTAAACAATATCCTTTTAGAGCTAAATCATTGAAAAGTAAAAAAGCCCAAATTAAAAAAAATGTCATCCCTTTAAACTCTTCTGAGTTCTAACCTTTGCACCAGTCTAAAATACAGACGAGCGTCGCCATAACCACCAACTAATTTTGCATTTTCACAACTCTTTTGCTGCTTGAACAGAAAAGAAAGAAAGTCAATTGTTTTTGTCACCGTTTGTAGGTTAGCGTGCTTGATGGAGCTTAAACCAATGAATGTAGAAGTAAAATAAAGTTCAAGCAGATTCAGGGTCTAAGGTGAGGTGAAAATATTTTTTTTCAATGGTAGGTCACTTGAGCTAGGAGGCACAATACTAGATTCGCCCTTGCATAAGAGTATTCATTTCTTTTGACTCCTCCATATGAAAACGTTTGAGTAGAGTCGCTGCATATCCACTTTGACAGACAAAATAGCCACATATTTTTACAATCTCCAACCCAAGAAAACAAGATACTTCACCCAAGCTTTTCATTTCAAAACGAACAGATAGAGCATCTATAAGACACTTACTTTCAACATCATTATCTCCCGTAATAACCATATCATCCACATAGAGAAGAAGTAAAGTGCACATAGTGGGTGATTTTTTAATAAATAAACTTGGATCAGCATTTGAAGACTTGTAACCACAGAAATGAACATATTGAGCAATCTTACCAAACCAAGCATAAGGAGCTTGTTTGAGGCTATACAACGCCTTCTTGAGACGAAAAACATGATTAGGATTCTTGCTAGAGATAAAACCTTGTGGCTGCTCCATAAAAATATCGCGATCCAGTTCTCCATACAAGAAGGCATTTTTTACATCAAGTTGCCATAATTTCCAGCCTTTACTAGCTGCTAAAGAAATCATTGTTCAAACCGTTACCATCCTAGCAACAGGGCTGAAAGTCTCATCATAATCTCTGCCATATTTTTGAGAGAACCCACGAGCAACAAGTCGAACTTTGTATCTCTCGATTTCACCATCAGCCTGTTTCTTTAATTTGTACACCCATTTAGATGTAACTAAGTTAGCATCTACCGATTTTGGTACAAGCTCCCATGTGCCATTCTTCTTTAAAGCTGAAATTTCTTCTTGCATTGCCTCTTTCCATTCAGAAATTCCTTTAGCTTCATCATATGACTTTGGTTCATTTTCATACGAGTCCCCCATAAAGAAACAAGACAAAACAGAGAGCTGATTTATTTTGACCTCATAATCAGCTAGATGATCAGGTTGTTTCCTACCTCTGAATTTTTCTGACTGCTTTTTACAAGAGAAGAACCATTACTCTCCGCATCACTTGTTGAAGAATCATCAGGAAAAATGGCAAGATCAATTGTACTTTTGGCATTTGAATCAGCCGCAGAAAATGACAATTCGTCGAACACGACATCCCGAGACATAATAACTTTCTTTGTATGTAGATCCATACATCACCATCCCTTTCTGTGAGTGTCATAGCCAACAAAAATGCATTGCTTGGCCTTGGGGTCAAGTTTAGTTCTATTATTTTTAAAAATATGAACATAACAAACAGACCCAAAAACTCGAAAATAACTCACATTGGGTTTGCGATGATACATTAACTCAAATGGAGAAAATTTTGTCCCAAGACATGGAGGTAATCGATTTACGACATGACATGCCGTATGAAATGCAGCTACCCATAATTCTCTTGGTAGACTCTTTGAATGCATCCATGACAGACACACAGATGTTAAATGAGCTAGCTTGCGCTCAGCAACTCCATTTGATGTTGAATCCCATGTGCCTTACAATAGCTTAAAAACTCATCTGTCATAAATTCTCCTCCATTGTCGATGTGCAAACATTTTATTGGCTGCCCAAGTTCTTTCTCCACGACAAGCTTGAATTGAATAAATTTGGAGAAGACCTCACTTTTACGTTCCAAGAAATAAACCCAGCTGAACCGAGAAAAATCATCCACTATAACCATCATATACTGAAATCCAGTGTAGCTAGGTGTTTTAGATGGTCCCAATAGATCGGCATGAAGCAATTGTAACACTGCCGATGCTCTATTCTCTGACTTTGCAAAAGAAAGTCGATGAGATTTCCCGTATTGACAACCTGGGCATACTTCATCATGATGAACATCTTTGAAAACATGAACACCTTCAAGTAGCTGATGTTTTGAGATTTTATGTAAGGATTGATAGCCAACGTGACCCAAACGAGCATGCCAAAGTGCCGAGCTAACATTCTGACCCGTCTTTGCAACATACGCATCACTTGCAGACAATACATACAAAGACTCATTTCTTTTCTCAGTGAATAGAACATCAGCTGTGTAATAACCCGTTTTACCCGAACCAAACCCGGTTCAGACTCGACCCAAATATAAAATTACTAAAATGCCCTTTACCCTAAATTAACCTAACCCTAACCCTTATACCCTCCACTGCCGCCGCCACCCTCCTCTACTGCCGCCACCGTCATGCTCCGGCCCTCTTCGCCGGCAACCAAAACAAATAAAATCCCAATCCCTAAAATCTATACAAAATCCAAAAAATATAACCAAAATCAAAATCTAAACTACCCTCTGGCCGAACCCATACCTTCAACCATACCCTATCTCAGACCTATTTCCCCAAAATCCGGATTATCTCCATCATACCAGATCTGCAGCAATTAAAAAAAAGGGGGATTTGTTAGTTTGGAACGGGATATAAGAAACCAAAAAATGTAATGAAGAGAGGGGGAGAAAAAAAAACACAAAGAGAAATTTAGGGGACTTTTGGATCTAGAAAATTTGTAAAAGAGGGAAGAAATATTTCGAAATCAATACAAAGAGTCTAAGGTATTTTCTCGTTTTTTGCATGTTTGTTTTGTTCGAATAAAAAAAAACAGAATCAAAAAAGGGGGTTCTTTGTTCTTGAAATCAAACTTTGTTTTTATTTTCAAAAGATTTTCTAATCCCGTTTTATAACAAGAAAGAAGGGATTCGAGGTGTACCTGTTACTCTCCCTTGTCGCGTTGCACCGCCGCATGTTCGCTGTGAGGCCGCGAGGCCGGTGAACGGCGTGGAGTAGGGAGCGGCCGCCGTTGGTCTAAGGTCGAGAGAATGAGAGAAAGTGAGGGTTGGGAGAATTGTTTAGGGTTTTAATCTATTCGAAATATGAAAATAAAACCAACCCTTATTTTAACCAACCTTAAACAAAACGGTGCCGTTTCGGCACAACCCGACCTGCGGTGACCCGGATCCTGGGAGGATCCGCGAGTTCGGGTAATGGGTAAATTACGCTTTAGGCCCTTGCTCTTTCAACCCGCAATCATTTCTGTCTAGGGTCTATTTACACTTTTGGTCCTTCTATCTTTTAGGCGCGTCTAATATGGTTTTTTTTATGTCTTTGTGGCCTTTAACTTCTATTTTGTTTCTGTTTAGTCACTGAAATGTAGGCTTTAATTTCCAGCATGATATTTCTGTTAGTTTATATTTAAGCCCATATATTTTGCATCTGTTTTAATTTAGTCCATTAATATGTACTATTTATGCCATATAATTTAATATTGTTGCATTGTAGCCCTTAAATTTTATATTCATGTTGTCTTATGTATATTAGTGTAAACCAAACATTATTATTATTATTATTATTATTATTATTATTATTATTATTATTATTATTATGTGTGTAATATGCTATTATTATACAAAATTATTTTTATTATACATTGATATCATGATATATGTACATATGTTTTATATCCATTGTTCATATTTCACGTATAATATTTTATCTCTTTTACACTTTAATATATATATAAGATTCTATGTATATTTATATTGTTGTTTGTACATATTGTTATATTGTTAGATTAAATTAATATTATATGTATATTATCATGTATGCAAGTGTGTTTAATATGTATGTTTTAGAATAGTATCTTATTCGTGTTAGATTAGTTTTAATTTTGTTAATATTTATTTATATTTTTACCACAATGTATTTATTTATATTTGCCATGTTTTTAAGTTTGCACAACGAACATATATTTTGTCAATGCGGTGCTCTTTTATTCGAGTGTAAACGGGGCCAGTATCAGGCGTAGTGATAGTGGTTGGGCGTTTACTCTCGAATAACGAGGCCTTTAAAATCTACTCGCATTTATAGCCGAATTTTAATCTAATCGTCAATTTAATCCGGAAAGTTTAATATTAATAAAGCGGTAATTATTAAAGTACCAATTTTGGGCGGTGTGGGGTGCTAATCCTTCCCCATCCGTAACCGACTCCCGAACCCAAAGTTTTCAAAATCTCTGGTTTTCTACGGTGTCCGGTCCACCTTGAGTGGCCGGTGGCGACTCCATTTTTAAATAAAACACTGGTTTTATAAAATCCCCGCGGAAGATAAATATTTTCAAAAATAAAAAAACCACAAACACTTTCATTTTTAGAGAGAAAAAACATCGCTACAGATGGCGACTCCGCTGGGGAATTTTTGTTTTTCAAAAACAAATGAGAGTCGAGCTTTTTTCAAATAATTACCGCTTTATTAATATCGAAAATTCTGGATTAAAGTGACTATTAAAGTAACATTCGGTTATAATTGCGCGTTTATTTTAACGCATTTAAAATATGGCATATAAACCCGTTTTTTTAAGTGGGGGAAAATGCTAATGCTTTCGTGGAGATATCGTTCTCCCGTATGGGCCTAGCAAGTACCTTCGGGGCTCGAGTACCTTATACTTTCGTGAGGATATCGTTCCTTCGTATGGGTATAAGCGAATGGGTCCCTCTGAATTGAACCCGGTTGAAAGGAGCCTATAATGGGTGATGATCGGGGGCCTTGCTACTCTTAGTAGAGGACAGCAAGGACAATTCGGGTACCTCTTAGCACCAAAACTGCATATAGTGAGCCATAGGAGCCAACCCTTTAGAGCCATGTGAAACTCTGCCCGATTAGTGGTCACCCTATTTAGGCTCTGGTGCCTTATTTCTTGTTTATGTACAATTTTTTATTACTCTATTTTTATTTGTTATATTTAATCGTTTTATTTGGTACTAACTCGTTTCATTTTATTCTCATCGCATTGATTTCACCTGCATCATTGCACAACATCATCACAATCTTAATTTTGCATTGCATCGATTTAGGACACATTTTGCATGCATTCATTTTCAGAATAATAAAACTAATCCTCGGGTTTCCCCATTAAATACAACGAAGATGGTCGATCTAGCACCTTACAAAGCCTCTTACAAAAGTTTGATCTTGGGGCATGTCCAAAAGCACCCCCACATCTTTTACAAATAGTGTGCCTCTAACAAGGTCCCAGTCCGGGGGCATTATTTGCCAAGGTCCAGCCTTCATTGCCGAGTCAAACTCTTGCATCTTTGACCACAATCTGCAAAATTGCACCCAATCAAAAAATAATAAGCTACCATGAACCAACACAATTTATAAACCCAACCTAGAGGGCAACAGAATCCACACTCAAAGTGTCAAATTCAAGAACAGTTTCAGACGATGGCATAGGGATGAATAAAATGTTGGGGCATGCACCCAGATGACTGATCGAACCCAAGTTGAGGTTGGGGCACCGTCACATACAAAAAACCAAGATCCTGACGGGACCAGTGAGGAGTCGGGCATCCCTTTGAGGGCAAAAAAAATCATATCACATTCATGCATTTAGATTGCATTCATCTTGCATACGTCATACATTTAGATTAAGTGCATACACCAAAATCACCATGCATTTAAGATAGACACATGCATTTAGGCATAAAAATCATGTATGCATTTTTGCTTACAAACAGGTTCAAAAAGAGACCGAACATCCTCAACCGTGGGGGCAACAACATGACGGCCAACCTTAGTCTTAGAGGAGGCCAAACACAAAGAGGATGCTGAAACATCAATAAAAGGTAACAGTGAAAAATTTTGTGAACATTTACTGATTAATGTTTATTCATTTTTAGGTCATACCCCTCCGCCAGTAGAGCAGCAGAAGTAACCCTTTTCCAGATCTTGTCTTCGTTATTGTTGATAGGCCAACAATTTCCAAATTTTGCTTTACCGCTGATGGTGCAACAATATAGACATCATGAAGATCTTGTTTCTCCATTGATGGTGCAACAGATCTGAACCTTTCCCCAAGCAGATCGAATTTCTATTCAAGTCTTGTTTCTCCGTTGATGGTGCAGCCAGGCCTAATTTGTTCTCAAGTTTTACTTCCTTGTACAGTTCAAGAAAAAAGAAAAATTATCAAAAAAAGAGAACTAAAAAAAGTTTGAAAAAAGAAAGATAAAAATAAATAAATAAATAAATAAAAAAGAATTCAAAAAAATTGAAAAGTCGAAAAAATAAAAAAAAAGTAAAAGTGAAGAAAAAATGAATGAAATGAAAAATCAAAAGAAATTTTATCAACTTTCGTCACTCGATCTAGTCTCTCCGCTGATGGAGTGACCGGGTCCAAGCTCTCGTCATCCTCAAATCTTGCTCTCCGCTGATGGTGTAGCCAGTTCCAGGTCGTCATTGTCCAAACCAGCCCTCCGCTGATGGAGTGGTCAGGTCCAAGCTCCTGTCGCCCTCAGATCCTACTCTCCACTGATGGTGTAGCCGGTTCTAGGTTGTCATTGTCCAATCCAGTCCTCCGCTGATGGAGTGGCCAGGTACAAGCTATCGTCGTCCTCAAATCTTGCTCTCCGCTGATGGTGTAGCCGATTTCAGGTCGTCATTGTCCAATCCAGTCCTCTGCTGATGGAGTGACCGGGTCCAAGCTCCCGTCGTCCTCAAATCTTGCTTTCCGCTGATGGTGTAGCCAGTTCCAGGTCGTCATTGTCCAATCCGGTCCTCCGCTGATGGAGTGACCGGGTCCAAGCTCCTGTCGCCCTCAGATCCTGCTCTCCGCTGATGGTGTAGCCGGTTCCAGGTCATCATTATCCGATCCAGTCCTCCGCTGATGGAGTGGCTAGGTCCCAGTTGCTGCTGTCCTACTTATCCGCTGATGGTGTAGTAGGGTTCCAGTTAATATTTTTGTTTCTCTGTTGATAGATCCAACTTTACTGATTTTCAAGTTTTCTTTATTAATGTTGTAGCTAGAAAACAAATCAAAAAAAAAAGAAAAAAGAAGAAAAAAGAAAAAAATCAAAGAAAAAAAGAAAAAAGAAAAAAAGAAAAAAAGAAAAAGAAAAAAAACAAAAACAAAAACAAAAACAAAAAATGAAAAAATAAGCTTTCAACCAAATCTTGATCATGCCTCTTCGTCAGAGTCGTAGCTTGATCACAAAAAAGAACAACTATCCGATCCTGCCTCTTCGTCAGTGTTGCAGCTGGGTCGAATCTTCTCTAAGTATTATCGTCGTCAATAATGTAACAAGCTGAACTCATTTTGCTCCCCCCAACAAACAACCCCCCATTTTGAAGAACTTTGCTTCCCCGAGAGTGACAAAGTAGATCCGTCAAGTCCAGAAAGAAGACATGCGCCGAAGAGAAAGAATATCTATTGAAAAATGAAGACATACGTCAAGAGAAGAAGCTCAGCCGGACCAAACAAAACGGGTTATTTTTAACCTTTGCTCTATTGCTATTACACAACAATGAGCAAAGAATGGCAACTGTAATAACCCGTTTTACCCGAACCAAACTCGGTTCAGACTCGACCCAAATATGAAATTACTAAAATTCCCTTTACCCTAAATTAACCTAACCCTAACCCTTATACCCTCCACTGCCACCGCCACCCTCCTCTACTGCCGCCGCCGTCATGCTCCGGCCACCTCTTCGCCGGCAACCAAAACAAATAAAATCCCAATCCCTAAAATCTATACAAAATCTAGAAAATCCAAAAAATGTAACCAAAATCAAAATCTAAACTACCCTCTGGCCGAACCCATACCTTCAACCATACCCTATCTCAGACCTATTTCCCCAAAATCCGGATTATCTCCATCATACCAGATCTGCAGCAATTAAAAAAAGGGGGATTTGTTAGTTTGGAACGGGATATAAGAAACCAAAAAATGTAATGAAGAGAGGGGGAGAAAAAAAACACAGAGAGAAATTTAGGGGACTTTTGGATCTAGAAAATTTGTAAAAGAGGGAAGAAATATTTCGAAATCAATACAAAGAGTCTAAGGTATTTTCTCGTTTTTTGCATGTTTGTTTTGTTCGAATAAAAAAAATAGAATCAAAAAAGGGGGTTCTTTGTTCTTGAAATCAAACTTTGTTTTTATTTTCAAATCTTGTTTTATAACAAGAAAGAAGGGATTCGAGGTGTACCTGTTACTCTCCCTTGTCGCGTTGCACCGCCGCATGTTCGCTGCGAGGCCGCGAGGCCGGTGAACGGCGTGGAGTAGGGAGCGGCCGCCGTTGGTCTAAGGTCGAGAGAAGGAGAGAAAGTGAGGGCGGGAGAATTGTTTAGGGTTTTAATCCATTCGAAATATGAAAATAAAACCAACCCTTATTTTAACAAACCTTAAACAAAACGGTGCCGTTTCGGCACAACCCGACCCGCGGTGACCCGGATCTGGGGAGGATCCGCGAGTTCGGGTAATGGGTAAATTACGCTCTAGGCCCTTGCTCTTTCAACCCGCATTCATTTCTGTCTAGGGTCTATTTACACTTTTGGTCCTTCTATCTTTTAGGCACGTCTAATATGGTTTTTTTTATGTCTTTGTGGCCTTAACTTCTATTTTGTTTCTGTTTAGTCACTGAAATGTAGGCTTTAATTTCCAGCATGATATTTCTGTTAGTTTATATTTAAGCCCATATATTTTGCATCTGTTTTAATTTAGTCCATTAATATGTAATATTTATGCCATATAATTTAATATTGTTGCATTGTAGCCCTTAAATTTTATATTCATGTTGTCTTATGTATATTAGTGTAAACCAAACATTATTATTATTATTATTATTATTATTATTATTATTATTATTATTATTATTATGTGTGTGTGTAATATGCTATTATTATACAAAATTATTTTTATTATACATTGATATCATGATATATGTACATATGTTTTATATCCATTGTTCATATTTCACGTATAATATTTTATCTCTTTTACACTTTAATATATATATAAGATTCTATGTATATTTATATTGTTGTTTGTACATATTGTTATATTGTTAGATTAATTAATATTATATGTATATTATCATGTATGCAAGTGTGTTTAATATGTATGTTTTAGAATAGTATCTTATTCGTGTTAGATTAGTTTTAATTTTGTTAATATTTATTTATATTTTTACCGCAATGTATTTATTTATATTTGCCATGTTTTTAAGTTTGCAACGAACATATATTTTGTCAATGCGGTGCTCTTTTATTCGAGTGTAAACGGGGTCAGTATCAGGCGTAGTGATAGTGGTTGGGCTTTTACTCTCGAATAACGGGGCCTTTAAAATCTACTCGCATTTATAACCAAATTTTAATCTAATCGTCACTTTAATTCGGAAAGTTTAATATTAATAAAGCGGTAATTATTAAAGTACTAATTTTGGGCGGTGTGGGGTGATAATCCTTCCGTAACCGACTCCCGAACCCAAAGTTTTCAAAATCTCTGGTTTTCTACGGTGTCCGGCCCACCTTGAGTGGCCGGTGGCGACTCCATTTTTAAATAAAACACGAGTTTTATAAAATCCCCGCGGAAGATAAATATTTTCAAAAATAAAAAAACCACAAACACTTTCATTTTTAGCGAGAAAAAACATTGCTACAAGCTGAAATATTGTTTGCATTTGTGAGAAGTTTTACATCATTTGGACCAAAAAGTACATACCTTAACGAATCAGTAATTTGAGAAATCGAAGCGAGATTTTTTTTCAGGCCTGGAACATGATAAACATCCTTGAGAAATATGTCTCCATCATCAAAACCACCTTCTTTAACATTCCCTTCTTTTACTACTGGGTGTAAAGAGTTATCGGCTGTCGCAATGACCAGTGTGTGTGAACATCGGATAATAGAGCATCATTTCCTATTGCATGATGAGAACACCAGAAATCGACTATCCACTCCTTCTCGTAGTCAATGACAACATTTGCTTCTGTAAATGCAGCAGCTTGGTGCACAGGAGAAATTAGTTGCTGATCAAAAACTTTAATGGAAAAACATTTTTCCCAATTCGGTTCAGATTCACTATACTTATGTGCAACATTTGCACATGTTTCCTGTAATTTTACAGGATATTTTGACTTGATATGGCCTGGTTTTCCACATCGATCACAAACTAACTTCACTCGACAATCACGCTTGATATGCCCCTGCTTTCCGCAACGATAACAAGTGATTGAAGTCTTCTTAGGCTGTTCATGACTCTTGCTCGCTGAAGTATAACTTCTTCTCCTTTGGTCATTAGAGAAAAGAGCTTCCTCTTTCTGAAATTTTCTGTTGCTTGCAACTTGTTTCACCAAAGCTTCCTGATTAGAAAGTAAATTTTCTAACTCAGCAATTGGATGTTGATTTGCGCAGCCTTGTATCAAAGATATAAAAGGCATAAACTCGCTCCTTAAACTATGAATCAAGTAACGACGCAAGCGAGAACTGCTCACAGGTTCCTCTGGATCCAATTTTGAAATTTCAGAACACAAATTCTTAACTTTCAAAAAATATTCTTCGATTGAAAAGTTTTCTTGATTTGTAACAACCAATTTATTCTCAAGAAATTGCAATCGAGCTATATCCTTCTTGATAAACAGTTTACCAAGTGTCTCTCATACATCTTTTGGTGAATTCAGATCACGAACCTGCTCAATGCACTCTTTGCTAATTGACGCCCTCAAAGCAAACAAAGCTTTTTCACACTTTATCCTCCATTTCCTTCGTAACTCGGCATTTTGGGGAGTATCTTCTGGAATTGTCGCATCGTCATAAATACAAGAGAAAGAGTTAAAACTGAAGTACTGCAATTAAAGAGAAAGCAGTCCTTTATTTAAACTAGAGCTCCTAACTAATTAATTGAAAAATAACTAACTACTCCTAGAATTATTCCACAATTCAAAGACTGATTCTAGTACGTAACAAACTCCTAAGAAATAGAAACAACTAAAATAACTTATAAACTAACAGTAGGCTGCACTAATTTATGACATATGGACGGCAGAAATGAGCTCAATCTCCGAGTGTTAGACCTTGAATGTCGACCACATGAGTGTGGTTATTGTTATGCCTCACAGTGTTTATCCCAAGATAGATAGGGGCTCCAATAATATTAATCTCTGGAAGAGCTTGTCATTAACTTCCACAAGGGTCGCTATTATGAGCTGCCTCTGAAATCCTCAGAAAATGAATTGTTGAGTAACTCCAGAATAATACAGAGACATAGAATTTGGGTGTAACAGTATCTAATGTTGTCATAAAATAAAAATAAGAAATGTTTTTATTTGGTCTTACATACACAATTGTTATATTCTAGTGCAATAGGCGACTAAATACGTACGAGACAAGGAAAGAAGAAAATCAGGTTAATAAGAGAAAATGTTGATTTTAAAACATGTTTGAAATTTTAAATCTTTTTTTATAATTTTATTTTGTTAAAAAAATTATAATATATTTTTTAAGTTTCACAATAACAAAATAATTGATGCCAATATTGAAAAAAAAAAAAAACTTATGTGAGCTTAACAACTCCATCACTTTTTTCTGTCAAAAGGTTCATTTTAATAAAATTTTATTGGTTTGAGGGTTGAAAGAGACAAGAAAAATTTTAAGGACTAAAACAATTTTTATTGATATATTTGAGCGAAAAAAAGTTACGAGGCCAACTAAAACTTGTATAGATTGGCCAACGAGGACATGGTAGAGTTGACAAATATTAAAATCTTAGGATTTTGAGCATTTAAATTCGAATCTCATCTTACCCAAAATATGTCTTTTTTGAACTTTAGGTGCCTAAAGTATTTTTGTAAAAATAGGTGCCCAAAGTTTCAAAAGTTATAATTTTAGGTGCTTAAAGTATTTTTTTTTTTGTAAAAATAGGTGCCCAAAGTTTCAAAACTTAAAATTTTAGGTACCCCAAATATGTTGTCAAGTATTGATTGGTTAAAAAAAATTAACACCCATTAACGGTCAGACACCTAAAATTATAACTTTTGAAAAATTGAGCATCTATTTTTATAAAAAAAAATACTTTAAGCACCTAAAATTTTAAAAAAAATATACTTTAAACATATATTTTTCATTTAAACCTCTAAAATATTCAAAGAAATACACTTAGCCCATTGGTTTTGACTTGAGAATTAAAACCTCACAGTCACGACCTAGCATGTGTTACACACCTGAGCCCATTGGCTTTGACTTGAGAATATATCTGAAAGGTTCAAATATATTAAAGATTTGTGTGTTATTTTCAATTTTAGGTTTTCATATTTTATTTTTATAAAAGTATTTTTTTTCTTTTTTATTTGTAAATCATTTTTAATTGCCGACATAGTAGTTATAAAAAATGTATATTTTTTAGTCATTATGTTTATATATTCATCAACTTCCCTTAAAATTATGTAAACGTATATGATTAAAAAATTGTATTGTTTAATTTTTATTTATTTTTAAAGATTAAAAGTCAAATTGATTAAATTATAAATATAAGAGACTAAAAGGTTAATTTACATTTTCTATATTTGTCGGATCAACGATTAACAGTAAATTTAAAAAATAAAATTTTTAAATAAAAAAACAATACAAAGACTAAGTTCCATTAAAAAAATACAGAGAGACTAAATTTTAAATTTATGAACATATTTAGAAAATTCAACCATTTGGGCGAACTTATAGTCAAAGTAAATATATCTGGCAAAATGTAATGTAGAAGTCAACAATTAAGGAATCCCATTTTATTTTATTTTATTTTATTTTATTTCATCAGCTTTGCTCGCTTCCGCTTTCTCAGAACATCACATGTAAAACAGCTCAATGTTCAACTAAAGCAGCCATGAATCTCATAATATATATTTTGTGCTATTTAATTTTAGGGTTTAATTTTGATACACAACTGTATGAAATTTATTTTACATAAACTTGGATATTTATACTATAAATCTAAATTTTAAATTACTAAACTTAAGCCCTAAAAATTAAACCACAAACTCTAAACCCTAAATCCTAAATTTTAAATATTAACCTTAAATTCTAAACACTACAACTCAAACCCCTAAACTTTAAACCCTAAACTAAACCCTTAATCCCTAAAACTAAAAGGCTTGTATAAACTAAAATTTACACAGCCTGCGTATTGAAGTTTTTCTATTAATTTCACGTC
This sequence comes from Hibiscus mutabilis, assembly GCA_019671005.1. NCBI lineage: Eukaryota > Viridiplantae > Streptophyta > Magnoliopsida > Malvales > Malvaceae > Hibiscus > Hibiscus mutabilis. The sequence goes on from CM033733.1 coordinate 12,933,511, forward strand.
ATACCATATAAATTTAATTAATAATGATTTAAACAATAATAATTCATTATTACACAGCCCAACAAAAGATTATGATACTTTCGGACCACAAACACGAACAATTTGATTGATATGAATATATATGTATTTTAAATTTTATATCGTATGAATTAATCGACTGAATTTTAATTTGACTGATATGATTATTATTACAATAACTAAGAGGATGTAAGTTTGAACGCGTTTAAACGTGTATTATCCTCTGATTTAGAGAGTCTGAATAATTTAAGTATTATATAAAAAATAACATTATTATTATTCATAAAATATCATATGAATTATTATCTTATCAATCATGTTAATAATTTTAATTTTTACCTTGCTATGCAATCCATGTATACAATTTAGCCTATTTTATATAATGATTTTTTATACAATGTCTAACTTATTCCAATTCTTCCAAATTGTTAAAATCGGAGCATTATGCACCTAAGTACACTTAAATCCACGTCCTCTTGAATGTTGTAATGATAACTAGAGAAGAAACTCCATAAATCAAATTCTTGGATAAAATAAAATTAATAATAAAAAATGAGAGACAAAGTTTTGAATGAACTAAAATTAAGGTCCAATTAGATATATATCTCAACTAATATTAATGAAAATTCATATTTTTAATAAGAAAATCGGGGTAGCCGCTCCTTACCTATAGGATAGTTTGTCTTTGATGACAATCATTCAAATTCAACTGATACTCAATCAATAACCATAAAATATTTTTAAGGAAAAACTTTGATACAAGCCGTGTAAACTTTAGTTTACACGTGCTTTTAGTTTTAGAGTTTAGGGTTTTAGGGTTTAGGTTATAGGGTTTAAAATTTAAGGTTAGTGTTTAGAATTTAATGTATAGAGTTTAAGGTTTAGGGTTTAGATTTTTAGGGTTAGAAATTTAGGATTTAAGTTTTTATAGTGTAAATACAAAGTCTTGTATAAAATTAATTTTACACCGCCTATGTATCAAAGTTTTACCCATATTTTTAATGCTAATTTTGGGTTGATTTCATGAAAAAATAAATAAATCGTCTAAAATAATAACGCACAAAAATAATGGACGGAATCTTAGCACGACAGTCACGTTGATGCATGATTTTTTAAAAAAATCTATATCTGACTTATTAATCAATTAATTTAAACTAATTTTATAAGGATTTAATATGAGGTAATTCTCTCAACCTATTTTTTTCATTCACGACGTCAAGATTCGAATCATAGTCTTACTTACGAAATCTAACATCTCATTCCGCTAGACCAATTAATTATTTGTCATGATTGTATTTTTTATTTAAGTAATTATTTTAAGAATTGTTAATATACACTTGCGGGAAAAGGATTAAATACAATACAGAATATATACGATTAAATTAAACAAGACAAATCTTATGTTTATGCTTTTTAAAAAATATATTATATAATTGTATAAGTTTCAAGTTAATTATTTTTTATAATTATAAGTTTTAAGTTGTTAGTAATTTAATTTAAGTAGTATGATAAAAAATAATTTAAGTAATTTTTTACACATTAATTTGTACGTAATATTATTCGTATCACATTTTATTTTATTTTTTTATTATTTTATAATCATATTGTGTTGGATATTGTCATATGCTAAAATAAAAGCGGCTAAAATATGGAGTATATTATACGTAGCGCCAATATGAACAAAATTGGCTATGACAAGTCATTGGTTGATAAACGTTGACGCCATAGTCTCAATGAAATATATATATATATATATATATATATATATATATATAAACATATAAAAAGTTTTGTACTAATTTTAATTTTAATTTTGATATTTTATTTTTACAATATTAAATCTTACAAAAAAAATCATCTTTTTAATCAGTAGCATAACGTGTAAGGGACTAGGGGCAATGACCCCAAATTTTTGTTAAATTAGAATTTGATCTCTATAATTTAAAAAAAATAATTAATTTTACTCAGATTTTTAAAAAATCCAGCTTCAAAATTTTAAATATTTTTAATTAAATCTCCCCTCATGATTTTTAAAAGTTCTTATTAAATCTCTTAAAATTATTAAAAATTTTAGTTAAACCCTCAAAATTTTTAAAAAATTTAATTTGAGCCTCTAAATTTTTTAAAAATTTAAACTGACCTCACAAACTATTACTCCCAAGTTCTACCATTGTTTTTAATACTCGCTAAATTGGCAATTAAGAATATAAATAAATAAAAATAATATAGAGATTTAATATTATAGAAATAAAGTATCAATAGTTACGAGGCTTAAATGAAAAATAAGTGTCCAAAGTATATAATTTTTAAACTTTAGGTGCCTAAAGTATTTTTTTTATAAAAATAGGTGCCTAAAGTTTCTAAAGTTAGAATTTTAGGTGTCCGGCTGTTAAAAAAAAGTTAAAAAAACTTTGTCCATTTAAAACGTGACACGTGGCATTTTTTTTATTAATTTTTAATTATTTAAAAAAAGCTTTAAAATTAATTTTTTATATAAAATCTTAAAATTTACAAAAATTTTCAAATCAGCCCCTAAATCCCTAAAAATATCTAAATCTTAAACCCCAAATCGTCACCGCCGCCGTCGGCCCTACCCTTTCGGTCTCAGACCCAGCCGATCATTTCCCCTCACTCACCGTCACCGGAAACCGGCAAACGGTGTACAAATCGAACGGTTATTTCACGTTCGATGTTCAATGTTCGGCTGGCACACCATTATCTGTTTCCGGCGACGGCGAGTGAGGGGAAATAGTCGTCTGGGTCCGACGACTGAAAGAGTAAGGCCGACAACGGCGGACAGCGGTGAGAATTTGGGGATTTGAGAACTATTTTAGAAAGTTTTAAAATTTTAAGATTTTTTTGTAAAATTTTTAATTATTAAAAAAAGAATAATTTAAAGAAATTAAAAATGTCACGTGTCGTATTTTAAATGAATAACGTTTTTTTAACTTTTTTTAATAGTCGGGCATCTAAAATTCTAACTTTAGAAATTTTAAACACCTATTTTTACAAAAAAATACTTTAGACACCTAAAGTTTAAAAATAGTATACTTTAGGCACTTATTTTTTATTTAAGCCTAGTTATGATGCTTGCCTTGTCAATATTAAAGTCGCGACCACTTAACTGACAAGAGAAGAGCTGGTATCTTAGACAATAATTGATATACATGGCCAAACATGAACAAATTTTTGGGAAGTTGAAAATATAATTATATATATATTAAAGTATAAATTCATAATTATAATTTAAATTTAAAAATTGTAGCAACTTGTTCGAAATCGCTAAAAAGGAAAAATGAAATTATTTTGTTTTTTTGTTTGTTTTGAAATTTTTTTGTTGTTTTTTGAAATATTTTTGAAATTTTGAAATTTGGGAAGGTTGTTTTAAAAGTTCGATTTTGAAAAAAAAAAGACGGGAGTCGCCACGATTATTTTTTAAAGGTAAATCGGACACCAAAAGTGAAACCATAGATTTTTTTAAAAAAGGGTACGGGAGTTGGTTACGGATGGGAAGGATTAGAACCCCCACACCGCCCAAAACTTGGTACCTAGTCGAATATAATTTGCCTTTAATTGGAAATTTACGAGTTCAAAATTTAACTTAATTTAAAATCCGTTTAAAAATGCGAGTAAATTTTAAAAGGCCTCGTTATTCGAGAATAAACAAAAGAACCACCACTACTACGACTGGTACTGGCCATATTACTATCGAATAAAAGGGCACCACATTAACAGTTAAATAAGTCTAATGCAAGAAATAAAGCAAATAAATATATACATAAGGGCATAAATAAAGGCAGAAATAAAAGAGAGGGATCCGAAAAAATGGACCGGATCGAACATAAAAAGAAATGTGAAAATAAAACAATCCGAAAAAAGGACCGAATTGAACATAAAATAAGAGTAAAATAAAGAGCGGAAATTAAAATATCTGAAAAAAGGACCGGATTAAACAAACGGTGCAAAAATTAAATGCGACAAAGTAAACGTGAGAAATTAAATGCGAGGAAAGCAAATAGCGGGAAAATAAAAAAATTAGAAGTTAAATATTAGTTGGCTACACTAAACAGGCCATATATAATACGGGTCATCCCCATTACGGGTCACTGTAAGGCCGATTTAAAAAAAACGAATAATGAAACAAATGAACTAAAATAAATAAATAATAAATAGTAGGAATAACAGAGTACATATAATATATATAATAATAATAATAACAATATAGATATACAACGAGCATGGAAATGGAAACAGTGACTGAATCAAATAAAACTGAAGTTAAAGACCATATAAAAAATAGCAAAACCAAGGTGCATGAAGGGTAATTAGCCAAAGATCACTAAAACCCATGACAATCGGTGGAATATAACAGATAAAAAAGAAAGGTCTGCCCACGATTTTGAGTTTGCGTCAAAAATACAAGAAAGAAACAAAGGGTTTCCCCTTCCCCTCATTCGTTTACGATCCAGAGCTCTTTTGCTTCCTTCACGGCGCCGTTCACCGGCGGCGCCACCTCGGTTCGAACTCCGTTATCGGAGTCGAAACAAACTCGGCGTGGCTCCTTCCTCACAACCCCGAGAACCAAACTAAACCCCTATTCAAAACAGATCTGGCTTTGCTAACCCTATACCCAAAACGTAAGACTCTTTCTCTCCCCTTTTTTATTTAAAAACGTTTTTTGAACCCTTTTCTATTTTGAAATTCTTTTTTATACCGAAAATTATTGATCCAGATTCAAAGTGAAACCCAAACTTTGATTTTAAAAGCAAGCTTAGAAAAAACCCTTCGATCTTTGTTTAAAAACGAGAGAGAAAAAAAATCATAATCTACGCAAAAGAGGAAAGATGGCGAATATACCTAGGAATTGTTTTTTTTTTTTTTTTTGCTTCTCTTTGTATTTCAGATTTCCAAAAAAAGAACCCCCCGCTGTTTACATTTGATTCGGGTTTTATGCCTAATATTTACAAGGATTTAAAAAACGAAAATGAAATGAAAACAAATGGTTGTTGACATTCTCAGTGTTGCTTCTTGTTGTCTTATACATGTAGCTATTGGAGATGAGAAGGGGACCAAGGGACTGCTATTGTGGGTAGGTTTAGTTGGGTAATGGGAAGAGGTTGTGGTTGTAAGAGTATAATGGGTAGTGAGGGATATTTGGGCTTAATTTGTGGTTTGACATTTGGATGGTTTAATTTTAGGTTTTGGTATATGCAAGAGGATATTTAATTTGATGGAATTGTTTTTTGGGATTTTTTTTTTTTGGTTTATTTGATTCGAATAGTCGGACAAAAAATGGTTATTACAACTGCCTCTCTTTGCTCGTTGTTGTGAAACGGCAATAGAGCAAAGACTAAAAGATAACCATTTTCGTTCGGCCAAGCTGGAGCACCCTTCTTGGCACGACCTTTCCTTCGAACTCTAACTGATTTATCTTCTAACTTCTAGAAAAATAAAGCTCATCTGTTGATCCGTTGCACCACCGACGGAGAGTCAAGATCTGGTCGATTTATCTACTTGGTCTTTATTTTGGAAAGATAAAACCTGCAAGAGTAAAAAGAAAATTATTTTAGACTGAGTATCTATTTATTTTATTTAAAACTGTAAAATTAAAAGGTTTGGGTAGAGAGAGGTTCGAATATAGGTGATTCGCTACGCCACCAACGGCGAGACAAGATCGGGAGGTTGGATTGGATCAAGCTACGACTCTGACGAAGAGGCACAATTCGGTGATTAGATTGCGATCAAGCTACAACTCTGACGAAGATGCATGATCTGAGTGGTTAGAGGCGATCAACTGACGAAGAGGCATGATCTGAGGAGTTAGTGGCGATCAAGCTACGACTTTGACGAAGAGGCATGATCTAAGGAGTTAGGGGTGATCAAGCTACGACTCTGACGAAGATGAATGATCTAAAGAATTAGTTGGGCGATCAAGCTACAATTCTGACGAAGGTGCATGATTTGAGTTAGTTGGGTGATCAAGCTACAACTCTGACAAAGAGACATGATCTGAGTTATTGGTGGAGATCAAGCTACGACTCTGACGAAGAGACATGATATGAGGAGTTAGTTTGGCGATCAAGCTACAAATCTGACGAAGAGGCATGATTTGAGTTATTAGTGGCAATCAAGCTACAACTCTGACGAAGAGACATGATCTGAGGAGTTAGAGGCGATCAAGCTACGACTCTGACGAAGAAGCATTATATGAAGAGTTAGAGGTGATCAAGCTACAACTCTAACGAAGAGGCATGATCTGAGTTATTATTGGCGACCAAGCTACAGCTCTGACGAAGAAGCATGACCTGAAAGATTTGTTGATCTGCTACACCACTGACAATGAGTCAAGATTTGAAGATTGATCAAGCTATAACTCTGACGAAGAGGCATGATCTGCAAAATTGGTTGATCCGCTACACCACTAACGATGAGTCAAGATCTGAAGAACAGAGGTTGATCTGCTACACCACTGACGGAGAATTGAGATCTGAGGAAAAAAGATGATCGGCTACACCACTGACGATGAGGCAAGATATGGAAAATAGGTGGGATTTGATCTGCTACACCACTGACGATGGGGTGAGACCTAAAAATAGAAGTAAACAATAGTTAGTGATTGTGCACTTAGAGTTTTGAATTTTGATTTGGCTTTCTTTGCATTAAGGGTTTGCCATTTCATGTTGGGTGTTATTATCCTCCATCTTTGAGGTTTCAACTTCTTTGTTGGCTTGGCTTTCCTTCATGGCTGAGGTGCTTGCCAATTTGTTATCGTCCTTCATGATTGAGGCTCTTTCATCCTGAACCTATTTTTTATGTATGAATGACTAGCATTAATACATCTAACTTGATGTGTAATGGGTGCATTTAATGTGAATACATGATGAGTTGATGAATGGCATACAATGCAGTTGGTCATGATGTTGACTTTCAAAGGGGATGCCCCATGACTTTCTGGCCATTGGTGGCTCGGTCTTATTTTTGCTCAAGTTCTGTCTTGTAAACTAAATTAGCTCTTGCCTTGTGTGTGCCGATGCCCCAACCTTTTGTGGTTTTGACCATCCTCTTAAAATGTTACCTTTCTACGTGAAGGTCAACTAATGAGTGCTTTCTTAAGCTGAAGCATCGATATGAGGGCTTATTTGCTGTTGGTCCCTATACTTTTGAGCTTCTTTGTAAGTAGTGCAGAGAATTTTTTGTTTCAAATCTCAGACTACATTTTCTTATTTCAATGTGAGATGCTTTATTAAAAAAACTGAGTTTTTTTCTTCAAATGGGGAATATATCAAACGATATTGAATGCCCCAAATATCAAGTGCACGAGTAACACTGAAATGACTTACCGAGGATTGCCCCAAACTAATCATGTGTCTAGGAGACCGTAAAAGCTGAATTGATATTTGAAGATGTGAAATGCATTTTGACCAACTTGCGTCTGGCAGGTTTATTTTTGTTTGGGGAATTCATTTCATCACATTCCTTTGGCTCGAAATAAATGATGGAGCAAACAACAAATTCCCGAGCTACTCGGCATTGTCATGATTTTGAAAATATTACCATCACTCATGAAGCGAAGGGTTTTGATTAAATAGACTTCAGCGGAGTGCCCCAAAAGTTCTACACTCTTATTTGAAAAATGCCTATTACCAGGTTTTAAACATTTGAGTGCTTTTTAATTAATTTTGAAAAATGCCTATTACCAGGCTTTGAAGTGATTTTTGAAAAACGCCTATTATCAAGTTTTGCGCGTTAGATCAATTCGTTTGTTTCGAAAATGCCTATTAACAGGCTTCAAACATTAAATTGCACCGATTTGTTATTATTTGTGGTTTTTAATGCAAGTCACACATTCACAGTCTGAGTAAAATATCCGAGTAAAATGCGAGAAGCTCCAAGTACCGAGTCGCCTAATCAGTCTGAGTATATCTGAAAGAAGAAGCTATGTGGGTGTAAGCTAAAGAGCTTAGTGTATCTCTAAAGTGCAAGCAACATAAAAACAAAACAGTGTTTTTATTTTCTGATAAAGTCTTTTCTAAATGCATAATAAATATGATAAATCCAAATTATAATGTTATGATGTTCGATGCATGACTCAATACCTGACAATCCGATATCATACAGTTGTAGGTTTTCCTCGCCAGAGTGGAGGTTTCCCTCACTTTTTCCGAACACAATTCCAATCCCATGACACATGATATGATTTGTAAAATCATAAATCCGAACTCTCACGAGTGTCTTATTACTCAAAATTCGACGCTTGATTTTAAAACACGATTTACTATGCCATGCATGATGTTTTCAAAACATTCTCAAATCACAGTCAATTAAACAATAAATGGTTTCATATTTAAATTCTCAATTTCTAGGGTTTTGAATTTAGGGATTTTAAAATTAGGATTTTTAATTTGGGGCAAAAATTCAGGGTGTTACAACTCTCCTACCCTTAAAAAAATTTCGTCCTCTAATTTTTTAGACTTAACGGTAGATTCACAGAAATACAAATGTTCATATAGAAGCTTAAAAGAGCATTTCAAATCATGTCACAAATGACGACACAGACAGAGTTTTAAAAGAGGCTTTGATTTTAAATTCATAGGAATGTGTACGGTCACAATCATTTGCTCGATTAACTGAAGTTCGGGTCATTGATCATAATTCCAATTATGATCTATAATGGTTACTCAAAAGAACATAGATTAAGGATTCACGTGGTTTGGAATTATCCTTATCGATATTGCAAGGGGAAATAACTTACGGGAAATTCTAGGTCTTGAGTGATAGTCATTAGTAACGAGTACTTATTCTTTCTAATTCTGAATCCATATGAAACATACTCAAGTCTAAAACTCCTACTAGGTGGCATAGTAAAATCTATTTATAAGGGCAACCATTACTAAAACTAAATTTGGTACTGGAGTCCCGGATTTAAAACACGTTGAAAGTAATTCAGTAAGAATCAAGCGAAACCGTAGTAAGTTTTCAGAAAATTCCCATTTATCCCAAAATATTTCAGATGCATGCAGAAAATGAAAATATTTTGAAAACAATTATTATGAGCCTCACAGTCCGAGGGTTGAACTTAGCTCTGATACCACTAAATGTAACCCCATAAATTTAACCTAATTGCTTAAGTTAAATCTTGGGAGTCAAATTTGAAAACTTTCCCCTTAAGTAACAAACTTTAGGTTTTCTTATCTATAAATCAAAAATATCATTAAATAATAATAATTACCATAAAATATCTTAATTAATTTCAAACTCAATCATTAAAACAAGTTCTAAGTATTTAAATAAAACATTGGTATTAAATCTGAAAATGCGTGCGAAAATAAAATCCCAATTTAAATGTCTCAAATGTCTGATTTACAAAACATTCCAAAATATGTTAAAACATTAATCCGAAATAATTGAAAAGAATTCATACTGAATAATAAAATATCCGAGTAAAATGTGAGATGCTCCAAGTAAAATGTGAGATGCTCCAAGTATCTGAAAGAAGAAACTATGGGGGAGTAAGCTAAAGAGCTTAGTGTGTCTCTAAAGTGCGAACAACACAAAAATAAAACTATATTTTTATTTTCTGATAAAGTCTTTTCTGAATACATAATAAATCCGATAAATCCAAATCATAATGTTATAATTTCTGATGCATGACTCAATACCCGACTATCCGATATCATACAGAGTGGAGGTTTCCCTCGCCAGAGTGGAGGTTTCCCTCACTTTTTCCGAACACAATTCCGATCCCATGACTCATGATATGATTTGTAAAATCATAAATCCAAACTCTTACGAGTGTCTCATTACTGAAATTCTGATGCTTGATTATAAAACACGATTTACTATGCCATGCATGATGTTTTCAAAATATTCTCAAATCACAGTCAATCAGATAAAAAATAAAACAAGATATAAAATATTATTTTACAGAATATAACACAGAAAGAAACACACAAATATATGGCACAGGAAGAGAACACACCTTATCCTAAGCAACTCAACCTATTGTATGACGTGTTTCTCGCGGTCAGAAGTACTAGGTTCAGTAGTATTGGTACCTATGAGAATAATCCTACGATAATACTATTACTATAATCATTATAATCAAAGAATTATTTCTAAAAACTAATGTAACGAAATTTAATTAATACTTATCTGATTCGAATAGTTGATCTTTAAATTAACCGAAGACATAGTTGAATCGAGCGGTGCCAAAGACTCAGCGGGATTTGATCGAATTAAATAAATAAAATAAAATAAAAAGAAAAAAAAGAAGATGTTTTGAATATAAATCAAGAGAGGGAGAGGGGAAGACGACTACAGCAAAAATAAACGAAATTGAAGGGAATTGTGGCTTATATAACCAAAATTTTGGATAAATTACAAGGCAAGTTCTTGTATTTTTCTAGGGTTCACAAAAAAAGGTAGACACCTAATACAATTCTTTATAAAAAGGTCATTAAATTACCATCTTGGATTTTTGTTGGGTTCCGTAGGGATGTTGTATCGACTGAATTTTCCTTTGATCTAGAATCACTGTCACAGGACATCCCAAAAGTCAGTCTCGGTGTTTTCAAAATGAATGTATGTAAATGCAAAGTGACTGTCCTAAATGCAAAGGTATCGATTTAGGTATGTCTTCCAAGGAACAACACCTACGAATATATGAGAGAAATCTGCAACTTTGAATATTGCATTTACTTGACGCCTAGGTTACTAGAGTTTCTCTCAATTCATGAACAATTTCCACTTTGTCCACCATTCTCGGGTTAATACCTTATGATGGTGCAATGTAGATGAATGAATAATGATGTTATGCAATGCTGATGTGATGCCAAAAGAAAACACTGGTTAGTGTTAGTTAAATATTTACAGATGAAAGACAAAAAAATTCCCGACATATTTTAGCACGAAATGAACCCTTTTTCAGGATATTCTAATTTCTAGGGTTACCACATGGCTCTAAAGGGGCGAGCTTTTTGGGTTCTACATGCAGTTTTGGTACTAAAAGGGTACTCAAATTGTCCTCGTTGTCCCCTTCTAAAGGGTAGCAAGGCCCCCGATCATCACCCATTATAGACTTCTTTCAATCGGGTTCAATTCAAGGGGACCCATTCGCTATGTCCATACGGGAAAACAATATTACCACGAAAACATAGGGTACTCGAGCCCTGAAGGTACTTACTAGGCCCATACGAAGGAACAATATCCTCACGAAAGCACTATCATTTCCCCCACTTACACGAATGAGTTTATATGTTAAAATGAACTCGCATTTCTAAAAAGATGTTAAATTAATTTAAAAATAAACTCACAATTTCCAGTTAAGGCAAAAGATATTCGACTCGTGGCTTGACTCTCTTTTTGTAAAAACAAAATTTTGTCCCTAGCGGAGCCGCCAGCTGTAGCGACCTCTTCGAAATCGCTAAAAAGGAAAATGAAATTATTTTATTTTTTTGAAATTTTTATGTTGTTTTTTGAAATATTTTTGAAAATTTGAAATTTGGGGAGGTTTTTGTTTTAAAAGTTCGATTTTGAAAAATAAAAGACTGGAGTCGCCACCGATCATTTTTTAAAGGTAGACTGGATATCAAAAGTGAAACCAGAGATTCTTTTAAAAAACGAGTCCGGGAGTCGGTTACGGATGGGGAAAGATTAGCACCCCAACATCGCCCGAAAATTGGTACCTAGTCGAATATAATTTGCCTTTAATTGGAAATTTACGAGTTCAAATTTTAATTTAATTTAAAATCCGTTTAAAAATGCGAGTAAATTTTAAAAGGCCTCGTTATTCGAGAATAAACAAAAGAACCACCACCACTACGATTGGCACTGGCCATATTTACTATCGAATAAAAGGACACCGTATTAATAGTTAAATAAGTCTAATGCGAGAAATAAAGCAAATAAATATTTACATAAGAGCATAAATAAAGGCAGAAATAAAAGAGAGGGATTCGAAAAAATGGACCGGATCGAACATAAAAAGAAATGCAAAAATAAAACAATCCAGAAAAAGGACCTGATCGAACATAAAAAAGCGTAAAATAAAGAGTGGAAATAAAATGCGGAAATTAAAATATTTAAAAAAAGGACCGGATCAAACAAACGGTACAGAAATTAAATGCGGGGAAAGTAAATTGCGGGAGAATAAAAAATTAGAAGTTAGATGTTAGTTGGCTACACTAATAGGTCATATATAATACGGGTCATCCCCGTTGCGGGTCACCGTAAGGCCGATTCGAAAAAAAACGAATAATGAAACAAATGAACTAAAATAAATAAATAATATATATAGTAGGAATAACATAGTACATATAATATATATATATATTCAATTAATTTTTTTTTGAAAATTCTTTTTGTATTATTATATTATTGACACTTATTTTAGACTTGGTTGTAATATAAATGTTTAAATTATATTTTTTTACTAAAATTTTTTTAGTCTGTTTAATGTTTCATTCCGTTATTATTTTAGGTCGTTTGTTAATTTTTTTTGCTGCATGAATGTGTGACATATGACATCTGTTCTTCATTTCTTTCAAAGATTTTCTAGAGAAACACTTTTGAAAAATGTTTTTAAAAATTCAAACCATCCCAAATCGGAATACTCTATTATATGATTAGGTAAAAAATTCCAGGACTTGGAAACATAATAAGGGTAATTATATTTTTACGGACAACTTGAAAATAATTACAAATAGAACTTTAAACACTTATTTGACAAATCTTTAAGCACCTATATGAATAATAATAATAATAATAATAATAATAATAATAATAATAATAATTTAAACATTTATTATACGGTTAAATCTATAATTTATTTACTAATGATTTACCACCCCGTCTATAATTTATTATACGGTTAAACCTACTTGTCGTTAATGTATATGAAAAATAGATAACTCTGATGAAGTCTAAGCATTCTTGCATATAAAATAATCCCACAAGTTCTAACGTCTGGTAATTTCAATTGTCGTTTTTTTCAAAACTGAAAATGATTCACAAAAACTAACCAAAAACAATCAAAAAAAAATATTCACAAAAAACTAAAAACTGAGAATGTATCAAAAAAAGAATCAAAACTACATATATAATCAAATTTCACATGTTCGTTTTTTCTTGTTCCCACTATATACTTTCATTTTGATCTTATTAAAAAAAATATTGGGTTTGACAAACCATTGCATTGTTACACCTGATCCTACTGCATGCCATATCTTACATGTGCCGACATCGTACTAGACAGACAAACCCCAATCTGGTAAACTCGGAAGAAACGGGAAAATGGGAAAAAAAAAGAGAGGAAAGAAACCCTCACCATGGATGTGCAGAAAGAATCACAAAATGCCCGACCACCCTTCTTTCACTAAGCCGTACAAACATAATGAAAGCTATCCACCTCTTAATGTGAGGGGTGAATGCCAAATGGGTGGCTGGCAGAGTATAAAAATCAAGGTTTTTAAGTACACACTGAACAAATCTTCATTTTCAAGATAGCAAACCAGCTAGTATAGCTGCGGGATCATTTGGAGGTATTTGTGGGGTTGGCTGAGCTGCAGGAGGTGCTGCTGCTGGTGCCGGTGACCGAGGAGCAGTAGGGATGCTAATCAACTGTTCCTTGATGAACTCCTTCAACCTGCAGATAAAATATAAGAAAAATCTGCCAACGGCAAAGATTTAAAACTTGATCAGTGAGAAGTTTGGCTACATACTCGAATGTTAACGTGGGATCGCCTGAAGCAAGTGTCATTCGCAACTGGGTTCTGTCCGCTGGATCTGTTTCAATTCTGACCTGAAAATATTACAGAAGAAAAAGCTGTAAGAAGTGACCTTCCCCAGATTCTAACAGGGATAATTTAAACACACCAAAAGGGCAAGTTATAAAGATTTAAAAGACTAGATTTCTCTACACACAAAATTCAATTCGAGTGACCCAATCAGATAGAAAAATGAAAGCGCTGGAGGAAAAAAAAGATGCAGGCAATTTCAGAACAAATCCAGAACCTTCTTAAACCAGAATAATAAATGTAACACAAACCATAAAAATCGAATAACTACCAAAAAAGGGGAAATAGTAGGAGTTCCTAAGATGTCTTCATGTCATTTGAATAATTGAATTTATTATCATGCTTTACCATATAGATTGAACATAATTTATTTCTTACCAGACAGAGCATGGCGGGTTTACTCTCTGAGTAGAAGGTTGTGCTTGCAACTAGATTGTTAGGATTTGGATCCTGAAAAAAAATTTAAAGGTCAACAATGCTGATTTAAACAAGAACAAGGATTATTCAAATGAAAGGGACTTACAAGCCCAGGACAAATCATTATCCGGAAACTGTTGAGTAGATTAGCCATTTCTGGAAGAGGCATGGGTCTTATACCTCTAATCTGCACAATTAGGAGCAACTAGATGAGTCAGGGAGCCCAGCAGAGAAAATGAACTAGTCCGTAAATGGTAATATGAGCAAAGCATACATCAAACAAGGCTTCATTATATGATGGTTGTTTACACAGTTATGCGAAGGTGAAGGTGGCTGTCCACATATATCGCACACTCCAATTGAAATAAAATAAGGATGGAATAGTAACCCACTTTATAGCAAAGCATACCTAAGGCTAAATTGAAACACAATCTCTCTTCCCCCCATTCCCAACCAATAAAAAACACAAAAAACAGGAGGTATACATACAACTTCTTGAAGTTTCAATGGTGGTCCTGAAAGAGATCTCCATTGGGGGAAAAACTCCTCGGCAGACACTTGAATAGGCTGCAGAAATTTATTCAACACAGCAGGAAGGCGGAGCTTCACATTAACCTGTTAAAGGTAATAATAAGTTACCTGGTATAATTTAACCAACTCCTAGAGGTATAGAAGTACATAATATACAAATTATCTGAAAGTACCATATTGGTACCAAACTTGTAGGAGAAGTCAAGAACAGCTACATCCCGGCTCGGCCGAAGATTTACAACCTCAAGTGGGCATTGAACCTACACATATAATGCAAAAAAAAAACTACATCCTCAGTCCTTTTAATGTATGACACAAACAAAAAAAAACACCAATAACTATTAGCCAGCAACTAGCTACAAGCAGAATGAGTCAATTTCACCTGTGCTCGAGGAGGTATCGTGTCAGGCACTAATGAAAGCTCCATCTTCAGATGAGCAGGAGGCAATATTATAGCCTGAACAGAAACAAGAGGAGCAGTATTCTTGTTTCCCAAGAAAAGAACAAGTCGTCCAAGATGACCTCGCCACTCTGCTTTAATGCCAATCTGAAGTAAGATTTAGTGAGAAAATCAGTAACAACCTTTTGGAAGCTTTTACCAACTTGAAAACCAAAAATATATCCTAGAGTATCCCGAAGAAATAATACAAGTTAGCGGATAACAAAAATAACAAAATATAAAAAGTAAAGAATTTGTACCTGAATGTAAGGATCCTCGTATAGAACACCACTATCTTTCAAGCATAAAGCATGAAATCTTTCAGCAATGTTTCCTATTGGCTGCAGATGCAAGTATAAAACCAAATGATAAGTCTTATAATCACTTATTAGAATTACAATGCAACAACGGATTAACTTTTTAAGTTTTGTTAGCATGTTGCAAGATACAGTAACTAGCGAAAAATTTCAGCAAGGAATTGGAAAATAAATGCTCCGTACAATGACTTGAGGATATGTAAAAAAAAAAGGCATCATAATCATACAAAAAATAAACTACAAAAAGATAGAACACCAGGAAGAACTTTCTCTAAGGCGACAGACAACAATAGAATCCCTCAACCTCATCTTCTCAAGAAGTGAAGAAAAAATCCCATTTGTTTTTATATTGGATAAAAGAAAAAGATAACTAAATGAAGAAAGCTGTGGCCCAGCATGAAATGCAGCCAGTAAGCACTAATAGAAAAGGCAAGGAAAGGAGACATCAAAACTGCAGCACAATTTTGAAGTAATGGGTTCAAGGGCTGTTAACAAGGTTGGACCACAAAAAGTTTCAGTGTCCTTTTAGACACCATAAGTAGGACACAAATTAAAACCAACTTTCTTCAATGTTGACAATAAACCACATAAAAGTTCCATTCTGTTTTTTGAACTTGAAGGAGAGATTTAACCAGGGGTAAACATTATATAAGAGAATGCATTACCTGAACTGTATTTGTCTGCTCTTCTACAGGCACTATGGCTGAACCATCAACCGCATCTGAACCACCTTCCAATCCAGACACAGCATTGTTCTCAGATTGGACAGTAGCACCAGGAGGGCCTTCAATGGCAAGTGGGCCCAAAATATCACTAAGGAGGTCAGCTGAAGGAGGCTGTGGATCTACATTACTTAAAGCACCATTTTGTTGAGACAAAGTGTGGTCTGTTGAAGTATCATTCTGCCAAGATCTCAAATATAATATTAGTCCAAATTAGATTTAAAACAAAGCTACAAACATGAATTATATATATATATCAAAAACCTAGAAAACAAGTAGCTACTTGGATACCAGAAGATCTAACCTCAGTAGTAATCATGCTGGGCACCTTTACGAGACTAAGCTGGCCAACCTGAACTGGTGATGTTGCCCCATTAGCAGGGTGTTGGTCAGTTACAACTAAAGCATTTGATGTTTGCTGTTGAGCACGCAACTTGATAGCACTTTGCTCTGCTGTGTCAGCCTCAGAATATTCTGCCCTTTTGATCAATGAAGACTGTAAATTGAGGACACGAGCATGATTAACCATCACTTGAATCAAGATTAACATGGACCGTCTGCAACTCAAAGCTGGAGCAGGCCATTCTAAACAAATATTGCAAAGTACACACACCTTACGCTCAGGAAATTTAGGCATTTCAGCCAATATATCCATTAGAGCAGCACCTTTCTGACACAATGCAAGATATTCAACAGCTCGTTGTTGTATCTCGGCATCAATGCAACTCTCATATCTGAGTTAGCAAATACAAAATTGTAGTAAGCAATTTTCAAATTTCATCAGACAAGATGAGATATTAACCAATGTAGAGAAAAATATATAAACATTAAATCTCACTTATTGAATATTGCCCAAATCTGACTTTGCATCTCTTGATCTGGTGGCTGAGTGTGCATCAAGATCTTTGCATAAGCTGATAAAAGAATAGGAATGGTAGTAGTCCTGAAACACGATATCCATTATAAGATACTAAAATATATGGAGAGCAAATACTACCCAAACAGAGAGAAATGAGGTATAAAGGTTCTTACGATACAGTAGGAAGCTTCTCATGTAGGAGGTTAAAGATTTCTTTTGGACTACACCCAGGCCGTCTAGCCAATAGGTGGCTGTATTCTCCAAGAATGTAAGCGCTGACCTGATACATACAAATTCCAAAGTGAACTTATATATATATATATCCCTGAAATAAATAAATCTTGATAAAATTTAGTGCTGAATAATATCAATGTGGAAGAGATTAACACAAATAATGAAATCTGATTGAATTTGGTTAATAAACAAGAGAAAAGGCAGCAATACTCAATGCAGCATGGTGCAGATCTCGGTCGATTATACATAGAACAAGTTAAAAGTGCAAATCACTTGAATATTGAGAATAGAATAATGACCCTAAAATGGACAAGACTGATGCAAATGAGCCAATATGCTAATTTAAAAAATCCTTAAATGGCTTGTAAGGAGGTAAGCTGTGATATTAATACCAGTTTCAACAGGCAAATATCTCTAATCTGATCAATCATCAAACATGCTTTTCCTACTGCTGAAGGATAGATAAACCAACCCATAGAAGCTAATATTTTACTGCCATTTTTTAAAAAATAGTATGGAATGGTTAAACCATTCACATGAACCATACACTATACTTTCCAAGGCCTCACAACTAATCTGGAAAAAAGAAATACAAATTATACAAACCTTGACCATGGTCTCATGTACAGCAGACTTGTCAAGATACTCTTTCACCTTTGCAGCGGCATAAGGCTGGTCACAAGCATAAAAGTCTCAGCCCAGAAACCATCAAAGATGAAGAAAATATTCAGTTATAAAATACAGAAGTAAATCTGTCAAGAATTTTTTATCACCTGTAGGTCATCATTGTTAGTAACAAACTGCACAACACGAAACCATATGTCATCGCTAATAAAATCTCCCGCCTTGTCAATCAATTGAAGGATAACATCCACATACCTGCAAGATTTAGGCAAGCTAGTCATTTTGACAAGGAAAACAGGCAATATCATGAAGTGACAATTCCTCTGCAAGAATGGCAGCCTTAAGTGACAATTCCTCTGCAAGTATGACAAGAATGGCAGCCTTAATGTTATGACAATTTTATGACAAAGAAAACACTGAGGCATAAAATTGTCATAACATTAACAGTTAATATCAAGCTTAACAGAACATGCTTACCATGACAAATCAGGAGCAAACTTCTCTGCAAGAATGGCAGCCTTAAGTGACAATTCCTCGCGCATTGTGAAATCAGCCGAGCTGAGATACTGGTAAAGAGATGACAGTTAGTGATATTCTCATCTTATGAAAACAAATCATCTGAGCATTATTCTAAGTAAAGATTTTTCATATTCACCACTATGGTACCTGCAATAATTCTTCAACAATGTCTTTTGCATTTGTTACATCACACATTCCATAAAGTAAATCAAGAGCACGCCTACGGATACTGGAAATTCCATAATATTGTTAGTCAACAAAAATAATTTAATTTATATTATAAAAGTTGCTTGATTATTGCTTACAATTGCCATTTATATATAATATTCCATTATTGATCCTTTTTTTATGTTCCAAGTATTTCCATGTATTTCAAGGGTCTGCAGAAGGCCATATCGCGATACGTATGTCATAATATACATTGGATACAGGTACATCAAGACCAATGAAGAGTCAGAGCCACATATTCTACAACTTTTAGACTGGAATTAAATTACTAACTTTGATGTCAATGAATCAGATGAGAAACTCATTAACAGACAGTGTACAAGCACTTTAGCATGTCTTACATGGGGCAAGCAACAGATGTTACCTAGATTTGAGTCTGATTATTAATGATTCACAAAAATAATCAAAGAAATAAAAATCTAATCAATAGATGCTACCAAGATATAAGCCTGAATAAGAAGGGTTATCTTTTTTCGTATCCTCACCTTGAGCTAGTTATCACCCTCTCAGTTTGGAAACTGACCCTACTAATGATCTTCTGTAGGTCAATAATTATGCAACTGTTCCTAGGTGGATAAACCATATTGGCAATCTCAAAGGCAAGAAAAATCATCTTTCTTTTAAACACATTTTGAAAGAGGCAACTTCGTTATCGAATGGTTTGGCCCAATCTGAGTTGGTTGGAAAATTGATTTTATCTCTCTCTTATATTTTTCTAGGGGAATCCCGTGTTTTCAAATCTTGATCGTAGACATCTTGCCTAAGTATCAATCCAAACTGCCTTTAGGAAAAATAAAACCCTTAAAACTGCAAAATAAGAAACTCACCTGACATCAGGGTCCTTCAATGAAGTGATGATCTGCGCCTGATGTCTTTTGATAATCTCTTGCACATCGGTAACCATTAGCATCCTAGTCATATTTTCCTGCAACCATAAATCATTAGGTTATAGGTAACCACCCTGCTTTGGCACATGTGAACATAATTGCTACCATTGAAAAGAGCATTTAAAAGAGAAGTTATGATGTTTCGATAACTCACCAAACCAAGGTATCTAATATTTGGTTCACGGACAGCAATGAATTTTCCAAGAAGGGCCACACACTGAGACATCATCTCCTTTTCTGCATCAAGATGCATGACCTGTAGCAAGGAGAGCAAATGCACAACAAAACTTAAAAAGGAACTCTTCAAACACGCATGCTAATTAAAACAGTGACATATGTACATGGCTGTATAATATATGATGCTCCAAGAGGAACCAGAAGAGTGGAGTAAACAATATAGACTAAATCATTACAATATGTCAGAAAGAGAAAAGAAAGGAGATAGTGCCACTTTTAAACCATTATGTTTTTCTTCTTTGTGCAAGTGCATAGTGAGAGGTGTTATTGATGGTGTTATCATCAATACGAAAATACTTTTATTACATTTTTAAATATGGGCAGAATATGCGTGTGAATGACTGAATGCTAAAAAGCAAAGAATGTATAGTCAGGGAATCAATTTGATAATAAATTTCACTCCAAAACCAGAACTCGGTAGCAAACTCACAAGAGCAAGGGCTTCAAAGAGGACGGCATGTGATGCATTATTCTTATTAACGTTTTTCACAACATCAGTTCCCATTAATATCCTCTGTAAAACCTGAAATCAGCGTGCAAAGTTCCATCAGTATCAAAATAATCTTAAAAAATCAAAAGAAGAATTCTATGGAAAAGTTATAACCTCAAACAATGTTCTTCGCGTATGAGGGTCTTCAATGGTAGGAAAATACTGGAGAGCCCTCATCGTCTTAACCTGTTATAAGAGAAAATAATAAACACCAGATAAGATTTACCAGAAAGGAGTTGATAATTACTGATAACCAAAGTCATCCAACCCAAAGAAGAGATGGGAAAAGAAAAAAGGCAAACAATTTGAAACAATTGCACAAACCTGAAGCCAGGGAGATGGGATACCATAGTAAGTATATTCCTGAGGAACATCTTGGTTCCTTGCAAGGCGTTCTAATGTCTTAACACACTTTGGAAGGCAAGACCAATATGCTTCATGATTATTTGATACCAAAGCAACAAGAAGGCTCATAGAAGATGTCAAAACACCAAGATCACGCTCATCTAAAAGTTGTGACATTCGATCAGCCCTAAACATAGGGCAATAAAAGAAATTCAGAATAAGCACAGCTAGTATCATAAAGCAGCCACTTGGGATAATTTTTTTAACATTCTAGCATACCAGCCATCAACATTGACAATGTCAGGGTTTTTCCTATACAATCGCAGCAAACATAATGCAGCTTTTTTCCTTACAAGTGGTCTGCAGCTGCTAGAAAGCTGGAATAACAAATTTCATCAGTGAATTATTTTAGAAAAGAAGCACTTGAACTCAAGAATTTTCTGGTCCCTTACAAGTAACTTTTGAACATCAGGTGCCAAAGATTCAGCAAAGTCCCTCCCACCAATATTGCCAACCTACAGAGTTAATTCAGGACAAGAGTAGATATAACAATATAGAAAAAAGGATAAAAGTAAAAATATGAAAAATACAAGGTGCCTATAATGATAAGAACCACTATCGCAAATCAAGGAACAATGCCTACAATGTAAATTATGAAGTGATGAATAATATTTAGAGAAGTGAACAAAAAACTTCTCTTGAGAAAACTGCCATGGACAAAGTCCTGCTATGAACTTTCTGTATTCATCTCAATTAAGTATGTAGTATGGTAGCTATTGATGTTGTAAATCAGATAGAATTCATTCC
Source organism: Hibiscus mutabilis (assembly GCA_019671005.1). Taxonomy (NCBI): domain Eukaryota; kingdom Viridiplantae; phylum Streptophyta; class Magnoliopsida; order Malvales; family Malvaceae; genus Hibiscus; species Hibiscus mutabilis. Next base: position 12,954,978 of record CM033733.1, read on the forward strand.
CCATTCTAATTACAAGGCACATCTAGAACCCCAGAACAAGTTTTTCAGCCTTACCATGGTTAGTGCGAGGCACTGAAAAGTCTCATTTCGACCAATTATATCATTGCGTACAGTGTTGATTGCTAGTCTCAGAAAATCATGATTTTCATTGAGTAAACAAGAAGTCGCAATGTATCCAACCTGTGATCAATCGTGGGAGAACAAAAGTTAAAGAACCACAGAGAAAATGGAAACATGCATATTTCAATATCAAGCATTCAAATCATGATAATTAATTAATTAATTAACTACACAAGCTTCCATAATAAATCCTTTATTTGAGATGCCCATTAAAATAATTTCAAAGATTACAATAGAATTATATAATGGTTAATTCGTTATCACACTGCTTCAAGCTTTCAATAGTAGCAAAATTTTCCAGATTTATTTTTGGAAAAACTAGCATGCAACAGTAACTGTTACAAGTATAAAGCAAAAAAGCTTCCATGGTAGTTCAAATTCTAACAAGTGACATGGAGCTCATATGTACCCAATATGTTATCCTCTAAGCTCTTTATGAACTCGAGTTTTATTGCCTTATTCTTTCTTGGGGAAAGATCGAAAGAGAAAATTGATTATAGCTACTTTAGGCCTTGGTTACAACTCTTTTATCATTTCATTTTCTTTCCCGCTCTTGAGCAGAATGTCATTTCTACAGCATGGATCCACTAGGTTTTACCCTCCATTTAATGTCTCACAAATGTGTCTCTAATCATATTAAAGGGTAAATGAAAAGGATCTTACCTGCTTTTCAGGATACTTTGGTGCAGATATCAAGGACACAGCTTCCATATGACCAAAATCAACGTCATAACCCAGCATGTATATATAAAGCATTTTCCAAACATATTTCTTCTTCTCATATGGTGTCAGTCCCTGTCAGAAGAATATAAATTTTCAGTAAGAAACTTCTCACTCATCTTCTTAAGTCACTCCAAAGACCTTGTCACCAAAAAAGCCATTAAAAGGTTCCATTAAAATGTTCCTAGAGGGAATGGCCAGTGTTTGGACAAATGTGGCTCTAAGATTTAAATGTCACATGAAAGAATGAGCTAAAATATCTTTAAACTTTAATTTAAACTACTATTTACATAAGGACTCTAACTCTATCGGATAATCTAACACTCCCCCTCAAGTTGGAGAATATACATTGTATAATCCCAACTTGAATAGAAACTTGTCGAAAGAAGCTTTTGGTAGTGCTTTTGTAAGTACATCTGCCACTTGTTCTTCTCAGTAGGAACATAAGATAAAGAAGCTGTCCCACTAGTAATCTTTTTCGAGATAAAATGCCCACAATCTCCACATGTTTAGTCCTATCATGGTGTACTTGGATTTTGAGCAATTTGTATGGTGGACTGATTATCACAAAAAATCTCAAACTTCTCATCTTGGTTCACATTTAGCTCCTTCAATAGCTTTAACAACCAAATTCCTTCACACATTCCCAATGCTAAAGCCCTATATTCTCGCTTTCAAGATCGCTTCTAGATACAATCGTTTGTTTCTTACTCCTCCAGTCACTAGATTTCCCCAAACAAAGGAGCAAGAACCACTAGTTGATCTTCTTTCATCGGTTTGTTTGCCCAACTTGAATCAATAAATTTGAACAGTCCTTTCTTGAGTCTTTTTAAATAGCAATCCATGCCCTCGTGTCCCTTTCAAGTATCTCAAAATTCTAATTGCGGCTTCCATGTGATCTTCCCTTGGATCAGTCATGTGTTGACTGATAATATTAACTGGAAAAGCAATGTCCGGTCCAGTTAATGACAAATAAATCAATTTTCCCACTAACCTCAAAATTTACCCTTATCGCCTTTAGGGCTTGTGTCCTCTCTATTGAATTTTAAGCCTGCTTCCATGGGAGTATCAACTGGTTTGCATCCCAACATTCCCGCTTCATTAAGTAGATCAAGAACATATTTTCTCGGTTTATCACTAGACCTTTGCTCGACCTAGCAACCTCCATGCCTAGAAAGTATCCGAGCTTTCCTAGGTCTTTTGTTTCAAACTGTGTATTTAACAACCCTTTTAAGTGACTTATCTCTTCATCATCATCACACGCCGAATAATGTCATCCACATATACTATTAAAATAACCCTTTTATTGCTAGAGGTTACCTTAATGAAGAGAGTGTGATCCGCCAAGGATTGTTTGTATCCATTTTCTAAAATCACCTTGGTGAATCACAAACCAGCTCTAGGTGACTGCTTCAAACCATAGATGGATTTATTAAGTCTGCAAACTTTCGATCTCCTTTTATCGATTTCAAGCCCGAAGGCACTCTCATGTACACTTCTTCTTCTTCCAATTTTCCATTAAGAAAGGCATTCTTAATGTCAAGTTGATGAAGCTTCCAAATCCTTGTTTACAAATACCAAGCTTAAGAGAACTCTAATCATTTAGTTTAGCTACAGAGAGCAAAGGTCTCATTATAATCAATTCCATAGGTTTGAGTAAAACCCTTGGCCACCAACCTTGCTTTATACCTCAGATATCGCCATCGAGTTGTATTTTATGGCGAACACCCATTTGCATCCGATCGGTTTCTTGCCTTGTGGAAGATCCAGTAATGGTCCAAGTATCATTCTTTTCAAGTGCTTCAATCTCCTCTTTAACAACCCTTCTCCACTTAGAATCTTTTAGAGCCTCCTCAATAGTGTTAGGTATCTGTTCTTTATCTAAGCAAGTCAGTAAAAGCCTTAAATGATGGCATTAGATTACCATAAGCAACATACCTCTGAATGGGGTGTTTTGTACATTGTCTTACCCTTTCCTTTTAGCAATAGGCAAATAATCAAATTCAAGTAAATGAGAGGTCTCTCGCTAGAACATTACCTCCATCATTTTCATTGGCAACCTAATTCAAGTCCAATTCTCGGCAAGTGTCGATTGCAAAACAGTCTGGAATAGTTTTACATTTTCTGGTATAAACTTTCAATTGCTTAGGAGGTGAGGGGTTTGTGAGGAAGGTTTGGGTGAATTCGAGGAGTAGTAACAATAGGTGAAGGATGGGAAGTCAGAGGTGTAATAATAGGTGAAGAAGTAGAAGGGTTTAAAGGAGTATGGGGTTCAAATAACAAAGGATTATTAGTAGGTAATAACTCAAGGTAAAGAAGGATAAACCTGATTGGTATGAGGTCAAAAACATCACAATTCTCCCCGATTTGCAGCCACAGGGAAATAGGGTTTCTGTTCAAAAAAGGTGAGATCCAAGGAAGTAAAAATTTACGAGAAGGAGGATGATAACATTTGTAGCCCTTCTTAAGTGAAGAATACCCACCAAAACACACTTCAAGGATCTGGGGTCAAGTTTTGACCTAGAGGGAACATAATATTTCACAAACACAAAGTGCAACCAAAAAACTTTGAAAGGGAGAATAGAGGACAAAGGTTTAAAATTGGGGTAACTCTCCAAAAAAACAGCTCTAGGTGTTCTCAGACAAAACCTTCTTGGGCATTCGATTAATGAGATAGGTTGCGATTAACAAAGCCTCACCCCACAAATACTTAGGAATATTACTAGTGAACATCAAAGACCTAGTTACCTCCAACAAATGCCTATTTTTCCTTTCTCAAGAACCCCATTTTGTTGTGGTGTATCCACACAAGTGCTAAGTTGAACAATCCCTTTTTGTTAAAAAATTCCCCAAGGACTTGGTAAAATATTCACTCCCATTATCAGATTTGAAGATCTGAATTTTACTTCAAAATTGGGTTTCAACCATATTGTAAAATTTCTCAAAAACAGAGGCTACTTGATTTATCCCTTAACAAATATGCCCAAGTTGTTCTACTATGATCATCAATAAAAGTAACAAACCACCTACTACCAGCCATATTCTTCACTCGAGAAGGACCCCAAACATCACTATGAATTAATGAAAAAGGTTGGGAAGGTTTGTAGGAAGATGGTAAATAGGATGCTTTTGTCCTGCTTTTAGCGAGAGGACATATATGGCATTTAAAAGAACTTGGTTTTCTATTAACAAATAATTCAGGAATAATTTAGCAAGATAATGAAAATTAGGATGCCCTAACCTAAAATGCCATAACATTATATTATCAATTTGCCCTAAAGAAGTCAAAGAGCAAGAAGTATTTGGTAGGGTAGATGGTTGATTTCCGAGGACATAAAGACCATTTTGCAAGCTAGCGAAGCCAAGCATCTTCCTCGAATTCATTGCACAAAAAAACAACTGATTGATGAAAACCAGAATGAACACTTCAAATTCTTGGAGAGTTTACTAACAGAGATGAGATTGCAAAGTAGATTAGGCACAAACAAAACATCTTCAAGCAACAAATTATCGTTAATGAGGACTGGGCCACTTCCTTTGATAGGAGAGAAAGAGCCATCTACTGCTTTAATAGAACTTGTAGAAGATGAATCAAAAAACTAAGAATAATTCCTCGTTACTACCATGTGATCGATGCTCCAGTCGATGATCCATGCCGATGCACCTTTGGTAGAAAAAGTGCAGAGGGAGAACAAGTATTCTCAGATGCTTGTATCCTCCACGAGGGCTAAATCGCCTTCACAAGTTCTTCGCCGAACACGAAATTTACGAAAAAACTCCAATCCAAAGACCGCTGCGCTATGGATAGCATCTCAAAGGTTGTCGAAGGGGATCCCATTAAGAATTCTAACTAGGATCGATGTTAGACTGATACCATGTAGAAAAGCAATTTTCTAGCTTTAGGAAAAACTAATTAACGATAAAAAAATAAGCGAAATTTAAGTTTCGCAGAAAAAGAAGAAGAAAATGTAATTGATTTTCTTCATTATTGAATATTTTCAAAAATTACATCCCTTTACAAAAGAATTTATAGACTCAAGTATTGGACTTTAGTTACAATTAGAGTCCTAAGTACACAAGACATCTAACTCTATCTTTTAGGAAGTAAACTTTAATTTAAACTACTATTTACATGAGGACTCTAACTCTATCTTTAAACTTTAATTTAAACTACTATTTACATAAGGACTCTAACTCTATCGGATAATCTAACAATATATGGATTCATGCAATGTATAAAAAGCGTGATTTGAGGCGCGCTGACCATCATTTTCATTGGCAACCAATTCAAGTCCAATTCTCGGCAAGTGTCGATTAAAAACAGTCTGGAATAGTTTTACATTTTAACGGTATAAACTTTCAATTGCTTAGGAGGTGAGGGGTTGTGAGGAAGGTTTGGGTGAATTACGAGGAGTAGTAACAATAGGTGAAGGATGGGAAGTGTAGGTGTAATAATAGGTGAAGAAGTAGAAGGGTTTAAAGGAGTATGGGGTTCAAATAACAAAGGATTATTAGTAGGTAATAACTCAAGGTAAAGAAGGATAAACTGATTGGTATGAGGTGAAAAACATCACAATTCTCCCCGATTTGCATGAGAGAGGGAAATAGGGTTCTGTTCAAAAAAGGTGAGATCAAGGAAGTAAAAAATTTACGAGAAGGAGGATGATAACATTTGTAGCCCTTCTTAAGTGAAGAATACCCGACCAAAACACACTTCAAGGATCTGGGGTCAAGTTTTGACCTAGAGGGAACATAATATTTCACAAACACAAAGTGCAACCAAAAACTTTGAAAGGGAGAATAGAGGACAAAGGTTTAAAATTGGGGTAACTCTCCAAAAAAAAATTTCTAGGTGTTCTGTATTGCAAAAACCTTCTTGGGCATTCGATTAATGAATGAGATAGGTTGCAATTTTAACAAAGCCTCACCCCACAAATACTTAGGAATATTACTAGTGAACATCAAAGACCTAGTTACCTCCAACAAATGCCTATTTTTCCTTTCTAACCCCCATTTTGTTGTGGTGTATCCACACAAGTGCTAAGTTGAACAATCCCTTTTTGTTAAAAATTCCCCCAGGACTTGGTAAAATATTCACTCCCATTATCGATTTGAAGATCAAATTTTACTTCAAATTGGGTTTCAACCATATTGTAAAATTTCTCAAAAAACAGAGGCTACTTGATTTATCCCTTAACAAATATGCCCAAGTTGTTCTACTATGATCATCAATAAAAGTAACAAACCACCTACTACCAGTTACATTCTTCACTCGAGAAGGACCCCAAACATCACTATGAATTAATGAAAAAGGTTGGGAAGGTTTGTAGGAAGATGGTAAATAGGATGCTTTTGTCTGTTTAGCGAGAGGACATATATGGCATTTAAAAGAACTTGGTTTTCTATTAACAAATAATTCAGGGAATAATTTAGCAAGATAATGAAAATTAGGATGCCCTAACCTAAAATGCCATAACATTATATTATCAATTTGCCCTAAAGAAGTCAAAGAGCAAGAAGTATTTGGTAGGGTAGATGGTTGATTTCCGAGGACATAAAGACCATTTTGCAAGCTAAGCGATTGCCAAGCATCTTCCTCGAATTCATTGCCTGCAAAAAACAACAGATTGATGGCTGTAATGAACACTTCAAATTCTTGGAGAGTTTACTAACAGAGATGAGATTGCAAAGTAGATTAGGCACAAACAAAACATCTTCAAGCAACAAATTATCGTTAATGAGGATCGGGCCACTTCCTTTGATAGGAGAGAAAGAGCCATCAGTTGTTTTAATAGAACTTGTAGAAGATGAATCAAAAAACTAAGGAATAATTCCTGTTACGGTCATGTGATCGGATGCTCCAGTCGATGATCCATCTTTGATGCACCTTTGGTAGAAAAAGTGCGAGAGGGAGAACAAGTATTCTCAGTATGCTTGTATCCTCCACGAGGCTAAATCGCTTCACAGTTCTTGTCGAACCCGAAATTTACGAAAAAACTCCAATCCAAAGACTGCTCTGCTATGGATAGCATCTCAAAGGTTGTCGAAGGGGATCCCATTAAGAATTCTAACTAGGATCGATGTTAGACGATACCATGTAGAAAAGCAATTTTCTAGCTTTAGGAAAAACTAATTAACGCATAAAAATAAAGCGGAATTTAAGTTTCTGCAGAAAGAAGAAGAAAATGTAATTGATTTTACTGTTATTGAATATTTTCAAAAAATTACATCCCTTTACAGTGAATTTATAGACTCAAGTATTGGACTTTAGTTACAATTAGGAGTCCTAAGTACACAAGACATCTAACTCTATCTTTTAGGAAGTAAACTTTAATTTAAACTACTATTTACATGAGGACTCTAACTCTATCTTTAAACTTTAATTTAAACTACTATTTACATAAGGACTCTAACTCTATCGGATAATCTAACAATATATGGATTCATGCAATGTATAAAAAAGCGTACTTGAGGCGCGCCTAGGGGCTAAAGCGCTGGGCGCCGGGTCCTGAACGCCCATTTGAGTTCAGGCGAGTCGATTGTGACGAAGCGCACAAAAGGCGCTAGAGGCGGGTGAGGCGCTAGAGACGGGTGAGGCGTTGCTTTTCTACGCTTAATCTAAACTTGGGGAAAACTGAAAATAACTTTGGAAAATTGAAAAGGAAAATAAAAAAGAACCCAAAAGGATATGTTGAAGAAGAAGAAGTGGTGGAGAAAGAAACCAGAGAACTCAAAAAGAGAAGAATGAGCTGTGTGGTCTGTTGAAGAAAATAGAAGAAGATGAGGAGAGAGAAATTGATGGGTAAATGGAAAATAGAAGAAGAGGAGGTTTGGGTAAATGGAGGGGGAGGTGTGGGTCCTACTGCTTGGATTTTTTGACAAGTTTGTCCCACACGTGCTCTCTTCCACCGACCCATTCAGATTGAATAAGAAAAAAAAATACTTAAAATGAATAGATCTTTAACAATAATTTTATTATTTGTACAATTTAATAATTATTTTATAATTTTTATAAATTCAGTTTCAAAATATTCTTATTAAATAATAAATAAGAATCTAATATAATTAGATATTTATCAATCTAAAATTATATACTTACACAATCACAATTAACATAAAAAATGGAAGAAACAATAAGTGATTCTTAAAATCTTTAATTTTTAAAAAGTGCGTCTCACTTTGATGAGGCGCACGCCTTATGCCTCAGCTATAGGACACCTATAGCCTTAGTGCGCCTTGCGCCATTTTTTACACTGGATTCATGTACGAGAGAATGAACCTAACATTCTAGCACATTTGAAGCTGGAAAAAAGTGATCAGTGTGAAAGAACACAAATGCAGTTTCGGTTTCTTACTGATTATAGTTTATTTGTACGAACCTTTATGAGAATCACAGAAGATGAAGTAATATGATGAAGCAAAATTTGTGCAAATAAAATTTTCCAACAATCTAAGAGAGTTGTTGGTGTATACTTCTTCTTGTGAGGGAAACATTACCTAGATTGCGAAACTTCCTTTCCCTTTCAACATATAGAACATGAAAGGGGAATGTAGAAAAAACCCAAATAAGGACAACAAAAAAGTGAGCTCACAGGGTGAGGTTTGAAGAGATAGAGAAATAGACAAACAGTAATTCTAACATCAAACCAAATCAAAGGCTTCAAGACATCTCCTAACTATAAATAAACAGCAGTATCTATAAAATCCAAATAAAACCATATTTTCAATTTGAATATGCCGAGGGATTGATAAGTTCATCAGTCATCACTTTATGTAAATGCATCTTTAAAAGTTAGAATCCTCACTAACAGATACAATTTTTGAAGTTTTAATAACATAGTTCAAATGTTTGGGTTTTTAAACATGGTTCTGCATGAAGATACAATCGATATCAACTTCCTGGCCTTCACTGCCAAACTGGTGGGAACCAACTCTTAAAAAGGAGTTGTGGACCTCATAGTCATTCAGCCAGATTGAGCAAGCTTATTACATGAGAACCATTTAATTGCAACTCTATATAAATCGTACTTTTACCGAAAGAAACAGGCTTCTTTGATTAGAGTGCTTTTGTACTACAGTGTACGACTGTGGTGCCTACTAACTATAGGACCATAGAAATATGCATGTTAGGAGTTTTTAGCTGGAAGATCAAGTTGTGAGAGATTCTCATAATTAGCAAGCAAAATACTTGATAGAATCATAAAACAAATTCTCTCAAGCTAGGCTTCCCAAAAATTGTTAGAAGTCTTAAGACTATGAGCTTCAATCCAACCACACACTCTATGGCTTCATTCGTCCGTGCTTCTTTTATTATTATTTTCCCAATGTTTGTAGCTCATCTTTTATTTTTCATTTCACTTTATATTGCAAAAAATAGAGTAAAAAGTAAAAATAGCAAAAACCCTAATAAAAATGAGCCTATATATTATATTCCAATATGAAATATAAAGTATAAAGGGGAAGGTTTTAGTTAGATTTTAGAGAAGGAAATGGTTAGAGCTGGGTTTTCTCTTTCGATCTGATGGGGATTGATGTTTTCTTGTATGGATTTGGAGTTTTTAGGCTGGAATATATGCTTGATTGTTATTTATATATAAAAAAAAACAATATGAACGATATAAGTTTAGCCACAAAAAAGGTGCCAATAAAAGCTTAAATGGTAGCAGTTTTCTCACTCAAACAGCAGCCACTACTATTCTGAACAGTGAGGAACATTTTACCTAATAAATATGAGAAATTCCATTTGTTATAATTTTATTTCAATAGTCCACTTAAACGAAAAACTATTGATAAATTTTCTGGCGTTCAAATGCAAATGTTTTAAATGAAAAAACTATTACAAACATAACAAGCTAGTTTCAATATATAAAAGAACTAAAAAATGATAAACCCTAAATAGACTTAACAGCTCAATTAAGTACACCTTCTGCTCTCAAACGAAACCAAAAGTTCAACAAAAAAGAATTCCACTGAAAGCACTTGGAAAAACTTAAAAGTAAGTCCGGTCATACTGTTAGCATGTCCTTCTAAATTACAAAAAAGAAATTTAGAAAGCTTGCTTTGAAACCCTAACCTTCTCATTTTTGAAGCGATTACGGACGTTGCCAAGCTCTTTATCGATACGTAAACGCTCTTGCTCTTTGTTCTGGCAATTTCGAATATCGCTTATAAAAACCGAGAGCCCTCTCATCCCGTGCATCGTCATTCCACTTTAATCGACCAGACCCGCCTCTTCTTCCTGATGGATCTGCCTCTCGATTATTCAGATCTTTCTCTCTCCTTTTCAATCAACAGCAGCGGAGAAATCGATCCGGCACTAAGAAATCGAAAAATTTTCAGAGGCGAAAATGAAGTGGTTTAGAAAAGGAAAATTAAAATTAAAGGTGAAATGGTTTGAACCAGAAGAAAGAGAGATAAAAGGGAGACGGCGGTGGAACAAATATTGGGGGGGGAAAGCCGTCAAGAAGAACAGGTGCAGTCTGGAGAGGAGACGAACTCGGTTTATTTTGTTTTTATTTTAAATCTTAATTATAAAATAAATATTTAAATTATATTTTTTTATAATAGATGTTTAAAGTATTTTTTGATTATAATGAGTGTTTAAAGTATTTTTTTGATTAAAATAATTGTTTAAAATTTTATTTTAATTAAAATAAATATTAAAATTAACTTTAAAATAAAATTTTAAATGCCTATCTCAATAAAAAAATAAAATTTTAAAAATTTATTTCAGTTAAAAAATATTTTAGACAATTATTATTAAAAAAATAATTTAAATATTTATTTTATAGTTAAATTTTATTTTAATTTTTGAAATTTAGTATTTTTTCTAAGAAAAAAATCAAAGGTTAGAAAGAGGACCCACAACCACAAAACAGAGAAAGAGTCCAAAAGTAAAAGCTAAGAGGCCAACACTTTGGCTCGTTCAGCATTGTTTAAAGAAGGGGCGTTTGACACTCAAACGTTAAAGTATTGCTAAACGGCTTCTTCAGCGCTGCATTATCGTCTTTTTATTTAATTTTACGCCTTAAACACCGGCTTTTTTACTGTCAATTTTTTTTACTTGTCCTAGGCCGTAGCTTTTTCACCGCAAATGATTTTTATAAGTGTAGTTGAACGGAGAGTGTCGAAGCCGGCTTCAGCCAACAAACAAAAAGGAAATACAGGGAAATGAAGCGCTGAAACCAAGAAAACCAATCACAATTGCATCTGTGAACAAATAGCCAAAATTTTAGTAATTTTTTAGACTTTGTTCTGCATTGTAACGTTGTTTTCAAAAACGTTTTTAGTTGAAAGTAATTTATGACTGATACTCATAAAACATTTTTTCACGTTAAAAGTACTTTTTTTTTTAAAGTAGTTCTTATATTTTAAAACTATTTATTTGTTTATATTTATGTAACAATTTCTTTTATATTTTAAGGCTTAATTGTCAATTAGGTGCTCAAACTATACTTTTTTGAATTAGGTGTTCAAATTAATTTTTGGTCAAATAGGTGCCTAACATTTCATTCCGTGACCCATTTAAGGTTCTCTATTAATTCTCACCGTTAAAGGACACTCTTGAAAATTTTAAAATTATATTAAAAATAAATAAAATTACTTAATTTTTAAAAAATCTCTAAGTTTTATAGATTTCACAAAACAGCCCCAAATTTCAAAATCCCTAACTCCCCAAAACCTAAATCCCGATTTGGGCAGATTTCGTCGTCGATTGCTACGTCGTCACCCACCACATTGATCGCCGGACCATCACGTCCATTTTCCCCATTACCCCGTCGCCGAAAATCGATCGAAACGTTAAAATTGTCGAATGGTTCCTTCAAACGATTCGTAACAAATGACGGTAGGACAGACGATGAACGACGTGTGGATTTTTCGGTGAGGGAAGGGCGCTTCATTTCGTCTCTGGCAACGTGGACAACGCCAGCGGGAGTGATCGAATTTGGGGTTTAGGAATTTGATGACTATTTTGGAAATATTTGAAAATTTCAAGATATATTTTTATTTTGTTTTATTAATTTTATTTATTTTTAATATAATTTTGAAATTTTCAGGAGATGACACATGTTCCTTTAACGATGAGAATTAACGAATAACCTTAAATTGGTCATGGGATGAAACGTTAGGCGCCTATTTGGCCCAAAAATAGTTTGGGCACCTAATTAGAAAAAAGGGTATAGTTTGGGCACCTATTTGCCTATTAAGCCTATTTTTAAAAGTATTGTTTAAAATTTATATTCTATTTAATTAATAGCATTTTTATAGCAATAGCAAACGCTTAAATTTTGAACCCGTTGAGTGATACTAATAGTAAAGGATTGTGTATTTCATCCAGGTGACCCGAGTTCGAGCACCATGTGTATACGGTGTGTGTGCGTTATTGAAGGGCTAAAAAATTGAACAGATACTACCTTGTAATAACTCAACTAATAATTAAAAATTAGTATAATATGGATAAAATTATATTAGTAATAAAGTAAGGTTAATTATTTCATACACTGGTGGTGAAAAAAATTTATACACGTCTTAATTGTAACATTAAACCTAAATCACTAACCATATTTCTCTAAACGCTAAATTCTAACATTAAACCCTAAGTTCTAATCACAACCTCTAAATTCTAAACCTTAAATTGAATCTAAACTCTAAAACTAAAGCGTTTATGAAAAAAAATTTACCGTCAGTGTATTGAATATAAATCCACAAAGTATAATTATAATTTTGAAACTATCACTTAAAATATTATAATTATATACAATTTAAATTAATATTTATTTAGCACTATAAATAATGCATAAATTCAATATGTTCAATCAAATAGCATAAGAAATCACCAAAAGAAAAAAGAACGGAGATTAATACCATTAATAAATTGTATGTATCTCAAAAAGAAGGTAATATTAAAATAATAATTTTTAAAGAGAGAGTTTCAAGTTATATTCTAACATTATTCAAGATTAAAGCCCGTTTTTTATTGCGTTTAACAATTAACGAGTGTTTGCTCACCATTTTTAATGTCTAAACGAGCGTTTGTTGATAGTTGAATTTTTCAATTTCCACCAATGGGATATAACCCAAAGACCGTTTGATTGCAGCAATAACAAACGAAACCTAAGTGATGGACTTTGCCAATACACCACAAACTTAATTGGTAGATATATAATTTTTAATAATAATTTATTATTTAAATTTATAAATTAAATTCTTCAATTTTAAAAATGTTTTATATATATATATATACTTAAATTATCTTTGTGTAAAATAAAATTTATACGTGTGTGCATGTGCAAAAAAGTAACAAAGTTTTATATTGTTGATATATAATACATAAACTAAATGAATTTTATTAAAACCAAAGTGTATAAAATTTTAGGCTATCAATATATTACATACAAATTGTTTTAAAACGTGTGAAACAAACACGAGCATTAAAAAATTAGGATAAACTACTCATTTAGTACTCAATCTATTATTGTATTTATGTTGTTGTACATATACTTTTTTTGGAAAAATGATAATTAATTTTACGTTTTATTTTGTTTAGCGCATCGGTTGTTAAAAATTAACAAATATGATAACATAGTTCATTTTTAATTGAGATGATAACATTTTTAGTCTAAAAAACTTATACATTTCTATCAATTTGGTCCAAACTTTATCATTTAATCATGTAAAATATTTGGGTTAAAACTATAATTTCCCCCTAATTTTCTTCTTCTTCTTCTTTGAAAACCCCAGCCTTTCTTTTTCCCGTCAACCCTAACTCACATCACCAATCACCGACTATAGTTTGCACTTCACCGTTGACAATTTTCTTCATTTTCACTCTTGCCGTCAGACTTTTTTCTCTTCTTAATCCATGACTGCCTTTGCTCTCTCTTTTACAAATCGCATCTTATGTTTTAAAAAATCCTGATAATATAATTGATATGTCAAAGTATTAAGAGGAAAAAAAAGAGCAATCTAAACATGAAAACGATACTGACCCTAAAACAGGGAATTCTCGTAGTCCACACAAAAGGGCTTGTCAAGATCAAAAGCCTAATTTATAAAGCAAGGAAAGCTTCTCTCGATGGAAAGTGTATTTGAACAAACCTATGTATCTAATTCTTTGGTGTTGTTCCTACAACTGGTTGTCATTTTGATTGTTAAGACCGCTCCTGCTGGTGGCGAATCTCATCCAAGAAGCGGCCAGCCGGAGAGAAGAATATTGCTTTGCTCTATTGTACACCACTCCATTTGGCCCAATCTACGAATTGCGTGCCACCATAAATGTTATTGGCAAACCGGACGCCTACTGTGAAGGCCATTGCAAGCGGTGGAACCTGCTTTGCGGCCGGTGATGCTTTTACCAGGCGCTCTAATCCATCAATAATTTGATAACGGGTGTTGGAAGATACCCCAAGGAAAACACCTGATTAAGATGGCAAACTATTGAGCAGGATGGAGATCAACAAAAAGAAAGCCCTAAGTTGATGAATCTCTATGGTAGCCAACTAAACTGTTAACTAGATTTTGTCAACCAAATTTCAAACTAAGGATACAAATAAATGAACAATTTTCAGTTCATAATTTAAAACCCGTTCAAGGCTCAGATACTAGAAGCACTCCATGAAATAGTTGTCACGATTAATGGAGGATTAATAAGCATGAGATTGAAGTTAAAAGTTGGATTGTAAATACGCTAGACGTACCCCAGTCCCCAAAGAGCAGCACTTTTCACAAGAGGTGGCACAGGAATGTCCTCATTCGATTTTCTTATGTTCCTGATCATTTAGAAGATTTACACAAGAAATAGAAATAACAAAAACAGTCAATACTATTGAAGTTTAGAGATAAATCACATTGACAGTTAAAGAAGTTTGCTCAATTACAAAAATAGACAAAAAATTGAAAGAAACAAAGAAAACGTGGGGGGAGGGGGTAATTCCACTAAGGGAATGCAGGTGATATGATTCCTGAAATTGGTTCGCATGCTAGGATTAAGTGGGTTTTGCCAGTTGCATGCCAAAACATTCCAACACTATAGATGGGCACACAAATAGATATACAGAAATAACCTCTATAAAAGAGTTACGAACTCGAACAAGTGGAAAAGTCAATTAGATCTCCTGCATACTAAATTCTAGTCCCAAATCATTTAAGAGACACATTGAACTTTTAGCAGGAACGAACACCAAGAACAGTGAACCATGAAAAGGTACGAGAAGTATCAAGAGAGAATTGTACCTTTTGGCAGTCATGATCAGATTTGCGATGCCTTGGCCAACAAGCCCACAGCCGAACCCTACTGAGCCATACAATACACACCCTGGATCCAAAATAAGCCAAAATATCAACTAACAACCTGGAATGCCATTGATCCTTTTTTTTAAGAAAAGGAGGAAAAAATAAGGGATGCTACAGTAGCTGCAGAAGATACAAGTAGTGGAACTGGATGAGGAAATACAAAGTGCTTTGATCGTGCAAGAAATAGATAACTATAAAACAATTATCTGAGGGCTATACTAAATGTAACATCATATTTAATCAGAACATGGAGCAACATGACCTCCCTGCTTTGACATTTCCTCTGAAAGAGTCGTTCATTACTAGCAGTACCTTATAAAAATATGTAGCGATCTGCTGTTTCACTGAATTTACAACCTGGTCTTTCGGTTTCAAAAACACTGTAAGAGTAGAATAGTTCACGTTGAGTTAAAATTTTCAATATTTTCTGACTACTTGATTCTGCGTAAAGCATAACAAAACTTGAACCAGAGAGGAGAGAGAAGCAAAATGAAATTTTATGTTTTATCCAAAAAGCAAATAGTTTAAGCATGAAATCTATTCTAGTATCAAACAGCTAGAATGTCCACATATGATGAACAAACTCAAAGGAATGCTTAAATTCAACTATCAAAACAAGTGCTCAGAATTTCATAAGACATAAGCTGTTGATGAGTTACGAAGACCTGCTAGGAAGAGCAGCAGTAGCACGCTGTAAGCTACCAAATAATCCTCTGGATGCAGAAGGTTGACCAAAACGAGCATATGGTGCTAACATACCAACCAAGGCAATGTCAACAACTATACCGACCAAAAGGCCAGCAAGGTACAACTCAAACTCTGCCCCAAAATCCTTTCCCCTTTTCTGTATTTCAGCAAATGTAGCACAGCAAGAATCAATTACTATCTGCATCATGCCACATCAAACAAAGTAAGGAAAAAATAAAAAGTGGACAACTTAAAGCACCACAAAATACTTGGCATAAACTGTAATAGACAGAGAGCCACAAGTACATGTTGCTAAACTACAGCTAGACTTACCAGGCTAATTTAATTACAGCATAATGAGTAGGCAGCAACCAAGTCATATGATTAATGTTAACTGTCAGTTTATTCATAATTTTTTAACATGGGTTCATATGGATAACTTTCAGAAATCATTAACATCCATCCAAACGCGTGAATAAACATATAAATTACACACAAACCTCTGTTCCAACTTTGAAAAGAAATGAAGGATCTGCTAGCATTCGATTCCGGAGCATAGAGCAGTATTTTATTAAAAAGTCAAGTGGCAAGCTGTTCCCTGTAAATTAAAAAGGTAAAAAACGAGAAGAGCATAAAGAAGCCTGCTTGTAAAAATAGATGAAAACCATTAATTGCTGCAGATTAAAGTAAAACAGAGGAAAAGAAGGGAATTAACAATAACCAACACATTCTAAGCCAGTTTTAATCCCTGATTCATATTTTTTTGAGCGTGATTCGTATTAGTGTTTAATTGAACTAAACCAAAAGTAAAGTACTTATTGCCCCTAAGAATACTGTTATTGGAGAATAAATACCATGATAAGTAATTGTACTATTGTTCAATATCAAATGAAGCCAATTGCTCTATTTAGTTCCTTATGTAATCAAGTGTAAGCAATTAGTAAATCCATATTCCTTAAAGACACTGATTCCCACTTCTACTTCAGTTCATTTCCCCTCCATTCTCTAAACAATTAAACAAAATCAACAATAAAAAAGCACAAGTCAAAGCCTTTAAAGCCCGACCTGTAAATCCAAGTAACGAAGAAGGAATAATTTCCGTAGTCCATTACTTTCCGCAGCTTCCAGCATATCTAAAGGCAGCTCCACTCCTCTAGCATTCGCTTCCTTCATCACATCCTCAAACTTCAATATTGGCCCAAACTCTCTTTCATCTTCATTGTCACCTCCATTTCCACCTTCACCACCGTCTCCACCACCAAATGAGTCACCGCCTTCGTTACCTCCACCACTACCGCCACCGCCGAAGTCATTGTTCTGTTGTTCACCGGTTCCGATATCTAAAACCCTAGACTCGTATCAAAATTACCTTTAACCTCTTCCAATGAACTACTAGTTGTGTTCCCCGTGGAATCCGGCCTAACGCAGTGAACCGCAACCATGCGATTCATCGAAGTCAAATGGTGCGCATAAAATGATGCTGTTGAAGTTAATTTAGACTGAGAAACGGTGTTGTTAACCTCTTTGAAACAAACGGAAGTTCGAGTTCCGATCTCCTTGATCGTCGTTAAATCGTTGCCGGGAAAAGTAGAGGGTTTGAAGGTTGCGGCCGATGAAATTGACATAATCCGAGATCTACGAACGGCGGCGGGGAAGCTAAAATTGGAAGGGAAAGAAATCGAAAGGACAGTAAAAAGGCCCCGTGGAAGTGTGTGTGTTTTTGAACATTGAAGTGAGGAGAGGGAGTGATGGAGTTATGCTCAGGTACAACGCGGGTGGAGGGAGGTGTTGATTGAAAAAATGCAATGATGTTCATAGTGATAGTTGAATATGTGTGGAAGAAATGGATTCATTGAATTACATAAACTAATGGTCTTCCACAATAGGACAAAAATTCCTCAGTTAAAGGTTTTAAAATAGCCCTAATGGACAAAATAGCACGCCAAAATCAGTGAAATCTCTTGTAGCATCTGTAATACATAAAATTCCTCTTCCTGTAAAACCCTGCAGCCAACAACAAGCTATTTGAATCACCGGCTTTAGATCTGTTTCTTTTACAGAGGCAAATACAGATTATGTCATCATTCAGTCAATTTTTATAATCTTTATCTTAAATGTGATTATAAGATGTGCAAATATATACATACAGTTTGATATTTTTTTTTGTTGCCATCTCGATTTCTCAAGAAGTCATGACTTTATCATGAATAATTTGAACCGATCTACGTCATACGTATTATTTTGGTGGATGAGTCTTTTAACGAAATTTTTTTGGATAGTTGAGTTAGCTTATGGCTGCAAACAATTCCACTTAAACACTCTTAAATGGCTATCACACTGTTATTTACTTTTTTAGGTGGAAACATAGGCTGATTAACCTCAGATAAAAGCTTACATTTTTTTTGACAATACTCAGATAAAAGCTTACTTGTAACTAGATTTGCAGAATTACACATGAGAACTTGTTTTCTATTTTTATTTTTAGAAAATAATTTTTATTTTCAATTCTCTAAAAATTAAAAAACATACTTGGTTAATAGGGATGAGAACTTGTTTTTAAAAATGAAAATAGTGAAAATGTGTTTTGTATCTAGCTTTTTAAATAGAAATGAAAAATAATTATTAAATAATTGAAATAAAATATAGTTGGAAAATACTATTATAATAATAATAAATAAAATACCAATAAATAAATTAAAATTTTATAAATGTCATTAGATGGATATGAATCCAGGTTAAAATGGAGTTAAAATTAAAAAACTCTTATTTTCATATTTTCTACTATCCTAAAACATTTTCAATGAAAATATTTTTTTTATGTTTTCAAATTTTTTCTTATTTTTATTTTCTAAAAACCATTTTTTTAATTTTACAACAAATACGTTTTTTACCATTTTTCATTTTGTAAAAAAATAAAAATAAAAACGGACTCCATTTCTTAAAACCAAACCATAAGATTCCTTCAAAAACAGGAAAACACCTAAACCTATTTACTTCTATGACGGCACCAAGCCACAACATGTAGGCCGATACCTATTTACTTTCAAACCCATATTCCATATTCCATATTCCATATTCAACCTCTAAATGAATACACCAAAAATGTTTCATGTCACCTACAGTCTTATTTCTTATATCACATGAAATCTATTAATATAATGCACAACTTTAAATAAAAGTTTATACACTAACTATGAAATGTGTTCCATTCTTATGAATGTGAATTGGACCCCAACTTTATGAGCAAAGGACATGCCGAGCAACCACCACAATACTAATGGTTGTATGATTTCTAATTATAACATAAATACACTTAACTAAAAATAATAATTATCATAACCACAAGCCAACTTTGACCAAATATGTACATGAACTTTGAAACAATAAAAACTATTTCCTTGGCGAGCCTCTTTCGTTGGTAAGCCCTTCCGTACATAAGCCCGTGAAATTCCAAGGCCCTCCGCCAAGAATGTAATTTGGTATAATTTGGTATAATTAAACTTTGATTTTGATTCAATTATATATATTTAAAATTAAATACATCAATCTAATTTCAAATTAGATAGATATAATTATGGATAATTATTTTATGCACAAGCGCTTGTAAAAACTTTATTTATGCAAATGTCTTAGTTTTAAGGTTTAGGGATTTAAATGTAGTAGTTTTGAATTGAGGGGTTGTTGATAGAATTTTGAGTTTAGGATTTATAAGTTAAAACTTAAATTCCTAACCATATTATCCTAAAATATAAATCCTAAACCCTAAATTCTAAATGGATAATAATCCTATAATTATATGTTTATGCAATATGAAAATGTAAAAAGTGATGCTATATAATAGCAATTTTAAAGATTTATTAAAATTGGATTAAATCAAAACTTCATACATACAATTGGACAAAATTAAAATTCACGTATCATATTATATATTTAATTAAAGTTCATGTATAGTTTGATATCAAACCTATGTATCTAATTCTTTCGTTTTGTTCCTATAACTGGAGTCATTCTATTTGTTAAGACCACTCCAGATGGTGGCGAGTCTCATTCAAGAAGCGGTCTGCCAGAGACGGGAATAATCGCTTTGCTCTATCGTACACCACTCCATTTGGCCCAACCTACGAATTGCATGCCATGCATAAATGTTATTGGCAAACCGGACGCCTACCGTGAAGGCCATTGCAAGCCGTGGAACCTGCTTTGTGGCTGGTGATGCTTCTACCAGACGCTCTAATCCGTTAATAATTTGATAAAGGGTGCTGGAAGATACCGCCAGGAAAACGCCTGATTAAGATGGCAAACCATTGAGCATGATGGAGATCAACAAAAATAAATTCCCAAGTTAATGAATCTCTATGGTAATTGCTAACTAAACTGATAGCTAGATTTTTTCACCAATTTTCGAACTAAGAATATGGATAAATGAACAATTTCCGGTTCATAATTTAAAACCCGTTCAAGGCTCAGATACCAGAAGCACTCCATGAAATAGTTGTCACGATTAATGGAGGATTAAGAAGCATGAGATTGAAGTTAAAAGTTCGAATGTAAATATGTTCGACATACCCCAAAGAGCAGCACTTTTCACAAGAGGTGGCACAGGAATGTCCTCATCCGATTTCCTTATGTTCCTGATCATTTAGAAGATTTACACAAGAAATAGAAATAACAAAAACAGTCGATACTATTTTAGTTTAGAGATAAATCACATTGAGAGTTAAAGAAGTTTGCTCAATTACAAAAATAGACAAAAAATTGAAAGAAAGAAAGAAAGAAAGAAAGAAAACGTGGGGGAGGGGGTAATTCCTCTCAGGGAATGCAGGTGATATGATTCCTGAAATTGGTTCTCATGCTAGGATTAAGTGGGTTTTGCCAGTTGCATGCCAAAACATTCCAACATTATAGATGGGCACACAAATAGATATACAGAAATGACCTCTATAAAAGAGTTATGGACTCGAATAAGTGGAAAAGTCAATTAGATCTCTTGCATGCTAAATGCTAGTCCCAAATCATTTAATACATTAAACTTTTAGCAGGAACGAACACTAAGAAGGTTTTGATTACAAGTGGTGAACCGTGAAAAGGTACAAGAAGCATCGAGAGAAAATTGTACCTTTTGGCAGTCATTATCAGATTTGTGATGCCTTGGCCAACAAGACAACAGCTGAACCCTACGGAGCCATACAACACACCCTGGATCCAAAATAGCCAACAAATAAACCAACAACATAGAATGTCATTGATACCTTTTTATATAAAAGAAAAGGAGGAAAAAAAGGAAGGGATGCTACAGTAGCCGTAGAAGATACATGTATCGGAACTGGATGAGGAAATGCGAAGTGCTTTGATCGTGCAAGAAGTAGATAACCATACGACAATAATATGAGGGATAAACTAAATGCAACATCATATTTAATCAGAACATGGAGCAACATGACCTTCATGCTTTGACAATTCCCCTAAAAGAGTCATTCATTACTCAGCGTACCTTATAAAAATATGTAGCAATCCGCTGTTTCACTGAAAATTTACAACCCGGTCTTTCGGATTCAAAAACACTGTAAGAGCATAATAGTTCACATTGAGTCAAAACTTTCAAAATTTTGTGACTACTTAAATCTTCGTAAAGTATAACAAAATTGGAGCCAGAGAGGTGCAAAATGAAATTTTATGTTTTATCCAAAGAACAAATAGCTCAATCATGAAATCTATTCTAGTATCAAACAGCGAGAATGTCCACCAATGATGAACAAACTCAAAGGAATGCTTAAAAATCAACTAACAAAATAAGTGCTCAGAATTTCATAAGACATAAGGTGTTGCTACGTTACGAAGACCTGCTAGGAAGAGCAGCAGTAGCACACTGTAAGCTACCAAATAATCCTCTGGATGCAGAAGGTTGACCAAAACGAGCATATGGTGCTAACATACCAACCAAAGCAATGTCAACAACTATACCTACCAAAAGGTCAGCAAGGTACAACTCAAACTCTGCCCAAAAATCCTTTCCCCTTTTCTGTATTTCCGCAAATGTAGCACAGCAAGAATCAATTACTATCTGCATCATGCCACATCAAACAAAGCAAGGAAAAATAAAAAGTGGAAAACTTAAAGCACCACAAAATACTTGGCATAAACTGTAATAGACAGCGAGCCACAAGTACATGTCGCTAAACTACAGCTAGGCTTACCAGTCTAATTTAATTACAGCATAATGAGGTGGCCGCAACCAAGTCATATGATTAATGTTAACTGTCACTTTATTCATAATTTTTTAACATGGGTTCATATGGATAACTTTCAGAAATCATTAACATTCATCTAAACGTGTGAATAAACATAAAAATTACACACAAACCTCTGTTCCAACTTTGAAAAGAAATGAAGGATCTGCTAGCATTCGATTCCGGAGCATAGAGCAGGATTTTATTAAAATGCCAAGTGGCCAAGCTGTTCCCTGTAAATTAAAAAGGTAAAAAACGAGAAGAGCATAAAGAAGCCTGCTTGTAAAAATAGATTAAAACCATTAATTGCTGCAGATTAAAGTAAAACAGAGGAAAAGAAGGGAATTAACAATAACCAACACATTCTAATCCAGTTTTAATCCCTGATTCATATTTTTTTGAGCATGATTCGTATTAGTGTTTAATTGAACTAAACCAAAAATAAAGTACTTTTTGCCCCTAAGAATACTGTTATTGGAGAATAAATACCATGATAAGTAATTGTACTATTGTTCAATATCAAATGAAGACAATTGCTCTATTTAGTTCCTTATGTAATCAAGTGTAAGCAATTAGTAAATCCATATTCCTTGAAGACACTGATTCCCACTTCTACTTCAGTTCATTTCCCCTCCATTCTCTAAACAATTAAACAAAATCAACGATAAAAAAGCACAAGTTAAAACCTTTAAAACCCGACCTGTAAATCCAAGTAACGAAGAAGGAATAATTTCCGTAGTCTATTACTTTTCGCAGCTTCCAGCATATCCGAAGGCAGCTCCACTCCTCTAGCATTCGCTTCCTTCATCACATCCTCAAACTTCAATATTGGCCCAAATTCTCTTTCATCTTCATTGTCACCTCCATTTCCACCTTCACCACCGTCTCCACCACCAAATGAGTCACCGCCTTCGTTACCTCCACCACTACCACTACCGCCACAGCCGAAGTCATTGTTCTGTTGTTCACCGTTTCCGATATCTAAAACCCTAGACTCGTCATCAAAATTACCTTTAACCTCTTCCAATGAACTACTAGTTGTGTTCCCCGTGGAATCCGGCCTAACGCAGTGAACCGCAACCATGCGATTCATCGAAGTCAAACGGGGCGCATAAAATGATGCTGTTGAAGTTAATTTAGACTGAGAAACGGTGTTGTTAACCTCTTTGAAACAAACGGAAGTTCGAGTTCCGATCTCCTTGATCGTCGTTAAATCGCTGGCGGAAAAAGAAGAGGGTTTGAAGGTTGCGAGCGAAGAAATTGACATTTTCAGATATTTGCGAACGCAGATATCTGCGTTCGTTAGCGCTTTTTTAAGCACGTTCACACCTCAAACAAGCTTTTTGCTTCTAAACTCCTGAACGAACAGCTAGCTTTTGCTTAAAAAATTACTGTACAAAATCACTTAAACCCCAAACGCAGAAGCAACAATCCTAGTTTTTAGAATTTGAAAATTGCGTTTGAGGTAAAATAATTTTTTTACCCTTTTTTTATACCAACCTAATATTTTTATTATCTTTTCACTTTTAATACCTTCAATAAAATTTTTATTTTTCTAGATTAAGTGTTTATATATTTATTATTTATAAATACAATCATTAAATATTATTTTATTTTAAATTTTTTACCACAATAAATTACAGTAATCACTTAAAAAAATTTATATTAATATTTTATGTCACAACATATTATGAATAAGTTATAAAAATATTATTATTATAATAGTTTAAAATAGTATGTTTTAAATATTATAATATTAAAATTTTACCACAAATAAATTATATTAATAAGTTATATAATTTTTTATTTAATAGATTAAATATTAATAATATATTAGTATAGGATTAGATGAGGTATTAGAATAATATATTAAATGTTAATTTTAAAATAATATTAAGAATTTAATATTTTAAATAAAAATAAATAATAAAAATATTATCTATATTTATTTATTTTTACTTTACAATATTATGTCTAAAATGAACATTTTATCTTTTCAAAAGTATTTTTTTGATAGCAATGTAAAACACCAAAATTTTATAACTAATTTTTTAAAATTATTTTATGACAATATTTTTAAAAATACCTTTTAAAAGTAATGCCAAATTAGAATCGAAAGCTAAAAATTAAAGGAAAGAAATTAAAAGTACAATAAATGGCCTTCGCGGAATTTTATGTTTGGTTTTGAACTTTGATGTGAGCCGAGGAGTTAACAGTACCAAACTTTCTTAAATTACGAGTATTGTTTTAAAGGGTAAATACACCAAATTGCGGCTAAATTTGAAGAATAATTTAAATAAAAGTTAATATTTAGAATATAAGGGATATTGGGATATTTGAGAATATAAGTTATTTTTTATAATGTAAGAGAAAGACGTCACCTGCAGGTGGTGTCTTTAAAAAAAATAATGGAAGACGTCATCTGCAAGTGACGTATTCCCCTTGCACCGTAAAAAATGGTCTATATCCCAATATCTATATTCTAAATATTAACTTTCATTTGGTCTATATATCCAACGAAACCCAGATAGCTATTAAACTATTATCATTTATTTAAAAATATCATTAAATTATTATTATTGTCTCAAAAATATCATCGAATTTAAAAAATATTCAAATCTAACATTGGATTTTATTTTTTGACTTGTTTAAGTCACTTCATTGTTAATTTTTAACAGAACTATTAACTCAAAACGACGTCGTTTTGCTATAAGAAAAATAATAATACATTTGAGGAGAATTAACCCAAAACCTTTAGATATTAAGTATAAGCCTTAACCATTGAACTAACATAAAGTTATATAATATTTTTTACCACAAATATTATATATGTCAAACTACACTTGAGTTTAATTCAAATTATTTTATGAAATAAATAATACTATAAAAATATTAATATATAAATAATATAAAATATATTATTTATATATATATATATCAATATATATATAAATAAAATATATTATTTTAATATTTTAATATATATTATTTATAAAATAAAAATATTATTTAAATAACCTAAAATATTTATAAAAATAATATATTTATATTATAAATAATATATAAAAACCCTAAACCCTAACTTCAAACCTTAAACCTCAAAATCTACACCCTAAATCTTAAGGATTAGTGTTTGAGGTTTAAGATTTTTTATATATTATTTATAATATAAATATATTTTTTCAAAATATTCATAAAATAATATATTTATATTATAAATAACATATAAAAATATATTTATGTATAAATAATATAAAAACCTAAAATCCAAACCTTTAAGAATTAAGGTTTAAGGTTTGTATTTTAAGATTTGGAATTTGGGGTTTGGAGTTTAGAGTTTAGGATTTAGAATTTTTTATATATTATTTATAATATAAATATTCCCAAATATTAAAACACAAACCTTAAACCTTAATTCTTAAGATTTGGATTTAAGTTTTTTATATTATTTACATATAAATATATTTTTATATATTATTTATAATATAAATATATTATTTTTAAAAAACCCAAAATATTTATAAAAATAATATATTTATATTATAAATAATATATAAAAATGATATTTGTATTTATATATATTGTTATATATATAAATAATATATTTTATATTATTTATATAATAATATTATTTATTGTATTATTTATTTAATAAAATAATTTTAATTTATCTCATGTTGTATTATGTAACACCCCGATCCCGACCTGAATCCGAAGTGCTACATTCGGGTCACCCAAAAACCGACCCATCAAATTTTTCATTTAAAATCATCAATTTAGCCATCGTTTAAAAATATTAATCATCCATAAATCCTTGAAGGTAAGTAAGTATTAAAGTTAAGTTTACAAATCAGGAGCTCCAAGTTTAAAACACCGTATAACAAAATAATATTTCAAATAAAGTTACAGACTCAACAGTGGTAAGGTCCTAAGAATGCATTAGCCCAATTAAAATAACAAGCACAATACTCTAAAGCAACCACGGTGCTGGGAAATCCTCTCTTGATGTGCTCCTCTAAGGGTAACCTACCAACATGCGCATGAAAAAACCACAAATTCGCACCTTAGCTAACAAAGCTTAATGATACATTTCTACTCTACCGCAATTCATGAATATCATAAAACAAGCATGCATGATGATATAGTCAATAGTGCACAGATAAGACTTCACATATAACGAAGATCATCTTCAAGCTTACCCTAGCTAGAGTTTACAATATTTATCTCAAGGCATCATTAATTAAAAGAAGTCTCACATGCCATCACCGGGCTTACCATACTCGAGGTCACACAGTCCATCAAGTTACTCGAGCTCACACAGCCCACCGAGTTAAAACATACCGTACCTTGATCACATAGCCCTAGGGTAATATAGTCATTAACTATTATCCACACAACAAGCATAAATAACCATACTTGACCTACAAAATGGTCAATGGAGCCCTACATTATCCGTGCTCACACAGCCATCAGGTTACCCATGATTACATAGCCGTCGGGTTAGTTGGACCATATCTGGATCACCATAGCCACATATACGTCATAGACATTCTTGGATCACAATAGCCATAAGTAGTCTTTACCTAAAGTCACTCAGCCAATCAGGTTACTCGAGTTCACATAGCCCATCGAGTTACTCGAGCTCACACAACCCATCGAGTTATGTTTCCTTATCCAGTTTACTATAGCCACGGATAGGTTTCTAACCGCACCCAGACTATAGAGCCCGTAAGTACGTTGAATGTACTCGATCACACAACCCAAAGTACACATCCCCTTATATAAGTACCCTTTCACTGACTCTAGGATATCCAGATTCCTTACCATAACACACAAGATCCATATAATCATTGAGCATCCATACATCTTACCAAGAGATAAGAAGCATCAAGCTGAGCCATTACAAATGCCCTAAGACATAGTTTCATTCGTTACAATTATTAATTTATGTCTTTCAAGTTCATTCACGACATTATCATTTGATTATCTCATTATTTAAAGCAACTAGACCATACAAGCATCCCTTCAGCACTCAGCAAGGACCCTACATGCCACACAACATCGATTGATCCACTAAGGATCCCTATAGGTTACTAATACAATCAATTCACCCAAAGATTACCAAGTCATTAGCCATTTATTTCGCACATGGGGTATTAATCTCAATTTCTCGATTTTACAACTCATTTTATACCTTTAGAGACCCATTAGGACATTTACCTCAAATTATGGGACCCCCGAACGTAACCCCAAACTTCTTAGGAAAATTACCAAGCGAGTATCGATACTCTTACACGGGTATCAATATGCCCCTTAGGTACTGATACTCTTCCTTGAGCATCGATACTTATTTTAGATTCGAAAGAAATAATTGTAGCCCTGCACCGATACACACTTCTCGTATACCGAAACCATGTACATGTACGTATACTTTATGTAACAAAACCTTACTAGTACTGAAACGTCTCTTGTCGTACCGATACGCTATTTCGCTACTAGAATTGGCAATAAAACAGTGGTATCGGTACGCTTCTAGCTCGTACCGATACGCTCTTGTAAAAATGCCTAAAAGAGCCCACTTCCAAGAGAACGTACCGATACTGGCCTAACCTATATCAATACGCGTACCCAGAACTCTATTTCTAAAGTTTGGATTTCTCTGATTTTGCCTCCAAACTCAATAGTTAAACCTCAAATTAAGCTTACACATTATGGGGAAGTTATTAGGTGGATTTCTACCAATTTTGCACATTATCAACATCCAATCTTTGATTTACCATTAAAGGAATTTAAAGCTTCTAAAACCCAACCTTAGCAAACCACAACCATACACCAAGCAAAGCAATCATTTTAGGATCCCCATTAAATGTAAGAGTAAGAAATATACTGACCTTAAGCAAGCAAATCCGAAATGAAGCACCCACCAAGCTTCTTCCACCAAACCTAGAGATGAACACCTTTAAAGATAGATCCTTGCTTGCTGATAAACTCCTCCTTGATGACCAATATTAGATTCTCACTCAAAAATAATAAGATACCACTTTTACCTTGTGTCGGGTGTTTGTTTGAAGGGGGAAGATGGTAGGAAAAAGATGAAGACAAGGATGACTTCATCCTCCTTCCAAACTGCAAAAGAAGAAGAAGGCATTAGCCTTTATCTTCCCTTGAGGGGAAATTACCCTTTTATCCTTCATTATTCCTTCCTCACCCAAATACAAACCCAACATCCAAGCCCAACAACTCATAAAAGCCCACCAAAACTCTTATAGGGCACATTATGACCTAATATCTCGATCTAACAAGCAAGGCATGTGACTCGAGTTTACTCGACTCTTGGATTCTAAAACCTGAGTTGTTACAACTCTCCCCTCCTTAAAGAAAATTCGTCATCAAAATTTAAACGGAGAGAGAAGATGAAACCAAAACATATCCAACCCCTTTGCAAATCACACAATATTATCTTACTTAAAAATGATCCTCTATCAACCCACCTTAAATGAAACCATAACATTAAACCGCTTGCTCTCAACATTTTTCTCGAGAACTCTAATAACTCATTTCTAGCAACCAACAACACTTATAATGAATCGTAAAGCAGGGCAATAAAACTAACCTCGAGCCACACTGTCCTAACGCTAACTTAAAGAACTCACTTTTGATGAACTCTATCTCGGTTAATAATTCTCTCTACAGTCTTTGGTTGCTCGAAATCCTAACTCAAACCTCATCCATGTTCAAAATACGACACCATCTCCATTATACATCACTAGAGACACTCTTTTGTCTAACATCAATACCCTTGCTAGATGTTTTTAGAACATGCTAACCCTTGGAAATGGAACCTACCATAGATTTACTTTGAATTAATAGCCCCTCTCCCTGATTTGTTCAATCAGTTTAGAACTTAACACTTTACTTTAACATAACTTGCCCCTATACAACAAAAACTAGCTTATGATCCACGAGATTCCACCACTCAAGCTTACTTGATTCAGAGCAAGGACCGTTATCACAAATGAACTCTTACTAGCAACCAAAACTCACCAAGCTATCCTCAAAGGTCTAAATCTTTTTCCAATCCAACCACTTAATCTCAACTAACAATTATACGGAAACTCTATCAATCCTCAATAATTTTCAACTGGTTCTTTCGATAACATTTCTTTGCAACATTAATATCTGGTTACTCACAATATAGCTATTAACCCCATATTTTTACTGCGTTACTCTGATAACTTTTGCACAACTTCCTCACCTGAAGATAACTCCTCTCAAACTTGATAGAGCAATTCCCCCAACTCTACAAAATCTAGATCAAAAGATGCACATACTAGGCTAATGTTCTCACGACTTGCTCCTAGGGCCTCAACCACCACCTTAACCATGTTTATCACAACCTTTATTTACCTTTACTACGATACCTTTACTCTGAACAACCATACAGAACTCTTATATTCTACAACCACAAATAAGGTCGTCGATCTCATGAAATAGGCAACGGTCTTTCATTATTACCCATAGGCTTAACAAATCAAAGGCCACTATTCGAGCCACTCCAATATAGGTACTTCTTCGGGAAAAACACTTGGCGACGAAACCTGAATGGTCACTTGCATAAGTGTGTCCCTAACAAAGAGTTCGTTATGTACCATACCACGGAGTGATAGAACTAACAATGAACTCAACGTTACCCTTATCGTGGTTCTAAGCCACGATCAAAAGGTAAGACTATTCATTCACCAAGGGTGCCTCCATACCCTCAAAACATCCACAACTCTAAGGTCTAAAATTCTGTTAGGATATTTGTTTTGATATAATAATTGAAAATAGTTTTGGACTAAATTGAAAATATTGCAAAAATGATTTTAAGTCTAAACAACTTGAGAAATATGTTTTAAATGGTTATGAAACGTTTTTGACTCGAATCAATGTTTTCCAAGCTCAAAATAGTCAAAAACTGGCCCTTGGTACCGATACCTGAACCCCAGTATCGATACCGAGATGACCGTACCGGTACTGATACCCTCAGTACCGATACGCGCTTTTAAAACAGATTCTAGAACTATTTTTGAGTACCGATACTGGCTTGCCAGTATCGGTATCAAGAGGGGAGTACCGATACCCATGTTCAGGTACCGATACCCCCATTCAAACTAAGGCTCCAACGGCTATTTCTAAATTAGGTCGGTATCGATACCCTTACCCGAGTATCGATACCCTATGCTACAGAATTGCAGGTTTGGTTGGAAAATGTTCCCTAACGGCTCCAAATCATCCCCAACGGCTAGAAACTCACTTGGGAAGATAAAAAGGACCCCTCAAGCACCTGGAACAACTAATGATTTTATTGTCAACAAAATTATGATGGAAATTTGTCTTAATGCTTAATTTTCAAATTCTTGTATAGAAAACACTTGTGAGCTTAAATGTTTATGTATGCTCAAAAGTTTTAGGATTTGGGTGAGTGCCTTAGAGTGAAAACACATACCTTAAGAGAGGGATTTCAATTTGCTTTGAATTTTCTCTTTGTAAAGAGGGTTTACTCAAGCTTTGGGGTAGAAGATTTGAGTGTTGTAAAAGGTTGCCTCCTACGCCTAGAAAAAGGGAAGAATTCTTAGTGAATTGGTTGAAATCCTTAGTAGGGAAGCTAAGGTAGTGGATGTAGGCTTTGGTTAGAAAGCTGAACCACTCTAAATCTTGTGTCTATTTTTCTTATCTTTTGCTTCCACCACCAACACCCAAAAATCAACCTCTCCACCACTTGGCAAGCAAGAACGGTTGAAGAATTCGAGCTCAACAAATTCTCAACCCTCGTGTGTACAATGTAAGCTAAAAATATCTCGCAACATATAGAACTCTCCTTGAGCTAACACCATGGAGTACAACGTCCACCTTATAGAGGTAAAGATCCTACACATCTATCACTAACAACCAAATTCAAAACAATTTGGACTTCAAGACTTCTCGCTTGCAACTCACAGCATAAGTTGCACTCTTAACAACACTCTATGCGAAAGGTAACCTCCATAACTAGTGAGAAAGAATAAATACAACAAGTCTGCAAGGACTGTTACTCTCGATCCTCAACCACCATCCACGATAAAACACTTATCAATAAGAACTTACAAGCCGCCGAACTAATCAATCCAACATTAACCTCTAGATCTTACCACAAAACTTATTCAACAAGATCCAAAACCATTACATGTATGAGAGATCAATTTTCTATCAATGTAACAAATGAAACCAAAACAAACATATGTACCTGACATATTGTCAGTGACCAAACTGTCATTCCTGGCCTGAACAACAAACTATCTAGCGACGACTCGATCGTTACCTCTGATGGTGGATCCCACAAGACCTCTATTTTGATACCTAGACGATACCCTAGCACCGCCTCTAACAAAACCCTAACCATGTTAAGAAAGAGTCAACCTCCGAGACTAAACTGTAACCCCCTTAGCCCGGCTAAGCCAAAACCAAACTAAAAGGATCACATTAGGTTTGCTGAAGCAAACCTGAACTAAAAATCTAAATTGGTATTTTTTTTCTTTTTATCTTGCTTCAATGCTTCAATTAATTCCTTATGGTGGACATGCTTAAGTGGAAACATCACATTGAAATCAGATTTCAAAACATGGTTTAATTGCTCAAAACGTATATTAGGGACCAAAATATAATTTCTACAATTTATAGGGTCTTCATTGAGATTTAGGTTACCAAACCTTTATTAGTACAATTCCGTGCTCACATGTTAAATTTTGTTTCAAAACAATAATTCGAACTCATTCAAAAACAAACATAACTTTCAGGGACCAAACTACATTATTTTCAATCTTCAACTAACAAGCATAAAATTAAACACTGTGTACCGATACGAGTTACCCTGTACCGATACGGCACAACCAGCTTAACGGCTCTGCGTACTGATACACTAATCTTTGTATCGATACAGCTTTGCAAGCAAGCCCGTGCCGATACAGTTGCATCCTCATACCGATCACTTATGGTTTGTATTTAAAAATTCGATTGTAGTAGCTAGAAGGCGTACCAGTACGTGAGCCCGTGTACCGACACCAATACTAGTATTCCTCAAGTCGTACCGATACGATGGTTAGGCGTACCGATACCTTTTGTTATTTTTTGATGACATGAGCCTTTTTAGACGTCGCGTACCGAACTTTGGGTACCTGTACCGGTATGCAGAGGCCTGTAATGACCTATAGGTCCAACATATGACACTTTGGCTCACTCCCAACAACCTTAGCACGTAACTAAACATCATATAACATCATTAACATGCTTAAACATCAACGTACCAACATTTTGAGCTAACCTAACAAGTCTAGCACAATCAACCACAAAGTCCAGAGGTATGCTCCCTAGTCAACATCCAAAACATAAATCCATCCACAATTACAACTTGCACAAACATGGAGTTCATCAAAAACCCTCCCAAATCAACTTTAGACACATTAACCTTATTATTACTATATAATGTTGCAAACCATACTTTGAAAAAGAGTCATTGGAATTCTTTCATTACTTCCTCGCTGCCCTTGACCTTTAATTCTCTACATTGATGATAAAAGAAAGCGTAAGCACATTATTCTTAGTGAGGAATGCTCAAAAACCAAACACCATCAATGCATTTTTAACCATTTAACATTCCTTTTGAAAACCACTTTCCAAATTATTTTTCAAACAACATTTCAACATCATGCCTTATCAAAACATGCACTTAACATTTCCAAAACAACATATAAAACCATATGCAACATGTATCATGCATTCAACAGCAAAGTCCCATTTACTACCCTCAATTTAAGCTTTCCCATGCATACTACCAATGCAAAGCTTAAAGAGTGAAACATGTTTAAACCACATTAAACAACATAATCCATCTTATGATACATCATCAATTATATTGACTTACAAGTGATCATTAATAAAGTTCCTCTTTCTAAAACATAACATCAGATACGCGGATTCAACAAGTGTTCCCTCAACACTTAACATACAGTCTACCGACATCTCAGGGTTCACCAACGAGAGTTTTCAGTATACATAAACTCCTCCACTGTTGTGATACCCGTTGTGATACGGTAACCTCACCCAAAGCTTCCGAAACAATCGTTCAAGTTTGAATATCAACTTTCCCTAATTTATCCACACAAAAATAGAGGATTCAATGCATCAAAATGCATTCAACAACACAACAACATAAATCCTCAACATCCACTACATAATTTCACTCCACAACAACTGAAATTACCATCAAACATCTTCCAAATTTAACCCAGCCAAAACCTAACATTTAAACCCATCAATTAACATTTAAAACTCTACAACAACATCCTTATACCCCCAGCATTCACAAAACCACCAAAACAACCCAAAACTAACAACATAGAAAATTAGAGATTCACATAGTCTCGTGATTTCAATGTTAAAACCAACTTATTAACATTAATAAACACCAAAATCATGATTTGAATAAATCAAGAACTCAACAAAACGGAGTCCATTCGCAAATCCTTCAATTTAACCAATTAACCTCAATTTAACCAACTTTCCATAATTAAATCACCAAATCAAGTTAAAAAACATATGTATAGGATTAATAACTTGGGAATTTCAATAAAGAACCTTATATTAGAGGATAAGAACGAAGCTCACCACTAAAATTGGCTTTCCTCTTAATTGGATGAATTTTCTTGAGAAAACAAGATCAAATAAAATAGGTTTTGTTAGGAAACCATTAAAGATCTATTTGATAACAAAAGAAGATTAAAATCAAGTGTTTACCTGAGAAAATTGAAGTGAAAAAGAGTGTTTGGCTGGAGAGAATTTGAGAGAAAAGCTTTTGATGAAAGTTAGTTACATGAAATTTCTTTAAAATCTAATTATGTAATTAATCTCCCCAAACCTTTTTATCCATTTTAAAACCTTTTTAAAATATCCAATTTTAAAAGAAAAGTCTGATATTAGACTTTGGCCAAATAGCTCCTTAAAGATTTTAAGTTTTGACCCTTTTATAAAACAGTCACTAAAAACAGTTTTAAAACTTTACATTTTGGTCAATAACCAAAATGTCCAATTTTGAGACCCCCTTTTTGTAAAATTGAATTTACAAAAATCATTTGCATATTAAATAATGATTTTAGAATATTTTTACATATTTTTATCTCATACAAAAATATTCATTTCAAATTAAATGTCGAAACTGACTCGAATACTCCAATCTGATCCGCAGAACCGTCTAAACCACCTAGAAAACTCCTAGGCCCAAAACTGGGGCGTTACAACTCTCCCTCTTAGGAAATTTCATCCTCAAAATTTACCTGATGAGAATAGATGCGGAAACTAAGCAACCATGTCCAACTTACTCTCTCACGTGGCCTCCTCAACACCGTGATGTCGTCACAACACCTTAACAAGTTCAATTGTTTTGCCACGAAGAACTTTATTACTGGAGTCAAGGATCTCCACTGATTTCTTATCATAACACAAATCCGGTCGTAACTCAACATCCTCAACTGGCATTACATTCTTGATAGCTATTATTGTACGCAAACTCCACCAAAGGCAACTGTCTTTCCCAAGTTCCCTATAACTCAATAATGCAACATCTCAACATATCCTCCAAGATTTGAATCACACGCTCAGACTGGCCATCCGTCTGAGGATGATACGAAGTACTAAAATTCAAGCAAATACCCAAAGCTCGATGCAAACACCACCAAAACCGTGCTGTAAACTGTAGATCCCTATCCTAAACAATCAACTTGGGCACCCCGTGCAACCTCACAATTTTAGTAACATAAAGATCCACCAACCTATCCAAGGTATACGTCGTATGTACTGGTAGAAAATGTGCACACTTTGTAAACTGACCAGCAACTACACAAATAAAATCCTTAATTTATTCAATTTAGTTGGGATAAGAAGTGTAAAGGTGAGTGCATTTATCTGTTTTAAAACGTATTTAGGAAGACTTGCGACAAGTAGATCTATATGATTTTATTGAATTAATAATATTGGTTTTCATATGAAATATGATATTTTCACAGGCATAAAGTAAAGGTTTGGTACATGATGGGGTATGAACTGCCCTATTGTGTTTTGTTTATGATAATTTTATTATCTTACAACGATTATATGTTATAGAATGATTTATGGTATAATGGAGTATGAAGTGCTCCATTATTTTGATTTATCGATAATTAGCTATTTACCATCTACATAATGATATATTGCAAAGGTAATAATATTGTTTTATTGCCCAAGAATACTATTGAGAGTTATAGTATAGTGGCATGTCGTAGAGTCTAACAGCTGCACCTGGCACTTTATGTGTCTATTGTTTACTAGCACTTTATGTGTCTATCGTTTACCGGCACTTTATGTGTCTATCGTTTATTAGCTCTTTATGTATCTATTGATTATCGATCTTTATGGTCTATTGATTATTGGTCTTTAAGGCCTAGTAGTCTGGGACTACACGACTCGTATACTTAGTTTCTATCTATACGTACTTCTTGGGCTATTGATAAAAAGAACTTTTACAAAATATATTTATAAATATTTTAACTTTGCTTTAAAGCAATATTGATTTGAAATAGTTTTATATAGAAATTGTTTATACTATGTTATACTTAAAAACTGATTATTATTTAATATTATGATTAACTTATAATGCCTCACTAAGTTCATACTTAGCGTGTGTTTTGCGTGTGCACACGTAGGTGGTTCAAGACATTGGGTGTAAATAAGGCGTTGCATCAAGTTCAGAAATTTTCATCAAGGTACCGCAGTAATGACATCCTACTTGAGGTTTTTAATTTAGTTAGTGGTATGTATAAATGTGATAAATTTGTCTATTTTGGTTTATAGTATGTTATTTATCAAACAGTTAATTTATTTTTTGTAAAGTAAAGGAGCTCCGATTTTGTGTACAAATTTATTTTAAATATTTTTAAAAGTTTTAAATTTATAGATTTTTTTGAATAAAAGTCATGTTATTGTTCCATGACATCTCTGACTCATATTCGGTATTCGAATACGGGAATGAGGTGTTACATTTATTGGTATCAGAGCTATAGGTTTAGTTGGTTCTGGATCCAAACCGAGCTTGTTACCAGTCAGTAAGTGTATACTTGCCACTAGGATGTCATTATTACTATATTGATGCTTAAGTGACTTGATACAACTGCTTATTGAATTGATTGAATAAAGTTATAGATGTACGAAGTTGAGAGATCACGTCGAGCGATTGAACAGTTGGGTAAAAAGAAATGAGGCCCATAAAATAGTGACAAGGTTAATTATTAACAACTTTTCGCCCAATATGATGTTGATGTGCTGGTATAGTTGAAAATGCCTAGTTAAACCAAGATTTATTATTTCGAACCTTGGATATGATTTTAAATAAAATTAAACCCACCAAGTTCCTTAAACTTTTATTGCTAGAGAGCTGTGAAGTCTTAAAGTGTGAGACTTCAGGTGATGTATTGATGAAAAACCAATATTGCTAGACTATTGGTTTGATAAATATAAAAAAAGAAAGATACAAAAAAGGCTTCATTGTGATGATCAGGGAAAGCTTGATGTGATAGTAACTTATGTAACCCCCTTGACCTGGCCTAGTCGCAAGACCAAACCGCGCGAGCTACATTAAGTTTACCAAAGTAAACCGTGAAAAAAACTCTGAAAATACAACCATTTTTTCTTTTATCTTATCTGGATGCTGGTTACTGCCCTACATGTACATACAAACAATAAGTGAAAACCCAACCCAATCAGGCATCAATTTGATATCCAATTGGTCACTTTACAATAATAGGGACCAAAATGTAAATATACAAATCTATAAGGGTTAACTTGTAATTTACTTTATCAATATTCGATTGGTCAGGTTACAAGCATACATGCCAAATTTCAACTTAAAATGATCATCCGAACTCATCCAATTGCATACATAACACCCAGGGACCCAATTATAATTTTCATTATTTTGAAGGACCAATTTCGTAATTAAAGTTTTCAATCCTCAATTAAACCAATTACATGCATACTGGTGAAATTTCAAGTCAAAACAATCATTTAAACTCATTTAATTGCATGTATATCACTCAGGGACTAAAATGAGAGAAAACAAAAACCTTAAAACATACTTTCAACTAACTTAACTGCCACCCGTATCGATAAGCGGGAAAGTGTATCGATACGCCTGATCCTTTACAAAATTCTAAATTCCAGTAGCTCAAAATCGTATCGATACACCTCTACGTGTATCGATACACTATGCCTGAAACCGTATACCCGTATCGATACGGTCACCCGTGTACCGATACCTTAAGCCTGGAAATGTGTTTACACATGTTATAAACCAATCCTTAACTCAGCAATCTAAAATGTATCATGTTGATGGATTGATTTGGAATAAAGTGTTTACACATGTTTTACTCTTTAAGCTTTGCATATGGGCCAAGCTCCTTAAGGATTCAAAGTTTTGGATTGATTTGGAAATCAAAAACTCTTTGAAATCCTAATTTTACCTGAAGAAATTGAAGCTGGAAAATATGTTTGGCTGGAGAGAATTTGGGAGAAAAGAAGTTACAAAATTAGTTACGTGAAATTCTTTTAAATGCCTTCATTGTGTTTAATTAATTCTCTCCTTATTTATACCTCTTAAAAATTAATTAAAAATAGTTAATTAAAGGGAGAAATCTAATGAAACCCTTTTAGATTAATAGCTCCTTAAAGATTCAAAGTTTTGACCCATTTCCAAAACAGTCACTAAAAACAGTTTTGTAAACTTACATTTTGGTCACTAACCCAAAATGTCCCATTTCCGAATTTCATTTTCCAAAATTATTTTTAACAAAATAATTTATACATTTAATAATGATTTTAGACTATTTTTCCATATTTTTATCTTCAATAAAAATATTTAATCCAATTTAAATCCCGAATCCGACTCAAATCTCTAATCACGGTCCACCGGACCAACTAAACCGTTCCCCAAAACTCCTAAGATCAAAATCGGGGCGTTACAACTCTCCCCCTCTTAAGAAATTTCGTCCTCAAAATTTACCTAGAGGAAAAAATGCAGAAATTGCATTTTCATGTCCGACTTACTCTCTCAAGTAGCCTCCTCAACTCCTTGATGCCGCCATAACACTTTAACGAGCTCTATCGTCTTCCGACACAGAACCTTACTGCTGGTATCAAGGATCTCTATTGGTTCCTCATCATAAGTCAGATACGGCTTCAACTCAACATCCTCGATTAGCATAACATGAGAGAGATCCGACCGATACCTCCGCAACACCGAAACGTAAAACACATTATGAATCTTTTCCAACTCGGGAGGCAACCTCAACCGATAAGCTACGGGACCCACACGATCCAAAATATCATACAGCTCGATAAACCTTGGACTCAACTTCCCTTTGCGCCCAAAGCGCATCACCTTCTTCCAAGGCGAAACCTTAAAAAACACTTTGTCACCAACAGCGTACTCCACTTCCCTACGCTTCAAATCCGCGTAGGATTTTTGTCGATCGAATGCCGCTTTCAAGCGTTCGGACACAAGCTTCACTTTCTCATTAGTGTCTTTTAAAACATGGGTCATAGAAATATACTTCTCCCCAACCTCCGCCCAACACAAAGGCATACGACACCTCTTACCATATAAGGCCTCATACGGTGCCATTTGAATACTCGCTTAATAGCTGTTATTATAAGCGAACTCCACCATCGGCAACTGTTTTTCCCAGGTTCCTTGGAACTCAATAATGCAACACCTCAACATATCCTCCAAGACCTGGATCACGCGCTCAGACTGTCTATCTATTTGAGGATGATACGAAGTGCTAAAATGCAACCGAGTACCCAGGGCTCGATGCAAACATTCCCAGAACCTTGCTGTAAACTTCAGATCTCTATCCGACACAATCGACTTAGGTACTCCATGCAACCTCACGACCTCTGCAATGTAAAGATTAGCCAATTTATCCAAAGTATACGTCGAATGCAACGACAAAAAATGTGCACACTTCGTAAACTAATCCAAAATCACCCAGATGGAATCCTTTTTAGTCGGTGTCAAAGGTAGCCCCGACACAAATCCATGGTGATTCTCTCTCATTTCCATTCTGGTAACCTCAACGGTTGCAACAACCCGGAAGGAAATTGGTGCTCAGCCTTAACACGCTGACATACCATGCATTTAGCAACAAAATCAGTCGCATATTTCTTCAAACCAACCCAATAATACTCCTCCTTCAAACCTCGATACATCTTGGTACTTCTGGGATGCATAGCAAAAGGGCTAGAATGAGCCTCGGTCAAGATGATACGTCTCAACTCCTTATCCTGCGACACCACTACCCGATCCTTAAAGCATAATACCCCATCATCATTAAAATGAAAATCCGATGGTTTCCCATCCAAGATATCCTTAACATGAGGTACCAACTCATCATCATACGGTTGTTTCTTCTTTATCATTTGTGACAACGATGACTTCACCTGAAGCTCGGCTAACAAGCCTCCATCATGGGTTAAACTCAACCGAGCAAACATAGCTTTCAACTCAACCACAACTTTTCTACTCAAAGCATCCGCTACCACATTCGCTTTACCCAGATGATACTCAATGGTCAAATCATAATCCTTAAGCAACTCTAGCCATCGATGCTGCCTAAGATTCAACTCTTTCTGCGACATCAAATACTTTAAACTTTTTTGATCCGTGTACACTACACACTTCTCACCATAAAGATGATGCCTCCAAATCTTTAACGCAAACACCACTGCGGCAAGCTCAAGATCATGAATAGGATAGTTATGCTCGTGCACCTTCAATTGCCTAGATGCATAAGCCACAACCTTCCCATCTTGCATCAACGGGTACCCTAAACCAACATATGATGCATCACTATATACCACAAACTCTTTTTCTGACTCAAGTTGAATCAAGATTGGAGCTTGCGTCAAAGCTTCCTTTAACTTTTCAAAAGCTTGCTGACGATCCTCCGTCTACTCAAAATGAACGTTCTTCTGCAACAACTTGGTTAAAGAAGCAACAATCTTCGAAAAACCATATACAAACCAGTGATAATATCTAGCCAACCCAAGGAAACTACGCACCTCCGTCACTGACCTAGGTGGCTTCCAACTCACCACAACCTTAATATTTTGTAGATCCACACGGATTACCTCAGCCGACACCATATGTCCAAGGAAAACTACTTCCTTCAACCAAAATTCACATACTCAGCTTGGCTTATAACTGATTATCTAATAATCTCTGAAGCATAATTCGTAAATGCTCATCATAATCTTTCTCGGTATGAGAGTACACAAGAATATCATCAATAAACACTACCACAAATTGGTCTAAGAACTCATAAAACACCCGATTCATCATATCCATAAACGTAGCTGGTGCATTAGTCAACCCAAACGGCATCACTAAGAACTCGTAATGCCTCATACCTCATACGAAATATAGTCTTTGGCATATCCTCGCCCTTCACCTTCAACTGATAATATCCCGATCTCAAGTCGATCTTAGAAAACACCGATTCACCCCGAAATTGATCAAACAAATCGTCAATCCGCGGCAAGGGATATTTGTTCTTAACCGTCAACTTATTCAGTTGCCGATAATCGATACACATCCTCATTGTATCATCTTTCTTCTTCACGAATAACACCGGCGCACCCTAGGGTGGAACACTGGTCTAATAAACCCCCGATCAAGCTACTCTTGGAGTTGTGTCTTTAACTTTTTCTACTCCTTAGGTGTCATGTGATACGACGCAATAGAGACTAATGCCGAATTAACATACGTCTCAATTTTTAAACTCCACCTCCCTATCTGGCGGCAACCCCAGTAACTCTTCAGGAAAAACTCTAGGATGTCCTGCACACGCACATCCTTGGATCCAGGATTCATAACATAGGCCAAATATTCCTGACATTTGTGTTCTAACATTCGACTTGTTTCCAAAGCCGAAACAACATTAGATAGGAACTTTGTATTCTCGCCAACCATCATAACTTCATAATCATCAGCAAGACGCAAGGATATCTGTTTGGTTTCAAAATCCATAACTGCCCTATGCTCGGATAGCCAATCCATCCCCAAAATTACATCGAAACAATGGAATAGCAATTCCATCAGATCCACGGTGAACACATGGTCTTGTACCATCAAAGAACACCTTCGATATAACTTTCTAACCACAACCATCTCACCCAAAGAAATAGTTACTCGAACCCCAACATTCAAAATCTCCACAGGTATATCAAGCAATTGTGCATGCTCACTAAGAATATACGAATGGGTGGAACTAGAATCAACCAAAGAAAATAACGGCAAAGATTGCAGAGTAAAGGTACCTGCAATCACATCGGTATTGTTACATCCTTCGAGATGCGCATGCACCCTTGCGGGACCTTCTCTTTCCGGCTGGATAGCAACGGTGTGCCACAGTCCTACGCCCACCATCTCTTGGCTGGAAATGTCCTCGTCCACACCCTCGACTTCTCTGCGCAACCACAACAGGTACAGGAACATGCACACCTCTAGCTAGCATAGGGCAGTCACACCTCACATGATCAGCCAACCCACAACTCTAGCAAACATTAGCTGCAACAGACGCAAGAACTGGCCCAGCTCGTCCAATTTGAGGACAATCGCATCTAACATGGTCTCGAGATCCACAACCCTAGCAAACTCTATCCAACCTCCAGTAAACCCCCGAATGCTTTTTCCCACACTGATCACACTCGGGTATCACACATCCGGAACTCTACCCTAGCTGACCTCTTCTCCCAAGCTCGGGTCGATATCTCTGATCATGGTGCCTTTTATATCGGCCACCCCCAGCATTAGCATCAGCAGCTCTCTTACCATGACCGGATTCTCCAGCATGGGATGTCAAAT
This sequence comes from Hibiscus mutabilis, assembly GCA_019671005.1. Taxonomy (NCBI): domain Eukaryota; kingdom Viridiplantae; phylum Streptophyta; class Magnoliopsida; order Malvales; family Malvaceae; genus Hibiscus; species Hibiscus mutabilis. The sequence continues at coordinate 12,996,990 of CM033733.1, forward strand.
CCAAACTCTGCTCAATATCCTTGGCTCTCGAAACTAATACATCAAAATCAACATACTCAGCAGCCAACATATATGTCTTAACCTCCTGCGTCAATCCATAGCAGAAGCGGTCACAACAGCTCCTCTCATCAGGTATCAACTCAGAAGCATATTGACTCAGCCTCACAAACTGTATCTCATACTCAGATACCGACATATCCCCCTGCACCAAAGCCATGAACTCGCGTTTCTTTTTATCTTAGTATCTAGCTCCGAGATACTTCTTTCGGAAGACAGATCAGAAGGTTTCCCATGTCACATTGTCGGCCTCCATACTTGCAATCACCGTAGTCCACCAGCTATACGCATCCTCTTGCAGCAGAGATACAACACATCCCAGCTTACGAGCATCAGAACAACAGATCTGATCCAAAATACGGTTCGTGCTTGCAAACCATTCCTCAGAAGCCTTAGGCGACAACCCTCTAAACTCGACCCTTCTCAGGCCACGTAAACTCTCTAAGGGTAACCTCGAATTAGCAGCAGCAATCGATACTGGTGCAGGCACCTGCACTCCAGCCATCGCGGCCTGGAACGCTCCCGTCATTGCCTGTATCAAAGGAGTCATATCACCCAGTACTGGCCCAGCTTGCATAGGTGGTACTTGTTCTACACCAGCAGGTGGATTCGGTGAAAGAGGTGGCAACCCTTTAGGCACAACATTATTCTCATCATATTTCCTCCTTCCATTCACATTAAAACATAATTCTCTCCTCGGTGGCATTGTAAACAAAGAATATATAGCATGATAACACCAAAATAAAAACGATTAGGCCATCTTCAAGCAAGGGTCCAAGACTTCCATTTCAAATCAAAAATATTTTTCATTAGTAGTAATAAGGCAATGTGTTCCAAATCATACCCCAACATGGCATATAACACACAATCAATCACCGTGTATAGCAATCAACTCAATTCAATCTACATACATATCAAACAACTCCCAAACATGCATAAACCAACCATAACCCACCCCCAACAATCATAACCTGGCTCTAATACCACCAAATGTAACCCCCTTGACCCAGCCTAGTCGTAAGACCAAACCGCGGGAGCTACATTAGGTTTACTGAAGTAAACCGTGAAGAAAACTCTAAAAATATGACCATTTTTTCTTTTATCTTATCTGGATGTTGGTTATTACTCTACATGTGCATACAAACAACGAGTGAAAACCCAACCCAATCGAGCATCGATTTGATATCCAATTGGCCACTTTACAATATTAGGGACCAAAACGTACATCTACAAATATATAACTTGTAATTTTGATTAGTCAGGTTACAAGCATACATGCCAAATTTCAACTTAAAATGATCATCCGAACTCATCCAATTGCATACATAACACCCAGGGACCCAACTGTAATTTTCATTATTTTGAAGGACCAATTTCGTAATTAAAGTTACCAATCCTCAATTAAACCAATTACATGCATACTGGTGAAATTTCAAGTCAAAAAAATCATTTAAACTCATTTAATTGCATATATATCACTTAGGGACTAAAACGAGAGAAAATAGAAACCTTAAAACATATTACAACTAACTTAACTGGCACTCGTATCGATACGCGGGCAAGTGTATTGATATTCTGAGCCTTTACAAAATTCCAGATTCCAGTAGCTCAAATCGTATCGATACACCTCCACGTGCATCGATACACTATGCCTGAAACTGTAGACCTGTATCGACACGGTCACCCGTATACCGATATGCTAAGCTAAATGTGCTTACCAGTATCGATACGGTCCCCCGTGTATCGATACGTTATGCCTGGAAACACTTACCTGTATTGATACGGGCACAAGCGTATCGATACACCCTGACCCGTAACGTCAAAATTTGCTAGTTTTTAGCCTCGTTTTGGAATTCAAACACTTAAGCATGCTTCTAACAATCAAATAACATCATCATTGGTCATTTACCATCAACTACCATAAATCAAACATCAAGAAACAATCATCATGTTTTAAAGGTAAACTATAGGCATGCTTCCTAATACTCAAGCAACCAAAGCATGAACCATATGCAAAATCCAACAAACCAAGCTTATCATAAGTCCAAATCAGCAATATAAACTTGCTCAAACGGAGAAGTAACCACTCAAACCCTCCCAACAACATTTAAGCTACATTGCCTTTATTACTACTTAAATTCAAACATACTTTGGTAATCCAAGTCTTGGAATTCCCTTCTTGCTTTCTAGGCCACTTGCATTCAATCAATCTAAAATAATGATAAAAGAGAGCGTAAGCAATCATTGCTTAGTGAGGAACGCTCAAAATACAAAACATCATCCAATGCAATTAAAAACCATTTCAAAACAATCATGCCATTCTTTCAAAACATGCACTTAGTCTTTACAAAATCAGCATATTAAACCGTATGCAACATGTATCATGGATTCCACAGCATAATCTCATATGCAATTCCCTCTAGTTAAGCCTTTCCCATGCATAACATCCCATATGCAAAGCTTAAGGAGTAAAACATGTGTAAACACTTTATTCCAAATCAATCCATCAACATGATACACTTAAAACATTATATTGGCTTACAAGTGATCCATCTCAACAACACACTTCCATAAAACCATCATTAACATCAGATACACAGATTTCCCAAGAGATCTCGCAATCTCTTGCAGCTCAATGGCATGGAGTCGTGCAACACATACACCACCTCTACACTACCAAGGCTAATCCTCCAACTTGGAGTAAACACATTCGACGCATCAACCTCTACAGCTCTTGGCTGGAGTAAATTCCATCTAAATATCACCTCAACAATATTGGGGTTCACGTGGTCGGAGTAAGTACCTTCCGTACCATCTCTACAACCACGGGCGACTTATTATAGTGCACTTTAAACCCTATGGCCGGCCAATTATATCCGATAACATTTCCATAACATTTTCAATTCATCACTTGCCAATATAATCCACTTTTATAAACATACCTCACTATTTTCATATGCATTATTCAAAACACCTCAACATGCATTAAACCATGCATAAACCACGTTCACAAACATTCTTTAAAATCATGCATTGCTTTCCAAATGCATCTAATATCATTTCACATTAGTTTCCAGCATTAAACCATGCTTATTTTATGCATAAAATAGGAGGTAAACATTCATCAAACAAGTGCATTCATAAAGTATTTGCCAACCGAAAACGAGATAGAAAAACCAATTCACTTACTTTCGAGTCTTAGACCAGCGTATCAAGCCTAGTCTAGACTCCCATAAACCTTTTCAAACCATTGAAAAGATATTCTTATCCGGTTCACTCACTGACAAAGCAACGCCTCCTTTACCGATGTCAAATCAAGCCTTCAGCAACTCCTCAACACCAAGATTCGCTTCCGAGCTACTTTCCCATGTTTCAAACACATCATAACAGAGAATCCAATGCATCCAAACTCACAGTAACACAACAATTATTAGCACCCAACTATAATCCTCCACAACACTCTATCTTAACAACCGAAAAACCATCAATTCCCCAAAAACCTCAACCCAGCCCACAACTACGAATCTCAACCTTCAAATAACATCAATTAACATCCAAACAACAACCTAAAACAACATTATACCTCCAGCAAGCAATAATCAAATACAACACCTCAAAATCTCTTAACTAACAACCTAACAAATTAGAGATTCATTAGATTGCGGGATTCTATCATCAAAACTTACTTCAAAATCATTTTAGACATCAAAATCAAGTTATAAACTAATCCCTAACTCAGCAAAAACATATCACTACGAATTTCCACAATTTTTCATAATAAATCATCAATTAAACCATAAATCCGAGTTTAATTTATCAAAAGCCAATACAAATCATATAAAATGGATCAAGAAGTTAGGAATTTCAATAAAAATCCTTTCATTAGAGGAGAAGAACGAATCCTTACCTCCAATGCTGATTTCTCCCCTTAATTGCTTTATTTCCATGAAAATCAAGGTAGAAATAATAAGTATTTGATGTAAAAGCTTTAGAAATCAATTGGAAATCAAAAACTCTTTGAAATCCTAATTTTACCTGAAGAAATTGAAGCTGGAAAATATATTTGGCTGGAGAGAATTTGGGAGAAAAGAAGTTACAAAATTAGTTACGTGAAATTCTTTTAAAAGCCTTCATTGTGTTTAATTAATTCTATCCTTATTTATACCTCTTAAAAATTAATTAAAAATAGTTAATTAAAGGGAGAAATCTGATGAAACCCTTTTAGATTAATAGCTCCTTAAAGATTCAAAGTTTTGACCCATTTCCAAAACAGTCACTAAAAATAGTTTTGCAAACTTGCATTTTGGTCACTAACCCAAAATGTCCCATTTTCGAATTTCATTTTCCAAAATTGTTTTTACCAAAATCATTTATACATTTAATAATGATTTTAGACTATTTTCCATATTTTTATCTTCAATAAAAATATTTAATCCAATTAAAATCCCGAATCTGACTCGAATCTATAATCCCAGTCCACTAGACCAACTAAACCGTTCCCCAAAACTCCTAAACCCAAAATCGGGGCGTTACAACTTATCTCTTGGGACATAGCACAAGAGTAAGTTAAATTTGTAAGAATTACTGATAGTAATTTGATGAAATCGAATTTTAGTAAGCTTAATGGAGTTGCTTCTTTATGAATTTTTGCTTGAAATGAATAGTTCTGAAAGGCTAGAAAAGTTCAGAGCTTGTAATGATGAGGGAAAATCAATTTTTTTCTAATCAATGTGGTTCAATAGTATTTTTTTGAAACTGCTATCACAATGATGTAAGAAGATAGATTCAAAGGTGAACTTAGAAAGTATCTCAACTATTAATGAATAACAATATGTGTTCTCTCAGGAATTGCCAAGGTTACCATTTGATTGTGAAATGAAATTCAAGATTTAGGTTTTCTCTAGCATTGAACTTACATCAAAGGTACTGCACAAAATGGCTCTTACATAGATAAGAGAGTTAAAGGTTCAGTTACATTAAATATGGGATTGAGGTTTTTTATGACTTAATATATTACCCTTGGGAATTTTAGCAATGTTTGTGAAAAAGAAAAACAGTTCGATGAGATTATGTATTGATTATCGTCAATTAAATAAAGTGGTAGTAAAGAATAGATAATTTATGTTGTAGATTGATGATCCCTTCAATCAATTGAATGGAGCAGAAGAGTTCTACAAAATTAATCTTCATTCGAAGTATATCAATTGAAGATCAAATAGGAGAATATTCTTAAAAATTGTTTTCAAGACATGATTTGGGCACTATGAGTTCATAATGGTGCCTTATTGGCCATGCTAATGCTCCAACAGCATTCATGGATTTGATAATTAGAGTGTTCGAATCGTATTCAGATCGGTTTGTATTGGTAATCAATAATAATATATTTTAAGTACCCAAAGACTAGGGAAGATTATGATTTATAGTTTTGGGTGGTATTACGGATTTTACAAGAAAAAAATTGTATGCAAAGTTGTTCAAGTATGGATTCTAGATATTTGAGGTTGTCTAAATATGAATTTTGGATATCTGAAGCTACTTTTTTAGGCTATATTGTCGAGACCAATAAAATTTGATTGGAATAAAAAATAGATTTTGACAGAAGCTCCAGTGTTAGTATAAAGGACTTTATACTCTGTAGTGATATTTCCCATAATAGATTGGGATATGTGCGGATAAAAGGGTCAAATTAGTGGCTTGTGCATTATGGCAACTCAAGATTCATGAGATAAACTATTCGATTCATGATACGGAGTTAGAAACAATAATATATGCTTTAAAAATGGTGTCGTCATTTATATGGTGAACAATGTTATGTCTTCGGGATTATAAAACTTCAAAAATGCTTAATGAACCAAAAAGGATCAGAACCTGCTGTAGAGGACGTAGAAAAAACTCCTCAATGATTATGATGTTATGATTAACTACTATCTTGGAAAGGCCAATATAGTAGCCAATGCATTTAGTTGAAAGATATTCTCCACTTTAAGAGTAATGAATGTGCAACTGTAATCGAAAAAGAATGGTAGGTTAATTACATAACTTTAGCTTAGACCTATTCATTTAGGTCAGATTAAAGATTTTTAGTTAAAAGATGAAAAAAATGTTGTAAAGGTTAAAACAAATTGAAAATGGTGAAAATAAAGACTTTAAATTTAAGTATATCATATGTTTGAGGAAAATATTATGTCTTGATGATGATGAGTGGAAACTAGAACGTATTAATAAAGAACATTGCAGTCCATTATCAATGCATCCAAAAGGGAATATGATGTATCTAGATCTGAAGAGCAAACATTGATGGCCAGATATAAAAAAAGATAGTAACTTAATTTATGGCTACATGCTTGATAGGCTAGAATTTGGAAGCAAAACATCAAGTACCATCAGAAATGTGGTAATATATTTACATTCCCTTAGTGGAAATGGAAAAAGAGTTACGATGGATTTCGTAACTAGATTATCAATGATACTAAGTAAAAATAATTTGATTTGGGTAATTGTGGTCAGATTGAATAAATTTGTAATGAATAAATATGTTGAGCTCTAAATCTGAAATATTGTGAAGTTACGTGATGTACCTATTTTCATTGTGTGTGATTAAGATCCAAGATTATCTCTAGATTTTAGAGTTCCTTGCATAAGGCATTAGGGACTCGACATAAATTTTAACACTATTTTGCATTCATAGAACGACGAACAATTTGAAAGGTTAATTTAGATTTTGAACGATATGTATAGTTTTTATTTGATTGAGTTTAAAGTCTCCTGGAAAAAGTATTTGCTACTAGATGAAATTTCTTACAATAATAGTTATCAATTGAGTATAAACATGGCTTCATCAAAAGTGTAGTATGAAATGAGATTTTGATAAACATTTACGAATAGTGCTACAAGCCTTGTGATAAGGTAGTTGTATGCAAAGTTACCCAAATAAGAATTTGATTAATTCAAATTGCATTTTTAGGTCACATTGTCTCAACAAAGAGGATCTGGGTAGATCCCAAGAAAGTTAAGATGGCAGCACTAGTATTAATGCAATCTAAAGTTAATAAGGATTCCATGTTATTAATGATATGTCCCATACTAGGTTGGAATGTGTATTAATGTAATAAGGCTAAAATAATGGATGATGTATTTAACCGAAAGTCTTTATTTGCCTTATAATCATTAAATGTCCAATTATCTTTAGAAAATAATAGTGTGTTGATTACACAGCTTTATCTCAAGTCTACAATTGACAAATCAGATCAAAGATTTATAGATGAAAGATAATATATGCTTGGAAAGAATTCAGTAAAGTGAAAAAGGGAAATTAAAGACTTCGATGTTAATCCTAAAGGATGTTCATATTTGTTAGGATATTTGTTTTGATATAATAATTGAAAAATAGTTCTGGACTAAATTGAACAGATTTCAAAAATGTTTTTAAGTCCAAACTACTTGAAAATTAGTTTGAGAAGTTTTTGAGAGGTTTTGGAAGTGTTTTAAATGTTTTTAAGTAGCCAAACTTCAAATTTCAACACGTCTGTATTGATACGGTTACACCCCTTATCGATGTAGATAAGGGTTTGCTATAGGAAAAATTCTAAAATCAAAAAACTATACTGATACGCCCCTAGGCGTACCGATATGGATAGGATCGTTTCGATACGCTTGTATGCGTACTGATCTTGTTATCAACCACCCCCAATGGTATTTCTCAACGGTTTTTTAAATTACAGAGCGTACCGAAATGGAATAAGGTGTACCGATACACCATACCGATACGGTCCAAGGCATTCTAATACGCGCAGCCAGAATGGACATAACGACTAGTACCTATATCGATACAGGTGCACGTGTACCGATACGGAAGGCTATAAAACTACATTTATTACGGGAAATAGAGTCTTCAACAGCTCCAATTCAATCCCAACGGTCTCCAACGGAATTCATTTGGGAGTATAAAAGGGACATTCAAGCTTCAGCAACAACTAATGATCTTCAAGTCAACAACATTATGATGCAAAATTGTCTTAGTGCTTAAATTTCCCATTCTTGTATAGAAAACACTTGTGAGCTTAAATTGTCAATGTATGCTCAAGTGTTTTAGGTTTTGGGTGAGAGCTTTAGAGTGCAAACACATACCTTAAAGAGGGATTTCAGTTTGCTTAGAATTTTTCTTGTTAGAGAGGTTTCCCAAAGCTTGGTTTGTGAGCTTTGGATGCTAGACTTGGTGAGTGAGTCTAGGTTGTAAAAGGTTTCCTCCTAAGCCTAGAAAATGGGAAGAAATTCTAGTGAATTTGTGAAAATCCTTAGTGGGGAAGCTAAGGTAGTGGATGTAAGCTTTGGTTAGAAAGCTGAACCTCTCTAAATCCTTGTGTCAATTATCTATCTTTTTGCTTCCACCACCAACACCTAAAAACCAACTTCTCCACCACTTGGCAACACAAACGGTTGAAGGAATTTGAGCTCATCATTTATTAAGGGATAATTTATATCCCCGATGTTAATGAGTTAAAAAGAGAAACTAAAAGGTGATTGGATCTGATTCAGTTTAGGATGCGGAGAATAAAGTAAGAATAGTTCAAAGCAATCTTATAATTGCTTTAGAATGATTGAAATTATATGCTGGTCTTGAAAGAAAAGATATTTAATATGAAGTTAAGGATAAAGTATTCCTTAAAAGTTTCACCTTGGATGAAGGTGTTATGGTTTAGACCAAAAGTAAAGCTTAGCTTAAGATTCATTGACCTATATTAGGTTCTGAAGAAGAATTAAAATCCATGATGTCTTTCATATGTCAATGCTTTTGAAGTGTTGATTTGATTTTTCACATATCATAATACCATAAAAGGTTGAGATTCAATTAAATTTCACTTATGAAGAGGATCCGACAAAGATCATGGCTTATGGAGTCAAAGAATTAAGAAATAAAAGAGATTTCTATAGTAAAGATTCATGAAAGAATCACAAAGTGGTAGAAGTCATATGATAGATTGATTATAGAATTAGCATGTATGTGCTAAAATTCGAGGACGAAATTTCTTAAGTGGGGGAGAATTGTAATACCTCAAAATTTTGGCTAGTGACCAAAATGAATAAAATGAAAGTTTGGTGGCTAAAGTATAAACTTAGGAAAAGTTGAGGGACCAAATTGTAATTTTTGAAAGTTATGTATTTTAGTTTCATTGATGAATAGTTTACCCCGAAGAATGATGTTTTCGTGTTACTCGGATTTTTCGTACAGAATTCATGTTAAAAGCTATAAAAGGGTTAAGTTTGAGAAAAAATTGGATAATCAGATCGAGTCGAATAATTGAGATATTTTGTTAGATGATAAGGAAAGATTAATAATATCTTTTCCATGCCTTAATTTAGAAGGATTTAACATGGACCATTGGATTTAAGTTGATTTTCCATGCTAAATATGAACTGTTAGATGAATAATGGCAAGATTGTAATTTTGGAAAATTGTAAGGGAAAAATTGGTAACTACTAACTTATTGGTTTATTTTTTGACCATTGGATGAATATTTTGACATGTGAAATGATTTGGATCCTTGGATTATAAGGGTAAAATGGTCATTTTGCTATTTAAGAGATATTTTAGTTTAAAGGTGATTAAAAAGGACATTTGGCATTATTTTAAGCCAAAATAAGGAAGAAAAATCTGGTTTCCTTGGGTGTTGCTGTTGTGAGGTTTTGGGGGAGAAAAAAATTATCAAGTTCAATTTCAAGCATTTAGAGTTAGATTCAAGGTTATTTCATGAAATGCAAAGTTGTTTTCCTTTAAATTCTCTTTCATTTGGTGCAATTTGTTCATGGTTTTGATGGTTAGATGTTCATATATTGAGAAAAGAGAATTTGGAGTAATGGATTCCAATGAATTAGGATTGTTATGTGAAGTTCTATCATTTCCATGCTTGATTGAAGTTGAAATTGATGTATTCTTGATGGAATATCATTTGATTAATTAGAGTTTAATTTGGGGTATTCAAGTTGAATTTGAAGCTTTCATGAAATGAAAATGTTATAAAAATATAATTAAAGGTTAATCTGAGGTGTTGGAATGGTTAAATGATGCTAAAGATGTGAATTATGAAATCTGCCCAGAATTTTAGTCTTTGGCGATGAGTTTGGAAATTCACCAAAAATTCCATAAAAATTATTATAAAATGAGCCAAATACCATTGTATTCCTGGTTTAGTCTAGTTTTGTTTAAAACAAACGGTGACTGATTTCGATTGGTATATCAAAAGATATGAATTTTTAAGTGACGAAACGTCAGAAAACAGAGTAGCAGTCTGCTCCAAAATTTAGCACTAGAATTCAACTTTAAAAATTTGTCATAAATCGTACGAGTTGAATTTGGGCCATTAGTTCATATGGTTGAACATCTTATCGAATCTAGTTTATGTCAGGACAAACAGAATCGAATTCCGAGTTGTAGATTATTTTATATAAATATTTCTTTAAAGGTAGCGCAGACTGATAGATTATAAAATGAGTACCTTGTTGGTGTTATTAATTTGTGCGTGTAAGGGATGAATGTGAAGCATTCAAGTAAACACGAGAAATCAGAAATTTAGTAGATAAGGCAAAGGATCAAGCTTGAGTTCTCTTAATTTATTCAATTTAGTTGGGATAAGAAGTGTCAAGGTGGGTGCATTTATCTGTTTTAAAACGTATTTAGGAAAACTTGTAACAAGTCGACCTATATGATTTTATCAAATTAATAATATTGGTTTTCATATGAAATATGATATTTTCACAGGCATAAAATAAAAGTTTGGTACATGATGGGCTATGAACTGCCCTATTGTGTTTTGTTTATGATAATTTTATTATCGTACAACGATTATATGTTATAGAATGATTTATGGTATAATGGAGTATGAACTGCTTCATTATTTTGATTTATCGATAATGAGCTATTTACCATCTACAGAATGATATATTACAAAGGTAATGGTATTGTTTTATTGCCCAAGAATACTATTGAGAGTTACAGTATAGTGGCATGCCATAGAGTCAACAGCTGCACCCGACACTTTATGTGTCTATCGTTTACCGGCACTTTATGTGTCTATTGATTATCGGCACTTTATGTGTCTATTGATTATCGACCTTTATGGTCTATTGATTATTGGTCTTTATGGCCTAGTAGTCTGGGACTAGGACTCGTATACTTAGTTTCTGTCTATACGTACTTCTTGGGCTATTGATAAAAAGAACTTTTACAAAATATTTTTATAAATATTTTAAGTTTGCTTTAAAGCAATATTGATTTGAAATAGTTTTACATGGATAACTATGTTATACTTAAAAACTAATTATTATTTAATTTTATGATTAACTTATAATGTCTCACCAAGTTCGTACTTAGCGTGTGTTTTGCGTATGCACACGTAGGTGGTTCAAGACATTGGGTGTAAATAAGGCTTTGCATCAAGTTCAGAAATTTTCATCAAGGTACCGCAGTAATGACATCCTACTTGAGGTTTTTAATTTATTTAGTGGCATGTATAAATGTGATAAATTTGTCTATTTTAGTTTAGAGTATGTTATTTATCAAACAATTAATTTATTTTTCGTAAAGTAAATGAGCTCCGATTTTGTGTACAAGTTTATTTTAAATATTTTTAAAACTTTTAAATTTATAGATTTTTTTGAATAAAAGTCATGTTATTGTTCTATGACATCTCTGACTCATATTCGGTATTTGAATACGAGAATGAGGTGTTACAGGTGTCCCATGCTTAAGATTCTTCATTTGAAAATTTGAGATCATTTTCTGCTGACAACTAAGCAATGGTAAGTTTATTTTTATGGAGGCCTTTTTTATTTATAATGTAGTAAATTTATGTATTTTTTACATATTAATAATTTATTGTATGTAAATATTAATGTATTTGAGTATTTGTATTGTAAATATTAATGTATTTGAGTATTTGTGTCAGGCAAACTGTAAGTAAACGAACAACCCTAGCAGAGCTTGTAGCGTTCATGTTATAATTTAGCATTGTGCTTTAATTATTTTTCTTTTGTTGCTTTATTTTAGTGTGTTAATTCATTTAATATTTGTAATAGTTTGTACACTAACTCAAATTGAAAAAAAAATGTTTCATGTGACTCAATTTATTGGATATTTTACTTATTTATTATAATAATGCATTTTAAATAAAAAATATAACCTAACATTCATATTTGTGTTATTTTGTATTTTCATATTGCATTATGTTATTCTATGCAGTGTCATGTTTTAACTATTTTCATGACCCATCTAGTTTCATTCTATATTTTGCATTGTTTTATTTATTAACTAATGTAACCTAATATATAAACTATATGCATGTTCTATTTATTATAATGATGTTGCATTATTAACAAATGATAGCACATGTGCCAAACTCCACTAACCCCACCACCTCTGTTTATAAACTAAGATATTCAATGTATTAAATTAGTAAAAAGAAATGGGATACATGATAGCTGGCACCTAAATCAAGTGACAACACGTTTGCTCCATGCAAAGAACCGGTCCAAAAGTCCACTTTGCATGTGAAGTTCGATGGCAGACATTCCTTTGGATGGGAGGGGAGGAAAAACAAAGAAGGGAGAGGGAGAAATATTCTTAGGAGCATAAAGGGAGAGGAAGGAACAAAAGGAGGGTGAACCGGGAATTACAACTTCTAGGGATTTTTGTTTCAACTTTATATTATACCTAAATGTTCGGAACTAAACGACCTTTGATTTTAATTGAGGTCAAAACACAAATGGAGTTGGAATGGCCAAATTCGACGAGGGGAAAGCTTCAATTGGAATCCCTAATCACGTGGTTCGGTGACACCCGAGAGGGGATTGTAATAGTAAATTGAGTCGAAATGGTCTGATATATGTATGTGTTTGACGGGTGCAACCATATCACATTAACTTTTGTAGTCTTTTGTTGGTTGAAACCGATTCTAAAATATATTGCTTTTTTTATAGGAATCACTCAAAACGGTAATACTCGCAACTATTAAATACACAATAACATTTGTTATTAAAAAAGTTTACGATCGCGAGTATCGCAGTGACCGTAATAATATCTGTTATTAGGGGTGAAGCCAAAATTAAATATCGAGAAAGGCCAAATTATTGAACTTTAAAATATAAGGGTTTATTAAATGGGTAAAACTTTGATACACATGCTATGTAAAATTAATTTTACCTAAGTCTGTGTATTTACATTATAAAAACCCAAATCCTAAATTCATAACCTTAACTCTAAAAAACTAAACCCTAAATCTTAAACCCTATACACTAAATTCTAAACACTAACCTTGAATTCTAAACCCTACAACCTAAACCCTAAAACTAAAAGGCACATGTAAACTAAAGTTTACACGGCATGTGTATCAAATTTTTTTCCTTATTAAATATATAAATTCAAAACTAAGTGGTAATATCTTATTTATCTAATATTTAGATTTATAAGAATCTAAATTGTTATTGGACCAAAAAATTGAAGAGGCCAAATTAAAAATTCAAAGATATAATTAAATATATTTAAAATTGTTAATGTCTAATATGAATTTCTAAATAATTAAGAGGACTAAATTAAAATTTCAGAAAAATAAAGGTGCTTATTATAAAATTTTTAAATTGTTGAAGATCGACTCATGGGCGGATGTATATGGAAATAATAGGGTGCAATTGACCTCACTTGATTTATTAGAGTATGGGGTCAACAATACTTATTTTAATGGTATGAGTAGGGGTGTAAATGAGCTGAGTCGAGCTCGAATAGTACTGAGCTTGGGCAGTAAGAGTCGGAGAAGGGCAATTACTAATTCTTAAAACCATCATTCTTAAGACCAAAGAGTCGGAGGGGGAAAGCTTCGACTGAGCTCGTTAAGAATTCGACTTGAGTTCAAGCTTGAGTAGTTTTTAACGAGCCTGAATAATCTAAGCTAGACTCGGCTCGTTAAGAACTTGAGCCGAATTCGAGCATGAGTCGAGTGTTGGCCGAGCTTTGATCGAGTCGGACTAAAGTAGCTTGCGATCTGTCTGGTCTCATTTAAAGCCCTATTAGGAAAAAGCTTTGATACACAAGTTGTGTAAACTAAACTTTACACAAGCTTGTTAATTTTAGGGTTTAGGATGTTAGTTTAGGGTTTAGGTTTTTTTTGAAAGATGGGTTTAGAGGTTTAGGTTGTTGGATTTAAAATTTAGGATTTAGATTTTAGTGTTTAGGAGTTATGTTTTAGGGCTTTAGGTTTAGGAATTTAGATTTTAAATTCAAAATTTTAATATATTATATTTTTGAGTAGCTCGCGAGATTTTTGAATCGAGTATCAAGTAGCTCGACTCGGCTCGTTAAGAATTTCAGCCGAGTTCGAGCTTGAGTCGAGTCGAGTGTTGACTGAGCTTTGATTGAGTCGAACTCGAGTAGCTCGCGATTTGTCTCGTCTCATTTACAGCCCTAGGTATGAGATTCTCCTATACCTCATACTTTACTCTGACCCCACCATATTAAAATTCTGGTTCCGCCACTGAGACGGAGGCTTTTTTAAGTCTCATTATACTCGTTTCTGTGTGTTATATGTCTGCGATCGAACGCATTCATATTTACAATTTAAATCCCTACTTCTCACGTTGAGATTGTCAAGCCGATACTCGGTTTGTCGGACAAGCGAATCGTAAATCTCTTCTATTCTTTTATTTTTTTTGACCCTTTTTTAATATCTCCTCTGATTAATAAAGCTTCTTTGGTGAGTTGGTCTTGGTTCGCAGAGTCGAACACTGTGAATAGGAAACTCGAGGTCGACGATGGAAGGTTGTCGCTGCAGTTGCTGGTTCCGGTGACACCACTATCGGTTTGGGACTGAAAACAGTAGCCCGAGAGTTGTACTGACCTAGTTGTGTGAGTTACCCCGATTCGGTTTTGGACTAGGGTTGGATGTGATTGACTCTCGGGTCAATGTACGGGCTAAGATACGAGACTAGGATTAGGGGTACTGCTTCAAATTTCCTTTCTCGATGAGAGTGGGTTAGGCCTTGTCTTTTGGTCAATAATATGAGATGAATAATGAGGATATGATATGTTTACCGATATTATGATATAATGATTGAGGTTATGAAATTTATTGATTAATAAACAATCATATTTTGGTTAATTAAGTTTAGGAAATATTTAATTATAAAATAAATGTTTAAATTATATATTTTTTTATTTGTTTTAGTGTTAGAAGTATTTTTTTAAAATGTGTACTTAGAGCTTATTTCATTACCATCCTCATGTAGTAGCCATTAAATTTTTTTAAACAAAATTTTAGGCACTTAAAATAAAAAAAAACTTTAAATACTTAAAACAAAAAAAGATATAGTTTGAGTGCTTATTTTATAGTTAGACCTTTATGAAATGGAAACCATATTTGAGTATGCTTATATTTTATTTTCTCATTATTTGTATTATAAGTAAAGACGAACGAAAGATTTTATGTTTGGAAGTATGAACTTTTAAATTTGATAAATTATATGAAAATTTAAAAATTTTATGAGTTACAAAAATAGATCATCGATATAAATTATAAAAAAATATAATATATAAAAATTTAAAATTTCTGGCGTATGACTACTCCTCGATTCATCCCCGATTACAAGCATCACTTGGCGTGAAACTCAGCGTGTAAATTGTTTATCACACGTAGGTGATAATCGAAAATTTTGGGGTGGGATCAAGGAGGTTGCATCGTCATTAGACTCACAAGTCACAACGACCCCAGTGGAAACTAATGGTTCGTTTATTTAACGTTTATAGTGACATGTACAAGAGTCGTATTATATTATTATTTTTAAATATTTGAAATGATTTTTGACACAAGTCTTCCATATTTAAAATATTAAATCAATTAAAACTTTTAAATACGAATGGTTAAATTTATTTAATTATTTTAAATTATGATAATATTAATAAAATATATAAGTTTTTGAGGATTACAAATATTATTATATTATATTAGATGTTCGTTTCAATTTTAATGATAGAGCGACATGTTTGTCATAATATTTTAACTAAGTGACATGCTTGTAATTTTTTTTAAAGAATCACATATTTATCATCAAACTTATAATCAAGAGCTCTTGATGTAGTTTGATCAATATTTAAATTGAGCCTTCAAAATGTTAGACTAACCATCGATTTAGACATTAAATATCGATTCAAATTGTAAATATATACATACTTGAAGCGGGACTAAACAGAGAAAATATTTGAACAATTTGAGGACTCAATTGAATTAGTTCTAGTGAAATTAACCAAAACAATTTTTTTCCACTGATGCGTGCAGTTCAATCCCATAGGAGAGGCGAAGTAAATCCACGTACACACTATACTTGTATAAATTTGTCTTCGTTTTGTTTCTCCGTTGTACCGATCAATCAAAACGGGAAAGTTTCGGACGCTTATTGCTTCAGTTGCAGCATTTTTGGTCCGCGTTTACCATGAATTACACTAGCAAAGATCACAGCAAGAAGAACCACCATCACCACCACCGTCTCCGCCACAACCGACAACCATTAGTATCGACATCGAACACAGCCGGTGTGGCTGCCATCACCACCCGAATCCCAACCATCTCGATTTCCCTCATGGCTCGAGCCTTTACCTGCTGTCCCGAATCCTCAACAATGGCAAAATTCAGTCATAGCATTCTGCTTTTCGTATGCACTCGGTGTATCAGTCCAATATGCGAGCCCCGATCAGTCCGATCATCGTCAGCTCCCTTTTCCCTTGGTTTTGCTCTCGTTTCTCCTCTTTCTGACCTTCGTGTTCATCTTGGTTGCTTTGTTTATCCACCCGAAGCGCACCGTGATTTCGCAAGCGTTGCAGAAAGTGGCTCTCCTCCTTTCTGCAGCCGCACTCTGCCAAACTCCTTCAATTCCCTTCTCGTTTGAGCTCAAGTGCGCCATCTGGGCTTTGTTTTTCCTCTCCTTGCTTTTTGCCATGATCTTCACGTGCTTGAATACAAACAAGGCCTGATTTTAAATTTACAACCTGCTAGTTTTATATTGCCTCTGTTACTTGATGGTTTCACAGCATGGTACAGTGTCAAAAGAAGTTGAGAATTCATATTGTAAGTTAAATTATCTGTTAGTAGATTTCTTGGCGTTTGTATTTATTTAGAAATATTCTATGTTTTAGTTTTATAATTCATTTTAATGTTTGATTTTATTTATAGTTATTCGGATTACTTAAATAAATTTTGGATTTTATTCTTGCGCGTCTTACTTGCTTATGGAATTGCCATTGGAAAAAAATTAAGATCCATACCATAACTTGGAGGGGAACCACTGCCTTCCAAAGTTTTGGGAAAAAATCACAGTGGTTATTTTTCACCAGAAGAATCAAATTGGAAGGAAATTTAAATTAGATGGGTCAAAATTAAATATTTCATAAAACAATAAAATTACACGTATCAATTTTTTATAACTAATTATATATTTTTTATAAAAAAAATTAAAATTTTAAGTTGTACAGGTTAAAAAGATAAGTCAAAAATTTAAAATTACCAAAAATATTTAAAAAATTCAAAAATAAAAGACTAAAACGAGAATTTTCGCGATGAAAACAATGACAAGGCATTTTGTCAGTGTGTAGATCTCGAAAAGTCATGTAAATTAAAAAAAAACACCTCAATTAAACATTTGACTCGAACACAAAACTATGATATTTCAAAATTTGATAATACACAAAACTATGTCCAGGGACGGAACCGGGATTTAAGGTTGGAGGGACAAAACATAAATATTTAAAAGTGTGAATAAATTCATAAATAAACCAATTTTTAAAACAATTTAAAAAAAGAAACAAAGGTGAAAAAAATTCTTTGGGGGTAGGGAGCGATTGCCCCTCCCCACCCCTCAATAGATCTGTCCATGACTATGTCAAACACGCCTTTGAAAAGACTGATTAACATGTCGTTTATATATTTTATGTGAGAAAATGATATATTTTGATAATTAATAAAAAAATAGATGTTAATTTGAAAATTATTTTTTAATGATAATGTTATATTTGGTTAAAATGCATGTTTTGCTTTTTAAGTTCAGTATATGTTGGCTTTGTTCCTTCCTGATTTGTTGCACTTTTTAAATCGTTATTTGCTTAGTATAGCAAAGAGTGCATTTTAAAATGGACACAAAATTCATTAACACACACAAAACAAGTACTCTCTTTTTTTTCCTTCTATCGTTTATGATTTCTTTTATCATTTTAAAAGCACAAAGATTTACATTGTATATAGGACGTATACATTACTTTTTCTGATTAGTAGACTTAATAATTTAGAATTTTTTTTAAAAGCAAAAAGAAAGGAGTTGACTGAAATTGAACTCGAGACTTGATATCAACTACGTCTAAAACAATATTCATTGTTATTACACTATAAATTTGGTCAACACTTCATAATTCGGATTAATCTGTTTATTTGTCTTTCATTTTCTAGAAGTAGACTAGAGAGAATTACAAGTATTCTATTTCTAACCGTAACCAAATTCCACATACTAATACAACCTCAATATTTTCTAAAACCCCAATTTATTTTAACAGATAACGTAACTTAGAAAAAGATTTTGAAGCTCTTTTCGACTCTGCAGTTTGTAGTGCTCTGTAACACTAACGACTAACGAGTAATGCAGCAATCATGAAACAAACAGGTTGTGAATTTAAATTCAGGCCTTCTTCACATTCAAGTATGTGAAGATCATAGCAAGGAACAAGGAGAGAAAAAACAAAGCCCATACGTCGAACTTGAGCTCAAACGAGAAGGAAATCGAAAGAGTGTGACAGAATGAAACTGTAGCAAGGAGGAGAGCAACTTTCTGCAATGCTTGTGAAAGCATGGTGCACTTTGGGTGTATCAAGAAAGCAACCAAGATGAAAATGAATGTAAGTAAGACGAGAAACGAAAGCAAAACTATAGAAAAAGGGAGCCGATGATCGATCTAATCGAGGCTCGCGAATTGGAGGCCGGAGGGATATACCGAGTGCATACTAGAAGCAAAATGCTACAGCTGCAGTTTTTCATTGTTGATGATTGTGGACATCAAATAAAGGCTCTAGATGATAGTGCAATTGCCGTCTACGGCAGCGACAGTGACGGTGGTGGCACTTGATTGGAAATATTTTTATTATAATTTAAGTTTATTTATTCCATATATAATAATGTTAATAAATTTTGTGATAACGAATTTAAATATTATTTAATTTATTTATTTTTATTTTACAATATCTTGTCTAAAATTGACATTTTATTTTTTTAAAATTACTTTCTAACAGCAATGTCAAACACTAAAATCTTACAATTAACTTTTCAAAATCACTTTCTAGCAACACTTTTAAAAATTAATGCTTAATTACAATAGTTTCAAAACTACCAATAACTTAAAAAGTAATTAAACTACTAAATAATTAACATGCTTCCGTCCATGATCGAACATATAAAAAGACACAAAATAGACAAACAAATTCAATTCCGATAATACTATCCCAAATCCAAATTCAAAAGGGAGATGGGGTCAAAGAGGTGCCTTACTCCCTTCAGGTTCGGCTTTTTTTGTTGTTGTTGAATAATGCATCCCCAAATGATATTTGGGGATGTGTGGTGCACTGAGTGATAATTCGGGATCTATGGCAAAAACTATAGTAATTTTTAATTTTTTATTATTAAATTTTTACCGTGAGTCGAGACCATCTGCAAGTGGCGTCTTTATTAAAAAGTGGTTATCGAGCCAATTACTGCAGCATTGACTTGGGCAGCGTTAAAGGCACGTTAGTTACGCTTATTTAAGGGAGGACGCAACCTGCATATGGCATATTTACCCGGACTCTGCCTATAAATTGAAACGACAGTAGACTGAAGGGAGTAAAAAAAAGGTTGAGAGAGAAAGATTTAGGGTAAGAGTTTTTTTAGGGTAAGAGTTTTTTTAGTGTTATTAAATTGGGTATGTAATTTTTTAGCTGATTTATAAATTATTTGATTTGTATTATGAATAATATATTAATTTATCTTATTAATTTTTTTGTTGAATGAGGTTTCAAGGGAAGCATTTTGAGCACATTTTCGTTGATATTGAATTGATAGGTACATATTTTTTTAATTTATATAATTTAAAAATAATTAATGTAAGTATATAGAATGTTGTAAATTTTATTTTAGGATAATAATAATTATAGAATTATTAATTTATGCATATTTTTTCATGTTTTTAGGATAATAATAATGATTGAATGTATTTAGGAATTTTTATTAATGTAGCTATATATAGTTTATTATAGAATTATTAATTTATGAATTAGATTTTTTTTAGGATAATAATAATTTTGATTGAATGTTTTTAGGAATTTTTATTAATGTAGCTATATAGAGTAATTTGTATTATTAAGTATATTTAAATTTGTTATATTAAATTTTTATTGTTATATAAATTATTTGATTTGTATTATTAATTATATATACAATTATTATTTAAATTTGAATTATTTTAATTTATAGAATTTAAAAATAATTAATAAGCTAGAATGTTAAATGTTTAGATAATTATATTCGAATGAAATTATAAATAATAAGAATAATAATTTTGAATACTTGATAATGGGGAATAGACAAAATAGTAGATATAATACAATTTCGAATTAGTTAGAAGTAGTTAATTTTGAAAATAAGTCATAATAATTTTTAAATGAAAATTTTATACTTGAGAAAATGTATATTCGAATTTATGATATTGTGGAAAGATATATAGATTTTGAATAGTTTAGAAAGAAATTAATAACAATATATTTTAGGGGTAAAGGTATATTCGAGAAAAAGTTTAGTATAATTAGTCAAATTATATTCGAATAAAGTTATAATGTCACTAGTAATAAAATATTTTTGGATATTTTAATATATAAATAAGAATAATTATAGGTATATTCGATAACAAAAATTAGTATAATTAAGGGAACCATATTCAAATAATTATAGGTATATTCGAGAACAAAAATTAGAATAATTAAGGAAACCATATTCGAATAAAATTTCAAATAGAATGGTGTCTAATAAATAAAGTCATATATTGATATATTCAAATAAAATTATAAATATTAATAATCTAAGTAGTTGGTGTGCAGATAAGTTTAAGATATGGCGTCTGATCAGTTGTTGCAGTTGGATCATATGCACATTTCATTTTATATCTACGTAAGTAATTTTTAACTTATTTATTTATCTTCAAGTAAGTAATGTATGTCAGTTATACAATGTTATGAATTAATTTTAATTTATTTAATGCAAGACGATCTTCATTGCTTTCGTCGTCGAGGAACGATGACGGAGGAACCATCTGGTCGCATTGTTCGTCACTTACAACAGACAAGATTTTATAATGCGACATTTGTGTGTGGCTATAAGGTGGTCACGGGGTTGATAACTGCGTTGATTGAACGCTGGAGACTAGAGACCCACACGTTTCATTTTCTAGTCGGGAAGTGCACGATAACCCTACAAGATGTAGCTTTACAGCTCGGCGTCCCCATAAATGGGAATGCGGTCGTCGGGCAGAATAACTGCGTCTATACGATGTGCGACCAGTTTCTCAAGAAAAATCCTTCAGAAACTAACATGAAAGGGTTATGTGTGAAGCTAACCTGGTTAGAGAATGCATTCAGGGTAACCGATGACTCAACCCGTGAAGAAGTTGCA
Source organism: Hibiscus mutabilis (assembly GCA_019671005.1). NCBI lineage: Eukaryota > Viridiplantae > Streptophyta > Magnoliopsida > Malvales > Malvaceae > Hibiscus > Hibiscus mutabilis. Next base: position 13,018,760 of record CM033733.1, read on the forward strand.
TGTGCAGCACGTGCTTATATCCTACAGCTCATTGGTGGAGTATTGATGCTGGATAAATCCGGTAATTTTGCGCACACGCAATATCTGCCACTGCTGGAAAGTTTTACGACAGCTCGTTCGTATAGCTGGGGCTCTGTGGTATTGGCAGTCTAATACCATGAATAGTGCAAGGCTGTTACTGTTAGAATTGGGAATAAAATATCCAATATTGGTGGATGTCTTATCTTACTACAGTCTTGGGTGCGGTATCGATTGCCATATTTGACACCTATTGTCAATAACCCATTTGAGTTTCCACTTGCTGAAAGGTAATACTAAAATAAAAAATAACGATGTGTATATTTTTTATTAAAATTATTTCGAACGACTAAATATTGTATTTTGGGTTTCCGTACAAGTGGCAACATTATTTGAAAAAAACAGGGGTGGTGCACAACAACGTTGTTAACGTGAGACTGAAGATCGAATCTGAAGGGAAAAATCAGCTATGAAAGTTGGTTTAAAGTACAGTCTTGTGTACTCCAATATTTGTAGATGTTGATATAAATTTTTTGACAGTTTATTTGGATGACGTACGACGATGCGGAAGTACAATCTTGCGTACCCCAATATGTATGAGAGGATGCTACATTTTGGGGTGCAGTTGTACCGCTGATCCATTTTTCGTTGGTTGAGTTTTAGTGTGCTGATAGAGTGTTGCGACAGTTCTGGTATCATCAACCCGTTCTTGGTCCTCTAATTGATCTCAAAGATATTCACACCGAAGAACAAAAAATTATGTTTGATGATAACTGGAGGCGCAAGCAAGAAAGTTTCATTGCTCATTGGAACAACCGGTACTTATATGTGCCAACTAATATGACTCCACTTCAGGAAGATGATTTCCATGACGATTCAGACTACATGGAATGGCTTTATAACAACGAAAAACCATTCTTGACACCCATCGAAGTGAGTCAGAGATGGCATACAGAGCGTAGGTGCTCATATCAGCATAAAGCTGGTTCCTCTGAGCGTATGGAGAACCTGCAGCCGCCACCAATTAATCATGCGAAATGGTCATCATGGAGGTCAGGTGTACCCTCAGGGCATGTAGGGGGAACATATGATTACGATAATTCATGGGATAGAGCAGTGCAAAGATCCCAGATGTCCCGTTCGCAGCGCACTGATGTTGGATCATCCAGAGTGAGTGCGTTTCAACAACCACCTCCATACTTGCCTAGTCCGCCCGTTTCTACTCTGTTATGTGCTGAAGATATGTACGTGACACCACATTCTATGCGGATGTTGGATGGCCACCCAAGCGAGGATAAGCAGAATCTAGAGGACCCGCAATCGCCACGGAGGATGGCTCAACCCCCACAACGATACGATTAGACATCTTCCCTGCACAGACAAGATCTGCCGATGAGGAGGAGAAAATATGTTGTTTTTTTTTCTATTTGGGATTTAATAATGTTTGTTTAACCTTTTATTTGGAACGATTTAAGTTGTTAATATTTGGAAATTTTTATATATTTTATATTATGTCGATTTAACTTTTTCTTATTGAAATTTATTTTGTTTTATTCTTTTGTTATTATGGAACAAACGCACTGAATTTCAAAATGTTCCATTACTTCATTAATTAAAGTTTACAAAAGCAATCAAAATAGGGCATACATAAGGAATCTGACACAAATTACTGTGTCGGCTTGGCACGATAGTTGGGATGATTCGGACATTTATCTCTCGTGTGACCTGCTCCTCGACAAAGTCCACAATGCCTAATTTGAACTCTCTTTCGATCATCCGGATCATCCATACTAGTATGAATGCAGGAGGAAGTCAATCGACCCTTTAGCATTCTTCGAAGTTTGGGATTTGGTAACCATTCTTCGTATATTGGATATGTTGGCCAATATTCCTGATTTGGAATTGTCCTAAACATAGGCCTGTAGATATTTGACATAGTTTGCAGGTTAAAACAATCATCCGCAAATGTATATGGGTTTATACGGACATGCATGCATGCGGCGATTACGTGAGAGCACGGGTATCTATATGCCTGAAAACAACCACAGTCACACCAACTCACATGCAAGTTTACTCGGAACAATTTGTGCTCGTTCGGGTGTACCTGGACTTGGACATTAAATTCAGCATCGTTGAGGTCGAAAGAATCTACTCTCATGCAGCTTACTTTTTCTTGAAGTTTCTCCATACTATTTTGGAGAGTTTCAGACCACTGTTGTCCCCTATTTATTTGAGAGTTGACCTCCTTCCCTTTGTCGCACCATACTTTGCCCAGTCTGAAGTACATCTCCCAAATAATACTGGCAATTGGGAGATGGCATGTCCCTTTCAACACAGAGTTGATAGCCTTGACAAGGTTAGTGGTCATATGGTCGTAACGTTGACCTTCATCATAGGCCTGTGACTATCGTTCCCTGGGAATTTCAGCGACAAATTTATGTACATGTCCGTGCCTTCTAAAACGTCTAAACTTTGCATCGAACCTTGGCGAACCGGTTTATACCCTGCTCTTAAAAACGTTAGTTAGTAAACACAAGACAAAATATCATACATAAATAAATCAATAATTTAGACAATAACAAATTACACCTTACCTACGTTTAAAATTTCTTGACGAATCTAATTGCTCCAGAACTGAGTCTATGCATTGGCAGCAATACGCCGTACACAATCGACTGGATAAGCATGTGGAGGTGTCCATAAACTTTTGTGCCGATCGATTACTGATAACAGTAAAGACCCTCTATCAGAAATCACACAAATCTCGTCCTTTTTGATTACGTGTCGACGTAAATATTTCAAAAAGAATTCTCATCCCTCGACATTTTCCTTTTCAACTATGGAAAAGGCTATTGGAAATATATTTCTGTCTCCGTCTTGCGCCACAACAATAAGCAATATTTGGCCATGTTTCCCATACAACCATGTACCATCAATTTGAATCATACGTTTGCAGGATGTGAATCCTGCAATGCACAGTTGAAATGCCCAGAATAACTTACTGAATATTCTTTTTTTAGGAATTACTTCACCTTGTAGTGTTACTGCCGTTAACGTTTCGTACTCTATAGCAGTTTCTGGGATAAATATTTACATTGCTCGTGATAGAGCCGGTAGCTCATTATATGATTTATCTCAATCGCCGTAAACAAGCACCATCGCCTTTTGCTTCGCTATCCACGCCTTATAGTAAGATGGGATGTATCTAAGCTGTGAACGGATTGATGCTACCAACACTACAATAGTGATCCTCGGATTCTTCTCAACCAACAACTTTGTGTAAGTGCATATCAAATCAGAGTCAAAATTTATGTGGTCCCGTGAGATTAAGTCATGGTACAAGAGTGTTGATCACTGAACCTTCTCACCTCCCACATTTTCTTTCGTTTCATATACGAAACTCTTATCCTCAAGTTACATTTGCTTTTATAATTCAAGCACCTTACGTAATATGTTCTGCTATTATATTCAGCAACGCAAGATTGCATATGGCGTCTGATGCAGTACTCCTTAATTTCTAACTGAACATCTTTCTCTGTTTCGAATAGAGCTTTGAGTTCTAACTCTTCGTCGGTTGAAGCTAAAGAATGAGAAAATACACGTACCTCATATTCTAGATCTCGCATTGCAGCATAGTCCACCTCATACATGTAGACTGGAGGCACGCAAGCTGGAAGATTGGGTTTCAGTTGCTGGGGCTCCGGTTGAACATAGCCTCAAACTGGCAGCTCGTCGACCAATCTATATCTAGCAAACACTGCTGCCCAAACATCTTCCTCAACATTAAGATCATGGCCCTAAGCAGCAACGATCCTAAGAACATCAACATCATCAGCATCAAGCAACTCGACATCATCATCTTCTGCCATTGGTATAACATTTTTGTCGTCCTCGCTGAAATCATCAACTATTTTGCCCCAACGACCAAAAATGTTTTCGGTGTCACAATCCATCATGATATGAACTCCGCCTAAGAAAAGCCAACATATTAGAAATACATTTTAAAAAATATATTGTACCATACTGCAAAAGTTAACTTAAATTCACTTACCCAATTTTAAAATATTCGATCACACCCAATGAGTCTCTTAATTTCTTCAAAATTCTCCTCAAAACTCTTTCAAACATTAACTTTCAAAAATAAACAAAATAACACAAAGGTCCCGGGTAGCTGCAACATATATGCACACCCAGGGGCATGTCGTCACCTGCAAGTGGCGCCCACACCTAAACAAAGTTAGGATTTTGTCGTCAGCTATAGATGGCGTCCAAGCTACATGTCGCCTTCTGCAAATAACGTCCTCCCGGGAATCTTGCAGCCCTGTACACCTTCTGCGCGTGGCTTCTTGTCGAGCCAACTTTATTCGGCTGCCAAGGTTGACAAACAGACTGCAATTGGCTAAGCTCGCTGGGTTTGCAGCTCAAATATTATATTTTAACTCAAGACGCCACCTGCAGATGACGTCTCGACCCACGATAAAAATTTAATAATAAAAAATTAAAAAAAAAGCCACCTTTAGTGTAGTTTTTGCCGTAGTTCCCCAATTATCACCCAGCGCACCATACATACCTAAATATCATTTGGGGATGCATTTTTCCCCAAAAAAGCCCTTCATGTTCATTTAGGGGCTTAATACCCATATTTCCTGTAATACACTAAAAATACAAAAAAAAAAACCCAACATCTTAAATATCTGAATTCTAATTCTATATACTATATTGTTTCGATTTATTTTCCGTTAAAAATTGACAATAATAAACAACCAATAAAAGCCGTCACATGACCAAAACTCATGCTAAGAGAGTGAGGCAAACTTATAAAATTTTAGGGGTGAAGAAAATAGATTTTCAATAAAAATACTTAGAAAATTTTTAAAAAAATTCTAAATTATATATGAATTTTAAATTTTTAGGGGATACGACTATCCCCTCTAGCCCCCCTCTGGATCATCCCTGCCACTCATTATGATTTTTCAGTCGAATATATTAGATAGAACAATAAAATTCAGCTCTTTCAATCTTATCACATTGATTTTAAACACAAATAAGACGATGGATCTTCAAAGGAAATTAGGGCAATCATCTATTTCTAAAATATCTGAATAATTATAGAGGCCAATAAAGAGCATTACTTATAGGCATGATCTTGAACTGTCACAATGTTCCTAAGCACAAATTTAAATTGTTCATCTGGAAAATTATGCTTCCGAATACGAGTTTAAATTATTTTATCACTCTTAAACTAAAGGAGGTTAAACATGTTGTTTAATATCAAGTCTAAAAGGCCATTGAATCAAGTTTATCCATCCAAGAATTTATCTTGAATACCCTTTTATCAAAGCTCTTCCTACTTCGCTTACATCAACAAAAAAATCAATTTTATTTTTTAAAATCAAGTCTTGACGATACTTGAAACAAACATTAATGTTCGATATAAAATTTCAAACTCCCTTTCTTAAGCAATATTAAACAAGCAAATTTTCACATCTCATCTTGAAGGGTAAGGTTTCGTTTGCCATTACTACCAACCCATCTACCAGCAATCCCTTGTTTAGGTGTTAAAAATAATGGGCAAACGTCCGTTCACAACCAAAATGTTAGCTGTTTGACAAGAAAAATGATGGATAAACACCCGTTTAGATTGCTAAATACAACAAAAAATGGGGCCTAAGTATAGACAACATTTCACATTCATATAGGACCAAACCTCGACAACTCTTGATTCGAAGCTCCATTGAAGAATAAAATCAAATTATTTATTTAGGATTGTAACTCATATTTTATAAATGATATAAGAGCAAATTTAGTTCTTATTCGTTTTTCGGGGTTAAATTTAACCTTTAAAAGAATCATATTGTTTCTAAAGGTGTTGACTAAAACAATAATTTTTGGTTATATTTTGATACACAAGCTATAGAAAAAAATTACCACAACCTTTCATATTTAAGTTATAAAATTTAAAACCTAAATCCCTAACCATAACCCCCTAAAACTTAAACCTTAAACCCTAACCTAAAACTCTAAATTCTAAACATAAACCTTAAATTATACACCTACACACTAAACCCCTAAATCTTTAAACCCTAAAATTAAAAATCTTGTGTATCAAAATATTTTCCTAAATTTTTACTGTTTTAAGTGACAACCTACGTGATAGCTCACATGTACTTCATGCTAATATAGAACTGTCTTATATGTTACGTCAAAAAATAATTTTAAAATTATAAAAATATAAAAGTCTAAAAAATAAAAATTATATTAAAAATTTAATGATGTTAAATATTTAATGTTTCAGGTAATATATTTATTTAATGAACAAATTTGATTCTTTTAAAGGTTAAAAAACAATAGTTTTTTTCTCTCAATGATAGAAATCGTCTGTCCCGTAAGTATGTCTCTTTTGGTGCCCCACTTTAAAATAGTAGGTTTATGGTTTAGAGTTTAAAGTTAGGGTTTAGTGAATTTGGGGTAGGGTGTGTTTTTCAATATGTAGGATTTAAGATGTGGAGTTTAGGGTTAGGGTTTAAAATTTAATTTTTAGTGTTTTTTAATGTGGGGCATAGAAAGAGGCATACTTAGGGTAGATGATTTTTGTTCTTCTCTCCAAACCTAGTTGTATTCCTCTTTTCCAAATCTAAATTTTCTCTCAACATTTTTGTGATGCGTTCTTATTTCTTTTTGACTTTTGTATAGTCGGCAGCGACACCAATTTTAATGTTGGTTGTTGACCATCGGTATTTATTATTTTTCTTGTTTTTTCATACTATGTCCTTTATTTTTCTTTTTCTTGATTTTTTTTTATTTTGAATAAGAATCTTTGTCCTTGTGACACATTTTTCTGCTTTTGTGACACACTTTTCTCTGGTCTTGTGGCACGTTCCTTATGGCTTTTGGTACGTTTTTTGCATACCTTTGCGATTGTTTTGGTGCTCGCATAAAGACCCTCACAACTTTTACTTTATGATTGGTTTGTCTGTGGTCAAGTATAGTCAAATCCCCCTTTGGTAAAAGGTTGTTTGTCGATATAATAATAATTGTGTAGCGAAGCAGCCTGCCAGATAGTTTGGTTCACTCACCACTCCTTCATTATTTCGTAAAGCATCTCATTCGACAGAGACAAAGAATTTTTCTGAAGGTTGTTGGGTTTTTTTATGTTGGGCATCATTTTTAAGGGAAGGTTTTGTTTATATTCGTATCTTTGGGTTAAAATTTTGTTTTATGTATGATTTTTTATGACTATTGCCCTCACTTTTCTATCTATGCTTGGGTGTGTTGTAATTCTAATTTCTTCTATTGATTTTATCAATAAAATCTAGTTGCCATTGTTCAAAGAAATAATGGTTTTTATGTAAATGACTATATATACAATTGTCAGAGTTCGAATGCACACAAGAAAAAAGGAATACAAAGGATTAATCATTGAGCTCATTCTTATGGATACCTTGAGGTAGGGGTGTAAATGAACCAAGCTTGAACGAACAAGGCTAGATTCATGTTCTTTTATTTATTTTTGAAGATGTTCATATTCAGTTAGTGTTCGTTTAAATTTTTTAATATTGTGTTTGCGTTCGTTTATTTGTTTTTAAAGGTGTTCGTGTTCATTTTCTTAGAAAAAGAAAAGGATGGTTTTCATGTGCTTTGATTCATTATTGATACAAGAGCACTCCAAAAGTGTTTCAAAGAAAGAAAAGGCTATCTTGACGTAGGTCTACTTCTGACCTAGATTAACCAAAGTTAAATGGAGTCTCTATCATCCTGATTAAAAAATCAAACATAAAAATTCATACACCTTAAGATTCATAGGACAAAAAGAGATTTTTTAGGTCCTTATACTCATTATGCCTAGCATTGAATAGACGGTGCCAGTAATTCCACTATTATTAGTGAACAATAATGGAAAAATTCCTTTATATTTGTTTCATATTCATAGAGATGGGGGATATAATACACATGGATATAGTAAGTCGTGCTTGGGCTGCTTTAATGGTAGTCTTTATATTTTTCCCTTTCACTCGTAGTATGGGGTAGAAGTGCGCTCTAGGGGTACTCCTAATTGGGTTGAGAAATCAAATCATATCAATTGTTTTCTAGATCAGCATTCGCGAACACGTTCATTTAACATTCACAAACATGCTCATTTATATGTTTGCCAAAAGGGTAGCCCTCCGCTTCTTAGCACATTTTTCCTTTGCTTCTTAACATGCCTTCTGCTTCTTAGCACGTCTAATCTCTGTATTTTTTGCACGCCAATCGCCTCTCTTTCCCCCCTCTCTCTGAATGGATGCACAGATGGAGGAAACTTTAGCTGATTTATCTTTGAAAGATGATGAAGACATTGAGATTTCGGTAGAACCTGAGGAAAACAACACATGTATAACTTTTGAAAAGTGTTTTGTTGGTCGATTTCTCATATCTAGTGTTATTCATTTTCAGTCAATGGAAGCCATGTTAGCGAATGTTTGAAACCTTTGGGAGGAATTGCTATATTAGATCTGGGGGAAATCGTTATTTGTTTTGTTTCTTTCACGATGTTGATATGGATCAGATTGAACTCAAGGGTCCATGGAATTTCAACAATCATCTGTTGATTCTACATCGGCTTCGAGAAGGGGAAAAGCCTATGGAAGTCCCTTTATTATTGTCCCAATTATGGGTTCTAGTGCGTGAGGTTCCCCATGGTTTCATGACGGAAGAAGTGGCCAGGCATATTGGAAATTTTATTGGCTCCTTTATTGAGTATGATACTTCGTCTGTTTTGTTGGGATACAAGGGTGTTATGAGAATTCGTGTGGCTCTAGATACTCGTAAACCACTGAAACGAAGGAAAAAATTAGCTTTGAGTGGTGGCGGATCACATTATGTTCGCTTTGAGTACAAGAATCTTTTGTTGTTTTGCTTTGTTTGTGGAAAGATGGGTCACATAGAACTGTGCCCTGTTCGACTGATCAAGGACAAATCGAAAATTTTCTATAGATGGGCTATTAGCCTCTGTGCTTTCTTCAAGCGAGCAGCAGCAGCTCCTCAGAGCTAGTGGTTACGTAAGAAAAGAACCCTAAATCTAGTAGATTCCTCTGATTCTGCCCTTAATTTCCCGTATACTCAGCCTTCAAAAGGAAAAATCATTTCCCCAATCTTCGCTCCTATGAGTACAAAAGGAAAGACCATTGATGGGCATATATCCAACGATCAATTTTCAATCTCAGAAGCCTCAAAATTTGAAAGGAATCTATACTACCTAATAACAATACCATTGTCTCGACAAACATCAATGATGGTTTCTCAGCCTTTTTTGTAGTTATGGCAAGTGAAGAGGAAGATGATCCGAATAATATTTCTGAAGTCCCTAAGCGCAAAATATCTTATCAAATCGCACCACAAGTTTTTGAATTTGATTCGAGTGTTGGGGCAACTAATGTATCAGCATACCTTAATGAAAGAGCCAACTAACAGCCATGAAACTCCTCTACTGGAATATTCAGGGCTTGGGAAAGTCTCAAACTCAACGTCATCTCAAGCATATTGTAAGAGATGTTAATCCCTCTGTTATTTTTCTTGTTGAAACAAAATTACAAAAATAATAAAATGGCTTCTATTTGTAGTTATTGTGGCTATTCTAATGGCATTGATGTTTCTGCTCTTGGTACATGTGGTGGTCTTTTCTTGGGCTAAAAATTTAATTATGATGTCACTTTACGTTCTTTTTCCAATTGCTATATTGATGTTGTTTTTAAGGATGACTCGAATGGTTCTACTTGGAGATGTACTGGCTTCTATGGTGCCCCCGAGGAGCAAAATGGAGCTGCTTCATGAAACTTACTTCACATGTTGAATGACACTCCCAATTTACCATGGCTAGTTATAAGAGATTTTAATGAGCTCATTTTCTCGTCGAAAAAGCAAGGTGGTTTGTTTCTTCGTGAACAACAGATGGAAAATTTTCGCTTAGCCATTTTGGATTGTTCCTTAGAAGATATAGGTTACTCTGGTCAATGGTTACTTGGGAAAAAGGGCGATTTAAAAACACGAATATCAGAGAACGTTTAGACAGAGGAGTTGCAAACCCAGCCTGGTGGGATATATTTCCTAATTTTACACTCTGCCATCTTTTGCATGCTTTTTTCGACCATTGCCCCTTATTGTTACAAACGGATGGTCAAATGGCTTCGTCTGAACGTATTGCTCATTTTCGTTTCAAAGCTTCTTGGTTATTAGAATCCACCTGCGAAGCTGAGGTCCAACAACTATGGTCTTCTTCTGCTGGCTCGGTCCCTTAACGAATGAAGTTGGTTAGTAGAGGTTTAGACACATGGTTTTGTTGTATTTGATGTGAGAAGAAGATTACAGTCTATGATCTATAGAAGAAGCTGCAAGAGTTGAATGAATGCTATCCATATGATTGATTTTGGGTGACTTTATTGAAACTAAATTGGCTCTTAATTTAAAGGTCGACCGTGAAGAGCTCTATTGGGAACAAAGATCTAGGGCAAACTGGCTAAAATTTGGTGATCGCAACACAAGTTTTTTCATAAGTTTGCTTCTCAAAGACGTCGTGCTAATCGTATCAAGAAATTAGCAAATGATCTGGGCAAGTCTTTAAGTCTGATGAGGATATTCAATGGTTAGCCAAGGATTATTTTTTAAATCTGTATTCTAGCCAGGGAATGGGGGACGCTTCGACAATTATTAAAGAGATACCTACTTGCATTAGTGCAACAATGAATACAGAATTAACTAAGCCTTATAGCCATGAAGAGGTCTTCGCAGCTGTTCAATCTATGAGCCCACTTAAAGCTTCGGGTGAAGACGGATTGGGTGTTATTTTTTTATCAAAGGTTTTGGTACATTATTGGACCTGATATTGCTAATTTCTGCATTAATTCCCTCAGTGATAGAGCATATCTTCAGGAAATTAATTCGACACACATCGTTCTTATTCTAAAGATTACGCAGCCCACTAGATTGTCTCACTTCTGTCCAGGCAATCTATGCAACGTTCTTTACAAAATTATTTCAAAGATGCTTGCAAACATACTCCAATTGGTGTTACATTTATGCATTGACGAGGCTCAAAGGGTCTTTATTCCTAACAGGCTTATTTCGGATAACATTATAGCAGCCTATGAGATTCTTCATACTCCTCGAAATAGAAGGATTGGAAGACGAGGTTCGTTTGCTCTTAAACTTGACATGAGTAAGGCATATCACCGGGTCAAGTGGCACTTTATTGAGATTATTTTGCAAAAAATGGGCTTTGCTGATTCTTTGATTGCAATGATTATTCGATGTCCTCCTCTGTGTCCTATTCGATTATTATAAATGAAAAGGTGGGAGAGCATTTTTATCCTACCTGCGGCTTGCGACAAAGAGACCCTATTAGCCCGTATCTATTTCTTATTTGTGCCGAGAGTCTATCAGTTTTGTTACCATCTGCATCGAACCACGGTTTACTACAGGGGGTTCGGGTGGCTAGAGGTGCTCCTTTGGTTACGTACCTCCTTTTTGCGGATGACAATATTATTTTTAGCGAAGCATCTGCTTCAGGGGCCTCAAATGTAAAAAATCTACTTCATACGTATGCTCTTTGTTCGGGGCAGGTGGTAAATATCGATAAATCAAGTGTTCTCTTCAGTGCAAATATAAATTACGAAAACTGAGATGATGTTTCTCGTATATTATCGGTGCCTTGTCAGAATAGTCTAGAAAAGTATCTTGGTTTACCGGTCATTATTGGTCAAAACAAAAAGAAGGCTTTTGTTGCGCTAAAAGATTAGTGTCTTAAGCACATCTCAAGCCAAAGTGTAAAATCCCTTTCAGTGGGTGGTAAATAAGTCTTTATCAAAGCCATGCTCCAAGCTGTTTCAGTTTATGCAATGTCTTGCTTTCTCTTCCCACAAGGGTTTTGCAAAGAATTGGAATCCATCTTCGTTAGGTTCTGGTGGCAGAAATCTGTAGAGAAACGTGGCATCCATTGGTGTACTTGGAAGTCCTTATGTCAACTTAAAGAAAACGGTCGTATGGGTTTCTAAGACATTGGCAAGCTTAACATTGCTTTGCTAGCAAAGCAAGGTTGGAGATTGCTAACCTCTCCCGGTTCTCTTGTGGCTCGAATCTTATGGACTAAATATTTTCCAACAACCACCTTCATGCAATCGGTGCTTGGTTCAAACCCTTTGTTAGGATATTTATTTTGATATAATAATTAAAAATTAGCTTTGGACTAATTTGAAAAGATTTAAAAAATGTTTTTAAGTCTAAACAACTTGAAAATAAGTTTGAAAAGTTTTTGAGAGGTTTTGAAAATGTTTTAAACGTTTTAAATTAGCCAAACTAACGTTTTCAACATACCCGTACTGATACAATATATCTCGTATCGATACAGATAAGGGTTTGAGCTACAGTAATTTTTCAGTAACGAAAAGCCGTACCGATATGCACTTAGGCATACCAATACTGGTTGGATCGTACCGATGCGCTTGTACGCGTACCGGTCCTGGTTTCAACCACCCCCAACGGCTATTTTCTAACAGCTATTTGAATTACAGGTCGTACCGATACAGTCTATGGCATTCTAATACGGCGTACCAAAACGGACCAAAGAGTACCGATACGCGCAGCCAAAAAGAGCATAACAGCTAGTATCTGTACCGATATGCCTATACGCGTATCGATATGGACAGTTCTAGAACTGTAATTATTGCAGAAAATAAAGACTCTAACGGCTCCAATTTAATCCCAACGGTCTCCAACGACTAGGAACTCAATTGGGATTATAAAATGGACCTTCAAGCTTTAGCAACAACTAATGATCTTATTGTCAAGAACATTATGATGAAAAATTGTCTTAATGCTTAATCTTTCCATTCTTTTATAGACAACACTTGTGAGCTCAAATGTTTATATATGCTCAAGTGTTTTAGGATTTGGTGAGAGCTTTAGAGTGCAAACATCAACCTTGTAGAGGGATTTCAGTTTGCTTAGAATTTCTCTTATTTAAGAGTGTTCCTAAAGCTCGGTCTGTGAGCTTTGGATCCTAGACTTGGTGAGTGAGTCTAAGATTGTAAGAGTTGCCTCTTTAGCCTAGAAAAGGGGAAGAAATTTATAGTAAATTTGAAAATCCTTAGTGAGGAAGCTAAAGTAGTGGATGTATAGCTTGTTAGAAGCTCGAACCACTTTAAAATTCTTGTGTTAATTGTCCATATTTTTGCTTCCACCACATTCACCCAAAAATCGTCTTCTCTACTACTTGGCAACCAATTCGGTTGAAGGAAATCGAGCTCAATAATTGGTATCAGAACGAGGCTCAATCAAGAGGAATTAACATCCTATTGAGGCGATTCGGTAAGCTTGAACAATCAACAAGTCAACCGGTTTCCATGGCACAATCCATTGACAAGTCACTATTCTTCAACGGTGATAATTATGCCTATTGGAAGAATAGGATTATGTTCTTCATCAAGGCCAAAGATTATCATCTATGGGATCTTGTTGAAGATTAACCGTTCGTGCCAACAAAAAGCAAGGCGGAATGGAATACCAAAGACAAGAAGATGATGAAGCTCAATTGCAAAGCCTTACACATTCTATTTTATGCATTAGGCCCGGATGGATATGCAAAGATATCTCTTCTTGTGAGAGTGCCAAAGAAGTATGGGACAAGCTTGAAGTGATTCATGAAAGAACGAACGAGGTGAAGGAGACGAAGATCGACCTACTCAACCTCAACTATGAAAACTTCAAGATGAACCCAGATGAAGACATCAAGGGAATGTTCGACCGTTTTTCCATAATTATCAACGAGCTTAAAGGTCTTGAAGAAGAGATTTCGGAGGACAAACTCGTTCGGAAGTTGATTTATTCACTTCTCGAATCTTGAGATTCAAAGAAGATGGCTATCATTGAAGCCAAAGACTTGAAAAATCTCAAACTAGATGAGCTAATTGGATCTCTTCTTACCTATGAAATGATGTCTCAACCCATCAAAAAGGAGAAGAAGAAGAAAATCCAATAGCAAGGAATCAAGGATTTTGTTGCTCTTCAATCCTCCACAAACCACCAAGTGAAATCTAGTGAAGAGGAAAGTAAGGATGAAAAGATGGCTTATCTATCTCTTCAAGGAATTTTTCTGATTCATGAAGAGCGAAATAGAAGAATCCAAGCATGAATCGAAGAAGAATATGAAAGACCCCCTAAGTGCAATAAATGCAAGAAAACGGGGCACACCAAATACGATTGCCCTCGCTTCAACAAAAAAGGATCATCTTTAAAGAAAGCATATGTGGCAACATAGAGTGATGAAGACTCCACCGATCAAGATGATATAGCCCACCTATGCTTAATGACCCTCCAAGAGGGAGAGGTAGCTTCTAACTCACCTATTTCAAATTCTTATACATTTGATGAGTTGCAAGATGCATATGACCATTTGGGTTTTGAGTTTAAAGCTTCATTTTCTAAGAACAAAAAGTTTATTTCTAAATTGAAAAATAAAAATGATTTGCTTGTGAAAACCAATTTGGAGATTGAAGCAAAATTAAAGGATTTTGAACTTAATGTTTTGGATTTACAAAATTTGCTTCAAAAGAAAGAAAATGATCATCAAATTGAAGTAGATGATCTTAAGAGAGAAAATAATTTGATTTCCAAAGAGCTTGAAAAGAAAAATAATTTTGGAAAATCAATTTCTTATCAAAGACAATCTAGTGCCCCTAGATTTGTAAATGGAAAATATTTTAGAAGTATTTGGGTCTTAAAAGGACTAAGTACTTCACATAAAAATGATGAAATTGAAAAATGGATTCCTAAGGGGACTAAACTATGTGCCACTAATGTCTATGGATCCAAAGCAATTTGGATACCAAAATCTTTGTGATTGTCTTGTTAGGTGTGATGGAGCATTTGATCAACAAGTTGATGAACCATGGAAGCTCTATGCACACAAGGAAGAACACTTGAAGAAGGAAGGCTTCACATCCTACCTTTAGTTCAAGTGTGGTAAAATTAGTTGAATTTAGTTATTTTTAATTTGATTCATTTATTTTCAATTTAACTAGTTTGTCATATATGTTGGACTAACATTTGAATAGTGCTTGAGTAAGGGAGGGCCAATTTTAAAACAAAACTTTTTGTCAATTTTTTTAACTCTCTATTGTTATTGATCTTTAAAGTTTGAACCATTTTTGATATAACAAAAAGGGGGAGAATGTTTGAAAAATTGAATTTTCAAATGGATAATGGGAAGCTTAAGATTTTCAGCATTTAATCTCTTATTCAAAATTTATTTTTACTAAGGGGAGAATCTAAAAAACAATTTTTTAAGTTGGTTTTATTATATCAAAAAGGGGAGATTGTTAGGATATTTGTTTTGATATAATAATTGAAAAATAGTTTTGGACTAATTTGAAAAGATTTCAAAAAAATGTTTTTAAATCCACAACTTGAAAATAAGTTTGGAAAGATTTTAAACGTTTTAAAATAACCAAACTAACGTTTTCAACATACTCATACCGATACAGTATACCCGTATCGATACAGATAAGAGTTTGAGCTACAATAATTTTCCATTAGCGAAAAACCGTACTGATACGCTCCTAGGCATACCGATACTGGTTGGATCGTACCGATACGCTTGTACGCGTACCGATCCTGGTTTCAACCACCCCCAACAGTTATTTCCCAACGACTATTTGAATTGTAGGTCGTACCGATATGGTCCATGGCGTTCCGATACGGCGTGTACCGAAATGGACCAAAGCGTACCGATACGCGTAGCCAAAAGAGCGTAACGGTTAGTATCTGTACCGATACGCCTACACGTGTATCGATACGGACAGCTCCAGAACTTCAGCTATTGAGGGAAATAAAGTCTCCAACAACTCCAATTCAATCCCAACGGTCTCCAACGACTAAGAACTCAATTGGGAGTATAAAAGGGACCTTCAAGCTTCAGCAACAACTAATGATCTTATTGTCAACAACATTATGATGAAAAATTTTCTTCGTGCTTAATTTTTCCATTCTTGTATAGATAACACTTGTGAGCTCAAATGTTTATATATGCTCAAGTGTTTTAGGATTGGGTGAAAGCTTTAGAGTGCAAACATCAACCTTGTAGAGGGATTTCAGTTTGCTTAGAATTTCTCTTATTTAAGAGTGTTCCCAAAGCTCGGCTTGTGAGCTTTGGATGCTAGACTTGGTGAGTGAGTCTAGGATTGTAAGGGTTGCCTCCTTAGCCTAGAAAAGAGGAAGAAATTCATAGTGAATTTGGAAATCCTTAGTGGGGAAGCTAAGGTAGTGGATGTAGAACTTGTTAGAAGCTTGAACCACTCTAAAATTTTTGTGTTAATTGTCCATATTTTTGCTTCCACCACATTCACCCAAAAATTGTCTTCTCCACCACTTGGCAAGTAATTTGGTTGAAGGAAATCGAGCTCAACACCCTTCCTATATTTGGAAGAGTATTTAGGTATCTAGAGGTGTTCTAGAACAAGGGTTATACTGGAAAGTTGAGACTGGCTTTTCCATTTCTATATGGAATGATTTTTGGCTGCCAACATTGCCACTATGAAAGATTTCCTCTCCTATGTCTCCGAATCTTCTAAGAGTTTCAAATCTTATAAACAATGAAGAGAGATGCTGAAATCGCAACCTTATTTCCACTGCTTTCAACACAAAGGACTCTACAACGATTTTGAACATTCGTCTTGCCTCTAATGTCCAACATGACACATTAGTTTGGCAAGGTGAGCAGTCAGGTACTTATTCAGTAAGAAGTGCTTATCATTTATTGCTAAATGCATCTTCCCCACCTGTAGTATATGGCCATTTTTATAATACTATTTGGGGTTGCAATGTCCGGCAAAAATTAAGATTTTATTATGGAAATTTTCCCGCAATTATGTGCCCCATATGCAGACTTTGTTCATTAAACGTGTGGCTACTAATCCCCTTTGTCCACGATGTAAGCAATACCGTGAGGATACTCTACACATCGCCTGTAAGTGTGAATATGCCAATCAGGTTTGGAATGCTTTGGGTATTCAATGGACACCGTGTACTATCAACTATGATTTCAATGAATGGCTCGGTTGGGTTTTTAACCATTTTCCTCCAGACAAACAGATTGAAGTTGCTATCGCTGTTTGGTCTTTATGGTATGCAAGGAATAAATTAATACACGAGGGCATTTTATAGAGGGTTTGTGATTTTGTTACCTTTGCAAGGAGCTATATTGAAGAATTGTATGTCCTCAACAGCAACCTGCAGCACCATAATGTCCGAAGTAGCGTGTTTAGTCTGGCCCTCCGGATCCTCTGATTAAAGTCAATGTTGATGCTAATTTCTCTGCAAATGAAAACAAATCATGGTCTAGAATTGTGATTCGAGATGCTGAGGATTTTATTCTCAAAAGTTCTTACCGGATTAATTTTGATGTCTCCTCCCCCTTTGAAGCCGATGCGTTGGCAGCTCTCCAAGGTCTGCTTTTTTCCAAGGATTTGGGTTTTTAAGATATTATTCTTGAAGGAGATTCAAAAACAATAATCTCTAAGCTTAACTCACCTTCTGAGGATCTCTCGGTTGTTAGGCCTTTAATTCACGACTTGAAGATAATAGCCCGCCCCTTCCAATCTTGTCGATTTGTTTTCACCGGGAGAAATGGAAATCACACGGCGCATGCGATGGCAGTGGTGGTTAGGAGTGCCGTTGATGATGGTTTTTGGGTTGAGGATGCCCCTACAAACGTTCTTCAAGCAGCGACGATGGACCGTCGTTGGGTTGATCCCCCTTAGCCATCTCTTCTGTTTTTTTGATTTAAGGCATTCGTCTCTGGTGCTATGCCCTTCCCCTCTCTTGGATTGCTTCTTCATCGTTCCTCATGCTGGTTGTTCAGAGAGTTCCGGATCGTCTGAGCTCTAGGTTGCTTTCTTTTTTGTAATAGTTCGGTGGCTTTCCCTTTTTTGAGCTTTCCTTCCATGTCTTTTCCTATTTGCTTTTTGTTTGTTTCTTCACTTTGTAAAATCTTTACTTTACTCTTCGATAAATGCTCAGATGATTTTTTATTTAAAAATATAGGTGTTAAAATGGTGAAATTATACCATTAGTCTTTAAAGTTTCTTAGACTTCATAGTTTAAACTTTAAAGTTCACCTTGTATTTAATTTAGTCCCTATCTTCATCAATATTTAAAATATAAAAAAATAGAAGAAAAAAGGAACCATAAATGAGCTTATAAAAGATTTAATAAGCGAGCTTGTTCGTGATCATAAACCAACCGAACACACCTTTGTTCGTGATCATAAACCAACCGAACACACATTTGTTCGTGATCATAAACTAACCGAACACATCTTTGTTCGTGTTCGTTCATTTATTATGAACATAAAAAATTTGTTCATACTCTTTTATTTAGCATAATAAACGAAAATTATACAAACGATTTACGAAAAGTTAGTCGAACACTCTATTCATTTGTCCGTCTACCTTGAGGGGAAAAAAATCATATTTTGAATTGGGAACAACTTACACGAATCTCACACATAAGCTTGAACCCATACCCGATAAATTAACACCTAAAGTTTCGTGGTGCACTCAATTTAATTGAATTGAATTTATGAGAAGGGCTAGAGGAGTAGTCTTCTCACATTGGCAAGTGAAAAATGTATCTGGGATTATTACCATTATAATAAATTTCCCACATGATGGAAAGCATGTACATACACTTTGCTCGATTCGATTCGATTCGTAAAGGAAAAAAAACACAGTCTGCTACCATTTTCTGCAAATTATTGAATCTGAATAAAATAATATAGTTTTGGATACGTACTTGAAAGTTGAAATCATGACAAAGATAAAACACAAGGAATCATATGTTGCTGTTACACTGAAACAGAGTTTCTTCCAATTACTAAATGTAAAGCTAAATGCTAAACAAAAGGCATGCAATTTTCTCAGTTTTCATAAACAATTACATAACATCAAGCAATATTGCGATTCAAGTATATGAAGGTCGTGAGAAGGAGCAAGAAGAAGAATATAACCACAGCAAAGGCGGCGCACTTGAGCTCGAACGGAAAGGGCATTGCTACGGCGTGGCAAAATGCAGCTGCAGCAACTAGGAAGCCAACCTTTTCTAATATTTCCGAACTTTTGTTTGAATATGGTCTAATGAACAACGCCAGTAAGAAAAGATTGAACATAAGTTGGACGAGAAAGGAAAGCAAAATCAATGAAGGATTGGACTGAACAGTGGGTTGACAATGATCGGTCTGGACGTATTGGAGAGAGACGGCAGCAGCTTATGAAAAGCAAAATGATAGGACCGAGTTTTTCCATTGTATATGTTGCTGAGCGGCTGATGACTCGGTTGTTTCAGGTTGGATGGAGCAGTCGGAGATGGCTGCAGAGAATGTGATTGATGTTGGGAAGATTCGGGTTGATAAGTGGGGAAAGGTGGCTGAGATGATTGAAAGTCGAGTTGGTTGGTACAAAATGGTAGCTCGGCTTGCAGGGTTGATTTCTGATGCGATTCAAGGTCGACCATCGGGAGTGCTGCTGCTGCTGCCGGTGTCGATGGTTGTAATTGTGGCATTGATAATTTAGGACACTTTGAAACAAGAAACACTTTAAAATTTTTCAGGTACTCCATGTTTGACTGTTACTGAAGCCTGAAGGAGAAACGAAGGAAATGGCCAGGTATTTTATATGCTTTGAAGAAGAAAAAGGCACGAACTTGGAAAGAAAAAGGCAGCCAAGCTATTCGGATAATCGGATAATCATATTGACATTTGCGAGAGAGATGGAATCTTCTAAAAATGAATAAATAAATAAATAAATGTTATGAATATTTTATTTATAGTGAATATCCGTATATTAAATGAGACTTTAATGTATTTTATTATTAGGCTTTAATATCCATTAGAATTAGGGTTTACATTTTATGCCTATAAATATAGAGTTTGGAGAAAGCATTGTATACAACCTTACATTGAGAATATAATACAAATCTCTCTTTGTCTCTAATCTTTGTTCTTCTTTATTTTATTCACAACATGTTATTAGCACGATCTCGTTCAATAACAATGGTTCTTGTCGGTAATTCCCGAAAAAGATTTCAACAAGATATTGGTGACTACATCTACCGCATATTTAGCTTAACTTAGAAAGTCAGGTATGTTTTTTTATTTATATATCGATATAGTAGTTGGTTAATCACTCTTATATTAAGGTCAGTGTATTTTGATCTATTATTTATTTCGTTCTAATATTCAATGACGTTTTGTTTGCACCGAGTTTATATATATAACTCCAGGAAAAAATATCGAGCCTTCAACGAAACATACGAGATCAACTTAATTTGAAAAATATGGTATATAATGGTAAGGAAAGTGAAGAAAGCGGTGGATTGGATATGCAACTTGACAATGATGTTTTCCGAGTTACACGAGCTATATGCACCTCAACAAATTTTTATCATTTACTTTTGCTTTAAATGTATATATTTGAGATTAAATTTTATTATTATTTTTCTAAATTTGGTGTTTTGATTTTTAAGGTTCATATAACATTATGATAAAAAAGTGTGATTGTTTCATGGTTCACCAAGGATAAAAAAAGGTTCCAGTGCCGTTCTTTATTGAATTGAAAACCTCAATCAAAAAGAAAAGACTAAAGGCAAATTCAATACATATAAGTTTTTTTGGCGTCTTGATTTTTAAGTCTGGTAAGTATTATATATATTGGTTGATCAATTATTCTTTAATAGTATGACTGTTATAAAGTCTATATTTATTTGAAAGCAATAATTTTTCTGCGTCGAAAAACTCGACTATAAACGTCTCCCAAGTTCAAGTTACGAAAATTCGTCTTGATCCAAGAATTTTTATGGGAAGCATTCACTGAAGTGAATGCAAGCATGATGTTTATTCCATACGATTATTGGATTTGTTTCATTCCCTGAAGTGAATGCAAACATGATAATTCACTATATGGTTAGTGAATAAAACTCAATTATGTGAATGTTTCAAATTAAATTAAAATCTTGTGGCCAGAGTATCACTGATGAGGATATGTTAGAAAAACATACTCCACTTTTTACGCAATTAATGTTGTCCTGTAGACACAATATCGTAAAAAGGTTTTAAAGACCTATCAGCTCCGCTCCATTCCATAAAATGAATGCGGCATTTTATAGTAGAAAGAATAAATGCCACATAAGCAATTGTGGTCGCAATTGAGGCCATAAAAATAGACATAGATAAGATGATCATTTTAAGAATGCTTATACCCACCAGAAGTGAGATTATAAGGATGACAAGAGTAATAGAGATCATATTAAAATCTTTATGTTATCAATGCGATGGTACAAACCATTGGTCTCGTACTTGTCAAATGTTGAAGCATAATGGACATTTATCCACAATTATGAATAATAAAGGAAAGAAAATATAACAAATTTTGTTTATGAAAATGGCGAAAATAGTTATGACGTTGTTGGTCCAACTCATTTGGATGTTGTTGATTTCCTCATAACCTCTGAAGGGAATAATTTGCCTTTTTATTTCATTTCCTTATAACCTCTAAAGGGGATAATTGATCTTTTAATTTATTTTGTTTTATATTAATATGCTTTACATATTATTTGTTTACGTTTATATTATATGTATTAAAATATTTTAAAACATTTATTTATTATCCTTTGAAGAATATGTTTACTTTCGGAATAAAATATGCAATGAATTGTGGCAATTTATGCTTAGCAGACTGTGCAACTACTCATACTATACTTAAGCATAAGAAATATTTTTCCCATTTAAATGCAAGGGGAAAATATGAGTACTATATCTCAAAGTACTAAAATATCAATGCTCCAGAAGAGTAATAAGTTCTTGAGACATTATCTTTAATAGATAATTGATTTGATATGTGCTATATTCAATATTTTTCATTCCTTGAAGTGAATGGAACAAAACGCATATAACCCCTTGACCTGGTCTAGTCGCAAGACCGAACCGAGTGAGCTACATTAGGGTTTGTCAAGACAAACCCAGAAGATTTATTTGGAAAACGATCCATTTTTTTCTTTTATCTTTTCTAAATGCATATTTAGGTTCTAAGGTGATCATGATGACATCAGTGAAATTTGCAACTCAATCGGGCGTCGAATTGACATCCAGTTGCACTATTTGACTCGAACTTAAAGTTACCAATCCTTAATTAGTCACATTTCATACCATCAGGTTAAATTTTCACTTAAAACAATCATCCACACACATTTAATTGCATAAACATGAAACATGCACTAAACTACAAAGATTCAAACTTCATAAAACATTTTAACTGAAATACCTAATTGAGTATCGGTACACCCCATCCCCGTATTGATATGGGTTCAAAGTACAAAGGCGTACTGATACGGTCCTCAAGCGTATCGGTACGGGTATGCAATGTTCAAAATTGGGAATTCTAATAGCTATGCGTACCGATATGGCCCCTAGGCGTATCGGTGCACCAAGGCAATTTTTACCAAATTGAGCCGAGACAAGTCCCCGCGTACTGATCCTTAAGGACTCGTACCAGTATGGACAGACCTATAATGACCTCTTGGTCCAACATATGACACTTTGGTTCAATCTAACTTACCCCAATCAACTTCTAATCATCATACAACTACTCAAACATTAATTTCTCAGACATAGAAGCATGGTAGATGATCATACCCAATATATCAACCAATCATAAATCCTAAAGGCATGATTTCTACCCAAGCATGCATTGTGGTTCCCAACCCCATAAAATCAACATAAAGCCTCATACTAGTCTAAAACATCAAACATAATTTGTACAAACAGGGAGTACCCAAAATAAACCTCCCAATACATCTTGGTCACATTGTCTCTTACTACCACTTAGTATTTATAAAACCACACTTTGGAAAATACTTCAATCCTTGGATGTTCCCTTGCGTACTCGTTGTCCAATAAAGCTATTTCTCTACATTGATGAGAAAAGAGAGCGTAAGCTATAAGCTTAGAGAGGGATCGCTAAAACACTCATCAATGCATTTAAAACCATTTTGCATCAAAACAAGTTTATAATGTTCATTCTAAAATCATCTCATACTTCTCATTTTTTGCCAAAATAAGCACATTTAAATCATCTACAAAACATGTATCATGGATTCTATCTCAATCCTCAATTTAAGCTTCAAATGCCAAAGTCTCTATATAGAAAGCTTAAAGAGCATCTCATGTATAACCCACTTTATACAAACACAATCCATTTCTCATGATACAATATCTCATATATTGGCTTTCAAGTGACTCAAAGCAAGTACCATTCCATTTTACAAAATACATCGGATACACGGATTTTCCAAGTGGTTTCTACGACCACTTCACATACATCCTCAAACCGGAGCAACAGAACAATTACCCACCTCAACGATTATGATGTATAAATCCATAAGCGGGAGAACATGGAACAATTACCCACCTCGAACGATGCGGTTCTCCTGGTGGAGTAAACAGAATAATTACCCACCTCGACACACATGAGGTGACTTATTATAGTGCACTTTAAATCCTATGGCATGCCAACTATATCCGATAACATTTTAATCTCAGCCACTTGCCAATATACTCAATAAAACAACATTACCTCACTATTTTACATATGCTTCAAACCAATCCAATTTCAAATACATTAAACTATGTATTCTAGTTATCATAAAATACTTTCGTAAACCATTTTTCATTCTCAATAATTAGCATATATGATCATTTGAAACATCTTTCATTTCTAAAACATGCATAATACAGTGAGTAATCAAAGCCATAAACATGTGCATGAGATTGTATTTTGCAAAACCAAAATCGAGAGCGTGATTAGCCAATACTTACTTCTGAGCTTAGATAAGTGTTTCAAACTTAATCTAAACTCCCAACAACCATCTTCAAACCTTTTTAGAGCAGTAAAACGCATTTCCACTCACCAACAACCAAACGTTCCACTTGCCGATACACGATCAAGCTTCCAAAGCTTTCGCGACCTCTCTAAAAGCTACAGGATTCAACTCTCCTGCTTTACCCAAACAAAAACAAAGGATTGATGCACTTCCATGCATCTCTAATCTCCAGCAACCAACAATCAACACTTCACCTCACATAAAACCATCAAACGTCATTCTAAAACAACCGAAATCAACACCAAACTTCATCTAAACAAAGCCCAGCCAAAACCTATTGATTTTAACATCTTAACAATATCAATTAACATCCAAAAAATCCTTATCACGTTATTATACTTCCAGCAACACTACAACACAAAGATCACACCAAAATCTAACTATAAACAACATAGGAAATTAGCAATTCACATAGTTTCGGGATTCCTTTAATTAATCTCTTCTTTTAACATTAAAACACATCTTATAAGATATCTAAATCAACTATATTCATTACAAAACAGATCCAAAATAGTATACATCCAATTTCTTCATCAAAACTCAATTTAATCCATAAAACCTTGATTAAATCATAAATACATAACAAAAATTAGTTGTAAAGGATCAAGAACTTGGGAATTTCATTAAAGAACCTTTAATTAGAGAAGAGAAACGAAAATCACCTCTAATTGCTGATTTCTCCCTTAATTGGCAAAGATTGGATGAAAACTTCAAGATTCCAAGTAGCTTTTGTAATAGGAATTAAAGAAATCAATTAGAAAACAAAAAGGAAATCAAAAGAGATTGATTCCTGGAATTTTTGGAGTGAAAATCATAGTTTGGCTGTTGAGAAAGTTGAGAGAGAAAAATGGGAGAAAAATAGTTACGTAAGAAACTGAACATGTGTTATTAAAATCTTTTTATTAAATCTATTTTGTTTAATACTTAAAACCAATTAAAAACCTTTTAAAATAGCCTAAATTAAGGGGAGAATCTGTTGAAAAAGTTTGGTTAATTAGATTTGTTTTGAAAAATTGATATTGATTTTTCAAATAAATAAGGGGGAGCTTATAAGATTTTCAACAATAAATCTCTTATTCGAATTTTATTTTTACTAAGGGGGAGAATCTAAAAAACAATTTTTCAAGTTGATTTTATTATATCAAAAAGGGGGAGATTGTTAGGATATTTGTTTTGATATAATAATTGAAAAATAGTTTTGGACTAAATTGAAAGGATTTCAAAAAAATGTTTTAAGTCCAACAACTTGAAAATAAGTTTGAAGAGTTTTTGAGAGATTTTGGAAATATTTAAATATTTAAAGTAGCCAAAATGTTGTTTTCAACACAGGCGTACCGATACGGTACAAGGGTTTCAGCTACAATATTTTTCCAATAACCAAAAACCGTACTGATACGCTCATAGGCATACCAATAAGGAGTAGATCGTTTCGATATGCCACGTGACGTACCGATCCAATTTTCAACCACCCAACGGCTATTTAAATTGTAGGGCGTACCGAAACGAATCAAGGCGTACCGATATGACCCAAGGTGTTTCGATACGGGCAGTCATATTGTGCATAACGGCTAGTTCGCGTACCGATACGCCTACCCACATACCGATACAAACAACACCAGAACTGCATTTATTACGGGAAATTTAGTCTCCAACGGCTCCAATTTAATCCCAACGGTCTCTAATGTCTAGGAACTCAATTGGGAGTATAAAATGACCCTTGAAGCTTTAGCAACAACTAATGATCCTCAAGTCAACAACATTATGATGAAAATTTGTCTTAGTGCTTAAATTTCTCATTCTTGTATAGACAACACTTGTGAGCTCAAATGTTTATATATGCTCAAGTGTTTTAGGATTTGGGTGAGTGTCTTAGAGTGCAAACATATACCTTAAGAGAGGGATTTCAGTTTGCTTTAAATTTTCTCTTTGTAAAGAGGGTTTACTCAAGCTTTGGGGTAGAAGCTTTGAGTGTTGTAAAAGGTTGCCCCCTAAGCCTAGAAAGGGGAAGAATTCTTAGTGAATTGGTTGAAATCCTTAGTAGGGAAGCTAAGGTAGTGGATGTAGGTTTTGGTTAGGAAGCTGAACCACTCTAAATCCTTGTGTTTATTTTCTTATCTTTTGCTTCCACCACCAACACCCAAAATACAACTTCTCCACCACTTGGCAAGCAATTCGGTTGAAGGATATCGAACCCAACAATTGGTATCAAAGCGAGGCTCAATCGAGAGAGATTAACATCCTATTGAGGTGATCCGAGAAGCTCGATACAACAAACAATCAACCGGTGACCATGGCGCTATCTATTAACAAGCCACCATTCTTCAACGGTGACAACTATGCCTCTTGGAAGCATAGAATGATGTTCTTCATGAAAAGCAAAGACTACCATCTTTGGGATATAGTTGAAGATGGACCGTTCTTGCTAAATCGAAGTAAGGCAAAATGTAGAGCGGAAGATCGCAAGAAGATAGATCTCAATTACAAGGCTTTGCACATTCTACTTTGTGCATTGGGCCCGGAAGAATATGCCAAAGTATTTTCTTGTGAGAGTGCCAAAAAGTTATGGGACAAACTTGAAGCAATCCATGAAGGGACAAACGAGGTGAAGAAAACAAAGATCGGCCTACTCAACCTCGAATATGAAAACTTCAAGATGGACCCATATGAAGACATCAAGAGTATGTTCAACCGGTTCTCTACATCGTTAATCAACTCAAAGGACTTGGAGAAGAGATTTCGGAAGACAAACTCGTTCAGAAGTTGATTTATTCACTTCTCGAATCATGGAAGAGCAAGAAGACGACTATTATTGAAGTCAAAGACTTGAAAAAGCTCAAGCTTGAAGAGCTCATATGATCTTTTCTCACCCATGAGATGATGTCTCTACCCTTAAAAAAGGAGAATTAGAAGATAATCCAAGAGCAAGGAATCGATGTCAACATCATTGCTCTACATCCCTCCACAAGTTAACAAGAAAAATCAAGTGATGAAAAAAGTAAAGATGAAGAGATAGCCCATCTCTTCAAAGAATTTGCCCGATTCATGAAGAGCAACAAAGAAGAATCCAAGCATGAATCAAAGAAGAAGATGGTGGATCCCCCCAAGTGCTCAAATTGCAAGAAGACGAGGCACACCAAATGTGAATGTTCTCGCTTCAACAAAAAAAGATCATTATCAAAGAAAGCATATGTGGCTACATAGAGTGATGAAGACTCCACCGATGATGATGAAGTAACCCACCTATGCATGATGGCCCTCCAAGAGGGAGAGGTAGCTTTTAACTCATCTATTTCAAATTTTTATACTTTTGATGAGTTGCAAGAAGCATATGACAAATTGGCTTTTGAGTTTAAAGCTTCATTTTCTAAAAATATAAAGATGATTTCAAATTTGAAAATTGAAAATGATTTGCTTGTGAAAACCTATTTGGAATTTGAAGCAAAATTAAAGGATTTTGAACTTAAAGTTTTTGGATATACAAAATTTGCTTCAAAAGAAAGAAAAAGATCATCAAATTGAAGTATATGATCTTAAGAAAGAAAAAGATTTGGTTTCCAAAGAGCTTGAAAAGAAAAACAATTTGAGAAAATCATTTTTTATCAAAGACAATCTAGTGCCCCTAGATTTGTAAATGGAAAATGTTTTAGAAGTATTTGGGTCCCAAAAGGACTAAGTACTTCACATAAAAAAGATGAAATTGAAAAATGGATTCCTAAGGGGACTAAACTATGTGCTACTAATGTCTATGGATCCAAAGCAATTTGGATACCAAAAATCAAATGATTATCTTGTGTAGGTGTGATGGAGCCTTGATCAACAAGTGATGAAATTAAGGGGGAGCTCTATACACACGAAGGATGAACACTTGAAGAAGGAAGGCTTCGCATCCTCCTTTTGGTTCAAGTGTGGTAAAATTAGTTGAATTTTATTTTAATTTGATTTATTTATTTTAATTCAACTAGTTAATCATATATGTTGGACTAACATTTGAATGATGCTTGAGTAAGGGGAGCCAATTTTAAAACAAAACTTATTTTTTGTCAAATTCCTTTTAAAATTCTCCATTGTTATTGGACTTAAAAGTTTTCAAACTTTGGTTTGAACCATTTTTGATATAACAAAAAGGGGGAGAATGCTTTGAAAAATTGATATTGATTTTTCAAATGAATAAAGGGGGAGCTTATAAGATTTTTAACAATAAATCTCTTATTCAAATTTTATTTTTACTAGGGAAGAATCTCAAAAATAATTTTTCAAGTTGGTTTTATTATATCAAAAAAAATGGGAGATTGTTAGGATATTTGTTTTGATATAATAATTGAAAAATAGTTTTGGACTAAATTGAAAAGATTTCAAAAAAATGCTTTTAAGTCCAAACAACTTGAAAATAAGTTTGAAGAGTTTTTTTGAGAGGTTTTGGAAATATTTTAAATGTTTTAAAGTAGCCAAAATGTTGTTTTCAACATAGACGTACCGATACGGTATACCCTGTATCGATACGGCCCAAGGGTTTCAGCTACAGTATTTTTCCAGTAACCAAAAACTGTACCGATACCCTCCTAGGCATACCAATACGGAGTGGGTCGTTTCGATACGCCACGTGGTGTACCGATCTAGTTTTCAACCACCCCAATAGCTATTTGAATTGCATGGCGTATCGAAACGAATCAAGGCGTACCAATATAGAGTACCGATACGGCCTAAGGTGTTTCGATACGGGCATCCATATTGTATATAACGGCTAGTTCGCGTACTGATACACCTACCCGTGTACCAATACGGACAGCACCAGAACTGCATTTACTGCGGGAAATTTAGTCTCCAACGGCTCCAATTCAATCCCAACGGTCTCTAACGGCTAGGAACTCAATTGGGAGTATAAAAGGACCCTTCAAGCTTCAGCAACAACTAATGATCCTCAAGTCAACAACATTATGATGAAAATTTGTCTTAGTGCTTAAATTTCTCATTCTTGTATAGACAACACTTGTGAGCTCAAATGTTTATATATGCTCAAGTATTTTAGGATTTAGGTGAGTGCCTTAGAGTGCAAACATATACCTTAAAAGATGGATTTTAGTTTGTTTTGAATTTTTTCTTTGTAAAGAGGGTTTACTCAAGCTTTGGGGTAGAAGCTTTGAGTGTCGTAAAAGGTTGCCTCCTAAGCCTAGAAAAGGGGAAGAATTCTTAGTGAATTGGTTGAAATCCTTAGTGGGGAAGCTAAGGTAGTGGATGTAGGCTTTGGTTAGAAAGCCGAACCACTCTAAATCCTTGTGTTTATTTTCTTATCTTTTGCTTCCACCACCAACACCCAAAATACAACTTCTCCACCACTTGGCAAGCAATTCGGTTGAAGGATATCGAGCCCAAAAAGATTTTAAAGATTCTAAGTTTTGACCCTTTTACGATTTAGTCAATAGACCAAAATGTCCGAAAATTCGATTTTATTCCTTCAAATTGAATTTACCAAAATCTTTAGGATATTAATTAAATATTTTCTAGCATTTTTTCATATTTTATTTTAACCAAAAACTATTTATTAAGATTTAATTCCCGAAACTAAGTCGAATTGCCTAATCCGATTCTCCCGAACCGTCTAACTGATCCATCTAACATCTAGGCCCAAATTCAGGGCGTTACAACACATACTGAAAGGTGCATAGTTATGCATATTTTCCCAATTAAAATGTAAAAGAATAATGCGAGTACTATATACGGAAGTACTAATATCATAGGAGGCTTCAGAAGAGCAACTATGTTATTGCCAAATGGAACTCAATTCCATATTCATAATGCATTACACTCACCAAAGTTGCAAAATGACTTATTGAATTTTAAAGATATTCGCAAAAATATATATCATATATTGAGACTAGTAGTCAAGGAGATGCTGACTATCTCCATATTACGAGTATAACTCAAGGCAATAAGAAAATCTTGACAAAATTACATGCACTGCCATACTTACTAAACAAGAATTAGTACAAATTGAAGCTCGTGCTATTGTAAAATAGAACTTGCTAATAACTTTGTTAATTGGCATGACTGGTTATGTCATCCCAGTTCAATTATGATGCAAAATTTTATTAACACTTCATGTGGTCATTCATTGAAGAACTGGCAGATTCTTCAAAATAATGTTTTTTATGTGATGCTTGCTCTCAAGGCAAACTAATTATTCGACCATCACTAGCTAAGACAGGTTGTGAATCTATTAATTTTCTAGAACGAATATAGGGTGATATATGTGGGCATATACACCCTTCTTACAGACCATCTATATATTTTACGATTTTAACCATATTATCTTATAAAGGCAATTCGTCATGATAATGTTGGTGACATACCATTTTACATGCAGCATCATTAATTCACATCAGGCCAATAAATTATCATAAGTTCTCCCCATTACAAATGGTTTTTGGTCAGGAACCAAATATTTCTCATCTTAGAATTTTTGAGTGTGCCGTATATGTTATAATTGCTCCACCACAACGCACAAAGATGGGTCATCAAAAGAGGTTAGGAATATATGTCAGATTTGAATCTCCTTCGATAATTAAATATCTCGAGCTTTTGATGGGGAATTTATTTATAGTTTGATTTGTTGACTGTCATTTTAATGAATCAATTTTTCCAATATTAGGGGGAGAAAATAAATAGTTTGGAAAAGAAATAAGTTGAAATAAGTTATCATTCTCTTATTTTGATCTACATACTCAACAAATGTGAAGTAGAAGTTCAAAGGATAATTCATTTACAAAACTTAGCAAATCAATTGCCAGATAATTTTGCTGACCCTAAAAGAGTATATATACCAGCTATGAATGCTCCGATTAAAATTGATGTCCTGGAAGGACAAACTCTAGTTGCTAATGAGTCTAACTTACGCATGAAGCATGATAGACAAGTAGGTTCTAAAGATAAAAATCCTCTAAAAAGGAGTTATATCTTATAATGGTCCGATCGAGGAATCAATGAATTATGAAAATCTTAAGATGAGACTAAAATGTCTCCAACATAGATATTAGACATGACTCAGGTACTTGATAATAAAGAGATCTCAATAAATTATGTCATGTTTGGTAATAAGTGGAACCGAAATCAAATTGGCGTCGATAATACATTTGCATGCAATATAGCACTAGAGATTTTGGATGATGATGTGGATCATTAACCATTCTCAATTGGACAATGCAAACAAAGAAATGATTGGCCAAAATGGAAAGAGGCAATTGATGTAAAACTAAAATCTCTTTCGAAAAGAGAAGTATTTGGGCCTATAGTCCATACATCGGAATATGTAAAACCCATGGATATAAATGAGTCTTTGTGAGAAAGAGAAATGAAAAAGGGGGAAATCATGAGATATAAAGTTCGTTTGATTACACAATGATTCTCACAAAGACCTAGAATCGATTATGAGGAAACATACTTCTCGGTTGTATATGCAACTACTTTTAGATTTTTTTATTAGTCTGGCAATAAAAGATTTAGTTTCCGCCTGATAGATGTTGTTATATCCTATTTGTACGAGCCCTTGATAATAACATTTACATGAAACTTTCGAAAGAATTTAGACTGCTATAAACAGTTAATTCAAGTTCTCGAGAATATTATTCAGTCAAATTGAACATATCTATTTATGGATTAAAACAATTTGGGCGCATGTTGTATAACCGCCTCAATGAATACTTATTAGCAAAAGGCTATAAGAATAATTCAATTTCCCCGAGCATTTTTATTAAGAGGTTTAGCTCCGGATTTATTATTGTTGTTGTGTATGTCGATGATTTGAATATCATTAGGACTCATGAAGAGATCTCCCTGACAATAAAATCCTTGTGCATCAATCGAAATACAGAGAAAAATGTTTAAAGAGACTTTACATGCATAACGCACATCCGTTGAGCACGAGGCAAAGACGAAAAATAATTGCTATGCACGAAGCAAAGCTGAAATAAATGTTTGGCTAAACATATCCAGAAGATATGTGAATTGCTTTTCACAAGATAAGATGCAAGCTATCTTGTATAGAGATAATGTAAAAATTATATCTCAACTAAAAGGTGAATACTTCAAATGTGACAAAATGAAACATATTTCTTCAAAGTTTCGTCACTCATGATCTTCAAAAGAATAATATTCGATGAATCCTTTCAAGCAGTAATTTAAAAGATCTATTCACCAGTGCATGGTCTACTTCAACATTTTAAGATTATATTCAAGATTGAATTATGAAGATTCAAAGATCTTATGTGATGTTTTCATGAGGGGGAGTAAATACGCGTTGTACTCGTTTTCCTTTAACCGAGGTTTTGTCCCAATGAGTTTTTCTGGTAAGGTTTTTAATGAGGCAACATGTTATGCGTATCAAAGATGTTATGCGTATCAAAGATGTGTGTACTATTTTTCCTTCATTAAGAATTTTTTTCCCACAAGGTTTTTTTTTTTTTTTTATCTTAGTAAGGTTTTAACAAGGCACATTATCTTCATGGGTATCCAAGGGGGAGTGTTATGAATATCTTTATTTATGGTGGATATCCATATATTAAATAAGACTTTAATTTACTTTATTATTAGGCTTTAATACTC
This sequence comes from Hibiscus mutabilis, assembly GCA_019671005.1. Taxonomy (NCBI): domain Eukaryota; kingdom Viridiplantae; phylum Streptophyta; class Magnoliopsida; order Malvales; family Malvaceae; genus Hibiscus; species Hibiscus mutabilis. The sequence continues at coordinate 13,051,331 of CM033733.1, forward strand.
ATTAGAATTAGGGTTTTCATCTTATGCCTATAAATATAGAGTTTGGAGAAAGCAATGTATACAACCTTACATTGAGAATATAATACAAGCCTTTCTCTTTGTCTCTCATCTTTGTTCTTTTATTCTTATTCTTCTTTATTTTATTCACAACAATAAATAAATAAATAAATAGAAAATTGTCTTCACCTATGCAAGGAAAAAAGCTATTTCAAGTTAAATTCCACTTAATATAAATTTGTTGTCTTGCTTTATTAATTGTATTGTTCATTATAATGACGTTATATTTCTTTGTTTTTTAGAAAGTTAAAAATATATTTTATAAAAAATTAAAATAAAAATAAATGGGAATTTATTTTTAAAAAAAGTCATCTAATATTAATCAATACGTAGTCAGATGAATGATGTGTGGATTAAATATTATTCAAGGGTCAAGATTGAATCTAGTAAATACTATTCCCTTAATGTTAAATTGGTGCCAAATATTAACGGATGTGAATTGGACCCAATTTTGAGACTGTGAAAATAAGGAAAATTATTAGATGGGCTTGTCTCACCATGCCATCTATAGTCTCATCTAATAATAATTTTTTATTTTATTTTTTTAAGGTGAATTTCACCTCTTTCTTACATATCATTAAAGAATGGTAGTTATTTAAAAGTTATGCTGAAATGAATGAATCTCATTAGATGAATCGTAGATAATGTAGTAAGTAGGACCCATCTAATAATTTCTCTAAAATAAGACAAAGATGCATGTAGGCGAAAGGGGCTGTCAATTTGGACATTGGATTTGGGACAATGTATATCATTTTTGTATAACTAAACTAGTTATATTTCGGATATCCGCCTGGTGCAAAAGGCCTACCAAGAATTCATGTTCGTCTATTAGAATATTTTTTCAGCGAAAATGACTCATAAACGAAAAATCAACTTCTGAGAAAGTTATGATTTAGTTTGCAATTGTTTTTGAAAAGTATAGTGAAAAATTAATTTTAAAAGTGGTGTAGAAAATTGATTTTAAAAAATTATGTTTAAGATTTTAATGTTTATCATTAATGTCAAAATATAATTTTGAAAAGATAAAATGTCTATTTTAAATATGATATTGTAAAGTAAAATAAGTGAACTTGAGTAATGTTTAAATTCGTTAACATTATGATATATGAAATAAATTAACTTAAATTATAATAAAAAATATTTTTTATAAAATTTAATTTAAAAATATAAATTGTATTCTAAATTATATACCGACATAACAATTAAAATTCATAATAAATTACAAATAAAAATAATTTTATTTTCAATATAAATATTATAAAAATATATAATATAAATATTATAAAATTGGTTTAACTATCAATTGTTTCAATTCTAGTCGTATGGTTTTTTCTCCTGATGTTGTCGTCTTTCTTCTTTTATTATTTTTTGCTTTTTTATTTGTCAGTATTAATTTCAATGTTAATCGTCCATCATCAGAATTTATCTTTTTCTTTGCTCATTATTTCTCATCTTTGCCTTAATTTTTTTATTTTTAATAAATTATTTGTCCTTGTGGTACACTTTACTCTCTTTTTTAATACTTTTTTATCTTTTGGCACATTTTTTTTATTGATCGTTTGGCCTTTTTCATTTGATTTTCTATCAATGTTAGATTTAACATCGTCATGACTAATCAAGAAGAAACTTTTTTAGTTATCCTACCGATCTCTCTGTTTTGTACCCTTAAATTGAATTTAAATACACGTTCACAATCATCATTTTTTGTTCGCGATTGAATTGTGATAATGACCGTGTTGTCAACGTGTTTTATTCTAATATGCATTGTTATGTTGTTTGTTGATGGTTTTACCTTTCATCGTCGATCTTTTGTGATGTTTGTATCTATCTTTTGTTTCTAATTTTTGGGTTGAATTTTTACCCCTTTTCGATCCTATTGCGATCTCGAGACGCTAATTTTTTTTTATTTCAATGGTTATATAAATATGTTTTGATTAGAAATTTTTGTTAAGTAAATTATAAATTTTCATTATAATTTTAAATATACCACTGTTTAATAAAACTACCGTATTTCAATTAATAAAAAAGTTGTTTCAGTTACCGGCCATTATTCCAGCTTGTTGGCTTCGTTCAGACTTCAGAGCGCCCGAGCAACATGGCTGGTGAGAGAGAAGAAAAGTTTGTTTCAATTAATCTAATTTCAATGCAATTTGATTACATCATAAAAAATCAATAATATGAACTCGAGAATGATTTAAACTTCAAATGGCTCAAATTTGTTGCCAAACCTCAAAAAAATTATCATAAGATGATCTTATCCAAAAACCGTGTTTAGAAAATCCGAATGACATGAGCTTGAAATAATTTAACACTAAAAATTTTAAAACATGAATTAGCACATCTAAATTTATCCAACCTGAAACCAATCTAAGTCAACATATTATATCACGAACATAAAATAAAATAATTCCACTGATGGCTTAAAATTATGATATGTGTCCTTAAATTATTTTTAAAATTTTAAAAAGTAAATAAATATAACACCGGTTATTATCTTAAAATTATTTATAGAATTATTTTTCATATACGGTGTAGCAAAGAACAAAAACTATAAATGGAAATTACATGGATATATAAAAATTATATAATATAAATTAATATATCAACTTATAGAATATGAAATAATTTAAATATCAATATAACACGTAACTATAAACAGTGGTGGATCCTTTAAAGGACTAGAGTGGGCCATTTAGGAAATTTGAATTTTGTCTCTTAAAATCTTGAAATATTCAATTTGGCCCCCTCTAAAATTTTAAAAATTCATATTAAACTTTAAAATTTTAAATATTTTTAATTAAATTTTCTCTTAAAATTTTTAAAAGTTCCATTAAATCTCTCAAAATTATTAAAAATTTTAGTTAAACCCTCAAAGTTTTTGAAAATTTTTGTATAAGCCTCTGTTTTTTTAATTTAAGTTGCCCCAACTCTTACTCCAAATTCCCCACTAACTATAAATAAAACGTGAATATACAAACTCTAATTACAAAGTATATTTTAATCCATGGAAAAATAGTATAATTTAATACATAATAGTATTACATTTTGACCCTCATAGAATGATAAAATTATAATTTAGTTCCTTTAAAAATTGTAAAGTTAGAAATCAATAAATGATAAAATTATATTTTCACTCTCGTAAAAAATAATAATAATACAAATTTGGTTCCTCCGAATTTTTTTTACTTTACCGTTGAATGTTTTTTTAGCATTCTTAATGTAATCTCGTATAGTAGTTGTTTAGTATTAATAATAAAAGTCGTGCATATTCTGCAGATAAAAATGCTCAAACTTAAATATTTTAAGAATAATAATAATTTTTTTATTAGGACTATTCTTTGGGTTCTACCCTGAATACTTAGATTCAATGCAAGAAAAAAAGTTATTTTTTGAAAATTATTTTTTATATTATATTATTTTGAATTATTTTATTTTGTTTAATTAATTTTTTTGTACGAAAATAATAGACATTATATTTTTTCTTGTGACATTCTTTTTCTTTTCTTATGGTTATATTTAACTTCATTTTTCTAGATGATGTTTATTATATTATTGATCTATTTCTATTTTGAACCATCAAACTGAATATTAATATACGTTTGCAATTAATGAAGATAATCAAGAAATTATATAATCCGCCCTTTATTTGATTTTATCTTTTTTTAATAGATTTTATCTTATTTTTAAATAACTCGTCTGTACACTAATCGATTTTAGAAGAAATGTTACGATTTATTCATTATTATTTTATAGATTTTTTTTATAATTTTAAGATACGTGTTTATTCTATAAAATTAGTTGGTATTATTCTTTTCAAAAAAAATTGGTATTATTAGTTTAATATTGTTTACTCTCTTGATTAAAATACTATATTATTATTTTTAGATCATCTTTTTAACTCATCACACCAAGGAACATTGAATTTTGAAGGGACAATTATAAAATTATAATCATCAAGATAAAAGTTTAAAAAACTTTGGAAGTCATTGTATATATAAATATTTAAAAAATGAAGGGTCATAAAATAAATTTTCAAAATTTTGGGAGCCCAGACTCCCATGGCTCCTCCGTTTGAATAATTTTTTGCATTGAAAGGTTGTTTTTTTAAGAAAAATCTACATCTAGTGCTTTAAATTGAACAAATAACATGTCAATTAAACTATACAATTACGGAATTAAATAAAAAAATTTAGATCACTCATGTACCTTGATATTGCAACAAGGTGACAAATTACTTAAACAAATTTTTCGTTGTACATGGATCTTAACTTTTTGCTTGGAACTTGCTTCTTGAAGATGTGGTTGTGTCTAATGTCCCAATAACTTGGTTCTTTTGGACCTTTAGGTAGAGATGGACTTGGAGGGGCGGTCCTCTCTAAATTTTTGAAATCTTTATATGATTTAAAATTTGTTTATGTATTTTTTATTGAAAATTTATTTTCGTTCCTCTAAAATTTTATAAGTTCGCACCCTTAACATAAAGTTCTGCGTTCGCCCTTGCCTTTAGGTGTATTCTGATTTGTTAAAAAAATACAAGGATTCAATTTTAAAATTCATTATAATTGAAGGACCAAGCACAATTCGACCATTCGCTTATTTATATATAAAAACGAAATTAGAGTACTAAATTTCAGAAGGCAAATAGGATTTGAATCTTAATCCTAAGCCACAAATATTAACGGTCTTTCTTCATTTTTTCTTAAGAAAATAACAACGCCCAAAAATCAGTTAAAAAATCAAAAGTTAAAAACATGGCGTCGTTGTTTCAAAGCAAAAACCATATTATTTTCTCCTACGAGAACACCAAAACAATGGCGCTATCTCCCTCTCCTGCTTCTATTTCTTATTCAAAATTACTCCAATTTTCTGGTAAATCTCCATCACCGTTGGTACATTATCTTTTCTTCGGTTCTCGATGGCGAGATGCTTCTCCGCTTCCGCTTAAAAAGCGCTTCCGAGTTCCTCTACTTCCGGCCGTAGTGAGACCTCCGACTTTTAAGATGTTCGAGTGCTTCGCTAGATCATCGTCAGCGGAGGAGGATCGTTTGAGCGAGGCAGAAAAATTGGCCATTTCAAGTGCCGGCGACGGTGATTCTGTCTTGCCTGGAGATCGTGAACCTATTTATGAGGTTTTCTCTTTTCCTTGCTTTCTGAAAGAAAGATAGAATATGTTTACTTTGTTTTAAAATTTTAATCCAAGAATGGGAAAATGAGGAGAAGAAAAGAGATATTAAGACAGTCTGAGAGAACAAATTGGAGCATAAAAACAGTTTACTTGCAGTTGCATGCAATTATGTGCTATGATTTTTTGTTCGAACATTTTTAGAGCAATTTGCAGAGTATTTTGAGCAATTTTGTTCGAATATTAGTTAATTTTATTAGGGATTATTTATCTTAAATAATTTCCTAGTTACTAATTTGATATTTGTTCTTAGGATTTTTGTCTTTGTCTTCCAATTTTGTCCCGTTTTTAACCTTTCTACTATTTATAGACATGATAGTGTGCATTTTTTTAGACATTATAAGTTTATAACCACGCATTTTATATTTATTTATTTGAATAAATAAATTATCTATTCACAATTTGAAAAGTTGTGAGAAAATGCTTATACCTCATCTTACAGCTTACAAACCGTCACCATGGATTTTACTTTATAAATAGTTTATAATTTTATTTCCTATGTTTTGTTTTCAATCTCTAAAGGTGGTACAGGTGAAGCCAAATGGAACTTTTTCTATACGGAAGATAAGACGACGTAAATTATTGAAATCAAGTGGTAATGTAATTTTTTTTACTTGTGTTAAGCTTTAGTTGCAGCAAAATAAATAAATAAGAAGCTTGTTTTCTTTTTCTTTTTTCTATATATTTATAGTAGATTAATTATTTTTTCTTCTTAGGCCTTCGCCCAAGAGATATCCGCAGTGTTGATCCATCTTTATTCTTGAGAAAATCAGTTCCATCTCTTCTGGTAATTGACCCTTGTATGGTTATATCCCATGATAATCTTTCCTTTTCCGCATCAGTATGCTTCTTTAGTTTCCTCTGTTTGCAAACTCATTTTCACTCTTCCAAGCTAATTGCTATAGGTACGTGAGCATGCCATTCTATTTAATCTGGGATCATTACGAGCAATAGCAATGAAAGACCGTGTTCTGATATTCAATTATAATAGGTAAATCTCTCTTGCCTCTGTGCAAATATGATTTCATTGTGATCTCATTGTTCTTACCATTACCATCAATTCATCTTGATTTACTGTGAACTGATAATGATGCTTGTTGCATGTATTGGTTATTCATAGTGAAGGAGGAAAAGCTTTTATCGAAACATTGTTGCATCGACTGAATAACTTGAATGGAGCTCAGTGTATGCCATTTGAGCTTGAGGTTTGTGTCAAACTCAGGATCCTTGCTCTGAGATGCTAATGTGCAGAAGTCATTCATGCTTTGTTCTCTGGGTGGATGCTATAATCATAAACGTCTGAGCTTGTTAAGAGTCTTTAGTTGCCGTACTTTCAGGTTGTTGAAGCAGCATTACTTTCACGGATAAAGCGGTTGGAACAGAAACTAATGGATTTAGAACCTCGTGTGAGTATGTGAACATAGTGAGTGCATTTTTTTGTTTGTTTCTTGTTTTCATTTCCCTTTTCTCTTTTACAAGCTTTATGGTGAATTGTCAAAACCCTGAAGCTGCAGACCACCGGTCCCTCATTTCCTACAGTGGTTGCAAGCAATTTCAGCAGAAAACATTTTTGTTTGGTTTTCAAGGTCTAAGTGGCTCTACAATAAGAAATAAATTCTAATTGTAGCAATTCTTGTAGGCTGTAGTTCCACATCTTTTTTTCATTTATTTACATCTCTGCCCTCTCTCTTGTCCATGAGATACATATTCGGAAAACTCACTCGCTTCTAGTTAAAAATTACCATTAAAAGCATTTGAGAAGTTTGCCTAAGTAACTGTTTTTGTTTCACACCTGGTGTTGCTTATTGTCTTATTCCATAAATGGCTGAAATTGCTCTTGATCAGCTTGAGAATGTTGGCTTATCTTTGATTAGTAAATCTAATAAACAAATCTAAGCTTGACATTTAGCATTTTGTTAAATAAGCCAGGTTTGAGCTAGAGGGCGTCAACTGTCATACATTTAAACTTGTTTTTAATGTTAATGTGCAAGTTTTGATTGTTAATTTCCAAACAACTGATTTATTGACTCGTTTAGATGATAAGAGATATGCATGTATTCTTTTATTTAGCCTATTGTATTGTTCCAACTGAATACCTAATGTCCTTGTGGCATTGTCTCTATCTTATATAAACAAAAATGCTTTTTCTTTTAGAACATTCGCACAGAAGCATATATTATTGCTGTTACAAAACAATTACAACTAAGCTCATCTATGTAAAGGAGCGAGCTTGCAATACATAAACTTGAAAATGTTGTGCTTATTCAGCTAGGGCCTTGATTTATGAGATCTTTGGCTTGCTCGTTTGCAGGTCTTGAGGTATCAATATTGTATCAATCATGCCCTTCTGTTAATGCTAGCTCAAATCTGAAGTATAACATATTTAAAACACATTGATCGAATTTAAAAAACTGGGTACCTATTGCATGAACTTGGACCTGACGTGTTCCAAAAGAAAGAAATAGCCTCAATTTTAACGATACTGTCTGTTTTTTAACAAGTTAGGTCTCGGTTATCCATGCGGTAACTACACGTGTTTGAGATTTGATCCACATATTTTAAAAATGCACCACATCAAATCCAAATAGAATTTAATGCCCAAACTGACGGCTAGGCTGACAGAAGGATTTGACAAATACTGATAGAACTTTTGAAGTTTAGTGACCAATTTAGAATCTGGGCCATAGTTTGGGGATGTTTGATGCAATTAACCCAAATTAGAATCTATGTTTCCTTAGATATACACCTGAAATTTTTTTATTTTCAGTGTAATTAATTAAGAACTTAAATTTGCTATGACTGATTCTTGATTATGTTTTTTCATTTTCTGTAAGTGTATAAATTTGTACCTTGATTGTCTTGTGTTTTAGACGGTAATTATGTGATGTCTCACGAACCTGCTTAATCATTATTAGTGCTGTACCTTTTGCGTAGGTTCAAGCTATACTTAAGATATTGCCTAACAAATTAACCGGGGACATATTGGAGCAACTTCGTATTAGCAAGCAGACTTTGGTATACTAATCTACAGAACCTTGTTTAGTTGCTTGATAACAAACTGTTTAACATTGTCCTCTAATTATTATCTTTTTTTCTTTTAATTTCATCATGCAAGGCCGAATTGTGTTCAAAAGCAGGGGCACTTAGACAAATGCTGCTTGAACTTTTGGAAGATCCTGCTGAAATACATCGAATATGTATTATGGGAGGAAATTATACTCTTAAAAGGGGAAATGATGATGTGGAATGTTCTTCACCTTCGGAAAAGCTGGCTGCTGAAGGTATAATGTGCTCTTTCATCTCAGTTAGGAGTTTCTAATAGGAGTTCTAATTGGTCTGATTTGGTCATTTTGCAGAAGAGGTGGAAGAGATTGAGATGCTTTTGGAAAATTATCTTCAAAGGTTTTTCCTTTTTTTCCATTTGTGGTGCATGTTTAGTATGTAGTCAGTGCATCGAATATGATTATTCATTATCATTTCTTTTCTTCATTTTACTGTTCTTGATAGTCTTCAAGTTGGGTTGCAAGAGCTTTTTAAAATGTCCACGGATCTTTATGATATGAACAAGACATTAACTAGATAAGGAAGATGTGATTTGAGGTTTGGTTTAAACATAAAGGAATAATTATGATTTCTCTGAAGCTGCTAACTGTTTCTTGAATTTCAGCATGCCTAAAGGGTTGTCTTGGAATTGTTTGTGCTTTGTAGTCATTTATTGTTTTCAACAGCTATAACTTATTATAATGTCTTGTTACATTTTGCAGATGTGAATCTTGCCATGGTCAAGCAGAAAGGCTTCTTGATTCTGCAAAAGAAATGGAAGATTCTTTGGCTGTCAACCTAAGGTCTTGATGAATTTTGAGTTCAATTTTGTTGTCAACGTCACCATTTCATTTGTGTGTTGTCTATACTTTATCCTCCAAAGTCCTTATGATTTTGATGATTTGACATTTGAGTTTTCTGATTTGTTTCTGGTATATCTTTCTTGCATCTGAATTTTATCCTCCTTTACTAACGAAATAGGGTGGTTTAACTATTTTATCAGCTCCCGGAGACTTGAGGTAGGCAGAGTGGAATTACTTCTTCAGGTTGGGGCATTTTGTATTGGAATTGGTGCTCTTGTTTCAGGTTTGTCAAGAAAATAGTAGCCAAGCCTCTATTCATCATATGCAGGAATTGCTTAACATAATAATGGTTTTATAAACATGGTAGTTGTTGCTTATATTTATCAGCATGAGTTGCTTAGATTCTTGTGATTTAAGTTTATGATGGTATTAATGCATCGCTAAATGCCCCCTAAAACATAAACATAAATAGTTATTGGCCGCTACCTGGTTGTAAGAATCGCCTTATCTAGTATAGAAACTGTAAAAATTACATGCTACAGATCATGATTCATTAGGATGCTTAATCATCAAGTGACGAATAAAATTGTAACTTGGTTCTGTATAATTGTAGCTAGAACATGGATTTATTATTATTGTACATGTGGTGATAATTTTGTTGTTTGTTTACTTGGTTACCTTGGAGGGTCAGGGGATAGGACCCAAGAAACTGCTTGAATTTGGACTTGAATGGCATAAATTTGTTCCGAGTTCATTCTTGAAATCATTTGCAGCATTGGATGTCAAAATATTCCTTCAAGAATCTTAGTGGAAACGGTTAACATCCATGGCTAAAGATTATGTTTCCTGTTTTTAGGTATATTCGGCATGAACTTGAGGTCCTATCTGGAAGGACATGTGGTATGCTTGTGATAAAAGTTTGAACATTCAGTATTTTGTCACTGCTTAGTGCTTTACCCCATTTTTAATATGGTGCAGTTTGCCTTCTGGCTAGCCACAGGAGGTATCGTCTTTGGAGCTGTTGTGGCATTTTTTCTCATGTATTCATATCTCAAGAATAGGAAAATACTGTAAGGAATATAGGTAAGTTTACCTTTCAAATAATTTTGCTAAAAGACCTTGTAGAACTTAAAGAGACGGCAAAGGAAAATATTCGATAAAAGCCAAACAAATCGGATAGGCTCGGAATGATTAAACCTTCCAAACCATGTTCTGAAATTGTCTGGTCCTATCCATTTAAACTCTGAAATCCTTGATATCAAGTGAGGCTGATCTTTGTGTTGTGTTTTTAACAGGTGATTGGAAAGTAAAGCTTGTTGTCCCCCAACAAATTGGGCAAGCTTCTATAAGGATCCTCTAATGGTGTTTCCAAAGTGCACCAATTATTATTATTATTATTATTATTATTGGTAATAACCGGGTATATATGCATATATGATGTAGATGTATATATGAAGAAAACTTGTTTAGGCAGATTACAAAAAAAAAAAAATCGTACACTTCTATGTAGCTGCATAGTGACCGTTCTTCCGAACCCCTTTTCTGCTGCAATGCGTTTAGCTTGCAAATAATGACGAGAGAGACAGAGGGAGAGAGACAGAGGGAGAGAGACGCAGTGCTCAAATTTGTTCTGGATGGAAAGGCCGACTATTGTACAACGAAATTTTCTTTTTGAAATAAATAAATTGATTGTTTTAATTTTTTTGTATAATCATATTATTTAATTTATTCACTAATTAATTCAGATTGGGTGTTGTATAGATCATGATAAAGAATTATAGTCTTTAAGATATGGCTTAATAGTAAAATAAGTGCACAAACTATACTTGCTGCTCACTTTTTAGTACCTAAACTATTTTTAACTTGAAATAGGTGCAAAAAGTTTAATTTCGGTAATTTTAGGTGTCTGTCGTTATTTTTATTTTTTTAATTTCTTTTATTTTTTAACTTAATTTTAATAAAAACTAAATTTCATAAAATTTGCAAAATAAACTCAAACCCTAATTCAAAATCCCTAAATTGCCACCGTTGATTGTCTCGCTGGAGCTCACCACTATTGCCGTCGTACGTCGTTGCTCATTTCTCCTAATCACTCAGTATCGGTAACTGACGATAGATGTGTCGATCGACTTCTTAACGTCGAAGGAAGCCGAACTCACGAAAGAAAGTCAATCAACACATCTATCGTTGATTACTAGTGATGAGTGGTTGGAAGAAATGAGCGGCGACATACGAGGCAGTAGTGATGGGCTCCGGTGAGACAGACAATGAAGGCAACGATGACAATTTAGGGATTTTGGGTTAGGAAGTTGAGACTATTTTGTAAGAGTTTTAAATTGTTAATGTTTTTTAAATAAAGAAAATATTAATAAAAAGGGTAAACTATGCCAGGTACCATCGAACTATTGGGGGTGACCTGTTTTTACCACCCAACTTTCAATTGGTCTAAATTTACTATCGAACTTTAATTCTAGATTCAATCATACCACCCTGCTGTTAAAGCATGGATGATGTGATGACATGTAAAAAAACGTTACGGTGCTAGCTGTTTAGATTAAATATTATTATTCTTTACGTAATTAATATTTAGAATAAAAAATATGACCATAGTAGTATAAAACAACTTTGTTTTAATAATCCTCTCTTTTAATACGTGAAATGTGCAATCCCTAATTCATTCTTTCTCTACCATTTTCTGATTTATTTTGTCGATAACAAATGGAAGTAAAAGGACGAAGGGCAATAACAAGAACAAGTAATTGGGCCGGTGGGATGAAGGAACCCATTGCATTTTCGGTGTGTGGGTGTAAGATTTCGGTGCAATTGAAAACATCGTGGTTCATTGATAATTCTGGAAGGAGGTTCTTTGGCTGCAATAACCATGGCAATTTGGTGCATCATGCTTGTCGATTTTTCAGTTGGTTTGATCTTCTAATGACCCCACGCACAAGAGTTATTATTCTGAGACTGCTGAAGAGAATCAGGGAAAATGAAGTTCAAAGAAGAAAGAAAAGACTTTGTTGGTTTATCATTTTGGTTTTATGTGTTGTTATGATTTGGTTCGTTAAACTTTAATGGTGTGGGTATAGTTGTTGGAATTTTGTGATTTACTGATATTGAGATTAGGATTGGGATTGGTCTTTGTACTGTTTTGGGTTTTTAGATTTATTGGTACTGGGATTGGTACTATTTTGATGGTGTGGGTATGATTGTTGGACTTTGGTTTATGTAATATAATGCATTTGGTTTAAAATCTTTGTATTGTTCTGTTATTGTGCAAATTTAGAGTAAAATTTTAAATTCAATTTGGAGTCAAAAATGGATGTAAAAATAATGAATTCAAGTCATATATCAAAATGGAATTAAAATATTACTCTTGGCATATATTTTAGCATATCATTTGAAGTTTACATAAACCAAATAAGCACAAAATAAACTCTCAAAATATTGTGTTTATCACCAACATATATCAAAGTATCCCTCCACTTCAATTGTTTGTGAACAAAATCACTTGGTAACTATCAAGTTATATACCCCAAAACATGTTCAAACCTACACTATCCTAGGTGTAAACTTCACATATATCAAAATAACTAGAACTACCAAGTCATATACCCAAAACATGTTCAAACACCGTAAACTATTAACCTACACCATCCTAGGTTTTTTTGCCAAAGCAATGAGAGTGTTGGCTTTCTGTGAAGTTTAGAATACTGTGCTTGATTGGCTACAACTGTTATCCCCCTGTGAAGATGGCATTCATCTTACGGTCATAACATTTCCTATCTGCTGGTGAGCTACATGACCTATAGTAGAGATAAAAACAAATGAACTGATTTCTGGTGATGATGATGTGGCCCTCACATGTGGTGATGATGATGTTGTGGCCTTTTTTGTTGTTACTGATGATGTAGTGGCCCTCCTAACTTGCAAAATTCAGTTTAAAAGATTTTTAATTTTTAAAAAAGATAGAAACATAATTAACAGATTGATAAAAACACTTAAAAGATTAATAAAATGACTTACTTGTAATTTTGGTATTCTGGGAGGTGGCCTAACAGATGCACTCTTAGGTGACCTAAATGATCTTGGTGCATTAATAGGTCTATTGGCACCAACTTCTCCCTTGTAAGTCCTTTGGTTGTAACCTAATTTTTTACACTTAGAGCAGTACATTGTTATACCCTTCTTAGTTCATTTAGAACTTGAATTTTTTACTTCATTTGTTTCTTTTACCCTCTTCTTCTTAGGTCTACTTGGTGGTCTTTTGAATTTTGGTTTTATAACTAGCTCACATGTTGCGTCGTGCACCCATTGATTAGGGTCTCTCACTGGTTGAATACAATGGTTGTATATTTGTTGTTGTGTGGTTGTTTTGTAACATGAATGAACATATGATTTAGGTTTCTCGTTCCTTTGTACCATGACTGAAACAACATGTATACATGAAATTTTTGTTGAGAAAATAAATATAAAAAGTAAATTGTTATAAGTAAAAACAAACCACATGTATACATTGAACAATAAACAAATTTAAAGAACCAACCAGTGATACCCCACTTCCTGCTGAGTAGGTGCGATTATCCAAATCAACTGCATGTTGATTTAATGGTCCAACAAAAATTTGGTACTTTTTCTTCTAGCACGTGTAGGCCAACACTTAAAAAAATTATGTACTGAATAAAAATGAACAATGGCAGGAATAAACAATTTATAAGTAAATAAAAAAACATTAAAAGTTACCTAATGGACTGCTGAATTGTCAATTCAATTCAATTTTGTATTTTTGGACATAAAGGTCCAGGAATTTTTTCTGCCTTTTCTTGTTTCTTGATTGTGCATCATTTTGGTCCTCACCATCTACATCAATGTCAAAATGGGTTTATCTCTAGCTTCCAAAATCATCTAGAAGAAAAAAAATCAAACAATGTAAGTACATGATCAAAACATATGAAAAAATCAGTAAAATGAATCACTAATGGACATACCTTATTGAAGCACTCAGACATATTGCTCAAGAGCATGTCACACTTTCTCTTAGGATAGAAATATGATTTAAACCATTGTCTAAGGTCCTTTTCATTCAACCAATTAAAAATTGGTGTTGACAAAGCTTTAAGTTCAGCAATTGCATCTTCAAATTCCTTCAAATATGTAGCTTTTTCTGCCTTTCATAGTGCGTCCTTGAGATTTTTTCAAGTGAACTTTTTATTTTTGAAATTAGAATATATGTGTCTAACACAATTTCTATGCTCAACAACAAGAAGCACTTCAGCGATTGCCCTTTTCAATTTTTGATTCAAATTAAGAAAGTTAATATTAATTCAATTAAGACTATAAAATACTTATAATTAATTAAGGGTGAACAAATTAGTACCTTTTGTTTGTTCGACATAATTGTAATGTTATCTGAACTTCTAATCCCTAAGTCAATTTTTACTTGTGACAAAATTTAACTCCATGAGGAATCATTTTCAATCTCAACAACAATATATGCAATTGGGTAAATGTTGTTATTAGTATCTACAACAATAGCTGCAAAAAATATACCTTCATAATAACCCTTATGGTGGCAGCCATCAATGCTTAATACAAGTCTATATTCTTTGTAACATTCTTTGCAAGCTTGTAAACAGATCTACATACTAAGAAACACTCTATTGTCTAGCATAATAGTGATTGTGCTGCCAGGATTTGATGTCCTAATTTTCCCAAGATAATCATAGATCATAGAATATAGACCCTTGTGACTCCTAAGTACCATTTCTAGTGCTAAGTTCTTGGCCCACAAACGCTTATCCAATGACATATTATACACATTATTAGACATTAAATCTTTTTTAAAAGTCTAGTTGAGTATGTAGTGTTAGCCCTATATTTTTCAATGTAAGTCTTAGCTAACCACTTATAAGTTGCATTTCTATTTTTAAAACCCATCAAACATTTATGCTCTCCCACATAAGATTTAATCTGCCATGTCAAGTTCATTTTATCTTTTGGGTCAACTCTTGAGACCCACATATACCATGGACACCCTTCCTTACAAACAACTTGCACTTTTTATTGCATGTTCCTTTAAATCGAACATCAACTCTATTTTTAATCCCATATTGTCTAACTGCTTGTTTCAAAATCTCTTTATCTTCAAATATCACCCTTTTCTGAAATTGCGGGCTTAAGGAGTCCACCTCAGTATTGAACTCAGGACATTTTAGCTTCTTATTATGTTCAACATCTGAGTCAAATTCGGTTCCATTGTGCAATTCATCTGGTTCATAATTTTGATCTTCATCATATACTCTCATACCAGGGCAACCTCCAAAAAGATCATTGTTTAAGTTATTAATGCCCATTTCATACTCTATTCCTACATGCACATCATGTGCATACACATCACTCATTTCATTTTCACCATCTTCAAATCCACTATCAATAGCAACATAATCTGGATCTTCTTTTGAGTCATCTGATTCGGTACTAACATGTTCATCTATTTTAATAGGTTCAACATATTCAATTCTAATAGGTTCAACATATTCAGTCCTAACATGTTTATTACAAGATGCTACAACCTCTTCAAAGTACACATGCAGTTGTCTATGATTAGGCATACAATCCAGCATGAGAAGAATATCATTGTCTGCTCTAAAATGCTTAACATTTAATCTCCCCCAGGTTGTTTCCAGTACAATATATAGTTACCAAAGAAACCTAATTCTTCAACAATATCATACATTTCAAGCTTTGATATGCTATCTACATGACACATGTCAAAGAAAGTTATCTTCTTTCCAGTATACTAAAAACTTAGTGAATTCACCATGAAGCCTCCATGATATATGACAATGGTGAAATACTCAGATGATATTCCTGTCAAAAACAAATAATTGTGTAAGACACTTAATAATCTTAAAGTCCTAAAGTGGTCTTATCAAAAATAAACAAATTATATTTCATGCTAAGTAAAATAAAATAATCCTAAAGTCCTATGATGCATATTATAAGTACCCCATTAAGCAGCAAGTTGCATCCTATAATGCATATTATGCATAAAATAATCTTAAAGTCCTAAAGTGGTCTACCATTCATTCACTCCAAATAATATTTTTCTAAAGTAGTCCACCATTCAATCCAAATAATAATATCCAAAAGTGGTCCACCTTGCTAACCAACTATTTATTCCCAAGAAAAATATTACATATAATAATGCATGCTAATTGCCAAAGTACACATGCTATTTTTAATGCATTGTCATTGATACTATACCCCATTTGCCACCGACATATCACAAAGAAAAAAGTACCAAAGCATTTGCATCATGTACATCACACAATCCAATCAACATTGTTACACAATTCAAAGGTACAATGTGCAATAAAACAGTACCATTACAGAGGTTTAATACAACAGTGAAAATATTACCTAAGTTGTACACAAATCCCACAAAATCATTACTAAAATCAAAATGAAACTAACAATGACACATATGAAATCAAAAGAAAACTAACAATGACAACAATATCAATGTGTAATAAAATCAAAATGAAACTAATAATGACACATATGAAATCAAAAGAAAACTAACAATGACAACAATATCAATGTGTAATAAAACTAAAAATGACACATATGAAATCAAAAGAATACTTACCATACTTCATACGCGTTATTCCTTTAGTTTGCATCACTCGCTTCTCCATTTTGATTCGATCTGCAATCAAATTGAAGAAGTCAATCGGTCGCCCTAAATCCATAAACAAAACCAACATTACATTTTGGATAAACAATGACAAACCTGAGGGAACAAATCTTCAGTTCAACAAAATTTCTTCACCGATTTTGTAAGGAAATCTTGCTTTGGTTTAGGAGGTTTAGGTTTTCAATTGATAACGTTTTCATTTGATTTAGGGATAACTTTCAGTCATTATGTATTAAAAGGGGATTATTAAAATGAAGTTGTTTTATACCACCATGGCCACATTTTTTTATTTTAAATATTAATTACGTGGAAAAAATAATAATATTTAATCTAAACAATCAGCACTGTAACGTTTTTTTACATGTCATCACGCCATCCATGCTTCAACGGCGGGGTGGTATGATTGAATCTAGAATTAAAGTTCGATGGCAAATTTGGTCCAATTGAAAGTTGGGTGGTAAAAATAGGTCACCTTCAATAGTTTGGTGGTACCTGGCATAGTTTACCCTAATAAAAAAACATGTCACCTGTCATGTTTTGATTGGATAACAATTTTTTTAAACCACTGTTAATGACTAGGCACCTAAAATTACTGAAATGAAACTTTAGGCACCTATTGCGAGCTAAAAATAGTTTAAGTATACAAAATGAACTAGTTTAAGCACTTGTTTTGCTATTAAGCCTTAAGATATAGGTAAAATGCATCACAAGTTGTTTAATTATAGGTTTGGTAATAAACATGTCATTTTTCTTCTAAAAATAATAATTTAGTCACTAAATTAAAATTATGTGACAAACAAGTCAATGACCCATTAAAATTAAAATATGACATAGTATAATAATAGTTTTAGTCCCAGAACTTATGTGTCCTATCAATTTGGTCTTAATTTTAAAAAATCAATAAATCTAACCATTCATATTTAAAAAAATTTACACTGTACTCTCTTGATACACTATCTGGTCACTTGTCGCACTCCATTCTATTGTCTCTATAACCCCCGAACCGACACGGGTGGCCCGATCCAATTCAAGATGTCACATTCAGGTCACCAGAGTGACCTACATTAAAATTCCAGTTAAAACGAATTATCAAACAATTTAAAACCATAAAACAAGTTCTATATTAAAAATGCAAGTTCAGAAATTATTCATTTAACAAAACAATGTCCATAAATACACGTTATAAAAAAAAGTTTCAGACTCAAATATAAAACAAGACGTGACATACATGCCCCATAATTACATTGTATTGTACTCTACAAGAAACGCCAAAATGACTCTAATAACTGATGCTGTTAAATATACCATGATTGATCCATTTTTACCTACGATGGAAAAGTAACAACACAAGCTTGGAAAAGCTCAGTAATATAGAACTACCACAAGATGTTGAAGGCACATGCAGGTATGTGGCTTAACATAAAACTGACATGATGAGCTTGGTATCAACGGGTTTCAGATATGATATGAAATTTTCAAATTGTTGTTATACTTGAAGGTAACAGTCATTCTTGATTTGATCACCTGAGTACCAAACAAGATGCCTAACGAGTACGTAAATGATCTATTTATTATGCCCTTTTTACTTGTCTTTTGCATGTTTTCAAGCTCATATAGTTTGCATTGAGGTTAGATTGTACATATTTACATGTAGATAGGGAGTTACACAGCCTATACTTTAATATAATATATATTGGTGCTTTTATGGGAAAGGTGGTGTTTTATGGTGCATGTACAAGATGCTAAAGGATTGCGGGAGCGGAACAGTAGCAGGTCGCATGGCTGAAGCTGACGAGGCATAAAGAGTTAGAGATGAATCTAGTTTTCCCCACGTGGACTTGCTCCTAGATAGGCAACATTAAATGAAGTGGGAAACCAATGGCTTTCTTTAATGAAGCCGCACGTACTTTAGGGTACTAAAACCCTAGTTTTAGCGCCTATATAAGAGAGACTTGGACGCTACTTCAAAAGAGAGCGCAATTACACACGACAGTCCTAGTCTCGAGCTTGCAGAGAACCACTAAAGCAAAAGCTAGAGAAATATCCTCACAAAAGACGCCATCGAGAGAATGAGAAAAAGGGGAGAACTGCAGCACAGTTGGAAGGCATAAATAGAGTTTTGTCGAGGACGCTCGACTCTTTTCTTTTCTTGGATTGATAAACTTCCATACTTTATACTTTTAATTATGGATGTTTTAAGTTCAGACATGAGCTAAATACTTTAGTTGGGATTATTGTGTCCCAGGATTTTATGTTTTGATTAGTTTATTTCAATGCTATAGTTGTCTTTCCCTTTATCTACTCTGGCCATCGTTTTTCATGCGTAGTTATAGTAAGAGCTATAGAGAGAGACCTTTTAACTATTGATATGTGGCTTAATATCTAGAGAGTTAGGTTATACAAATATTAACAGTTGGGCTAAGCTGTTAACTTAGTTTAATCTGGCTTAGACATAAGTTTAGGGTTTTAATGACTAAAAGGGAGTTCTTAAACAAATAATAGAGTCGTTAGGGTTAACGCGGACATGTATCACCTTAAATACAATATTATTAACTTCTAGGCATCAAGAGAGTCAGAAGTTCATTAGAAAATCCTGTCGAGTAGATAAAGAATTTAATGGTTTACGCAGACATGTATTGCAGTCGCTATAACATTGTCACATGTAACCAATCATATATCCTTGCAATAATCCCAACCTCCATAATTATATGTTAGTTGTTGCAGCTGTTTGTCTTAATCTTAGCTATGTTTAGTTTAATTGTTTTAGTTTTAATTAAACCTCCAATATTTGCAAACACATTTTTAAGTTCGATAATTTCGTAGTTATTGATCTAATCCTCGTGGGTTTAACACTCTACCAAGTTTTTGACGTTGTTGCCGGGGATTGGCAATTGATAATTACGTTGTAATTGGGCTTAGGACTTTATTTTTATTGTATTTAATTTTTTTTTGTTTTTATTTTTCTTTCTCAAGTACATTCCAGTGCATGACTAGAAGGTCTAATACACAACCTCTTTTTCCATATAATCCAGAGCTCAAAAGAACTTTGAGGAGACTACGATAAGAGAAAAAGAATATGGTGAACATCAAAGAGAATGACTCTGAGAATGTACGTAACCAAGGCATACCCATAGTTTATGGACAAGAAGTTTTTGGAGTGGGAAATAATGGCCAAGAACTACATGAGGATCCACCACCTGCCAGGCCTAGAATACCTATCAGAGATATCATTGAGCCTGTTATCAACAACCTCAACCCTTCCAATATTGTGCCCGATCTAGGGAATGCTCACTTTGAGCTAAAGCTCGTCATGTTCAACATGCTCAACACAATTGGACAATTTGGAGGATCAACAAAAGAGGATGCTCGATAGCATATTCAAAACTTCTTGGAAGTCTGTGACTGTTTTAGGCAACTAGAAATCCCTACTGATGCCTTGCTACTCGGTCTATTCCTTTTCTCTTTGCGAGATCGAGCTAGAGCATGGTTGAAGACTTGTTTTGCAGGATCTATTACATCCTGGGATGACTTGTGCAGCAAGTTTATGCACTGATATGATCCACCAAACGTGCATAGTCAAAAGCGAAGTGACATTATCTCTTTTCTACAATAAGATGATGAATCAATGTATGAAGCATGGGATAGATACAAAGATCTGCTACGCAAGTACTCAATCCTTGGATTTCATGATTGGCTATAAGTCATGACATTTATAATGGCGTCAACACTCCTACAAGAATGATGATTGACTTATTGGCCAATGAAACTTTGCTTGACAAAGAACCTAATAAGGCTTCCAACATATTGAACCAGATAGTCAACACCGACTACCAGTTCCCAGTGGGGAGATTAAGGCCTAGACCTAAAGCCTCTAAAACAATCTAGTTGGATGAATCCCAGATTATGGTAGCCCAGCTCTCCACCATCACCAACCTGCTCAAGAACATACAAGGGCCATCCAATGTCCGATAGGCTAATATGGTGAAATATACTTATGAGCATTGTGATGAGGAACATCAGTCGAGTGAGTGCCCCGACAACAAGAATCTGGATGCTATGTCAGGAACGCCAACCGCAACAACAATCTCTACTCTAACTCTTACAACCCAGGGTGGCGACAACATCTAAATTTTGGTTGGGGAGGTAACAAAGGTAATTCAAGAGCACAACAGAATGTCACCTCAATTGAACCTCATGGATTCCAACAAAAGACTAAGAGGTAGAACTAAGGAGCTTCTAACTCTAATTCTAATTCTTTTGATAATTCTTATCAAAATTTTATGGAAATTGCCCGAGTTATTATACAGGATCAAGTAGCCAACCTGAAGAATCATAGTGACATGCTCACACCATAGGCTACCATGTTGTAGAACCAGCAATCGATCATGCAAAACAACAACACCCCCATACGATCGTTAGAGACACAAGTAGGGCAGATTGCCCAGATGTTAAAAATAAGACCACCCGACGATTTACCTAGTGATACTGAAGTCACTAAGGCCTATAATGTAGAGTAATGCAATACCATCACTCTACGTAGTGACACGCAACTGAGACAGAAGCCAAGTTTAGGGGAAGCCTTCTAGTGGAGTTAACCCCTAGCAAGCCATCCATTGATGCTCCTGCACTTAAGGCCCCAACTCATGTTTCTGATACAGTGAGTGACCTTGCTACTGAAGGCGAGAAAGATAAAGCTAAGGATGCACCTGTATCCAATAAGCCACATGATGATCCCAGACCACCACCTTCATTCCCACATCGATTGAAAGCTCATAAGCAAAATGTCTAGTACCAAAAATTTCTAGAGATGCTCAAATAGTCGTACATTAATGTCCCACTTTTGGATACTATTGATCAGATTCCTATTTTTACAAAGCTTCTAAAGGAGATTGTGACAAAGAAATAGAAGGTGAGTGGAGTTGAAATTGTTACTACTATGGATGAATGTGTGGCTGTGCTGAGTGATTTGCCACATAAGATAAAGGACCCTGGCAGCTTAACTATCGCATGCTCCATAGGCTCAACTACTATGGCTGTACTTTATGTGATCTCGGTGCAAGTGTAAATGTGATACTGAAATCTGTGTTCAAAAGATTAAGGATGGGAAAAGCAAGGTCTACATCAGTGATCCTTTAGTTGGCCAATCGATTGCAAATTGAACCCAAGGATAGAATTGAAGATGTACTAGTTAAGGTAGATAAGTTTGTCTTTTCGACAGAATTTAACATCCTTGATTACGAGCTAATGAGAATGCTCCTATCATTCTAGGGATACCATTCCTAGCCACCAGGCATATTGTGATCAACTGTGAAAAAGGTGAATTCACCATGAAGATGAAAGACCAAAAAATCACATTCAACATCTTTAGCACATTCAAGTACGTGGATGACCATGAAGAATGCCAGCTCATAAAGACAGAAGAAGCCCTAATCAAAGAAAGTTTACCTGAGATATGTTGCAGGAATGTGCTTACTGCTGATGAGCAAACAGATTTTGATAAGGTCATGCACGACACTGAAGATGAGGAAAGTGAGAATAAGATTGAACAATCCAATAACGTGCTTTACAGAATAGGTATGACCTTTGAACCTTTGGATTATGCTGAGTTCAAAATGTCCAAACCATCACTTGAATATCCACCGGTACTTGATCTTAACCCTCTTTCCTTTCAATTAAAGTATGCATTCTTAGGGGAAAATAATACATTTTGTTCTAATTTCGCTTGCTTAAACCCTGACCAAAAAGCTAAATTGTTAAATGCTCCATCTTAACATAAAAAAATCTTGGTTGTAATATTGTTAACTTAAAGGACATAAGTCCTACTCTATACATATATGAGCTTGTGCTTGTAGAAAATCGTAGAAGCTTGAAGAAACAATAGTGGAAACTCAATTCAATCTTGAATACTGTGGAAATATCAGAGGTTATCAAATGGCACGATAGATGTGTTTGCCTCGATGTCGATAACTCATGGGATCATTACCCATCATAACTTTGAGATCAATGCTTAGGCAAGTTAACCAGTGTGTTGCAATGGCTAAGACTCTACAAGGGAGCACCAGTCCATTGTGACAAATTTAAAGTCTCATTCCTTGATGATTAATACATCCAATTTCTATTTCTTTTAATTTTTACAATTCATATTTCACATATTTTTCTTTATGAAAATTTAATTTATTCCTACGATTAAGTTTTCTTTTAGTAGTTTTGTTTGTTTTGGTAGTTATCACGACAACAATTGAAAAGAGAAATGTGTCTCTCCATCTTTTAGATACAATTTAATTTTCAACAAAAGCCCACTCCTCTAAAAATATGCCTACGGTTAGTATGAAGATACGAGGAGATTTAGGCTTTAATCTCTCCCATCAACCTGTCAGTTACACTTTCCAAACACAATAAGATACACTTGATTGACCCCCTCGTAACTTATAAGATACACTCACTCTTCAACTTCCTATCTCATTAATATACCACCACAGTTGCAAGAGAAGTGTTTACCTTGAGCTTTCTGCATCCAAAAGTATCAATACCCTCCAGTATCTTCAATGGCGGCAAGTTCTTCAACGTCTAATTCTATCTCAGAGGAATTTTAACTCGATAACCAACTCGACATCCTAGAAAACCCACCACAGCCATCTGCAGATGCTAATCTCGTTTCCTCCAAGGCACTACAAAATAGATATGAACTAGTCTGCCAACAAGAGATCCTTGAAGAAGAAGGATTGTAGTTTACCCCCACATATAAGACTCATTTTGACCTAGATGTGCTATCCATAACTCAGAAGCAGAAATGTGATACGTTTATCCAACAACCAGGGTATATCAATATCTTCTAGGCACAAGAATTTTATACTCACTTAGGTTACAATGGAGAAAAACTACTACGATTAAGGGGAAAATTTGTAGATTTCTCACCCGATACAATCAAACAACACTATCAATTTTTTGATCACCATGAGGAATTCTACACGATGAGTCGGGCCATTGACCCTGACTACACTATAATTCCGCGAGATTTCGATGTCCTAGAACAAAATAGACTGGCGAGGGCCACGATAGAATAGTGCAATAGCGGCAACTAAAGTCAAACTACAGATTTTGGGTTCATATAATCAACAACCGTATTCTGCCCACTAGGAATCGAGAAAATTTTTCCCTCCTACGAATATGACTTTTGGATCCCCTTGTCGAAGGGCGCAACTTACTTTCAACATAATTGATACAAGCTACTATTATAGAGGGAGCCACCACAATAAGTCAAACCAAAGGTCTACCATTTCCTAATTTAATAACCGTCATCTATTCCCAAGTAGACATCTCAACCAAATTTTGGAAGCTCTCACAGGTATGCTTCCGTCATAAGTAGAGGAATTAAAGGGCTATGCCCAAGTTGCACCTTCAGCCATTCCTTTTGATTCGTCTTCTTTTATACAAGATATTATGGCAGACACCATTTACACCTCTTTCAGACAACATTTTTTGAATGTTAAAAGAAAGGAATCAAGGCTTTAAGATTTACTTCGGACGTTACTGCCAAACGAACCGATGGAATTTCCTTCTTTTCCCTCTCAATTTCTTCACCCACTGCCCCCTGCACTAGCAACCACTACTCAATGGAGATAATGACTAGATATTGATGCTAGCGCCTCCTTCTGCCTTAACAAGAAACAAGCGTCCACCCAGGACAAATGCAAGGGCACATCATCCGGGAACCACCACCCCAGTAACTCATTGGGTTAGTTTTTCTTTTTAATTTTCTTTTTAGTTTAGTTTAGTTTTTCATATTTAGCATTTGCACATTTGTTTTTCCTTGATTTGCTTTTCTTTTTCTTTTATTTTCTTTTTGTATTGGAGACAATGCTCTTCTCAAGTTTGGGGGAGTATATAACCATATATATATTAGGTTAAATTTAGGTAAACTTTTAAAATTAAAAAAAATTAGAACTTATAAATAAACTAATATGTCTGATAGGTTCTCTTTGCTGTGATTCATTTGATTATGAAACTATTGCTGTGTTGATTATAACTTTCTATGATAAATCTATGTTGATGCTTTGTAATGTGTTAAGAGCTTTCACGTTTTTGAACTTAATGATGAATCTACTATAGCCCTTAAAAACACATGTTGCATGCACTCTAAAACTTAAAAAACCTTAGGGAAGTTCTAGGTCGACTTTCTGATGCCAAAGCATGAATCAAAGTAAATGAACTTAATGCTCAATGTAGCAAAATAAAGGCTTAAAAACTCCCTAAAAATCAAGAAAAATTAATTGATTGATAATATAAACAAAACTGTTGAAGGCCACTCTTCTATGCATCTTTTTATCTTAGTACACTAGGTGAGTTATGTTTGCTCCATTTAACTTTCCCTAGTAGGAATGATAGTTCTGGCAAAGAGTGAATGAAAGTCTTCACGAGATGACACTACTCGTAGGTCTTGGGGATAGGTTGTTTGCTCTACTCCACCTTTAGGGACTGAAGGGTTAGTGTGATAAGCTGAAGCTCCAAGGATACAATTTTCGAACTCAAAAAGAAAAAGGGAGTAAAACAATATGCTGAAAAAAATAATATGCCAAGGCAGCAAAAGAAAGTGACCCTTAAGTCTCTAAGGCTCTTAAGTGATTAATGTATGTAACTTAGCATACACTGCACCTACAAAAGATTTGATCTTTTTAACAAAACTGTAAGCTCTAAAGCATTACTTATCATTAACATAGCTAGGGAATAAATTATTGTTGCAGTATAACTTGGAATCACTATAATCATAGCTCAGTGGAACTTTAGGACTTATGGGTTATTTACTGTTTTTATTTTCCTTACTTCCATTTTGCATCACTTGAGGACAAACAACAATTCAAGTTTGAGGGTATTTTACAAGTGCGTAAATGATCTATTTATTATGCCCTTTTACTTTTCTTTTTGCATATTTTCAAGCTCATATAGTTTGCATTTAGGTTAGATTGTACACATTTACATGTAGATAGGGAGTTACACCGTATGCGCTTTAATTTCATATATATTGGAGCTTTTTATGGGAAATGTGGTGTTTTGTGGTGCATGTGCAAAATGCTAGAGGATTACTGGAGGAGAATAGTAGCAAATCGTATGGTTGGAGCTAATGAAGCATAAAGAGTTAGAGACGAATCTACTTTTTCCTACGTGATCTTTCTTTCAGATATGCAACACTAAATGAAGTAGAAAACCAATGGCTTTCTTTAATGAAGCCGTGCGCATTTTAGGGTACTGAAACCCTAGTTTCACTGCCTATATAAGAGAGACTTGGATGCTACTTCAAAAGAGAGCGCAATTACAGACGACAGTCCTAGCCCAGAGCTTGTGGAGAACCATTAGAGCGAAAGTTAGAGAAATTTCCTAACGAAAGATGCCATCAAGAGAGGTCGACGAAAGGAAGAACTGCAACACAATTGGACGACACAAAATGAGTTTTGTCGAGGACGCTCAACTCTTTTTTTTACTTGATAAACTGCCATACTTTATACTTTTAATTATAGATGTTTTAAGCTCAGACATGAGCTAAATACTTTAGTTGGGATTATTACGTCCTAGGATTTTATGTTTTGATTAGTTTATTTTAATGTTGTAGTTATCTTTCCCTATATCTATTATGTTCACCGTTCTTCGTGCGTAGTTATTGTAAGAGCTATCGAGAGAGACCATTTAACTATTGATCGGTGGCTTAATATCAAGAGAGTTAGGTCATACAAATGTGAACAGTGGGGCTAAGCTGTTAACTTAGTCTTAATCTAGCTTAGATATAAGTTTAAGGTTTCAATGACTAAAAGGGAGTTCTTAAACAAATAATAGAGTCGTTAAGGTTAACACAGATATGTATTACCTTAACTACAATATTATTAACTTCTAAGCATCGAGAGAGTCAAAAGTTTAATAGAAAATCCTCTCGAGTAGATAAATAACTTAAAGATTTACGCATACATGTATTGCAGTCGTTATAACATTGTCACAGGTAATCAAGCGTATATCCTTAGCAATAATCCCAGCCTCCATAATTATCTATTAGTTGTTGCAGCTATTTGTCTTAATCTTAGCTCATTCTAGTTTAATTTTTTTAGTTTTAATTAAACCTCCAACCTCTAATATTTGCAAACACATTCTTAAGTTTGATAACTTCGTAGTTATTGATCCACTCCTCGTGGGTTTGACACTCTACTCATCACTTTATTACTTGATACGATGAGTATACTTGCACTAAAGTGCATCACTATTCGACATGCATCAATGCCTATAGTGTAACACCCCGATTTTTGGCGTAGCGGTTTAAGGCTAGTTAGACGGTCTGGTGGACCTGGTTAGAGATTCGAGTCAGATTCGGGAGCGAATATCTTTTTGGAAGATAAAAATATGGAAAAATGTTTAAAATCACATTTTATTATATTAAAAATATTGGTGAAAGCAATTTTGGAAAATAAGCGTTGGAAGGGTGACATTGTGGCTGGTGACCAAAATACAACTTTTGAAAACTATTTTATAAAGGTGATTGTTTTGTAAAGAGTCAAAATTTTGAATCTTTAAGGAGCTATTTTACCATTTGGTCTAATCTGAGTTTTTCCTTAATTTGGATTATTTTAAAAAGGTTTTATTAAAGGAATTAAAAGAGATTTAGTTAAGGTGGTTATTTTCTTTTAAAACAAATTTGGTGTAACTTTTATTCTCTCATATTTTCTCTCAAAATACTCTCATCCAAACACTCATCTTTCATCAGAGATTTAAGGCAATGATCTTAATTTCTTAACTCTTTTATTTGCTAAACGATTTCTCAATTTGCTTTCCAAACATCTCTTCAGATTTCTTTGTTTTCAAGAGGAAAAACCATCCAATTAAGGGGAAACTCATTCATTGGAGGTAAGTTTCGTTCTTCCCCTCTAATGAAAGGTTCTTTACTGAAATTCCCAAGTTCTGGGCTCTTTACATATGTTTTCTAATAGGTTTTGATTAATTAAGTATGGATTTTAGCTTTAATGAGGTTTAATTGGTGGATCTTGTGATTTTTGATTTGGATATATTTTTCTAGAGTAGTGAATTGATTTCAATAATATTTTGGATGTTTTATAATGTAGATGAGTTGTTTTTAATAATGGAATCCCGGAGTTTGTTGAATCTCTAATTGGTTAGGTTGTTAGTTAAGAGTTATTGGGCTGTTTGAGAAGTGTAATCATTGTTGGAAGTAAAAGGATGTTGTGAATGAGTTTCTAGATGTTAATTGTTAAGGTTTGAAGTTTTGAATTATTATTTTATGGTTGGGTTAAGATTGAGTAGTGTTTGATGTTGATTTCGGTTAGTTTTGGATGAGTTTTGAGTGGGCATCTTGAGAGCTACGGGTTCTTGCATTGAAAACAGAGAGTTAGATGCATTTTAATGCATGTGTTCTCTGGTTTTTTGTGGTCAAAATAGGGGAGAGTCAAGGTGTAGCATCTTGAGGTGGTTCTAAGCTTGTTGGGAGCTTGTTTCGCGGTGGCAAGCAAGGTGAAGCGAAATCGGTGAGTGGAAACGATTTTTGAAGTCTTTCGCAGGTTTGAAAGTGGATTTGGAAGTTTAGGATAAGTTTGAAACACTTACCTAAATTTGGAAGCAAGTTTTCCTCCTTTGCTCTTTAATATCGGTTCGGATATGAGCATGTGTGATTCATGTTTCAGTCATAAACATGGTTGATATTACCTACTATAAATGCATGGTTTTAAAGTACATATGCAATGGTTTTAAAGAGTTTTGAATGCTGGTGAGCATTGGTTTTTATTCCGGTCGGGAATGAGTTATTGCTATGGCAATAAGATATGCATATGTGGGATTTTGTGTAATGCATTGTAAAACAGTGAGTAAAAGGGTTTATAAATGATATATTGGCTATGTGACAAGGTCAGAAAACACTCGGATATAGTTGGCATGCCATAGGATAAAGTGCACTATAATATGTTAAAAAATCGATCGTGGGTTAAGAGTCTTTGAGGTATAGCGGTCGGCTACTCGGATAATGTGTATCACCTGGGTTGAGTAGTCGGTTCCCTTTGTTGGGGTGTAGCTTGCGGTCGGATTATAAAGTCACGCGGTCGGCATGGGGTGATCTTGATAATGGTCAGACATTAAGGGAGATCTGTGTATCTAATGTATAAAGTTAACGGACGGTTAACTAAATATTAGCGGTCGGCTAATCAAGGATAGTGGTCGACAATCCGGGGTCACTATAATTGCCAATATATGAGATTTCTATTGATGAATGCTTTGGGATTTAAGCATGGTTTATATTTATAATGCTTTGGGATTTAAGCATGGTTTTGTATTTGATGCTTTGGGATCTAAGCATGTGATATATATTGTTTTGAATATGGTCGATATGCATGTCTTGGAAATAATTCATTAGGCTTGCTTAGGTCGTAAGCATGGTTAAAAACAAGTGTTATTTTCAAAAGGGTTTTAATGCATCATTGTTTTAAGAGCATCCTCACTAAGCATGTGTGCTTACGCTCTCTTTTCCCTAATGATGCAGAGCATTAAAGCTAGGAGGCAGCAAAGGCAAGGATTAAGCAATTCCAAGACAAGACTATTTGCATATAAACTCAGTTTTAGTTTTCGGTTAAAAAGGTAACGTGTTTGCCTTAGATTTTGGAATTTATAATTCTGTTATTCCATGGTTTTAAGCATGTGTAATGCTGTGATGTTAGAGTTTGATTGAGGTTGTAATGGTTTTTGGTGCACCATACCTATGGTTGATGATATATGGACCCCTAGGTATGCATTTAGATGGTCATGCTTGGTTGACATGTTTTGGTGATTTAAACATGTTGAATATGTTATGAATGTGGTGTTGGTTTGATGCTTGTGCTGGGAAATGCTTGTTTGGCCATTTTTGGTATGTTTGATGGAGTGTTTTAGAGAGCATGCCTCTAGAGTAACCCTTTTGGTGGCTTAAGCTTGTATGGCAGCTAAATCTTGGTGCAAGTGCTGGTAATTGTATTGTTGGATTCTTATATGTATGTATGCAAGTTGTTAGGACCTATATGCATCTAGTTTTGTATGTGAAATCAACTAAAAATGACAATGCATGCCTACACTTACTGATACGCGGGGGACCGTATCGGTACGGATAGGCAACTCAGTGCGTTCTGCATTGGTATAGGCATTTGAGTACCGGTACGGGCAATCAAATTAAGCTTGGCGTACCAATACGGTAAAGGGTGTATCGGTATGGGACTTAATATTGGAAAGTTGCATTTTGAAGGAAAACACGTGTGCCGAAACACCAAAGAAACGTATCGGTACGGCTTGATAACCTTGTACGTTGACATGGCATACTGATACGGCACATAAGGTACCGGTACGTGTGGCTACACCGTATCGGTACGGCTGTGACCGTATTAGTACGTGTGGTAGTTTTTATAGGTAATGTCATGGATTTCAACTTTTGTTTTCTTGCATTTTGGTCCCTAAGTTTTGTGAATGTGATTGAGTGGGCTTGGATGATTGTTTTAATCTAAAATTTGACATGATGGCATGAAATCTGACTAATTGAGGATCGGTAACTTTAATTTCAGTTTTTGTCCTAAGGAATTATTAGTTTTGCAATCTAGTCCCTATCAAGAATAGTATGCGATCGGTGGTCTTCCCATGCTCGGTTTTCTTTGAGTTTCCAACCGCTGCAAGTATGAACATGTAGGTTTATTAATTCGTATCTAAACAAGATAAAAAAGAAAAAATGGACCGACTTTTCGTAACTTTTCTCCAGTTTGCTTCGGCAAACCTAATGTGGCTCACTCGATTCGGTCGGGTGCCTAGGCCGGGTCGAGAGGGTTACATTTATTGGTATTAGAGCCAGTTACGAAAGGTTGGGATGGTGTTGATTGGTTGTGTGAAAATGATTATTATGCACGGTGATTGTGGATATGTTCTGTGCTTGTTTTACATTATGTTGGGGGTATGACTGGGAACACATTGCCTATCACCGGGGTTTTAAAATTTTTTATATGATGGTCTTGGATCCTTTGCCTATTGTTGGCCTGATTTTGATGTGTTTGATGCTTTTGTTAGCATGGCTCGACGTGAGATACGTTCTATGGCTGGTAACGCCGGTAGTGGGCAGAATAAAGTTGAGGAAGAGAATCCCACTAATATCTTACCTCTTCCTCCTCCATTGGTTTCTCCGGTCGATGTTGGGGCTGGTGGTGCACCTCAGGCTGATCAAGTGCAAGTATTTGGTGATTTGACTCTGTTAGTCCATGAGATAACGAGAGCTTTTCAAGCAGTGATGGCTGGAGTACATACGTAGGCACCGGCACCTACTGTGGCGGTTAATCCATGATTACCATTGGAGCGTCTCTGCAGTGTATGAGGTGTTGAGTTCAGGGGTCTGAGCCCTAAGGCAGCCGAAGGATGGCTGGAGAGTACGATTCATATTCTGAATCAGATGGGTTGCAATGATTAGCGTAAGCTGGGTTGTACCATGTCGCTGATGCATGGTGATGTTTATCATTAGTGGGTGACCACAATTGCCAATGTTCCGGAGGCGGATGTAACTTGGGAGTTCTTTCGAAGAGCTTTCAAGAAGAAGTATCTTGGTCCTCAGTATCTGGATGCGGGGAAACGTGAGTTTATGGCCTTGGTTCAGGGTGGTATGTTCGTGGCGGAGTATGAGGTGAAGTTTTTCCGATTGAGTTAGTATGCCACGGAGTTGGTGCCAGGTGACCTTGAGAGGTGCAACAGTTTTCGTTATGGGCTGGTGAAGGATATCAAACCATACCTGTTGGTTGTGGACTGTACAGATTTTGATGTGCTTGTAAACCGTGCTAAGGATATTGAGCAGTCCTTGAGGGTGTCGGGACAAGGTTAAGGCATAGGCTCAAATAAGTGAGGAGCTGACTCTAGCTATTCTGGGAAGCAAAATAGGAGGTTTCAAGATAAGAGGCATAAGATAGATCACAGGCGATGTGGTGGCCAAGGTAACCAAGGTGTTCATTTTGTAGCTGAGTGTGAGCGTTGCGGCAGACGCAACACGGGAGAGTGTTGGAGAAATACCATGAGTTGCTGGATATGTGGATCTCTTGGTCACATGAAGTGTGACTACCCTAGTACTTTACGTGACGTACCGGTTCAGGCTGTTGTACCTGCTAGGGGCTAAAGCCGTGGCAGGGGTAATTTTTAGAGGCGCGAGAGGGGTAGAGAGTTGTGGCTCATGTTGTTGCTGTACAACCAGAGAATAGTGGGCTAGCGCGGATATATACTCTTCGTGAGGGGCGCAATGACACTGATGTGATCGCAGGTACTTTCACCTTGCAATCTTTGTCATTGTTTTCTTTGATTGATTCGGGGTCTACGCATTCATATATCTTGAGTGAACATGCATCGTTGTTGAATGTTCCTGTTGAGATCTTGGATGTTGGCATGTTGGTAATTAGTTCTTTTGGGGAGACGGTTACAACAAGAAGGTTGTATATGTGTTGTCCTTTGACGGTGCAGGGTCATGAGTTTGCTGCGAATTTGATGGAGTTTCCATTTCACAGTTTTGATGTTATATTGGGTATGGATTAGCTAAGTGAGCACAAGGCAGTGGTGGATTATGAGTCCAAAAGGATTTCTTTGAAGTTGGCCGATGATTATGAAGTTGTGATGGATGGTGAGAATGTGAAATTCTTGTCCAATATCGTTTCGGCTACCCTAGTGGAGAGGATGATGTTGGATGATTGCCAAGCCTACTTGGCTATTGTTATGAATCTGAAAGCCAATGGTGTTCGGGTGCAGGACATTCGAGTTGTTTGTGATTATCCGAAAGTTTTTCCTGAGGAATTGCCGGGCTTACCTTCGGATAGGGAGGTGGAGTTTCGTATTGAGATGTTCGAAGGTACAACTCCAATGTCTATTGCTCCTTATCGGATGGCACCAAAAGAGTTAAAGGAGTTGAAGTCTCAGATCCAGGTGTTTTATTCGACCAAGTGTTTCTCCTTATCGGATGGCACCGAAAGAGTTAAAAGAGTTATCAGATGGGTTCATTCGACCAAGTGTTTCTCCATGGGGTGCTCTAGTTCTCTTTGTGAAGAAGAATGATGGATCGATGCATATGTGCATTGACTATCGTCAGTTGAGTAAGTTGACGGTAAAGAACAAATATCCGTTGCCGCGGATTGATGACATGTTTGATCAGTTTTGCGAGGCAGCGGTGTTTTTGAAGATTGATTTAAGGTCGGGGTATTACTAGTTGAGGGTGAAGGATGTAGATATGCACAAGACCACTTTCATACGAGGTACGGGCATTATGAGTTTTTGGTAATGTCGTTTGGTTTGACGAATGACCCGACGGCTTTTATAGATATGATGAATAGGGTTTTCCATGAGTACCTTGACCGGTTTATGGTAGTTTTATCGATGATATTCTCGTGTACTCTCGTACCGAGAAAGAGCATGATCAGCATCTGCAGGTAGTCTTGCAAATCTTGAAGGAGAACCAGTTGTATGCTAAGTTGAGCAAGTACGAGTTTTGGCTCAAAAAGGTGATGTTTCTTGGACATGTGGTATCCGCAGAGGGTATTCGCGTTGATCCGTAAAAAAATAAGGTTATTCTCAATTGGAAACAGCCTAAGACCGTGTTGGAAGTGCGTAGTTTTCTTGGGTTGGTTGGATATTATTGTCGTTTTGTTGAAGGGTTTTCTAGCATTGCAGCTTCGTTGACCAAGTTGTTACAAAAGAATGTTCTTTTGTGAGGACGGAGAAGCAACAACATGGTTTTGAAAGGTTGAAGAAGGTTTTAACACATGCTCATGTGTTGATTCAACCGAAATATGTGAGGGCGTTTGTGGTTTATAGTGATGCATCGTACGTTGGCTTAGGTTATGTGCTGATGCAGGATGAGAAGGTTGTAGCCTATGCGTTGAGGCAGTTAAAGGTTCATGAGCGCAATTACCCAACTCATGATTTGGAGCTTGCGGCTGTGGTGTTTGCCATGAATATTTGGCGACACTATCTTTATGGTGAAAAGTGTGTGGTCCTTATGCATCATAAAAGTTTGAAATATTTGATGTCTCAAAAGGATTTGATCATTAGGAAACAAAGGTGGTTGGAGTTGCTTAAGGATTACGACTTGACATTTGAGTATCATCCTGGGAAAACCAATGTGGTTGCAGATTCGTTGAGTCGTAAGGTGGCAGTTGCACTTAGGGCGATGTTCGCGAGGCTGCGTGCGACATAGGAATGTAGGTTGTTGGCTGAATTGCAAGTTAAGCCTACGTTGTCACAGTTGATTAAGGCTAAGCAGTCATTTGATAATTCCTTGGTTCCTCATGTTAAGGACATAGCTGATGGTAATCCAACGGATTTCCATTTTGATGATGGAGTATTGTGCTTCAAGGGGAGAATAGTGGTGCCAGAAGTTTCAGAGCATAAACATACTATCTTAACGGGAGCATATTCTAGTCCTTTTGCTATGCACCCTGGCAGTACCAAAATGTATCATGATTTGAAAGAAATGTATTATTGGGTTGGTTTGAAAAATGATGTGGCAGAGTTTGTGTCCAAGTGCATGGTGTGTCAGCGGGTTGAAGCTGAACATCAGTTTCCATCCGGTTTGTTGCAACCGTTAAGGATTTCGGAGTGGAAATGGGAGAGAATCACCATAGATTTCGTGTCAGGGTTGCCGTTGACACCGGCTAAAAAGAATTCTATTTGGGTGATTGTTGATCGATTTACAAAGTGTACACATTTTCTGCCAGTGCATACGATGTACACCTTGGACAAGCTATGGGGTACCAAAGTCCATCGTTTCGGATAGGGATCCGAGGTTCACATCAGGCTTTGGGTTTGAGGTTGAGTTTTAGTACCGCGTATCATCCTCAGACGGATGGACAGTCTGAGCGAGTTATCCAGGTTTTGGAAGATATGCTAAGGTGTTGTATAATTAAGTTCCATGGAACCTGGGAGAAGCATCTACCATTGGTTGAATTTGCTTATAATAACAGTTATCAGGCGAGCATACAAATGGAACCATTTGAGGAATTGTATGGTCGAAGGTGTCGTACGCCCTTGTGTTGGGCCGAGGTAGGGGAAAAGCATGTATCCTTGCCACATGTGTTAAATGACACCGATGAGAAAGTTAAGCTCATGTGTGAACGCTTGAAAGCGACTGCGGATTGGCAGAAATCTTACGTGGATTTGAAGCGTAGGGAAATTGAATATGCGGTGGGCGATCGCGTGTTCTTAAAGGTGTCACCGTGGAAGAAGGTGATGCGGTTCGGGCGAAAGGGTAAGCTTAGCCTGAGGTTTATTGGACCGTATGAGATCATTGAGCGTGTTGGTCCTGTGGCTTATCGGTTGAGGTTGCCTCCCGAGCTTGAGAAGATACATGATGTGTTCCATGTATCCATGTTACAGAGTTATCGGTCGGATCCTTCGCATGTTATGCCAGTGGAGCATATAAAGCTGATACTAGACTTATCTTATGATGAGGAGCCGATGGAAATCCTAGATTCCAGCAGCAAAGTTCTACGAGGTAAGACGATAGAACTGGTTAAAGTCTTATGGCGACACCGGGGTGTCGAGGAAGCCACTTGGGAAAGCAAGGCAGACATGTTGAAGCAATTTCCGCATCTTTTTCCTCAAAGTAAATTTCAAGGACGAAATTTCTTAAGAGGGGGAGAGTTGTAATACCCCGGTTTTGGGCCCAGCGGTTTAAGGCTAGTTAGACAGTCTAGTGGACCGGGTTAGAAATTCGAGTCAAATTCGGGAGCGAATATTTTTCTAGAAGATAAAAATATGGAAAAATATTTAAAAATCATATTTTATTATATTAAAAATATTGGTGAAAGCAATTTTGGAAAATAAGCTTTAGAAGGGTGATATTTTGGTTGATGACCAAAATACAACTTTTGAAAACTACTTTATAAAGGTGACTGTTTTGTAAAGAGGCAAAACTTTGAATCTTTAAGGAGCTATTTTACCATTTGCTCTAATCTGAGTTTTTTCTTAATTTGGATTATTTTAAAAAGGTTTTATTAAAGGAATTAAAAGAGATTTAGTTAAGGTGGTTATTTTCTTTTAAAACAAATTTGGTGTAACTTTTCTTCTCTCATATTTTCTCTCAAAACACTCTCGGCCAAAAACTCATTTTTCATCAGAGATTTAAGGTAATGATCTTAATTTCTTAACTCTTTTATTTGCTAAATGATTTATCAAATTGCTTTCTAAACATCTCATTGGATTTCTTTGTTTCAAGAGGAAAAACCATCCAATTAAGGGGAAACTCATTCATTTCGTTTTTCTCCTCTAATGAAATGTTCTTTATTGAAATTCCCGAGTTTTTGGCTCTTTACATATGTTTTCTAATAGGTTTTGATTAATTAAGTATGGATTTTAGCTTTAATGAGGTTTAATTGGTGGATCTTGTGATTTTTTATTTGGATCTATTTTTCCAGTGTTGTTAATTGATTTCAATCATATTTCGGATGTTTTATAATGTGGATGAGTTTTTTTTTAATAATGGAATCCTGGAGTTTGTTGAATCTCTAATTGGTTAGGTTGTTAGTTAAGAGTTTTTTGGTTGTTTGAGAAGTGTAATCATTGCTGGAAGTAAAAGGATGTTGTGAATGAGTTTCCAGATGTTAATTGTTGAGGTTTGAAGTTTTGAATTGTTATTTTATGGCTGGGTTAAGATTGAGTAGTGTTTGATGTTGATTTCGGTTAGTTTCAGATAAGTTTTTAGTGGGCATCTTGAGAGCTACGGGTTCTTGGATTGAAAACAGAGAGTTAGATGCATTTTAATGCATGTGTTCTCTGGTTTTGTGTGATCGAAACATGGGAGAGTCAAGGCGTAGCATCTTGAGGTGGTTCTAAGCTTGGCGGGAGCTTGTTTCGTGGTGGCAAGCAAGGCGAAGAGAAATCGGTGAGTGGAAACGGTTTTAAAAGTCTTTCAAAGGTTTGAAAGTGGATTTGGAAGTTTAGGATAAGTTTGAAACACTTACCTAAACTTGGAAGTAAGTTTCCCTCCTTTGCTCTTTAATATCGGTTCGGATATGAGCATGTCTAATTCATGTTTTAGTCATAAACATGGTTGATATTACCTACTGTACATGCATGTTTTTAAAGTACATATGCAATGGTTTTAAAGAGTTTTGAATGCTGGTGAGCATTGGTTTTTATTCCGGTCGGGAATGTGTTATTGCTATGGCAATGAGATATTCATATGTGGGATTTTGTGTAATGCATTGTAAAACGGTGAGTAAAAGGGTTTATAAATGATATATTGGATATGTGATAAGGTGATAAAACACTCGGATATAGTTGGCATGCAATAGGATAAAGTCACTATAATATGTTGAAAAATCGATCGTGGGTTAAGAGTCCTTGAGGTATAGCGGTGGCTACTCAGACAATGTGTATCACCTGGGTTGAGCGGTCGGTAAGGTTATAAAGTCATACGGTCGGCATGGGGTAGTCTTGATAACGGTCGGTCATTAAGGGAGATTTGTGTATCTGATGTATAAAGTTAACGGTCGATTAACTAAATATTAGCGGTCAGCTAATCAAAGATAGTGGTCGACTATCCGAGGTCACTATAATTGCCAATATATGAGATTTCTATTGATGAAATTTGTTTATATGCTTTGGGATTTAAGCATGGTTTTGTATTTGATGCTTTGGGATCTAAGCATGTGATATATATTGTTTTGCATATGGTCGATATGCATGTCTTGGAAAGGATTCATTGGGCTTGCTTAGGTTGTAAGCATGGTTAAAAACAAGTGTTATTTTCAAAGGGGTTTTAATGCATCATTGTTTTAAGAGCATCCTCACTAAGCATGTGTGCTTACGCTCTCTTTTCCCTAAAAATGCAAAGCATTAAAGCTAGGAGGCAGCAAAGGCAAGGATTAAGCGATTCTAAGACAAGACTATTTGAGTATGAACTCGGTTTTAGTTTTTGGTTAATAAAGCAATGTGTTTGCCTCAGATTTTGGAATTTTTAATCTTGTTATTCCCTGGTTTTAAGCATGTGTAATGCTGTGATGTTAGAGTTTGATTGAGGTTGTAATGGTTTTTGGTGCACCATACATATGGTTGATGATATGTGGACCCCTAGGTATGCATTTAGATGGTCATGCTTGGTTGACACGTTTTGGTGATTTAAACATGTTGAATGTGTTATGAATGTGGTGTTGGTTTGATGCTTGTGCTGGGAAATGCTTGTTTGGCCATTTTTGGTATGTTTGATGGAGTGTTTTAGGGAGCATGCCTCTAGAGTAACCTTTTTGGTGGCTTAAGCCTGTATGGTAGCTAAATCTTGGTGCAAGTGTTGGTAATTGTATTGTTGGATGCTTATATGTATGTATGCAAGTTGTTAGAACCTATATGCATCTAGTTTTGTATGTGAAATCAGCTAAAAATGACAATACATGCCTACACGTATCGATACGCGGGGGACCATATCGGTACGGATAGGCAACTCAGTGCGTTCTCTATCGGTACGGGCATTTGAGTACCGGTAGGGGCAAGCAAATTAAGCTTGACATACCAGTACGGTAAAGGGTGTATCGGTACAGGGACTTAATATTGGAAAGTTACTTTTTAAAGGAAAACCCATGTACCGGAACACCAAATGAGCGTATCGGTGCGGCTTGATAACCTTGTACGCTGACGTGGCATACTGATACAACACATAGGGTACCAGTACGTGTGGATACACCTTATCAGTACGGCTATGACCGTATCGGTACGGGTGGCAGTTTTTATAGGTAATGTCATGGATTTCAGCTTTTGTTTTCTTGCGTTTTGGTCCCTAAGTTTTGTGAATATAATTGAGTGGGCTTGGATGATCGTTTTAATCTGAAATTTGACATGATGGCATGAAATCTGACTAATTGAGGATTGGTAACTTTAATTTCAGTTTTGGTCCTAAGGAATTATTAAATTTGCAATCTAGTCCCTGTCAAGAATATTATGCAATTGGTGGTCTTCCCGTGCTCGATTTTCTTTGAGTTTCCAACCGCTGCAAGTATGAACATGTAGGTTTATTAATTCACATCTAGACAAGATAAAAAAGAAAAAAATGGATCAACTTTTCGTAACTTTTCTTCGGTTTGCTTCGACAAACCTAATGTGGCTCACTCGGTTTGGTCAGGCGCCTGGCCGGGTCGAGGGGGTTACATATAGCCTATATAGTCAAAAGAGAGATAGATTACAGAAATTGAACTATGAAGTTTAGCGTGTTTTATTAAGCGCAGAATGAAAGCATATTGAAAATTTTAGACTTTAGTAAATTAATTCAGTAGGGTATATTTTAAAAGGAAAAGGAAAGTTTTATTTTAATTACCTAACTATCCTCCAATCGTACACCGATATGCAGTATCTCGAAACTCTATCCAGAAAGACTTATCCTAGGCCCATTGGGTTTATGAGCTTACAAAAAGACTTACCCTAGGCCCATTGGGTTTAGGGGAATGTCTGAGGTCCAGAAAGACTTACCCTAGGCCCATTGGGCGTAGGAGCTTACCTAAAGGGATGCGTTAGGCCCATAAAGACTTACCAGCACTGAGCCTATAGATCTTCAATCATAACCCAGATAATATACCCCCAAATAAAATCAATTTTTTGTCCAGTAGACAATAATATCAGAAAATAAGTGTTAGATAAATTTTTGTATCAAAAAACAAAAGCTAGGAATTATGCTTTTATTTTAGATAATAGAGTTATACTTTTAAATCAGAGCAGATAGTCTTGGTTTAAAACAGCGAGAATATTCATGGACACATAGAACGTACTATATGGTCCAATTTATTTCTCGGAGACACTTGGTAATTATCAGAAAGAGAAAATTGAACATCTAACAATTTTAGACTAATTTTAGAACAAGATCCCTATAAAGAGGGGGTTCAGTACTAACAGCTTAAACCAGACATTCAGAAGTTGATACATCAGGATCATTGAGAATTCAGATATATCATCAGTGATCCAATCATTTAAGCCTACACGGGTATTATGGTTATTTTTACCTTAATGGTAATTTGGTAATCTAAACCAACAAGTTATAAATGGTGACTTGCAGAATTCAGGAATTCTAATTGCTCACCAGGTTTCCAAAACCCTTTGAACTAATCAGAACCCATCATTACAGTGCTTACTATTCAATTGGATAGGTACACCTTAAGTATTCATTTCTCATAACTGACTATAATGTATAACAAAACAGATCACCTTCACCAATCAATCACTGAACAAGTTATGAGAAATCAAACATGTATTCGTGCGGTATTTTCCTTGTACTATAGCATTATCAGGAATGATTATCGCACATGAGTCAGGCTTTATATCACATAGGGGCATTACAGTCATTTAAGTTGTATTAGTACTTTCAGTGTTGTAAAGGTTCCACTTATTCCAAGTCACTGAAGTATTATAGTTATTTTAAATCCTGAGGGTGTTACAATCTTTATTATGTTAAACGGTATTTTCAAACATTTCAGAACCTAAAGATATTTTAGTCATTTCAATCAATCCGGTCATAAAGTGTACGTTTAGTAAATTGATCTTCCGATATTTATTTAGAGTATTTCCAAGAAAAATGTTATTCAGATGTTTATTCAGAAATTGCGAAAATCTAGGCATTTCGCAAATCTCGGAGGTTAGAAACATGCTTTTAGAATTTTCCAAATAGATCAGAAATGTAATGGGTTGAATCAGGGATTCTATCAGGTCATATATGAATTTCCAGATCATTTCCACTTCCAAGGGTATTCAGGTCCATTTTACACCTCAAGGGTATTTTTGTCATTTTTTATCTATGTAATTCAGGCATTAGATCTTTTATCAAGAATAAATCTGAATTGAAGATTTTGAGGTTAACTACTTTTTCAATTAATCACTAAACTTGAATTTCTTATCGATCATCAATTTCTTATTCGAGTTATTCGGTCTTAACCAGTTTATTATTTTTCTACTGGAATAGTAAAACTTTAAAAATAATCAACGGTATTCAAATGACCGATCATATTTGTTCATGCATTAACCAATTACCAACGAGTTCCATAAAGCATACAATAGGTAGTAAAGTATTACCTCGACTCTAGCTACATAGGTCGGCCTTTGATACACTCGTTGATCGCTCTTGAACCCGAACTCGATATCCTTCAAAAATCCCAGATACAAGGAATGTGAATACCTTCAATTATCATAATCAATATTTAACTTAATTATGTTGTTCTTAAACTGATTATTACATCATATATGCATGCTCGGGTTCAAGGTCAGATTCAAAGGCTTTCGGATTAGAATTTTGTGAAACGGGCTTCAAAATCGAACTCAAAACGTCAAAAACCCAAAATAAGAGTTTTTAGAAAAAGTTGACTTTTTGTCAAAGACAATGTTCAACAGTCAAATTTAATGGATCAAAGTCAACTGAGTTGACTCGGACAAGTTAACTCACCTGGGTTGACTCGGTCAACGAGTTGACTTGGCTAGGTTGACTCGGTCAATAGGTTGACTCAGGCGAGTTAACTTAGCTGGGTTAACTCGGTCAGATAGGTAGGGGTCAGAACGGTTATCGGGTCAAGTTAGTTCAGGTTTGGTAGACCGATTTCAAGCTAAACTAGCTCAGTTTGATGCCAGACTGGTCCATAATTGGTCGGACTGGTTCAGACTAGAAGGTAACTAAAGTGACCGCCGAAAATCACTTTCGACGGCGCGTAAGAGCCACGTACGGCACAAAACGTTTAGAAACCACTTCAGGATAGCCGTATAAAATGCAAAAAAACACATTTAAATCAGTTTTAGAAGCTTACCGAGGCGTAAGACGGTTGGGACGATCGATAATCGTTCGAAACCAAACTAATAAATATGGGGTTTCTCATTGTCGAAGCTTTTAGACGCTCTTCACGATAGCCGGTGAGAGATCTTGACGAATGGAGGGCCGAACCTTGGTCGTGGGACAACGACAAACACAAAGATGGTGGTTGTGTGATGCACGAATGGCGGAAGAGAAACCAAAATGACGAAAACAATAAAGCTTAAGGTTTTTTCGTCAAACACTCGACCATGTTTTTACGGCAGACGACAGCACAATGGTGCGAGTGACAACCGGGGTTGCAGTCAGGGTGAGGCGATGGTCATGATGGCATCGAAGGTGACGACCACGTACTGGCAGTGAGGGAGATCGGAGGGTGACCGGTGAGGGGTTGTTAGGAGACTTTTTCTGAAATTTCATATCTTGAAAATTTCAGATCTAAGGGCATTAATATATGTAGATGAGGAGTCAGTCTTTTATTTAATATTGACCCAGACCGAGAGACAAAGCTTGAATAAAAACTGGTGGAAACTAACACCAAAGGATGGCTTAGCTCGGATGGTTAAGGCTTTTAATTTACATACCCAAGGTTAGGGGTTCAACACCCTATGGTAGCGCAATATCCTAATTTATCTTTACCTTTTAAAAAAACATTTTATGGGTGTTACAGTCTTTTAGCTTGATAACGGTCGTCTTTGGACAACTAACAAATTAATAGAACGTACTCATCATTATGACCTAACATCACATGCTAATAGATACAATCACTTCACTAATGGAGATTTTAAATATGAAGATTAAGTTTATTAAATTATTTCAAATTATAATCAAATTAATAAAACATATAAGTTTTAGATACTAAAATTTTCATTATATCAAATTGTTCATTTCAATTTTATATCATTGTGATTTGTTTATTATAAAAATTTTAATTAAACGATTAAATTGTTACCTTTAAGAGAAAGAAGATCTTTTGTCGTGTATAAATAAAACCCTTCAATTAACCAAAAGCAAAACACATCTCAGCATCCCAAACAAAGTAGAGTGATATATATTGTTTATATTTATATTTTAGATTCAAAACAAGATTAAAGACACAATTCGTCGGTTGACTAATAATAACCTTGGAAGCAAGCGAACTCTTTGGGAAAAGCTATCTGAAACAAGTTTTGTTTTTCCTTTCATTTTGTATTATTGAAGACTCCTCTCTCGGATGGTTTTAATGTCGTCGGTGGCCGTCCGTTCTCTGACGACTCATATGCCGTGTTTGTGGATAAGTTTTTCCACCTTTCTCGTTTTTGGCTTTCGTATATGGTTCTTGTTTATTGTTCGCTCGAGGCCACTCCTCCCAGTGTTTCACGGTCCTTCCTCCGAAGTCATGGTGGTTCGAAAAACAATATATCTTCTCTGTCGGTAATGGTTTCAGAAGGTTCAATGTCGTGGACAAGGAACCCTCTTTGGTTCCATCCTCAGTTCACCTACCACCTAAGCCCCTATTCTTCACGATTTTTCTTACCATTTGAAATCTTTTTGAAATTTTCTCCTGACGACTCTTATCCTCCAAGAAGATTTTTCTTTAATTTGGGTGTTTTCCGTCGTGCTTGTTTTCCGAACCCTTTTCTTCATGATCTTATCTCACTGAAACCCTAAAGATTAGGTCCGAGATAATCATTTTTTGGGAGACTTCTTTTTGACCTCGGTGCCTTTTTAGGTGATTTTCACCGATTGAGATATGTTTAAATTTGCATTTGAGTTTAAAGAAGATTTTTCTGTTGGGTTGAATGCCCTTTCTCTCATGATGGATGCATCAAAAAAAGGCAGTGAGTGTTAAACATTTTCCTCAATTATAACTTGTATTTCTAGTTACATACTTGATCTGATAAGCCCAAGTAATTGCTTGACAGCTCAATAACTTCTTAAAGAACAAACTCAAACTATTTTTTTTTTCATTTCCGTCCAATTACA
Source organism: Hibiscus mutabilis (assembly GCA_019671005.1). Taxonomy (NCBI): domain Eukaryota; kingdom Viridiplantae; phylum Streptophyta; class Magnoliopsida; order Malvales; family Malvaceae; genus Hibiscus; species Hibiscus mutabilis. Next base: position 13,094,860 of record CM033733.1, read on the forward strand.
ACCCAATGTCTATTAATTACCGGTATGGTTTAGTGTTCCAAGTTTAGTAATGGAATATAAAATAATAATCGCCCACAGTGTGAATCGTATATAATTAGTGACTTCTTGACTAAATTACATGTCTAGACCTTTTAAAATTTATTAACTTTTTAGAACGAGTTACCCTACATTTATGGTCTAATTGTTTGGAATAAAACATAGAATAATAATTACAACCAATGTAAATCTTATACTAACAATCAGTTGATCTAGCTATATGAGACGCTAGTTAAGCAGGGTCAAAAGTTCGAATTATGACATTGTGAATAGAGAAAATTGAGTTTGACGGATTACCTCATAATGGACTTTTATAAAATTCAATCCAAATTAATCAACTAATAGATCAGATACCGGTGATTGTACTAAAATAGCAATGTAAATATTATATAATTAGTGATTTGCTGATAACGTTACGTGTCTAGATTATTTGAAATTTATTCTTTTAAGAATTTGGTAATAAATCTTAAGAACGAATACCTTGTATTGATAGAAGGTTTAGGGGTCCAAAATGTAATAATAAAATACAAAATACTAATTACAAACAATGTAAAACCTTATATAATTAGTAATTGTTGACAACATTACGTGTTTAATCCTTCTAAAATTTGTCAATAACTTTTAAGAATTAATACCTATATTACTAACAATGTAGGCCTCATATAATTAGTAATTTGTTGAGGACGTTACGCGACTAGACAAATTATTTTCTTATATTAATATTTTAGGATTTTAACAAGTAGTAAAGTGAAGGTGTGTGTCGAGCTATTATTTTTGTCGATTATTAAACTAAAAGATAGTAACATAAAGTGTGAGAAGTGGTTGGAAGCTGTGATATTAAAATTTTAAATATGAATGATTAGATTTGATTATTTTTTTAATTAACTAAATTGTTAAAATGTCTAAGCTTTGGTATTAAAAATGTTATTATAACACATCGTATTTTAATTTTAATGATAAATTTATATGCTAGTTAGGGGCGAATAAAATTTGACTCGAAAATTTTATTTTTTTAATTTCGAGATTCGAATAACTATAAAAAAATTTGAGTTCGAGTTAAAATTTACCTAACTCGAAAAATTTAAAAAAAGACAACCGTAACACAAGATTTTTCCACCTATCTGCCTCTTCGAGACGCAAAAAGAAAGAGATTTCTGGCATCTCTGTTGGTAACAGTTTCATTACAGACCCTTTGGCAATTAAATAGGCTGTTAAATCACACTTTTCCTTTGCTTTTAACAATTGTTTGGCTCTCGAAGTCGAGTCGATGAACCTGCCGTTTCAGAGATTAAATCCTGATCGGATGCAAGAGTTAGAATCCATGTTTACTGAAGCAGAAATCTGGGATGTAATTAGAGAATCTGAGGATAATCGCGCACCAGGGCCGGATGGCTTTAACATGAATTTTTTCAAATGTTAGTGGTCTTTGCTAAAAGGCAATTTGTCGAAGTTCTCTGAGTTCTATCAAAACCGGAATTGGGAGGCAAATATCAATCACTCATTTATCTCCTTGATTCCCAAGAAGCTAAACCCTGCATCCCTAGACGATTATCGTGCCATCAGTTTGGTAAACCGTGTCTATAAAATCTTAGGGAAAGTCCTTGGGAATAGACTTAGGAAGTTCGTGGACTGTTTGATCAGCAAATCTCAGTTCGCCTTCATTTCGGGGTGTCAAATCTTGGACTGCTCCCTTATTGCAAGTGAGGTAAATAGATTGTGTTTTTAAATCTGGTTCGAGTGGGGTGGCTTTTAAAATTGATTTTAAAAAGGCTTGACTCCATCGATTGGAATTTTCTAGTAAAAATTATGGAGGCTATGGGATTTGGAGACCGTTGGGGTGCTATGTTGCATTTCCACTGTCTCTATATCAGTATTGGTAAGTGGTGCACCTACTGAACGCTTCACGATCTCGAGTGGGCTTCGGCAAGGATGCCCTTTATTCTCCTTACTTTTTAATTTGGTTGGGGAAGCACTCAGTTTGATGCTGGAGAAAGCAGTGTTAGTGGGACTTTTCTCTAGAATTCAAATAGGGAGAAACGATAATTCAATTACAATTTTGCACTTGCAATTTGCCGACGATCTCATAGTTTTCTATGAAGCTGCGAAATCACAGGTGATAGCTGTGAAGAGGGTCCTTAGGGTATTTGAACTAGCTTCGGGCCTACAAAATAAAAATTAAGAAGAGCAGGCTCTTTGGGATTAATGTGGATAGCTCAACACTGACATCATGGTCGTCTTTTATTGGGTGCTCCCTGTGATCCTTTCCCGCGGACTATTTGGGTCTACCTTTAGGTGCAAGACATAATTCAGTGACCCTATGTGGTCCTGTAATCAAGAAGTTGTCCACCAGTTTAGCTAGCGGAAAATCGTGTCTTCTCCTTTTTGGAGGAAGGATAACATTGGTTAAATTTGTCTTATCATCCTTACCTATCTATTACATGTCACTGTTTCGAATGCCTTTTATGGTACGTAATCGCATTACTAGCTTGGTGTCTAATTTCCTTTGGGGTGGATCAGTTGATAAAAGGCAAATTCATTGGGTTAAATGGTCACTGCTTTGTCGACCTTTAAAAGATAGAGGTCTTGATCTCACAAATTTTGGTGTACAGAATAGATGTCCCCTGGGGAAATGGGTGTGGCGTTTCAATTCTGAATATGAGTGCTTACGGAAGAAAGTTATTTCTTGCCAATATAATCTGGATGAATCAGTCCTTATTCTTCCCCCTCCTAACCCGAGACCTTCCTCTTGGGTCTGGAAAAGTATTATGAATTTTTTATGCCTCGGATGGTTTGGGGTTGATATTTTAGAATAATTTAGTTTTACAAGTAGGTGATGGGAAGTCTATTCAATTTTGGTCTGATATCTAGGTGTGTAATCTGCCCCTTTCTTCGAAATTCCCTCGTATATTTTCTTTAGCAGTTAATAAGTCAGGTGTCGTAGCAGATTTTGGGGTTCGTTACAATAATTCTTGGAGCTGGAACATTCAACTAAGGAGAAGATTATTCGATTGGGAGTTACCTATTTGTAATGACTTCCAATATTTGCTATCGAACTTTTAATCATTTGACTTGGAAAAAGATTGGATCCAATGGTTAGGTTCGGGGGGATGGACTCTACTCATCCAAATCCCTGAAATCTCTCTTTATTCCTGAATCCAATTCAAATGTTAACTAAAAAAAGGTTATTTGGATTGGTTTGGCTCCCCCGAAGGTGGAGGCATTCATTTGGTTGCTCCTACATGGTCGTGCTCCTGTTAAGGTAGAGTTATCTAAGAGAGGTGTCCTCTCAATGTTGGATGACTTATGTCCACTTTGCAATAAACAACGGAAGACAGTAAAGCACTTGTTCTTCTCCTGCAAAGTATCCTGGCTGATATGGTCTTCGCTTGCTAATTGTTGGGAAATCTCGTTGGTTCTTCATCACAATCCCATGGAGTTTCTTCTCGTCTGGCCTCACTTATGTTCTAAGATGGTGCACGATCAAATGTGACTCTTGTTACCTTTCGCTATTATTTGGTTGGTCTGGCTCCATAGGAATGAGATCGTTTTTAAAGGTAAGTCTCTAGATTCTGCGCAACTTTTCTCTATTATAAAAATGCAGGCAGCCTGGTGGTTAAAAGCCAAAGTGCCGGTTTCGATTATCCCCATGGATTCTATTATCTCGGATCCCTTAATAGCTAGTCTTAAGGGTTATACTACCCCTTTGTGCGGTGCCCCATGCTCATGGTCCCCCCTCTTTTGGGATTTCTTATGTTCAATGTGGATGGGGCATGAAATAAAGATGGCAAGTGTGGTGTTGGTGTGGTGTTAAGGAATCATGAGGGTTCTATTTTGGTAGAATTTTCACATATTGTTGGATCAGGCTCTACTCTTTTGGCTGAAATACTCGCCATTAAATATGCAATTGAATCCTTCGTTAACTCGAAATGGATTAGTATATCAAGGCTAATTATTGAAAGCGGTAGCAAATCTGCAGTTGATTGGATCATCTCCCCGCTTTCTTCTCACCCACTCTTCTCCAATCTGGTCTAGGGGCTGAATTTTCTACTAATGGGAGTTGGTTGATCAGTAATGTTCTTAGGGCATAGAATGTTCTCGCTGATATCCTGGCCAAAAGAGGAATTGGTTGAGAAAGGGTATAGATTCCCTTAGTGGGAAGAGAGCAAAACAGTATAGTGGATGGACTAGTTAAAGCAGGAATTGGCAGGTTATGATTTATGGTCTGGTAGTGTTACTGGTGTTTTGTTCTTGCGGTAGAAAATTCCGGCAACTATTTTAGGATGTTGTGAGATTGATTGGGTATCAAAAATGATGGTTTCGATCCATTTTTCTCGTGAAAGAGGCCTTTGGTAAGAGCTTAATGCAGGCTATGCTTTTAATTCTTAGAATCTATGTGTGTTGGTAAGTGTGTGTAGAGTTGGTTTTGACGGCTTTAATGATGGCTGGATAGCATGGCTTGCCTTGAGTTCTATAATTGGAATGTGGGTGTTGTAACAGTTAGAAAATAATTGGCATAGATTTGGTGCACTATTTTTCCTCCACTTATTTTTTTTCATTTAGGTTTAAGGAAGTTTTTTAACGAGGCTTAGATCTATGTCCTCTATTATATGGTTTATCTTAATAAAATCATACAATATTTACCTTTCAAAAAATTTACAGATTCACGATTAGTCTCTGATTTCATTTTTCATCAAATTTTCCTTCATTTTAAATCCATTTTGACCAAATTTAAACCACATATTCTTAAACCAATGTAGAATACTTATTTAGCTTTAATTCATATTTTTGAAAATAAATTTCATCCTTTTGCAGTGATGCTTGTCGAATAGTGATGCACTTTAGAGCAAGTATACTCGTTGAATCAAGTAATAAAATGATAGAGTAGAGTGTCGAACCCACGAGGATTAGATCAATAACTAAGAAGTTATAGAACTTAAGAATGTGTTTGCAAGTATTGGATGGTGTTGAGATATCAAACTAAAAATGATTAAAGTAAAAATATCTAGAATTAAAGACAAACAGATGATGCAGCAATTAACATATAATTATGGAAGCTGAGATTATTGCTAAGGATATATGCTTGATTACTTATTTCAATGCTATAGCAACTGGCAATACATGTCTACGTAAACCATTAAAATCTTTATCTACTCGACAAGATTTTCTAATGAACTTCTGACTGTCTCGATGCCTAGAAGTTAATAACATTGAAGCTAATCTGATGCATGTCTGCGTTAATCCTAACAGCTCTATTATTTGTTTAACAACTCCCTTTTAGTCGTTGAAACCCTAAACTTATGTCTAAGCCAGATTAAAACTAAGTTAACAACTTAGCCCCACTGTTCACGTTAGTATAACCTAACTCTCTCGATATTAAACCTCAAATTAATAGTTAAAAGGCCTCTCTCGATAGCTCTTACAATAACTACGCATGAAGAATGATGAACAGAATAGATAAAGGGAAAACGAATATAGCATTAAAATAAAATAATCAAAACATAAAATCCTAGGAAGCAATAATCCCGACTAAAGTATGTAGCTCATGTCTGAGCCTAATACATCTATAATAAAAATATTAAAGTACGACAATTTATCAAGCAATGGATAGAAAAAAGCCAAGCATCCTCGACGATCTTCTTCCGTGCTATCCAATTGTTGCTGCAGGTCTCCCACTTCGTCGGTCTCTCTCGATGGCATCTGTCGTGAGGAGAATTCTTTAGCTTCCACCATGGTGGTTCTCCAAAAGTTTTAGACTAGGATTGTTGTCTAAAATTGCGCTCTCTTGAATTGGTGTCCAAGTCTCCTTTATATAGGCGGTGAAACTAGGGTTTAAGGACCCTAAAGTGCACGCGACTTCATTAAAGAAAGCCATTGATTTCCCGCTATATTTTATGTTCTGTATCAGGGAGAAAGTCCATGTAGGTAAAAATAGATTCATCTCTAACTCTTTGTGTCTCGTCAGCTCTAGCCATGTGATCTGTTACTAATCTACTCCAGTATTTCTCTAGCATCTTCCAACATCCTGTGCATGCACCACAAACACCACATTTCCCATAAAATGCACCAAAATATATAACATTTAAGCACTGGTAGTGTAACTCCCTATATATATGCAAACTATATTCAATCTATCCTAGATGCAACTATACGGGCTTGAAAACATGCAAAAGACAAGTAAAAAGGGTATACAAAATAGGCCATTTACGGACTCATCATATACCCCAAACTTGAATTGTTGTTTGTCCTCAAGCAATGCAAAATGGAAGCAAGAAAAAAATAAAAATAGAAAATAAAAACAGTAAACAGTACATAGTTCCTAAGGTTCCACTAAGCTATGATTACAAGGATTCCAAGTCATGTTGCAGCAATAATTCATTCCTCAACTATATTAATGAGATACAATGCATTAGAGCTTACAATTTTGTTCCAATGATTAATTCCACTGAAGGTGCATTGTGTGTGCAGTTGTCATATGCATTCATCACTTAATAACCTTAGAAAAACTAAAGGATCGCTCTCTATTATTACTTCTGCATGTTCTTTTCTTTTTCAGCATATTGTTTTACTTCTCTTTTTCTTTTAGGTTTGAAAACTGTATCCTTGGGGCTTCAGCTCATCACACTTACCCTTCAGACTTGAAGATGGAATGGAGCAAATAGCCCATCCTCAAGCCCTACGAGCAGTGTCATCCCGTGAAGACTATCATTCACTCTTTGCCAGTACTATCATTCCTACTAGGGAAAGTTAAATGGAGCAAACACAACTCACCTAGTGTACTAAGATAGCAAGATGCATAGAAAAGTGTCCATCAACAGATTTGTTTATATTATCAAGTTTTAATTATTTTTCATTATTTACTTAATTTTTCAGGGAGTTTTTAAGCCTTTATTTTGTCACATTGAGCATTTAGTTCATTCTCACCAATTCATGCTTTGGCATCAGAGAGTCGACCTAGAATTTTCCTAAGGTTTCTTAAGCTTTTAGAGTGCATGTTGTAATGACCCAAATTTCTGGGTTAATAAATTAAGCCTCAGATCTGGGTTCGGGTCTTTTAAGGTCGTTTGAGATGCTTGTATAATTTCTTGATGACTGTTTGATTGATTGATAATTGTGATGCCTTATATGTTTGTTTGAAATGAATATACATGATTTGATGGAAGTTATGCGTAAGGGATAAATAATGGTAATATTTGAATAAATAATCATGAAGTTGGTAATTAATATTAATTTATTGAATACATTAGTAAACAAACCTTAATTACTTTCATAAGCTTTAGGAACTGATTAATCGTTGTAATATTGTAATTCGAGAAAATGGTACAAACCCATAAATAGGGTATTGGTATGAGCTTCAACCGTACCAGTACGCGATTAGGGGTCGTATTGGTACGGGTCGACCCGTATCGATACTTGTGTAAATTAAGGATTTCTAGTAAGCTATATTAGTATCTGTACATGTATGAATACCAATACCCAGGGGTACCGTATTGATTCTCGTGTTCGAGTATCGGTGCTCCCTAAACGAGATAATCTATAATGCTAATAAAAAGATGGAAATTAATGTGGGATGTTAATGAGATGATATGGATTAATCGAGATAATTAATGAGGATGATTAACGTACACTTCCATAATAATTAATAACTTGGTAAACGTTAGGTGACTTGATGGTAATAGTAACCATAGGGATCCTTGGTGGATCATTTGATGTTGTGTGCTGTATGGTATACGTGTCCTTGCTATTTGCTAATATGGACACCTAAATGGTTGAGTTACCATTGCTTGGTGGGATTCAGATACCAGTGTGAGAAAAAGTGTGTTGCAACACCATGGTTGAAGATTCTCGAATGTAAGATCCCGATGCTTAGTGGATGTAGGCCTTATTCGAAGATGCTTGATGAGAGATTCCGAGCATGGGTGTATGGTCCTGATACTTAATAGTCGTAAGCCTCACCCCATATAGTGTATGATCCCGATGCTTAGTGGTTATGAGCCTTACTCCTATATTGTGGTATAATGCTTATATGATATATGGTTAGGCGGGTAGAAGTAGCGCCACATTGATATGATGTTATGATGCCATGTTATGAGTATGGTTGGGCCGTGTGAGCCATGTATGATGATTGCTTCGATGGGAGTATATGTTTAGGCGACTAGTGATAGCACCACATGTTTATTTATCTCTTCTTATTGCTCGTACTAGCTTGTATGCTTATGTTTATGATTAACCTGAAGTATAGTAGAGTAGATGTGTACCTCTGAGCTTTGTAAGCTTAGCGCTTGGAATCATTGTTTCTGTACGTAGGTTGATCGTCGATTTGTGGGATCGTGGAGCACTATCAGTATGTGATTCTAGAATGTGGTGATTTTTAGAGTACGATACTTGTGTTTAGTGGATTGTGTATTCATAAAACCTTACGTGATAAAGTCTGTAATCCTTATTTTTGAAATTGTATTAATCAAATCGGATGTTCAAATATTTTAAATTTAAATTGGAGCTCCTTTTTATAGATTTGATTATTTAATTATATTTTTGACTGCTGGCTTTAAATGTTTTTGAGAAATACATTGTTAGGCTAAACCCAGTTTGAGAAATTTTATGGTTTTGGGTTGGGCTTGAAGCCCAAATGTGACATCCGGTTTGAAGGTGTTACACAGGAAATATGTGATTTAAAGGCTAAAGCAGATGAACACAAAGTTCAAAACACAAAAGCTCTTAGCACATTGCAAAGCATCGCCATAGATTAATCATAGGAAATCACAATCAACGCAGCAGCAATTTTAGAATCAACGAAATCATAGCAAAGAAAACCTATCAAAACATATCAGGCTATTTACAGGTTAAAAAAATTAAAATTTACCTAAATTTAACCTAATATATACACAGGGTAGTACTCCCCTAAAGTTGAGAAGTGCATTGTCCCCAATGCAAAAGAAAACAAAAACAAAAGAAAGAAAACATGCAGGATGCTAAATAAAAACTAAAAAAAAAACTAACCCAGGGAGTTACTGGGGAGGTGGTTTCCGAATAATGATGCCCTTGCCTTTGTCTTGGGTGGATGTGGGTTTCTTGGCAGGGAGAGAGGAGGCGCCAGTGTCAGTATGTAGTCACTGTCTCCGTTGGGTGGTGGGTACGGGTACATGTGGTAGATTATTTATCGCACGTATCTCCAAGGGCATCCATCCAAAAGGTGCCTTGAAAACCTTATCATCTTTCCATTGTGGCACGCTGGCCTCTTGGAAAAAATTGTGATGAGTCTGGGAATAGGTTGTTCCTTGATATTTTTTTTGGGATACGGCTCGCTCCAAAGTGACTCCATAAATGAGCTCATGAGGCCCAATCTCTCGCCCATTGAGAATAGAGTACAAGAGAAGTAATCGACAGCTAGAGAATGTAGCTTGAATTTTAGTGGGTATGAGTCGTGTATTGATGAACCTCACCTAGAATTTAGCAGTTGCGGTGGGTCTTGCCAACGTACTGCCCTAACATTTGATAGTGTTCTTGTCCATGTGGTTATAGGAAGAAAAAGGTCTTCCAGAACCATAACATTTGTTTCGGCATTAGCCACAAATCTAGAATGAGACTCCTCGAACTCTTGCAAATGGTAGTGACGAGCGATCAAGGACGCTATAAATTTCACCTTCACGCCTCGAACAAACACCCAATTGTCGCCAAGCTGGCCAAAATAGGTGTAAAACTCCTTTACCCAGTCGATATTGATTAGGCCTGGTTGTCTCAAAAAGTACTTCCAGTCATGTGATTCTACAACATCAAGTTTAGCCTCGTCAAAAAGTGGCATAAAGTGCTCATATATTGATAACCCTTCATCTGGAATAAGCTCTTGGTCATGAAATGACTTATATCTTTTCATGAACTATCATACCCGAATTTTAACCAGGCTAATAAATAAATAATAAATAAATAGTCCATAAACAAACGTCCAAATGTCCTTTTACAAATCCAAATAGTGTCTAATTACATCCATAAAAAATTGAAGCCCGTTACAAGCCCAAAATTTTGTTTCCTGCCCAATTACAGCTGGTTACAACCCATTTTCGGTTATAACCCACCAAAGAAACACAACTTGGTCCAAAAGCCCATTTTCCAGCTCAAACCGTGCCATGTGGCACTCTCCCATTCGTCCAAACCCATTTCACATGGATTGTGTGTTTCTTCATCACCAGCTGGTTATGCTTCATCATCTGACATCCCTATAAATAGGGAGAAATAAATTTTTCATAGCAATAATGACATAAATAAATAAAGTATTAATATAATAATAATAATTAATAAAGAGGAGAGAGAAGCTTACCCCACGAGAGCTGAACCGCTTCAGGATCTGTGATCGGCCTTCGGCCATTGTAAGGTCATCGGATCATCGTCGAAATGTCAAAAACATCATCGGACCTCCAACACCGCTCCTACAAAAACAAGAGAAAAATCATTAGTTTCCTAAAAAAATAGAATTAAAAAGAGCAATAAAAACAAAGCTTAGATTTAATATATTTAGGGTAGCTGAAACTTCCCTTCGGTCGCCGGTGAGCGGTGAGTGTGAGTTGGAGTTGAAAAGTGAGATCCTGGAAGTTTTAGGGGGAAGAAGGGTGAATTTGATGAGTCTGGTTCTGGCACGGCGGTCAAAATGAGGTTTTTTAGTGTTTTAGGGTTCTGGCACGGCGGCCGAAAATTGCCTCACGACGGCCGGCCGAAACCAAGTGGTGGCCGATAGTTTTAGGTGGGTGGTGGCCGGATCAAGGTAGAAGATGATCGGAGGATGGTTGGCGGTCGGTGTCATCTACGGCGATTAGGATTTGAATCCCGATGGGCGGCGAATAGGTTAGCGTTGCCTGAGTACGGCGGTTGAAGATTGAAGGGCTTAGGGAGCGGTGGTGTTTCACCGGAGTTCATCGGATTCATCCCGTTCTTGATGAACACTTCATGAACACCGTACAAAGAAAGGGGTTTTGATCCGTTTGGATGAGAAGTTCTGGGAAATGAAGTGTTAGTGGACAGAGGATTTAGGGGAAGAGAGAGTATAGAGAGGGAAGGCTGGTTGAAAATGAATCAAAAGGTTGAAAAATAGGCTTTTATAACCTTTCCCAAACAACACCATTTTGGTGTCGGGTTTGGGAGACCCACGAAGGTCAAATGGGTCGGGCATAGGGTCCGCGTATTTGTATACGAGTCCCCGTTGGTTTTTTCCTAAAGGTTTACCCTCCATTCAATTTGGTCTATATTTCCTTTTAATTGAGCCCATACCTTGTAATTCTCCCAATTTAGTCCCATGTGCTTTGTAATTGGATCTCCAGATCTGTAATCTTTTCAATTTGGTCACTCAGAGCCTTGTAATTGGATATTATAGTTTGTAAGCCTTTCAATTTAATCACCATTTTAATAAAAAGCAATTTAATGTATAATTTTGTTTTATTCTAATTATTTATTTAATTGTTTCATTTAATGCAATTAAATTATATGTTTGTTGCATATTTTAAAATTAGCATGTAGCATATCTTGTTAGATAATTAAATACACTTAGTTTAATTAATAATTAGAGCCTTTAGTCTATGTCTCTCTAATTAGGGTTCAATAATTAAATAGAATTGATAATTATAGCAATTAGATATATATTAAATATAATTTTGGAATCCAAATTTGGATGGTGTTCCAATGTTTACAATGGGGTGTTATCACAATACGGATTTCACTAAATTATATTTAATATATATATATTTCACTTAAAATTGAATACAAAATTAGTCTTTAGTTAAAATTAAACAATTAATTGAGACACATTGTAGTTAATTAAATGTATGTCGAACATAGTCTTTGAGGTTCAAATCTGGATGGTGTTCCATTGTTTACAATGGGGTGTTATCTCAGCCTTGGTCATAAAGGTGTATATTCGATATACATTTTCACTTATAACACTGAATAATAAATTGTTAGAGCTTTAATTAGGATTAGAACTTTAATTAATTAGAAGAATTAATTAATTAGGAATATGATTAATTTAAGGGCTTTAAATATATGGAAGGTGTTCAAGAAATTGACATTTTCACATAAAAGCCATTAAATTAATTAATATTCATAGATTTAAATAACTAATTGATTAGAGCCTTATTATGAATAGTACTTAAAATTAACAAGACAATAAATGGCATTCATTAAAAACCTTTTATATTGGAAATTCATTTTTAAACACGAATAGGGGTGCCACCTAACGGGGTGCTTTTAATCTCGTATTCGAACAAAATGAATTTCCTTATAATAGGATATCTGCATTCGAAATTTAAATTCAATTAATAATTATGGGATAAATTAAATTCAAATAATTATTCAAAAATGCCAAAATTCTACGTAAAATTATAAGTACCGATAACGGGCGTTCATAGGGGTGCTAATCCTTCCCTACATGTAACCGACTCTTGAACTCACTTTTTAAGACAAAATCTCTAGTTTGTTTTTCAGTGTTCGGTCTACCTCGAAGTGATCGGTGGCGACTTCAAAATGTTTTTTAAGATAAATAAAGGAAAGTCTGATTTATTATGGAAAACCTTAAATTTTCAAGATTAAATTAAAAATGGTCAGAAAACCCTAATTTTCCAAAAGATCGATCGTCAGGCTATTTTTACACATTCCTGATTTCAAAAATGGTCGCGACAGCTTGGCTACTCCACTAGGATTTAAAAAACTGAGAGACAGGCCTAATTAATTTTACGTGGCATTTTGACATTTTGGACAGTAATTTGAATTTAATTTTTCCTATAATTATTGGATGAATTTTTTGGAAAAATGCGGCTAGATTTTTCTTGTATGGTATAAATTGTCATTCATGAATAAGCCTTCTACCCGGGCTTTTCACCTTTAAGTGGGAGTGAGGCACGATCTTACGTGAGTTATTCAACTCCGTGATCGGATTTTGTCCTCCTTCCGGTATACCAACCTTATACACCGTGAGGTTACGCCTCCGCTATAAGGGGTCGTATACTCCCGAATCGATGTCTTACTAGTCCAGTAACGACAATTTGGGTACCCAGAGTCTAGATCGAAATTCACATGTTGTAATAGAAACCTACCCCGCTAGAGCCAAACATGACCTAGGACAGGGTGTTGCTGATTTAAATTCTTTTCTCTGGTTAATTTTGTGTGCAAAATAAACTATTCTCTAGTTATTTTTTATGCAATGTAATTTAAAACAAACAATTATTTTTGCTTATAATATTAATTCATCATACTGACACAATTTCTATTTTTTGTGTGGGTGTGTTGCATCACATTGCATACATGAGAAGTATCGGTTCAAGGATTAGTCGAGTAAGCAGTGGTCATAAGAGTTGAAGGGTCCGATAGACAAGTGGGGGATAATATGTCACTTGGACTGGATTCGAGAAGACTCAATACAAGAATGAAGACAATATCCGTAGAGATCAGGTGTCATTAATGCAAGGTTGTACCGAAAATTTCTGAACGTGATGAAGTTTTGCCAGAACTAGTGTAATTTGAGAACCATATGATGAGGAATATGAATAGTCATTTCCAGTCAAATTCATGGGTTATAGTGTTGCTGTCAGATAGTCAAATGGATCAATGGTTGTTTAGAGTCGTGACCTCTGTATGAAGCTCAGTATAATTATTCTCTTGTCATGAGGATACATGTGACACTAACAGTAAAGAAATACAAGGTTTTGTTACACTACTCTAGGGAGTCAAAAGCACAAGGTATATACAAGTCTTAACAACAATTCAGTACAAGATAGGTTCAGTGGCAGTAACAAAGACAAATAAGGAGCGGTATCCGAAGAATTGTGATAACCAGAAATAAGTAGATAACAGATAAATTGAAGGGCTATTCAAGACGAACAAATTGTAAGGGTATTCAAGGGTTATTATTGACAGAAAATTACTCTAGAAAGAATAGAAAGCTTTGAACTCAGAGGCAATATCTAGGATTCACAAATGATAAAATATACCGAAGGATACCATAATAAAGAAGTTGAGAAAATGAAGAGCCGAGGAAAGTGACAGGATCAGAAAACATAGTACAGTATTTGAAAAATCAGCTCATGAGTTTCAAAGTGACAATGAAGGGTAAAACAATAAAAATCAAGTCGAGACAGTAATCCAGGCTATCCAGAAACAGAGTGGTGAAATGATTAACTTAGGGAGCCAAGTGCGAGGAGTTTCCTGGAATGTGCAGATTTTAAAAAGTTGGGAGCCTGCAACAACACTCTGATATTAACACTGAGTCAGTACAGATAATGACTCAGAGTCTGAACAAGGTGGTCAACCCAAATGAGCTAGAGCTAGTGAACATATTGCCTTTGCTTTGTATTCGACCTTTTAGTTCGATGGGTGTTGTTCTAATGACTAATTCTTGAAACCGATACCTCGTGCATTCATGCATTACATTATTTAAACATTATGTAAAATAAAAATATTGCATTTTTGTTAAAATATTGCATTTTTTGTAAATAACATTGTATTGGTTAAAATTTATGTTTTGGAAAGCATGGGTAACAGACTTATTAAGGTTGTACAATCACAAAGGCAGTTAAGGACCATTTGGATCGAATAAAGAAAAGGTTGACCAATCCGAGAACCAGATGAAAATATGAGCTGCCACAGTGCTTGAAGTCAGATAGATTGAAGGAGGAAATATGCCAGACAAAATACCAACAAGGGTAATCAGGATAAAAATTCATCTCACATAAGGGTTCGGTCTAAAAGGACTCTTCATGCAAAAAAAAAGAGAGCAAAAAAAAGTTAGAAAAAAAGTAAAAAAAAGCAAAAAAAATCAAAATCAAAAAGAAAAAAAAGAGAGAGATGAGAATAAAAAGTCAAATAAGAATGGTGAGCAAATTCGGATCAATATAGCTGGGGGCATTTGTGCAGAATCCAGAAGACCCGAGTTTGGATCATGGTGAGAACAGTGAAATGCTTGATTTAGAGGCACTGGTGGATGTTGAAAATGCTAAATGAAGGAAGCTCAATGGGTAGACATAGAAAGACTGAATCTGTTCTGTACAAAATCACTTTCAGATAATGCCCCTATTGAAGTTTTTGGTCTCATCAGGGTTGGGTATTTATGTTCCAAAAGTAAAGAGCTCGGTTTAATCGAAGATTATTGTCTGCTAGAGCAGTTGAGATAAAGGGAAATGACAGAAGATATGACAAACTTTTGTGAATAACTCGTTGCAGTCTGGGGTTTATTAGAGTCAGAGTAATATTTTGTATCATTGCTGCAATATTTTCTTCACCAAAGAATGCTCCAAGATCATATGCTCAAGATGCTTTTGTCAGTGGAAAGTCCAAATTTAGACTGGATCTCATTCGTATTGCTTGAAGCTTCGCAGTATCATGAGAAATTATCAGAGCCCCATTAATTAAGTTGCCACAATATCGATATTATTGTGAATTATGATTGAGACATTGAGGATTGCTACATTTTCAAGCTGTAAATTCAAATTTTCTAAATTGGGAGATTTTGGAAGTTGACACTGAAGATCAAATATTAAGATATCTAACTTTAAAAAGTAGCCCCTTATTGGAGAAATGCAATTGGATTGCTTAGAAAAAGATTGAAAATTTTAAGTGAAAAGAGACAAAAAAGTGAATGAACGCAATGATCAGATTCCCAGAATAAAAGGTCACTTGACTTGTTAGGTTTATCATGGAAGATTCTTCGGACAAATGCAAATTTTGAATGCCCATTTCAGACTTATGTTATTATCCAAGGTTCACATGGAGAACCATAATGTACTACTAAGAAGTGCAGGCAGACCCTTAATGGAGGAAATCAAGAAGTTGATTAGCCAGAGATCTAGAATGAATGCTTCCAAGATTGTCTGAACCCTTGAGAAGTCCGTCTTGTTCATATTTATGAATTAAAGGGGTACAGTTTGTAAGAAGCATCTCTAAAGTAGTATATAAAATCAACTCAGTTACTTAAAGCCCAAATCATGGTTGCAAATGTTCGACCAATCACATGGAGGATATGACTGATTATGGGGCAATCATCTTTAGTTGGAATTTTTTTATTCAGGAAAAATCGCTTATCAGAGGTCATGGTTATGATGACAAAATACATATATCAGTCAGTTTAGGGGTTTAGCAGGTTTTGCCACAAAGTTATGGTGGTTCTGTAAAAATAAATTGGATGAAATTTAAGAGATCAGTGGAGCGACATTGATGAATTTGATCACTGAAGAATTATAAGATTTGTTCAGAAAGAACGAGAGCATCAAAACATGAACAAGAATGGGCATGCTTTGTAATGGTGAAGAAAGTAAAGAACTGGCGATAGAGGCGGAGTGAACAAAATTAACTCAGGTCTTCCTTTTTTAATGGTCAACATTAAACCATGAGAGATCTGTCTACAATTCTAGGACTATTGCGGAGTAATACCCTGAATCATCCCAATCGCTTTTGCCCGCGAGCATTGGGGGTCCTTTGTAAGGGAGGCTATTTTAATTTATTTGTTTATGATGCTTGTTTCATATATATTTTTCTCGAATGGAAAACATTTTGCATTCTTTGATTCTTTTAGTATTTCATTCATTCTTTGTTATGGGTTAGTTTTTGTTCTCCCATACATATATGTATATATCTTCACTAACATTTTTCTCAGGTTCCGGGACGTTGATTGTGAGAGTGACCTTGAATCAAATTCAGAGATCAACCTTGAAAATATGACTCTCTTCTACTTTATTTATGCCAATGGGAAGACATTAATGAGTGTTCAGGAATCACGGGGAAATCCCAAATACAAATTTTAAGTGAATTGCCTCTCAAGCATTGTTGGCTAAGGTCTTTGAATGAAATGATAACCCAAAACATCATCCACCTGAAGACGGCTTTTCTTCGAATATATCCAAGTATGAGGGATATTTGGCATTCCTTCATTTCCCTTCACAAAGAAAGAAAATAAGAAAAATATCATTTGTTGTCCCCTATGAGCCTGAGGATTTTCTTTCGATTCAACCCAAACCAAGGATCACCCCTACACTGAGGGCAAAGAGGATGAAAGTTTGGTTGTAAGTGAAAAATGTTCAATTGTGATCATGCTAAGTTGGCAATGCCTTGTGAATCAGGGGCAAAAGAAACAAAAGTGAATATATCAAACACAAAAGCTAGAAATGCAGGATGAATGAAGAAAAACATTATGAATCAAGTAAAAAAAGAAAAAGTGGAAGTTTGTATTCAAAAAAAAGTCAACCGAATCAAGTTGAAGCAAAGAAAGCACTAAAGATAAAATGTGCAAAAGTAAAGCAATAGATATATGTGAGATCTTCCATCCAAGTAAGTCTCTATCCAAAGGAGCAGTGGAAGATTAGTTTCAAGGAAAGGAAATGAACTCTAGGGTGAAAACTCAGAAATGGACAGTCTAGAGAGATCCACAAAAAGAAAAAAAATGAGAAAGATAAAAAGAAAAGATTATTTCATCCGATCGTATTCAGATCAATGCAAAAATGATACTTCACCTAGAAGAAATGATCATTTGTTTCAACACCCTTAAGCATTTATTTGAGCCTATATATCCATTTCTTTGGCAGCCGTGAACCATAGCCTACATTACAAGCCTCAAAATACCATTTTGACCATATATGGGTATCGGAGCAAGTTGAGTTTGTCTTCAGAATACATCCCGCCTGTCAGGGTTAACCTTTCTTCAAGGATTTCCAGACTTCTAATGCTTGATCGAGATCAGAAAAGAGGGAATGATTGGGGCATAGTGAGTTAGTGAGATAAAGAGTGCCACCTTAAATGGGATAGAATTAGGAATACGAGAAATGTTTCTCCTAGAAGTTTAATAATTCAGAAGGGGTCACATTGGAGTTGATCTTTGCAGTTTGGTTTAGAGGCTCTGTTGCATTTGATATTTAGGGGGCCTAATCTGAATTTTTTTTATTTTCTCATGTTTTCCTTGACTTATCAAATTATTCTAATTTCTCAAATCTATTAAAATAATATTATGAGCCTTTCACTTACCTTTTCAACAAGCATCTTGCATATAAATTGATTAGATGCAAGAAAAACAAAGGATTTCATGGGCAGATAGAACAAGAGGTGGCCTCGATACTTGTTTAATGATGAAAAGTATGACGAGGAAGAGATACAATTTTGAGAAGCAGTAACATTCAAATGAAAGATGCAAGAAATGACACTAGTAATTCTGGGGCAAAAAGAAAGAGCAAGAACCATCTTTTGGGAGCAAAGATGCAGTTAGATCAATTCGTTGAAAGTTTTTGCTATTCAAAAGCAAGGAAGCGAGGCGAATGTGAGCAAAGATAGTAGTTAAAGTCAGGCCTGAATGGGGCAATGTTGCAAAAAGAACCTTACAGAACATCACATGCTGATAAACAAGATCTGCAAGCTAGAACAACAGTGAATCATGATCTCTTTGAGCTATGAGAAAGAATTTTGTCAAAAAGGTTGAATGAAGATATAGCATGAACGGCTTTCCAAGAAAATAGTGATCCCCGATATTCAAATTGTGAGAAATACATGGTGAAATACAGAAAAAATGAGGTTTATATGCTTGATCCACGAAGGCCAGGGAAGCTCCATCAGAATGAATAAAAACATTTTGCAAAAAAAATAAAGAAAAGGAAAGAAAAACTGAGGTGAAAACTTGAAATGACACCTTGAGAAGAAAAGGAGAGGAAAAAGGAAAAAAATAAAGTAAAAACCTAAAAAATTGCTTTAGAGCAAAAGATGCAAAGATCCTGAAGATTGAGCCTGAGTGTGAGATGGGTTACGCTATCAGTATAAGAAGTTTCAATGAAAAACAAAGCGAAGAAATTTGGAGCTCCCTAGCAGGTGAAAGTTTTCCCAAATGGTCATCAATTAACAACGTTCATGCATCATATAGTTAGGCATCCATAAGAAGGAGTATGCTAATTCATACATTCAAAGTATTTTGAATACTTTGGCTGGATTTACAGATTCAATTAGGGAAATGTGAAGATTAATTTATAGCTTCGAGTTTTGAAAGAGAAGATCCAAGCAAGAATGAGCATAAATTTTAGGGGAAAAAAGATCCAATTAAGAAAGAAAAAAGATCTTGCAAAGATAGATCTAAGCAAGAATAGGCAGAAATCTCGGATAAGAGATTCAGTCAAGAGTGAATAAAGATCTTGAAGAGAATGATTCAGCGAGGAATAAATAGAAATCTCGAAAGAGAAAATTCGACAACGAGCGAGCATGGATGTTTGAGAAATAGATCTAACAAAAATTTCAATCATATTTGTGAGAAAGTAAATATATTAATTCATGATTTTCTGTTTGCATATGCAGATATCAAGATGTTCCATTTACAGAGGTATACTTCTATAAAATATTCCGTTTACAGAAGCATAATTCTATAAAATATTCCGTTTACAGAGGCATATTTCTCAGAATATTTCGTTGACAGAAGCGAATTTCAAGACATTCTGCTTATAAAGGCAGATTTCCTTAAAATATTCTAAGATATCTTGTTTGCAGAGGTGGATCTCAAGATATTCAGTTGGCAGAGATGAATTTTAATAAATAGCTCGTTTACAGAAGATTTAGCAAGAGACTCCGTTTGCATAATCAGATTTCGACAAGTATTTCGCTTACAGAGGCATATTCAGTCAGATGTTCTGTTTGAAGAGGCGGATCATAGCAGAGATTTCAATCTTTTTGAAGAGGCGGATCATAGCAAAGATTTCATCCGTTTGAAGAGGCGGATCTCAGCAAAGATTCCAATATGTTTGCAGAGGCGGATTTCAGCAAAGATTTTAATCCGTTTGCAGAGGCGAATTTCAGCAAAGATTTCAATCCGTTTAAAGAGGCAGATCTCAGCAAAGATTTCAATCCGTTTGCAGAGGTGGATTTCAGCAAAGATTTCAATCCGTTTGAAGAGGCAGATCTCAGCAAAGATTTTAATCCGTTTGCAGAGGTGGATTTCAGCAAAGATTTTCTTATTGTTTGCACAGGAAAGGAAGTGCATTACAATTCTAAATCCTTCAGATCATCAGTAAGTCCTTCGGGCATGATGTTAAATCCTTTGGGTCTTCAGTAAGTCCTTTGGGCATGATGTTAAATTCGTCGGGTCATCAGTAAGTCCTTCGGGCATGATGTTAAATCCTTCAGGTCATCAATAAGTCCTCTGGGCATGATGTTAAGTCTTTCGGGCCATCACCTTCGGGAATGATGTAATTGTTTGCACAGAAAAGGAAGTGTATTACAATTCTAAATCTTTCGGGTTGTCAGTAAGTCATTCAGGCATGATGTTAAATCCTTCGGGTCATCACCTTTGGGAGTGATGTGATTGTGTGCACAGGAAAAGAAGTGCATTACAATTCTAAATCCTTCGGGTTATCAGTAAGTCTTTCGAGCATGATGTTAAGTCTTTCAGGTTGATACCTTCAGAAATGATAAGAAATTTCCGAATGTTATCACAATAAGATGGTGGGGCATGATATCAGGAGAAATATTAATCATTTGGGTTCTCGGTTTCAAAAAAAGGAAAAAAAGAGAAAAAAACAAAAAGAGAAAAAAAGAAAAAAGAAAGAGAAAAGGAAAAAGAACAAGAACAAGAAAAAGAAA
Organism: Hibiscus mutabilis; assembly: GCA_019671005.1. NCBI lineage: Eukaryota > Viridiplantae > Streptophyta > Magnoliopsida > Malvales > Malvaceae > Hibiscus > Hibiscus mutabilis. Next base: position 13,115,467 of record CM033733.1, read on the forward strand.
ATGAGAAAAAAAGAAGAAAAAGTGAAAAGAAAAATGGAAAAAAGGGACGAAGAAGAAAGAAAAAAAGAGAAAATGAAAAAATAAAAAGAAAAAAAGAGAAAGAGAAAGAGAAAGAAAAGAAAAGAAAAGAAAAAAGAAAGAGAAAAAGAGGAAAGAGAGAAGAAAAAAAGAAAAAGATGAAGAAGAAGAGAAAAATGATTCAAGTTACCAGATTGAAAAGCAAGATAGACCAACTTCAGGCTCAAACGAGGAAGATTCGTAGTTTCAGCGTCTCTTGTTGAAGCACTTGAAGTTTCTTAATGATATACCCAAACTGTGCATTTTTACAATTAATGTTGGAAGATTAATGATAAATTTGACTTTTGTAGGTACAAAAGAAATTGATTAACAGAGAAAGAGAAACAGGAGATGAGATCCTACATGAGATTCAGATAGAAAGATCAAGGTACCCTAGATAGAAAAGCAATAACGTCAAAGAACTCAGCGCTTCAAGCGAGAAATTGAAAATATTTCATGATATTTCAGATTCAATTTGAACTAATTGATGATGTTTCTTTTTGCAGGATTAATTGTTCCCCGGAGGAGAGGAGAATCAATATTTCTAGAATCCAAGGTTTTCAGTAGGAATAGCTCAACCAGCAAAGAATTCAGAGTTCATAATAAGAACTCGCCAAGAAAGATTGAAGAACTCCTAATGAGAAGAGTTCGTTCCATAATTCCTAATGAGAAGAATTCGCCCAGTAAAGAATGAAGAATTCCTAATGAAAAGAGTTCGCTCCAGAATTCCTAATGAGAAGAATTTGCCCAGCAAAGAATGAATAACTCCTAATAAGAAGAGTTCGCTCCAGAATTCCTAATGAGAAGAATTCATTCCAGAGCTCCTAATGAGAAGAGTTCGCTCCAAAATTCCTAATGAGAAGAATTCACCACAGAGTTCCTAATAAGAAGAACTCTCCTGATGAAGAAAGAAGAGCTCCTAATGAGAAGAGTTCACCCTTGTGAGGAATAAAGAATTTCATAATAAGAAGAACAGCTTCAAACCTCAAGAGATGAAGAATGAAGAGCAATTTCAGACCTGGGAAGATGAAGAATTTCATAATAAGAAGAACAGCTTCAGATTCCACAGTTCGGCAGAAGTTTGAAGAATTTCGTAATGAGAAGAACAGCTTCAAGTTTCAGTAGTTTAGAAGATGGCCAATGGATTCGGACAAAATTTGTGTCTTTTCAGTCTTTGTCCATTTCCTGTTCCACAGTAATGAGCAAAGAGGGGCAGCTGTCATACCCAAATTTTGACTGGGCTAATAAATAAATAATCCATAAACAAACGTCTAAATGTCCTTTTACAAATCCAAATACTGTCTAATTACATCATAAAGAAACCGAAGCCCATTACAAGCCTAAAATTTTGTTTCCCGCCCAATTACTGCTGGTTACAACCCATTTTCGGTTATAACCCACCAAAGAAACACAATTTGGTCCAAAACCCATTTCTCGCTCAAACCGTGCCACATGGCACTCTCCCATTCATCCAAACCCATTTCACACAGATTGTGTGTTTCTTCATCACCAGTTGGTTATGCTTACATCATCATCTAACATCCCTATAAATAGGGAGAGAGAAATTTTCAGAGCAATAAGGACAAAAATAAACAAAGTATTAATATAATAATAATAATTAATAAAGATAAGAGAGAAGCTTACCCCTCGGGAGCCGAACCGTTTTAGGATCTGATCGGCCGTCGGGCATTGGAAGGTCGCCAGATCATCGTTGAAACGTCAAAAACATCATCGGACCTCCAGCACCGCTATGACCAAGGTATTCCTCTGTCTTTCGATTCCTACAAAAACAAGAGCAAAATCATTAGTTTTCTAAAAAACAGAATTAAAAAGAACAATAAAAATAGAGTTTATATTTAATATATTTAGGGTAGCTGGAACTTTCCTTCGGCCGCCGGTGAGCGGAGAGTGCGAGTTAGAGTTGAAAAGTGAGATCCGAGTAGTTTTAGGGGGAAGAAGGGTGACTCTAATGAGTCGGGTAGTTATTTAGGCTAATCGATGGTCAAAATGATGATTTTTTTAGTGTTATAGGGTTTCAACAGGCCACCGTGGTGGCCGAGAGTGTCAGGTGGGTGGTGGCCGGATCAAAGTAGAAGATGATTAGAGGATGATCGACGGTCGGTGTCATCTACAGCGACCGAAATTCGAATCCCGATGGCCGGCGAACAGGTTAGCATTGCCAGAGTACGGCGGTTGAATATTGAAGGGCTTAGGGAGCGGCGGTGTTTCACCGGTGTTCATCGAATTCATCTCGTTCTTGGTGAACGCTTCATGAACACCGTGCAAAGAGAGGGGTTTTGATCCGTTTGGATGAGAAGTTCTGGGAAATAAAGTGTTAGTGGATAGAGGATTTAGGGGAAGTGAGAGATTAGAGAGAGGGAAGGCTGGTTGAAAATGAATGAAAAGGCTGAAAAATAGGCTTTTATAACCTTTCCCAAATGGCACCGTTTTGGTGCCGGGTTTGGGAGACCCGCGAAGGTCAAACGGGTCGGGCATAGGGTCCGCGTATTTGTATACGGGTCCCCTTTGGTTTTTTCCCAAAGGATTGCCTTGCATTCAATTTTGTCCATATTTCCTTTTAATTGAGCCCATACCTTGTAATTCTCCCAATTTAGTCCCTTGTGCTTAGTAATTGGATCTCCAGATTTGTAATCTTTTCAATTTGGTCAGTCAAAGCCTTGTAATTGGACATTATAGTTCGTAAGCCTTTCAATTTAATCACCATTTAAAAAAAAACAATTTAGTGTATAGTTTTGTTTTATTCTAATTATTTATTTAATTGTTTCATTTAAAGCAATTAAATTATATGTTGTTGCATATTTTAAAATTAGCATGTAGCATATCTTGTTAGATAATTAAATACACTTAGTTTAATTAATAATTAGAGCCTTTAGTCTAGGTCTCTCTAATTAGGGTTCAATAATTAAGTAGAATTGATAATTGTAGCAATTAGATATATATTAAATATAATTTCAGAATCCAAATTTGGATGGTGTTCCATTGTTTACAATGGGGTGTTATCACAATACGGATTTCACTAAATTATATTTAATATATATATTTCACTTAAAATTGAATACAAATTTAGTCTTTAGTGAAAATTAAACAATTAATTAAGATACATTGTAGTTAATTAAATGTATATCGAATAGAATCTTTGAGGTTCAAATCTGGATGGTGTTCCATTGTTTACAATAGGGTGTTATCTCAGCCTTGGTCATAAAGATGTATATTCTATATACATTTTCACGTATAATACTGAATAATAAATTGTTAGAGCCTTAATTAGGATTAGAACTTTAATTAATTAGAAGAATTAATTAATTAGGAATATGATTAATTTAAGGGCTTTAAATATATGGAAGATGTTCAAGAAATTGACATTTTCACATAAAAGCCATTAAATTAATTAATATTTATAGATTTAAATAACTAATTGATTAGAGCCTTATTAGGAATAGTACTTAAAATTAACAAGACAATAAATGACATTCATTAAAAACCTTTTATGTTGGAAATTCATTTTTAAATACGAATAGGGGTGCTTTTAATCTTGTATTCGAACAAAATGAATTTCCTTATGAAAGGATATCTGCATTTGGAATTTAAATTCAACTAATAATTATGGGATAAATTAAATTCAAATAATTATTCAAAAATGCCAAAATGCCACGTAAAATTAAAGGTACCGATAACGGGTATTCGTAGGGGTGCTAATCCTTCTCTACACGTAACCGACTCCCGAACCCACTTTTTAAGACAGAATCTCTAGTTTGTTTATCGGTGTCCGGTCTACCTCGAAGTGATCGGTGGCGACTCTAAAATATTTTTAAGCTAAATAAAGGAAAATCCGATTTAATATGGAAAACCTTAAATTTTCAAGATTAAATTAAAAATGGGCAGAAAACCTTAATTTTCCAAAAGATCGGTCGTCAGACTATTTTTACACATTCCCAATTTCAAAAATGGTCGCGGCAGCTTGGCGACTTCATTAGGGATTTAAAACACTGAGAGTCAGGCCTAATTAATTTTACGTGGCATTTTGGAGAGTAATTTGAATTTAATTTTTCCTATAATGGTAAAGACAACTCTACAGAAGAATTCGAATCAAAGTTGAAAAAGGAATTAGAGAAGGTGGAAGGAAGGAGGTGAAGGAGGACTGAGGCTTTTCCTAGAATATGCCATTTTGAGTGAAGATTGTAATAGGAGAGAAAAATCAAAGGTTTGCACCGATAAGTGAAGAGTTTATTTGGCAAGACGATTGGTTTGGTTATCTAATATGGGGATGCTTGGGGTGAAGTATATGAAAGGTTTGAGAGGCAAAGGGTCTGTAGAGTGATTGAGAGCAATCAGCAATAAATGTTGATTGTGTTGTTTAGCGGGAAAGTGTGAGTAGGTGGCGTGTGGAACGAGGTTACGATGTGTGGTGAGTTTTAGGGTGTAGTGAAGGGTAAAAATAGAATATACCCATATTAATTGACCAAAGCCAATGTCCAGCCAATATTCGTCCAGTTTACTTTCCCTATTTATAGGAGAACATTCAAACCCTCTGTCTCTTTCTTGTTAATAACTGCCAAAACACACAAACAGTAAATTAAACTTAAACCCATCAATATGAATTTATTAATAAATAATTAAAAATACAAGAAATAAATGCATAAAATTAAAAGATAGGACTGGATGCAGTAGACATCAAATAATGTGATAGAGATTTTGTCATGCTGAACCGATGTTCTTTTGTAGGCCTTCAAGCTTTGTCCATTAACTTTGAAGATTGGACCGTCTTTAAGATCCTTAATGTACATAACACCAAGTGGATAAACCTTAACAACTTGGAATAGGCCGGACCAACGAGATTTCAACTTTCCTGAAAAAAGCTTCAAGCGGGAGTTGTAGAGCAAAACAATTTTTCCCTTAACAAAATGTTGGGGCATCAGTTTAGCATCATGCCATCTTTTAGTCTTTTCTTTGTAGATCTAGGCATTTTCATAAGCATCCAGACGATGCTCGTCTAACTTGTTCATCTCTAGCAGTCTTCTTTCTCCAGCTAGTTGGCATTCCATTTTAGTATTCTTAATGGCCCAAAAGGCCTTGTGCTCAAGCTCAACTGGCAAAGTGACATGCTTTAACATAAATAAGTCTATAAGGAGACATGCCCAACGGTATTTTGAACATGGTTTGATATGCTCAGAAGGTGTCATCCAGTTTTAGGGTATCTTTTCAGTTTGGTTTGACCACATTCTCAAGGATCTACTTGATTTCTTGATTGGACACTTCATCTTGTCCATTGGCCTATAAGTGGCATCATGTGGCTATATTATGGTGGACTCCATATTGACGCAGTGCCTTAGCAATCAGCTTGTTGTCAAAGTATTTTCCCTTATCGCTGATAATAGCTCGAGAAACCCCAAACTAAGTAAAGATATTCTCGTACAAAAACCTCATGACGGTGTTTGCATTATTCTTGGTTGTAAAAATGGCTTCCACCCACTTGGACATATAGTCTACCATGAGCAAGATGTACAATTATCCTTTGGATGATTGGAATGGTCTCATGAAGTCAATGCCCCAAACGTCAAAGAGTTCAACTTCTAGGATAACTTGCATGGGAAGCTCATTACATAGAGAGATGTTCCTCATTCTTTGGCATCTATCGCACGCCTTATAGTATGCATGGGTATATCGAAATAGGGTTGGCCAATAAAATCCAGACTGTAAGATTTTTGCAGCAGTCCTTTATCCTCCAAAATATCCTCTACATGGTGTAGAGTGGCAATGATATAGGATGTCATCTTGTTTTTCCTCAGGTACACATCGCCGAATCATCTAATCAGCGTATTGCTTGAAAAGGTAAGGCTCGTCCCAATAGAGTAGCGTGTATCATGTCAGAATTTTTTTCCCTAGTTGTTATGATCACAAGAAAAAAATACTACTAACAAGAAATTTAACAATGTCATTATACCACAGCAAAGTCGTAGCCTTCAAAAGTTTCTAATCAGTGAATTCTTCCTTAATATCACATGCAACATTAGTATCACATGCATTCTCGAGCCAAGAGAGATGGTCGGCTACCTGATTTTCAGTACCTTTTCTATCAACTACCTCAATATCAAATTCTTGCAACAGTAATATCCATCTAATAAGTCTATGTTTAGCCTCTTTTTTAGTCACTGGTATTTAATGGTAGAATAATCAATGTGCATAATAACCTTAGTTCCTATTAAATATGACCTAAATTTATCAAATGCAAAAACTACAACAAGCAATTCTTTTTCAGTGGTAGTGTAATTAACTTGTGCCTCATTAAGGGTACGACTAGCATAATATATAACATGAAAAACCTTGTTTTGACGCTGCCCAAGAACGACACCAAAGGCGTAGTCGCTAGCATCGCACATAAGTTCAAATGGTTGTGACCAATTAGGGGGAACTACAACTGGAGCAAAAATAAGTTCCTTCATTAAGGTTTCGAACGCTGCACGACATTGGTCATCAAACTCGATGCTCTATTTTGCTCTAGCAAGAAGCACAATGGCTTTGAGATTTTGGAGAAATCATTGATAAATCTCCTATAGAAACTAACGTGGCCAAGGAAGTTTCGAATGACTTTGGCATTAGCTAGCGGAAGAAGCTTCTCTATGACTTCAATCTTGGCTTTATCAACTTCAATTTCTTTCTTAGAAATACGATGACCTAGGACAATGCCCTCAGACACCATAAAGTGACATTGATCAGTTTTTCACATCTTTGTAACACTTTATCCAAATTGCCTAAGAAATGGTCGAAAGAGTCTCCATAGACTGAGAAATTATCCATGAAAATCTCCAGAAGGTCATCCACCATGTCAGAAAAGATGGCCATCATGCAACGCTGAAAAGTTGTTGCGGCATTGTATAGGCCAAAGGGCATCCTGCGGAAGGCATAAATGCCATATGGACATGTGAATGTTGTCTTTTCCTGGTCCTCCAGTGCAATAGCTATCTAGTTGTATCTGGAGTAACCATCTAGGAAACAATAGTACGGCTTCCTGACAAGCTTATCAAGCATCTGATCGATAAATGGCAGCGAGAAGTGATACTTTTTTGTAGCTTTATTCAACTTCTAGTAGTCAATACAAATCCGTCATCCAGTGACTGTTCTGGTGGGGAGTTTATTGGCATCATTTTTATCACGGTCATCCCTCTTTTCTTTAGCACACACTGGACAAGACTCACCCATAAACTGTCATATATAGGGTAGATGATTCCAGAATCAAACCATTTGATGATTTCTTTCATGACCACAATCTTCATGATAGGATTGAGTCGCCGATGTGGTTCAATTGAGTTGCTCTGATTATCTGCAAGCAAAATCTTATGCATACACAAAGTAGGGCTTATACCCTTCAAGTCAATAATAGTCCAACCAATAGCTTTCCTATGTTAAGATAACACATGTAACAATTTAGCTTCTTGCTTAGATGTTAATCTAGCTGACATAACAACAAGCGGTGTATTATTCTCCCCTAAATATGCATATTTTAATTGTGGTGGGAGAGGTTTAAGATCAAGTACCGGTGGATACTCTAATAAAGGTTTGGGAGATTTAAATTCAGCGTATTCTAATGGTTCAAAAGTCATACCTGGTCGGGTAAGCACAATATTGGATTGTTCAATCTCAACCTTACATTCTTCTTCAGCTTCATGCATGGCCTCCTCAAATTCAGCTTGCTCTGCAGCGCTAAACACATTGCTGCAACAGATCTCGTGCAAACTTTGTTCAATGAGGGTTTCTTCATTCTCCGCGAGATGGCACTCTTCATAGTCATCTGCATACTTGAGTGTGCTGAAGATGTTAAGTGTAATCTTTTGGTCATTCATCTTCATAGTAAATTCACCTTTTTCACAATCACTCACCATACACCCGGGGGCCAGGAATGGTCTCCTCAAGATGATAGAAGCATTCTCATCAGCTTCACAGTCAAGCATGATAAAGTCTGTCGGGAAGACAAACCTATCTACCTTAACTAGTACGTATTTAATTCTGCTGTCAGGTTAGATTTACGAACGATCGGCCAACTGAACAATCACTGATGTAGCATTACAAACAAATGACATATACCGACGGATAGCAAATCGTCGGTAAAACACCAAAAATTCATCAGTATATGGTCTAAAACCCTGTACCAATAGACAAAAGAGATATTTTGGCAGACAAAATGTCGTCAGTAATACGTTAGTTGGTATAAAGGTATAGCGACAAAAACAACCGTTGGTATAGATGTTGGGACCCTATACCGACGAAATTATCCTTAGACATAGGTATGGACTACCCCAAAAAATTAGACATAGGTATGGACTACATTGCCGACCAAGAGGAACATGAGGAGTATGAAGAACCGGTCGATGAGGAACAACCAGAAGAGGCAAATTGGATAGTCAACCGACCAGGTACATACTTTGAACCACTGGACTACTCAGGTAAGGAAGGTAAGCTCGAAAAACCCTCTATTGAACAACCACCAATTCTTGAGTTGAAACAATTGCCAAAGCAACTAAAATATGTATACTTAGGGACCGATAATACATTGCCTGCAATTATTTCTTCTAAGTTACAGCCTGAGCAGGAAAAGAAGCTGATCAAGATGTTGAAGCTACACAAAAAGGCAATAGGGTGGACAATTGCCGACGACTTGAAGGGAATTAGCCCGGCAAAGTGTGCATGCACAAGATTTTGTTGGAAGATGATCACGGACCTTCAATTGAGGCCCGAGGAGACTGAATCATGCCATGAAAGGGGTTGTAATGAAAGAAATCATCAAGTGGCTTGACGCCGCATTATATACCCTATCTCGATAGTACGTGGGTAAGTCTAGTACAATGTGTACCGAAAAAGGGAGGTATAACAGGTGGTAAGCAATGAAAATAATGAACTTATCCCAACCAGATCATGACCGGTTGGAGGGTTTGTATGGACTATCGAAAGCTAAACAAAGCCACTAGGAAAGATCACTTCCCATTACCCTTTATTGATCAAATGCTTGACCGTCTTGCGGGTAAACCCTTTTATTGTTTTCTTGATGGTTATTCAGGTTACAATCAGATTGCCATAGCACCGTAAGATCAAGAAAAGACAACCTTCACATGCCCATACGGTACTTATGCCTTCCGAAGGATGCCGTTCGGATTGTGTAACGCCCGGCAACCTTCCAAAGATGCATGATGGCACTCTTTTCGACATGGTCGAAGACTTCCTTGAGATCTTCATGGATGATTTTTCGCTTTTTGGTAATAACTTCGACAAATTTGTCTCAAAGAATTTAGACAGTGGTGTTAGCAAGATGCGAAGAAACGGATTTAGTCCTCAATTGAGAGAAATGCCATTTTATGGTAGATGAAGGAATAGTGCTCGCCACAAGATTTCATCCAAGGGAATTGAAGTAGACAAAGCCAAGGTGGACGTGATCGAGAGATTACCCCACCAAATTCGGTTCAAGGAATTCAAGTTTTTTGGACATGCGAGTTTTTTACAGGAGGTTCATTCATAACTTTTCTAAAATCACTAAACCCTTGTGTAATCTGCTTGAACAGATAAAGTCTTGATTTTGATGATTCTTGCACCCAAGCATTCAAAACCCTAAAGAAAAAGCTTGCCTCAAAGACTCCATTGTCGTTCCACCAGATTGACGCTACCTTTTGAGCTCATGTGTGATGCAAGTGATTTCGCGGTAGGAGCAAATCCTAGGCCAACGCACGCGGTAAGACCTTCCATGTGATATACTACGCTAGTAAAACTCTTAATGGTGCTCAAGTGAATTACACAACAACGGAGAAAGAGTTACTAGCTGTAGTTTTCGCATTTGACAAATTCCGATCCTATTTAATTGGTACAAAGGTAATTGTTCATACGGACCATTCGGCAATCAAATACTTATTTGCTAAAAAGGATGCTAAACCTCGTTTGATTCGTTGGATATTACTTTTACAAGAATTTGATATTGAAATTAAGGACAGGAAAGGAACAGAAAACCAAGTGGCCGATCACTTATCACGTCTGGAACGCAATAGGGAAGAGGACGCGGATCTTGAGATATGTGATGCATTCCCGGATGAACAAATTTTAGTTGCCTCGGCAACCCTCGACGCCTCGGCAACCCTAGACGCCTCGGCAACCCTCGACGCCTCGACAACCATTGATGCAAACGCCTCGACAACCCTTGACGCTGCAGCAGCCTTTGACGCACACGCCTCGGCAATTTTGGGAGCAGTCGCCACGGCAGCACATGCCTCGGCAATACCCTGGTACGCGAATTTAGTTAATTTCCTTGTTTGTGGTATTTTACCTTATGGCATTACTCACCAAGGGAAGAAGCGGTTCCGCCATGATGCTAAGCATTACTTTTGGGACGAGCCTCTTTTATTTAAACAATGTGCAGATCGGGTTATACGCCGATGTGTCCTCAAGAAGAGCAAATGTAATGTACTCGGTAATGCCATTCTTCACCCTATGGAGGACATTTTGGAGGAACTCGTACCGCGGCCAAAGTCTTGCAATCCGGTTTGTATTGGCCAACATTGTACAAAGATGCCCAAGATTTTTACAAGCAATGTGATCGTTGCCAGAGGACGGGCAATATCTCTAGACGACATGAGATGCCGCTCCAGAACATCATCGATGTGGAACTGTTCGATGTATGGGGGATCGATTTTATGGGACCTTTCCCATCTTTATTCGGCAACCTCTACATCTTACTTGTCGTCGACTATGTGTCTAAATGGGTGGAGGCAGCTGCAGTTCCCAACAACGATTCCAAGACCGTGCAACGATTCTTGCATAAAAACATATTTACACGGTTTGGGATGCCGAGAGCAATTATCAGCGACGAAGGCAAGCATTTTGACAACAGACTAATTGCCAAGATGTTGCAACGCTTCGGCATATCACACAAGATCGCCACGGCATATCACCCACAAACCAATGGGCAAGCAGAAATTTCCAACCAGGAATTGAAGGGTATACTCGAGAAAGTTGTAAATCCCTCAATGAAGGATTGGTCACTAAGACTAGATGACGCACTTTGGGCATATCGCACTGCATTCAAAACACCTTTAGGTATGTCCCCCTTCCGACTTGTCTATGGCAAAACATGTCATCTACCGGTGGAAATCGAGCATAAGGCATACTGGGCAATCAAGACCGTGAACATGGATTGCGAAAGTGCCGAACAAAAGCGTTTGATGGATCTCAATGAGATAGAAGAATTCCGTGCACTCGCCTATAACAATGCACGAATTTACAAGGAGAAAACAAAGCGATGGCACGACAAGAAACTATTGCCACGGCATTTCACGCCAGGGCAACTAGTTCTCCTATTCAATTCTCGGCTAAAACTTTTCCCGGGAAAGCTGAAATCAAGATGGTCGGGACCATTTGAAGTCGTCAAACCATTCTCCCATGGTGCTGTGATAATCAAGTCCATCTCTGACAACCATGAATTCAAAGTTAATGGATAAAGATTGAAGCACTACAATGGTGCCCATGTGGAACGTAACAAAGAAGTGGCCAACTTAGGAGATGCATGAGCATGCTCTCCTCTCAGTATTTTCTTTTTCTTTTTCTTTTTCTTTTTATTTTCATTTTTATTTTTAGAAGATATTTTATTTTTTCTTTATTATATTTAGTTTTCAGGTTTTCTTTGTTTTCTTTTTCACAACAAGACTCACAACTACTATGCTAAGGAAATTTACTGCCAAGATCCTTGCCCCGGCAACCAATGAAGAAGATGTCGCGGCAACCTACATCGTGCCTACACAAGCTGATGCCACGGCAACCAAAGCTAAAGACATCCCGGCAACAAGAAAACAACCATCGCGTTCAAGCAAGAGAATCAAGACACCGACTAGAAGGAAACTAATCATCTACGATGATGAACTCTCGGAGTAAGTCCTCGTATGCATTTTTATTTTTATTTTTCTCGTTATTTTATGCATGCATTGAGGACAATGCCTCACTCGAGTTTGGGGGGGATTGTTATTAGTAGTTACCATGTTTAGTTATATTCATCTTAAGGATACATAAATTGCTTGCCATGCCGTTAATTGAAACAAGAATTGCTTAAATTTGATGAATATTCAATGATGACTTTGCCAATGCACTTAATTGATAGAATTTTTATTCTAGGATAACCATGGAAAAACTTAGAATTTTACTATGATGCTAAATTTGATGAAACACTGTTGCAATTTGATTGATTTAAGGAATTCTAGTGAACTTAGGTTGATAATTAACAAATTAGGGGATTATAATAAAAAAATGGATGAATGCTAGAGGTGCCCGAAATTGGCTCTAGCATGTGCTAAAAAAATTGATCACTAGAGGTGCCCGAAACTGGCTCTAGGATGTGTAAAAAAAAAATTTAACTAGAGGTGCCCGAAACCGGCTCTAGTAGAATAAATTAACTTAATAAAACTAAAAACAAAACACTAGAGGTACCCAAAACTGGCTCTAGTTAAAACATGTTAAAAAGAACCCAATAAAGTAATTTGAAAACCTCTTGTTTGCATAGAATCCGAAAAATCAACTTGCACACAACTCCGCACACACTCACAAGCATTATAGTTTGATTCTGAGTAACTCCTAAGTTTTCCTAAAAATAAAAAGCCAATCATACTTTGTGCCCCGGTTCAGAGAATTGAAATCAAGTTCAAAGCTAAGTTTGTGAAAATTGAAGTCTTGGCAGGTAATTATGAGTTTGCATTGCTTGAGGACAAGCAATAGTTCGAGTTCGAGGGTGTGATAAGTGTTCAAAAGTACTATTTTTCTTACCGTTTTTACTCATATTATTGTTAGACTTAGGCTCATATTAGTTGCATAATTAGCTATTCATGCATTAATCCATGTTTCCTTCCATCGTTGAGCTTGATTACATAACTTGGTAGTTTTTGTGGAAAAGATGTTGCTTTGGTGTGCTTTGTGTGTGTATGTGCAGGATCACTTGCCAAAGCAATGTCGAGCTAGTTGCCAAGGCAATGCATGAAGGATACGCCGAGCTAGTTGCCAGGGCAATGCATGAAGGAGACGCCGAGCCAGTTGCCATGGCAATTGTCGACAAAGAGAAAATGCAATAGGGATGTCGAAATTAATGACTATACAAGCCCAAGATGACGTGGAGCAAAGCCCAAACCCAAAGGAATTTGATTTCCATGCAGAGATTAAAGAAGAATTAAATTCCAAGAAGATAGGAGAAGTTCTAGTAGGAATACAATTATAATAAAGAATTATATTCTTTAAAGATAATTTAATTCCAACTCAAACTCCTCCTCAAAGAAGGACTTTGGCCTAGCCCTATAAATAGCAAGGAGATTTCGACAAGATGCATAGAGAAAGCATTAGGGAAATTTCGACAAGTCCAAGGGAGAAAGCAAGGGATTTTTGACAAGCTTCATCTTTTCTTTCTTGTTCGATTGGGTTCATGCTAGGGATTATTTATCTTGTGTTTCTTTGGAACCTAGCCATGAACTAAATTTACTTGGCTATGGTTATTGTGTTTTGTGGTTGTGAGAAACTATTGGTTTTTGTTTAGGTAATAAGAGTTTGCACTTTTCTATTTCAAGGTTTATTCATTCTTGGTTCTTATTCTTGTTTTGCAGTGTGAATTGGGAGAGGATCTCGTGATTTCATCTATTTATCTAATATCGGGAGAGTTAGATTCAAGAAACGAATGAATATGATCTTTATTCAATCTATTGATGGTGAAGATTAATTCGGCTTAGGAATAAGTTAAGGATTTCAACGGCTAAGAGGAGCGCAAGATTGGTTGTTGTTCACCCTTGATTCACGCAGGGATGTATTATCAAGGCATGCACAAGTAGCTAGAGTTTCGACTTAGGGATAAGAAGAAACCATTGAAGAACGCTCTGCCGAACCTTGAAGGTTGCTGCCCAGACGCCCAAGTAGTTGCCCAGGCAACCATCGATTAGTTGCCAAGGCAACCCCGTTGTGCAAGTTGCCACGGCAACTGAGTTGCCCGTGCACTCTTTTACCAAAACGATCCAATCGGCTATCACACCTCAACTCACGATAACCTGGCCTATGTCTCTCTCATTTGAATTCATCTTTTCTTTTACTTTATTTGCTTTCTAGATTAGTTAAACTTCTATAATCCTTTATTTGTGTTTTTACTTTTTTACAGTGCAAGAGACTAGATTCTTGAAGTGGCACCAATCCCTGTGGAGACGATATCTTTTATACTATAACTTGCGACGTGTATACTTGCACATTTGCGTAGCACTTATTACGCACAACAATTTGCCAACTGGATTGTCTTTCATCCTTAATGGAAGAATAGGTTTTGAGGTGGAGCTTCTAGTCATGCACTGGAACTTAACTGAGAAATAAAAACAAAAATTAAATGCAAATAAAATAAAATATCAATATAATTATCGATTGCCAATCCCCAGCAACGGTGCCAAAAATTTATGTTTTTCGAATAGTGATGCATTTTAGAGCAAGTATACTCATCGAATTAAGTAATAGAGTAGGGTGTCGAACCCACAAGAATTGGATCAATAACTACAAAGTTATCGAAGTTAAGAATGTGTTTGCAAGTATTGGATGGTGTTGAGATATCAAACTAAAAATGAATAAAGTAAAATATCTAGAATTAAAGACGAACAGATTTTGTGGCTATCAACAGATAATTATGGAAGGTGGGATTATTGCTAAGGATATATGCCTGATTACTTATTTCAATGCTATAGCAACTGGCAATACATGTCTGCGTTAACCCTAACAACTCTATTATTTGTTTAAGAACTCCCTTTTAGTCATTAAAAACCCTAAACCTATGTCTAAGTCGGATTAGAAATAAGTTAACAGCTTAGCCCTACTATTCACGTTTGTATAACCTAACTCTCTCGATATTAAGCCTCAAATCAATAGTTAAAAGGCTTCTCTCGATAGCTCTTACAATAACTACGCATGAAGAACAATGAACAGAATAGAGAAATGGAAAACAACTATAGCATTAATGTAACACCCCTTTTCTGGTCCGGTAGGAATCTGGGTCAAAAAGTGTTACTAGTGAAAAATACGGTGATCAGATTAATATTTATGATAACTTATGCAATGAACAGTGAGCCAATTTTATTAATACAGAGCCATGATTGAAAATGATTATTTTTTACTTAATCAAAACCACAGTTAAGGGTCATTTGGTAACTTTTCCAACTTTGGGGACTAAATTGTAATTTTAATAAATTCAAAGACCTTATCGAAAATTTTGGTTACCCATGTGAAATTCAATGCATGAATGTCTTGCATAAAAATTTCCAGTACAATTAGAGTTTACTTGTATCCTCAATTAAGTCTTATAAAATTCAACGACCATTTTATAAGATTCTAAAACCCTTTTAGTCATCTTTTAACTAACTTACCTATCTCGGTACTGATACTCGAAGGGTCGTATCAGTACGCACGTGTCATGGTAGTTAAAATGGTTATGAACCGTAGGAGTCGTATCGATACTAGCATAATTGTATCGGTACATTATGTTACCTTAGCTAAACTAAAATTCTAGTATCAAATTACCATACCGATACGCCTTAGGTCGTATCGGTTCGCTTACAGTGACCATTAAAAATGGTTAAGTTCGTTAAGCTCGTAATGATACTGGGTATCGGTACATGTGGTCAAAGCAAAAAGGTTAACCTCAAGGGTCGATACGGTATTGATACGGTCTTGCAGTAATTTTCCAAATTCATTTACCTGTACCGATAGTTTAATAGATGTATTGATATGCCCCCTTTTTCCTGCATCCCAAAAGGCACACCCGTACCTATACGCCATCACCCGTATCGGTACGAACAGGCCTGTAATGACAGATTTAGTCTGGTTTTTAATCACTTTAGGGGTCTTAACCTTGTCCAATTGTTACCAAAATTTATAAGCAAGTTTTTAACCATCATATCTACCTACATGTCAAATTTCATATCAATTGGAATCTATTTCCCAAGATTCCACTTATTAGAGCATTATAGGTCAGGTTTGCCAATTTACCAACTTTCAACATGTCATATTTCATATTTTAACTATTTCAACATGGTGAGCAATATATACACAAAATGGGGCTAAACTAAAATGTCTAGACCCTGTGACACTATACAAGGAGTTCAAAGGCTAGGTTTACATTACTTATAGCTTGTGTGACTTGATTCAAAACTCTCCTAGCTCCGATCTTTGATCTGATACACCTTTTAACCTAAAATGCATGGAAATGAGATGCATTATGCTTATTTAGCCTAGTGAGGTAGTCAACAACAA
This sequence comes from Hibiscus mutabilis, assembly GCA_019671005.1. Taxonomy (NCBI): domain Eukaryota; kingdom Viridiplantae; phylum Streptophyta; class Magnoliopsida; order Malvales; family Malvaceae; genus Hibiscus; species Hibiscus mutabilis. Next base: position 13,131,823 of record CM033733.1, read on the forward strand.
TAATACCATGAATGCCATTAATATCAATAACATGTATATCAATGTAAATGCATCTCAAATCATGTTTTAATAATAATTTCAATAACTTAATTCCTTGGATCGATATGTGAATGTGGATACGTGAATTCCCAACCAACATCGCCAACAATAAATGGTCAGTATCCTCTAACATCGCCAATAAGACCAAAACCAACATCGTCAAATAGAGCCTTAGTTCAAGGACCATAGTCCACTTCATACCAATAAGCTCATAAATTCTATGGCATGCCAATTGTATCCAATGTCTATTCATATCCAAGGATTCAATAATTAGGCCAATAACTATAACAATAACAATGACAATGGCAATGCCAACTTGTCAATAACGGTGTATTATGATCGATATGACCTTTCACAATATCCAAGTGTTATCAATGAGAATACCATGAATCAATAATCGATGTAACAATGTAATAAGCTTACCAAAACTTACCAATGATACCTTTAACAAGATTTTCATGTATCCATACCTTGATTTTAATGATGGAACTGTAATAGACCAATACAATGAAATCAGCATAGGCGCCTAGCCAATCTCGAAGCTCTGACTACACGCACCGATACTCCCGAAGCTTTTAGGGCTCTCAGATGACAATTCCTTTGTTCTTTGACTTGTTGGAATTTGATGGATTTGGTGATTCCTCACCTTGATTCTCTTGAGGTACAAAAAAATAGAAATCACAAGGATTTCATCATCAATAATAGATTCATACCAACTTATTAGCTACGAAAAACAATAACGAATAAGCTATGATATCCCTAGAGAATTTATAGGGTTCTAAGTTTCTTGAGCTTGGATTTAAGCATGATCTAGCCATGGAATTAAGGATCAATTTGAAGGCTTTAGCTTACCTGATTGCTAGTAATAGTTTAGAGCTATGAAACTTGAGAAAATTCAAGCTTAAAGTATCCTCCAATGGAGGTGTGTGCTTCGCTAAAGGAAGAAGAAGATGATGAGGGGTGCTAGCTTAAGACTATGATAAGTTTTTTGTCATTCTTTTCTTTTCTTTCTTTTCCTATAGCAAATTCAATTAATAGTTTTCAATTGAACAAAACCAACCATGAAGGAACCTCTTCTTCATAATCCACGTGGGGATGACTAATCCCTTAGGGATTAATTATTCAATTAGTCCCTCTACTTCCTAAGCTTACAATTTAGCCACTTAAAACTCAATTCTTGCATTTTAGTCAATATACAATGTTCCATAAGCTTTCAATGTTTACAATAAGATCCTTAATCGATAACAACACTTAATTAGGGTTCAATAATCTAATAATTGACCACTTGGTCAAAGTTCAATGCAATAATTTGACTTTTCGGTGTAAATTTTCTGGTTTTCAGAATTAAATTCTGACTAGGCCCAGTTTCAGGGTGTTACAACTCTTCCCCTTAAGAAAATTCGTCCTCTAATTTTACCTGAACTGAATAGATGTGGGTAATGACTCCTCACGGTCTCTTATGGTTCCCATGTAGCTTCTTCTATATTGTGACTCCTCCAAAGCACCTTGACTAAAGGAATGTACTTGTTTCGATGTCTCTTGACTTTCCTTGCCAATATCTCTACTGGTTCTTCCTCATACATCAAATTAGGTTGAAGTTCCACTGATTCAGGCTCAATAACATGCGATGGACCATATCTATACTTGTGGAGCATTGATACATGGAATACATCATGAATCTTGCTTAACTCCTGGGGTAAAGCTAGCCAGTAGGCCACGGGACCAACTTTTTCAATTACCTCGAAAGGTCCGGTGAATCGAGGACTTAGTTTCTCTTTTTTTACCAAAATAGAGAATCTTTTTCCATGGAGATACTTTCAGAAAAGCTTTCATCCCATAGAGTATTGTATATCCCTTCTCTTGAGATCAGCATAGGCCTTTTTTCGGTCAAAGGTGGCCTTTAAACGGTCATGAATGATGATAATTCGTTTTTTGGTTTCTCAAAATAAGCCAGGCCCAACACTTTGCCTTCACCGAGTCCAGACCAACATAACAGTGTTCTACATTTCCTTCCATACAATGTTTCATACGATGTCATTCCAATAGATGATTGATGACTATTATTATAAGTGAACTCGATAAGAGGTAGGGACCTCTCCCAAGTTCCTTCAAAATCAATGATACATGCGCGAAGCATGTCTTTCAATATTTGTATTACCCTTTTTGACTGGCCATCAGACTGAGGGTGGAAAGCTGTACTGAGATGGACTTGGGTGCCTAGAGCTCCTTGCAACGCTTTCTAGAATCTTGAAGCAAAACGTGGGTCTCGATCAAAGATAATTAACTTGGGTAATCTATAGTGTCTGAACACTTTCTTGATGTACAAGTCAGCTAGCTTGGGAAGACTGTAGTCTATTCTGGCAGATAAAAAATGAGCTGACTTGGTAAAACGATCAACAATGACCCAAATAGCATCATACTTAGCTAGGGTCAACGGTAATCCACTGACAATGTCCATGGTTATCTTCTCTCACTTTTATTGAGGGAGTTCAACGGGTTGCTATAATCCAGTAGGGACACGGTGCTCAGCCTTAACTCGCTAGCACGGAAAGCACTTAGATACAAACTCTGTAATGGCTTTCTTTATACCAGGCCACCAATACAGTTCTTGAAGGTCTTTATACATTTTCACTGACCTTAGGTGAACTGAGAAAGGGCTACAATGAGCTTCTTTGAGGATATCATCACGAAGAGATTCATTATTTGGTATATAGATTCTATCACGGAAACACAAGAGTCCTTCAAAGTTAACTTTAAAGTTGGGATCAAGATTACTCCAAAGCTTGGTGACAATGGCTTGTAGTTCAAGATCATGATCTTGCAACGAATTGATTCTCAATACAATGGTAGAATGAACTTGAAGTTCAGCTACTAACGGTCGATGTTTTTGTAACTTGAAATAAGTGTTGGTAGCTCAAGAAGCAAGCGAAGGTTTACGGCTAAGTGCATCAACTACAACGTTAGCCTTGCCCGGGTGATAATCAATAACAAGATCATAATCTTTGAGAAGTTCCATCCATCTCCTTTGACGAAGATTAAGCTCATTCCGTGTCAACAAGTATTTGAGGCTCTTGTGATCGGTGTATAGATAGCATTTTTCTCCGTAGAGATAATGCCTCCAGATTTTTAAGGCAAAGACAACCGTAGCTAATTCAAGATCATGGATAGGGTAGTTCATCTCGTGTGGCTTAAGTTGCCTTAAAGCATACGCAATTAATCTGTCTTCTTGCATCAAGACACATCATAACCCCTGATGCGATGCATCACTATATACGGTATAGTCAGAGCCGACCCTGAAGGTGGGCATGAGGGGCACCCACCCAGGGCCCACTGCCCACCCGGGGCCCACTATTTAGAAATTTTAATTATATATATAGTTTTTTAAATTTAAATATTTATTAATAGAGTCCACAATCCCGAAAAATTATTTAGTCTAAACATTAAGGAGTCTTAGTGTCATAATTGAAATTTTAATAATAGTTTAGTTTTTTTCTAATATTTGTTATTAAAGGCTCATGTTTTTCAATACTTGTTATTTGTGGCTCATTTTTTCTTGTTATTAAAGGCTCAAGTTTTTCTCAATATTTGTTAATAGGGGTCAACTCATAAAATTTATTTTTTTAATATTTGTTATTAGAAGTCCAATTTTTTCAAAACTTGTTATTTGAGACCCATTTTCTTTTAAATACTTGTTCTTAGAGGCTTGTTTTTTTATATTTGTTATTAAGACCTACTCTTCAAATTTATTTTTTAATATTTTTTATTAGGGGACTGTTCTTAATTATTTTTTCAATATTTGTTATTATGAGTCTAAATTGTTCAATATTTTTTATTTGTGGTCCAATTTTTTTAATAATTGTTATTTGAAGTTCAAATTTTTCAATACTTGTCATTAGAGACTCTTTTTTAAAATATTTATTATAAGGGGAATACTCTTAAAATTATTATTATTTCAATAACTATTATTAGGGACCTACTCTTAAAATTTATTTTTTCAATATTTTTTTATTTTAGGCTAAATTTTTCAATAATTTTTATTAGAGGCTCAATATTTTCCCAATATTTGTTATTAGGGGTTTATTCTTAAAATTCAAATTTTCTTAAATATTTGTTATCATGGGGGTACTCGTAAAATTTATTATTTTTCAATATTTATTGTTAAAGACCTACTCTTAAAATTCAATTTTTTCAACACTTATTATTAAGGGCCTAATTTTTGGTTTGCCCTGGGCCTCCAAAATCTCAAAACCGGCCCTGGGTGTAGTCTCTACCAGACTCAGGTTGGGTTAAGACCGGAGCATGAGTTAATAATTGCTTAAGCTGATCAAAACTACATTGCTGATTCTCAATCCATTGAAAATGAGCGTCTTTTATAGGAGTTTGGTTAATGGTGCTGCTATTATAGAAAATCCTTTAACGAGTCTCCTGTAATAGCCAACAAGATCGAGAAAACTACGAACTTCACCAACATTATTCGATGGCCTCCACTCAACTATAGCTTGAATCTTTTTCAAGTCCACCTAAACAACCTCTACAAAAACCACATGTCCTAGAAATGAGCATTCGATGAGTCAGAACTCACACTTATTGAACTTGGCATACAACTGCTTCTCCCAAAGGATTTGAAGCACAACACGAAAATGGTCTCGATGTTCAGCTTGATTCTTGGAGTAAATCAATATGTCATTTATGAAAACTAATACAAACTTATCAAGATAGGGTCTAAAAACCCAATTTATGAGATCCATAAAAGCAGTCGATGCATTGGTTGATCCGAAGGGCATAACTAAAAATTCGTAGTGGCCATACCTTGTAAGAAACAGTTGTCTTAGGCACATCACATTGTTTAACTCTCATTTGATAATACCCAGACCTTAAGTCAATCTTGGCGAAGATGGTTGCATCTTTAAACTAATCAAACAAGTCATTAACTCTCGGTAAGAGATACTTATTCTTGATGGTAAGCTTGTTTAACTATCGGTAATCAATGCAAAGGCGCATAGATCTATCTTTCTTATTGACAAAGAGGAGCGGAGCTCTCCAGGGTAAGAAACTTGGCCGAATGAAACCTTTATTCAACAAGTCTTAAATTTGTACCTTAAGCTCGGTGAGTTCAACCGGTGTCATACGGTAAGGTGCAATGGATATTGTGGTGGTTCCAGGTTGCACTTCAATCCCAATTTTAACTTCATGAGTGGGTGGTAAACTTGGAAGTTCATTGGGAAACATATTAGAAAATTCTTGTTGACTTGGAGTTCTTGTAGAGCCACCGGGCCTCCCAAAAGCTCCTGTTGCAGCTTGTTTCTGTCCTTTGCCCTTAAAGAGCTGAGCAGGGGACGCTGTACCTACCGGTGCAGTAAATTTGGATGTATTTATTGGACAATCTTTGATATAATGACCTTGTTCACCACAAAAAAACACGTTGCAGTTTGCCTATGGCACTGTCCCGCAGGATGTCTTCTTTGACAGAAATTACAGGTGCGGTATTGGGATTCCCGACCTAAACCTTCGATGCACTCAATGGAAGTTGTTCTTGCAGCAAATTGGGACAAGGCTTGTGGCTTGGCAATGTTGACTGATCGAAATGGTTGCTAGTAGTATTGTTATTTAAACCCTTGTTACTTATTATACTGAATTTTGACCGGCTAATAAATAAATATAATATAAATAAATAAATAAACGTCCAAATATCCAATAAATGTCCAGTTACATGCCCAAATGTCCATTACAAGTTGAAAGCCCAAATTACATTAGATATAAGCCCAAACTGGTTTTGTTACATCATTTCCCGCCCATTTTCGGTTCTAAGCCACCAAAGAAACACAAATATGATAAAAGCCCATTTTTCTTGCCCAAATAGTGCAACATGGCACTCTCTCATTGGACTGAAAAGCCTTCACTCGGATCTGTGTTTTTATAAACACAACTGGCACCCTGTGACGTCTTGCTCCACTATCCTATAAATAGAAGGAGGGAGAGTGTGTCATATCATTAAGTGTTATTAATAACTAATAATTAAATAATAATAATAAAGTATGGTAATAATGGAAGAGAGAGAGTGATCCTTACCTCGGAAACTGAATCATTTGGGGGACTCGAACCGTCGTCGGAAAGCATATCTGTCACCAAAAAACAACACCGGAATCACCATGGTCACCTCAACAGATGTATATTTCCCTCTTTACTTTATTCCTGCAAAATAACAAATATGTTAGATAAAAATAGTAAAAATAATAAATAAAATGAGATTGGGGTTTTTTCATGGCGGCCGAAGAGTTAGGTCACGGCGGAGTTGAAGATGATAGTGGTCTCAGGTAGTTTTTATCGGGTGAAGTGGGTAGATCCTATTGGATCTGGGTAGATCTAGGATTAAGGATCGAAAAATAGAGGAAAATGGTTTTTTGGGTAATTTTAGGGTTCAACAACGGCGGTCGGCGTGGCCGAAAATCGCCTCACAACGGCCGGCCAAAGTGAGGCGGTGGCCGGCAAACTGGTCGAAGCTAACCAATAACGGTGGCAGAAGAACGAATGGCGGAGTGAGCAGTGGTTTTTTTGGTCGGGAAGTTTAGTGTTCATCCAAATTTGGATGAACACGATGAGGCTTCAAACAAAACCTAAGTGTTTTGATCCATTCCCAGGTGTTTTCCTGGGCTTGGAATCTGTTTATTGTAGAGAGAATTGAGAGAGTTTGGGATAGGAGAGAGAGTGAAGAGGGGACAATGAGCGAATCAGCTCATTATTGAGCTTTTATGGGTGAGTCAGAATGGTGTCGTTTTGGCACCGGGTCAAGAGAGAGATTCGCGTCTTTTTCACGGGTCAGGTTTAACCCGCATTCTTTAATCCGGGTCGGCTTTGGTTTTTTCCCAATATTCTACATTCTTTCAATTCAGTCTTAAATCCCTTAAAATTAACCCCAAGCTTTGCAATTCTCTCAATTTAGTTCCTGAACCCTATGATTTGTCCCCTTAGGTTTGAATTGTTTCAATTGGGTCACTTTAGGCTTTATAAATAGGGCATTGGGTTTTGTAATAATTTCAATTAGGTCCCTATTAATAAAATTCAGTTTCAATGTTCATTTCAATTTGTTTTAATTATTTATTTAATTGTTTCAATTAAATGTTATTAATTTATATGTGTGCATATTTTAAAAATAGCATATAGTATATTTTTGTTAGAAATTAAGCACACTTAGACTTAATAATTATTTAGAGCCTTTTAGTTTAGGATCTTTACTTAGGATTTCAATAATTAAATAGGAAAGATAATTTAGTAATTAGATGTATATTGAATATAATTTTAGAATCTAATTTGGACGGTGTTCCATTGTTTACAATGGGGTGTTATCACAATACGGATTTCAATAAATTATATTTAATATATGCATTCCATTTAAAATTGAATATAAATTTAGTTCTTTAGTAAAAATTAAACAATTAATTAACTTACATTGTAGTTAATTAAATTTATATTGAATGAAATGTTTGAGGTTCAAATCTGGATGGTGTTCAATTGTTTACAATGGAGTGTTATCTCAGCCTTGGTCATAAAGGTGTATATTCGATATACATTTTCACTTATAATACTGAATAATAAATTGTTAGAACCTTGATTAGGATTAGAACTTTAATTAACTAGAAAGATTAATTAATAGGAATATGATTAATTTAAAAGCTTTAAATATATGGAAGGTGTTCAAGAAATTGGCATTTTCACATAAAAGTCATTAAATTAATTAATATTCATAGATTTAAATAATTAATTAAATGGAGCTTTTTTAGGGTAGAACTTAAAATTGACAAGACAATAAAATATCATTCATTAAAAACTTTTTATGTTGGAAATTCATTTTTAAATACGAATAGGGGTGACACCTAACGGGGTGCTTTTAATCTCGTATTCGAACAAAATGAATTTCCTTATAAAAGGATATCTACATTCAGAATTTAAATTCATATAATAATTATGGGATAAATTAAATTCAAATTATTATTTGAAATGCCAAAATGCCACGTAAAATTAAAGGTACCAATAACAGGCGTTCATAGGGGTGTTAATCCTTCCCTACACGTAACCGACTCCCGAACCCAATTTTTAAGACAGAAACTCTGGTTTGTTTTTTGGTGTCCGGTCTACCTCGAAGTGATCGGTGGCGACTCCAAAATGTTTTAAAGATAAATAAAGGGAAACCAGATTTAATATGAAAAACCCTAAATTTTCAAAATTAAATTAAAAATGGCTAAAAACCCTAGTTTTCTAAAATATCGATTGTCAGGCTATTTTTCACACGTCCCGATTTTTCAAAAATGGTCGCGACAACTCGGCGATTCCGCTGGGGAAAACTATTTTAAAAAATGAGAGTCAAGCCTAATTAATTTTACGTGGCATTTTGGACAATAATTTGAATTTAATTTTTTCTATAATTATTGGATGAATTTTCTGGAAAAATGCATGTAGCTTTTTCTTGTGTGATATAAATTATCATTCATGCATAAGCCTTCTACCCGGGCTTTTCACCTTTAATTGGGAATGAGGCATGATCTTCCGTGAGTTATTCAACTCTGTGATTGGGTTTTTGTCCTCCTTCCGGTATACCAACCTTATACACCGTGAGGTTACGCCTCCGCTATAAGGGGCCATACACTCCCGAATTGATGTCTTACAAGTCCGGTAAAGACAGATCAGGTACCCAGAGTCTAGATCGAAACCCACATGCTGTAATAGAAACCTACCCCACTAGAGCCAGACAGGGACCTAGGACAGGGTGTTGCTGATTTAAATTCATTTCTCCGGGTTTTTTTTGCACAAAATAAACTGTTCTCTGGTTAATTTTACGCAATAAATTATTTTATTGTAATGATTATTTTTGCTTACAATATTAACTCACCGTACTGACACAGTTTTTTTTTTTGTTTTGTTTTTTTGTATGTGTTTTGTTACATTGCATTAATGAGAGGTATTGGTTCGAGAATTAGTCGAGTAGGCAGTGGCCATAAGAGCTGAAGGGTCTGATAGACAAGTAGAGGATAATATGTCACTGTGGACTGGATTCGAGAAGACTCACTACAAGAACGAAGACAATGTCCGTAAAGACCAAATGTCATTAATGCAAAGTTGTACCAGAAAATTACTGAACAGAGTGAAGTTTTGCCAGAATCAGTTTAATTTGAAAACCATAAGACGGGAATATGAAGAGTCATTTCTAGTAAGATTCATGGGTTATAATATTGCTGCTAGACAGTCAAGTACGTCAAGAATTGTTTAGGACCATGATCTATTTATGAAGCTGATATAATTGTTCGCTTTTCGGGGAAGATACATGTGACACCAACAATAAGGAAATACGAGGCTTTGCTACACCACTCCAATGGTCAAAAGGATAAGGTTTATACAAATATTCAACAATAGATCATGGTTCAAGATAAGGTCAGTGGCAGTTATAAAAATAAACAAGATGTAGTATTCAGAAAAACAATGATAACCAGAGGAGAAATAAAGAACGGATAAATTGAAGGGATATTCAAAGGCTGTTGTTGTCAAGAAAGAACACAAGGAAGAATAGAAAGCTTTGAACTCAGAGGTGATATCCAAGTTCCACGAATGACGAATTTACCGAAGGATATCATAATTAGGGAAATGCTGACAAAATGAAGAGCTGAGGAAAGTGACAGAATTAGGAAATACAGTACAACAATTGAAAGATCGGTTTAAAAAGTTTCGAAGGGGAATCACAATGAAGGGCAAAATTCTGAAAATCAAGTCGAGGCAGCAATCCAGGTTATTCAGAAACAGAGCTGTGAAATGTTAACTTTGGGAGCCAAGTACTGGGAGTTGTCAGGCATGTGCAGATTTTGTTCGATGAAGTTGAGAACCCAATACAACATTCTAACATTGGCACCAAGCTAGGGTAGATGTTGATCAGAGGATGAACAAAGTTAACAACCAAAGGAGTTAGAGCTAGTGAACATATTGCCTTTGCTTTGTATTCAACTTTTCAGTTAGATGGGTGTTGTTCTAATGACTACTTCTTGAAACCGATACCTCGTGCATTCATGCATTACAGCATTTAAAATATTATGTAAAATAAAAATATTGTACTTTTGTTTAAACATTGCATTTTGATTAAAATATTGTATCTTGTTTAAAAAGTAACATTGCATTAGTTAAAATTGCTATTCAAAAGGCATGGGCAACAGATTTATTAAGGTTGAACAGTTACAAAGGCTGATGAGGACCACTTGGATCGAATGAAGGAAAAGGCTTACTAGCTCAGGAACCAGATGGAAATATGAGCTACCACGTTGCTTGGAGTCAGGTTGGTTGAAGAAGGAAATATGCCAGACGAAGCACTAACAAGAATGATCAAGATAGAAATTCTTCTCACATAAGGGTTCAGTCTGAAAGGACTCTTCATGCAAAAAAATGGGTCAAAAAAAAGAAAGTTAAAAGAAGTCAAAAAAGAGAAAAAAGTCAAAAAGAAAAAAGAAAAGTCAAAAAATAGTCAAAAAGAGGAAAGAGATATAGAAATAAAAAAACAAATAAAAGAGATGAGCAAGTTCAGACCAATATAGTCGAGGGCATCTGTAAAGAATCTAGAAGCTTTGAGGTTGGATCGTGGAGAGAACAGTAGAGTGATTGGCTTAGAGGCACTGGTGGATTTTGAAAATGTTCAAATGAAGGAAGTTCAATGGACAAGCATACAAAGACTGAATGAGTTCAAATTCTGGAGTCTGGCCAAAAGTTTTATCGATCAATGGTTTAGCAGCAGTCAGAGCATATAATGATCCTAATAGAGACAGGGGACAGAAGAGTCTTTCTCTAAAGCGATGAATGCCAAGGTCAGTTGAATATTGAAGTTTGCTCACAAAGGAGTTAATTGCAAAAAGAGTAGAATACAAATACGAGACAAAGAAGTTGAAGAGTTCAGAAAATAGACAATTATTCCTATCCAATGTCGTATTCGAATTTGTGATTCTGCTCTATACAAAATCACTTTCATATAATGGCCCCATTGAAGTTTTAATCTCATCAAGGTTGGTATTTAAGCTCCAAAAGTAAGGGGTCCAGTTCAGTCAAAGACTATCGTTTGCTAAAGCAGTTGAGATAAAAGAGAAAAGGACAAAAGCTATGATAAAATTTTGTGAATAACTCGTTGCAGTCTAGGTTTATCAGAGTCAGAGTAATGTTTTGGCATTTTTCTGCAATATTTTCTTCACCAAAGAATGCTCTAAGATCAGATGCTCCTATCAGTGGAAAGTCAAAATCTAGACTGGATCTCATTCATGTTTTCCATTGTGAGATACATTTCAAATTGCTCGAAGCTTCGCAATATCATGGAGAAAATATCATAGCCCCATTAATTCAGTTGTTACAATATCAACTATTGTGAGTCATGATTAAGATGTTGAGGACTGCTGCATTTTCAAGTTGCAAATTTGAAACTTTTTGAAGAGAGAGATTTTGGAAGTTGACACTGAAGATCAGCTATTAAGATATATAACTTTAAAAGTAGCCCCTGATTGGAGAAAATACAATTGGATTGCTCAGAAAACAAGTGTTGAAAATATCAAGTGAAAGAGAGGAAGAAGTGAATGAATGCAGTGATCAGATTCCCAGAAAAAGGTCAGCTGGCTTAGTAGGTCTATCATGGAAGATTTATCGAACAAATGCAAATTTTAAAGTGCCCATTTCAGGTTTATTTTACCTCTGGGCTGGTGAAGAGGATGTCAAGCCCATTTGCTCATAGTGATGACCTAATAATATTTGCAAGTTTCACATGGGGAACCAATATGTGCTGCCAAGAAGTGTAGGCCCATAATGGAGGAAGTTAAAAAGTAAGGTAGTCAGAGATCCAGAATGAATGTTTGTAAGATTGTCTGAAATTTTGATGTCTGTCATGTTCGTGTCTATGCATCAAGGGGGTACAGCTTGCAGGGATTATCTCTGAAGTAATATATGAAATCAATCATGTTACTTCAAGCCCAGAGATTCTTTCAGAGATGATTTCAAAATGCATGGTCATGGTTGCAAATGTTCGACCACTCGTGAGGAAGATATGGCTGAGTATGGGGCAATCATTTGCAGATGGTATTTCTTTATTCAGAAAAATCACTTATCAAAGGTCATGGAGATGATGATGAAACACATATATCAGCCACTTCAGGGATTTAGCAAGTTTTGCTATAGAGTTCCGGTGGTTCTATAAAAAGTAAAGATGAACTTGATGAAAGTTCAGGGGCTTAAAATATTCAAGGGCTTGGGGTATTTGATCGCCCTAAATAATAAAAGTGGGGAAAATTTAATATAGCAAGCGACTAGTGGAGCGACATTGAAGAATTTGATCACTGAAGAATTAAAAATTTGTCCAGAAAAAAAGAGAGCATCAGAGCATGAACAAGAATGGGCGTGTCTTTGTAGTGGTGAATGAAAATAAAGAATTGACGGTAGAAACGAAGTGACCAACTTAACTCAGGTCTTCCTTGCTTAATAGTTAGCAGAGAACCACGAGAGATCTGTTTGCAAGTTTAGGACCGTTGCAGAGTAATACCCTGAATCATCCCGATAGCTTTTGCCCGCGAGCATTGGGGGTCCTTTGTAAGGGACGTTATTTCAATTTATTTTCAAATGGCAAACATTTTGCATTCTTTGATTCTTTTTTCCTTCTTTTTTATGGGTTAGTTTTTGTTCTCCCATACGTATATATATATATATATATATATATATATATCTTCACTAACATTTTTTCCTCATGTCCCTAGATATTAATTGTAAGAGTGACCTTGAATCAAATTCAGAGATCAACTTCATAAATGTAACTCTCTTCCATTTCATTTAGGCCAATGGGAAGACATTAATGAGTGTTCAGGAATCACGGGAAAATCCCAAATACAATTTTTGAGTGAATTGCCTCTCAATCATTGTCGGCTAAGGTCTTTGAATGAAGTGATAACCCAAAACATCATCCACTTAAAGAAGGCTTTTCTTCGAAGATATCCAAGTATGGGAGGATATTTGGAATTCCTTCATCTCCCTTCACAAAGAAAGAAAATAAGGAAAATATCATTTGTTGTCCCCTTTGAGCTTGAGGGTTTTCTTTCGATTCAACTCAAACCAAGGATCACCCCTACTCTGGGGGCAAATAGGATGAAAATTCGTTTGCAAGTGAAAGTGTTCAGTTTTGATCATCCTATGATAGAAATTTGGGAGGATATTTGGAATTCCTTCATCTCCCTTCACAAAGAAAGAAAATAAGGAAAATATCATTTGTTGTCCCCTTTGAGCTTGAGGATTTTCTTTCGATTCAACTCAAACCAAGGATCACCCCTACACTGGGGGCAAATAGGATGAAAATTCGTTTGCAAGTGAAAGTGTTCAGTTTTGATCATCCTATGATAGAAATGCCTTGTGAATTAAGGGTAAAAGAAATGAAAGTGAATATATCAAGCACAAAAGCTAGAAATGCGGGATGAATGAAGAAAAGTGTTATGAATCAAGTTAAAAAAATAGAGAAAAGAAAAAGAAAGAAACAGTGGAAGTTTGTGTTTAAAAAAGTTAACTTAATCAAGTTGAAGCAAAGAAAGAACTAAAGATAAAAGGTGCAAAAATAAAGCAATACATATATGTGATGTCTTCCATTCAAACAAGTCTTTATCCAAAGGAGCAGTAGAAGATCGATTTCAAGGAAAGGAAATAAACTCTAGGGTGAAAACCCATAAATGGGCAGTCTAGAGCGATCCACCAAAAAAGAAAGAAAAAGAAAGAGAACATTTCATCTGAGCATAGTCAGATATGTGCAAAAATAATATTTCACTTGGAAGAAATGATCATTGGTTTCATTACCCTTAAGTATTTATTTGAGCCTATATATCATTTCTTTAGCAGCCGTGAGACATAGCCTACAATAAAAGCCTCAAAAGACCATTTTGACTATATTCGGGTATTGGAGCAAGTTGAGTTTGTCTTCAGAATACATCCCGCTTATCAGGGTTAACCTTTCTTCAAGGACTTCCAGACTTCTAATGCTTGATCGATATCAGAAAAGAGGGAAAGATTGGCTATGGTGAGTTAGTGAGAAAACGAGTGCCACCTTAAATGGGATAGAATTAGGTATACGGGAAATGTTTCTCCCAAAAGTCTAATAGCTTAGAAGAGGTTACATTAAGGTTGACCTTTGCAGTTTGATTCAAAGGCTCTGTTGCACTTGATATTTAGGGAGCCTAACCATGATTTTTGTATGTTTGCCATGACTTATCAAACTTTTCCAGTCTCTCAAATCTAGTAAAATAATATTATGAGTCATTCACTTATCTTTTCAACAAGCATCTTGCAGATAAATTGATTAGATACAAGAAAAACAAAGGATTTCGTGGGTATTATTATGATGTACTAATCCTTTAAGTGCAGGCAGAACAGGAGGTGGCCTTGATACTTGTTTAATGATGGAAATTATGACGAGGAAAAGACATGATTCTGAGTGCCAGAAAAAAAAGCTGCAAGAGATGACACAAGTGATTCCAGGGCAAAAAGAGAGAGCATGAGCTATCTTTTGAGAGCAAAGATGCAGTCAAATCAATCTGTTTGGGTTTTTGTTAATCAAAAGTAAGGAAGCAAAACGAATATGGGCAAAGATGGTAGTCAAAGTCAAGCCAGAGTGGGGAAATGTTGCAAAAAAAATGACCTTACAGAACATCACATGCCGGTAAACAAGATTTGCAAGCTGGAACAACAGTGAATCATGATCTCTTTGAGCTATGAGAAAGAATTCTGTCAAAGAAGCTGAATGAAGATATAGCAAGAGTGACTTTCTAAAGAAAAGGGTGATCCCCAGTATACAAATTGAGAGAAATGAATGGTGAGATGAAGCAAAAAGAGTTCTATGTGCTTGATCCATTAAGGCAAGGAAAGCTCTATCAGAGTGAACTAAAAGGAAACATTATTGCATAAACAAAAAAAGAAAGAAAGAGAAAAAGAAAAAGAGAGATAAACCAAGGTGAAAACCCGAAAGGGCGCCTTGAGAAGAAAAGGAAAAAGGCAAATCTAAAGTGAAAGCCTGAAAAGGCGCTTTAGAGAAAAGATGCATAGATCCTGAAGATTGAACCTGAGTGTGAGATGGGTTACGCTGTCAGTAGAAGAAGTTTCAATGAAAGACGAAGCGAAGAAATTTAGAGCTCCACAGCAGATAAAATTTTATCCAAGTGATCCTCAAATGACAACATTCATGTATCATATAGTTAGGCATCCATAAGAAGGAGTATGCTAATTCATACATTCAAAGCATTTTGCATACTTTGGTAGGAATTTGCATATTTGATCAAGGAAATGTGAAGATTAATTTAAAGCTTTAGAAGAGAAGATTCAAGCAATAATGAGCAGAGGTTTCAGAAAAAGATCCAGTTGAGAAAGAATAAAGATCTTGAAAAGATGTAGATATCAAGATATTCCGCTTACAGAGGCAGATTTCAACAAATATCTCGTTTCCAAAGGTGAATTTCAGCAAGATATTCTATTTGGAAAAGACAGATTTCAGCAAGAGGCTCCGTTTGCAGAAGCAGATTTCAACAAAACTAGATTTCAGCAAGGCATTTTGTTTGTAAAAGACATATTCAGTCAGATGTTTCGTTTGAAGAGGCGAATCCCAGCAAAGATTTTAATCTGTTTAAAGAGGCAGAATTCAGTAAAGATTTCAATTCGTTTGAAGAGGCGGATCTCAGTAAAGATTTTAATCCATTTGAAGAGGTGGATTTCAGCAAAGATTCCAATCCGTTTACAGAGGTAGATTTCAGCAAAGATTCCAATCTATTTATAGAGGCAGATTTTAGCAAACAATTTGTTTGTAGAGGCGGATTTCATCAAAGATTTTCTAATTGTGTGCACAAGAAAGGAAGTGCATTACAATTCTAAATCCTTCGGGTCATCAGTAAGTCCTTCGGGCATGATGTTAAATCCTTCGGGTCGTCAGTAAATTTTTCAGGTCATCACCTTCGGGAGTAATGTAATTGTGTGCACATGAAAGGAAGTGCGTTACAATTCTAAATCCTTCGGGTCATCAGTAAGTCTTTCGAGCATGATGTTAAGTCCTTTGGGCTGATACCTTTGGGAATGATGAGAACTCTCCAAATGTTATTGCAATATGACGGTGGAGCATGATATCAACAGAAATATTAATCCTTTGGGCCCTCGGTTTCAAGCAAAAAAAAGAAAAAGAAAAAAGAAGAGAGAAAAAAAAACAAAAAAGAAAAAGAAAAAAGAATGAAGAAAAAGGAAAAGGAAAAGATGAAGAAGAAGAAGAAAAATGGAAAAACGATTCAAGTTTCCAGATTGAAAAGCAAGATAGACCAACTTCAGGCTCAAACGAGGAAGATTTATAGTTTAAGTGTTTCCTGTTGAAGCACTTGAAATTTTAATGATACACCCAAATTGTGCATTTTTACAATTAATGTTGGATGATTAATGATAAATTTGAGTTTTGGAGGAATGAAAGAAGATTGTTCAAAAGAGAAAGAGAAACATGAGATGAGATCCCATATGAGCTTCAGATAGAAAGATCAAGATACCTTAGACAGAAAAGCAATGACATCAAAGAACACAGTGCTTCAAGCGAGAAATTCAAAATACTTCATGATATTTCATATTGAATTTGAATTAATTGATGATGTTTCTATTTGCAGGATCAATTGTTCCCCAGATGAGAGAAAAATCAGCTCAATAGCAAAGAATTGAGAGTTCATAATAAGAAAAACTCGCCAGCAAAGAATTCGGAGTTCATAATAAGAAGAACTCACCAGCAAAGAATGAATAACTTATAATAAGAAGAGTTCGCCCTTTTGAAGAATGAGGAGGTTCATAATAAGAAGAGCTTGCTTATTCAACACCATTACAGAGAGGCAAACCAATGTATGTTTGAAGAATTTCATAATGAGAAGAACAACTTCAAACCTCGGAAGATGAAAATTTTCATAATAAGAAGAACATCTTTAGATTCCACATTTTGACAGGGGAATGAAGAATTTCATAATAAGAAGAACATCTTTAAACCTCAGAAGATGAAGAATTTCATAATAAGAAGAACAGCTTCAGATTCCACATTTTGACAGGGGAATGAAGAATTTCATAATAAGAACAACAGCTTTAAACCTTGGAAGATGAAGAATTTCATAATAAGAAGAACAGCTTCAGATTCCACATATTGATAAGGGGATGAAGAATTTCATAATAAGAAGAACAGTTTCAAACCTCGGAAGATGAAGAATTTCATAATGAGAATAACAGCTTCAAATTCCACAATTCGGCAGAAGTTTGAAGAATTTCATAATAAGAAGAACAGCTTCAAACCTCAGAAGATGAAGAATTTCATAACAAGAAGAACAACTTCAGATCCACAGTTCGGCAGAAGTTTGAAGAATTTCGTAATAAGAAGAACAGCTTCAAACTTCAGCATTATTCGTAATGAAAGGCCTGCCTTTCAGAGGATGACCAAGAGGTTTGGAAAAAATTCATGTATTTTCAGTCTTTGCTCTATCCCTGTTCCACAACAATAAGCAAAGAGGGACAGTTGTTATACCCGAATTTTGATCGGCTAGTATATAAATATAATATAAATAAATAAATAAACATCCAAATAACCAATAAATGTCCAGTTACATGCCCAAATGTCCATTACAAGTTGGAAGCCCAAATTGGTTTTGTTACATCATTTCCCGCCCATTTTCGGTTATAACCCACCAAAGAAACACAAATCTGATAAAAGCCCATTTTTCCCGCCCAAATAGTGCCACGTGGCACTCTCCCATTGGACCGAAAAGCCTTCACTCATATCTCTGTTTTTATAAACACAGCTGGCACCCTGTGACATCATGCTCCACTATCCTATAAATAAGAGGAGAGAGTGTGTGTCAGATCATAAGTGTTATTAATAACTAATAATTAAATAATAATAATAAAGTAAGGTAATAATGGAGGAGAGAGAGTGATCCTTACCTCAGAAATCGAATCGTTCTAGGGACTTAAACTGTCGTTGGGAAGCATATTTGTCACCGAAAAACAACACCGGAATCACTATGGTCACCTCAACAGAGGTATATTTCCCCACTTTACTTTATTCCTGCAAAATGAAAAATATGTTAGTTAAAAACAATAATAAATAATAAATAAAATGAGATCGGGGGTTTTTCATAGCGGTCGGAGAGTTAGGTCACGGCGGAGTTGAAAATGATAGTGGTCTCAGTAGTTTTAACCGGGTAAGTGGGTAGATCCTATTGGATCTAGGTAGATCTAGGATTAAGGATCGAAAAATGGAGGAAAATAGTTTTTTGGGTAATTTTAGGGTTTGGCAACGGCGGTCGGCGGTGGCTGAAAATTACCTTACGGCGACCGGAAATTGCCTTGCGGTGGCCGGCAAACTGGTCGGAGCTAACCAGTAGCGGCTGCGGAAGATCGAATGGCGAAGTGAGCGGTGGTTTCTTTGGTCGGAAAGTTTAGTGTTCATCCAAATTTGGATGAACACGATGAGGCTTCAAACAAAACCTAAGGGTTTTGATCCATTCCCAGGTGTTTTCCTGGGCTTGGAATATGTTTATTGCAGAGAGAATTGAGAGAGTTTGGGATAGGAAAGAGAGTGAAGAGGGGGGAAATGAGCGAGTCAGCTCATTATTGAGCTTTTATGGGTGAGTCGGAACGGTGTCGTTTTGGCACTGGGTCAAGAGAGGGATCCGCGTCTTTTTCACGGGTCGGGTTTAACCCGTGTTCTTTAATCCGGGTTGGCTTTGGTTTTTGCCCAATATTCTACATTCTTTCAATTCAGTCCTAAATCCCTTAAAATTGACCCCAAGCTTTGCAATTCTCTCAATTTAGTTCCCGAACCCTATGATTTGTCTCCTTAGGTTTGAATTGTTTCAATTGGGTCACTTTGGGCTTTGTAAATAGGGCATTGGGTTTTGTAATAGTTTCAATTAGGTCCCTAATAATAAAATTCAGTTTCAATGTTCATTTCAATTTGTTTTAATCATTTATTTAATTGTTTTAATTAAATGTTATTAATTTATATGTGTGCATATTTTAAAAATAGCATATAGTATATTTTTGTTAGACAATTAAGCACACTTAGACTTAATAATTGTTTAGAGCCTTTTAGTTTAGGATCTTTAATTAGGATTTCAATAATTAAATAGGAAAGATAATTTAGTAATTAGATGTATATTGAATATAATTTTAGAATCCAATTTGGACGGTGTTTCATTGTTTACAATGAAGTGTTATCACAATACGGATTTCAATAAATTATACTTAATATATGTATTACATTTAAAATTGAATATAAATTTAGTTCTTTAGTAAAAATTAAACAATTAATTAAGTTACATTGTAGTTAATTAAATGTATATTGAATGAAATCTTTGAGGTTCAAATGTGAATGGTGTTTCATTGTTTACAATGGGGTGTTATCTCAGCCTTGGTCATAAAGGTGTATATTCGATATATATTTTCACTTATAATACTGAATAATAAATTGTTAGAGCCTTGATTAGGATTAGAACTTTAATTAACTAGAAGGACTAATTAATATGAATATGATTAATTTAAAGGCTTTAAATATATGGAAGATGTTCAAGAAATTGGCATTTTCACATAAAATTCATTAAATTAATTAATATTCATAGATTTAAATAATTAATTAAAAAGAGCATTTTTAAGGTTGAACTTAAAATTGATAAGACAATAAAATATCATTCATTAAAAACCTTTTTATGTTGGAAATTCATTTTTAAATACAAATAGGGGTGTCACCTAACGTGGTGCTTTTAATATCGTATTCGAACAAAATGAATTTTCTTATAAAAGGATATCTGCATTCAGAATTTAAATTCAGTTAATAATTATGGGATAAATTAAATTCAAATTATTATTTGAAATACCAAAATGCCACGTAAAATTAAAGGTACTGATAACGGGCGTTCATAGGGTGTTAATCCTTCCCTACACGTAACCGACTCCCGAACCCAATTTTTAAGACAGAATCTCTGGTTTGTTTTTATGGTGTCCGGTCTACCTTGAAGTGATCGGTGGTGACTCCAAAATGTTTTTAAAGATAAATAAAGGAAAATCATATTTAATATGAAAAACCCTAAATTTTCAAAATTAAATTAAAAATGGCTAAAAACCCTAATTTTCTAAAAGATCGATCGTCATGCTATTTTTCACACGTCCCGATTTTTCAAAAATGGTCGCGACATTACTTTTCCTTCTTATATGGAAATGGAGGACGAGGATCATCTCGGGGCTTCTTTTCATATTGGGATAGCCCGCTAGTCCTTTGTAACCTCTGTGCAGCTTCAGTAGAAATAGCTTGATTTACAAGTTCTTGGAAATATGTGATTCCCAGTGCAGTAAACAAAGGCCAAAGCTCATCACTCAACCCTACGACAAACATTCTACATTTCTCATTCTCCTTTTCCTTCTTAATATACTCGGCTCCATACTAACAATATTTGCAGAAGTTGTAGATGTACTATTCCACCGGCCTTCTACCTTGCTTGAGATGCAGGAAGGTATCACACCTTTCAGCCAAGTAATACTCGTTGATGTATTTCTTCCTAAACTCACGCAGAAAGAACTCACAAGTTACAGCTTCCTCGGAAGCAGTAAGTATAGTTGTTTCCCATTAATGCAGAGCCTCGTCTGTCAATAAGGCTAGGGCGCACTCTAGTTTGTGCTCATCTGAACATTGTAACTGCTTATTCAATATCCTCAATGTGTTATCTAGCCAATATTCTACCACTTCAGGGTCATCACTAGCTCTTCCTGCAAAGGCAGTAGCTCGGTGTTGTGCCAGCTTATCGATAGGGGCTCGGGTTGTGGAAGTAGCAGCTATGAAAAATTGTGTAGACTGCTTAAACTTAAGAGAGGCCATGAATTGTTTAAACATCTCAGTCATGCTCTGGTAGCATTCAAATTAGGTAGTTTGTAGTACGGGTTAGGGATTCGGTGGTCCTTGTTGGGGAACTTGTAGATTCAGAGGGTCTCCCCCTTTTATCCTCGCCATGTGTCGAGGAGCCTGTGGTATTCTCAACTTCTTCATGAGCTTTTTCAGAATCAGACATCTTATACTATAAAAAGAAAAATGATCGGATTAATCGCAAGTCACAATACGAACAACAATAAACTTCTAGGTGGTATATGCAATGCAATAACAATACAATAGACTTTAGTTTAGTCCTAGAATTGACTAAACTCTAGCTCTGATACCACAAATGTAACACCCCTTTTCCGGTCTGGTAGTAATTTAGGTCAGAAAGTGTTACCAGTGAACAATACGGTGATCAGATTAATATTTATGATAACTTATGCAATAAATAGTGAGCCAATTTTATTAATTTGAAGCCATGATTGACAATGATCATCTTATACTTAATCAAAACCACTGTTAAGGGTCACTTGATAACTTTTCCAACTTTGGGGACTAAATTGTAATTTTAATAAATTACAAGACCTTCTCAAAAAATTTGGTTACCCATGTGAATTCAATGCATGAATGTCTTGCATACAAATTTCCAATACAATCAGAGTTCATTTGTATCCTTAATTTAGCCTTATAAAATTTATTGACCATTTTATAAGATTCTAAAACCTTTTTAGTCATCTTTTAACTAACTTACCTGTCTCAGTACCGATACTCGAAGGGCCGCATCGGTATTCCTGTGTCATGGTAGTTAAAACGATTATGAACCATAAGAGTCTTACCGATACTGGCATAACTGTATCGGTACGTTATGTTGCCTTAGCTAAACTAAAATTCAAGTATTAAATTACTGTACTGATACGCCTTATGCCATATCGATACGCTTACTATGACCATTAAAAACGGTTAAGTTCGTTAAGCTCGTACCGATACTGGGTATCGATACGCATAGTCAAAGTAAAAAGGTCAACCTCAGGGATCGATACGGTGCTACAGTAATTTTCCATATCCATTTATACGTATCGGTACTTTAATAGATGTATTGATACACCCAATATTTTCTGCGTCCCAAAATAAACACCCGTACGGACACGCCATCACCCGTACCGGTACGGACAAACCTATAATGACAGATTTAGTCTAGTTTTTAATCACTTTAGGGGTTTTAACCTTGTCCAATTGTTACCAAAATTTACAAGCAAGTTTTTAACCATCATAACTTTCTACATGTCAAATTTCATAGTAATTGGAATCTATTTACCAAGATTCCACTTACTAGAGCATTATAGGTCAAGTTTGCCAATTTTACCAACTTTAAACATGCCATGTATCATAATTTAACCATTTTAACAGGGTGAGCAATATATACACAAAATGGGGCTAAACTAACATGTCTAGACCCTATGACACCATACTAGGAGTTCAAAGGCTAGGTTTACATTACTTATAGCTTGTGTGACTTGCTTCAAAACTCTCTTAGTTCTGATCTTTGATCCGACACACCTTTTAACTTGAAATGCATGGAAATAAGATGCATTAGAATTATTTAGCCTAGTGAGGTAGTCAACAACAATAATACCATAAATGCCAATAATATCAATAACATGTATATCAGTATAATGCATCTCAATCATGTTTTAACAATAATTTCAATAACTTAATTCATTGGATTGATATGTGAATGTGGATACACGAATTCCCAACCAACAACGCCAATAATAAATGGTCAATACCCTCCAACATCGCCAATAAGACCAAAACCAACACATCCCGCCAACATCTCCAAATAGAGCCTTAGCTCAAGGACCGTAGTCCACTCTATACCAATGAGCTCATGAATTCTATGGCATGCCAATTGTATCCAATGTCCATTCGTATCCAAGGATTCAATAATTAGGCCAATAACAATAACAATAGCAATAACAATGGCAATGGCAATGTCAACTTGTCAATAATGGTGTATCATGATCGATATGGCCTTTCACAATATCCAAGTGTTATCAATGAGAATACCATGAATCGATAATCAATGTAATAAGCTTACCAAAACTTACCAATGATACCTTCAACAAGGTTTTCATGTATCTCTACCTTGATTTCAATGATGGAAATACAATAGACCAATACAAATCGGGATAAGAACCTAGCCAATCCCGAGACTCTGACTACACCCACTGATACTCCTAAAGCTTTTAGGGCTCTCGAATGGCAATTCCTTTGTTCTTTGACTTGTTGGAATTTGATGGATTTGGTGATTCCTCACCTAGATTCTCTTGAGCTACAAAAGAAATAGAAATCACAAGGATTTCATCATCAATAATAGATTCATAGCAACTTATTAGCTACGAAAAACAATAACGAATAAGCTATGATATCCCTAGAGAATTTCTAGGGTTCTAAGTTTCTTGAGCTTGGATTTAAGCATGTTCTAGCCATGGAATTAAGGATCAATTTGAGGGTTTTAGCTTACCTGATTGCTAGCAATAGTTTAGAGCTAAGAATCTTGAGAAAATTCAAGTTTGATGTATCCTCCAATTGAGGTGTGTGCTTGGCTAAAGAAAGAAGAAGATGATGAGGGGTGCTAGCTTAAGACTACGGTAAGTTTTCTATCCCTTTTTTCTTTTCTTTCATTTCCTATAGCAAATTCAATTGATAGTTTTCAATTGAACAAACCCAACCATGAAAGAACCTCTTCTTCACGATCCACGTGGGGATGACTAATCCCTTAGGGGATTAATTACTCAATTAGTCCCTCAACTACCTAAGCTTACACTTTAGCCACTTAAAACTCAATTCTTACATTTTAGTTACTATACAATGTTCGTTAAGCTTTTAATGTTTACAATAAGATCCTTAATCGATAACAATACTTAATTAGGGTTAAATAATCCAATAATTGACCACTTGGTCAAAGGTCAATAAAATAATTTGACTTCTCGGTGTAAATTTTATGGTTTTCAAAATTAAATTCTCACTAGGCCTAGTTTCAGGGTGTTACAATTAAAATAGAATAATCAAAACATAAAATCCTAGGAAGCAATAATCCCAACTAAAGTATATAGCTCATGTCTGAGCCTAAAACATCCATGATAAAAATATTAAAGTACGGTAGTTTATCAAGCAAGGAATAGAAAAGAGCCGAGCATCCTCGACGATCTTCTTCCGTGATATCTAATTGTTGTTGTAGGTCTCCCACTCTGTCGGCCTCTCTCGGTGGCGTCTGTCGTGAGGAGAATTCTCTAGCTTCCACCCTGGTGGTTCTCCGAAAGCTTTAGACTAGGATTGTTGTCTAAAATTGCGCTATCTTAAATTGGCGTCCAAGTCTCCTTTATATAGGCGGTGAAACTAGGGTTTAAGGACCCTAAAGTGTGCACCGCTTCATTAAAGAACGCCATTGATTTCTCGCTATATTTAATGTTCCGTATCATGGAGAAAATCCACGTGGGTAAAAACATATTCATCTCCAACTCTTTATGTCTCGTCAGCTCCAACCATGAGATCTGCTACTAATTTGCTCAAGCATTCCTCCAGCATCTTCCAACATCCTGCGCATGCACCACAAAACACCACATTTCCTATAAAACTTGCCAAAATATATAGCATTTAAGCACAAACGGCGTAACTCTCTATCTATATGCAAACTATATGCAATCTATCCTAAATACAACTATATGGGCTTGAAAACACACAAAAGACAAGTAAAAAAGTATACAAAATAGGTCATTTACGCAGTCATGCAGTTTAGGCCCTAAACTTTGTATGATTTTCTCATTTCTTCAATCCCTCCTTCGTTTTAAGTCCATTTTGACCAAATTTGAACCACATGCTCCTACACCATTGTAGAATACCTATTTAGGTTCAATTCATATTTTAAAATAAATTTCATATTTTTTCAATTTAGCCCCTCAACTTTGAATATTCCCATTCCTTCAATTCATCTTTCGTTTTAAGTATATTTTTGACCAAAATTAAACCACATGATTCACTAATCACTAACATTATATAATATGTAGTAACTCATTATTTTTAACAAAATGTATTCTTTTCTAATTTAGTTCTTTTACTTTACATTTTATTCAATTTGATCATTCAACTAAAATTATTTGTAAAGTTTTTCTTCACATCAAATTATTGATTCATTTATACTCCCATTAATACTTTATCCCAAAAAGTTCCTTATTTAAAAATGGATAATTCTATAGTAAATGTCATGTACCGTAATGCACCACTATTCATATGTACTGCTATGTATCATTAACTATTTTAATTAGTTTTCAAATCCTAAGGATCGAAAGTGTTATTATACCCTTTTAGAATAAAATCATAAAAAATATTTTTATATTATTTTTTTCTGATTTTCTTTATTTTTAATTCAAAAAATAATTAAATTTTTATTACTATAATAATTCCTATATTCACTTTAATTTAAGGGTAAAGTTCACAAATGGTCACTAAACTTTGATCAATTATTCAATTTGGTAACCAAACTTCCAATTGCTTCAATATTACCATTAAACTTTTAGTTTTGTTTCAATTTGGCCACTGACCCGTTAACAACCGTTAAAAGAGTGATGTGGCTGTTAAAATATTTTGTATAGTAACACATTTAGTCCTCCACGTTTACACATTCAAACAATTTAGTCCTAATTCGAAAGAAATAATAAATGTAACCCTCATTATTTCAATTTAACCCTATTTTTAATTAGAGATCATTTAATATTTTATTTTGATCCCTCATTATATTAACGTGAGTTCCGTGTTGAATGGGTAGGTAAGAAAGAAAATTTTAATTTGCCGTATTTTTTACACAAAACTCGCATTTAGTTAAGCGCAAATTTGAAATTCGATTTTGGTAGGACATGAGTGTGGCCTAAGTAGACTAAAAGGGGAGCATTTTTTTACATAACTTTCTTTGGGGTGTTTTTCTAGATAATTCCCGAAAAGTGAATATTCATTTAATTTTGTCTTGTATTTAGTTCTCACATAATAAGACAAATTCTGGTTATTGGTTTCATACTTGTAAGCCCACTTATATTTTGACTAAAAGAAGACTTTGGCTTGACATAGTCTAATTGTAAGACGGGTGAATTACAGGTTGGAGTAGAGCCAAAACAGATGGAAAACTGATCACAAAGCTCCGAACAAGCAGAATTCTCCATCCCTGTGTTTAGTTCAGTGTTATAGCATAGAAGATAAGTATGATGTCAGCCTGAAAAGATGTCGATGGCAAATTAAATAATGTGCCCAAACTTTCAACATTGCAAAACCAAGAAAATAATATACTAATAAATGAATCATGCGGTCCTAAAAAGCATCAACCGCTACCCCTTCTGTCCTCATTTATTTGAATACTTTTTACCATGTAAATACGATTTCGAGAACACTTAACCTAGTAGTACTCATATCATTTTTGTACGTTGTTAGTAGCTTTTTTATCAATGAAACCTAGTGGGGTGGTCGGTCAAGCTATATTAATATTAGTGGCTTAGAAATTGAGCAATAATGAAGGATCGAAACTAAAAATATTAGTTATAATTGAGGGATCAAAATAAAATATTAAATTATCTCTAACTAAAAATTGGGTCAAATTGAAATAATGAGGGTTAAATTTATTATTTCTTTCGAATTAGGACTAAATTATTTGAATGTGTAAACATGAAGGACTAAATGTGTTATTATACAAAATATTTTAACAAGCACATCACTTTTTTAACGGTTGTTAACAGGTCAGTTGCCAAATTGAAACAAAACTAAAAGTTTATTGGTAACATTGAAGCAATTGGAAATTTGGTTACCAAATTGAATAATTGATCAAAGTTTAGTGACAATTTGTGAACTTTACCCTTAAATTAAAGTGAATATAGATATTATTATATTAATAAAAGTTTAATTATTTTTTAAATTAAAAAAACAAAAGAAAAACTAAAAAATAATATAAAAATTATTTTTTAAGATTTTATTCTAAAAGGGGATAATAATACTTTTGGTTCCTAGGATTTTAAAACTAATTAAAACAGTTAATGGTACATTGCGGTACATGGCATTTACTATAGAATTTTCCTTTAAAAATAACATTATAAATATATTTTAGAGGTTTAAATGATATTTTTTATTAAAGGTTTAATGCACTTTGTGCCCCTAACGTTTATATGTTTTCCCAACTTGCCCCTTAACGTATTTTTGGGGCTCTTTTGCCCCTAAAATTTACGTCGTTACCCATATTGCCAAACAAAAACTAACGTTGTTAAAAAAAATCGTTCTGACCAATCAAAAACATCACGTCACCTAATAATTTTTTATAGTTTTATATTTAATAAATTAGAATATTCATTAAATAAATTTTATTTTACCAAAACTACCCCATCCTCTTCCCCAAACCCCATCCCCTCATTCTCTTCCCCAAACCTCAATTTTTTCCCAGATTAAGATAAGTTCTTGTCGTAAATATCGTTCTCCAACTTCATTGCGTCCTTAAAGATGATAGGGGAGCTTTAATGAATATTTTAATGAACAAGAAATGAAGGAAATTATAATCGTTATTTCTGAAATTAGACGAGATTAAGGCAAGATTTTGCTTAAATGGAGATGTGTAAGAGCAACTTAAATAAAAGTATAATCTTCCATTGAACTTTAAGGATCTCAGTCCTAAAGTAAAGACTGCATCCTATGCATACTCCAGATCGTACAATTTTCTAAATGAAATAAAGCAGAAGGAATAAGTGGAGATTAAATCCTCTGTAAAACATCCCAATCAAGAACTACTAAAGCTAGTAGCAATTGGGATGACAATCAGCAACAAAAGAATGATACCAATGCACATACACCTCATGCTGCTCCTTTGGTACTGTTTTGAGGTGTCGGGTTCTTTAGAACCATCTTTCACATAATGGCTAGCGTTATTAATCACATGATGCTCAATGTCATCCATTTGTTCCCCTTGTGCCTCAACCATCACCGTCATATCCAAAAACACCTGGTGCAGTTCCAGCAAGCTCTTCTCAATCTCTTTAGCTGCATCGTACCTGTCCTGAATCTCGACTATTGTTTCCAACACTTTCCCTCGACCGTGCTCTTGTATCGCCCATGTTAAGAATCCCTCACCATCATTGCTGTCGGAAATTATCTTCTCGATGATTTTTTTTCATCCGGGTTTTTACCAGTCACTGTGAAATACCTTCTCCCCACTATTTCC
Source organism: Hibiscus mutabilis (assembly GCA_019671005.1). Taxonomy (NCBI): domain Eukaryota; kingdom Viridiplantae; phylum Streptophyta; class Magnoliopsida; order Malvales; family Malvaceae; genus Hibiscus; species Hibiscus mutabilis. The sequence goes on from CM033733.1 coordinate 13,160,004, forward strand.
TCATCCTCGATTTCTCAGAAAAAATTGGGTTTGGCGAAGAGGACGAGGGAGTTTGGGTAAAATAAAATCAATTTAATAAATATTTTAAAATATTAAACAGAAAAATAAGAAAAATAATAATTATGTGATGTGACGCTGATTGGTAATGGCGGATTTTTTTTAACAGTGTTATTTTTTTAGGCAATATAAGTATGACGTAAACTTTGGGGGGGCAAAAAAGCCAATAAAATATGTTAGGGGCAAGTTGAAAAAACAGGTAAACGTTAGGGGGCAAAAAGTGCATTAAGCCTTCATTAAATAACATTACAAATATTATTTATACATGTGAAAAATAATATGAAGAAATATATATATATATATATGCATATCTTATATGGTTAGAGAAAGTCGTTCAATTATAATCAAGCCGTACTATAACATGATAAATAATTAAAATTAAATTTGTCTAAGAACTCGAAAACTCGACTCAACTCGAATTTCATAAACTCGACTTGAATCGAAAAAATTTCAAATTAAATTTGAATTGTAAAATATGATGCGTCAACTCGAATAACTCAATTTTTTTATTCGACTCGATCGAACGCTCACCCCTAATGCTTGTTACGAAAATTTAATCGATTGAAAAAGTTTTAAGCCCTGTTTGGCAATTAGCGGAAGCTGATAGCAGATAGCGGATTACATTAGCTGAAAGCGGATAGCATTAGCTGATTTGACTAGCATATTACATTAGCTGATTGTATAAATGTATTTGGTAAAATTAACTGATATGTGATAGTTGTTTGATTATTTGAACAAGCAAAATGACATATAAGGACATGATTATATTTTATACTTGTTTGGATAATTTATTAGTTATTAACATTTTATACCTATTAATATTAATTAGATTATTAAAATAATTTTTTTAATATCATTACTAAACATATATGAGGATGTACATATTAATTTTTTATTTGTGAGATTATCTTTTTAATATAATTTTAATAATTATTAAATTTATATGTATATATTAATTTCATATCTATGAAAATATATTTTGAATACATAGGGATGATCAATCAATGGTGAAAGAGGCCAAGAGGGGTGAATTGGCAATTAAAAAGTTGTAGAAGCAAATTGGAAAATAAAAAGAATGAGACACAAGGAGTTATAGTGGTTCAACCTTCTAACAAGGTTTACATCCACTACATTAGCTTCTCACTAAGGATTTTCACAAATTCACTGAGAATTTCTTCCTTTTTTCTAGGCTTAAGAGGAAACCTTTACACACTCAAAGCTTTCTAACCCAAAACTTTTAGAAAACTCTCTTTTACAAGAAGAAAATTAGCAAACAAAAAATCCTCTCAAAGGTAATGTATTTGCCCAATTACAATTTCACTCAAACCCAAAACTTGAATAAAATTGATTACAAGAATGAACACTCAAGTGGGTTACAAAGATTTGACTCTAAAAGCTCAAAAGTAGTTGGATATTTGCTTGATTGCTTAAGACTTGATCATTAGTTATTGTCGTAGCTTTGGAGACTTGTTTAAATACCCCCCACTGATTTCCAATCGTTTGGGTAGCTAAGATCATCAATAGAGTTGTTGGACTTCATTTTTCCCGCAATAAATGCAGTCTGCTAACAGTCAGTACCGATAGGCGGGGAGCTGTATCGGTACCTACCAAAAGAAGAAATAGCCGTTGTACAAAGGGGTATCGGTACGCGGGAAGGCGTGTAGGTACGAGTAGTTAACTTTACGAAGGCGTACCGGTACAGTTTGTACCGTACCGGTACTGGTCTTACTCACTGAAATCTTGATTACTCGTGTAGCAAAATGCATATCGATACGCCTATAAGGGTAACAGTAAGCTATAACTAATTTTCAAAAATATGATTCCAATAAACTAACAAGGCAACGACCGAGTATTAAATGCAAAAGATTTGAAAAATCTAAACACCCTATATCGGTACGCATGAAGCTGTATCGATACTCATATAGTCGTTATTTCTCAAGTTGAATGGCGTATCAAAACGGATACAAGCGTATCGAAAAAGCATACAGATACGGTTGTACATGTATCGGTACTCGATAGCCATCAAGTTAAAAATTATATTCTAGTGTCGGAACACCGTATCGATACGAACAAAGGGGTATCGATATGCCTGGGCAATTTTGAATATTTAGAGTACAAAAAAACTTAAAAAATATTTGGGGTTTTAGTTTTTGACTAAGAAACAATTTTAAGTTCGAATCCTTGTCATTTTGTGAGTCTTTTTGGGTACTTAAAAATCTATCTTACTTTAAAATTGGTCCTTGAAATTTCTTGTTATATCAAAATCAAATATTAGTTTTACAATCTTTTTTTTATATAACAAAACCCAAAATGAATTTTTAAGTCTTTTTGAATAACACTCCCCTTTTCTTTAAGGCTATTTAAGTTTCAAAAACCTTTTGAAAAATTTAGCTCGTACTTCTCCCATTTTTTGTTAGATCAAAATCAATAGGGCAAATATAAAGACAATAAAGAACTCCAAGCATAAATAAACAACATGGATAATATAAAATTCAAAGCATAAATTCAAGTAACATAATAAAAATCCAACTTAGCAACATAAAAACATAAACCAGACCAAATAACATAAAGTCATATGAATTCAAATAAAGAACATAGATGCATAAAACTCAAATCCTAATATGATATGATATGTTATGAAAGAGCCTAAGGAGCGTCTTCATCATCCTCATCTACATCTTCATCGTCATCGCCCATGCTAGTATCACCAAGAGAGTGACCACGCCATTCTTCATGAAACACGATAAGAGTCGTGTCCATAGAAGCTTGACGATTCTCTATGGAGGTAACTCGTTTCTCTAAAGATGTGAAACGAGCATCAAACGAGTCAAGCCTTGTGTTTACCTCGGTGAAGTGAGTGGACATGGTGTTGTTCATGGTGGCAAACTTCCCATCAAGATACGTCATAAGTGCATCAAAGGAAGGTTGAGCTGCAGGAGCCACTAGGTCAACTGGAGTCGTCGGTACATTCTCTTTAGGATCAAGTTGTGCATCATGAGGGATATCCGCGATACAAATCCATTCACCATCGTAAATGGTGAACTTTGCACGCCGAAGAGAGTGATCATCAATGGGATCGGTGAGAGGCAAAGCAAGATCGTAGGAGCAGTAGATATCAAGCTTATGGAACATGTAGCTCAAGGCGGGGCCATAGGTGAAAAAGGTGACAAGAGAGGTGCAGAAGTTTTGGACAAGGTAGACTAGCTCGGCAAACATGATTTGGGCTAGGTTTGGGCGTACTCATTCACGAAAAAAATGAAGCCAAAAGTCATCAAATTGGCGAATGGCCAACCACTTACCACTGAATGGTCAAAACTATAATTGATAAGTGAAGGAAACGGTCATGAGCATCTAGTACAGTAACGAAGCCACCAAGGGTTTGAGGAAAAGCATTTTCATCGTCAATACCCCTATCATCCATCCCCAAAAGTTCGACTATAATTTTAGAATTGATTCAAAAAGTTTTTCCCATAAGATAAGACTCGAGAGCTATAACCTCGATTTTCTCTTGGTTGTAAATACATCGGGCATTGGAGTAAAAAATAAGGACAAGGTTTTTGTAAATAATATCGAGCATACTTAAAAAGACATAAACTTTCAAGCCCTCATTAAATCAAGATAACGAAAATGAAATGCACCGAAAGTCATAAAGGGTATGGAAACGACACGTTCATGATGGATTTTGAAGTTTTGAAAGTGTTTAAAACGATCCGTAGCATTTGGATCTTCAAGTTCATTAAAACATTGACGTTAGATTTGGTTAAGGTTTGGTCTTGTACCATTATTTTCGGAATTGTGTTCTGTAGGATTAGGAATGGAAGAGCTAGACTCGATCTCCCTTCTTGATCGTTTCTTAAGAGCCATGAAAAAATCCTGAAAATAATTTCAAACCACAAAAAAACAATGTATGCATAAACATCAATATTCAATCCAATAAATCAATCCAATGATCAAGGTAGTGTAAAAACTTATATTGTATAGTTTAAAATCATCTACAAGTATAAAGAAAAATTTTAGTGAAAATAAATATTAAAAACATTGAAGAAAAATATATAAGTATAATTTTATATTCGAACCAAAAATTTTTAGTTTTGAAAAAGATTTTATAAAATCTGTGAAAACAAAGTCATATATATACTCAATTTATAAATTTAAGACATAAAAACTATACAAATATAAAAGAAATTGAAATTTAAAGAAAATAGAGCTTATACCTTGATTGGGATGAATGTATGAATGAATAGATGATTTTCACAAAGCTTGATGAATTTTGCTCGGGTTTGATGTTGAAAACAAAAGCCCCCAAAGAGTTTTGATGAATTTTGATGAAAAACAAAGGGATTTGAAGGGTTTTTATAGATAGGGGCGACTAGGGTTTTGAGAGATAAAGTTAGAGTTGAGTTTAAATTAGGAAAACCTCTTTTAAAGACTTATTTAAAACTCCAGCGGCTACGCGTACTCATACGCAAAAGCGCGTATCAAAACCGCGTACTGGTACAGTTTTTACGCGTACCGATCCTTGACCCATACTGGTACAGGTTCACCTGTACCAAAATGTTGCCCATGATACCCGCATCGAGACGCGATTAACCGTATCGATACCCCTTGACCAAAAATGACATTTTTGGCTGCAAGAGACCCAAAAATTCAAACTTAATCGAATCGATATGCATGTGAATGATATGAGATCATCATGTATGGGCAAAAATAGATGTATACTCCCCTAACAACGTGAATAGATGCATATAGGAGCAAAATCACACAAGCAATGAAATCAACCAAATTCAAGTAACTTTTAAACACCAAAAAGGTTCTAAGGTTCAAAAAAGGCTAGTAAGCCCTAACTCTCTCCTAAAGACCAAAAACGCTCTTTGTATAAAAGTTTGGTAAAGATGTCTGCTAATTGGTTCAAGGTGTCTACATATTCTAGAACTACATCATTTTTCAAGACATGGTCTCTAATGAAATGATGCCTTATTTCTTTGTGCTTGGTTCTAGAATGTTGGATGGGATTCTTAGTTACACAAATGGAACTAGTATTGTCACACTTTAAAGGGATGGTACCTACATCAATTTTATAATCTAAGAGCCGTTGCTTCATCCAAATGACTTAACACAACAACTTCCGGCCGAAATATATTTCGTCTCGATGGTAGATAATGCTACACTATTTTGCTTCTTAGAAAATCATGATATGAGCATACTACCTAGGAATTGACATGTACCGGAGGTACTCTTTCTACCTATCTTACAACCTCCATAATCCGCATCCGAATAAGCATGCAAACTAATGGATGGTTCTCTAGGATACCAAAGACCTAAACAAGGTGTATCCCTAAGGTATCTAAAGATTCTCTTAACGGCTTGTAGGTGTGATTTTCTAGGACTAGCTTGAAATCTAGCACACAAGAAAACACTAAACATAATATCTGGTCTACTTGCGGTAAGATAAAGAAAAGATATTATCATTGATCTATAAAGCTTTAAATCAACACACTTACCTCCTTCACTTATGTCAAGCTTTGTAGAAGAGCTCATTGGTGTGGCTTGAAGTTTCACATTCTCCAAGCCAAAATTCTTGAGCATATCCTTAATGTACTTAGCTTGATTGATGAAGATGTCATCCTTCCTTTGTTTGATTTGGAGCCTCAAAAAGAATGAGAGCTTCCCCATCATGCTCATCTCAAATTCACCTTGCATCAACTTAGCAAGCTCTTGACAAAGAAGCTCATTAGTAGAACCAAAAATTATATCATCAACATAAATTTGTACTGCTAAGATGTCTTTTCTTTTTATAAAAAGTGTAGTATCCATCTTTCTTTTATCAAAACCTTTTTCAATTAAAAAAATTGACAAACGTTCATACCAAGCTCTAGGAGCTTGTTTCAAACCATATAAAGCCTTTGAAAGTTTGAAAACATAGTTTAGGTATTTTGGGTCTTCAAAACAGGGTGGTTGTTCTACATACACTTATCCATTTATAAAACCATTTAGAAAAGTACTTTTCACATCCATTTGAAAAAGCTTAAATTCATGATAACATGCAAATGTAAGCAACATCCTAATAGCCTCCATTCTAGCTACGGGTGCATAGGTTTCATCAACATGGATTCTTTCTTCTTGAGTGTAACCTTAAGCAAAAAGTCTAGCCTTATTTCTTACTATGTTACCACTCTCGTCAAATTTGTTTCTAAAAACTCATTTAGTTTCTATGGTAGATTTATTACTAGGCCTATCAACTAATGTTCATACTTTATTTCTCTCAAATTGATTTAACTCTTCTTGCATAGCCAAAACCAATAATCATCATTTAATGCTTATTTGATATTTTAGGCTCTATGCATGAGATAAATATAACATAATTACATGTATTTCTAAGAGAATATCTAGTGGTTACTCCTTTAGATGGATCACCCAAAATTTTACCACCTTTGACATAGTTGAACTCCCTTGGGTAGGTGACCTCCATTTCCTCTAGAGACATGTTCTTCAAGGCTTCTAGAGGTGGATCTTGTGGTTCTTCTTTTGATGGAACTTCATCAACCTTTGATGATTGTCCTCCACCATCATTGGCATCAAAAGTTCTTACATCATCATTACAAGTATCCTTCCTTGGAAGGAGGTTATCATCGAAAACCACATATATAGACTCTTCAACTACTAAAGTTCTTTTTTTATATTCATGATAGGCTTTAGAGTTTAAAAAATAACCAAGAAAAATTGTTTCATCACTTTTTGCATCAAATTTGCCTAAATTGTCTTTTCCATTGTTTAAAACAAAACATTTACATCCAAAAGGATGAAAATAGCTAATGTTAGCCTTTTTATTTTTGAAAAGCCCATAAGGTGTTTTCTTTAAAATAGGTTTAATCATTACTTGGTTGACAATATAACAAGTCCTATTTGTGGCTTCCGCCCAAAAATACTTAGGCAAATTATTTTCACAAAGCATGGTTCTAGCCATTTCTTCTAAAGTTCTATTTTCCCTATCAAAAAACCCATTTTGTTGAGGTGTGCGAGTAGCTGAAAAATTATGGCTAATTCCATTTGAGTTACAAAACTCTTCAAAACCTAGATTTTGAAATTCGGTTCCATGGTCACTTCGAATATGTGCAATTGAGTAACCAAAATCGTTTTGATTTGCTTTTGAAAATGAGATGAATTTTTCTAAAGCCTCATCATTGGTACTTACAAATAGAACCCAAGTAAATCTAGAGTAGTCATCAACTAAAATAAATGCATATGATTTTCCAACCAAACTCATTGTTCTAATAGGGCCAAAAAGATCCATGTGGATCAATTGTAAAACTCTACTTGTAGAAACATCATTAATAGGTTTTAAAAAACTCTTTTATGTTTGTCTTTAGCACAAGCATCACAAATTTTGTCATATGAAAACTTTATTTTTGGCAAACCTCTTACAAGATCATTTGAAATCAATTTTTCCAAAACACGCATGCTTGCATGCCCTAGTTTTCTATGTCATAACCATGAATCATGGTCATCTTTAGCTACAAAACATGCATTTGAAATATGAATGTCATCTAAATGCACCATGTATATGTTTCCTATACGATGACCAATAAGCACAATTTTGTTGGTTTCAATGTTGATAATTTTGCAACCATTTAAATCAAAAAGCACATTGAAACCTTTATCACAAAGTTGGCTTATGCTTAATAAATTATGCTTTAGACCATTGACATACAAAACATTTTCAATAAGAATAGAAAAGTGATTACCGATACAACCAATTCCTTCAATGTGGCCTTTGGAGTTGTCACCAAACATCACTACTACTCTACTTTTTGATTTTAGCTCTAGAAATTGACTCTTGTCTCCGATCATGTGTCTTGAGCATCCACTATCAAGGTACCATGAATTTGTACTTGTAGAATTGGCCTTGTAGCAATGCTCCCCCTACAAACAAAGAATTACGTCTAGATTTTTGGTACCCAAATCATTTTGGATCCATGAGTATTAGCTCTCAAAAACTCGGTTCCCTTGGGAAACCAAGAAGCAATTGCCTTAATGTTTTAGAAGTGGCAAGTTTCTTAGGAACTCAAACACTCCTAATCTGCTTACCTCTAGAGGGCCTTTGGAAGCCTCTTTGTTTGTACCCATTAAAATTTCTTTTCACATAGTTGGGTTTTGAATAAGCTTCTTTTTCAAAATGGGAGTTCCCAGCTTTGTTCAAAGAAGCTTTGAAATCACCAACTTTCTTTTGGTGATCATCATGAACTTTAGAGAGAATGTTATTTAAATCTTGATTTTTCTTTTCAAAATTATTTTGTTTTGCTTGTATATCCAAAACCTTCTTCTCAAGTTTCGAATTACTTTTAGATAAACAAATATTTTGATTTTTCAAATCGGAAATTATTTTCTTGTTTTTTAAAAGTGGTTTTTTGTATTTCAAAAGTAATTCGTCATAAACCTCTTGCAACTCATTATACTCATCATATAATTCATCAAATATAAGCTCAATAGATGAGTTTGAGGTTACCTTAGGATCCTCTTCGAAGGCCGCTGTAACACTCCATACCCGGTCTAGAAAAAAATCGGTTTAAAAAGTATTACCAAACGAAAATCCAAACAAGCATACGATTTTTTAACACTTCTCAACTAAACATGCAATCAGAAATCAGAGTAATTTAAAACTTTTAAAATTTTTCATAGGTCTAACTTCACCTTTAAGTCATGTAGAAACAAAAATATACATACATTAAGCAATTGCACATCATCCACTAGTTTGTAGAACATCCTTATCTTTAAGGTACTTCAGATCACAAGATTCAACACAAACAAACATATCATGGTAACAAGTATTCAAACATTATGTCTAACATAGCTTAACCAATAGGCAAACATGAAACATTAAAGCCCACTTCAAAAATTCGTTGTTACTTAACCACTTACATACTCTAACCATTAAACTGTCCATTCTAACTACACCACTTTTATTATGGGGTTTAACTCATGATAATATACATATTTGAATTTGCAACACACATGCATCAAAAAGATCTATCAACTTAAGACTCTCACAGGTAATTAATCAATATATCATATACAATACACATCAATCACTAGATCTTAACATGACAATATTTTGTTTATAACCTTTAATCTTATTCGAATTATAAGGCGTCCTACCAATCATTCATAATATCAATCCAAAAAAGCATCATAACTCATATAATTATTTCGACAGGTAAACATTCGAGTTTACCTCTAGTATAGCTCAACATCAACAAATACTCAATCATACTAACTATTAAAGCACATAAAGCAAGCAATCACCAAGAAAATAATTAAAGGCCTATTACAAAACTTTGAACACTTATCAAACTCATATACATATATAGCCAAGATGGGATCTAAATGCATTATGAAACTTAACAACTATGTGCCACCATCTAGGAGTTCTTTAAAGAAATTCAAGTCATACAATCTTGACTTCCGGTGATCTTGTCCAAGCTCATAGATAACCAAAACGAACTTAACCTGAAAGATAGTGAAAGGATGTATAAGTATGATTACTTAATGAGGTAGCTTAAAGCATCTAAAGCATGGAACAATAATTTGTTCTTTCACTTATATCCTTTACCCATACACATATAATTCTAAGCTGGGACCAAAAGCTAACCATTCTAGGTTAAAACATTCAATCAAGAAATTACACTTACACATGGTGATTCGAACTTAAGCTTGTTTAAGTATACATATAGATAATCGAATAGAGCATAGCTATTCACCCAAATGGATATTGAAAATACACATTAATTGCTATGCAAGTTCAGTATCATGACTTATCATTTACCAGATAACTTTCTTGATTCCTTTTATCATAGTCTTGTGATTTAAGCAACTTATTTCACTTGTAAATCTTTTAGTTTGAAACATTCGTAATACCATTAGTTCATGGGTAAACATTTTTATACTTGTATATATTTATATGTTTAACCAAAGCAATCCTTTAATCATGTATATACAAATATAAGTTCAAAACAGTCCAATATTCACATAAACTTAACCAAAACATTCCTTTAATTTTATGTAAACAAATATAGTTTCAAAATAGTCCAATATATGCTTGGATCTAGTCAAAATAGTCCTTAAATTGTATGTAAACAAATATAATTTCAAAACAGTCCAATATGTACTTGGATCTAGTCAAAACGGTCCTTAAATTGTATGTAAACAAATATAGTTTCAAAACAGTCCAAGATATACTTGCATCTAGTCAAAACGGTCCTTAAATTGTATGTAAACAAATATAGTTTCAAAACAGTCCAAGATATACTTGGATCTAGTCAAAACGGTCCTTAAATTGTATGTAAACAAATATAACAAATATAGTTTCAAAACAGTCCAAGATATACTTGGATCTAGTCAAAACGGTCCTTAAATTGTATGTAAACAAATATAGTTTCAAAACAGTCCAAGATATACTTGGATCTAGTCAAAAGGGTCCTTAAATTGTATGTGAACAAATATAGTTTCAAAACAGTCCAAGATATACTTGGATCTAGTCCCACTTTGTCCATAATTCATGTATGTAAATATACACCAAGCCATTTATTTAGTTTATAAGCTTTTCATGAATTCTTTAATCATAACCACAAAGTTTCGAACACGACACTAATTCTTAATCCAATTATACACAACTTTCAGTCAAACATTAATTACTTAATACACAATTTTCATGTTGATTTAATAGATTATCTCATGGATTTACAATTCTTCTTAATTAAGGCGTCATTTAAATATGGTTACTTATCATATAAGTTATTCTAATTCTGAATTTCTTATCTTATAAGACATCAAACATATTATAATCATAGCACATCATGAGCAATGGTTTTAATTATCAAATAGGTTATTAGCCTAGCATGCCACGAACTTAAGTTGCTTATGATAGAAGCTATCAACTTAGCATGTCATCGATTTATGTTTAAATGTTACTTCAAATATCGACCATAAAACCTTAAGAGCATATATACTTAACACCCAAATTATCGAACATAGTATCTCATCACATAGTTACTTGTCTTATAGTATTAAACATAATATCATATAACTTAAATGTTTTTCACATGATTCATCAAACATAGTTCATTTGTTTATCTTGCAAATTTCATTAATCTATCTTTATCATAGTATCAAACTTAGCATATCATAAACATAACTTACTTGACACCTAAGATATCAGACATGGCATATCATAGCATATCACAGATATAACATATCTTAAACATAATATATCATAGTCACAATTTACTTGTCATACAAGTTATCAAGGTAATCCTTTAATTTATTTTGAAAATTCATTATTTTGTATTTAATATAGCCTTGAAATCAAGCATCAGCCTAGGTACTCGAATCCCCAACCAATTGCCGCCAACAGAAAGGTCTCATCGTACCGGTCAATCCCTCCTACTGTCGCCAAGTGACCACAACACTTCACTCCTATTGTCGCCAAATAAGGACCGTAGTCCAGGACCATATTCCACCCTAAACATGAGCTCTATAGCATGCCAACTATACCTAAGACCGACTTAAGACCAAGGCTTATCACATATTTTTACCTTATCATATCAAAATTGAGCTTAGCTCCGTATTCATGTAATCATGTACATGTTATAATCTTATCATAGCAGAAACGGATGAACATTGCTCCTTATCGGAATATCAGATCACATTTCATATTACTAAACTTATGATGCACATGAACACAATCACAGATTCAATCCTCAATTCCAAACATACTTTTTATCAACAATTACTTAGCATAGTATACTTTAACACGCAGTCACTTACCTTAGATCCAAGCTTAGCTTAAGCATTATCTAACACAAGCATAAAGAAACGTAATTAAATCGATAAGGCCCCGAAACTTTAAACTACACCACCTCTTATCCCGAAGTTGCGGGATACTTGAATCCTTAATCATATCTTTCTACTTATCCAAATCATTTCCTAGCTCCTTCTTGGTCTAAAAGTAACAAGAAGTATAATCATGCATTAGAATAATTTTTTTATCAACCATTCACTTATAAAACTGCTAAATTACTCATGTATTACATTAATTTCACACAAATCAGTCCATTATTCTTTATATCGATGCAAAACAATCCCAATTGTCTATACTTTAACACTTATACATCACAAAACAGTTCACCAACTTATATATCAAAGCAATACAGTCCCTAACATACATATTTTCTCATATATACTCACAAATCAGTCCAGTAACTTTTATATTAATGCAAAACAGCCCACACATTAGCATTTATGCTTAAATACTTCATAACAGTCTAGATTCTCACATATATATACACATATATGCAAACAGTCCACATGTTTTAATATTCATTCAAAACATTCCAGATTTTTCCTATATACTCAAGACAGTCCTATTTACATGTATTCACATATATACATATATCAAAGCATTCATTTATACTTTATCTCCACTCAAAACAATTCACTTTTCGTGTGTATACATTTATGTGTGTACAAATCAGTCCCTAAGGTTCATATAAATACAATTATGCCCTGTTTTCATTTTTATACACAATGCATGCTCAAAACAGTCCTTGACATACATATATTTATATATATATTTACAAAATGGTCCACCATCATTTCTACTAATACAAAACAGTCCCTAAATGTTCATATGTATGCCAAGCAGTTTCAATTACATAGGTATACAATACATATACCAAAACAATCCTCAAATGTTCATATGTATACATAACAGGACAGCTTTCATACATGTTTATTTATTCACTTATGTAATCACTTAACAGTCCATAATGCGTACATATTCAATTATATATACATGGCAATCCCCTAAGTTATCTTATGTATTCTAAAACATCCCAATACTCAACTTTAACCACATGATCATCCAATTTAAGTTTACCTCAAATTCATAACTAACAAGGATCCATTCGAATAGTCATCAACATATCATCCATTATTTGAAACAATATACATTGAATTGATAAAAACATTCCTTAATAAAAACACTTAAGTTCATGCCACCTATAATTCATTATCATCAAGCAAGTTATCAAATTTCACAACTCAAGCATCATTCTCGGTCCCAGCATATCCCAAATCAACAATCAATTATCATAACATACTCTAGAATATAAAAACAATTCAATTAACCTCTTATCCATATTCTACAATCACCAAAACATAACAATTAATCGAGTACACCATTCAAACAAATCCTAAATTATCAATGTAACTCAACCTTCCAACGAGTCTAATAACATATGCTTCAAGAACAATTTCTCATTTCTTGAATTAAATTAATGTGATAAAGGAGAATATTTCACCTTCCTCCTTGAGCTATCCAAGTAAAACTTCAAGAATCATGCTTGATTATATCTTTGTTTCAAGCTTCCATGGCTAACCAAATCAAGCTTTCTCTTTCTCTTTCTCATTTGAGTGCTCCTGCCACATGGAGAAGATAAAGAAAGAAATTATGGTAATTTCTTCCCACGTGGCTGAGACTTCACCTAATCACAACATGTGTCCAAGTCCCAATTTTTCTTTCTTATTACATGCAATGCCTTAAACATTCAAAACACTCTAATTGATCACTTCAATTTTGGCTATCGCATTCTTCAAGTTTATCAAATAGTCCCTAACTATTTAATTATCATTCCTAATGATAATTTAATTAAATTGAGATATATTCAAATTAGTAACATACTTCTAAGCTATAAGTTAGGATATTACAGTCGCCATGAGGCAAATATTTGCAACTTCTTGTTCCTCATCACTTGAAGATTCTTCATCACTCCAAGTGGCTACATGGGCTTTATGCTTCTTTTTCTTCTCGAAGCTTTTCTTCTTGAATTGGGGATAATTGATCTTGATGTGTCTCAGCTTTTTGCATTCGTAGCACACACCGGTTGGATTTTATGAACCGGTGAAACTTTTGGCTAGCATAACCATTTCTTCATCTTCCTTCTCACTAGAATCACTCTCATCTTGTGAAGCTTTAAGAGAAATTTCTATGTTTTTATTCTCTACCTCTTTCTTTTTCGTCTTTTTTTCTTCATGATCTCATGTGTAAGAAGAGACCTCATAAGAAAATCGAGCTTCAAGGTCTTAAGATCCTTGGCTTCTATGATGGTGGTCCTCTTTCCATCCCATGACTCAGGAAGATAGTATATAAGCTTTCGGACAAGCTTTTCTTCTAGAATGACTTCTTTGAAGCCTTTTAGCCCATTGACGATGACGAAGAATCGATCAAACATTTTTGAAATGTCTTCATTCAGCTCCATTTTGAAGTTCTCATAACTTAGATTTAGGAGTCCAATCTTGGTCTTTTGTACTTCGTTTGTACCCTCGTACGTCACTTTGAGCTTATCTCATGTCTCTTTTGCACTTGTACAAAAAGACATCTTCAAGTACTCATCTGGTCCAAGAGCACAAAAGATCATGTGCATAGCTTTGTCGTTGACTTGCAACTTCCTTCAATCTTCATTGGTCATCTCTTGCTTGGACTTAGGAAGGAGCTGATCTCATTCTCTCTTCATCGAAATGGTCATTCCATCTTCTACTATATCCTAAAGAAGGTAGTCGTTAGATTTGATGCAGAGCCTTATACGATTCTTCCAATAAAGATAGTTATCCCCCATTGAAATAAGGCAGTTTGGTGATGGATTGAGACTCGTATAAGTTTTTGCCGGAAGAAGAGGACATGGCTTGATTTATTAATTGATTGAACACCTTTAGGATCGTCTCAAAGGTGGTTAGACCTTCAATTGAGTGTGGCTTTGATACCAATTATTGGGATGATCAATCAATGGTGAAAGTGGCCAAGAAGGGGTGAATTGGCAATTAAAAAGTTGGGGAAGCAAATTGGAAAATAAAAAGATTAAGACACAAGGAGTTATAGGGGTTCAACCTACTAACAAGGTTTGCATCCACTACCTTAGCTTCCTACTAAGAATTTCTTCACTTTTTTAGGCTTAAGAGGAAACCTTTACGCACTCAAAGCTTTCTAAACCAAAGCTTTGAGAAAACTCTCTTTTACAAGAAGAAAAATAGAAAACCCTCTCAAAGGTAATGTGTTTGCCCAATTACAAATTCAGTCAAACCCAAAACTTGAATAAAATTGATTACAAGAATGAACACTCTAGTGGGTTACAAAGATTTGACTCTAAAAGCTCAAAAGTAGTTGGATATTTGCTTGATTGCTTAAAACTTTATCATTAGTTGTTGTTGTAGCTTTGGAGACTTGTTTAAATACCCCTCATTGATTTCCAACCGTTTGGGTAGCTGAGATCATCAATAGAGACGTTGGACTTCATTTTTCCCGCAATAAATGTAGTATGCTAATAATCGGTATCGATATGCGGGAAGCCATATCGGTATCGATATGCGGGAAGCCATATCGGTACCTGCCAAAAGAAGAAATAGTCATTGTATAAAGGGGTATCGATACGCGAAAAGGCGTATCGGTACGAGTAGTTGATTTTGCAGAGGCGTAACGGTACGATCCGTACCGTATTGGTACTAGTCTTACTCATTGGAATCTTGATTACTCGTGTAGCAAAATGTGTATCGATACGCCTATAAAGGTATCGGTACGCTATAACTAATTTTCAAAGATATGATTCCAATAAACTGACAAGGCAACGGTCGAGTATTAAATGTAAAAGATTTGGAAAATCTAAACACCCTGTATCGATACGCATGAAGCCGTACCGATACTCATATAGCCGTTATTTTCCAGGTTGAATGGCGTGTTGAAACAGATACAAGTGTATCGATACGGTTGTATGCGTATCAGTACTCGATAGCCATCAAGTTAAAAATCATATTCCAGTGTCGAAACATTATATCGATACGGACAAAGGGGTATCGATACGCCTGGGCAATTTTGGCTATTTAGAGTACAAAAATACTTAGAAAATATTTGGAGTTTTAGTTTTTGACTAAGAAACAATTTTAAGTTCGAATCCTTTTCATTTTGTGAATCTTTTTTGGGTACTTAAAAAATTATCTTAGTTTAAAAATTGGTCCTTGAAATTTCTTGTTATATCAAAATCAAATATTAGTTTTATATAATATAATTTTATTAATTGTTAAATTTATATGTATTTATTAATTTATATATTAATTTCTTATTTAGGAAATTATTTTCTTAATTTTATTAGTTAATCAAATTTATGTTATTTAGATAAATTTTTATAATTATCAAGGACAAAATAGTATTTACAAGTCTTTTATCCAAACATCTAACTCAAAAATCTCCTAAAAGGAGGTTTTTCAAAATGAGAGGTTTCACCTCAATCCGCTATTTACCAAACATCTAAATTAGCAGATTTGACTGGTCAAATCTCTAAAAATGCTCCAAACCTCTAATTTTAGCTCAAAAAGCTGTTTACCATGGCCTTTTAAAGAAAACTTTAGGGTAAACTATACTGATAGTCCCCGAACTTTTAAAGCACTTTCAATATGGTTGCCCAACTTTTTAAACTTTTAGTGTAGTCACAACTTTAAAATAGCTTTTATTATGGTCACTCTCATCACCTACAGTTAATGGAAGCTGATGTGGCACGACCACACGTAATTTTTCTCAATAAAATAATACCAACTTTTTTTTGCATTTCTAAGTAATTTTAAAATTGCCTTAATTAAATAAAATGTTGCTTTATTAAATACCCTAAACCTTAAAGAAAAATAAATCACTGTATACTATGCCTTAAAGAAAAATAAATCATTGTTTACTATGTGTTTTGATTGGATTAAACAAAAAAGAGATATTGAATATTTGAATATCTTTATATTTTTATCTATTTAAATTGATTCTTTTAAGTATTCAAACCCATATCGTTTTGTATACTATGAAGGGGGACAATGGTCATGTTTAGCAATTAGCGGATACTTGATAGCTGATTACATTAGCTGATAGCTTATTGCATTAGTTGATTTGACTAGCGGATTAATTTAGTTAATTTGTATAAAAGTGTTTGGTAAAATTAACTGATAGTTGATAGTTGTTTGATTATTTAAACAAGCAAAATAACATATAGGGACATGATTATATTTGATACTTCTTTGAATAGTTTATTAGTTATCAATATTTTGTATCTATTAATATTAATTAGATTATGAAAATAATTTTTAATATAACATTACTAAGCATATTTTAAGGTTCTATATATTAATTTGTTATTTATATAATTATTTTTAATACATTTTAATTAATTATTAAATTTAAATACAAACATAAATGTGTTAGAATAAAAAAAAGTATTAGTTTACAAATGTTACATTGTAAATACGTGAGGGTGGAGAATTAAAAAAGAAAATATTAAATTTATGTTTTTTTTTGGAGATTTTGGATAATTGTTAAGGGTAAAAGGGTATTTATAACTCTTATGTCAAAACCTTTAATTTCAAAAATCTCCTATTCGCATCTTTTTTAAAATTAGAAATTTTACTCAATCCGCTATTTACCAAATATCCAAATTAGTAAATTTGACCGGTCAAACCTCAAATTTTAGTTCAAATCTCAAATTTTTGCTCAAACCGCTCTTTACCAAACAGGACCATTAAGTATAAATTGATTTTTTTTAAGTGTAAAACCTTTAAAGAAAAACAAATCTTTATTCAATATCATTCTGTTCTTCATAATCCTTCAAACTGATTTAAATTCATAATCTTTCAATGTTTTCCAAACTGATTTCGTGCTTCAATGCTTTCCAAATTGATTTCGTTTTTTTTCCTTTTTCGCATGGGTTACGTTTCAATCAATTAAAATTCATATAATTTTGTATTGGGTTTTACCATTGCACTGGGATTCCGCAAAAACATGTTGGGATTACATTGGGTTCTCCATTGCAATTGAGGATGATGATGAAACAAAGAGAAGTTAAATGAGAGGGTTTTAAGGTTTCGTTTCATTTTAAAATAAATTGGATTATAAATTATTTTAATTTTTTAAATCACGTGGAAATACAAAAAAAAAAGACTGGCAATATTTTATTAGAAAAATTGACGGTTGGACATGCCACATCAACTCCCGTTAATGGCAGATGACGGCAGTGACACTACTGAAAGCAATTTTAAAGTTGAGTGACTACAATGAAAGTTTAAAAATTTGGATGACCATATTAAAAGTGCTTTAAAAGTTTGGGGACTATCAGTATAATTTACCCAAAAAATTATTATAAAATAGTATAAAGATGATTTTTTTAATTATTTAAAAGTGATTTATAAATTAGTATCTATTTATACTTATTCTTAATCATTTGATAATGTGTATATATCTTGTAGATAAAATGATTTAAATTTATATTTTATAAAATAAATATTATCCGTTTTTTTTTACTTATATACTTGTTGAGTTATGAATTTTAGACTTTTGGCAGGGAGAAATGAATATCATCATCCCCGTTGACTGATATATAACAACAATGTCGCATCATTGGACCAACCTTCTTCATCCAAATTCGAAGTTTTTTTCTTGAGTTTTCTCGTTTTGAATTTCTGTTAATTAAAATTTGGTTAGTTTTAGATTTAAATTTATATTAAAATTGAACTATTGCAAATTCAAACTATTTTATTTGAGTCATCTGAATATTTTGAATCGGGTTATTCTAAATTTAAATTATTTCAAATTCCTTTAAGTTGAATTCAATTAGGTCATGTTTAATCAATTTCTTAAGTTGTGATAAAATTTCCATTATTTATCAAAAGAACCATTGACTGGAATACAATCTACTTTATTATGGCCTTTTCTTTTACAAAAATGACATCCTAAACAAATTATTTCTCAATTTAATATATTTTTTAGTATATGACATTTTTTTTGTTGTTTGGACGAGCGTGTCTTAAGTGGCATGCTCTGTCAACATTGGATTGGCGAGTTTTGTATATGATCTGAAAATGAAACTGGAGTTTGGCTCCTTGGATAAATCCAAACCATGCCATGGAGATGAATGCTCGAATAAAGGTGTTAGAATGTTCGAATAATAAATATTGCATCTTGAAGGGAAGGAGACTCAAGGCTTGTTACAGCCATGAATTCAACTATTTGGTACGGTAGTCAACACAATGGCCGAAAAAATATTAAAATATGTCATGTCGTAACAGCATCACAAAATTAATGGAGAAGTAATTAAAAAATTTAATGTATAAAATTCAGTGAATAAATTAAATATTTTAAAATTTTAGTGATTAAAATAAGTTAAAGCGTAAAAAATAGTGATAATTTTTATAATTTACCCGGATATTTATTGGATTAGAATTTTTAAGTTTTACGATTTTTTTATAAAATGTATATTTTAATTTGTGATTTGTCAAATTCGAACCATCAAAATTCAAATACAAACCAGTTTGTTAAAAATGACTAGATATCTTTCAAAAAAAATGACTGGCCAACATCTTGGAAGACGGAAGTAAGACAACATCTTTGTTCAAATTGATTTCCATTATCACCGATGAAGGTAAATGTTTGATGGAATGCTTTAATGAGAGATTTTATTTTAGTTCAGAGAATTCTTGTAACAATTAGAGAAATTGATGTGAACTGGTTTTAAATTTTCATCTTTTTTTGTCGTAAAATGATTACTTTTTCCCTGTGTTTTGCCTCATCAATTTCTACGTACAACCTTTACTCTTTAGATTTGTTTAATCGTTTTGAATAGATAATATCTATATTTTAATTACGTCTGTTATATTTTCGATAAAAACAATTTATATTTTAGTCTTGTCTAATTATTTTCGACGAAAATTCTTTGTACTTTAGTCTTGTCCAATCATTCCTAACTTATAATTTCTTCACTTTAGTATTTTGTCGTCATTTTTAATAATTTTTGCACTTTATTCTTTTTCAGTCATTTCCATCAGAGACTCTGTATATTTTAAACTTATTCTGTTATTTTTAATTTTTTTCAGCTATTTCCAACAAAGATTTTAAACTTTAATCTTGTTAAGTCATTTTCGACAAAAAAAATTTATTTTTACTATTGTCTGGTAATTCTTTTTATTTTAACAACTCCTAAGGGAAAAGAAAATTTTGCTTATATTTAATTTAGAACTCACAACTTAAAAAAAAAAATGTTGACTGAAAGTTTTTAATCACTTACTTTAGATGTCGTTAATTATTGTCTAATAATTCTTGACAACAAATTATGCAACTTAGTTTTGTCTAGTCATTTTTAACAAAATTGATTTGTGATCGGAATTTGATGGTTTGAATTTGAAACATGGTGTTTTGTTGTTTATAAAGGGCTTAAATATAAATTAATTCGTAAAGTATCTTATTTTTTATTTAGGTACCTAAATTATTTTTGATAAAATAAATGTTTAAAGGTATTTTTTTGTCGAAATAGATGTTTAACTTTAAAAAATTCAACACTCAATCATTAATTGAAAGGTGACCAAAATACTCAAATTTACAAAAGAGTTTGGCACCTATTTTGACAAAAATTAAAACTTAAACACCTAAATTGGTAAAAAAGACTTTAAGCACATATTCAGACTAATAAAAATTTTATGTACTTATTTTATCTAAACATATGTAAATATTTAAATAAAATATATAAATTTTGTACACTTATTTTATATTTAAGTCTTTATAAAATATAGAGGGTATTGAGGAAAATGGAAACATAAATATACTTCCTCTGAACTGTAGTTGATCTTTTTTGTAAAATTGAAGAGTTCGTAATATTTTTAACTATTCATATCAACGTCCATTTAGTTCGTATTTACATGTTAAAAAATTTTAGTTCGTACTAAAAGTTAACTATTTTTTTGAAGAGGCTTAATATTTTTAAATTCAATTTTTTCATTTATATTATTAAAATTAAAATTTTTAATTTTATTTAAAAATTTAGTGTTAGTGTATTAAAAGTTAATTTAAAACAACCATTTTTAAACCTTGGACCCAAAACAACCTTGAAATTAAAAAATCTAAATCAATAAAATAATCTCATGCTAATCGAGCATGTATTTGCTCTACGCGTCACATCAGTTAATAAATAGGTGTCATTAAAGAGAATAAGTTAAAAATGTAATATTAGAAAATAAATTTTTTTTGTGTTATTATGGTAAAAAAGTATTTTACTCTCTGTTTGTAAAGATTTTTCTTTAAATTGTTAATGTTTTCAAAAATATTAGTTGAATAGTTATCTTTCATTTAAACATTCAAAATATTATAATTAAAAAATGTCACCTTTAGAAATAATTTTTAATTATTTTTAAAGAAATAATTTTTTATATAATAAATTAAAAATGTCATTCCATTCAAATTATAGGGTGAAAATCACCTAAATATTCTCATTTAAACAATTATCTATTTAAATAATCTCTTTCGAATAATTTATAAAAATACTCCTTTCTCAACACGTATGACTAAATCGTGATTGGTCAAACACGATTTTCAAAAGTTATTTTTGTATAATTCTACTTCAGTTTTTTTATCATGAATATATTGTATAGGCTCGATTATAATTTAAAGTATGAAAAAAATTGAAGTATAATACATGAAGCGACTTTCGAAAGTTACGTTTGAGTCGCATTCTTTTTTTTAAATACGCGACTCCGTCCTACATATTCAAAAAAGTAAGCTTAAGGGTACTTTAAGCTCCTGAACTTTTGAAGAAAAAAAATAATTAAAATTTAAATTTTTGAAAAAAATCAATTAAACCCATAATTTTTTTGCACCTAATTATTACCCCGAATCAATAAATTTAATCAATTAAGCCCTTTGACCGACTTTGACCATCAATTTTTAAAGATTTTTTTTCTTAAGACATTACTGTCATGTGACTCACTGCATGTTTGTCATGTGATATTTACATATTTTAGAAAACTATTTTTTAGAATTTTTATAAAAGTTTTTTATAATTTTTAAAGAATTTTTTAAATAAAATTAAATTTTTTGAAAATGTCAAGGGATAACATTGTAATACGACACGTTTTCAACTGATCTGAAAAAACTATTAGATTTAACCATCAACGTTGGTCAAATGGATGAATTGATGAAATTTTAGAGTATAAGAACTTAATCGGATGCAAAAAAATTATGAACATAATTGATTTTTTTTAAGTTTAAGGGCTTATGATACATTTAAAAAAGTATTTACATAAATAATTTTGAAGAGACTATTCTAATAAATAATTATTTGGGTAAACTGCATAAATGATCCCCGATTATGCTCTAATTTTTTTTAAAGCTCCCGACTATCAGAAGTTACAAATTGGTCTTCCGACTTAAAAAAATAACAAATTGGTCCAACGCCATTAAAAATTTAATGGCTGGTGACGCGACAGTTAATATAAATTGATATAATTACATAATTAGACTTTAAGTTCTACACTTATTTTAATTTGATCTTAATTCTAAAAAATTAACCCACATAATTTTATAATCTATCAATTTAGTCCTTTTCTACAAAAGAGTTATTTTTCTTCCTTTTTTTGGTGTCAAATTAAAATATATTTATCATTTTTTGGCTTGTTTTCTGCAGTTGGGCAGTTTTATTCACTACATGGCAACCTTTGTGTTTGTTTTGTGGTAGTTTTTACAGCAGTATGGCAAGTTCTCTGTTGGTGTAATGGCAAGTTCTCCATTGGTGTAATGATGCCTAATCAGATAACCTCCATACCAAAGAAGGAACATAACAACAAAAGACAACAAAGTAAGTTGCCCTCAATTCCATTCTCTTTGCGAATTCAGTTTTGTAACCGAGCTTTTGACCAACCTCCAATGCCGAGGAGTAGGCTTGTAATGTTCTTGACTCACTAACAAAAGTCAGAACAACCCGAATTTGAACTACCGCCTGTGGTTTAGATCACAATTAGCAAATACCCATATGAGAAAACAGTGAAAAATCTAGAAATAAAATGATGGAAACTCAAAACTTGGATCCTTTTTACCTGTTCTATAAAATTTTCTCCTTGAGATAAAGTTTTGTGGCTTTTTGCGGAGAGCTTGGCTAATGTCATGGTATGAATTGCTCCAATCACAGCAATTAGAGGAACCACTACAAGTGTGACTAAAGCCAATTGCCATGCTGCTGTAAAACCCACCACAAAAGGTTGCCATGTAGTGAATGAAATTGCCCAATTGCATAAAATAAGCCAAAAAATGAGAAAACATATTTTAATTTGAAGGAAAAAAGAAACTTTTTTGTAGAAAATAATATGGACTAAATTGATAGATTATTAAATTTATATAGGTTATTTTTTAAAATTAGGATCAAATTAAAATAAGTGTAGAAATTGATATCTAATTATGTAATTATATTAATTTATATTAACTGTCACGTTATAAATCGTTAAATTATTAACGGCATCGAATTATTTTATTATTTTTTAAGTTAAAGGACTAGTTTGTAACTTTTTGATATACGTACCCAAATTATTTTAATAGGAATATTTAGGTGATTTAGCCAAATTGTAGGCCTGTAGACCTTTTTTTTGAAAAATTCTTTTTCTATTTTTCAATAAAAAGCAAGGGTTATTTTTGAGTTGTTCATTCAAAGATGTCCAATCAAACGTGGAAAATGGTAAATGCTGGCAGGCACGGTTTTCTTTTCGGCCAGAAAACCAGCGGATACTTCTTTTGGACCATCAGCATTTTTTCGTAAATGGTAAAAAGCAATGGAATTAAAGTAAAATCGAAGTGAACAAATGGGCTTGGTATGAATGTTAAGGAATTCGGTATTTTTAAGTACCTTTTAAATTTGAGATATTTTATATAAATTTTTTTGAGAGATTTATTTACTAAATTAATTGTATAATATGATCCTAATTAATCAGAGTAAAACTTTAAGAATTTGAAAAAAAAAATAGAATCAAATTGAGGGTAGAAAACTTTAGGCATAATCTAGTTACTTTCCTTCCACTTTATACCTTTGTTTTAACATAATTCCCACTTTATACTTTTTTCTTTTGAACAGAATTCCCACTTTATACCTTGCTTGACATGTGCTCCCAAAATCTATTTCTTAATGAATAGTTCCTTCATTAATGTTTTAAATGCCCTTTTTAAGGTTCTCTTAGAAAATATTATATTCCTTAATTATCTATCATATTTATTAAATGAATATGAAATAAATTTTTTGAATAAAATGTCGGTCGTGATTATTATAATAAAAGAAACATTACAAATATCATAATTTGACATATATTTCATTTAACTTTTTAGATGACATTTTTTTCTAACACGTGTGATAATTTGTAATCTGTCACTCACGTCTTTTGTAAGACGTATTTGGCAAGACATGTATGTGCTTTACATGGCACCTCAGTCGGTAGGTTTAAAAAGACGTCTAAAATTATGTGTTTTTATATATCATAATTAGGGATAAAAGTACAAATATAATAATTTGGCATATTTTTTATTTTTAAATGATATTTTTTCTTACACATATGGTAATTTGTAATCTATCAATCGCGTCTTTTGTAAGACATATTTGGCAAGACGTGTAACGACCCAGATTTCTGAATCCGAGAGTCTGTTTAACCCAAAGCGTAGACTTTGCACTTGGGTCAAAGTGTTGGACCTTCGAGAACCTTGTTGGGTTCGTTTTGAGTGGGTGGGCTTGCATTGGTTGGTTTTGGGTTGGCTTAGGATGGCTTTGGGAGGGTAAAAAAAAGGTATTTTCACAAATGAAAGAATGAATGAGAGGGGGTCTCTTTATTTCTCTACAGAAAAGAGACCTTTGTGATCTCATGTTGTTCCTTTTGTCTTCATTCTCCATTCAATATCCTTTATCCCAACCAAAAGCCATAGCAAAAGGTTGAATATTTGAGTTTTGTGGAGTGAATCACGTTTTAAGCATTGAGGAAGAGTTGTTTAGCAATCAGGGATCTATAATCCAAGGTAAGAATGGCTTGAAATGGTAGAGGTAGATGTTTTGGTGAGGGTGTGTAAGGAAGAACGAGCTTGGGTTTTGGGAGCTTAATCCTTGAGTTATGTTTGTGTTTTTGACTTCCTTATATCCCCCAACAATGTAGTAACACATTTTTTTTGCAATCTCTCATTATAGTGAAAGAGGTTGGAGAGGCATCTAAGGTCCAATGGAGGAGCAAGGCTTAAAGCTTGAGGGCTTTTCTCTCAGTTCTAATTCAAGTTTAGTACACTACTAACTCCCTTGTGTTCCTAGAAATCATCAATTCGATTGCTTGGTTGCTTGTGTGATATTTGGTGGTTTGAAATGCTTAAGTGTTCATTAATGGTAAATCTTATGTTTGGTGTTAATGTGGCTTAAAATGGTAAAAACAAAACCACTTAAATTACCTTTCATAAATT
Source organism: Hibiscus mutabilis (assembly GCA_019671005.1). Taxonomy (NCBI): domain Eukaryota; kingdom Viridiplantae; phylum Streptophyta; class Magnoliopsida; order Malvales; family Malvaceae; genus Hibiscus; species Hibiscus mutabilis. The sequence goes on from CM033733.1 coordinate 13,185,370, forward strand.
ATAGGATCAATTTGGGGTCTTACATTTGGGTTTTGGAGCTTGGGGGATGATTCTTGAACTCTAAAAAGTGAGTTCTGGGTTCGAGTACCGATATGGGATGAACACGTATCGGTACCCCCGAGTTAAAAATGTTAAAATAAAGCAAATTTTGCAAGAGAGTATCGGTACGCCGTGGGGTATTGATACCCATTGTTCCATTGAAATTTCAGTAGCCAAAATGGGTATCGATACGTTTAGGAGTGTATTGATACGCATGAGGTATCAATACACCTCCCCGTATATCAGTACAGAGTGTTAGGTAAACTTTTTCAAAGAGCAAATCGAGTATTGATACGCGTAAGTGGGTATCGGTATCCACTAGAACGTATGGTACTTCTAAGTGAGTATCGGTACTCATTGGGCAGTTTGCCTAAAATTTACGTTTTGAGTTCGGAGGGTCTATAATTCGATAGCTAAGGCCCAACGGACCTTTAATATGGAATAATGAATAGTAAAATTGGGAGATCGAGTTTCTAGCCTCATATACGTGCATAACTAGTAATAATTTACTATTGCCTTGATGACTTATCTATGTGAAACAATAAGGATCATTGGTGGATCGGTTAAATGTTGTGTGCTTTATAAGGGAACTGTATGGTAAATAATTATCGTTAACTGAGAAACGTGTCAGTTACTAAAATTTATATAATAATATATTTAATCTTTAATATTTATATATTTAGTCAAATTAAATATCAATAATAAGAGTTAAATTAAAAATAAATTGATTAAATGTGTCAATATAGACAATTAAATGTTATATTGTATAAATTTTTATAGCTGTCACGTCACCAAATTAACGATAATTAATGGTTCATTGATCATTTTATAACAAAAACTAAAGTTTAATGCCTATTATATAGCATTTAAAAGTTTGATGACTATTTTGTATGTTTAGAGATGATTTTGTGACTATTTCTATACTTTACCCTAAATTTAAATTATAATACTATATTAATTTGTGTTCTTTTTATGTTAAATAAATAAGTTACGATCATTAAAAGAGATAAAATTATACAAAATTAAGAATATATTTGACATATACTATATTATAATTACCTTTTGATTATTAAAAAAAGAAATGTGTGTGATTATTGCGTGTAATTCTTTTTGAAGAAATATCGTATGTATTTAAAAAAAATACATTTTAAATGTATTAAAAATAAAATAAGGCCTATAATTAATTTGTTAATATACACATGATTAGAGTAAATTTGTTACGATATGATTATTGTATATTAAATTTATAGTGAAATTAGTATATTCAAATATTTAAAATATTTAAAATTTAATTTTTATAGAGATTTTAATTTGAAATTAATTAAATTGTAATAAAAATTAATAATTACGTGAAAAATACTAATATAGTTAAATAATTATCAAAATATTTCAAAAAGTTAATTAATTTAAAATTGTATTTATATAAAATGAGAAGATTGCACTTTGGACTCTGATTCTGAAAGGTCTGTCTTGTAGTTCGAAATTAGAATTTCGATTCTATGGGGGTTGGGATTGACATTGACTCTTCGCTGCTGTGGTTATTAAGTTTATTAAAATAGGATTTAATAGATAAAATTATATGATTTTAAAATACGTGTCATTGGAATTTTAATTGATTTTAAATCATTGAAATTTATTTAAGAGATAAATTTAAATTCTATAAGAGTTTCAATTTAATAGTAAATTAAAATTTTAAAATTACATTAGACTTTTAAATTTAAGTGATAAGATTAAAATTTTTAAAAGTTCCATATTAATGTTTTTAAATTGGTAATATATATATATTTAATTTAGAGAACAGAAATTTAGATTTTTTAAAATATATTTTTCATTTAAATAAAATATCATTATAATTTTTAATTAAAAGATTTAAAGATAAAATTTACACATTTTCGTATATTATATAGCATTTTCATTTAAATTAGATAAAAATCTCTTTTCGTTTAAATGATATATTAAATCACATTTTTATAAAATATTATATCTCATTTTGAATTAAAATATTTTCATCTAACATATTAGATTTAAAGATAAAAATTTCACACTTCCATGTATTTGATTTGTATCTTTAATTAATTGCATTTTAATGTTTGTCATACATTTGGTTTGAATATGTAAAATAGATAAAATTGTTAACTTTTTAATATTTTTAATGTGATCTCACAATAATATTTATTTTATTTATAGTTATTAATATAACTCATATACACATCGTAAACAATGGTTCCTGAATCCAGATCATTAAAGCTAAATATGCTATATAACGCTTCAATATATTTAATTATCTAAATTTCTCAAAATTATAATTCAATATACTAAACTACTTTAAGATATATATATATATATATATATATATATATATATATTTGGTAAAATACTTTAAGATATTTTGATTTATACATTTATAATTTAACTTTTTATGTATTTTTACGATAACTTCATCATTTTAGACATGATACTTTATTCACTCATTAATTAACATTATAAATGGTACTATAATTTTTTTTAAAAATACAATTAATGCATCATAATCAGCACGTTTAATTATATTGATTTTTTTGAATAGTTTAAAGGTGATTACAAGATAGTATCTGTTCGTAGATATTTTTAACATTTTGACAATGTACACACCTTGTAGATATTACGATTGAACTCGTATCTCTTAAAATAAAGATCATCTATTTTTTTTTACCAAAACACTTGTTAGGTTCTTAATTATATTGATTTTGATACCAAATATGCAACATTAAAAAAATCGAGTAGCAACTATAATCAATGATCATATATTCGTATTAACGATTTAAAATCCAAAGATATATATGATTTAAAAAGTATAGTAATTAAGGGTTTGTTTGTTTCACTGAAAATTGTTTCCGGAAAATGAATTCTGGAAAGCAAATTACATTTTCTATAAAACATAATACGGAAAGCATTTTCTTGTGTTTGGATGATGCTGTGTAATTTATTTTCCGATGTTTGGTAAATTTTTCTGTAAATATTTTTTGAAATCTATTTTAATAAAACAAACGCATTACAAATTTTCTTGATTTTTTATCTTTTATTTTTTTTGAAAAAAATTAAATTATACTATAGTATTTTATTTTTTAAGTACATCAAAAACCTCACCAATGTAATCGCACACAGATGTGCCATTCAAAATTGGTTCACTAGCCCGGACTCCCCAACCCTAAAGATCAACATGAAAAAATGTCAATAAACAAAGCTTTAGAATACAACAAAAATTTAAAATTGTTACCTTATTCTCTGTTTTGAAGACTTTCAATTTCACTCGTACTCCATTTTGCAAAACCCTATTTGGACATGCTCTATTGCAGCTACACATGTTATCAAATTCATAAATAAAGGTAGCCCTCTTGCATAGGGTTTAGGCTTTGTAGTTTAGGGTTTAAGGTTCAGAGTCTAATGTCTAAGGCTTAAGGTTTAGGGTTCAATGTTTATGGTCGAAGGTTCATGGTTTATAGTTTAGGGTTCATCGTTTGTAGTGCAGGGTCTAAGGTTAATGTTTAGGGTTCAATGTTCAAGGGTTAGGGTTTAAGTTTTAAGGTTTAATGTTTAGGGTTTATGGTTTAAGATTCATTATAGTTTAGGGTTTGGGGTTAAGGTTTGGGGTTTATATTTTATGGTTCACGGTTTAGAGTTTAAGGTTTATGGTTTGGAGCTTAGGGTTTAGAGTTCAAGTTTAGGGTTTAAAGCCTATTGTTTATATTTTAGGGTTTAGTGTTTACATGTATGGTTTAGAGTTTATAGTTTAGAGTTTATGGTTTAAGATTTGGGTTTTAAGGTTTGGGTTTAGGATTCATGTCTTGAAGTGAAAAGTTAAGAATTTATTTTACGAAAAATCAAACCGTAAAACATTTTATATGAAATGCAATGAATTACATTGACCAATTTATTTTCTGTCAACCAAACACAAAAAAATAAAGAAAATGTTTTTCCGTAAAATGAATCAAATGAAACAAACAGACCTAATAGAAAATATTATATTTATTTTTTAAAAAATATTCAAAAAAAAGAAGAAAACTGACACCTGGACCTGAGCTGACCCTTCAAATTCGCAACCCCGTACCCTATGATCGGACAAAAATGAAAAGGCACGACAAAGGCCACAGCGACAATTTCGCCAACGTTGACGTCGACCAAAAGACAGCAGCAGGACTGACCCGTCATTTTTTTCAATAGCGAGGGCAAACCCGTCACAAAGTGATATATATGTAGATTAAGGAATAAATATCCAGGGATCAATATACCGCCAACGTAGCGGGTCAAGTCCGGTTCTGTTTGCAGTAGACTTAGTTAAATGATCATATATATATATAAATAATTTGTTTATTTTTATTTAAAAATTAACCTAAACACGAATTTAATAAATTATCTCAGTAAAGAATAGATGTTCTCTATATTCGATTTTGAATAATTTTATTTATATAATATATATAACATCAATAAAAGATTAAAAATAAAATAAATATTATCATAAAATCATATTAATAAGATTAAAAATAAGAATAACCTAAACAGAAAAATAACAATAGAAGATGAAAACAAGTCGGGTTTTTTCAAACAGAAATCGGGTCAGTTGGGATTTGTTTTTTTAATTATAAAAGTGCTCGCTCACTCTTCAAGTTCTCTCCGTATTCAGAATCGTCATTTCAAAAGTCTCTCTGGCAATGTCTGGTCGTGGCGGTGTTGGTGGTGGTCGTGGAGGTGGTGTTGGAGGACGTGGCCCGGGACAGGATCCCGGGCGCGGTCAATCCTCCCAGTCTTTCCCTCGCCGTGGCGGAGGCGGTAGAGGAAGGGGCCGTGACTCTGGAAGGGGACGTGGATCTTCTGGACCTCCTGCTTCTTATAACCCGTCTCCTCCTCAGGCGGCACCGGCTCAGCCTCCTCCTCAGGCGGCTCCGGCTCAGCCTCTTCCTCAGTCGGTTCCTGCTCATCAGCCTTCGTCTAGTGCGGAACCACTGAGGGAACAATTTTCTGAGAAACTTACATTGGGTCATGTGGCTGCAACGTCGGCGTCTCTTCCTGCGTCTTCGACAAAGGCGATTAGATTCCCGCAAAGGCCAGGTTATGGTACCCTCGGTACAAAATGCACTGTTAGAGCGAATCACTTCATAGTGGATGTCGCTACCATGGATGTACATCACTACGATGTAACTTTGTTTCCCTTTCTCCTCCATTTTAATTTTAAGCGTTTTATTTCTTTGCACACAGAAGTATTTAGCAATTACTTATTTTTCATAAAAATCTCAAGGGAAATTTTAACTATTAATGGTTTGTTTAAATGAATTCTACTTGCTGTTTACTTCATATTTTTTAAAATTTCAATGATTTATTTTCTGTTTGCCGGTATTTATTTACCTAATTGTCCGTCTCAGGTTTCTTGCATTTTTTTCTCGTATCTTTTAAAGGCTTTTTGTATTTCATTTCCCCTTTTAAATTTTATCTGCTAATCTTCGTTGTCATATTTTTGCCTTGTTCTAGTCGTCCTTTATTTTATTTCTATGCTTATATCTCTGTTTTTTTTTTTGACATGGATTTTTTTCTTCGTTCAGGATTTTGCTTCAGTGATTTCATCTATTTGTTTAGTTCATTATTGAAATATTGGTTTCTTTTTGCTTATTTACTCACTGCCCATCTCTGTTCGGGTGCATTTTCTTCTGTTCTCTTTTAATGGCTTTTGGTACCTTCTTCATTGCTTGCAGGTTACTGTATCGCCTGAGGTAACTTCAAAAAAGGTCAACAGAGATATAATGAAGGAACTTCATAAGACATACAAGGACTCACATCTCGGTAATCGGCGTCTAGCTTATGATGGTCGGAAGAGCTTTTACACTGCCGGGGCCCTCCCGTTTGAGTCCAAGGAGTTTGTTGTTAAGTTACCTGAGGCAGATCGGAGTAGTACTTCATCTACTACAGTGAGGTAATATTCTTGCATTCTATAATGGTGTCTTGACATTTCGCCTTTTATTTGATCTTATTATTGTACTGCGATGTTTCTGGCTGCCTGTTTTTGCAGGAGGGAACGCCAATTTAAGGTAGCAGTCAAACTTGCATCCAAGCCTGACATTCATTTCCTATAGGAGTTTTTGAGCAAAAGCCATCTTGAATGCCCTCAAGAAACTATTCAAGTTCTCGATGTTGTTCTTAGGGCGAGCCCCTCCGAAAAGTACTTGCCTGTTTACTAATGCTCAGCCTTTCTTGGCGTTAAATTTCTTATATTGTTTGTACTAAATAAAATTAATAAATTTTGAAACAACATTTTGCAGATACACTGTTGTTGGAAGGTCTTTTTTCTCTCCATCATTAGGTCCAAAAGGGGAGCTCGGTAATGGAATAGAGTATTGGACTGGATACTACCAGAGCCTTCGACCCACACAGATGGGTTTATCCCTTAATATTGGTAACTATTCTATTGACTTTTTAATTTTGTTGTTGCTTTTTTACTTAACGTTGAAGTTTTACTGTTTTCCTTTTTCATGTCTGTTTTCACTTCACAGATGTGTCTGCTCGGTCGTTTTATGAGCCGATTTTAGTTTCAGAGTTTGTTATGAAACATTTCAGACGTCAGAACCTGTCAAGGCCTTTGTCTGATCAAGATCGGATTAAAGTAATACTTAACCTTATAGTACTATTTTTTTCTCTAATTTTTGCACCTTTTCACATTAAATTCAGTGTAAATGGATCAAAGTGGTTGAAAATTCTTACAATGTTTCTATGCTCTTATTATTTAGGTGAGAAAGGCCTTGAAAGGAGTGAAAGTTCAGCTGAATTACATGAAGTATCCGAAAACTTCAAAGATTGTTGGCATATCTAGAGAGCCTATAAGTCAGATAATGTGAGTTTGTTATAACACTACGGGAAGCTGCATTTATGGGGTCAATATGGTTGAATCATATTTGGGTATTTGTGCTGGTCTTTATATTCTTTAGTATCCTGGTTACATGTTCAGATTGAGTATGGTTGAATTGTTTTTGCATCTGTTGTGCTAGACTTGTATATGCCACTTAACTAATTTCAATTTTCAAACAGTGTGGTTTTATTTATTTGCAGTTGGGAGCATTTTGTTTAGCCATAATGGATTCAAAAACATTTCTTAGCATATTAGTCATTAGCCCCCACATTTGTTGCGCAATAACCTTAAACTACCATTTGTATTATAATGTTTTATGAAAGTAGAGTACTAAATATTTAAATTCTAATAGCTGATATAAGCATAATAATTGTACTAGTACATATGTAGTCCATAACATCGTATTGCTTCTGTACAATATTTGTTCCAATCTCTCATTGTACCTCTTCTGTCCAATTTTTGTTTGTTTAGGTTCACTCTCGATGACAACAGTACAAAAGTTTCTGTTGCCCAGTATTTCCGCGAGAAGTACAACATTGTGCTAAAATTTCCATCTTTGCCTGCCATTCAAAGTGGAAGTGAAGCTAGACCTGTCTACTTGCCAATGGAGGTTCTTACTTCATATTGACGTGATCTTTGTTTCTTTTCTCTTGTTTTTAACTCAATTCTTATAATGATTTTGTTATACAGTGTTGTAGGATTGTGGAGGGCCAACGATATACGAAAAAGTTGAACGAACAACAAGTTAGACAAATGTTGAGAGCAACTTGTCAACGTCCAGATGATAGGGAGAAAAATGTTAGAGGGGTATGATAATGATGGATACTTATTTTTAGCAGCATTTGTTGTGTTGATTAGATAAGGATTGTGATTCATTTATTATGTTTCTGCAGATGGTTAAAGTCAATAATTTTGAGGCAGATGACCTTGTTAGTAAAGAATTTGGAATTCAAGTTCACAAAGAACTTGCATTGGTTGATGCAAGAGTTTTACCTCCACCAATGGTACTGACATATCAATATTTTACATCTTCAAGGGAAGTCAAACTTCCTTTCTTATTATAAACTTAAATCTCTGTTTGTTCTGGTTGTTGCAGCTTAAGTATCATGATAGTGGGCGTGAACGAAGTGTTTGTCCTAATTTGGGCTCGTGGAACATGATCAATAAGGTGCTACGTTGTTTTTTACATATTATCTTTGAAGTGTTTTTGAAAAAAAAATTCAGAGGTTTTTTGGGTCACCTGCTCTTGTTCCAGAGTTTCATGTGCATCACTCTTCTATTTCATTTTTAGAGTTTGTATGGTTTTCCAGTGCCATTTGTAAGCAGTTAAATGTTTGCTAAAAAACTTATATTGATTTATATAAGTTAAGCTCTTGTCAGGATTTTAGCATTCGTGTGGAAATTCCTTTACTAGGTTTCTACGCAATACATTTTTTTTTCAGAAAATGGTAAAAGGTGGGAGTGTGGATTTCTGGACTTGTGTTAACTTCTCCTCAAATTATATGAATATGTCGGAACCGTTTTGTACTGATCTGGTGAAGATGTGCAACAGCAAAGGGATGGTATGGTGCGTCATTTTGTAAGCGCTCATATCATATTTTTAATGTTGTATTGATAAGCTTCACTTTCCAACTTTTACTGCAGGTGTTCCGCAACACTCCTTCAATTCCAATCCGTGCATCGCGTACTGATAAAATTGATCAAACTCTCTTGGATATTTACAGAGAGTCTGCTGGCAAGAATGTGCCACTTCAGTTGTTGATAGTAATCCTACCGGATCAAACTGGCTCATATGGTATGAAATTCTGATATAATGTTAATGGGTAATGCCAAGTTTTCTCTGTGCAATTTAACTCTTTTTGCTTGCAGGAAAAGTTAAGCGAATTTGTGAGACTGAGCTAGGTATTGTTTCACAATGTGTTAAGCCAGATGTTGCTGCAAATGCAAATAAGCAGCAGTATCTAGAAAACCTGGCTCTGAAGATTAATGTTAAGGTATGTTTTCTGCTTGGGTGGTGATTTGATGTTCTTGCTGGCTCTCTCTTTGTTATGTTTAGTCTTTTTTGAGAATCCTAAATTAATCAGGTTGGGGGGAGAAATACTGTGCTGAATGATGCAATTCAAAAGAGAATTCCGCTTGTGACTGATAGGCCTACAATTATATTTGGTGCGGATGTCACTCATCCTCAGCCTGGGGAAGATTGTAGTGCTTCGATTGCTGCAGTAAGCATATTCTTTGTTCTTTGTCATCTCTTTTCTGTTCATCTTGTTAAGAGGTTATTGGCTTGGCTGCAGGTAGTGGCTTCAATGGACTGGCCAGAGATAACCACATACCGTGGAATTGTCTCTGCACAGACTCACCGGGAAGAAATAATCCAGGACCTCTATAAAACAACTCTGGATCCTCAAAAGGGTACATGTCATGGTGGCATGATAAGGTAAGGAGGTAGATATATTTCAGGATCCTGTCATAGTTAATTGTGTTCTACTTTTATCAGCCAATTCTTGTTCTCTTTAGGGAATTGCTCAAGGCTTTCCACAAGTCAACCAATCGAATACCTGAAAGGATTATTTTCTACAGGTGAATTTTGTTTCTGACCATCCAAATCCTACCTACTTTTCTAACATTATTGCTGATAACTGTTACTTAATATGACAGAGATGGAGTGAGCGAAGGCCAATTCAGTCAAGTTCTACTCCATGAAATGGATGCTATCCGAAAGGTATTCGAAGGGTTATCTTTTGTGGGATTTTCTAGCGCTCTGCTATTTTATTGATGAAAATAACTCCGTTTGTTTTGAATAAATTCTATCTATACGTAGATATTAACAGCTGGCTTATTTTTAGTGGTGGTGATTTTTGATTAATATTCACTTAATAAAGTTCACTATTTTTCTTTCTGTTTTTGCAATGCCTATTGGTGTTTAGGCCCATCTGACTGCTTTAATATTCTTCTATCCTCCAGGCTTGTGCCTCACTTCAGGAAGGTTATTTGCCACCAGTTACATTTGTTGTGGTGCAGAAGAGGCGTCATACTCGCTTATTTCCGACTGACCGCAATAAAGCTGATAGGAGTGGCAATATATTACCAGGTAACAAATATCTCATAAATGGAGACCAGCATAATCAAATATCTTAACATAATCAATGTCTTGCAGGTACTGTTGTGGATACAAAATTTGTCATCCCACTGAGTTTGATTTTTATCTTAATAGTCATGCTGGGATTAAGGTAAAAACTGAGGCTTGCCTTGTGGTACAATGATCTTTTTATACCTATTTTCACATCCCTTAAATTGTCTGATACCAAATGCACATTCTTATTTTTCTGGTGTAGGGAACCAGTAGGCCCACCCATTATCATGTCCTATATGATGAAAACAGGTTCAGTGCAGACCTCTTGCAAATGCTCACCAACAGTTTATGCTACACGTATGTATTTCATTACTTTCTCTGTAATATTTCAAGTGCTTTGAATAAATATTGCTCACATTTGACCTAACTACATAATTGTTTCTCTTGTCTAGCTATGCAAGGTGTACTAAATCTGTCTCTATAGGTTAGTGGTATTTTCTGTTCTTAAATCTTGTTTTTAGCTTTTAAGTTCAAAGTCGGTATTGTTGGTTGATATTTCCGAATTACATTTGCAGTGCCTCCAGCTTATTATGCCCATCTAGCTGCTTTTAGGGCACGGTATTATGTAGAGGAAGAGATGTCAGACAGTGGCTCCACTGGTGGAAGCCGAGAACCGAAGGACACAAGTGTTGAAGTTCGTCCCCTGCCTAGCATTAAAGGCAATGTGAAGGATGTGATGTTCTACTGCTGAGTTTGGCTGTGTTTCGTTTTATTTTGGTTGGGAGTTTCTACATGATGGTTGATGGTTGATGGTTTTTATGGTAAGGTTAATTTTCAAACCTTTGAAATTACAAACGCTTTTGGGTTGTGAATTTTGAACAATTTGGTGGATAGTTTAGTCATAGTACATGTCAAGATTTGGCGGATCTTTAAAGATGGGTTAGGGTTTGCCATTTTGTTCGTATACAGAGAACAAATTAACTTTTGAATCACATTTCAAATGTTTAATGAATATAATCTTTTGAAGCATCGTATAAATCTTGCAAGATTTGCTTTACAACTGCCTCGTTCAAAATATTAAAATTATTATTTAAGTTTAATTACTATTATATTTTATTTTTATACCATAAACTATTAACATCAACTAGTACAAATCGATACATGTTAGTATTGACCGAAATTGCTCAACATATGGAAAATTTAACCAATACAAAACTTAAAACTATTTGTCACTGATTTAAAACTGATGTGTTTGCTTATGTAGCAATCTAAGGTCATAAAAGCAAATAATAAAGTTACAGCGGCCTGTTAACATTTTGCTTGATCCACATTACTTGAGCGGATGGATCTGTAACTCAATGTCAGAATCTTGTGGCTGAGGTTCTTGCGAGAGAGAGACCTGTGTCTGGTGGGGGAGGAGGGCAAGTTAATACAGTTTGGCAGCGGCCTTTTCCAGGGTGGATTAAAGGCAATGCTGATGGTGCGGTCGCTATCCGAGGGAGTGAAGCTGCAGTCGCTATCCGTCCTGTCTGCAGAGTTTTGGGCCATACACGATCTTTTGTGCCATGCTTGGCGGTTGGGTTACCGTCGTGTGGAGATTGAATCCGACAACAGGAAGGTGGTTCAAATTCTTCTCGGAACGTCGAGGGTGTTGGTGGATTCTAGCCTTGTGGAGATCATTAGAGAGCTTATGGCTAGCAGCTGGGAACTGGGCTTGCCTATTGGAGAGTTTATCTATACCTTATCGCCTGTTGAAGTTGCTGCGTTAGTGGCCCCGAGGGTACTAGTTCTTAATTTCTTTGGCCTGCTGTATTATCAGATTTTTTTTTCTATAGTTGCAACACAATGACCATGGGTACTGAATTACCAATTTAATCCTAAATTCTAAAGAGGGATACATAAACCCTAAATTTTAATTTTTAACCATAATATCAAAACACTAGAATATAAACCTTGACCTCTAAAATAAACCGGTAGTGTATCAAATATTTTTTATAGTATATGCATTATTTATTGGATAATTATTCCATGTACGAGTTCATTTTCACAAATGTCTTAATTTTAAGGTTTAAAAATTTTCTTTAGGGTCTAGTTTTTAGGGGTTAAATTTTAAGGTTTTAAATTAAAACCTAAATCCCTAACCAATTTTCCTAAACCCAAATCTCTAAATTATAACATTAAAATATAACTTTTAACCATAAACCCTAATTTTTAAACCCGTACACTTAAATCTCTAAACTCTAAAACTAAACTCTAGAATTAAAGCACGAATATGAACTTTTTGTTTCTACCGTCAGTGTATGAGATATTTTTCCTTATTTTCCACAGCCAGCAAAAGTCAACCAAAGTAATTTTTTAGTTGCACTATGCTTTGATCTAACCAGTACCAAAATACACATTTTCATTTACAACTTTCGCAATGCAGGAAAAAACAGATTGTGGTTCTGGTCCAACTCGCCCTGCAAAACATAGAATATTACTTAATTGAAAAACTTTGTTTGGAGTGTGATATATACTACATAAATCAACCGCCAAAAAGGATTATTTACACTTTCCAAGAATTACATGGGGATGTATAACACAAGTTGCCATTAATTGAGGCACAACAACATTCAACCAAAATAATGAGGAGACGACAGAAAGAATCATGAATGCCAACAGGCGCAAGCACGCGATGAGCAAAACATAAGTGGCCGACCCGAAAATATGTACGAGCAAAAGCACGCACAACCACACACCACACATACACATATAAAGGCATGCAATGCAAACTTAACTCGCAGCTGTAGTACATAGAATACATCGCATCTGAGGATCACTAGCCTCACTAGCATTGTCGTCAGCATACTCCTCGTACTCATATAGCCCTTCAGAGGTTGCTCCAATCTCCTTTTTGCGGCTGGTATTAGTTTCGGTAGAGTCCGTCAAGCAAGTCGTGTGATAAGCATGACAGCAAAAGAACACGACAACCGATACATTTTGTATCGAGAAAGGATCAAAACACATGCAACATCTTCCATCTCCCCTAGTTTTAAACTTAACATCCATGTTTCTCACGTTAGGTGTTAAAGTTTGAGAAGCTCTGTTTACATCCCTCTTGGATCGAGCAACATCTTCTTCATTACTCAAGCAAACTGCTCGTTTTGCTTCATTGTAGTATTTAACCAACAGGTTAACAGAATCAGCCTGTATATTTCACATGTACCCAAATTTCAGGTTCCTTGAATCGGAATTTCAAGTATTATAACAAATGGTAAGAGGATGAGTAGTAGTACCTTGAGTATATCATTGCACCCGTGTCTAAGGGAGGTTTCAGTTCTGTAATCAGTAATAATTTTGACTAGACGATCCCTGAGCCTGAAAATAACATAGAAAATTAAGTTGAATTTCTGTAAGTAGATGAAGTGATTCAGCTTAGATCCCTGCAATTCGAAATTTTGTGTCGGTTGGATGCTCCATATGCAAGTCTTGGGGGATTAATTTAAGAACTAAGATCGAAGCTGTGAAAGATAAGGGTAGCATGTGCGAATTTTTCTGAATCACTCTCTCTGTTTGCATAAAGAAATAGTTTAGCATCATAAAATTTGATGTTATGGTTCATTATAGACAGTTGGCACTGCATATACAGAATATGGACAGATTAGTATGGTAGTAAGATTATATATATAGAAAAGCTCACTTAAAGATAGAGCAAATATTACAATTGTTGTGTTGCAACACAAACCTCAGGCTTTTCTTCCTAGAGTCAGCACCAAATGCTTAACCACATTAAAGTCAATTAAATCAACAGCTCCAACTAAATTTGAGCTTGATTCCGGTATGAATCATGGCTTTGTCAATTAACTATCAGATAAAAGATGGTTAGTGATAGTGCGACTTCCATCAAGAGTGAATCCTTAAGGTTTTGTTTCACCCTTTTCCTTGTATTCTTTAAACTAAGAAACCTCTATGATACTATAGATGCAAATTACTTGGAAATAGAAAATTCTGCTCAACCGCAATTCGTAAATTTCCCTTGATAAAAAGAGAATACTAACCGAGGTATCTCTAGGCCATTGGGCACCATATTTACAATATAGAGAGGATCCAGATTGCCAACAGTGTGTTCCAATAAGACACCCACCTGCCAATCAGTGAGACTAGTAAGAAAAAGTCCGAAACAAGAGTACGGCTAATCATCAGACAAGTCATGCATATTTCCAGTCTACATTTTATGTCATTACCATTTCAGATTTGTTGAGGCATTGGTGAATTAGTTCTTCCCAAAGATCATCATCATGCTGCATGGTCACAAATTCTACAGCCTGTGGAGGATAAATACAATTTTTAGTATCAATCCTTAAAATTGCCAGAAACACAAAAGCAACAGCAGAAAGCAACAGGAGCTCCAATTGAAAATGAAAAAAACGTACCTCTTCGATATCTCCTAATTCATTTATGATGACTGCCAGAGCCTGTTTTGAGTTTCCCATTCTTCCAAGAACGAATACTTGCTCCCTTAAAAGGTCTTTTCTGGCACAGATCTCGTACGCCTGAAGTTGAATTTCAGCAGTGTTATTTTGGAAAATTATTATGCCATCATCATATAACTAATATTTAGACTGTCCAAACCTTCTCTAACATGTAATGTTGACTACCGCGAAGAAAAGGAAGCAGCATCTTTGGATCATACTCGACGTAAAGTTCTACCTATCACAGCAAGAAAAAGGGCAATACATAATCAGAAATGCAATTAACATAACAACCGTCTTGCCCGCAAACAAAACTCGGTGCACAGCCATAAGCACCGAGGACTAGACAAGAGCATACTCACAGGCAACAATAATTAACACGTTAACAAGGCATCAAATGCAGCAGAAAAATAACAAGAAACATGAACCAACAGAAAATTTTCCAAGGTTGTTAATACCATATTGGACAGGTGATTTGTTTTCCTAAAAAGAAGGGTACAAATCGGTACCAATTGTCTAAGTATATTGTTTTGGGGGTTCTCAATGTAGTATACAACTACCTATATATATATATATACCTAGATGACTAGATCTATATAGAATATCACTAATAGTAAGAAAAATTTAAGATTTACATCATTTTAAATCCAAATTCCTTCAAACACCAACTAAATAAATTCACTACATACCATATAAACAGCAAGTTACATCAAACAAACACATCACACCCAAGCTAACAAAACTAATTAAAGAAAAAAAGAGATAATTTTGGAACCCATATAAACTTTTTAAAGAACAGCTGACATGGCTGGTCTTATGTAGTCAAAATATGTTCGACTAATTTTGGAACCTACTGCCCTTTTGGTTCTTCAACCATTGACCACACACGGAACAGGAAAAGGAATTTGGCCTCTGCAGAAATGTATGAAATCTAGAAAAGTAACAGATGTAAAAAAAATTGAGAATTTCAAAGCAACTGGTGCCATCAATATTTACATATAAGATTTAAAACACTAATGTAGTTGCCTAATTCATACCTGCATATCATGAAATTCCTTGCCAGCATGTGGGTTTACTTCAAACAAAGAATGCAGATATAAATGCAAGAAATATCTTGAATCACACTTATTTCTAGTATTTAGAAGCTGTGAAACAACTTCAGATGGTGTAATTAAGTCCCTATTTTGGATCAACAAATTAGCTGCTTGCTTACAATCTACAATCATCAACAGGACAACCTGCACCATGCACATAGTATTTTTGGCATTAAAATTGCTTATTACTAAAGGAAATAAACGAAAATTTCCTTTTTAATTACTTTTTGCTCTTCTTTACCCAATAGTTTTATTGAATAGAAAGAGCTAATCTTTTGCCACTGTAATTTTGGTTGAATTTCCAAATGCACCTAACATAAATAAGTGTCAACCTAGCAGTAAGATTTTGTAAAGCATCAGTTTCATAATTTACAAGACTGGCTTCATATGAAGAGGAATTGACATTCTCGACAAAAACAATACTTTTGAGAAAGCAAAGTAACTCAAAAATTTCATATGCTCTTCCATAAACATACCTTTTCGCGAATAGAATCTTGTAAGTTGTGTCGTTCAATGAAGTCAAATATATCTGGTTTCATGAGCTGAGATCGCAGACAGGTATGTACATTAAGAAAGAAGCAATGAAATCTCCAACTAGAAAATGGATGAAAACCTAGTTTCCATGAGCAATTTGCGTCAGACATAATTTTAAGGTTGACAAATATATTTGTCTATGCACAAATTTACATTAAAATACTGACATCAGCATACAGTGAAAAAGCTTTCTCATACTGCCCATTGGTAACATACAACTCTGCAAGTGCCTATCAAGAAAAAAGGACAGGGTCATTCAACATGTAGCATCAACAGATTCAGTTCACATCAGACAATTAGAAACTGCCTCATAAACCTCTTTAAGGGCATCAGTCATCGATGAAGTATTTAACTGGGGCTCAATTGCAGAAATAACGGGCAACACAGAATAAATGACATGTGGCCAAGATTTAACAGTTGACACAAGATCCTTATGAAATGATGGATTTGTTGCCAGAGCCACAAGAGCAACCTGCAGCATATCAAACAAGTGGTTTTCATTCCAAGTTTGACACATTAAAAACTATAATAGAAGACTACATGAACATATGCACAGGTTTCTGTCTTGACAAACCTCATAAGCAGTATCACTCAGCCTTGGGTTTTCTGTTGGCATATATGGAATCAATACAGGAAGTTGACGGAGATGAGCAAAATGGAATACCCATCTGTCAAGGCAATTGCAAGTGATTAACAATAAATGTATGGAAAGAGTTGCATAAAATGATTTTCAGTACCTCTCCCAAGCTGTAGCAGATCCCCGCAAGAATTTGGGACACAAGGATGCAGCCTCAGCATATTTCCTTTCCACAATCAAATGATCAAGGTATCTAGATCCCACCTACACATAAGGTGAACACAAATGAAGAAAGCAACGACTAACTTTAGAAAATACATGCACAAAGGAATAGGCATTATTTAAGGAAACAAATGAATTTGGAAATAAGATATATCAGTTCCACCACACATCAAAACTAAAATACATTAGCTTGCAGCCAGAATCTTTCATGATAATGCAAAGATTAGATATTAAGCCAGTGAATTTATATGGTAAGTGATATCAAGTCATTAAATGGAAGAAAGTTACCTCATCAAGGAGTTCACTTCGTCCCTGCCCAGCCTCAACTGCTGCTAAAGCTTTTTCATGACATCCGTGTTGAAGAAGCCATGCAATGTGATCCTCAGCATCCCTAAAGTGTTAAAATTGTAAAGGTACTGGCCATTACTATAAGACGTACCGCAAAATATTGGCCATTATTTTAATACACTATGCACAAAGCCAAAGATTATTATAAGACGTCAAAGTCCATATTACGAGAATCTTGACATCAAAATTTAAACAAAACACATCATGTCCAGCAAAACACACCACATAATATCCACCTAATGGTAACTTACAGCACTTATTTGCTATTATAAACCTTTTGCATAGTCCTACAAGAATGCACAACATAATTGTTCATCTGAAGAAAATTTAGAAGCACTTTTTTATCATTATAACTGCTTTCCCAGGTTTGCACTTTAATAGTACTACAGATACCTCAGATCATGCCCAATGGAAGCTATACAGTTTGCTATCAGCTTAAAGGGTAATGATAGATAAACAGGTGTACTTGTACCACCGAGAAAAAAATTTAAGGGGGTAGGGGGGAATCAGGCAGGAGAGTGTTAGTTAGTATGCATAACCGTGTGTTGTAAAGAGTTTTAGATAGAGTAGAAGTTGTATGTTATCTTTACTTTATCTTAACTAGTAGTTTGAATTTTAAATTTGATCTTTGTAAAGGATAAAAGTCTTATCCTATAGGTTAACCACTTGGTGTTAAACACCTCTGTAAAAGTCTATATAATAGACTCTCTTTCACTAATGAAAAATAAGAAAAACACAGAGAAAAACTCTGTTTCTCACAGAGAGTTATTCAGAAAATCCGACTTCCTTCAGGGCAAATAAGCAACCAGCATCAAATTGATACTCTGCAACATTTCACAAAAATTGAGCATATAATATATATTACTGCATAGTACTACAGAAACCACAATCCTTTTCCTATTTTGACTTTTTGATGAAAAACAAGCTTAATCTTTGAGAAGCAAGAAAAATAGAAAGAATCGGAAGTAACCTAGGTTTTGCTATGACAACATCCTTTGGCGATACAATATAGTATATTGGTTCATAACCAGCAGCCCACTGTCCACCGGCATAACTGCTGCCTACATTCATATGAGAAGAGCACTATAACTATTGTTTGAAATTCTGCCTAATAACCCATAGCTTCAAAAACCGAGATATCAACCTGAGAAGGGAGCATGGGCCAAGGAATAGTCCTTTGTTTTGTAGTGCTCAAAGCCATGTACAGGTAGGGCATCAGTTGCCAATTCATCATTGTTCCAAGACACTATGCGTACCTCTGGTCTCTGTGCATTTCCCTGCTACAGTGGATTATGCATGGGCAATGAGAATTATAACAACAGCCGGTATCTCAAACTCTTGAAAGAAAAACACTAGCTAATCCATTTGATACTATAATCCACCACACCAACTATTAAAACTCAGGATCAGTAGAATGTATAGAGAAGCACGGCCAACATATTGCAAACGAATTCTACATTAAATTTCTTCATACAAGCACAGCTTAAAAGTTCAAAGCAGAGCAACAATGTAAAGTAGTTACAGCATGTGCAACCAATGTCGTGGCTTCTGTAAAGCATAGCATCACACCTTCCAGATAAATTGCCAAATTTGTAGGAAAGGGAACAGATAATGCACTAAAGATTGCACATAAAGCCTCAAAATCGGGGGTGTGCACCAGGACGAAAAACTTAGCTTTTTCAGAACTGTAATGGATGCATACCTGTCTTGATGGTATCGTGCTACTAAATTCCTTCTCCCCATCTTCTTCACCAGAAATATAGGCCAGAACAACCAAAGCATCGCCAAAAGGAGCAATTCCTGATATGTAATAGTTAGTCTGAAATGATGCCACAATATCTACTTGGTTCGTGTTAGAACTTGTAACATGCTTATAAGTTCCATTGGCTCCCTTGTTAAGATTTGTTCTTATTGCTGCAATCTTCACATGAGTTCCCCAGCCAATCACCAAGAAGGTATCATCCTGAATAGGTTCAGACAACGAGCAATGGTATAAATGATTGAAGAACCTATGTTTCACATAGACTAGGGCCTAGCATAAGTGAAAACTTCAGAAAAATGAATGATAGCATACAACATTGCAGCTGTTTAGAGCAACATAAGAAAGTTTGGAACAACTTCAGACGTTTTCCATATTAATCTTTTGACTAACCTGCCAAACTAAATGTGGGAGCAGGATTTCAGGATGAGGACTCCCTCTTGGTCTTTCTATAAATGTAATCCGCTGATCATTTGCAGCATCGTAAACTTTTATTCCCATATCATTAGCCCAAGCAATGAGACTCGTTCTCCATTTCACTGCATGGATTGGACCTTCACCTGAGTGCAAAACCTAAAAACACATTAAAATCCACAACATTCAGAATTCATAAAAATCTAGAGTTCAAATAAATTAAAGTTGATCAAGACTCACGGACCTGATCCTTATAGCCAAACCACTTTTTGGTATTAAAATTTAAGTGACCAGCTAAGCCACCAGTTACAAATCTCCTAGATGACTTTCTTGCATAATCAGGATCAAGTGCAACGACCTTCAAAGGACGATGATACTCAAATTTCAATTTCTCGTCAGTTAAAAGACTATTTAGTACAACAGAGCCATCATCAGAACAGCTTCCGATATATTCACCTTCTCTATCAAAACTAAGGTCATTCACTGCAGCTGAATGAGCAGCAAATTCCTTAACCTAAAAACAACCAAATAAAAATCTTATGCATAACAAAATGTAATTCAATAACAACGCAGCTAAAAGATTAACTTATGGAAATTTATTTACCTGTTTATTGAAATTTTGAATTATCAAAATAAAATAATAGATTAAGACTTTAAATGAAATTAAGATCAGAAGAGATAAATGAAAGAAAATTTCACCTGATTTCCCAAAAAGCCGAGGATATGAACGGTTCCGTCGTACGTTCCAAGAGCAATCATGCGTTCGGCGACGGAGATACACGAGGCGGAATCGCCGGAAAGCAAGGAAGGGATGCTACCTCCCATTCTCTGATACTTAAGCCTCGGCTCTTCTTCGTCGTCGTCCTCTTATTCTTCTTCTTCTTCTAAGTCCTCGCCTTCGTCTCTCTCGTCGTCTCCTTCGACGCCGTTTTCCGATGGGAACGGAGGCATTTGCATTTTTCTTGGAATTGGGAAAGGAAAAACAGGGAGAAATTGAGTCGTCGAGTCTGATATGGTTTTGTTTAGTTAATAAACGGTTGATCTGAATTATTTATTTGCAGGATCGGCGACGAACGATGGGTATGAGTGACATCCGTAATTTTACTGTATTTTCTTCTCTCTCTCTTTTTCCTTTTCTGTTTGGGGTTTTCTAGACATAAGGACCTTTGTTTAATTTAAAGGAATGTTTGTACCAAAAAGAAAAATAAGGGGTATTTAAGTACATCTTTGAGCGGTTAATTTTGGGTTGAAAGTTTCAAATTTATTGAATGAAAGTATAGTTTTTAAAAGGCTTAATTACCTGTTGATACGTGAATTATATCTCTCATTCTTTAATGTCATACATAATATTTAAAATTTTCAATTTTATACATATAACTTTTCATCATTAACGGATTAAATTATTACCGTGACTGAATCAGAAATTAAAACTTGGTATTTAATTTATTTAAAAAATTATTTAGTTAATGATTAATACTCCTTAATACCACGATTAGTGTCAGTGTTTTACTCATGTTCAATTTCATGCTTAATTTTTTAAAATAAAAATAAATATTTATTTTAAAAATTATAAAAAAACTCAGACCAATTGATGATTAACATGAGGCACAATATTTTTAATTATTTTTATTTTATCCAAATTATAGAGTTCAATATATTTTTTACTTCTTCGATGTTTTCTTATCACCATTTTCATGCAATTTGTAGCCCATCACCCAACACCTGTAAAAACCATGTGAAGGTATTTCGTACAATTTATACCCATGGGTACCCTGCAACCTGCTTCAAGCACTCTAGATGTTCTGAAAATTTCACCACTGGTTGCTCATCATTCTCATATCCAACAAACCCTCTCAAGCTTGATTTTTACCTTGAAATTTGTACTCACTGTTCGTTGAGAGGGGCACATAAAAAGTTTGGATGAGAACTGGTGTTGCAGAAAGCCAACCAAGCAACAATTGATTTTACATGTTCCTTAGGTTAGGGTTCTTCAATCTCTTTGATGAGCCTTTTTTTCCATCAATTTCTCATGGGTTTTTACTTTATTGTCTATTCATGTTGATTTCTCCCTTTGATTAGTCTAATTAAGGATTATAACGCTAATAAATATGAATGGTAATAAAAGCAGGAGATGAATGGTCACATAAAGGTTGAAGAAGATAAGCCTGTAAATATTTTTGAAGATAAATAATTTTGAAGATTTTTTTAAAAGAAAGGAAATAGAGAATAATGTAAAAAAGTAATTTGAGATTTTTAATTAACATTGTATTACGTGTCAATCATGGATTGGTCCAAATATTTTATAATTTATTAAAATAAATAATTAGTTTTTTATATTTTTAAAGATTAAGGCAAAATTGAAAAATAAATAAAATATAGAAAACTAAACTTGCTATTATATTTAAATTAAATGGATAATTTCGTTTTGAATTAAAAAATAATGGTGAAACTAAATTTATTTTTTAATTAATATTGTGCCACATGTTAATTAATGGTTGGTTCGAATTTTTAATATTTTTTAAATAAATATTTAATTTTAAAAATTTAAGGGTGAAATTAAAAAATTAATAAAACATTGAGAAATAGGTATAATCCATGTACCAACGGGATAATCAAGTCTTTTAAAAACATAATAAGAATATTGTCGATAAATTTTGGATATTGGTAAAGGGTTTTATTTTGATACACTGCCCGTGTAAAATATTTTTACAAAACCCTTCTATTAAATCTAAAACCCTAACCCTAACAACCTAAATTCTAAACTCTAACCCTAAACCTTAAATTTTAAACCCTACAACCTAAACCCCTAGACTTTAAACCCTAAACTGAACCACTAACCCCTAAATTTAAAAAGCACGTGTAAACTTTAATTTATACGGACTGTGTATCAAACTTTCTCCTCATTGGTAAAATACATTCTTTTAATCCTGATTGATATTAAATTTTAAGTTTCAGTAATTTTTAAATCATAAAATAGATATTTACATTTTATAAGGTGGAAGGGGAAATGATTTCTTCTAGTATATCATAACATAATTTTTTAAAAATGAAGAATATACTAAACCAGTAATCATCGAACTATTTTTTTTATTTTGGTTATCGAACCCTTTTTTAAAAAAACTGTCATTAGCATTATATTAGTTATTGTTTTGGTCACATACTGTTAAAAACTAACGGGTGGATTTATTTTTAGGGTAAATTACACCAATAATCACTTAATTATTGTTTATTTTCTATTTTAGCCACCAAATTATTTTTTTGACAAAACCGTCTAATGTCGTGGATTTATTTTCTATTGTTTTCTCTCTCCTACCAGTAAAGTGGTGCAAATTGTCACCACATCATTATTTAATGAAGAAAAACAAAGAAATATAATAGAGCTCAAATAACCTAGGTGGAATTTAATCCCTAAACCTCTAGCATGAGGGTCCAAGCACTTAACCATTGGGCTAAGTCTCATTCTTGTGAATTTTTTAACAAAATCTATATTTAAGTTATACTAATTTACCATACAAAATAAAATGAGATCAACACGGGAAAAAAGATTTAAATCCATGTCTTTGTGGTATTGATTAAGATACTTAAATTGAAATTCTAATATAATTTTAACAAAATAAATTTTTAACTTAAACTGTAATTAAATTTAAAAATTAAACTAAAATTATTTTCCTACTTTGTTTGGAAATAAAAAAATAATTATTTATTTTCTTTACCAAAAAAAATATTTATTTACTTATTTTATAAAATTATTATTAAAATTTTAAAATTAAATTTATAATATTTATTTATGATATATTATAAATTCTAAATTATTTATATTTAAAATTTAAAATATATTTTATATTTATAAATAATTTTTCCATCATAATAAATATTATAAATTCATAAAATTTATTGTTTTCATTTTAAAATATAAATAATTTATATTCTATAATCTATCATAAATAAATATTATAAATTTAATTTTTAGAGTTTAATAATAATTTTATAAAATAAATATTTATTATTATTTATTTCCAAACAAAGTAGGAAAAATAATTTTAGTTTGATTCTTAAATTTAATTGAATTTTAAGTTAAAAACAGTTCGATGACCAAAACAGGAAAGAAACAATAGTTTGGTGACTACTGGTGTAGTTTAACCTAAAAAATAAATCCACATCAACATCACCATTAGTTTTTTAATGTCCGATGACCAAAACAGGAAAAAAACATAACATTATGACAATTTTGCTAAAAAAATAGTTTGGTGACCAAAATAGAAAAAAACAATAGTTCAGTGATTATTAATGTAGTTTATCCTAAAATTAATATAAAATGTAAAAACATGATACTAATATTAAAATTTTTTATATCCCTCCATCATCGTCTCTATTTTTAATATTAATTTATAGTTGTATAAGAAAATATTGGATTTGGTATGATCAAGTGAACTGAGAATTGACTTAAAAATCACTATTTTTTTGAACAATTTCTATTTATGGGAGGGAAAGGAGAAATTTGTTCGTAATTAATTTTGAACTTACAACTTAAAGAAAATAGGAGGTTATCAACTGAAAACTCTAACCACTTGCTCTAAAGATCGTTGACACTTAAAAATCACTAATTAAAATGTCATTTGATATATTAAAAAAATAAATATTGATTTATTACAAGTGAACTTGAATATATATTTACTTATTATATTTTTTCCCTTTCATCCAATTTTACAAGTGTAGCATATGATATGGTAAATTATAAATGTGTCTGAACAATAACCCACTCGGAGGATTTTCTTTTTCTTCTTTCTAATTCAAAAAAAAAAAAATTACTTAAGCATGAATGGTAAATCTATGTAAGAATATTATGTTTTTAATATGTAAAAACATATACAAGTTTTCAAGGACCTTCGGATTTGATTTATGATCAAATTTTACATATAACTTCTTCACATGAACGAAAATTTTATACAATTTCGTGAATATGCAAACAAGAGAATCACGACAATATAAATTTTTATGTATATTTAAATATTATAATAATATTTTTTTTTGATAATTTTAATTCTAATCCTAATCTTACTTAGAG
The DNA here is from genome assembly GCA_019671005.1 of Hibiscus mutabilis. Taxonomy (NCBI): domain Eukaryota; kingdom Viridiplantae; phylum Streptophyta; class Magnoliopsida; order Malvales; family Malvaceae; genus Hibiscus; species Hibiscus mutabilis. Next base: position 13,209,817 of record CM033733.1, read on the forward strand.
AGGAGGGAAATGAGACTTTAGAAAAAATAAGGAGGTCTAGAACCTATGACCTAAAAAAATACGAGAAAATAAAAATAAACAGTTTGACCAACCAGCCAAATATACTTGCTCTTACCGTAACATTTCACACAACCCCTCTAATAAAATTGCATATGTTTTTTTTAAAATTACATTAACATTCCCTAGTATTATTAATGCAGCTAATGTTGTATATTAAATAAAGATAATGGCGCGTGACATTTTAATTGGTCAAAAGCATAGAGACATAGAAATACAAGTTGGACAAAAGCATGGAGACATGATCCATAAACTCCATTGCTATGGAAAGTTCAAAGAAAATGCACCCCGCTCTACTCCATTGATTTGCTCCCCGTCCAGGCCCTTATCAAAGGCTCTGGCCACTGGCTACATGTATCATAGTACTTTATTTGTTTCCATTTCTTATCTCTGTCATCTTCTCCAAGCACATTAATTTGCAACACTTTGTTTTAAACCTTTGACATTAATGGCACATATTATAGTTTTTTTAAGAAAAAAACTTTGGTACATAGACAATATATATTAAAGTCTTTTAATTTTAGGGGTTTAATTTAAGATTTAAGTTTTAGAGTTTAAAATTTAGGGTATATAGTTTAGAGTTTAGGGTTTAATTTTTAGTGTTTAAGGGAATTTAGGTTTTATAAGGAAAATATGCAGACTCGTGTAAAATAAAATTTACACAGACTGTGTATCAAAATTTTATTTTTTTAATAGACACCTATTGTAATTATATTCATTGAATTTGAAGTCTTTTATTGCTTTATGAATTTTATAATAGTAAGGTTTATTTACTTGAGATCACTTATCAAAAATAGTATTTTAAAAATAGTCGACTGAGTTCTAACCTAAAAAACGAAAGTGTTGTTAATATTAAACTCGGAAAGGTTAATTATACTAGACATCCTTAAACGATGGGCGAAACTTTAATTTTTTTTTTATAGTTATTGATATTTAATTGTTAATTGATTAATTCAAATTAAGCACCGCAGAGTTTGCAAGACAACCTTCCAATATTTTTCTTTTAGTATTCTAATGGTCAACTTTGGTGTTAAATGTGGACTTAGATTTGACCTTATTCTCTTCCTTAACATATATGGATCGATTGTTTTTTTTTAACATGTCAGATTTAAGTTGATGTTTAACGTAAAAAAATGATAAGTAGATTAACAAAAAGACGTAATTGAAACAATACTTTAATTTGAAGATTCAATTAAAATGCTTGTACGATGCAACTAGCCTCATTTTGAATATTAAATTTATTAAATTTCCTGTTTTAAAAATAAATAAAACAAATCAATTCATTTTAAAGTTGTTAGTGCATTTGTCACTATGCAAAATAAAAGCACCCTGGTCCTAAATCTTATATTATAACTATAATTCTGAAAAAATAAATAAATCAACAAAATTTCTTTTTGAACAATACTAAATCAACAAATTGTATTGATGAAGTGGTAAAATATTTGTATATAAAAATCATTGATCTTACGTTTAATTCTAAGTTTTGTTTCTTTTAAAAATTATTTTATTTAAAAATATATAAAAGTATAAAAGAAAAAAAAAACATTGCTATAATATTCCTTAGAATAAGAATATCTCACTCATTTTCCTGTCTAATTAACTTTTAACACTAAATTCACACTGGCATTTAAATGTAATAAAAATTATTTTTTTTGTTGTCCTCTCGGTTCTCTAAAATTTTATCATGACTAATTCGGACCGTCCTATGTAACACATCTGATCTTGGTGGGTAAAACTCTCAATAAGAATTTTTTGCATACACAATACCTTGAATATGAGACTTGCTTAAGCAATATTAAGCTGCTTACTACTCTTTATTGGTAATGATAATATAGATTATTGTTAATTTGGTAAAAGGAAAACTCATATAAAGAAAGAAAGCGGAAGGAATGAGCCCATTAATGTATGGGTGCATTCAACATGGACCCAAATACATCATCAGTGGAATGGCCCTCCACCAGGGGAAGCTTATTTTGAGTTTAAAAAGAAAAGGAAAATAACTTCCATCAGATTTTATATGCTAGTATTAAAATGCCTAATCTTTTACTTAGAGTCCATCTTATCAATAAGAAAGTTTCTCATCCAAAATTACAAATGTATTTTCCAATCAAATATACATGGAAATTGTTAGGGGTGAGCAGAAAATGGGTTAAACCCATTAAATTAAAATGAATTGAATCAAATTAGTATTTTTTTAGTTTATTCAATTAATATGATCGTTTTTTTTTGCTAGAATAGACTAAAAACTACTGATTCACAGCTATAGATTGCTGCCAATCCTTTGTCAATAACTCATTCACTAGATACAGAGGGGTATCATAACAAATCTCTCCCAATGGTTGTCCCTTCATCATCGATGCAAGCTTGTCCGCAACAGAGTTAGCCGACCCCCCTACAAGGCGCAAGCCGCAAGGTGACCTCCCAATCTCGCCACAAAAGATCCTTAATCACACCAATGGATTCATTCAACGCATTGACGATTTCTTTGCAATCCGAATCAACTTCAACTCTACGATAACCAAGATCCCAAGCATGCCACAGAGCATCATGAATAGCCCATATCTCGGCACTCACCACCGAACATTTATTTCCCTACGCTGAAAGAGAAGCCAAAAGCCATTCGCCTTGACTCAAACGAAACACACCTCCCACTACTGCAGAATTATCAATGCTATTGACCACCCTATCCACGTTCGCTTTCACCCAGCCTGCACTCGGCCGTTGCCATGAATGAACGGACGGAACCCAATTACCAACTTGGATGCCACGCAACAGGACACTCTCATTAGCTTGAATAACAGTTCCCGTAAATCGCTTACTTGAGTTAATAATATCCTTTCTTTCCACAAACTCATCATCAAAAAGAGCTTTATTTCGTCTTGTCCATAACATCCAGCAAAGGATAGAAAATAACATATCCCAATTATCAACATGAATTCCGAACTGACATGTTTGTCTAATGTTAGCCATAAACCACTCTTTAGGGGGCAGCAAATTAAACTCCTGCAATTTTCGGGGCTGAATCAATGCTTTCCATACGCCTTTCACTTTTGGACAGTCTCTCGACACATGAAAAACGTCTTGAACTCCTTGCTTACAAATCCCACAAAGATTTTCAGAGGTCATATGTTGTCGTTCTCTCTCAACATTCGTTAACAAACTACCCCTCATTGCAAGCCACAAGAAAACTCTAATACGTTGAGGTATCAGTATTTTTCATAGTACCTTCCAGCAAGCATCTCGCAGAGCATCCGAATCACAAGCAATTGCCGAATATGCAGATTTCACTAAAAAATTACGTTTTGCATCCCACATCCATCCCAATTGATCTGATCCAAGATGTGCCATTGGCGGAACCACTGCCACAATAAACTCAACATACTCCTCAGGTAATAACTGTTGCAGATGAGTGACATCCCATTGTTGAATCGGAGATGAAGGATACATGGGTAGGCAACGGTGGGGGTGTCAAAATAAGCTTGAAGCACTAGTGACCAACACTATCAAGCCACTCATCATACCAAAAATCAACCAAGCAGCCATCTCTCACACTCCAATTCATCCCTTGGCGTATCAGATCCCACACACGACTTATCCCAGCCCAAAGTCTTGAACAATTTTGGTTCCGTATGTTCTCGGGAAGCTCTCCCTCCCACTTGTATTCGGCTTGCAAAATTTGCACCCATAGCTTATGCTCATCCTGAATTAATTGAGAACCAATCTTCATGAGAAAATCCTGGTTGTATTTCTCCAAATCTCTAAATCCGAGGCCCCCTTGGTCAACTGGAAGTTGAATATCCTCCCACCGAACGCGATTCACACCTCTATGTTTTGTAGAATTACCCCAAACAAACCCGCGGATCAGCTTCTCAATGTCTAAGCACACCCCTTTCGGAAGCTACGTCGCTTACATAGTGTATGTCAGAAAGGCTTGGAGGACTAAGCGCCAAAGTAATGCAACCCGCGAGGGACAAGGAATTTGCATTCCAAGTTGAAAGACTAGATCGCATCTTGTCCACTAAATAACCATAAGTCGCTTTAGCCACACGATGGTGCAACAATGGGATCTTAAGATACTTGCCTAAGTCCATAACTTCAACAAAACTGAAACCCCGAACAATATCTTGCCAAATATGTGGGCAAGTATTTTGGGAGAAGAAAATCTGAGTCTTAAAAGCACTCACCCTATTTCTGAAGTAGAACAATACCCGTCCTAAACCGATCGAATAACTCCCATTTGATCTATTGTAGCCTCAGCAAAAAGCAGCAGATCATCTGCAAAGAAAAAGTGAGATATGCCTAGTCCATTTCGGCTGAGGTGAATCTCCTTCCACATTCCTTGTTCAGCCTGAGCATTAATTGCTTGAGATAAATGTTCCATGCAAAGCACCAAAATATACGATGATAAAGGATTGCCTTGCCGAATACCACGCGAAGGGAAGAATTGCTCGGTTAACTGGCCATTCCATAAAATTTTCGTCGAAATTGTGCAAATGCAATCCATGATCAATCTTCTAAACTCATTCGAAAGTCCAATATCGGTTAGAGTATCCGCAATAAAACTCCACACCAATCAGTCATACGTCTTTTCTAAATCGATTTTGATCGCCATTCACCTTTTACGACCTGATTTCTTTCGCATTAAATGGATGACTTGCGCCACGATGGCATTATCCATAATGCATCTCTCGAGAACAAAGCTTACTTGTGATTGCGAGATTCATTGAGGCAAAAAAGGCTTTAATCAGTTCATAATTACCTTAGTCAATGTCAGCCTAATTGGCGAACTGTAAAAAATACTCCGGCAATGGTAGCTTCGGGATTAGCACAATACGAGTTTGATTTAAACGGGGAGGTAATTGTTCTGTTCACCATTAAAGCATGACTGTACAAAATCAACCACACTTTTGCCCACAATATGCCAATTTTACTGGTAAAACATGGCATGCAAACCATCTACTCCTAGATCTTTAAGAGGACTCATGTCAAACACCGCCTTCCTTACCTCATCAATAGAAATTTCCATACCCAATTGAGCCATCTCTACTGCTGATAATCTAAAAAAATTACCACGTATGCTCCACTCGGTTATGCTATTAGGTAGGGATGTAAAAAGCTGACCCGACTTGAAAATCTGACTGAAACCTGCTCGAGTCAGAATTTGGTTTGACCCGATGATGCGATGACCCAAAATCGATCTGTAACCGATTGTAGTTGACCCGAACCCGAGTTGGACCTGTTATTGTAGTAACCGAACCCGACCTACATCCGACCGAAACTGAATTGAACCTGTTACTGTAGACCCGAAATCCGACCTGCACCCAACTGAAACGAACCCGAACCCGAGACTAACCTGGCAGATAACCGATATTACCCGACTGAATCGACCCGAGATCCGATTTTATCTGACCTATTTTGAACCCGACCTGTTAATTGACCTGACTTGTTTTGAACCCGACATGTTGTTGACTTGAACTAATATTGACCTGGCTTGATTTACCTAATATGTAATTGAGGAAGCCTATGATTTGATGAATTTAAAGTGTTAATAAATGTAAACTATTAAGTGTTGGTAAATATAAACTATTATTTTTTTTAAAATCAATTTAAAATGTCAAATAATCTTTTTGTTATATATACATATATAACGATTAAAAATATCAAAAAAGGAAAGATTGGATTTAGATTTTCATTTGACACTACTAAGTTTGAAATTTTATTAAATAATTCAATGCTTAGTAATAATTCAATATGCTTAGTAACTCATTCAATATAAATAATTTGTCAAGTTTGAACTACTAAGTTTGAACCAAATTAAAGTTTTAACTTTCATGTTGATGTTATCATGTGTACAATTGCACGTTTACATCCATATCAAAATTTTGTATATAATTATATTTAATCAAATTTTATTATATAATAATAATAATGTCTGAATTGAATTAACTTATTAAACTTAGAATCTAATTGAGCTAAACTAAAATCTAGAAGCATAAATCACGAACATAATTAAAAGAATTCTAAAACTAAATGTGGAATTTCAATTAAATTAATTTAAGTTGGGACTCAATTGAATTAAACTAAAAAAATTGGTAGAAAAAGAAAAGGACAATTGGTAACAAAAGAGGGAAAAAGACAAAATTTTGGAGGGAAATAAGCCACTCATTTTTTAGGTTTGAGATTAATTTACTTTTAGCCTAAAAATTTTGAAGAGATAAAAGCCACCCAAAATTTTGAAGGAAATAAGGGGATTAGGGTTAAGGGCTTAGGCTTGCACTAATTTTTGTTCATATTAGTCCCTAATTTTTAACCAAATTGACCCCTATTTATTTCAAAATTTTCTAATCTAGTCCAATATTTTTAATATGATGATATTTTTGTTCATTATAGTCCCTAAAACTTAATTTTTAGCCGAAATTGACCCATATATATTTATATTTTTGAAAATTTATTCGAATAATATTTTTTTTATTATAGTCCCTATAATTTAATTTTTAGTCAAAATTGTCCCATATTTATTTATATTTTTTTGGAAATCTAGTCCAGTAATATTTTTGTATATTCTAGTAGATAAAATTTAATTTTTAGTCTAAATTGACCCTATTCATTTTTGAAATTGGAGAAATTTAAGTTTTAGTCCATAAACTAAAATTAGGGATCAATTTGATAATTTTTAGTCCAAATTTACCCCTATTTATTTCCCATTTTAACCAATTTTTTAATTAAAAATTTAAAATGAATGGGTGAGAGATAGGTAAAGTACCCGCCCAAATTTTTAGGTTGGACAAATTATTTTTTAGCTCTTCCAAGTTTAGATGTTTTTCAATTAAGCCCTTAATGTTCACTTTTAGGTTTTATTTTAATTTAATTGAGTCCCAATTTAGGTTAATTTTTATCCATGTTAGTCCCTAAAATTTTATTTTTAACCTAAATTTACCCCTATTTATTTTATATTCTTGTAATTTAGTCCAATATTTTTAATATGATGATATTTTTATTCATGTTAGTCCCTAAAATTTATTTTTTTCACCGAAATTGACCCTTATTTATTTTTAATTTTTGTAATTTATTCCAATATTTTAAATAACGATGATATTTTTGTTCATTCTAGTACCTAATATTTATTTTTAATGTGATTCTTGTTTGTGAAATGACCCAATCCAAAGTCTATCAACTATTGTACCAAACTCAAACTTGAAATGATCCAACTTGAAATTACCCGACCTGAAATGAACCCGACTTGAAATGAACCCGACCTGAAATTAAACCGACCTGAAATGAATCCGACCTAAAATGAACCCGACCTGAAGTCTACCCGAGCCAGAATTAACCCGTCAATTAACTAATTTGGACTCGAACCATTTTGACCCGACCTGAAATGAACCCGACCTGAAATGGAACTCGACCTGAAATTGACCCACACCTGACTCGAATCAAGTTGAAACATCAAATCGACCTGAAATGACTTGTATCCGATTTAACCCAACCTGACAGAACCCGACCTGAAACCCATCCGATTACCTATTTTTACATCCCTACTATTAGGTGAAGATTGGAAGAGCCCTGCCACTCCTTCACGGATCAACATTGGGTCATCACACCAATGGCCATTCTCAAGCTTGATCATGGTGCAATTATTTTTTCTTTGCAGAGCCTTGGCAATTCTATGATAATATTTGGTGTTACGGTCTACGTTCGTAATCCATTGGCTCCGGGATCGTTGGAACCACAAAGTTTCCTCCTGTTGCAACACTACATCAAGGTCATCTTTCAACTTACTCTCAAGTTCATGAAGATACATATCATTGGAAAACTCGGATGCTCTTTCAATGCCATGTATACGAGCCATTAAGACGGATTTACGCTTGCCAATATGACCAAACTCATCTTTGTTCCACTTACTGGCCATAACCCGAAAATTCTCATTATTGGAGACTAGAGAATTCTCGACATCCCAGGTTGCGTTGATCAAATTCACAAATCCAAGATCATTCAATTGTGAGTGCAAAATAAGTTCTCCAAATTTTTGACACACTCCATCCCTTCTACACGAATCCCCAATCTCTCGGTAGGACTTAAAATAGCATTGCAATCATCCCCAACACCCATGGTAAGTCATCAACAAGACGCAAAGCTTACAAATATTCCTACAAACAATTCCTATTTCGTTTATTTGGGCTCGCTTAAACAAAGTTAACATAAATTTTCTATCCGTTTACCGATCAACACAAATAGTGTGAATGTACTGATTCGACACCTCGATCACATCAACATCAACATCAACAGAATGCTTCCACATAATCCATATACCACCAGAAAACCCGTTGGCTTCTACTCGGTAACAGCATGGAAAACCACGCTGGTTGATGATTCGATCGACTTTATTACCAGTCCTTGATTTTAAAAAGCGTGCCTCGGGCGCTCCCAAGGCCCAGGCGATAAGAGGCGTTAAGAAAATAGCCTAAGGAGGTCTAGGCACAGTGCTATACGCTGGGAAAGCGACGCGCTTTTTAGCTGAAGCGCAAAGGTGTGCGTTGTTTAGCGCCTGATTGTTTTAAGAAAAAACACGTTATTAAATGTAATATAACTCAAACGGTAAATATGTGATCCCCAAATCCCCCCAAATCATGATATGAAGATAGAAGAAGAAGAAAACCTAGCTAAAAAAAACCAGGTACGACATTTATCTTCTTCAATCCTTTCCTTCTATTTTTTTTTTCATTTTTGATAGATTTCTTCTTTCTTTTTCTTATTATCTTCTTCAATATCTATGTTTTTTTCTTGTTTTCTTCAATATCTATGTTTTTTTCTTGTTTTATTCGATCCCTCTATTCTTTTTCGAAAAAGACTGACCTTGAGAGGAAGAAAAACAAGACCGTTGAGTTAAAAAAAATTAAGGACAACACTTAGTTTCTAAAACAATATAGTTTTTACCTTTTCTCCTTTAATTTTGTGCCACATTGCGTCACTGCCACTTGTTGTTGAAGAACAACACTTGTTACTAACAATCAAATAGTTAAATTTAATAATATACTCTATACCTACAACATGGCAAAAAGCAGCACTTTTTAAACCCATATTAACGACTTTTTGCATCTTGTATTGCTTGTCATTTCTATTTGGTCTGCCATTGCTTCTAAATGAAGTGAAAACTACTCAATAGTCGATAATCGATATAAGATTGATCTTCAGTTTGTAATATAATAAAATGCACAATAGAAAGGGAACAAGGACACAAGTTACTCCTCTTGCATTCCATCCTTAATGCACGACCAATCGATGTGGGAAAAATCATTGTTGACGAAGTGTACGCATGCGTAAAGAGAAAAGTGAGCCCTCTGATATTCCCCAACTTGATTACGACCCTCTGTCGAAAGAAAGAAGTATATGAAGATGATGAGGATGAAATTCATAAGGGCAAGTAAGGCTTAACCCCCGACCAGATTCCTGGGCTTAAAGGATTTGATGAAGATGCTCTAGCGGAAACTGTAGAAGGTGGAGCTAAAACAGTTGCTGCAGCAATGATTGCTTCCTTGGTAGCCTCCACGAGATGCATGAAGGAAGAGATGGAGGTACTGCGCGGGAACTTGCATACATTTTTCAAGTATGTCAAAAAAGGGATGATGTGATGAACTCTTACTTTTGCGAGATGCTACCGCACTTGACGAAAGAATTTTCACCCTTCCCAGAAGCCCTGTTCACTCCACTACCACCTACTAGTACCCCGACACCACATTCGACCCACATTCGACCCCTGCACAATCAGAACCTGTTTCGCAAGACCTAGCCCCTACAGATGCTACATCAAGTCCTCACCAGACGAGAACGAGTAAAGGAAAAGCCCCTATAGAAACCCCACAACCTGAAATTTTAGTAGAAGACCCTGTCACTATTGAGAGTGACGATGATGAGATGGAAGAGACAACTCCTGCTATTGCACCTGCTCTGACTATAACTGCCGCAACACGAATAAGACAACGTCTAAAGCGATCTGCCGGTCGTATTTGGAACACTCCTACTGAAGGGAGTGATGCTTGGGACGACGAGCAAACCCCCGACGAACAAGCTGAACAAGCCCCACCATCGCAACCAACTGAAGAAGATGAGCCCATCGCTACACTTATGAAGAAGCGCATCAAGCATAAGGCCACCAAAACTACACCGCCGAAATAGGACCATACCGAGGTACCTCCCATTGCATTGCATTTAGTTTAGTGTTAGTTAATTTTCATGCATTGAGGACAATGCCCTCTTCAAGTTTGGAGGAGGTAGTGTTCGTAGTTAGTCATTTGCATTTGTAGTTATGAACAGTCTTTTTGTTATGGCATTTTGTTTAGTTTAAAGACAATTTTTATGAATAAATTAAGGATGTCCGATGATGAGCATTTAATTTTTGTGGCGGTGAATTATTTGAATGTACATTACTATTGAGATTGGTAGAACTAACTTTAGGGCTTGATGCTTTGTGATTAAACTCCTACAAGATTGCATGTTTTCTATGCTTAAGGGTGTTAGAAACTTTTTATGAAAGAACTCTTGCATGCCCTAGTATAAATGATCTGAATGAATTTAACTGTTAAATTAAAGCATTAAAGGCTTCATTAGACTCCCATGTGAATATTGAGTATGAATAAATGCTTCAGCATATTTGTAGATGGACACTCATCTTTGTGTTGTTTGCCTGGATACTACGTTTAAATAAATGGCAACAATAGTAAATGAGTGAATAAAAGTAGTCACGGGATGACTCTACTTACTAGCTCGAGGATGAGATGTTTGCTCCATATTCATTTAGAGTTAAGGACGGTAGTTGTGATGGGCTGACTCCCCTCGAAGCAGTTTCAAAAAAAAAGAGAATATGGGAGTAAACTTGTACTAACTAGGGTATAATAGAAAGCTTGCCTAGAATTCTTCTAACTCTGTTAAGCATAGATTGGATGCAATCACGCACACAAATGAAAAAGGATCTTGTCCTAAGGAAAAGTTTTTAAAATCTCAAAACTGTCTAGCTTGTTGAAGCCTATATTTTTTGAGGACTGAAATTTTTCCATAAGCGCTGTCTTGAGCTTATCTTTGCTATAACATTTTCTCTGTTTCACTCTACTCATTGCTTGAAGACAAGCAATAGCTTAAGTTTGGGGGTGTGTTAACCTTGTAAAAAGTATACATTTCATGCCTTTTTACTTAGGTTATTGTTTCGTTTCAAGCTCATTTCATTGCATATAGGTGCATTTAGCTCATATAATTTCATTTGGTGGTGTTTGTTTGGTTGTTTTAATTATTTATGAAATTGGTGCTGCTTAAGGGAAAATTGTTGTTTTGTGGTGATGATGTGCAGGTAAGCAAAAGAGTTCTGTTGGGAAAGGAAATTTTGCCGTAGCATTTTGGATAGCATTTTTGGGCGCACAAAAAGACAAAGAAAGAAGATGTTTTACAACCAACACACGTGATTCCACTAGCCAGCTGTGCCATACACATGAAGGGAATATCCCCTGGGTACACACGAAATTAAGGACACAAAACCCTAGGAGCCCTCACTATATAAAGGATAGGTCACCCACATTTAAAGGGGGCTGGAAAAGTGATTGGTGAACGAAGAAAGAGAGAAAAAAGGGCGGTTATCCTCCTTCTTCCTCAGTTTTAGTTTCTTACATTGTTGAAGCTCCAAGGGAAGTTATTGCTGGCCTTTGAGAGAAGCAGCAAGTTTCAAGTGGTTCACGACAGTCCAAGATGGCTTGGGAGTTTCCTTTCTCTTTGTTGCTATTGTTTTTACATTTTTATTCTGAAATGGGTTGTGTTAAACGAATGATTTTGGATGTTATTTACCCAGCCATGAACTAATTTTAAGTGGCTTAGGTTTATTGTGGATGATTATGTTTTTTGTTTGAATGAATGTTTTTAGCATTTTCCAGTTTCATTGATGCTTTGTTCACTGTTTTATTGCCTTGGGTTTGTAAGAGCTTTCGAGAGTTAGCCTTTATCCTAGTTTGATGCTTAATGGTCGAGAGAGTTAAGCTTAGATCTACATGGACAATGGGGTTTGATGCTGAGAGGCAGAACCCTAACTCACCTTAGAGATACGAATAGAGTTTTAACGACTAAAAGAAGTAGAACTTCAGGGTTAGTAGCTTGCTGGGGTTCACGCTGAGAGGTGTTGCCGTAGCATTCTTGCTACCAATTTCTTGCTAGAGATAGTTTAGAAACACCTAGATAAACTATGTCGAGTGTCTTATAAGCTGGAAATAATTGATCATTCATGAGAACTGGGCATAGGATTCCTAGACAAACTCGGCCTGTCATCCCATTTGAGAGTTTTCACACGTGTGAGGACATTTGAAGTCTTATCATATTACTCCTGTTGTTATTACATTTTTTGCTACAATATTTCTTTCATTTGCTCATATCAACTCTTTCATTCAATATTCGGTTTCTGTTTTGCGTGCTTAAACCTCGCTTGAAATACCTCCAATCCCTGTGGAGACGATCTTACTCATCACTTTATTACTTGTTCGATGTGTATACTTGCACCGATTACGTATCATTATTAGTACAACTGCACAATGCAACATGTGTTTTTCTCTCAACCACACTATTTTGTTGTGATGTGTAAGGGTATGTGACACGATGTTGAATGCCTAATATGCTTAGCTTGGATGTAAGAGCTTGAAACTCTCTACCACCATCCGTTTGAATTACCTTAACATTTAAAGGATGCTGAGTTTTTACTAAAGCAAGAAACCCATCAAATACAGTAGACACTTCACTCTTTTTTCTAAGCAAATAGGTCTAACAATTTTTAGTACATATATCCACAAAGAAAACGCAGTAATAGAAGCCAACATATACAATTGGGGTTGGACCCCGCACATCTATTTCAACTAGTTTGAAAGGAACAATGTACTCAGTGGTGCTGGGCTGTAACGGTAAGGCATGCGCTTTCCCCATCTAACATGCTCTACAATTCATTCTTTTGTTAGTAGACACCACCTTATTTAACGCAGAGCTAACTACTTCAGGTGATGGATGCCCGAGCCTTTTGTACCATAACCAATAGGTTGAGGCATCCTTATATGTTGAAGTGTGATTCACAAAAATTGACTGAGATGTAGAATGAACAGGAAATAAATACAAGCCTCATTGTACCTCTCGTAATAGTACTGCCCCTGTCTTTTCATCCTTTACATAGCAATCAGTAGAATGAAATTTAAAAAACACATGATTATCAGTAGCAAACTTAGATACTGATAACAGACTACGAGATACTTGAGGCGCATGAAGTAATTTATCTACAATTAGTTTTCGAGTAGGTGTAAGTATGGAAGAACTCGTTGGTGACATGGTACCACGTACCATGAAGTAATCTTGCCTTAGTGCATGATGATTGCACTCGCTTTACTACAGGGTGATTGTGGTTGCTCTTGGTGTTTTCTTGTTAGCTTAGTTTGCTCTTAATCTTGTTAGCCTGTTGGCATGACGTTGTCGAGTTTATCTCACTTGGTTTTTTTTTGTAATACTACTATCGGTACTCTTTTTCTCCATTTAGGTTTAGAGAGGTTTTAATGAAGCCTTTGGTAGTATCTCCTTATTCATAAAAAATGACAATTAGTAAATTATAATTTGGATTCTTATAAGTTTTCATTTTTTGGGCAAGTTGATATGAAAAATATCAGTTAATATGATATTAAATAGGATGACGTATGAATCAATAAGTGTTGAAGGCAATGATAAGATGAATTGTATTCTCAAAAAGAGATATAGGTTGAATATTTAGAGAAAACATTAAGAAGCATGGCCGGTCCTGAGATTTTGGAGGCCCGAGGAGAATCGAAAAATTAGGCTCCTAATAATAAATTTTGAAAATTTTGAATTTTAAGAGTAGACCCCTAATAACAAATATTGAAAAAAATGAATTTTAAGAATATGCCCCTAATAAGAAATATCGTGGACAAATTGAGTCTCTAATAACAAGTATTGAAAAAATTGGGCCTCAAATATCAACTATTGGAAAAAAATGGATTCCTAATAACAATATTGAAAAAATGAATTTTAAGAGTAAGCACCTAATAACATATATTGAAAGAAATGAATTTTAAGAGTATGTCCTTAATAACAAAATTGGGGGAGCCTCTATTAACAAGTACTAAAAATAATTGGGTCCTAAATAACAAGTATTGAAAAAAATTGTCTCTTAATAACAAATATTGAAAAATAAATTTTAAGAGCAACACCTAATAACAAATATTGAAAAAAATGAATTTTAAGAGTAAGCCCATAATAACAAATATCGCGAAAAAATGAGTCTTTAACGACAAGTATTGAAAAAATTGAACCTCAAATAACAATTATTGAAAAAAATTAGACCTTTAATAATAAATATTAAAAAATAAATTTTAAGGTTAAACCCCTACTAACAAATATTGAAATGGATTTGAATGGCAAAAAGAAACGTGTTGCACTAGGTTAGTGTGCCGACAGTAAAATTGACATAGGCAAGGTTGCCGATAGTAGGTTATGTGGTGGAGCGTCGGGAATGTGTTGCGTTGTATTTTGGGAAACTATCAGAAGGGATTCATTGGCAGGGGTTGTGTCTGGCGTTTGATCATTTGGAGAGGTTTTAGATGTTTTTATCCCGTGTAAGTGAGCGAGGAATAGTCACCATTTTGGATTCGTTCGAATGGCGTCAATGACAAAGAGAACCATTGAGTGTCTCCATGGGAACCAACTACTTGGGTCAATTATTCATGTTTTCGAGACGAAATATAATGCACGGAAGTCTTTTTGGAGGAAATCATCAGTGTAAATGGGATCTAAAAGTCCGGACAGTTATATGTAGTTTACAGAGATGAGATCGGGTAAAGATCAGACATCAAAATCAGGATTGACAGCGGTAGGGGAGGTGGATGTTAATTCGATTGAGGTGCTCGGCCAGAGTGCGGTGGGTTGGTGTGCTCATTTCTGCAGTATCCGTGAATTGGCAGAGGAGATGAAAGCCGCAAGCTTACATGGTTTTTCTTTGATACGAATTACGTGATTGGTTGTATTGATCATGTTCAACAACATCGAAAAGCGGTGATTATTTTTGGAATCCCAGGTAATTGCTTCATACATGGTTCAACAAGGTTGAGGCTTGGTCTGTGGAGGCATCAAGTTTTCATAGTAGAAGGGTTTGGTTATCGATTTATGGGATCCCAATTCATGCGTGGACTAGACCAATGTTTGAGCATATTGCATCGCTGTGGGGATCACTGATTGATATAGATAATGAGACTTCGGCTCTTGCTTTGTTTGAGAGGGACAATTTACTGATTACCATATATGTTGTTGACAAGATTGATGTGTTGGTTGATCTTAGGGTGCAGGATGTCTTTCCCGATTCAAATTTTGGAGGCAGTGCCGATATTTAATTCCAGGGAATCTAAGCTAAGTGAGGTAGGGTAAGAGTCAGACTCAAGCACGGATGAGAAGGAGAGGTCAGCCACGCCACCGAACATGTTGGAAGGTGGGGGACGAGGGGTGGCTTTGGAGAATGAGGATCGTGGTATGAATTCGAGAGGGAATGAGAATGTGCTTGGGGATGTGGAGCATGTTGGAGGGGAAGTTGGCAATGCAGAGAGCCCCCCGACGATTGTTGTTCAGCCAAGATGGAGGGTTAAACACAATGTGGGATGAGTCAAGGGTGGAGGAGTTGATAGGGTCGAGGATTGGGGATGAGTTGCGTTGCTTAGATATGGTCGAGGACCATTCCGCTTTGTAGGAGTTTGTATCTAAACATGTGCATTTAGAGGAGTTTGTTGGTTCGGGTCGGTGTGATGTGCAAGACAATGTTGAAATCTTATCTCAATACGATGTCGAGCAAATGTCAAGAGACGGATGATGTAGGGGTGAATAAGGAGCTGTTAGTGGATGTTATGTTGGAATCAAACCTTGTTAATTTTGTTGTAACGGTGGATAGCCAGAAGAAATGGCAAGGTCGTCCCCGTAAATCCGATAATGGTGCGAGAGTGTAGCGACTGATTTTAAAAACCTTTATGTTCCCATGCTTTAAAGAAATTTGGTTTTGGGGAAGTTAAAAGAACTCATATTTTAAAATAAAATTTAAAGTCACCACCAGTCACTTGGATAAATTCGACCGGACACCATAAAACTAGAGATTCATTAAATTATGAGTTCGGGGAGTTGGTTACGTGTGAGAATGATTAGCACCCCACAATGCCCGAAATCGGTACCAAATCATACGTTGCCTTTTGTCGATAGAAATCATCGGAATTTAAATTGAATTTAATTAAATGTTCTAAATTGAATGCAAGTTTTAATTAAGTAGGCTTTAACACTTGATGTGTTTGAATTAATTGGTCATTTAATTAATAAGGACGACTTTAGATTCAGACCGTATATTACACCGACATTAAATAAGTCTGACTGCCGTGTTAATTTATGGTTCGAATTAAGTACATTACCTTTATGCATGATGCAAACAGTTAAGTATGATGTTATGACTTGCCAAATTTTATCCATGTTAAGGTTACCTTTAAACAACATAAATTAATTCGAATATTACGTCAATATCCATTAAGTCAAGATATTACGACACAAATATTCGAGTTAATAAATATCTCCCTTTTATAGTTAAAAATTAATTAATTATCAAGGTAAATATAAAATTAAATAAGATTAAATGAATGACAATTAAATGCATGTCACATTAAAGCATTAAATAAACACACAAAGGCCACTAAAGTTCTAACCTAAAAGGCCCAAATTATAAAATATATAATTAATAATCTATGATTAACTAAGTTATTTTTAATATTAATCCTAAAATTAATTAAAGCCTAGAAATATAAAACCTAACATTTTATGAAATTATCTTGAATCTCAACAATTAATTTGATTAATTTTAAATTATATCCCATTAAGTCAACTAGTCAATGACACTACTTAAAAAGAATCAAATTAATAATTAAATCTTTTTAAAGTTATAGTCTAAATTAAGTTCTTTCATATTCTAATATAATTAAGAGAATGGATTTGATTAAATTAAAATACATCACATTATGTCAGTGAAGTATTTTAATTTAATTAATTCGACTAAAATCTAAATAAGACTTCTAATCTAATCTAGAGCTTGAACTTAAATTTAGTTTAATTAAATTGAACATACACCCCATTAAGTCAAAGGTGTATTTTAAATTAATTAAATTAAACATTAAACTGAGCTTAAACTAGCCTGAATTTAATTAAGTTAAACATACACCTCATTAAATCAAAGGCATATTTTAAATTAATTAAATTAAATTAAACTAAACTAGATAGAAAAGATCAAACAACAAACATAAAAAACAAAAACGAATTTAACAACATAAGCATAACGAGGGACTGAAATTAAATGAATATAAAAAGCTGAAAATTAAACATGCATGCAAACACAGGGGGCAAAAAGGCATTAAACCATTAGAAATTTGATTAAGCTTAAAATAGGGACAAAATTGTAAAACGTTTTGAAAATCTAGGGACAACAGTCATGATTTCAAAAGGCGGAAGGACCGCAGGAGTGATTTACAAAGGGTGGAGGGTTTATGAAGGTAATATCCCATTTAGCCTTAAAGTTATACTATAAGAGTCAAATTTTTTTTTTAAAACAAAATCATTTGTTCCAAAATTTTAGAAAAAAGATAAAATCTCTAAAGAAAAATCGATTGTTCTTCTTTCATGACATCTAGCACTATGTCATTGTCACCTAAGTTACAAGAAATCATGATTCGACATAACCTCTTCGTGATTAACTCTTTTTCATGTATTACATCATTTTCCCCTTTATATCTAGATTGGACACAAGTCATGGAACAATCACACTTGTATAGTCCATCTAATATTTCTAGATATCTTGAGTAGACTATTATAAATGAATAACTATGATATCTCATATCAACTTATTCGAGCATGACCATGCATTTCTAGTCTCACTCAATCAAGTGGCCTATGATATTACTCCTATTATGTAGGAGGGAAAAATCCTATCTTGATCAACAATATTCACTACATAGATTGTGACATATCCAATGTAAGTTTTTATTGTGTAGTCAGTTACAACACACGTTTGACTATATCACAATATATCACTCAAGATATTGAAATAATAATTATCTCAAGTCTGAGGATCATACATGTAGTTATCACTATGAGAAATGTTGTGACTGCCACATAATAATCTAAGAAACATGCTCATAGCGGGTCAGTCCAGTATGTCGTTCTCTAATACGTACTTATGTATTGATTTTGACATCTCAATGTCAATGACAATACTTTTTCATCAATCAACTGCATATTAGTCTTAATGCATTATTTTTGTCCATGCCCACAATAATATTTGACTAAGGACATTTAAGAATAACCATATTATTCTAAGGACTTTATTATAATTCAATATATTTATGCACGCAGAATAGTAACTGAAAATAATAATGGCAATGCATATGCATTAATAAACAAGGTAAAAACAAATTTTATTTACAATCATCTTATGATTGGTCATTCGGCATACTCCAACACTCTAACCCTAATATGAGATGCACTGAAGTGAGAGCTCAAAAATATCTCTGAAACTCTTGCTTTTCTTTGAATTGCTTTTTTTGAAATCCCAAAATAGGTTTACATTGCTTAGGGTTTTCCTATATATACCCTGGATTTACATATGATTTTGAAATAAAATAAAAGCTAGAAATTAAGCTATTGGTTGCCTCTGAAACCTCTGACGTTCTTTGTATCCATTCATGTGCATTCTCTGAATTGTTGGGTATATCATCAACAATCTGTTCTTTGTTTGCTTATGATATCGCGCTGGAGGAGGGGACCAGGGAAGAGGAGCAACGCTTGGATTCGATGTGGCCATCGAAGAGAACAAGGGGGCCAGAGAGAGAAGCTGTGGCTATTGGAGTGATCGGGCATGTGGCGCACATGAGGGAACTGAATAGTAAGGTGTGCATACCATGCGCATGTGGGAGACCGTTGGAGAGCCGAATCACCTGTCTGGATGGAGCGTGAATCCTACATAGCAGCAGAAGAGCCTTTCTCGCATTAATCTAGACCATCAGATCTGGCAAGATCTGACGGTAAGAATGCAGCTGTACATGGAAGATGGGATTAGGGTTTGGTTATTTTGGCCTTCTCGGGCCAGATATGTTTATATTATTTTGGGTGTTAAACATTATAAATGGACATTATGATATATGGACTATTTATTTAATATTTGATTTAAGTTGGGTCACTTCATATTATATTAATATATGTATAATATTTTTGGTTTAATATAACATAATAAATAATAATAATACTAATTAGACAAAAAATAATAACAATAATAATATAACAACAAAAATAAGAAAAACCGAGTCAAAAGACCTAGATAAAATTAGTGATTACAACTGTCACTCTTTGCTCATTCTAGTGAAACAAAGATAAAACAAAGATCAAAAGTATTAATTTTATCCCACTTTCATGTTTGAAGAGCTAGAGCCACGAGTTCTTCCTATATAGAACTGTTCACTCTTCGTTTTTTTGAAGCATTATAGCTACAAATTCTTCCTATATAGAACTCTTCACCTTCCTTGGCAAATTTTTCAAGTTGCAAATCCTTCCTATATAGAACTTCCCCTTCTTCTCATTAGAGCCTTGGATCTACAAGTTCTTTCTATATAGAACCCTTCGCTTTTGAGATCCTGGAGCTACAAGTTCTTCTTATATAAAACCTTTTGCTTTGAGACGGTACCCCATTTTCTTATAGCGTGAGTATGAGAAGATTTTCACTGCTCCCAAAAAGCTAAAGATCAAAAAACTTGAAACTGATGATGCCCTGATTTCTTGTCATGTCAGCCTCGAAGATGATGGCTCAAAAGTCTTAACATCATGCCCGAAGGTCGTACTGATGTCCCGAAGGTCTTAACATTGTTTTTGAAGGTCTTATAATGGCCCAAAGGACTTAAAGATGGTATCTTGTTTTCTAATTGCAAGAGTACATAAAGATATTCATTGCTCCCAAAAAGTTAAAGAACGAAAACCTTAAAATAATGCCCTAATTTCTTGTCGTGTCAGCATGAAGAGATGTTCATCACTGTCGAGAAGCTAGAGGTTAGAAGATTTTAAAAGATTGGGTGAGTTCAAGAACTCTTGATTCTTTGCTAGGATCCGCCTTTTCGCAAACAAATTGTGGATTGAAATATTTGTTGGGATCTACTCCTTCAAACACGAAGTTGCAGATTAAAATCTTTACTGATCTTTGAACACTTTTCTGTTTCATCGATCTTGACCTTCTCCTTACTTTCTTTTTTCTTCTTGACCTTCTCCTTACTTTCTTTTTCTTCTTGACCTTTGTAGTCGTGGTACCCCATCTCACACTCGGGTTCAACCATTTTAGCTCTTTCTTTTCGAACTTTTGAATCTTAGCTCTAAAGTGCCTTTTCAGGTTTTCACTTTAAATTTACTTTTCTCAAAGCACCCTTTCGAGTTTTCACTTTATTTTCTTCTTTTCTTTCTTTCTTCCTTTTCTTTCATTTCTCTTTCATTTTTCTTTTAGGCGTCATTTCAGGTTTTCACCTTAAAAAATAATATCCTCATGAAAGGACCCAAATTAAAAAAAGTTTTTAGAAAAGTATCCTTGTGAAGGGGCTGAATTAGGAAATTCTTGTTTTAAGAAAAACGAGTCCTTATGAAATGATCCAATTTAAAATATCCTTATGAAAGGATCTTATTAAAAGATGCTTCTTTGTTTTTTTTTAAATATCCTTATAGAAGGATCGAGTTAAAAGACTTTTTTCTTCTTGAAAACTGGTCCTTATGAAAAGATCGAATCGAGAGATTCCGAGTTTTATGAAAAATATCCTTAAGAAAGGACTAAATTAAGAAATTTGAGTTTTAAGAAAAACATCCTTATGGAAGGACCAAATTGAGAAATTTGAGTTTTAAGAAAAACATCCTTATGGAAGTATCAAATTGAGAAATTTGAGTTTTAAGAAAAATATCCTTATGGAAGAATAAAAATTGAGAAATTTGAGTCTTAAGAAAAATATCCTTATGAATGGATCAAATTGAGAAATTTGAGTTTTAAGCAATAGACTTGCAAGCTCCATTAAGGTAAATGTAACAATGAACGACACACAAGTGCGTGCTTTTTGGTCGGTGTGCAAAGGTGCTTCGGCTTTGAATTTGTAAGTTAGTGGGGGTCTCGACAAAAGGACTGGAGGAAGATCTGATTAAAGATTTGTGTAGGGTGATTGCTGATCGTCGTAAGGTGAATTAGCAGGATGAGACTCCCTCTCACTGTTAGGGGGTTGGGTAGTGCAGCGAAGAAGAGAGGAGTCAAGGATGTGTTGAAGAAACAACGATGTGACATGGAATTCTTATAGGAAAGTAAATTAGAGGTAGTGTCGGATTTTATTGTGGCTCGGTTGTGGTCTCCGGATAGCTTTGGTTTTGTATATTCACCGTCCATAAGGGCCTCGGGAGGGATTGTGACTATATTTGAATTATTTCAGTTTCAGCTGGAGTCATCAGTGGTGGTGCGTCATTTTGTTTTGTTGAAAGGAAATTGGGTGCAGGAAGACAACAAGTGCTATGTTATGTCAGTGTATGCGCCTTGGGGTGATTTTAACGCAGTTTGTTGTAATTTTGAGCGTTCGGGTTGTAGTTTTTCTTCGATAGGTGGGATGAATTTGCTTCGTTTATAGAAGAGGCAGGTTTGGTTGATTTGCCGTTACATGGAAAGAAATTTACGTGGTTCAGTCTGAAGAATCCATGCAGTAGTATAGATCGCTTTTGGTGTCAAATTCTTGGGTGGATCACCTTGCGCAAATTCAGCAGTTGAATTTTCCAATATCAGTTTCGGATTATTGTTCGTTACTACTATTGTGTGATGAACGGGATTGTGCGCCAAGACCTTTTAGATTTTTGAATTGTTAGCTCGATAGCGGTGAGGGAATTAATCAATTATTGGGGAATGGGTGCGACTGAAGGATGCAGTGATTGGGGATGATAACATTATGGTAAAGTTTCTTCATCTTAAATAATTTTTGCGTGAATGGAACCGTGTGGAGTTTGGAGATGTTGATAAAGTAGTGAAAACAATTCAAATGTCGATTGATTCGGCTTGTGCAGAATTGTGGTGCGTTTGTTTTTCTCATATTTATAGAGAAGCTAATGAACTTACGGATGTGCTAGCCAACTGAAGGGTTGATCGGTCGACTTTATTCGTTGCTGGATTTTGAGTTGACGTGGAGTTGCGTGCAGCAGTGTGGATTTGGTATCCTTTTGTTTCTTGTTCTTTCCTGCGTTGTACGGTGTTATGGTGTGGGTTGTGCATTTTTTTGTGCTTGGTTGGCACCGTACCCTGGAGTTCTTTGGTTGTGTGTGCAAGGGGCTGTGGGGATTACCCGTATGCTTGGGTGCAGGTTGGTTTGAGTGTTGATTGGTCTGTTGGTGGCTTATGTGGGGTTCGGTTTTGATGCTTGGGGTGGCGTTTTCGCTTTGCTTCGTGTTTGGTTCTCTTTGTTTCTATGGTCATGAAATACTATTTTTTTCCATTTTAAGATTATAGGGTTTTTAACGAGGCTCGTGGCTATGTTTCATAGTTTTTATGATTTATTAATGAAATTATACTTACTTGCCAATAAAAATATATATTAAAAAAATGAGTATCTAATAATAACTATTGAAAAAATTGGACCACAAGCAACAAGTATTAAAAAATTTAGACCCTTAATAATAAATATTAAAAAATTTAAACTATCATTAAAATTTTAATTATGGTCTCAAAACCCATTAAAGCCTAAACTAAATAATTTTTTTATCAATAAATTGTATGATTAAATAAGGAAAAATCACCGAACATAGTCACGTGCCTCGTTAAAAACTTTTTTAATTTTAAATGGAAGAAAATAGTACACCATGACTATGTATAAAACAAATCAAATAAAAGATCGCACAACGCCAAATTGAAACGCAACCAATGACATCATATCCACAATTCCTAAACCAAGTCAACCCTACCCCGCAGCCTGCATCCCCTACACTTCACGTGCAAGCAGACACGACACCAAGCAAAGATTCTAAGTTTCTAACACAAGCACCCTGCAGCAAGGTAAAGCACGCAAGGAACCAGACTTGACACCCCGCTCCGCTCCACAACCGAGCTCACCACACAAGCAAAACCAACAACACCTCTCCCCCACGCACTGCTTGCACAATCAGAACCCAGCTGAGAGCAGCTACTTGCGATCAATGCCCTCTTTTACCAATTCAGCGACACAAAGTAACAGACACAAATTGATACATCCAAACTAAAACGAGATAGCTCCTAAATCACCACAATCCCGCAGGAAGCTCCTAACAAAGGCGAGAATGCGAATCCGAAATTCCCCAAAGGCCATAATCTAGCAATAATTGAATCTGTCACGACCTCCAAATTACTCTCTTGCAATAGAACCATCTCACATTGTTGTTTATGAATCACATCCCGAACCCCTCTTCTTGGCTGCACTTCCCAACCCTTTTACGTTCCAGGAGAGAATTTGCATCTTAATTCGGCTTGTGCTTTTCTCAAGGACAGTAGACAAATCCCTAATTATATCCTCTTCTCGACCTCGAGTGCTAATCCCGACCAAATTACACAAATACAACGTAGATGTAGCTTCATGGACCAGATCATCTTGCATCTGTTGCGAAATTGTCCTTGCATGCTCGATAGTTTTCCTAGGTCTCCCACACGCTTTCTCTTCTGAACTTCCTCAGACACCAGACTATCAACAAGTCCTGACCCCAATATAACTCTCATAAGTTCATGTCCCAATCCATTATCTTGCCCCTCAAAATTTTGAATAGATTCCTCTTCGGCTCCAATTCTATCCTTATCACTTGCCAAATCAAAAGCTTCAAGTTGATCAAATCCCTTGCTGTCCGAGATGGAATGATCTGCCCCAACAAACTCCTCCAGCAATAACGGTCTGGTTGATAGTTCCTGACTCGCCTCTATCCGTTCAATACACTGAAATCCATCTCCCGATCGAGGGGCCTTCGTATCCTCCTCCCAAGCCTGGTTTGCTCTCCACTTGGGTCTTACAATAATCTCTTGGTCTCTTACCACATTGACATCCTCGTCCAAAGAAGTGGTTGCCTGTACCTCAGCCAGCGCACTCTCCTTTGGAACATTTTCCAATCCCTTCAGTACTTCCTTACCCCTTTCCAATGCATCCGAGCTCGAATCAGACTCTGTGTCAGAATCACCCTTCCCACCCACAGATGGAGTGAACAACGGCGTTACCTATGATACCCAAATCTGGAAAATCCTACCTTGCACCACAAGGTCCAACATTGCATCAATCTTATCAAGCAAACCTGTAGAAATTAAAAAGATTCACCCTCTCAGACGATAGCGGCTCTAATGTCTCCCCATCGACCTCAATCAATGATCCTTATTATTCTGCGATACGTTCAAAAGTGATTCGAGACCACGCATGCATAGACACCCCGATAGCTGTCTGTTATCCACACCCGACGACTATAAATGAAATTTAGAGGCTTCCGTCGACCATTCCTCAACCCTGCCAAACCATTTGCTAAGTTGATCGTGAGACTGCAAAAATACCTTACAATCCTTTATACTGGAAAACATAATCAGCACTGTTATCCCTGCAATTCGCATCATTGAGAATCCGGTGACACCCTCCGCCTTCATCTCTTCTGCCAATACATGAATGCTACAAAGTCGATTAACCCAACCCACAATGCTCAGACTGAGGACCGTAACTGAACTCTCGTCCACTTCGTCCATCACAAGCGTTCTCGACTGCCTACTTCTATCTTGTCCTTTGACTTGCCCTTCCCCAAGGCCTAGAGTGGAACAAGTCCCCGTGTGATTGTCCGTATTATTCTACGAAATCGATTTTCTCTAGAACGACTTACGAGGATTGTGCTTGGCCTCAAACACTGAAATCAAAGACCCAAGCAAACGGAACCAATTGAAACGCTCGATCGCCCTCTTAGCATCTGACCTTGAAGCCATCCGGACGAACCCAAAACAACAACCATTTCGAGCTCTTTTTCTTGGAATGAACACGTCCAACACCTCCCCACAGCCATCGAAGCCAAGCGCAGACCCTGCCATTGAATCCCCTCGGAAAGATTCCTCATATACATCGTCACACACTCGCACCGCTCGGCCGCCACACCTCCCATTTCCATTCTCTCCCTGCGATAAACAAAAAAAATTATAGTACTGAATAAATTTTAACTGGTCTTTATATTTAATTAGGGATGATGGACCTCGTTAATAAAAAATTAAATTTTAAATGATAATTTATATATTTTTAATTATAGATAATGAGTCTTGGGTGAGCTCTTTCCTGTTCACCCTCAAAGCCAATCTGTTAAAGAGGGACAACTTTGAATTCAGAACATGAATCGAAAACGAATATAAATCATATGAAAAGTAGTAAGATGTATACATGTATTCATATTTTTTTAGACATTAATCTTTAAACCACAACATCTAAATCAAAAATAATTATGTGTTTTAAAATATTATAATAATAATATTAACATAGTTAAGATTTAATCCATGTATATTAATTATTTGATCAATAATATAATGACAATATAATACTTTTTCATCGAGATTCCCCCATTAAATCATTAATAGAGGAAATTAAGAAAGAAAGTGAAGAGCTGGGTTGTTCGAAGAGACATAAGCTTGGAAGGCATCGCTCTCGTTTTGTAAATTTGTAATGAAGTAGTCAAGTGGGGATATCAACGAGACATCGGGCCTAAAACGGTTTATTTAGTCCCGTTGTCAATAAAACGACACAAACGAGTCGAGTTATTTATTAATAATATCTTTATGTTGATTGAGTTGTAGTTTGGTTTTTAGTGTTGCAATAAATAATATTAAAAATGTTTTTAAACATGGTTATATTCGCATAGTTTAGGAAGAATCTAAATAATTTAAATATTGTATAAAAATTTATTGTATTATGATATGAATATTTTAATTATAGATGAGCAATCAATCAATTTAGTTTAAAAAGAATTGAAAATTCAATTATTGATTGATTTAAATTAGCTAAATTGATCAATTAAGTTAGTTAGGGCCAGTTCATTATTGTTGGATTTAAAAATAATATATTTTGAAGTATTGCTAAAAGTAATGTGAAAAATGTAATCTATTCGTTTAAAGTATTTGATATTATTGAATCTAATAAGTGTCTCAGTGAAAAAACGGATGATATTCATTTTAGGAGATATGAGTTCAATCGCAATGTCTACAATGTGTATGATTATCAAACTAAAATAAATAATTAAATAAAAAAATAAATAATAATTTGATAATGGTTATTTAAAAGCCAAACGTAACTTTTTACTTTATTCTGTTGGTAAATATATAAAGTATTCTTTCTAGAGTTTTTCTTTTTTTTTTAATGAAAAAATAGCTTAGCTAGCTAGAAAGTCGAGAGATATGTTGAAAACGAACCTCCCACTCACGATCTGATAGTGATAAAACATGAGAACCAGTTGAGAGATGAAAATTATCACTATCACTTCTTCGGATAAGAATTAGGAAATCCATGCTATCAACTTTAACAATGACCCGTTGAGCACCCAAGTTTCAAGCACAAGACCAATATAAACACCTATTGTACCCATTTTTAGATCGGGTCAGACTCATTTTTATTATTAACCCAAATCCATTGCAAATAAAACAAACCTATAACTCAAATTACATAACCCATTACTCAAACCAGATCCAATGCCCAATACAAATACCCTGACCCAATTCAAACCCATAAAACCCAATATTACAAAATTACCCAATAACCTATTAAATCTAAATTACCATAATATCCCTAACCCTAATAACTAAAACCCTATCAACTTTTCCCCTACTCATATGCCAGCCGCCGCACCATAACCTTATAGCCTCCCCGCGCGTGGCCGTCATGCGAGGCGCTTCATTGCCCCGTGCCCGCCACACGCGGCACCATTGGTCACCCACCGGCCAACACCGCCCATGCTGACATGTCACCGACCACCACCGCTTAAGTCAGATCTGCAAAAAAAAAAAAAAAACAAACATCATTTTGAATCTAAAAAGCAACTAAGTGGGCAAGTGGTTTATACATGCAAGTTATAATTTTTTAAGTTTTAACCGGGTATAAAAACCCATGTGAAATCATTGTAGAGGAGGCTTTTTTCGGTTTTTTTGCAAATAAAAAAAAATTTTCGGATTCGAAATAAAAAAAAAACACAAAATTTCTTCCTTTTACACAAAATTTCTTCCTTTTAAGTCAGATCTGCAAAAAAAACAAAAAAACAAACATCATTTTGAATCTAAAAAGCAACTAAGTGGGCAAGTGGTTTATACCTGCAAGTTATAATTTTTAAGTTTTAACCGGGTATAAAAACCCATGTGAAATCATTGTAGAGGGGCTTTTTCGTTTTTTTTACTTGCAAGTTATAATTTTTAAGTTTTAACCGGGTATAAAAACCCATGTGAAATCATTGTAGAGGGGCTTTTTCGATTTTTTTGCAAATAAAAAAAGAATTTCGGATTTGAAATAAAAAACACAAAATTTCTTCCTTTTAATCCTATCGAAGCAAATACTAGGAAAATACAAATAACATATTTAAAACATAGAGATTTAGATTAAAAAAAAACCAAAAAAAGTAAAAAAAAAAAGGGCACATACATTTATTGTCTTTTTAGATCTGGGCGTGTGGAGTTTTTTTTTGAAAATCCGACTTTAGATTCGAGCCCGAAGCGTTGAGAAGAGCCGAAAAGGTGCTCCCTTTCGAAGTTTTTGACAATCCGAGGCGGCTGCTGCTGTCGTCGGTGACGACGTCCCACGGCAGAGTGCAGCGGCGATTGAAGCTGACACCGGACTGGGCAAAGAGTATTTTAAGAGAGCTCTCTCTTTTTTTCTAAATCGAATGTATCAAATGATTTTTTTTACAAATTAGGTATTTAAAGCGAATTCAGAACGACGCCGTTTTGACATGGTGTGACCCACGCTCAAACCCGATCCGGCCTGGTAGATCCGCGTATTTTCGATTGATGGAAAAATTGTATTTTTGGCCATTCCACTTCCGTATCCGTTATATTTTGGTCTTCAAATTTTCATTTCCTTTCAGTTTCGTCCTTCTTTGTATTACAATTGTTATTCTCTTACAATTAGGTCACTGTTTTGAATTTACTATTATTTCGTTATTATGTATATATTATATATTATTATTATTACTTCATTATTACTATTATTATACTTATATTATTACTATTATTATATTATTATTATATTATTATTATTATTATATATTATAATTATTATGTATATTATTTGTAATTATTATCATTATTATGTATATATATATTTATTTCCCTATTATGTATTATATTATTTTACATGTATGTATGTATATTTTTATTTTAACTATATAATATGTATATTATTGCAATATTATATATGTAAAGTTTTCTTATTCTTCATAATGTATATATATTTTTTTACGTATAGGTATATGTGTATTATAATAAATATCATATATATATATATTAATATACTTATATATACTTTTGTTTATTTCATTTCAGGTGTATTTTTAGGGTATTAAACTCGACTTAATATAAAGGGGATATTTTTCAATTTATTTCGGGGATCGGCTAGGAAGTGGTGTCATGACTCTTTCATGTGTCATCTTTCTCGGTTTTCGTAAATAAGAAAATATTCTTTGTAGACCATTTTTTGGGATTAAATTTTAAATTAAAACTTGAATTTTTGTTTTCTTGCAACGACGATATTTAATCAATGCGGTACCAATTTTGGGCGCTTGGGGGTGCTAATCTTTCCCCACGAGTAACCGACTCCCGAACCCAAAACGTTTTGAATCTCTGGTTAATTTTTACGGTGTCCGGCCTACCAAAATGGTCGGTGGCGACTCCATCCTCTATTTTTTTAAAAAAAATTACGATATTCTGCTGGGAGTGTCATCTTAATCTTCGGGTGACGTCTCATTTGATGCCGTAAAAGTATTTTTTAACGCTTATTTTCAAAAGAGGAAAAACTCGATAACACCTCATAATCCGGTCTCTAAGACCGAGCAAACCCCTTATAAACTTTGCAAAATCCCATCTCAATGAATAATTACTATCGCAAATCACCCCCGTCACAGGTTGAGATGAGGACCAAGGCAGTTGTATAACCATCCCATAATCCGGCCTCTAGGATCGAGCAAAAACTATACAAAATCCAATCTCCATGAACTATTACTATCGCGAATCACCCCCACCACAGGTTGTATAACCATTCGCCTTGTTCCTCAACCCATATATATTTACTTCCAGGTTAAACTACATAACCAAAATTTTATGGCGGTTTCATTTTTGTCAC
The DNA here is from genome assembly GCA_019671005.1 of Hibiscus mutabilis. NCBI lineage: Eukaryota > Viridiplantae > Streptophyta > Magnoliopsida > Malvales > Malvaceae > Hibiscus > Hibiscus mutabilis. The sequence continues at coordinate 13,239,297 of CM033733.1, forward strand.
ATTACTTTTAAAACTTGCAATACGATCATTCAACTTTTATTTATTTTTCGGTACGGTCCCTCCCGTTATCTGCCGTTAAGTTCTTTTGACGTGGCCCGTTTGTTGTGATTTTCTTAATTCTCTTCCCCTTACAACAACCAACAATGCTACCAGCTACCATCAGAGATTCTTAGTAGTAGTCGGAGACAACCTTGATGGTTTGTTGGTGGACTACAACAGGGGACAATAATTATCTGCTTGCTTATGTACGAGAGTATGAATTAGAAAATCGTGGAAATTATGATTTGAAACATGAAAACATCATATTAAGATTTCATTGCCTAAAATAATTGAAAACAAGGTCATCAAACCAGAACATTTCATTTCCAGGTAAAAGAAAAGGAAGCAAAAAACAGAGTCTAAATAAGACTTAGGCTTGTAATTCAAACAAATTGAAACGGATTGATGCTCACATTCCTTTACTATGATTGAATAAACAAGTTGAAATGGATTGATTCTCTTAATCCTTTACCATGAACGGATAGGATAAATGTTAAATAATTTCCCCTTAAGACATTGCTAGTTTCAAGGGGAAATGCAAACTTGATACAACAACAGAGTATGTTAGAAAAATGGGTGCAGTAATAATCCAAGCATAATAGAATACCGTAAGAAAAAAATAAAGATAAATTTAAAACAGAACTTGAAATCGGACTAGTTGAAAATTAGAAGAATTTTTGTTGAGGCCTGTATAAACAGTTTCCTCAAGACAGATTCGTTCTCTCCTCGGTGCTTGAGTAACGTTGGACGTCTATCTCCCAGGATACAACAACAAACGTTCACAGTAGTACTACAATTGCAATGAACAATCAAACTAAATCTTGCCTTTCTCTATCATCGAAAACCAAAAATATTTTTCTATGTTGTTTACGTAAGTTGATGTGATGTTGAGTTTCAAAGATTTCAAAGTTTTTGTGAAAATGAGTCTCAACTATCCTTTATATAGTGGACAAAGAAATTAAACCATTTGATGAAAAGATTAAACCTTTTGATGGAAAGATTTGTTGAAAAAGTTAATAGATATGATTGAATGGATGCAACTTTAAACTAATAATTAATAAGTCTATTCACCAAATGACACTACTTATTATTTGCACGTCTATTCACCAAGTGACATGACTTAGCATCAATATAATTCAACCAATATATAAAATTTTTTCCAACAATACCCCACATGAATAAAATTGATAGTTCAAAAATATTGACTCAATGTGGCGATAGATTCTACGCTCGATATTTGCATAGGATAGGTAGACGTCCCCGTTTGAACCTTCCCTTGTGAAAATATGTTTACCTAATTGGCTGTCCAGTAGACGTGATGTCCTTGAACTGTCCTGCTGTTTGAGTAAACGATGACATACCTCACACAAATACCATACTGACAAGAATTTTGTTCTCATGGCTATGTCCATATAGCCCTGGACATCTCCTGGTTCTGTAGGATCTTAGAGAATTATGCCCCAATAGTCTCCTTGAAGTGGCTCCACTTCACTCTCACATAGGTGACTTATGTTGTTCGGTTCACCAAAATGCACAATGGTTATTAAAAGCATTGTAATAACCCATTTCATTTGGTTTACCCAAACCAAATAAACCTAGGCCTAAACCCATCACCCAAAACACGTCTACCATACCCAACAACACTCAAACCCGACCCAACCAAAAAAAACCCTAATGACCTAACCTTAAACTGTGCAGCCACTCCTCCTCATCTGACCGCCGCCACCGCCTCTTCTACCGCCGTCCCAAGCCGTCGCCGGCTACCGTTTGAACCGTAATCTTTTATCCCTAAATTAAAACCCTAAAATTACCCCCTAACCCTAAAACCGAATCAAACCTACCCTAAAATAAAATAACCTAAATCTACCCTAACCTAAACCATCATCCTCCGCCTTCAACAGTCCCAAATCAGACAAGCCATCCCCTACCATATCCCCAAAATCTGGATCTGCAGATTTCAACAAGGAAGGGTTATATATTATATTGTAAAATTTCGGTTATAAAATTGGATGAAAAACAAATGAAAAGAGGAGATCTGAAAAAAATTAGAAAGGGGGATTCAGTTCAAAAAAAACTTTGTAATACCGAAATAAAAAAAAAATTGTAAGAAAGTTTGAAAGGGAAATAAAAAGAGCGTTCTTGAGTTCTAAAGATTTTTCAAATCTTTATTTTTTTATCTCAAACTCTGAATCGAAATAAAAAGGAGTCGAGAGTTTACCGGCGATTGAAAGAGGGTTGTCACGTCCGCAGTGAGGCCTTTGTCGATGAACGTCGTCGAGCGGAGCTGAGAATTGCTGCCGCTGCCTCTGGTTCGAGTTGGAGAAGATGAGTGTTGAGGGAGTTTTAGGGTTGGGCTATTTGATTCGAATGAAAAAAATAATACCCATTAGTTATTTTAAACTGGTAAGCAAAACGACGTCGTATAGGCAACCTGGCCCGCGCGGTGACCCGTAACCCGGGGAGGATCCGCGCACTTTTAGTGGGTAAATCACCAAACAAGTCCTTCTTCTTTCATTCCGTTTTCACTGATGTACAGGGGCCAATTGCACTTTTGGTCCCTGTAGTTTATATTTTCTTTTTTCGAGCCTTTTCTTTTTACTTTTACCCCTTTATTTTCAGTTTTTATAATATGGTCCTTTTTCCAGTTTTTTTTATATTATTTTCTTGTTCTATTTGAGTAGTTTAATTTCCTGCTTTTATTTTTAGCATATTTATTCCTTACCTTTTGCATTTTCGTCCAAATTATTCTATATGTTGTATATATATGTTATTACATATTAGATTTATATGTTATATTATGTTTACATGCATATTTATTATATAATATGTTACGTATTCGCTAAAGTTTTATATTAATATTATATAAGATATATATATATATACATATATGTTTTTATCTATGTTACATATTTTGTATGTATAATACCTTTTTTACTTTTCTCATATTATATATATGATTTTAGGTATATTTGTAAAAAACATGTAAAGTATTTTGTTTAATTACTATATATATATAAAAATAGTAATATATACTTATTTGTGTAAAAATAGTATATATATGTGTGCATATTTCTTTTAAATATTAATATTAAATATATTTTACCTTATGTATTATATTTTTAAGTATATACATGTACATGTCATATTACCATTTTGCATCATATATTTTGTTTTTTAATACATCAAAAAAATATTTCTAAAGAAATATATTTTGAATTCTAAATCAATGTTTTTAAAACTTCGAGAAATCATATCCTGAGCATAAAAGGATGTGATATTTTAAATTTTTTTTCCAAGAAAGCGAGAAGCCGTGTCCCGGGCGTACATGGATGCCGTTCTCTCGATATTTTTGGAATTTGAGAATCGTATTTTAAATTTTAATCGAATTTGCAATTTCCAATACCAAGACATTAAATAATCGGCTAGGTACCAATTTTGGGCAGTGTGGGAGTGCTAATCCTTCCCTATCCTAACCGACTCCTGGACCCAAATTTTGAATCTCTGGTTTTATTTTGGTGTCTGGTCTATCTTTTTTAGAATGACCGGTGGCGACTCCACATTTTTTATTTCAAAACGAGCGGGCGTTTTCCAAACTAAATTAAATCAACACAAAAAGAAAATTTAAAACTTGAACGAATGAAAAAGGAGCACCGGACGAATTTGGGTGCTTACAACTGGCGACTCCGCTGGGGACTTTTAAAATAAAAAGAGAGTCAAGCCACGAGTCAATTATTTTTTAGTCTTGGTCGTTGGAAATTGGCGAATTTGATTCTAATTTGAAATATGATTCTTTTTTTGTTAATAAGACATCTCGTGTCTTAGTTCCTCGTTGTTAAGAACACATACTCTATCTTTAAAATAGAGGAGTCCATTCGACTTGAGGGAGAAGTCAAAATTAAACTCATAGTCTAGCTTGGACATGATCTTCTGAAGACCTGGATCAATTTGTTGGAGTTATTTGATTCTCGAGATTAGACTAGATTGAACTTGAAGTTTAGATAAGAATTTCCGTCCTTTGGATAAACGAAAATGAGTATTGACAGCCAAGGAAGCCAAGTATGGTCTGCGACTAAGGGCATCAGCAACCACGTTTGCTTTCCCCGGATGGTAGTCGATAACTAAATCGTAGTCTTTAAGTAACTCTACCCATCTCCTTTGCCTCAAATTCAAGTCTTTCTGAGTTAAAAGGTATTTGAGACTCTTGTAGTCTGTGAACAAGTTGCATTTCTCACCGTACAAGTAATGTCTGCAGACTTTGAGTGGAAACACGATAGCTGCCAATTCCAGATCGTGAGTAGGGTAGTTTGACTTGTGTGGTTTTAGTTGCCTTGAAGCGTAAGCTACCACGTTTCCATCTTGCATTAGGACACATCCTAGTCCCAAATGAGATGCATCACTGTAAATAGTGTACTCCTTGCCCGATACTGGCTGGATGAGAACTGAAGCATGAGTCAGGGCTTGTTTAAGCTGATCGAAGCTTCGTTGTTGGTTCTCCAACCAAACAAAGGTATATCTTTGCGAGTTAGCTTAGTCAAACTTGCGGCAATGGATGAGAATCCCTTGACAAAACGTCGATAATACCCGGCTAAACCAAGAAAGCTTCTAACCTCACCAACATTCCTCGGAGGTCTCCAATCCAGGATGGATTGAATTTTGCTCGGGTCTACTTTAATCCCTTTTGCCGAGATGACATGGCCAAGAAACGACACTTTCGATAGCCAAAATTCGCATTTAGAGAACTTTGCAAACAATTGACGTTCTCGGAGAGTTGGCAATACAATTCAAAGGTGTTCAGAATATTCTTCCTTATTTTGAGAATACACCAAAATGTCATCAATAAAGACGACCACGAACTTGTCAAGATAGGGCTTGAATACACGGTTCATAAGATCCATAAAAGTAGCCAAAGCATTCGTTAACCCGAATGGCATTACAAGGAATTCAAAATGGCCATATCGAGTACGAAAGGCTGTCTTGGGTACATCTTCTTCTTTTACCCTCATTTGGTAGTATCTTGATCGTAGATAAATCTTTGAGAATACCGCAACATCTTTGAGTTGATCGAAAAGATCTTCAATCCTTGGGAAATGATATCGATTCTTAATAGTAAGCTTGTTCAATTGTCTGTAGTCAATACGGAGTCTCATAGTCCCGTCTTTCTTCTTCACGAACAAGATTGGAGCACCCCAAGGAGACGAGCTTGGCCTAATGAAACCCTTGTCTTGTAGCTCTTGGAGTTTCTTCTTGATTTCTTTCAACTCAACATATGCTATTCGATAAGGTTTGATGGACACCAGAGTTATTCCAGGTTGGACATCGATCCCAAACTCTACTTCTCTAGTTGGAGGGAGACTGAGGAGTTCCTCGAGAAAAACATTGAGATATTCAGATACAATAGGCACACTAGGTAAGTTGAATTCAAGTTCATCTTGTAAGACCATAGTAGCAAAGATTGAGGTCGGTTTCTTGTCAATTAGAAGAATTGATTCCTTTCCTAAACCTCAGAGGTAAAGTCTCCTATTTAGACAATCTACCCAGGCTTCATGCTTGCTTAACCAATCTAGTCCCAGTACTAGATCGAACTCAAAAGTTGGTAGTACATATAGATTAACAAGAAAGGGTACATTTCGAATGAATAGGGGATAATTTCTACTGATAAAACTTATGCTTGTAATTCCCCTATAGGGCTCGAAACTACAAGGCTTTGTTTTACAATTTCAGGCTTTAAGTTCAACTTTACAATCAAGGTTGAGCATACAAAAGAATGAGTGGATTCCGAGTCTATTAAAGCATAAACATGAGTCGAATTTAACTCAACGATACCTGCTATAATATCGGGTGATTCTTCATCTTTTCCCCCGGATATGATAGATTCGAGCAGGAGCCCGAGATTCCTGGTGAGTAGGGGCATTAGAATGCTATCCTTTGCCCTTCCCCTAATTTCTAGACTGAGCTTATCTGGGACCTTTGTTTCGAATGGAAGAAGCTGAGCTAGCATTTGCAGGAGCTCGATTCGAAACCTTGTTAGGATTCTGAGGACAATCCCTGATATAGTGATCGGAGGCTCCACATAAGAAACATAGATTCTGTTGATTTCTACACCGGCCAGTGTGATGTTTCTGGCAAAACTTGCAAGTAGGATATTGAGCAGCTTTACCAAAATTCCTCGTACTATCAACAAAGATGATCAGGGCTGAAGTCTTGGATACCGATTGGGGTCTCGGTATGTAGTTGCTCTTCTAAGCAGGAGTGTAATTCGTAGAGTGATCCTTAGAATATTTGGACTTCTTTGACTGCTAGTGAGGCTTGTCATCATTCCTGGATCGTTTGTATTTCCAGGAGTTTCTGCTTTTGTGTTTCTCAGAGGCTTTCATCTTTGCCTTGGTTGCAATAGCTCGGTTCACAAGATTCTAGAAGTCAGTGATACCCAGGACAGTGAATATTGGACTTAATTCATCATTCAGTCCATAGATAAACATCCTACACTTGTCAGCATCAGTCTTGATGTATTCTGACCCGTATTTGAAATATTTGCAAAAGTCACTCACGTATTGTTCGATAGGTCGACCACCTTGTTTAAGGTACAAAAAACACTTCCAGAGCTCGGCCAGGTATTGTTTACTGATGTATTTCTTCATGAATTCCTCGAGGAAAAATTTCCAAGTTACAGCTTTAGCAGGAGCAGTCAGGGTAGTGGTTTTTCACCAGCTCAGAGCTTCGTCTGCCAACAGGGCTATATCATATTCGAGTTTGTGTTCATCAGAATAGGGCAGTTGTTTGGTCAGGATTCAGTAGTGGCCTCTAACTAATACTTAGCTATTTCAGGATTGGCTTCATCAATACCGGTGAAGGTATAAGCCCGGTGTTGAGCCAGTTTGTCAATCGGGGCTCTATTTGGAGCATCAACATGAGGAGAAATAGGATGGTCTCGTTTCAAAGTAGTTACAAGAGGATCGAACATCTCCTTCATGCTCAGGAGACATTATTGCTGCACAAGATTTATAACAGGAGCTTCTTGTTGAGCAGCAGCTTGGGCTTGAGCTTGCGCTCTAGGTTCAGCTTGTTGCCGTGGAGGATTCTGCTCCATCCTCACAATATCTCCTTCATTTGAGGAGCCTACGAGACTTTCATCATCCCGAGCGAGCCTTGTTTCAGATATTTTACGTTTAAATAAAACAATTATGAATTCGGTTTAGTTAAGCAAAGGTACAAGCTATACAATACAAGTCTCCTAGGTGGCACAAGTATCCTATATGATGCAAGAGAGCCCGATTTAGTCCTAAAACTAACTAAAAATTCTCTGATATGAAATAAATGTAACACCCCTACCTCGGGTTAGTAGCAAACTGGTTCGGGAGCGTTACCAAGACATTACAAACAAGAACGAGGCAAAAATAGGTTAACTCATCCCTATTAGATGAGTTACTTAACTATCAAGTAACCAAGCATTTATAACTTAACATGTAAGCAATCTCATATTTTGTTTACAAGACATTATAGATTACCAAACAATTCAATTAACATCATCATACAACCATCATTCGAATAACCTACGTGAGCAAACATGCTTCCATTTTATTTCGTTGTTCCTTAGATTGATACATGTAACATTTCATACATAAATTTACTAGACATAATCATTTGTACATACCTTGTCTCCAAGAAAGACATATGCAAAGCCTTACCATTCGTCATTTACCATACAAACTTATAAAAACAATTAAAACATGGTATGTTCACACAAGTGACTATCTCATCTCACAATTCATTCGAATGGCACAATAGGCTAGATCAATTACTTTGAAACATTCAATATATATATCCATACGTGCAGCAAAATACCTTTCAATTACATAGAATTTGAGTTCATTACTTGATTCACATTATCAACCAAGTTCACAACATGGTAAGCCCATTCAAGAACATATATATATATATATATATACAAGTTTCAAGTATTCAAAATGCATGCACAAGTTCATTATATACAATCTAAGTGCCACCAACTAGGGGAGTACAAAACAAGTATGAACCATACTTTAACTATGCTTGTGTCTTGCTTCGAGCTCAAGAAATCAGGCTTCAGGATCAAGCAACGATCCAATCCTTTATCCTGTGGTTGGGAAGGATGAAAACAAGAGTGATAAGTACAAGAATCTACTTAGTGAGGTAGTAACTAGTTCTAACCAATTGTTATATCAAGTTAAGTGTCAATTAGTCAAGAATGATCCTAACTATGGATTTCAAAGCATTCGATTAACATAAGAAGCAAAAGACAATAATTCATGCTTACATAACAAGAAATCAAGCAAATCATGCTTACATGACAAGTAATCAAGCTATTCATGCTTACATAACAAGAAATCAAGAAATTCATGGTTATATTAGCTTATTTATTATCTTTTAACACAATCCTTGGTTCATAGTTTTTCTAGGTAATCGAGTCTTCAACCAACTATCACAAGATGTACCGTAGTACTGGTCAACCCTCCTGCTGTCGCTAAAGACCATATATGTACCCTCCGTCTGTCGCCATTTAGGGGCCTTAGCCCTGGACCGTAGTCTACCCTAACACAATGAGCTCTAGACTCTAAGGCATGCCCTTCTACCTATTCAACTAGCAACCAAGGTTGTTTGATTATAATTCATTTATTCAAGGATTTCAAGCTTTTCAAGTTCAAGAATCATGTATCATTCAAGTTTACAAGTTCATGTCAAGCATTATCTTTGTTTCAAGAGTCATTTCGTGTATTGCATGGCAAGCTTACATATGCATCAAGCCCTTAGGCCAATAGATCCATAACTCAACATTTCAAGTGTTCATTGCATCATCTAAGCTAGCACATCAAACATTCGGTTTAAGCAATTGGTCACAATACCATGTCATATATTCAAGCATCAATGTTACCACATATACATGCTAGCATTCTAATTATATAACACTTTAAAGATGTAGTCAAGTTTCATGTATTATCTTATTTCATACTTCCCTTATTAGGTCAAGATCATATTAAGTCCAATTTAACAATTCATGAATTTAGACATGTTTGTTTTAGTTAGGATAACTCTAGAATAAACTACACTCACAATACTCCCCTAGCTAGCTAGTATCGAAAGACTATTCCCTTTTTCTTGTCCCTTGAATGCTCAACTTTAGATCCTTCTCCAAAGTCCTCTCCTTGCTCTAATAAATCACATAAATAAAACAAGGACAAAACATGTAATCACAAATTCATTCAACATGGCAGCAAGGTTAACACATCACATAAACAAGACAAGACAAATATCATATTCATATACACACCTTAATGCACATTACCAAACTGCCTACATTCCATATTAAGCAAAAACAGGGCGGCAATTAAACCGTCCTAAAACTATTTGCAAAACAGTTTACAAAACTGCCACAAAACTGTGTACAATTATCTAAACTGCTGCTACCAGGCAACATGTACTCTGCTCACTTGAACATGTATAAATTTCATTCCCTATGTCGGAATTTCAATTGGTTTAAACCACTGGAAAGATAACTTAATTGTATTTCTAACCATATAGGCCTTGCATTTTATTTCTTTTCCAATTTATACAGTTTTAGCTTAAAAACAAAGTAAATTTACAACACTAGACAGTTTGCACTGTCCCAAGTGTTTATTCTCTACAATTCATTCTACAATCCAAAATTCAGTTCTGTTTTCTCCTAATGAATTTAGACATGTTAAGGTATTGTCCATAAAATTTCTAGCCTTAAATTCCCTTTATACAATTTATGGTGCTTTTTCAAAGTTACTGCCCAGAACAGAGTATTCTGAGCAGATTAACACTAGTTTAAGTTTCTAGCTTCATAATTCCTCTAAACACGATTCTAACATTGTAATTCAACTTATTTTTATGTTCTTACATGTCTAGGTCAGTCTAATTCACCTATCAATGTGATCAAAACAGGGCAACATATACAATTAAGCATGTTCACACATTTTTATCTAGCAAAATAGTCCCTAATCGAAACTAGTTTCAACCATGATCCCTATTCTAAATTTCCAGCAACCCATACACATTTCTTTAGCAATCTGATCAATAACACTCACAATTTCAAGGACCATTAGAAGCTAACATCATTTTACATGCATAACAATCATCCTATTCAAATTAGGCAACAAGAAAATCACTAATTCAAGATTCAAGAATGTAATTGAAGTGAGGAATCAAGCATTTACCTTCCTTAATGTGAATTCTTATTCAATTTAGTCCTAACCGTGGCTTAATCTCTCAAGGATCCCATAGATATCACTCAAGCTTTCTCTCTTCTCTCTCTTTCCTTCAATGGTATTTTAGGTTTGAAGAACAACTGAAGAAGATGGGGTTTAACCCAAGTGGTCGGTCATGCTATAGTTAAGAGGACATATGGATTGTCCACAGTCCAATTTAATTTTACCATGCAATGCTTAAGTTTTGCCTAATATTCAAGATGGTCCTTTTAATTTCGGCACTATACTTGTTGGCTATAACATCTTAGTCCTTTAGTTATTTGTTAGCTAATGTTCTTTCCACTTAAATTTGATTATTCGATTTAGGGAGCAATACAAACTAATCACTACAATTCGAGTACTATCCTTTTAATTTCCTCAATTAACTCCCAATTCTTTCAATTTGATTAGCACATAATTCAATTAGTCAATAGCTTAGATAATGGTAACCTTCTTAAGCCCGGTTTAAGGTGTTACAGATGGTGTGGCAGATGCCAATAATTTCCAGATTCTCACTGTTGCCAATAGAAACAACCCATTCCAGATCTTACCTCTATTGATGGAAAAATAGAGTAAATTTTTCAGACATTGTCTCGCTGTCAGTGGCACAACAATTCAACATTTTGCAAATCATACCTCCATCAGTTGTGGTAGACCAAATTAGTGTAGATCTTGCCTCCGTCGGTGGTGTTGTAGATCAAATTTTCTATCCAGATCCTATCTCTCCATCGGTGGTGTAGTGGATCTCACATTTTGCTGATCTAGCCTCTCCGTTAGTGGTATAGCAGATCAAAACCCATCCAGGTCTTGCCTCTTCGACGGTGTTGTAGCTAGACCAAACTTTTCCTCAAAATTTACCTTTTTCATTATAGTTGTACAAAAAATAAAAAAATCAAAAAATCAAAAAGAAAAAATCAAGTTTGATTCATCATCCGATCTTGTCTCTTCGTTGATGGTGTAGATGGGTCAAAGTTCCTATCATTCGCCGATCTTGCTCCTCCATTGATAATATAGTAATATCCAAGCTACTGTTATTCGATCTAGCCTTTCCGTTGATGATGAGGCTAGTTTCAAGTTGCCAAATTATCTGATCCTGTCCCTCCGTTGATGGTGTGGCTGGAGTCCAAGTTGCTAAAATCCAATCTTGCTCCTCTATTGATGGTGTAGTAGGGTTCAAGTTGGTGTTCTGCTTTTCCGTTGATGGCGTCGTAAAATCCAAATTACCATCCGATCCTGTCCCTCCGTTGATGGTGTGGCTGGGGTCCAAGTTGCTGAAATTCAGTCCCGCTCCTCCGTTGATGACGTAGTAGGATTCATATTGCTTTCATCCAATTCTGCTTCTCCATTGATGGTCTAGTGGAATCCAAGTTGCCGTTATTCGATCTAGCCTTTCCGTTGATGGTAAGGCTAATTCCAAGTTGCTGAAATCCAATTCTGCTCCTTTGTTGATGGTGTAGTAGGATTCATGTTGCTGTCATCCGATTTTGCTTCTCCGTTGATGGTCTAGTGGAGTCCAAGTGCTGAAATTTGATCTTATCCTTCCGTTGATGGCGTGGATAGATTCAACTTTATAAACTTTCGGTTCTGCCTCTTCGTCGGTGTTGTAGCTGAACCAAATTTTCCAAATTTTGATCACGCCTCTTCGGTAGAGTCGTAGCTTGATCGAAAAAACCCAACCCTCCAATCCTGCCTCTTCGTTAGAGTCGTAGCTGGATCAAATCTCCAGACCTTGCCTCTTCGTCGGTGTTGTAGCTTGGTCAAATCTAATTTTTGGTTCTTCCTCTTCGTCGGTGTTGTAGCTGAACCAAATTTACTAACTTTTGGTCGTGCCTCTTCATCGGTGTCGCAGGTAGACCAAATTCACTAACTCTTGATCTTGCCTCTTCGTCGGTGTCGTAGCTGGATCAACATTACTAACTTTAGACCATGCCTCTTCGTCGGTGTTGTAGCTTGGTCAAAATTTACTAACTTTCAAGTTTTATCAATGTTGTATCTAAAAAAAGAAGAAAGAAGAAAAAAATTCAAAAACAATTCAAAAAAATAAGAAGAAAAAGAAAAGAAAAAGAAAAAAAAATCAAAATGAGCTTTCAATTCTTTGATCCTACATCTTTGTCAGAGTTATAGCTGGATCAAACATCAGAATTTTCATGCACCGATCCTGCCTCTTCGCCAGAGTTGTAGCTGGATCAAACATCAGAATTTTCATCCACTGATCCTGCCTTTTTGTCAGAGTTGTAGCTGGATCAAATCTTCAGACCTTGCCTCTTCGTCGGTGTTGTAGCTTGGTCAAATCTAACTTTCGGTTCTTCCTCTTCGTCGGTGTTGTAGCTGAACCAAATTTACTAACTTTTAGTCTTTCCTCTTCGTCGGTGTTGTAGCTAGACCAAATTCACTAACTCTTGATCCTGCCTCTTCGTCGATGTCGTAGCTGGATCAACATTACTAACTATGGACCTTGCCTCTTCGTCGGTGTTGTAGCTTGGTCAAAATTTACTAACTTTTAATTTTTATCAATGTTGTATCAAAAGAAAAAAATCAAAAAAAAGAAGAAAAAAAAGTTCAAAAAAATTTTCAAAAAAAAAAAAGAAAAAGAAAAAGGAAAAAAAGAAAAATTCAAAAAAAAGAGAAGAAAAATGAGCAAAAAAGAGCAAAAAAAGAAAAGAAGAAGTTTTTAATTTTCTGATACTGCTTCGTCGTCAGAGTTGTAGCTGGATCAAACATTGGAACTTTCGTCCATCGGTCCTGCCTCTTCGTCAGTGTTACGGCTGGATCGGATTTTGTAGACTCTGCCTCTTCATCGATGTTGCAGCTGGGTCGAATCATTTTTAGGTATTATCGTCGTCAATAACATAGTGAGCCGCACTTATTTTGCTTCCCCAACAAACAACCCCTATTTTGAAGATTTTTCTTCCCAAGTGTGACAAGATGGATCAACTAAGACAAGAAAGAAGACATGCGTCGAAGAAAAAGAAGATCTACCGAAGAATGAAGACATGTATCAAGAGGGGATGACCAGCCAGACCGAATGAAATTGGTCATTTTTAGTCTTTTCTTCGTTGTCGTTACACAACAACGAGCAAAGAGGGGCAGCTGTAATAACCCATTTCATCTGGGTTACCCAAACTAAATAAACCCAAGCCTAAACCCATCACCCAAAACCCATACCCAACAACACTTAACCCGACCCAACAAAAAAAAACCTTAATGACCTAACCCTAAACTGTACAGCCACTCCTCCTCATCTGACTGCTGCCGCTACCTCTTCTACCGCCGTCCCAAGCCGCCGCCAACCACCGTTGAACCTTAATGCTTCACCCCTAAATTAAAACCCTAAAATTAACCCCTTAACTCTAAAACCAAATCAAACCTACCCTAAAATAAAATAACCTAAATCTACCCTAACCTAAACCCATCATCCTCTACCTTCAACAGTCCCAAATCAGACAAGCCATCCCCTTCCATATCCTCAAAATCTGGATCTGCAGATTCAATAAGGGAGGGCTATATATTATATTGTAAAATTTCGGTTATAAAACCGGATGAAAAACAAATGAAAAGAGGAGATCTGGAAAAAATCAGGAAGGGGGATTTGGTTAAAAAAACTTTGTAATACCGAAATCAAAAAAAAATTGTAAGAAAGTTTGAAAGAGCGCTCTTGAGTTCTAAAGTTTTTTCAAAGCTTTATTTTTTTATTTCAAACTCCGAATCGAAATAAAAAGGAGTCGAGAGTTTACCGGCGGTTGAAGGGGGCTATCGCGTCCTCCGTGAGGCCTTTGCCGATGAACGACGTCGAGCGGAGCTGAGAATGGCCGCCGTTGCCTCTGGTTCAAGTTGGAGAAGATGAGTGTTGAGGGAGTTTTAGGGTTGGGCTGTTTGATTTGAATGAAAAAAATAATACCCATTAGTTATTTTAAACTGGTAAGAAAAATGACGCCGTATAGGCAACCCGACCCGCGCGGTGACCCGTAACCGGGGAGGATCCACACACTTTTAATGGGTAAATCACCAAACAAGTCCTTCTTTCATTCCGTTTTCACTGATGTACAGGGGCCAATTGCACTTTTGGTCCCAGTAGTTTATATTTTCTTTTTTCGTGCCTTGTCTTTTTACTTTTACCCTTTATTTTTAGTTTTTATAATATGGTCCTTTTCCAGTTTTTTATATTATTTTCTTGTTTTATTTGAGTACTTTAATTTCCTACTTTTATTTTTTAGCATATTTATTCCTTACCTTTTGCATTTTCGTCCAAATTATTCTATATGTTGTATATATATGTTATTACATATTAGACTTATATGTTATATTATGTTTACATGCATATTTATTATATAATATGTTACGTATTCACTAAAGTTTTATATTAATATTATATAAGATATATGTATATATATATATATATATATAGTTTTTATCTATGTTACATATTTTGTATGTATAATACATTTTTTTTTACTTTTCTCATATTATATATATGATTTTAGGTATTTGTAAAAAACATGTAAAGTATTTTGTTTAATTACTATAGATATAAAAATAGTAATAGATACTTATTTGTGTAAAAATAGTATATATATATGTATATTTCTTTTAAATATAAATATTAAATATATTTTTATATTTTTAAGTATATACATGTACATGTACATGTCAAATTATCATTTTGCATCATATATTTTGTTTTTTAATACATCAAAAAAACTGTTTCTAAAGAAATAGATTTTGAATTCTAAATCAATGTTTTTAAAACTCCGAGAAATCATATCCCAGGCGTAAAGGGATGTGATATTTTAAATTTTTTTTCCAAAAAAGCGAGAAGCCGTTTCCCGGGCAGATAGGAATGCAGTTCTCTCGATATTTTTGTCATTTAAGAATCGTACTTTAAATTTGAATCGAATTTGCAATTTCCAATACCAAGACATTAAATAATCAGCTAGGTACCAATTTTGGGCGGTGTGGGGGTGCTAATCCTTCCCCATCTGTAAAAACTCTCGGACCCAAATTTTGAATCTCTGGTTTTGTTTTGGTGTCCGGTCTACCTTTTTTAAAATGATCGGTGGCGACTCCACATTTTTGATTTCAAAACGGGCGGGAGTTTTCCAAACTAAATTTAATCAACACAAAAAGAAATTTTAAAACCCGAATGAATGAAAAAGGAGCGCCGGGCGGATTTGGGTGCTTACAAGCATTGTTTAACCTTTTCCACATTTTAATCACTGTTTACATCATATGAATGGACTTGGGGTAAAAACCCCACAGTTACTCCACAAGGTCTATGGAAGTAGGTTGTCCCATTGAACCTAAATCTTGAGATTTCCAGTCAACTAGGTTGGGTGTTCCTTCACATATCACCTTAAAAATTTATGTTCTTTAGTCACATTCCTTTAAATGTTTTATCAACTTGATCTCGATTCAACCTTTTTTGTTAGCGGATCCATAATGTTATCTTTTGATCTTACAAAATGAAATAGCGATAAGTCTAGTTGAGTTCAGTTGTCTAATAGTATTATGTTGACGATGCATGTGTCTCGACTTGCCATTACATTCTACGCTCTACCAAATGTTGCTTGGTTATCACAATATATACATATTGCACGCACAGACTTTGGTCGTTTTAGAATATCCTCCAAGATATTTCGTAGTCATTATCCTCTAGCATATAGGTTAAAAATCCGATCCAAAGGAATTTTCTACCCTTTCTCTTTTACTTCTTTTTGGTTCTGCCTCGACATCAACCTCTTGTTGAAAGTCTTGACAATTTTTATCAATATTCTTTATAGTTCATTTTGTTGAACTTGACCAACTTCCTTAGTCTTAAAAGAATGATGCAATTTTGGATTCCAATATCGTATTGTTGTGAATTTCAAGTTTCTTTGATTCATGCAAAAGAAATGATATGCATTGTTATGACAAACATAACCAATTATGACAAAAACAAGCACGTTAGAAGGATAATCCATGGTAACAAAATTCTTTTACTTCTTTTGGAATATCCTCCAAGACATTTTGTAGTCATTCAGCCTCTACCATACAGGTTAAAAATCCGATCCAAAGGATTTACTTCTTTTTGGGTCTACCTCGACATCAACCTCTTGTTGAAAGTCTAGACAATTTTTATCAATAGTCTTTATAGTTCGTTTCATTGAACTTGACCAACTTCTTTAGTCTTAAAAGAATGAGGCAATTTTGGATTCCAATATCGTATTCTTGTGAATTTCAAGTTTCTTTGATTCATGCAAAAGAAACAATATGCATTGTTACGACAAACATAACCAATTATCACAAAAAGCACGTTAGGAGGATAATCCATGGTAACAAAATTCTTTCATTTTTCACCACTAATACCATTACCATTGTTGGTATGGCAACCATAACCAATGAAAATACAATCACCGTTTTATGATATATTTTCATTTGCTTCGGTAAAGGGGTCATTACCTTGATAGGGCACCCTCACTTTTAAGTAGTTGTAGAAAGATTTTCAACAATCCCATAATTCATATGGCATCTTTTCCTTTCTCTTGTGGGACACCTTATTTGAAAGGTAATTTATTGATAACACAACTTCCCCCACATGTTCTGTGATAACCAAAAACTTATTCTCATAATATTGTGTACTTCATAACATGCATCGGATACGGCTTTTAGAATGTAGTTATGGTATAGGAAATCAGAGTGCTTCCATGGCTTGGCAACGTTGAAGACGGTAGCAACATGAGTACTTCCATGTCTCGGCAACGTTGAAGGAGGTAGCAACATCTACATTATCCTCTCTAATAATAGGAGGAACAACATGGTCAAATAACATTTTCTCATTACCACGTTTTGAAATTTTCTCCACAAGCTTTTCATTGTGGCTTATTACTGACAACATTGAATCTTGGTTTAAAACCAGAGTCAGTAGTGATTATAACATCAGACTGAGAACTGAAGGAGTTATTGGATAATGCCACAGCAAAATCACCAACTAAATGTCATGTCATAATAAAGAATCTGTTAATGGTTAGGAATTTAGTTAGGAACTAAAAACCAAAAACAAAAACACAATTAATCAACTTCTGTTGAATGGAAAGAATTTAGTGAAATCAAAAACCCAAAACAGAAGTACAAAGCCAACATAATTCTGTTCAACTTTACACACAAACAACGGTTAGTCTCAAAAATAATTTACTAACAATAATAAAATTTTCTTATCTTTAGTTTCCAACAGATCATGAATCTCGAACTAGAGTTTGAGAGCTATTTGATTTGGAGAATTTCTCATTCTACCATCATCAATTCTTTACTTTTCCAAAATTGCAATTGACCTGTTGTATAGAAATAAATGGTTGTTCATCTCCGTATATCAATAATATGCCTTCATGTTCTTCTTTGAATTTCTCAAAAGAAATTATTGGTACGACAATTTTCATAATAGTTAAAACCACTTGACATATATATATATATATAATTAAAAATAAACCATTTAATTGTAAACGTTACCAACGTGTTTTCCCATTCTTGCCTTTTCTTCACTGACCTCAAGGGTGATTGGAGTTTCTTCATGTATGTGTGCGTGTGAACACACATGATAGACTATGAGTCAAGTTTCATGCTCAAAAGAAACAATATACCTTCTCTTTTAAGGATTTCAACATGCACAGTAAAACTAGTTACATGTCCCTTGGATTTATAAATACACGTTTTCATCGGTTGATGTCTTAGAGTAATGTAGCAGAAAAGTTATACTTTCTTTATGTATAAATTTTGAATCACCTTAGTCACGGTAATCTAATCAAATAAAACTTATAATCTGTCTTAAGATTATAAGAAAAATGGGTGCAGTAACACTCCAAGTATAATAGAATACTGTAAGAAAAATAAATAACAATAAATTAAAAACAGAACCTGAAATCAAACTAGTTGAAAATCAGAAGAATTTTTGTTGAGGCTTGTATAAATAGTTTCCTTAATACAGATTCGTCCTTTACTCGGTGCTTGAGTAACGTTGGACGTCTATCTCCCAGGATCCAACAACAAACGTTCATAGCAGCAACACAATTGCAGTGAACAATTGAACTTAATTTGCCTTTCTCTATCACCAGAAACCAAAAACATTTTTCTATGTCGTTTTTGTAAGTTGATGTGATGTTGAGTTTCAAAGATTTCAGAGTTTTTGTGAAAATATGTCTCAGCTATCCTTTATATAGTGAATGAAGAAATTAAACCATTTGATGAAAAGATTAAACCTTTTGATGAAAAGATTTGTTGAAACAGTTAATAGATACGATTGAATGAATGCAATTTTAAACCAATAATTAATGTCTATTTACCAAATGACATGACTTATATAGCATCAATATTATTGAACCAATATATAATTTTTTCCATCAGAGTATTGATTATGCCCATTACTCATGCTTGAATCCATGTCAAACTATTGCATCTGTTGTTGTCTTCCTTTGATGTGACACTAAGAAAACTAATTTGCATATACTTGTTAGCCTGATATATCCAAAACTACGAAGTTCAAATCTGCACATATTGTTCATAGTTACTATCAATTTATTATTAATTCTTAAATTTATACTGGTATATGTATAATCTTGTCTGGTGGAATATCGCCCTTCCCCATGACATGGGCAGATGTATCTAAAAATAATAGGGTGCAATTGACCCCACTTGATTTGTTGGGTATGGGGTTTTCAAGGAGGTAATATAGATATTTTCATATGAAATATTAGAATTAACCCCACTTGACTTATTAGGGTATGTGGTTAATAATACTTATTTTAATGGTATGAGTAGGGGTGTAAACGAGCCGAGTCGAGCTCGAGTACTGCTGAGCTTGGGCATAAGGGTCAAAGAAGGGCAATTACTCATTCTTAATATCAGCATTCTTAAGACCAAAGAGTCGGAGAGGGGAAAGCTTTGACTCAGCTCATTAAGAATTTGAGTCGAGTTCAAGCTTGAGTAGTTTTTAACGAGCATGAATAATCTGAATGGCATTCGTTATTATGAGAATACACGGTTCATGAGATCCATGAATGCAGCTGGAGCATTCGTTAATCCGAATGGCATTAAAAGGAATTCAAAATGGCCATAACGAGTACGAAAGGCTGTCTTGGTACATCTTCTTCTTTTACCCTCATTTGGTAGTATCCCGATCATAGATCGATCTTTGAGAACACTGTAGCATCCTTGAGTTGATCGAAAAGATCTTCAATCCTAGGAAGAGGATATCGATTCTTGATAGTAAGCTTGTTCAATTGTCTGTAGTCAATACAGAGTCTCATAGTCCCGTCTTTCTTCTTCACGAACAAGACTGGAGCACCCTAAAGAGACGAGCTAGGCCTAATGAATCCCTTGTCTTGTAGCTCTTGGAGTTGCTTCTTGAGTTCTTTCAACTCAACAGGTGCCATTCGATAAGGTGTGATGGACACCAGAGTTGTTCCAGGTTAGACATCGATCCCGAACTCTACTTATTTGGTTGGAGGGAGACCAGTGAGTTCCTCGGGAAAACATCGAGATATTCAGATACAATAGGCACACTAGGTAAGCTGAATTCAAGTTCATCTTGTAAGACCATAGTAGCAAAGATTGAGGTTGGTTTCTTGTCAATTAGGAGAATTGATTCCTTTCCTAAACCCTGAAGGTAGAGTCTCTTATTTAGGCAATCTACCCAGGCTTCATGCTTGCTTAACCAATCTAGTCCCAGTATAGATCGAATTCACAAGTTGGTAGTACATATAAATCAACAAGAAAGGGTAAATTTTGAATGAATAGGGGACAATTTCTATAGGTAAGGCTTATGTTTGTAATTCCCCCTATTGGGTTCTAAACTACAAGGCTTTGTTTTACAATTACAGGCTTTAAGTTCAATTTTTCAATCAAGGTTGAGCATACAAAAGAATGAGTGGATCCTGAGTCTATTAAAGCATAAACAGGAGTCGAATTTAATTCAACGGTACCTGCTATAACATCGGGTGATTCTTCATCTTCTTTTCCTCGGATTTGATAGATTCAAGAAGGAGCTCGAGATTCTTGGTAAGTAGGGGCACTTGAATGTTGTCCCTTGCCTTTCCTCTGATTTCCAAATTGAGCTTGTTTGGGACCCTTGTTTCGATTGGAAGGAGTTGAGCTAGCATTTGCAGGAGTTTGATTCGGAACCTTGTTAGGATTCTGAGGACAATCCCTGATATAGTGATCTGAGGCTCCACATAAGTAACATAGATTCTGTTGAGTTCTACACTGACCAATGTGGTGTTTCTGGCAGAACTTGCAAGTAGGATACTGAACAACTTTACTAAAATTCCCTGTACTATCAACAAAGATGATCGGGGCTGAAGGTTTGGATACCGATTAGGGTCTCGATGTGAAGTTGCTTTTCTGTGCATGAGTGTAATTCGAAGAGTGACCCTTAGAATATTTGGACTTCTTTGACTGCCAGTGAGGCTTGTCATCATTCATGGATTGCTTTTCTTTCCAGGAGTTTCCACTTTTGCGTTTCTCAGAGGCTTTCATCTTCGCCTCGGTTGCAATGGCCCGATTCACCAAATTCTGGAAGTCAGTGATATCCAGGGCAGTGAATAATGGACTTAATTCACCATTCAATCCATCAATAAACATCCTACACTTCTCAACATCAGTCTTGATATATTCTGACCCGTATTTGCAATACTTGCAGAAGTCACTCATGTACTGTTCGATAGGTTGACCACCTTGCTTGAGGTACAAGAAACGCTTCTGACGCTCGACCATGTATTGTTCACTAATGTATTTCTTCTTGAATTCATCGAGGAAGAACTTCAAAGTTACAACTTCAGCATGAGCAGTCATGGTAGTTGTTTCCCGCCAGCTCAGAGCTTCGTCTGCCAACAGGGCTATAGTACATTCGAGTTTATGTTCATCAGAACATGGCAGTTGTTTGGTCAAGATTCGAGTAGTGGCCTCTAACCAATACTCAGCTACTTCAGGATTGGCTTCATCAGTACCAGTGAAGGTATAAGCCGATGTTGAGCCAGTTTGTCAATAGGGGCTCTAGTTGGAGTAGTAGCAGGAGGAGGAATATGATGGTCTCGTTTCAAGGTAGTTACAAGATGATCGAACATCTCCTTCATGCTCAAGAGACATTCCTTCATGCTTAATTGATTTAAAATTTCCCGATCTTTTTAACATCCAAATATATATAAAATTATATTTTATGACTCTTCTAAGGTCTATGGAACTATCTCTGAAATTTTAGCTCGATCCGATTATTAGAATATTTTTTTCGAACTTTATCACTTTATAGGGGTTAAAATCCAGGTAACATGAAAACATCATTCTTGGGGGTAAACTATTCATTTAAGGGGTTAAAATACATAACTTTTGAAAATTGCACTTTGATCCCTAAACTTTTCCAAAGTTTATACTTTAGCCACAAAACTTTCAAAATTTACATTTTGGTCACTAGCCAAAAATTGGGATATTACAGTTCTCTCCCCTTAAGAAAATTCATCCTTGAATTTTCGACAAGTACCTGGTTCAAAAAGGTGAGGAAACTGCTTTCTCATATCTTCTTTTCTTTCCCAAGTCGTTTCCTTAACTTTACGATTTCATCAAAGAACTTAACAAGCGAAATTGACATTTTTTTAGTTCTTTGACTCCATGTTTTATCATCTTTACCTTATCTTTAACTTCTTTAATTTGCTCAGGGCCAACTACATCTCGATCCTTTGAATTCAATCACACATGCCTTTAAGATATCCTCCAAATCGGAATAGTTCGCTCTAATTGTCCATCTATTTGAGGATGAAAAGTTGTGCTAACATTGAGTCGAATATCCAAGGCTCTATGTAAAGACTACCAAAATTTTAAAGTAAACCTCAGATCTCTATTAGATACTATCGAGGCTGGTACTCTATGTAGTCGAACTATTTCCTTAATATATAACTTAACATACTTATCCCTAGAGTAATCTGTTCGAACAAGGATAAAGTGTGCTAACTTAGTCACTCTATTAACAATCACCTAGATTGAATCATTCTTATTCGATTTCAAAGATAGCCCTAATACAAAATCCATCGTCACTCGTTCTCATTTCCACTAAGAAGTGGAAATCAGTTACGATAATTCAGAAGGTACCTGAAGTTCTGTTTTTACTTGTTGACATGTCAGATATTTAGAAACAAACTCAGTTTTAACTTTTTTCAAGCATGGCCATCAATATTGACTCTTTAAATCTTGATACATATGGTTTCCACATAAATGTACAATCAAAGGACTATAACGTACCTCGAAGATAAGTTATTTCTTCAATTCTTCATCGTTTGAAAAATAGATTTTTCCTCGATAATACAAGCATCCATCAGATTAACTTCAAAGTCTTCAGTTTCACCTTCTTCCACTTATTTAAACCTTAACAAACACTTCTCATCTTTTCTCTAAAGATCTTTTATTCAATCTAATAAAGTAGACTTTATTCTTAACTTAGAAATCAAAGCGCCATCTTCTTTTAATGCCAGTCTCGCATTCATAGCTCTTAAGGCAACAAATGTCTTTCGATTGAAGGCGTTAGCTACCACATTAGCTTTTCTTAGATGTTAGTCAATGATCACATCATAATCCTTAAGAAGCTCGATCCACCTTCTTTGCCTCAGGTTCAACTCCTTTTTAGTTAATAGATACTTTAAACTTCTATAATCTGTGTAAATATGACATCATTTACCATTTAAATAATGACATTATATCTTTAAAGCAAATACAACCATTGCCATCTCTAAATCATGAGTAGGATAATTCCTCTCACGCGTGTTAAGTTGGTACTTTCTTGGGATTTCTCTTATCTCTTCTTCCAAACCCACATGACCAAGAAAAGCAACTTCCGGCAACCAAGATTTACACTTTGATAGTTTAGCATATAACTTCTTTTCTCGAAGAGTCTGAAGAACAATTTCAAGATAGACATCATGTTCTTCCTTTGTCTTCTAATTGAATATCTTTTCCTTTCAAGTCTGCATAAGACTTCTGTTGATCATCAATCTTTTTAAGATTATCTTGTATAATATTTACTTTTTTCCATTTCTTGTAATAGATCTAGCTTAATTAATTTACGATCTTTAACTTATACAAATTTAATAGTGATTTACACTTTCGACCATAGAGAGCTTCGTGGGGTGCCATCTGTATACTTTCTTGATAACTATTATTATAAGCAATTTCTACTAATGGCATATATCTTTTCCATGATCTCGAACTCAATTGTACAAGCTCATAACATATCCTCAAGAAATCTTTCACAGACCTTCGATCATAACCAATAAGTCTTAAGAAATTGCAAACCTCTATAATATTTTTGGGAATTTTCCCACTCTAAAATAGACTGTATATTTTTAGGATTGAATAGGATCCCTACAGCTGAAGTAATATGACCTAAGAAAGCCGCTTTTAATAACCAAAACTCACATCAAGTCTTCATGGTTCAGGTTAATTGATAATCTTGATAGAAAACATATCATTTCCTTTTTCTTATTTTCCTTTATAAATAATCACTACATGGTCGTAAAGAACTATCTTCCCTTTTTAAGAATAATTTTGGAGCTTCTCACAATAGCACACTGGATTGATTATAACTTTAGTCTAACAATTCTTACAGCTAAGCTTTCAGCTATTTTAATTCATTCTAGGAAATTTTCCAGGTCAGTTCTATTGTAAGTACTACTCTGTGGCATTAGTGCACCCAAATACAAACATGTTCCCTTTGTAACAATATTACTGCATCAGCTCCTTACAATGCAGATAACTCAACCCAAACTGAAGTTGATTATAATACTTATTTCACTTCATTGTACTCGCTATGGGTCCTTTATTGACCTCTGAGATTCGTCGATTGACGAAATCTGGTAGTGTCTTACTTTCCTTACTATAATCTTCTTCTATCCTATACTAATGAGGAACAGCTTCACGTCATACAATCAACACATCAGTAATATGACATTCTAGGGGCATGTATTTACTGACAACTTATAACAAACTTAGTTTAGCATCCAGAACCGGCTAAACATGTAGCTCTGATACCACTAAATGTAACACCCTTAACGTATACTCATAGTACGAATGCACATTGAGGATGTCACAATATTATTTAACAGAGTTCTAGACTTGTAATTTTTTTCCGATAATATCTGACATAAAACTAGTTGATAAAATAACCCTTTCTCGACTTTAGAGGTATCCATAGCCTATTTGCATATTGCTAGTTTTGACCCTAAATTGGTGTATAAAACATGTTAGTCAGCTATTAAAATAAGTATATAACTCAGGGTGAAAACTAGGTATACTGCCTAGGCCTATTCTTGAATTTAAAATCGTTACGCTATAAACGATAAATAAAATTTACCCTTAAAACAACTATTGAATAAATTGATACATGCCCACTAGAGAATATCATAAATTATAATGTACTACTGATGTTTGACAGATTGCAGCTTGATTAACATGCTTGACTCCTCTTCCGGTAAGTTTCCAATAATCTACGTGTGAAACAGCACACGCTAAGTATTCACTTAGTAAGGCAACTATAATTTAAAGTAAAGCATTTCAATGTATAGAAATAACATAAATAAACAAATTACTGTGTATATTATATAAAAATATAGAATCTTATAAAACTGACTTATCAAAGTCATTCCTCTGTCATGTAATAGTGCAATACAATTCATGCAAAATGGCAAGTGAGTCCCAATTGCAGTTTATATCATATCATCATACCTTTATTTAATTAATCAAATATACGTTAAGCTTTTTAACTTAACTGCCTGCATAAATGTATTTCATGTATTATAGCCCGAAGTACAATAGAATGCGATACTTTGGTACACGAGTCATCATAACTGACACCGTAGAGTCTACAATGCTGTAGCGTCTAATGATGAGTACGTACTCGAGGATGCCCTTTTCTCCTCATACTCGTACATTTTGTGTTATGCAACACCGTAGTGTTTGAACCGACTCCATAGAGTCTAACTTGACTCCGTAGAGTCTATCTCGACCTCGAAGAGTTTATCTCGACCCCGAAGAGTCTATCTAACACCGTAGTGCTATGATGCAGCTGCTAGGACTCTATAGATATCCAAATATACCAAAGACTTCACAATAGTACTTGGGCAAAATCAACATTATAATCAACATTCCATGTTCAAAGCATCAATATAAATCATAATTGAATGTATATATATCCAAAGTCATAATATCATTCTTACTTTATCAGTAGGAAATACGATAGGCTTACTGGCCTATACACCTGCATAAAAGCATTTCATGAATTATAGCCCAAAGTACAATTTCATGTGAACCTATGGTATACGAGTCATCATAACGACACCGTAGCGTCTGATGGTGAGTACGTACTCGAGGACGCCCTTCGCTCCTCATTATCACACCTTTTATGCTAGTTGACATCGAAGTGTCTAACCAACACCGGAGTGTCTAAAGTCGACACCGAAGTGTCTAACCAACACCGGAGTGTCTAAAGTCGACACCGAAGTGTCTGGAACGCACCGTAGTGCTGGAATGCAACTGCTAAGACTCTATGGATATCTAATTATACCAAAGACTCTCACACTAGTACTTGGGCATAACAATATAATATTTTCATATTCAATATTCAGTCCATCAATACTATCATCCATAATTCGCTAATGGATAGTCCATACCCAAAATCTAAAAATTTGGTTTATCTTAGATAAATCTATAAACTATGACAGTGTATCATACATGTCACATTATTAATTCATAACATTCATACAATTATTAATTAACATGCATTTTAATTAATATCAAGGTCGACTTGTCGCAAGTCATCCTATTTGTAACATGCCATACATGCATATAATGCACTCACCTTGGCCACTTAACACGATGCCTCACTGAGTCATAGTTTGATCCTTTCTTCCATAGTACCTCGAACCTTATCTGAATTGAACTTGATGCCATTAATCACATACATACAATAAAATATTTGTTAGATTCAAATCTAACAATACCTTAAACATGTTGTTTAACATAATCATTTGAAAGTAAAATTTTCAATTATTTTCCTTTCTTCCTTATACTGTTCGAAAACTCATTATGGTCCTTAGTGACCAATTTGAACTTCCATCAACTCTTCCGAGCTTGCTAACTAACATTTAAATACAAAATGTTTCAAATTCTATTTTTTTGACAGATTGCGCTACCTTCAAAGATTTACTTGTACAAGGTAGAAAACATACTAGATCTCAATTTCCTTTCTACCGAAGAAACTAGATTCGATAATGGTTCTAACGGTATAAGCCACACAAATTAATAAAATCTACAAAAATTGTGAAAATTCCTTACATTCACATCACAGAGTTGTCCAGGCAGAAACTGCTCTGTAATTTTTCTGACCTTCATTCGATTAAAAATTCATATCTTTTAACTCGAAACTTGAAATTAGTTTTTGTTTGTTGGAAACGAAACTATACTAACAAATCTTTACAACGGTATAAAATTCATCATCTAACCATTTTTTTAGAATTTACGGCAAAATTTTAAACTTACTGTCATAATTCAAATTCCAACATAACTTTCCATGAATAACTTCTAATTTACACCAACTTCTCCTTATTTCTCTACTTGTCAATTTAGTCCCATCACTTTACTTCAAATGGCTAGAGTAAAACTTGTATTCATATGTTCTCTTTACATCCTTCATTAAAATAAGCTTAAACCTTTACTCCTCTAATTTCTCTTAATTTGTCAAAATGGTCACCAAATTTCCCATATAAGGATTCAAGCTTCTTACCTTTGCAAATTAGTCCTCATATCAAATTACTACCTTAATTCCATCATTTTAACTAAAAATCAGATTTACTCCTACATATCCTATTTGCAGAATAGACCATTCAAGTTTGACAAATTGTCAAAATGGTCACTAAAGCGATTAATCATCGGTTTAGCATTCTAACTTTATTTTCATGTCTCTAACATCATTAATAATATAGATACACATCAAATTCATAAAAATGAGATATGGTCCCTTAATTTTAAAGCTTGCCAAAATGGTCCCTATGTATTTAACTTAGGGTTTTGCTTCCAAACAACAAATCAAGCTTACTAGATCATTAATCCAACATCACAAACCCTAAGTTAGACTTGAATCCATAAACCCTAATCTTCTCTATACAAATCAAAATATGTAGGGTTTAAATCCCAACTCAATAACATGATTCTAACATCATACAAGCATGATTCTAACTTAAAATCAACCATGGATTCATAAAATCATAGAAGCCCCAATTTGTTCATAAACCCTAATTCCTTCCTCATATCAAATATCATCAACCAAGCAAGTATTCTATGAATTATTTACATCAAAAGATAGAGCTTGAAGAGTAGAACAACTTTGTAGTTCAAAAGATTACCTGAAAACCGAGATTCGAGGCTTAAACCGAGGTTGTAAAATTTTTCTCTTCTTTTTCTCTTCACCACGGTTTTGGATGGTATTTGGATGATAATTCCTTCATATTTCTTGTATTTAAGACACTTTTATTATGAAAAAACTGAATTTTTAATTCAATAAATTCCACTTTCCAAAAATACCCTCCAACTAGATCTATATTTCTAATTTGCCATTTTGTAACATTCCAACTAGACTTAGTTGGATTATAATCATCCACTATTAATCAATAAAAGAAATATCAAAATTTATTCCATGTCCCTTTTGGGCAAAATGACCAAAATGCCCATTATCGATCAGCTTATTCACAAAATTACCATTCCATGTCATTTCAATCGATTTAAATTTTTCTCGATCTTTTTAACATCCATATATATAATGATATTTTACTACTCTTCTAAGGTCCATGGAACTATCTCTAAAATTTTAGCTCGATCCGATTATTAGAATATTTTTTTCGAACTTTATCGCTTTATAGCCATTAATACAAACTCCGTACGAAAAATCCAGGTAACACATAAACATCATTCTTGGGGGTAAACTAGTCATTTAAGGGGTTAAAATACATAACTTTTAAAATTGCACTTTGATCCCTAAACTTTTCAAAAGTTTATACTTTAGCCACAAAACTTTCAAAATTTTCATTTTGGTCACTAGCCAAAATTGGGATATTACATGAACAAGGGAGATTGGTACTGTGTTATCATAGGGTGTTGGAGTATGAACGGATCGGGGACTGGCTGGCATGGCATCATCGTTGGCAAAGTTTTCCAGGAAAAGCTGGGAAGGCTGGCATAGAGTCTGGGGACAATCTTTTAAGGATTTCCCTGATGGCAACGTCCCTGGCTTGAATGTAATGCCATAGCTTGTTTCTCTGTTCCTTGGCTTTTTCCAGCTTTTGGAGAATCATCTCCTGGAGTTGGTTGATTTGGCAGAGCATTGCCACTGGCTTTGAAGCTTCAGACTCAGCCTTCGGTGCTTTTGGTGTTGGCGTGGCAGCCTTTCCCTTATCTTTATTCTTCGAATCAATGGCAGAGAGGTTCTTATATACAACCAGTGTGATTTTGGTTCCTTTTACTTCTTGGATTTTTTCCAAATCAGTCTTGGGCACACCATGCTTCATACAAATGTTAGAAATTAATAACGAAAAGAACAAACTACCAGTGGTCTTACCAGTACATTTGTATGTTTCATCTATGATGATTCGGCCAACATTAATCTTCATACTCGTGATAATAAAATGTATCAGATCCACCATCTCTTCCGATACGATCTCATTGTGAGTCGTTGGCATTAAGCTTGTCTTTAGGAAGTGGCTCCACTCCCTCGGTTGCGATGTTAGTGCCAACCGCTTGATCGTTCGGTGCCCTTTTGAGGACACAATACACTCAGTGCCTGGCTCACATAAATCTGCCAACATCTTCTTTCTTTTGGCAGTGGTCATGGTGGCAACAAACTTTGCATGCTCGTATTCATCATCTAACTCAAACATAGTGTTGATGTACCCTTCATCGAACTACATGTATTTTCCTCTAATCGTCAAGAATGGATTGGCCTTGGTCGTGAGATGTGAATAGAACTCTCGAACAATGTTGGGAAAGATTATGCCCTTTTGTTGGCAAAACAGTTCTCATTTGTGCTTGGTGACTACTGCCTTGAAATCCGGGGTAAAACCCAAATTTCTCTCATTGATGAAGGTTTTGAAGGGTATTGATGAAGAAGCTGTGGGAGCAAGGTCGAAAGTTTGAACAATTTTTGAAAAAGAGAAGATAAAGATCGTGAATCTTTGGTTCTTGCTTGATAAAAGATAAAAGGGGGAAAGTGAAAGGTTTTTGAACGGCTAGGGTAGATGAAGGAAAGGTTGAGTGTTTAATAGGGGTAATTAAAGTGGTCGAATTAAAAGGGGTAATGATAGTATCATGTGTGGGGGAGGGGGGGAAGAAAAAAATTTGATTTGATAAGGGTGTAAGAGATAGGGATGATGTGATAAGGGTGTAAGTGATAGGGTAAGTTTAAAGTTTTGGAGTGATAAGAGGTTAAGTTTAATTTAAATTAAAACTTATCCATATTTGGGCGGCTAGGGTTAGGTTTCAAAATTTCCCTTTTTATGGGCTGAATTTAATCAAGCTAGGGTAAATCTTCTTTTCCAAAAATTACATCTGCCGCATGACAAGCTTGTGCTGGCATTGTGACTGGCACACAGAATTCTCCCACTTGCAATCGTCTCATGCCAAGTCCTGCCTTGGCGTTATTTTGGACACACTAGATCTACACACACTCAAAGAAAACCTTTCAACGCAGTAAAGGAAAATCAAAACTAAAAGGAAAAATCAAATAAAGAAAATGCTGAAAAAGAAAAACATCTAACCTAATAATTACAAAAATTCAAAACCTGATGATGAAGTTATGGCACCTCTGCCAAGAGGATAACCTCCTTGGCATTCTTCTGATCACCTCCCCAATAGTTCTTTAAGCGCTGGCCGTTTACTTTGAAAATTTATCCCGACTTTAGATTTTTAATTTCCACAGCTCCATGAACATATGGCTTTATAACTTCAAACGGGTCTGACCATCTCGATCTAAGTTTGCCTGGAAACAATTTAAGCCTCGAGTTAAATAGTAGAACATGTTGACCTACTTCAAAGTGTTTTGGCATGATTCTCCTTTCATGTTAGCATTTTGTCCTCTCCTTGTAAAGTCTGGCATTCCCAGAGGCTTGTGATCTGAACTCTTCCAGCTCGTTTAGGTATACTAATCTCTTTTCTCCAGTAGCTCTCCATGCCATATCAAGCGTTTTGATAGCCCAATATGCACGATGCTCCATCTCCACTGGGAGATGGCATGCTTTTCCAAACACGAGTCTAAATGGTGAAGTGCCCAAGGGAGTTTTAAATGATTTCCTGTAAGCCCACAAGGATTCATCTAGTCTTAAGGACCAGTCCTTCCTTGATGGATTCACAGTCTTTTCAAGGATACTCTTGATTTCCTTGTTTGAAATCTCAGCTTTCCCATTTGTTTGAGGATGATATGCCGTGGAAATCCTTTCTTGAATTCCATGTCTGCACAAAGCTTTAGAAATTAGTTTGCATTTAAAATGGGTACCCTCATCATGAATAATCATTCTAGGGGCACCAAATCGATTAAAAATGTGTTTGTGCAAGAACTTGGCAACGGCCTTGGCATCGTTTGTTGGAAATGCCACAACCTCAACCTATTTGGATATGTAATCCAAAGCTACAAGGATATACATATTACCAAACGATGGAGGAAATAGTCCTATAAAGTCTATCCCCCATACATCAAATAAGTCCACATGCATAATTTTTGAAGCGGCAGTTGGTGTCTGCCAGAGATGTTCCCTGTCCGTTGGCATTGGTCACATGCCTTGGCATAGTTATGGGCATCTTTGTATTGTGTGGGCCAAAAGAATCCAGATTGCAGCACCTTGGCAGCAGTCTTCATTCCAGCAAAGTGACCTCCATAGGGAGCAGCATGGCATAAATGCAAAATGTTGTGCTGCTCATCCTCTAGCACACATCGCCTTTTCACTTGGTCGGCACACTGTTTGAACAATATTGGCTCATCCCAATAATAATGTCTGACTTCTCACAGAAAATGTTTCCTGGCATTATACGCCAAATCTGGTGGTAGAATATTGCTGACCAGGTAGTTGACTATGTCAGCATACCATGGCACAACTTGGACTGCGAGCAAATATTCGTCTGGGAATTCATCTCTTATGGTAGTGGTCTTACCATTTTTATAGTGATGTTCTAGGCGTGATAAGTGATCAACCACTAAATAATAGCCCTTTTTGTCTCGGATCTCAAGGTTAAATTCCTGTAGTAGAAGTGTCCACCAGATCAATCTGGGCTTGGAATCCTTCTTTCCAAGAGGTACTTTAATGCCGAGTGATTTGTATACACAACAACTTTATTACCAACTAAATATGATCTAAATTTGTCAAAAGCAAATACAACAGCTAGAAATTCTCTCTCTGTTGTAGTGTAATTGAGTTGTGATTCACTCAAAGTTCGGCTGGCATAATATATGGCATGAAAAACCTTGCCATGTCATTTTCCAGTACCGCTCCGATGGCATAATCGCTGGCATCGAACATGATTTCAAATGGCTTACTCCAGTCTAGTGCCACGACTATAGGGGCATTGATCAGTATCTCCTTAAGTTCCTGAAACGCTATCAAAAAAGCATCATCAAACTCAAAAGTGGCATTATGTTCTAATAGCAAGCATAAAGGTTTAGAAATTTTAGAAAATCTTTAATGAAATGACGGTAAAAACCTGCATGACCCAAAAAACTTCTACCTTTTACACTTGTCGGTGGTGGCAATTCTTGATTACCTCAATTTTTGCTTTGTCAACTTCCAAGCCTTTCTTGGTCACTTTATGACCGAGAACTATGCCTTCCTTCACCATGAAGTGGCACTTCTCCCAGTTCAAGACCAAGTTAGTCGATATGCATCTCTTTAAGACAAGCTCTAAACTCTGTAAACACTCATCAAATGTCTTGCCAAAGACCGAGAAGTCATCCATAAAGACTTCTAGTTTATGCTCAATCATGTCCGAAAAGATGGACATCATACAACATTTAAACGTTGTCGGTGCATTACACAGTCCGAATGGCATCCTCCTAAAGGTGAATGTGGTCTTTTCCTGGTCCTCTAGAGCCATGACAATTTGGTTATATCCCGAATAACCATCTAAAAAAATAGAAAGCTTTACCTGCTTGTAACACCCTGGTCTTGGCTTAGATGTTTTGAAGGTTGGTTCGAAGGTCCGGTGGACCGGTATTAGAGGTTCGAGTTAGTTTTGGGGATTAAATCAAGTTAAATATTTTTAAAGGTGATAAAAATATGGAAAAATATGGTAAAATCATTATTTAATATAATAATAATTGTGGTAAAATCAATTTTGGAAAATGAGATTTGGAAATTGGACATTTTGGACTAGTGACAAAATGCAAACTTTGAAAAATATTTTTAGTGACTGTTTTGAAAAGGATCAAAACTTTGACTTTAAGAGATAATTATCCTAAATATTTTTAACAGATTTCTCCCTTTAATTAACTGATTTTAAATGGGTTTTAAAAGGCTTTAAAAATGGAGAGAATTAATAAATCATATTTTAGACTTTTAACAAAATTCACTTAACAAACTTTGCAACTTCTTTCTCTCAATTTCTCTCCAGCTAAACACCTTTCCAACTTTAATTTCTTTAGGTAAAAATCAAAGGTTTTGATTTCCATTTGATTTCCTAATGCTTTTTCATCAAATACTTATTGTTATTGTAACACCCTCGACCCGGATGTCACATATGGGCCCCAAAGGCCCAGCCCATTACCACGAAATTTTGACCTAGTTTAGCCCAATCCACAAATCAATTATTAAAACCCATTTGCTGTCAAACCCAAAATACATAATGAATATTTAAAGCATATAAAGTGGAGCTCCTTTGAAATTACATAAATAAAACATTTGACTCGATCATTTTAAAGTTCCAAATACAATATACAATGTACAATAGGTTTCTACGAATACATAGCCCAAAGACCTACGTACTGTACTCTGAAGAATCAAGGCGTTGGAATCCTCCACTGATGGTGCTCCTCCAAGAACAAGCCAAACCTTCTAACCTACGAACAAAAATAACGATTTCGAACGCTGAGCTAACAAAGCTTAGTGGATACACAACCACTCGACCATGCTTCAGGTGAATCATAATTAATAGCATGCTATGATACATGATATCAAGATAAGATAAAGCAATGGCGGTACCATAACCGCCTAAACACATGCTGTGCAAAAATCACATCTCAACAACATAAACACGCCAGTAAACAAACCAAGAGTGAGGCCCAATGTCACCCGACACTGGGAGACCCACCCATACTTGAAAACTGACATCGAGCAGTATACTCAGAATCTCACATCGAATCTTCACTCAAAATCTCACATCGAGCGGGGCTCGAAATCTCGCATTGAGCAAATATCATCATCTAGAATCTCGCATCGGATGGCCTTCATTTCATCACTCGAAATCTCACATCGAGTGGTCTTCTTGTGTTGCAACACTCACTCAATGGGTATCCGGATCCCACCAAACAAAGATACGTAACCAAACAGGTGCCCTACCTGGAACGTAACCATAAATGATCCACCACGGATCCATACAAGTGCCCTACCTGGCACACAACGACAATCGATCCACCATGGATCCCTAGAATTTTCTTACATAAGCAATTAACTTCCGTTTAGACTCTCATTTAGCCAATTAATTCACATCAAAGGTTAGAAGCACACTTTCTCAATTTTACCATTCATTTTATGTCATAAGAGACTCATTAAGACCTTAGCCAAGATTTATAGAACTACCGAACATAAACTCAATTTCTTAGGCAGATTGCCCAGTGAGTACCGATACACCTATGTGGGTATCAGTACTCCCCTCACCGTACTGGTACTCCTATACGAGTATCGATACTCGCATTAGGTTCGAAAGTAATGAACCTTCAAGTCATATCGATACGCCCCACGCTGTATTGATACCCATTATCGGTACTCGGATCGCCCTGTACCGATCCTCACCCGTACCGATATGCCAACCTTGCGTACCGCTACTTGGAAGCCTTTCTAGGCAATATAATAGTGAGTACTGATACGCGTCGCATGTATCGGTACGCTAATTCACCACTAGAATTCTCAATATGCTTGGAGTACCGATATGTGGTAAGGCGTACTAGTACTTCCCTTACAACTCATCTTCCTTAGCATAAAGGCATATCGATACGCACCCACCCCGTATCAGTACGCCAACCCAGATTTTGAAACCTAGAGTTCGAGATTTCATCATTCCGACCCTTAACCTACATGGTTAAGCCCAAAATTGATCCTGCAAGTTATGAGGAGTTATTAAGTGAGTTTATAACCATTTTTACCCTTAAACATCATCAAATATAGGATTTACCATTGATGACCCACCAAGCTCTAAATTACAAAAACATCATATATCAATCGCACATACCAAAATGATGTGCACATGAACATACAGAAGTTAAAAGTGTACTAACCTTGGATTTAAGCTGATAAAGAAGCCTCTAAGCATCCACTCTCGTTCTTCCTCTTCCAAACCCCTCTACACCTCATTCCACCATTTCAAACCACATCTACCTTAAAAGATAGCCCTTAAGCTGCTGTACAACTTCCTCTTCACACCCCATCCGAGATTCACTCTCGAAATTCTAAAGATTGGACCTTGAACTATCAAAGTTTGAAAGAAGAAAATGAGGGTAAGAGAAAGATGAGACAAGGGGACAAGAATGATCCCATAATCCTCTTTTCTGCAGAAAATTAAACCCCCACAGCTCTCTTTTTTCTCCCAACCATACTTACCATTTTAGCCTTCATAAAATCCACCCCAAACCAAGCCCAAAACTTTCCTCGAGCCCAACAAGGCTTCAACTAGCCCAACCACAAGGCCCACACACGAAGCCCACGCTCTTGATAAACCCGACTCTCAGATTCTAAAATTTGGGTCGTTACAATTCTTCCCTCCTTAAAGAAAATTTCGTCCTCAAAATTTAAATAAGGGAAGAAGATGATATTGCCGAAGATCCAACCATCCTTTCGATCATGTATGCCCATGACTCCTAAGTTCTCTACAAAACCTTCTTAACCTAAACTCTTACCATAAATTCTCAACTTTTTACAAGACTCCTCAACAAAACATTCCCAGCGTCCAGAACAACACTCATATAGAACTTGAAACTAATAAAACAAAGATAATCTCAACAGTATTGCCGAACATCGGCACGCTGAATTCACTTCGGGTGAGTCACAACTCAGCGAACAAACCTCTCTACCAACACTCGTGTTTTCTAAAACTCTTGAACTCAACCCTTATCTGCGTCCATAAAGCGACACATTTCAAGGCATAACACAAGGTACTTCTTCGTATAGCAACACCATAACCCCATGTTCAAAATAAGTAGACCCTATGAATTGATCTCTATCGTCAATCTAACATGAAAATACAACCTTCTTTCACAACTTGGTTAACTAATACAGAACTTAACACCTTATTTACATGAACCCACTACGACATAAGCAGACGCGAATCCATGATCAAGCCATTCTACTAGCCAAGCCACTTCGGTTCCAAAAGAAAATTGTTACCACAACCAAGCTTTACTAGGGATCAAACCACCAAACTGTTCCGAACACTCTCTTTCACTCCCAACCACCAAATTCTGACTAGCTTTGGTGATAAAACTTTAGCAAGTCCTCCAAGATTCCTAATGGTTCTCCCAACACAACTTATTAAAACATAAGAATCCGATTCCATACAATGTTAACCAAAACCCACATTTCTCCGAAGCCATTCGGAACATCTTTACACTGTCACCATGCATGAAAACAATCCATCTCAAACCCAAATAATCAACCCTCTATTCATCGAACTTAATATTATCTCAAGGAATTCGTAAGTCCAAAACACTTTTCAACTTGCCCTTAGAGTTCAAACATCGCATCAAACCCCAATTGTTTTACACTAATTCTCCTTAATCTTCAACTTACGAGACCAACATCCTGAACGATCTTACGAGAATCTCAAAACTCTTCAATGTCAACAAGATCATCAGCCTTGAAAAACAAATACTGGCTTTCCATTGTTATACATCGACCCACAACAGCTAACACCACTATATCTCGCCATACCATCATAAGCACGTCCCAAGGCGAACCCCTTGGCGACATCGCTCGCACCCCCTCCTCTACCAATGAGTCCTTACACAAGAGGTTCGGTAGATTTCAGACCACAAGGTGATGAACACTTAATACCAAACTCAACACATCCTTTATCATAGGCACTACTCCACGATCAAGAGGTTATCCCGCTCAACCCTCGAAGAGCACCTCGATATCCACTTGCACATCCACCGCTCTAAATCGCAAGTTCTTACCCTTGCATCAACTACGAGAACTAAGAACGTCTTGCAACCTACATGGTCCTCTTCAACTAGCATCACATAAGCACAACAAATAAGCTGAAGAGATAGGATTTATTCACATACAATACCGACAAACTAGTTCATTCCAAACCCCAACTTTGAGATTTTTGCTTGGAAACCAAGGCACCCCTCGTACTCACGTGACAAACCTATACCTAGGGTAAGTCTAACAATTCTATAGGGACTGTTACTCTAAACCATACACACCACCCACGGTGGAACCTTTACTTACCACCACTTACCAATCCATTAATTTACCAAACCAATATCAACCTCAAGGAAACTTATCACAGAACCTGCTCAATAAAATCTCTGCCACGGTAAGAACAAGAAATCAAACTGCCATTAAGAAACTGAAAACCACAATGGGACCAAATCATTTAACATACTCTCAGTAACAAGCTTGCCATTTCTGGTATGAACAACATATTGTTTAACAAAAACTCGTGCGATGACTCTAACTGTAGATCTCACCTAACCTCCACCCTGATACTTTGACAACGACCCAACACCACTTCTCGAAAAACCTTGACTATGCCCAGAAGAAGTCAACCTCACAACTAAACCGATAAATACTCATCCACAATTGAGTAGTCCTTTGCCTTGTGACCCGATGTGTGGCACTCATAACAAATTCCCCAAGCAAGAAACATACCTCAAGGTGATGTCAACCACAATGCTCACGAACCGGTGGGAAAGACGCTAGGGACGAACCATCAACACTCTTCGTTATAGAAAAAAATTGATAAGCCCTCTACAAAACCTTCAATTTAGATTTTTGACCAACCCTCAGCTGATCTAAAACAACTCTTTTTTTATCTGCTCAAAGCACAAACCCCTCCTCTCTTCATGGCCTGAGAAAAATCTTATGATGTTCTGATTTCCCCAAAACACGGTCTTCAGAATCCTCAACAGACTCAATGTTGGCTCTAATGTCATTCGAGTGCTTCGTACTAACGACTAACTTAGAGAATATCCCAGGTCAAACTGTTGTCCCGTGCATCAATATGTCAACTTTGAATCCACATATAACCTCAACCACCTTTACTCTTCGATAGCAACAAACTTCGGGCATAACAGCTTAACCGTAGAAAAATCTTACTCATACCCAACACTGTTTGACACCTTAAACCGAATACAAGAACTAATCCCTCATCTTCTTCAGAAGAACCCAACTGTCATACCTTTTTCCTGACTCACCAAGGAACACCCCACGTTGAGAAAACAAGTTGTGGTCCTAACTCTACGGTCTCTCACCATTCGTATGCATTGCCTTTAAGAAAAAGACGATACAGTCAGGATTTCCTTAAGACTATTATACATCATCCTCAGATCCCTCTGAGTGATTCTTAACCATCAATCTGATTGATC
This sequence comes from Hibiscus mutabilis, assembly GCA_019671005.1. Lineage (NCBI taxonomy): Eukaryota > Viridiplantae > Streptophyta > Magnoliopsida > Malvales > Malvaceae > Hibiscus > Hibiscus mutabilis. The sequence goes on from CM033733.1 coordinate 13,277,415, forward strand.
AGGTTATCCTTTCTCAACCCCTTTTACTATACTTAGATTCGTAACAACAATGCTCCTCCCATTAAAGGAACATGACTCTCTTCACGACTCTCCTTGGTCAATCTTGCGCTGTTAACCAATATGGTCTAAACCGTATTCAGAAGATGGTAGTTTGTCTTTCCCATTACCCTGGGTTTGCTTCCCTCAAAACCTCGAAGCTTCCAACACTACACTTGTCATCTCAAGCTGGCTTATGACCGGACAACAACCGATGGCCAAGATCATTTCAATTTATTTAGAAGACAACTTCATTGTATCTGTCAACCATGTATTCTCAAACCTTACTCAAGCATCGCCTCGCGTAAAACCCACGATGTCCTTCTGGCCACTACTATAAACAACTGCAACAAGCATACCTTGCTCGAGATCTCAGGGCATTCAACTTACTAAGAACGTACTTGGAACCTTTCAACCATCATGTACCTCTCCACATTAGATGGAAACGCATATCTGCCAGGCGTGCTACATCCCCATCACATGGTACCCACCATTAAGGTTCACTTACTACGAATGATGAGACCCCAAATCGATACTCTACCACTTTTCAATCAAATGTAAGTCCTCTTATTCGTTCCATAAGGGTCGTCTACCAACACATAGAATCTCACCACTAGAGATTCTCGCTGATAAGTGTTCAAAAGTACTTTTTTTCTTACCCTTTTTACTCATATTATTGTTAGACTTAGGCTCATATTAGTTGCATAATTAGCCATTCATGCATTAATCCATGTTTCCTTCCATCGTTGAGCTTGATTACATAACTTGGTAGTTTTTGTGGGAAAAGATGCTACTTTGGTGTGTTTTGTGTGTATGTGCAGGATCACTTGCCAAAGCAAGGCTAGAGTTAGTTGCCAGGGCAATACATGAAGGAGACGCCGAGCCAGTTGCCATGGCAATTGTCGACAAGAGCAAAGGTGATATGGTAGTCGAAATTGATGACTATACAAGCCCAAGATGACGTGGAGCAAAGCCCAAACCCAAAGGAATTTGATTGCCATGCAGAGATTAAAGAAGAATTAAATTCCAAGAAGATAGGAGAAGTTCTAGTAGGAATACAATTATAATAAAGAATTATATTCTTTAAAGATAATTTAATTCCAACTTAAACTCCTCCTCAAAGAAGGACTTTGGCCTAGCCCTATAAATATGAAGGAGATTTCGACAATCTATAGAAAGAAAGAGAGGGGAATTTCGACAACTCCAAGGAGGGCAAGAGGAGAGCATTTTCGACAAGCATCTAGGGCAAGGAGGATTTCGACAAGCCTCATTCTTCATCCTTTTCTTTCTTGTTCGATTGGGTTCATGCTAGGGATTGTTTATCTTGTGTTTCTTTGGAACCTAGCCATGAACTAAATCTACTTGGCTATGGTTATTGTGTTTTGTGGTTGTGAGAAACTATTGGTTTTTGTTTAGGTAATAAGAGTTTACACTTTTCTATTTCAAGGTTTATTCATTCTTGGTTCTTATTCTTGTTTGCGAGTGAATTGGGAGAGGATCTCGTGATTTCATCTATTTATCTAATATCGGGAGAGTTAGATTCAAGAAACGAATGAATATGATCTTTATTCAATCTGTTGATGGTGAAGATTAATCCGACTTAGGAATAAGTTAAGGATTTCAACGGCTAAGAGGAGTGCAAGATTGGTTGTTGTTCACCCTTGATTCACGCAGGGATGTATTATCAAGGCATGCACAAGTAGCTAGAGTTTCGACTTAGGGATAAGAAGAAACCATTGAAGAACGCTCTGCCGAACCTTGAAGGTTGCTGCCCAGAAGCCCAAGTAGTTGCCCAGGCAACCATCGATTAGTTGCCAAGGCAACCCCGTTGTGCAAGTTGCCACGGCAACTGAGTTGCCTGTGCACTCTTTTACCAAGATGATCCAATCGGCTATCACACCTAAACTCACGATAACCTGGCCTATCTCTCTCTCAATTGATCTCATCTATTCATTTACTTTATTGCTTTCTAGATTAGTTATTAGTTAAACTCCTATAATCATTTACTTGTGTTTTTACTTTTTACAGTGCAAGAGACTAGATTCTTGAAGTGGCACCAATCCCTGTGGAGATGATATCTTTTATACTATAACTTGCGGCGTGTATACTTGCACATTTGTGTAGCACTTATTACGCGCAACAAGTTTTTGGCGCCGTTGCTGGGGATTGGCAATAGAGACTTTGTTTTTATTTTCTTGCACTTTCTTTTTACTTTTCTTGTTTAAAATTCAAAGGGCTAACAAACTTTGGTTTTGCATTTGTATATGACCAGGGCGAGACCGACTACACCAGAATATCCCTTTGATCCAGTAATCGAATGAACCTTACAAAGACTTAGACGAAGGATAAGAGTAGTAATGGCTAATCAAGACGACAATATGAATCAAGATGTTCGAGCAGGAGAAGGAGTGATTCTTGCACGAAACAGAACTATTCAAGACTATCTTGAAGAAGATCTTGATGGACTTAACCTAGGAGTTGTCGCACCTGAAATTGAAGCCGACCACTTTGAGTTGAAACTGGTAATGTTTAATATGATCAACACAATAGGTTAATTTGGCGGCTCAGCAACTGAAGATGCACGGCAACATCTGAAATCTTTCCTCGAGATTTGCAACTCGTTCAAGATACACGGAGTCACCCCGATGTATTACGATTAAGATTATTCCCCTATTCACTGAGGGATAGGGCGAAAGCATGGTTGAATAGCATTCCTGCCGGATCAATAGCATCTTGGACCGATCTTTGTCGTGATTTCCTTGCTCGATTTAATCCTACAAATTTGACTGATAAGCTTCGTAACGACATTACTTCTTTTCGGTAGGCAGATGATGAATCCATGTACGAGGCTTGGGAGCGATATAGAGAACTTCTACACAAATGCCCCCTACACGGATTCCCGGTGTGGACTTAAGTAACAATGTTTTACAACGCCGTGAATACACCAACAAGGATGATGCTAGATGCCTCGGCAAACGGCATACTCCTAGATAAGTCGCCGGAAGAAGTAATGCAAATCTTAAACAGGATGGCCAAGAACGATTATCAATTCCCATCCACTAGAAGAGGAGGAGTTAGACGCCAAGTCACAATACATGAACTAGGATCATCAGATTCAATTTCGGCACAATTGGCCACTTTAACCAAGATGGTCCAGAACATGCAAAAACCAAACAACACATATGAGGTCAAGGTAATGGATTCTTTTTGTGAGTTATGTGGTGATAACCATAATTCTTCTGAATGTATGCAGAATCCAGAATCCAGCTTCTATGTGGGGAATTACAATCGGAACAACAATGTGATGTCCAATACATACAATCTAGCTTGGAAGAAGCACCCGAATTTTTCATGGAGTAATCCCAACAATGCTCTAAACCAGAACAATCAGAATGTACAAGCATCAGGATTCCAACAGAATATGCTACGGCAACAGTTGCCGCAGCAACAACCGACGACATCCAGTTCTTTGGAAAATTCTCTAAATGCTTTTATGATGAAAACTGAATCTTATATGACTGAGAATAGTAATTTCATAAAAAGAACTGATGCTTTTATTAACAGGACCGAGATGAGATTGCAAAACCAAGAGGCGACAATCAAATCATTGGAAAATCAAGTCGGACAGTTTGCTCAAAATCTGAATACTAGACTGCAAGGAGGTTTACCTAGCGATATTGAAGTCGCAAGAGGAACTGGCCATGAGCAATGTAAGGCAATCACCACCAGAAGTGGCCACAAACTTAGAGAGGCTCAAACCCGCTCATCAAACAAAACTCCACAAAAAGATCAAGACGAACCTAGCGGCAAAGCCTCAGATGCTGAACCAGGAATTGCCGCGGCAACCAGCAATAAGCATGCCTCGGCAACTGACGATAAAGATGCCTCGACAACTTGCGATAAGCAAGCCTCGGCAACCCCAGTTGATACCGCCTCGGCAACTCCATATATCCCAGCAATGCCGTCAATCAGATTTCAAACCAATGAAAGAATCGAAGATATTCGACTTCCACCACCATTCCCACAAAGGTTGAAGCGACAAAAGCAAGAGTATCAATTCAAGAAGTTTCTTGATATCCTAAAGCAAGTCCACATCAACTTGCCATTGGTGGAAGCAATTGAACAAATGCCAAACTATGCCAAGTTTCTTAAAGACATTGTGTCCAAGAGAACAAGGCTAGGAGAGTTTGAAACAGTTGCCGCAACAGAGGGATGCATGGCAATGTTGCATAATCGTATGCCACCCAAGTTGAAGGATCCCGAAAGTTTCACAATACCCTGTTCCATTGGAAATCACTGTCGAGAAAGCATTATGCGACCTTGGGGCTAGCATAAACTTGATGCCTAAATCGATTTTCCAGAAACTAGGAATCGGGAAGGCAAGACCTACAACAGTCATGCTGCAGCTAGCCGACAGATCCTATGTGCATCCAGAGGGAAAAATCGAGGACATACTGGTAAAAGTTGATAAATTTATTTTTCCCGCTGACTTTATTGTTTTGGATTGTGAAGCAGATGAGCATGCACCTATCATTCTTGGGAGACTATTCCTAGCAACAGGGAGAACCTTGATCGATGTTGAAAAGGGAGAACTCACAATAAGGGTGAATGACCAGCAAGTTAAACTAAATGTGTTCCAAACACTAAGGCATGCCGATGATCCAGAAGAATGCCAACTTCTTCATGCCACGGTAGAGTTTAACTTCGGCGAGGAATTTAGTTGCGTCGGCAACTACATTGCCGATCAAGAGGAACCTGAGGAGTATAAAGAACCGGTCGATGAGGAACAACAAGAAGAGGCAAATTGGCTAGTCAATCGACCAGGTACATACTTTGAACCACTGGATTACTCAGGTAAGGAAGGTAAGCTCGAAAAACCCTCTATTGAACAACCACCGACTCTTGAGTTGAAATAATTGCCAGAGCAACTAAAATATGCATATTTAGGAACCGATAATACATTGCCTGTAATTATTTCTTCTAAGTTACAGCCTGAGCAGGAAAAGAAGCTGATCAAGATGTTGAAGCTACACAAAAAGGCAATAGGGTGGACAATTGCCGACTTGAAGGGAATTAGCCCAGCAGTGTGCATGCACAAGATTCTGTTGGAAGATGATCACAAACCTTCAATTGAGGCCCAGAGGAGACTGAATCATGCCATGAAAGGGGTTGTAATGAAAGAAATCATCAAGTGGCTTGATGCCGGCATTATATACCCTATCTCTGATAGTACGTGGGTAAGTCTGGTACAATGTGTACCGAAAAAGAGAGGTATAACAGTGGTAAGCAATGAAAATAATGAACTTATTCCAACCAGGACTGTGACCGGTTGGAGGGTTTGTATGGATTATCGAAAGCTAAACAAAGCCACTAGGAAAGATCACTTCCCATTACCCTTTATTGATCAAATGCTTGACCGTCTTGCAGGTAAACCCTTTTATTATTTTCTTGATGGTTATTCAGGTTACAATCAAATTGCCATAGCACCAGAAGATCAAGAAAAGACAACCTTCACATGCCCATACGGTATTTATGCCTTCCGAAGGATGCCATTCGGATTGTGTAACACCCCGGCAACCTTCCAAAGATGCATGATGGCACTCTTTTCAGACATGGTCGAAGACTTCCTTGAGATCTTCATGGATGATTTTTCTGTTTTTGGTAATGACTTCGACAGCTGTCTCGGCAATTTAGAGAGGGTCTTGGCAAGATGTGAAGAAACGAATTTAGTCCTCAATTGGGAGAAATGCCATTTTATGGTAGATGAAGGAATAGTGCTCGGCCACAAGATTTCATCCAAGGGAATTGAAGTAGACAAAGCCAAGGTGGACGTGATCGAGAGATTAGCCCCACCAAATTCGGTTAAAGGAATTCGAAGTTTTCTCGGACATGCAGGTTTTTATAGGAGGTTCATTCATAATTTTTCTAAAATCACTAAACCCTTGTGTAATCTGCTTGAACAGGATAAAGTCTTCGATTTTGATGATTCTTGCACCCAAGCATTCGAAACCCTAAAGAAAAAGCTTACCTCGGCACCCATTGTCGTTATACCAGATTGGACGCTACCTTTTGAGCTCATGTGTGATGCAAGTGATTTCGCGGTAGGAGCAGTCCTAGGCCAACGCACAGGTAAGACATTCCATGTGATATACTACGCTAGTAAAACTCTTAATAGTGCTCAAGTGAATTACACAACAACAGAGAAAGAGTTACTAGCTGTAGTTTTCGCATTTGACAAGTTCTGATCCTATTTGATTGGTACAAAGGTAATTGTTCATACGGACCATTCGATAATCAAATACTTATTTGCTAAAAAGGATGCTAAACCTCGTTTGATTCGTTGGATATTACTTTTACAAGAATTTGATATTGAAATTAAGGACAGAAAATGAATAGAAAATCAAGTGGCCGATCACTTATCACGTTTGGAACGTAATAGGGAGGAGGACGCGGATCTAGAGATATGCGATGCATTCCCGGATGAACAAATTTTAGTTACCTCGGCAACCCTCGACGCCTCGGCAACCATGGATGCGCACACCTCGATAACTCTCGATGCCGCAGCAGCCTTTGACGCGCATGCCTCGGCAATTTTGGGAGCAGTCACCACGGCAGCACATGCCTCGGCAATACCCTGGTACGCAGATTTAGTTAATTTCCTTGTTTGTGGTATTTTACCTTATGGAATTACTCACCAAGGGAAGAAGCGGTTCCGCCATGATGCTAAGCATTACTTTTGGGACGATCCTCTTTTATTTAAACAATGTGTAGATCAGGTTATACGCCGATGTGTCCCTGAAGAAGAGCAACAAAATGTACTCCGGCAATGCCATTCTTCACCCTATGGAGGACATTTTGGAGGAACTCGTACTGCGGCCAAAGTTTTGCAATCCGGTTTGTATTGGCCAACATTGTACAAAGATGCCCAAGACTTTTACAAGCAATGTGATCATTGCCAGAGGACGGGCAATATCTCTAGACGACATGAGATGCCGCTCCAAAACATCATCGAGGTGGAATTGTTCGATGTATAGGGGATCGATTTTATGGGACCTTTCCCATCTTCATTCGGTAACCTCTACATTCTACTTGCCGTCGACTACGTGTCTAAATAGGTTGAGGCAGCTGTAGTTCCCAACAACGATTCCAAGACCGTGCAACGATTCTTGCAGAAAAACATATTTACACGGTTTGGGATGCCGAAAGCAATTATTAGTGACGAAGGCAAGCATTTTGACAACAGACTAATTGCCAAGATGTTGCAACGCTTCGACATATCACACAAGATCGCCACGGCATATCACCCACAAACCAACGGGCAAGCAGAAATTTCCAACCGGGAATTGAAGGGTATACTCGAGAAAGTTGTAAATCCCTCAAGGAAGGATTGGTCATTAAGACTAGATGACGCACTTTGGGCATATCGCACTGCATTCAAAACACCCTTAGGTATGTCCCCATTCTGACTTGTCTATGGCAAAACATGCCATCTACCGGTGGAAATCGAGCACAAGGCGTACTGGCAATCAAGACCGTGAGTATGGATTGGGAAAGTGCCGGACAAAAGCGTTTGATGGATCTCAATGAGATAGAAGAATTCCATGCACTCGCCTATAACAATGCACGAATCTACAAGGAGAAAACAAAGCGATGGCACGACAAGAAACTATTGCCACGGCAATTCACGCCAGGGCAACTAGTTCTCCTATTCAATTCTCAGCTAAAACTTTTTTCGGGAAAGCTGAAATCAAGATGGTCGGGACCATTCGAAGTCGTCAAACCATTCTCCCATGGTGTTGTGATAATCAAGTCCATCTCTGACAACCATGAATTCAAAGTTAATGGACAAAGATTGAAGCACTACAATGGTGCCCATGTGGAACGTAACAAGGAAGTGGTCAATTTAGGAGATGCATGAGCATGCTCTCCCTTTTGATATTAGTAGTTTTATTTTATTTTTATTTATTTATTTTTATTTTCGATTAAGTATTTAATTTATTTTATTTCGAATTTTTTATTTTTATTTTTATTTTTATTTTTTTTACTATTTCTGATTATTATATATATATATTTTAGGATAGATTTTTTTTAGAATCCCTTTATACATCTTTATTTATTTTCTTTTATTAATTTAATTTTAATCCTTATTTGATTTGTCTTTGAATTGTAGGAAAAAAAGTTCAAGATAAAGAGGAATTCTAATCCAAGTAGGAAGACATCTTCAACAAGGAAACTAATGGGCTGAATCTAAGGCTTATATAAAGCCTCCAATTCACCCTAACCACAACCCCTTGTCGACAACTTCTCCCTCACCCTAAACCCTTTTTCATTTTCCCCTAATCCCACCCACCTATCTTTTCTATAAAACCCATCACCCTTAACCTATTCCTACTTTCTATCTTGCAATTTTTTTAGTTTCTTTTCTTTTCTTTGTTTTTACAAAACTTACAACCAAGATCATCCATGGCATCCAAGATTAAACTTTTAGTCCATCCAAGTTCCTCCAAAGAACCAAGATACAAGAAGTTTGCTACACCGGTGGTTCAAGAAAGATTTCAATCCAAGTTTGAAAGCCGAAAGATTCATGAAGAACAAGGCTTTGAATACTCCAACTCTCATCAAGATTTCGGCCTTGAACCATTCATCTTCAAGAGGATTGCACATCAAAAGTGGCAAATCTTTTGCCATCAACCGGAACCGGGTAACATCTCATGGGTAAGAGAATTCTATGCTCACTCACCTAACCCGGATAATCCTTATGTTTTTGTTCGTGACAAGGCCATACTCATAAGTCCCGAAAATGTCAACACCTTTTACGGGCTTTACATTGAGAAGGACGAGCATCAAGCCTTCGTTGATCAAATCACTCCCAAGCAACTCGAAAAGGTGCTTCAAGAACTCACTCAACTGGGAACTCATTGGAATGAAGGTAAATACAAGGGCACGGTAAATCGCCTTCGGCTTAAACCCAAGGCAAAACTATGGAATAAGTTTGTTAAAACTTCTTTAATGCCCACCACACACAATACTACCGTTGATATACCACGTCTTTTGCTCATACATTCTATTTTGCATAATCGCATCATTAACATTGGAAAAATTATTTGTGATGAGATTTTTGTATGCAGCTCAAAAGATAAGGGTTCTCTTTTCTTCCCTTGCTTAATTTCTAATCTTTGCAAGGAGATGCATGTCCCAAGTGAGTCCACCGATGAAAAGGCCCTACCCAAGTCTGGATGGAATCAAGCACTAATCCGAAAGCTAATGGGAGAGGCATCGGGAGATTATTCAAGGCCTCCAATTCCCACGGCAACTCCTGCCGCCCCGGCAATCCATAATGCCCAAGCACCTAACGCCAGGGCAACTCGGCCATCGACCCCGGGACACTTTGAAGCACTCTTGCACCCATTGGCAAGCCACCTAAGGCAAATTGAAGACCGGAAACTAATGTTCATGCGGTACATGAAGGAGCACAACAATGCCATCACCCAAGTCATCCTAGAAAAGTACCCGAACAATCGCGTGCCGTTCCTAATCTTTCCCGCCGAGATCCTTGCCCCGGCAACTAATGCAGCAGTCGCCACGGTAACCACAACAGATGACGCCACGACAACCAACCCTGAAGATGCCACGGCAACCAAAGCTAAAGACATCCCGGCAACAAGAAAACAACCATCGCGTTCAAGCAAGAGAATCAAGACACCGACCAAAAGGAAACTAATCATCTACGATGACGAACTCTCGGAGTAAGTCCTCGTATGCATTTTTATGTTTATTTTTCGTTATTTTTATGCATGCATTGAGGACAATGCCTCACTCGAGTTTGGGGGGGATTGTTATTAGTAGTTACCATGTTTAGTTACATTCATCTTAAGTATTACATTTAGGATACATAAATTGCTTGCCATGCCTTTAGTTGAAACAAGAATTGCTTAGATTTGATGAATATTCGATGATGACTTTGCCAATGCACTTAATTGATAGAATTTTTATTCTAGGATAACCATGGAAAAACTTAGAATTTTACTATGATGCTAAATCTGATGAAACACTGTTGTGGTTTGATTGATTTATGGAATTCTAGTAAACTTAGGTTGATAATTAACAAATTGGGGGATTAGAATAAAAATTGGATGAATGCTAGAGGTGCCCAAAATTGGCTCTAGCATATGCTAAAAATTATTCACTAGAGGTGCCTGAAACTGGCTCTAGTATGTGTTAAAAAAAATTTATAACTAGAGGTGCCCAAAACCGGCTCTAGTCGAATAAATTAACTTAATAGACCTAAAAACAAAATACTAGAGGTGCCCAAAACTGGCTCTAGTTAAAACATGTTAAAAAGGACCCAATAAAGTAATTTGAAAACCTATTGTTTGCATAGAATCCGAAAAATCAACTTGCACACAACTCCGCACACACTCACAAGCATTATAGTTTGATTCTGAGTGACTCCTAAGTTTCCCGAAAAAATAAAAAGCCAATCATACTTTGTGCCCCGGTTCAGAGAATTGAAATCAAGTTCAAAGCTAAGTTTGTGAAAATCGAAGTCTTGGCAGGTAATTATGAGTTTGCATTGCTTGAGGACAAGCAATAGTTCGAGTTTGGGGGTGTGATAAGTATTCAAAAGTACTATTTTTCTTACCCTTTTTACTCATATTATTGCTAGACTTAGGCTCATATTAGTTGCATAATTAGCCATTCATGCATTAATCCATGTTTCCTTCCATCGTTGAGCTTGATTACATAACTTGGTAGTTTTTGTGGGAAAAGATGCTGCTTTGGTGTGTTTTGTGTGTATGTGCAGGATCACTTGCCAAAGCAAGGCTAGAGTTAGTTGCCAGGGCAATACATGAAGGATATGTCGAGCTAGTTGCCAGGGCAATACATGAAGGATACGCCGAGCCAGTTGCCATGGCAATTGTCGACAAGAGCAAAGGTGATATGGTAGTCGAAATTGATGACTATACAAGCCCAAGATGACGTGGAGCAAAGCCCAAACCCAAAGGAATTTGATTGCCATGCAGAGATTAAAGAAGAATTAAATTCCAAGAAGATAGGAGAAGTTCTAGTAGGAATACAATTATAATAAAGAATTATATTCTTTAAAGATAATTTAATTCCAACTTAAACTCCTCCTCAAAGAAGGACTTTGGCCTAGCCCTATAAATATGAAGGAGATTTCGACAATCTATAGAAAGAAAGAGAGGGGAATTTCGACAACTCCAAGGAGGGCAAGAGGAGAGAATTTTCGACAAGCATCTAGGGCAAGGAGGATTTCGACAAGCCTCCTTCTTCATCCTTTTCTTTCTTGTTCGATTGGGTTCATGCTAGGGATTGTTTATCTTGTGTTTCTTTGGAACCTAGCCATGAACTAAATCTACTTGGCTATGGTTATTGTGTTTTGTGGTTGTGAGAAACTATTGGTTTTTGTTTAGGTAATAAGAGTTTGCACTTTTCTATTTCAAGGTTTATTCATTCTTGGTTCTTATTCTTGTTTACGAGTGAATTGGGAGAGGATCTCGTGATTTCATCTATTTATCTAATATCGGGAGAGTTAGATTCAAGAAACGAATGAATATGATCTTTATTCAATCTATTGATGGTGAAGATTAATCCGGCTTAGGAATAAGTTAAGGATTTCAACGGCTAAGAGGAGTGCAAGATTGGTTGTTGTTCACCCTTGATTCACGCAGGGGATGTATTATCAAGGCATGCACAAGTAGCTAGAGTTTCGACTTAGGGATAAGAAGAAACCATTGAAGAACGCTCTGCCGAACCTTGAAGGTTGCTGCCCGAAGCCCAAGTAGTTGCCCGTGCAACCATCGATTAGTTGCCAAGGCAACCCCGTTGTACACGCGTTGCCACGAATCGAAGCGTTTGCCGTGCACTCTTTTACCAAGACGATCCAATCGGCTATCACACCTCAACTCACGATAACCTGGCCTATCTCTCTCTCAATTGATCTCATCTATTCATTTACTTTATTGCTTTCTAGATTAGTTATTAGTTAAACTCCTATAATCCTTTACTTGTGTTTTTACTTTTTACAGTGCAAGAGACTAGATTCTTGAAGTGGCACCAATCCCTGTGGAGACGATATCTTTTATACTATAATTTGTGACGTGTATACTTGCACATTTGCGTAGCACTTATTACGCGCAACACTCGCCATGAACTCAAGTCTTTAAGGTAACTTACGACACATAACCATGATTACTTCTCAAGCGATAGGAGGAGGGCGCACCTCAACTCCTTCATAAACCCAAGCTTAACATTTGAGATAACTCCGATCTCAGAATCATTCTCGAAGAAATTAGCCAACATTACAGTCCTCACGACCTCAATCAAATCTATCTTAATGTCGCAACCATCGACACACACGAACACATGGTACACCATCTAGATTCTAGTCTTGAAAGAGTACAACTTAGACACACAGGCTCGTATTCGCTAGACACATATTCACAACTCCTAACCACCCCGGGGTTTTCCTAGAACCGGCTAAACCTAGGCTCTAAAACCACTAAATATAACACCCTCGACCCGGATGTCACATCTAGTCCCCAAGCCCAGTCCATTACCATAAAATTTTAACCTAGTTTAGCCCAATCCATAAATCAATTATTAAAACCCATTCGATTTCAAACCCAAAATACATAATGAATATTTAAAACATATAAAGTGGAGCTCCTTTGAAATTACATAAATAAAACATTTGACTCGATCATTTTAAAGTTCCAAATACAATATACAATGCACAATAGGTTTCTACGAATATATAGACCAAAGACCTAAGCACTGTACTTTAAAGAATCAAGGCGCTGGAATCCTCTACTGATCGTGCTCCCCCAAGAATAAGCCAAACCTTCTAACCTGCGAACGAAAATAACAATTCTGAACGCTGAGCTAACACAAAGCTCAGTGGATACACAACCACTCGACCATGCTTCAGGTGAATCATAATTAATAGCATGCTATGAGACATGATATCAAGATAAGATAAATCAATGGCATTACCATAACTGCCTAAACACATGCTATGCACAAATCACATCTCAACAACATAAACACGTTAATAAACAAACCAAGAGTGAGGCCCAATGTCACCCGACACTAGACACCCACCCATGCTCAGAATCTCACATCGAGCTGCTTAAAACCTCATGTCGAGTGGTATACTCAGAATTTCACATCGAGTCTCTGCTTGGAACCTCGCATCGAGCGAGGCTTAGAATCTCGCATCGAGCAAATATCATCATATGGAATCTTGCATTGGATGGCCTTCATTTCATCACCCAAAATCTCACATCGAGTGGTATTCTTGTGTTGCAACACTCACTCACTAGGTATCCGGATTCCACCAAACAAAGACATGTAACCAAACAGGTGCCCTACCTGGCACATAACCATACATGATCCACCACGGATCCATACAAGTGCTCTACCTAGCATACAACCACAATCGATCCACCATGGATCCCTAAAATTTGTTAATATAAGCAATTCACTTCCATTTAGACTCTCATTTAGCCAATTAATTCACATAAAAGATTAGAAGCACACTTTCTTGATTTTACCATTCATTTTATGTCATAAGAGGCTCTTTAAGACCTTAGCCACGATTTATAGAACTCTCGAACATAAACTCAATTTCTTAGGCAGATTGCCTAGTAAGTATCGAGACTCCTATATGGGTATCGGTACTCCCCTCATCATACCGGTACTCCTATACTAGTACCGATACACGCATTAGTTTCGAAAGAATTTAAACTTCAAGCCGTACCGATATGTTCCACGTTGTATCGATACCCATTATCTATACTCAGATCGCCTTGTACTAATCCTCACCCCTACCGATATGCCAACTTTGCGTACCGATACTCGGAAGCCTTCCCAGGCAATATAACAGTAAGTACCAGTACGCGTCGCACGTATCGATATGCTAATTCACCACTGGAATTCTCAATATGCTTGGAGTACCGATACGCGGTAAGCCATACGGATACTCCCCTTACAACTCATCTTCTTTAGTATAAAGGTGTACCGATACGCACTCACCCTGTATTGATACGCAAACCCGATTTCAAAACTTAAAGTTCGAGATTTCATCATTTCGACCCTTAACCTACATGGTTAAGCCCTAAATTGATCCTACAAGTTATGAGGAGTTATTAAGTGAGTTTCTAACCATTTTTACCCTTAAACATCATCAAATATAGGATTTACCATTGATGACCCACCAAGCTCTAAATTACCAAAACATCATATATCAAGCACACATACCAAAATGATGATACACATGAACACACAGAAGTTAGAAGTGTACTAACCTTGGATTTAAGCTGATGAAGAAGCCTCAAGCATCCACTCTCATTCTTCCTCTTCCAAACCCCTCTACACCTCTCATTCTACCATTTCAAACCACATCTACCTTAAAAGATAGCCCTTAAGCTATTGTACAACTTCCTCTTCACACCCCATCCGAGATTCACTCTCAAAATTCAAAAGATTGGACCTTGAACTATCAAAGTTTGAAGGAAGAAAATGAGGGTAAGAGAAAGATGAGACAAAGGGATAAGAACGAACTTATAATCTTGTTTTCTGCAGAAAATTAAACCCTCGCCAGCTCTTCTTTTTCTCCCAACCAAACTTTTACCATTTTAGCCTCCATAAAATCCACCCCAAACCAAGCCCAAAACTTTCCTCAAGCCCAACAAGGCTTCAACTAGCCCAACCACAAGGCCTATGCATGAAGCCTGCACTTCCGATAAACCTGACTCTCAGATTCTAAAATCTGGGTTGTTACAGTTATTCTCTTAATTTTCATGTTTTACTAAGAAATTAAGGGGAGAAATCAGCATTGGAGGAAATGATTCGTTCCTCTCCTCTAATGAAGGTTCTTTAGTGAAATTCCCAAGTTCTTTATCCTTTACAATTGTTTTCTAATTGTTTTGATAGTTTAATTAAGGAAAATTGGTTTAATTGTGTTTTGATTGATGAAATTGGTTTATTTTCGAAGTGGATCTTTTTTTTGGGTTCTTGATCAGATTAGATCATTTTTAGATGTTTATTGATGTTAAAAGTTTGGATTTAAAGTTGTAACTATTTGAATCTCTAATATTTAAGGTTGTTAGTTAAAGGTTTTGAGATGATTTTGGTGTTTAACCATTGCTAGAAGTAAAAGGATGTTGTAAAAGGGTTTCTAGTTGTTAATTGATGAAGTTTGATGTATTGAATCGTTATATTGTAGCTGGGTTAAGGTTGAGAAGTGTTTGAGGTTGATTTCGATAAGTTTCAGATGGCTTTTGAGTGAGCAACTTGAGAGTTACGGGTGATTTCTTGTAGGCAATGGCTTGAATGCATAATGATGCATTTGCCCTCTAGTTTTATGTGGTTAAAATAAGGGATAATCAAAGAGACGAAGCTTGATGTTGATTATGGCTTGTCGGAAGCTTGATTCGTGTTGGTGAGCAAAGCGAAGAGTATCGGTGAGTGGAAACTGGATTGAACACATTTAAAGGTTTAATAAAGGTTGTTGGGAGTTTAGGATAAGCTTGAAACGCTTACCTAAGCTCAGAAGTAAGTTCCCCTTATTTTGCTCTTGAATATCGGTATTGGATTTGAGCATGTTGATTTCATGTTTTGGTGTTAAACATGGCTTGATTTACATGCTGGAAATGCATGGTTTTAAGTACATATGCAGGGGTTCTAAAGTAGAAAAAATGCTAGTGAGCATTGGTTATCATTTCGGTCGGGAATGGTGTTATTGCTTTGGCAATGTGATTTGCATATGTGGTGTTTTTGTATAATGCGATGTAAAACAGTAAGTAAATGGTTTGTAAATGATATATTGGCTATGTGACAAGGTGAGAAAACAATTGGAACTATAAATATGAACAAAAATCGATCGTGGCCATGGGTCATTGAGATATGGCAGTTTAACAAGGCCACTTGGACTGTTGGGACATTATTTGGGGCATGTGGTTTAACAAGGCAACTCAAATTGATGGAGATCTTGCGGTTTAATTAGGCAAGGTCGGTACACTTGCAGTTTAACTAGGCAAGGGTGGTAATCTCGTGGTTTAACTAGGCGAGGTTGTCAAATCTTGCGGTTTAACTAGGAAAGGTTTGGGAGATCATGCGGTTTAACTAGGCATGGTATGAGAGATCCGTGTATCTGATGTGTAGGATAGAGGTAGCCTATCTGGGTCACTATAAATGCCAATATATATGAAAGTTTATGTGTTAAACCTATTTTAATGCTTTGGGATTTAAGCATGGTAAATGATTTAATGCTTTGGGATCTAAGCATGGAATGTGTATATGATGTTGCATAAAGGTTGTTATGCATTGTTTCGGTTGGAAACAAGGAAAACTGCTTTGGTAGTAAGCATGATTTCAAAAACAAGTGTTTGGTTTTCAAATGGTTTTTAATTGCATCATTTTATTATGAGCATCCTCACTAAGCATGTGTGATTATGCTCTTTTTTCCCTAATGATGTAGAACATTGAACATTGAGCATCCTACGACAAACATTACTTTGAGTATGAACTCGATTTATGTTTTCGGTTAATAAGGCAATGTGTTCGCCATATTTTGGGGATTTGTATTTATGTTTTTCCATGAGTTTTAAACATGAGTAGTGCTAGATTTTATGGTTTGTTTGATGATGATTGAGCTTGGGTAAATATTACCTATGTTGTTGCTAGCCAAGTACTAAAGTATGCATCTAGTTGGTTTTGATTGGTTGCCATGATTTGATGATTCAAGCAAGTTTGGTATGATGCTATAAATATGCAAGCATGTTGAATATGCCTTAAATGTACCAAATGTGTGATTTGGTTGCTTGGTGAAATGATATTAGGATGCATGGCTATAGAATGTCTTGATTAGTATAAATGCCATGAATGGTTGTTGAATCTGTGATGCTTTGGTTGGTATTGTATCTTGCTAATGTTGTATAATTGTTTGAGGCATGTTGGAGTGTTTTGGATATCATTAAAATGTGATTTGACAACAAATTAGGACATTATAGGTCCAGGTGTACCGGTACGAGTGTCCCTGATTCTGTACGGGTTAGCCATTCTAAGCTTAGCATACCGGTATGGGCAACTATTTCAATATGGGCTTAGGATATTTCAGCCTGTGTTTCTTTACTCGAGAGGGTGTTTTGATACTGTACAAGGTTTTCATGAAGGGTGTTTCAATATGCGTAAGCTTATCAAAACGCTATTTGGTTACTAGAATCTGAGCTTTTGGAAAATGTTAAGGCATACCAAAGCACCTCTAGGCGTACCGGTACTACTATCGTTAAATCTGTTATTTTGGAATTTTTGAAGGTTTCTGTTTCTTTCATTTTGGTCCCTGAGTTTTGTGAATACAATTGTATGAGTTTGGATGATTGTAATAACCTAGAATTTGACATGAAAGCATGTAAGTGGTCTAATTGAGGATTGGTAACCTTAATTTTAGTTTTGGTCCCTAAAATTGTTAGCTTTCCAATTTAGTCCCTGAAATGTGTGTTATGCAATTGGAGGCCTTTCCATGATCCTTTTTCTTTGGAAATTCAACCTCTTCAAGTATATACATTTAGGATTAATAACATGCATCTAGATAAGATAAAAAATAGACCAGTTTTTGTAATTGTTCTCCGATTTGCTTCGACAAACCTAATGTAGTTCTCTCGGTTCAGTCGGGCATCTAGGCTGGGTCGAGGGGGTTACATTTGTTGGTATCAGAGCGAGGTTTCAAAAATATGGGATGTTGTTGTTTGAATATTTGGTGATGTGTGAAATACATGGTGATTGTGTATTTGTCCAGTGATTGTTTAATATCATGTTGGGGTATGTTTTGGGAACACATTGCCTATTACAGAGGTTTTAAAATGTTTTATAAGGTTTTCTTGGATCCTAATGTTAGCCTGACTTTAAAGTGTTTTGATGCTTTTGTTAGCATGGTTCAACGTGAGACGCGTTCGATGGCTAATAATGCGGGAGTTGAGCAGAATAATGTTGAGGAAGGGAATCCCCCTAATGTTTTACCTCTTCCTCCACTATTGGTTCCTCTTGTCAATGTTGGGGTGGGTGGAGTACCCTAGGCTCCTCCTGTGCCAATTTTTGGTGATCTGACTTCGTTAACCCAAGCGATGGTGGGAGCGTTTCAAGCAGCAGTAGCTGGGGTGCAAGTGCAAGCACTGACACCTGCTGTGGTGGCTAATCAAGGTTTACCCTTGGAGCGTCTTTGATGTTTGGAAGGTAAGGAATTTTAGGGTTTGAGTCTTAAGGTAGCCGAGGGATGGCTGGAAAAGACAATCCGCATTCTGAACCAGATGGGTTGTAATGAGGAGCATAATTTAGGTTGTACTGTGTCACTATTGCAGGGTGATGCATATCATTGGCGAGTGACCACAATTGTTGTCGTTCCTAAGGCTTGGGAGTTCTTTTGGAGAGTTTTCAAGAGGAAGTATCTTGGCACTCAGTATTTGGATATGAAAAAGTGTGAGTTTATGTCGCTATCTTAGGGAGGCATGTTTGTTGGATGTCCCTGTTGAGATCTTTGATGTTGACATGTTAGTAACTAGATCCTTTGGTGAGACAGTTACCACTAAAAAGTTGTATAAGAGGTGTCCCTTGGTTGTGCAAAGTCATGAGTTTGCCGCGAATCTAATGGAGTTACCATTCCATGGTTTTGATGTCATCTTGGGTATGGATTGGTTGAGTGAGAACAAGGCAGTTGCGGATTGTGAATCCAAAAGGATTTCTTTGAGGTTAGCTGATGATTATGAAGTTGTGGTGGTTGGCGAGAATGTGAAGTTCTTGTCCAATGTTGTCTCGACTACCTGGGCAGAAAAGATGATGCAAGGAGGTTGCCAAGCTTATTTGGCAATTGTGATGAATCCTAAAGCTAAGGGTGTCCAAGTGCAGGATATTCGGGTTGTTTGTGATTTTCTAGAGGTTTTCCCTAAAGAGTTATCGAGTTTACCGCCGGATAGGGAGGTTGAGTTTGGTATCGAGACGTACACGGGTACGGCGCCGGTGTCTATTGCTCCTTATAGGATGGCACCGAAATAATTGAAGGAGTTGAAGCCACAACTTTAGGAGTTGTTAGATCATGGGTTCATTCAACCGAGTGTTTCGCCTTGGGGTGCTCCGGTTCTCTTTGTGAAAAAAGGATCGTACAATGCGTATGTGCATTGATTACCGGCAGTTGAATAAGCTAACGGTGAAGAATAAATATCTTTTGCAGAGGATTGATGATTTGTTTGATCAGTTTCATGGGGCAGCGATGTTCTCTAAGATTGATCTAAGATCGGGGTATTATCAGTTGAAGGTTAAGGATAAGGATGTGCATAAAATCGTGTTTCATACGAGGTACGAGCATTATGAGTTCTTGATCATGCCTTTTGGTTTGACAAATGCCTCAGCTGCGTTCATGGATATGATGAATAGGGTGTTCCATGAATATCTTGATCAGTTTGGGGTGGTGTTTATAGATGATATTCTTGTGTACTCTCGTACTGAGGAAGAACATGATCGGTATTTTTGGATTGTGTTGCAAGTATTGAAGGATAATCTGTTGTGGCCAAGTTGAGCAAATGTGAGTTTTGGCTTAAGAAAGTGATGTTCCTTGGTCATGTGGTTTCTGCAGAGGGCATTCGTGTTGATCCACAGAAAATTGAGGCTATTCTCAATTGGAAGCAACCTAAATCTATTTTGGAGGTTCGTAGTTTTCTTGGGTTGGCTGGTTATTGTCGTCGCTTCGTGGATGGCTTTTCTAGTATTACAGCACCGTTGACAAAGTTGTTGCAAAAGAATATTCCTTACGTGTGGATGGAGAAGCAACAACTCAGTTTTGAGAAGTTGAAGGAAGTTGTGACACATGCTCCTATGTTGATTTAACCTGAGTCTGGAAAGGAGTTTGTGGTTTACAGTGATGCACCTTACATTGGGTTAGGTTGTGTGCTGATGTAAGATGGTAAGGTTGTGGCCTATGCGTCGAGGCAACTGAAGGTTTATGAGCGCAATTATCCAACTCATAATTTGGAGCTTCTAGTTGTGGTGTTTGCCTTGAAAATCTAGAGACATTATCTCTATGGTGAGAAGTGTGTTGTTTTCACGGACCATAAGAGTTTGAAGTATTTGATGTCTCGGAAGGATTTGAATCTTAGGCAACGCAGATGGCTGGAGTTCCTTAAGGATTACGGCTTGACGATTGAGTATCATCCAGGTAAAGCCAACGTGGTTGCGGATGCGTTGAGTCATAAGGTTGCGGTTGAGCTTAGAGCTATGTTTGCAAGGTTGAGTGTGACGCGGGAAGGTGGTTTGTTGGCTGAATTGCAAGTTAAGCCTACGATGTCACAGATGATTAAAGGTAAGCAACCGTTTGATGATTCCTTGGTTGAGCATGTTAAGGATATATCAGAGGGTAATTCGATGGATTTTCATTTTGATGATGATGGAGTTTTGTGTTTCAAGGGTCGAATAGTGGTGCCGGATGATCTGGAGTTGAGGCACACTATTTTGATGGAGGCGCTTTCTAGCCATTTTGCTATGCATCCTGGTAGTGTGAAAATGTATCGGGGATTGAAAGAAGCATACTATTGGGTTGGTTTGAAAAATAATGTGGCTGAGTTTGTTTCTAGGTGCATCGTATGTCAACGGGTCAAGGCTGAACATTAGTTTCCATATGGGTTGTTGCAATAGTTGAGAATTCTGGAATAGAAATAGGAAAGAATCACCATGGATTTTGTGTCGAGGTTACCTTTGACACCGGATAAAAAGGATTCCATTTGGGTGATTGTAGATTGATTTACGAAGTGTGTATATTTTCTGCCGGTGCATACGACGTTTATACTAGACAAGTTGGCAGATTTGTACATTATTGAGATCGTGTGTTTTCACGGGGTACTGAAGTCCATTGTCTCGGATAGGGATCTGAGGTTTACCGCAAGGTTTTGGGTGAGTTTGCACTGGGCTTTAGGTACGAGATTGAATTTCAGCACCGCGTATCATCCTCAGTTGAATGGTCAGTCTAAGCGGGTTATCCAGGTTTTGGAGAATATGTTGAGATGTTGCATTATTGAGTTCCAAAGAACCTGGGAGAAGAATTTACCTTTGGTTGAGTTTGCATAAAATAGCAGTTACCAAGCGAGTATACAGATGGCACCGTATGAGGCCTTGTATGGTCGGAGGTGTCGTACGCTCGTGTGTTGGCTGAGGTAGGGGAAAAGTATGTTTCTTTACCGATGTGTTGAAAGACAAGGATGAAAAGGTAAAGCTTGTGTGTGATCTCTTGAAAGCAGCTGCGGATCGGCAGAAATCTTACGCGAATTTGAAACGTAGGGAAATTGAATATGCAGTGGGCGATCGTGTGTTCTTGAAAGTGTCACCGTGGAAGAAGGTGATGCGGTTCATACGTAAGGGTAAGCTTAGTTTGAGGTTTATTAGACCGTACAAGGTTGTTGAGCGTGTTGGTCAAGTGGCTTATCGGTTGAGGTTGTCTCCCAAGTTGGAGAAAATACATGATGTGTTCCACGTATCCATGTTGCGGAGGTATCGGTTGGATCCCTCGCATGTTATGCCGGTGGAGCATATTGAGTTGAGGCTGAATTTGTCATTTGATGAGAAACCAGTGGAAATCCTTGATTCCAGCAGCAAAGTTCTTCGTAGCAAGATGATTGAGCTTGTTAAGGTCTTGTGGTGACACTGTGGTGTCGAGGAAGCCATTTGGTAAAGCAAGGCGAATTTGTTGGAGCAATTTCCGCATTTGTTTCTTCCAGGTAAATTTCGATGATGAAATTTCTTCAGTGGAAGAGAGTTGTAACACCCTAGTTTTGGGCTTAGATGTTTTGAAGGTTGGCTCGAAGGTCCGGTGGACTGATATTAGAAGTTTGAGTTAGTTCGGGATTAAATCGGATTAAATATTTTTAAAGGTGATAAAAATATAAAAAAATATGGTAAATCATTATTTAATATAATAATGATTGTGGTAAAATCAATTTTGGAAAATGAGATTTGGAAGTTGGACATTTTGGACTAGTGACCAAAATGCAAACTTTGAAAACTGTTTTTAGTGACTATTTTGAAAAGGATCAAAACTTTGAATCTTTAAGGAGATAATTATCCTAAATATTTTTAATAGATTTCTCCCTTTAATTAACTGATTTTAAATGGGTTTTAAAAGGCTTTAAATGTGGAGAGAATTAATAAATCATATTTTAGACTTTTAACAAAATTCATGTAACAAACTTTGCAAGTTCTTTCTCTCAATTTCTCTCTAGTCAAACACCTTTCCAACTTCAATTTATTCAGGTAAAAATCAAAGTTTTTGATTTCCATTTGATTTCCTAATGCTTTTTTCATCAAATACTTATTGTTATTCTCTTGATTTTCATGTTTTACTAAGCAATTAAGGGGATAAATCAGCATTGGAGGTAAGAATTCGTTCTTCTCCTCTAATGAAAGGTTCTTTACAGAAATTCCCAAGTTTTTGATCCTTTACAATTGTTTTCTAATGTGTTTTGATAGTTTAATTAAGGAAAATTGGTTTAATTGTGTTTTGATTGATGAAATTGGTTTATTTTCTAATGAAAGGTTATTCTCCTCTAATGAAAGGTTCTTTACAGAAATTAGTTTTTGATCCTTTACAATTGATTTTCATGTTTTGATTGATGAAATTGGTTTATTGATGTTAAAAGTTTGGATTTAACATTGTAATCCTGAAACTAGTTGAATCTCCAATATTTAAGGTTGTTAGTTAAAGGTTTTGAGATGATTTTGGTGTTTAATCATTGCTGGAAGTAAAAGGATGTTGTAAAAGGGTTTCTAGTTGTTAATTGGTGAAGTTTGATGTATTGAATCGTTATATTGTGGCTGGATTAAGGTTGAGAAGTGTTTGAGGTTGATTTCGATAAGTTTCAGATAGCTTTTGAGTGGGCAACTTGAGAGTTGCGGGTAATTGCTTGTAGGCAATGGTTTGAATACATAATGATGCATTTTCCTCTGGTTTTATGTGGTTAAAACAGAGGATAATCAAAGCAACGAAGCTTGACGTTGATTGTGGGTTGCCAGAAGCTTGATTCGCATTGGCGAGAAAAGCGAAGCGTATCGGTGAGTGGAAACCTGATTGAAGTCCTTTTAAAGGTTTAATAAAGCTTGTTGGGAGTTTAGGATAAGCTTGAAACACTTACCTAAGCTCGAAAGTAAGTTTCCCTTATTTTGCCCTTGAATATCGATATTGGATATGAGCATGTTGATTTCATGTTTTGGTGTTAAACATGGTTTGATTTACTTGCTAGAAATGCATGGTTTTAAGTACATATGCAGGGGTTTTAAAGTATAATAAATGCTAGTGAACATTGGTTTTCATTCCGGTCGGGAATGGTGTTATTGCTTTGGCAATGTGATTTGCATATGTGGTGCTTTTGTATAATGCATTGTAAAACAGTAAGTAAATGGTTTTGTAAATGATATATTAGCTATGTGACAAGGTGAGAAAACAATCGGATATAGTTGGCATGCCATAGGATAAAAGTGCACTATAAATATGAACAAAAAGCGACCGTGGCCATGGGTCCTTGAGATATGGCCGTTTAACACGGCCACTCGGACTGTTGGGACATCATTTGGGGCATGTGGCTTAACAAGGCAACTCAAATTGATGGAGATCTTGAGGTTTAACTAGGCAAGGTCGGTACACTTGATGTTTAACTAGGCAAGGGTGGTAATCTCGCGGTTTAACTAGGCGAGGGTGTCAAATCTTGTGGTTTAAATAGGGAAGGTTTGGGAGATCATGCGGTTTAACTAGGCATGGTATGAGAGATCCGTGTATTCGATGTGTAGGATAGAGGTAGTCTATCCTGGTCACTATAAATGCCAATATATGTGAAAGTTCATGTGTTGAACCTATTTTAATGCTTTGGGGTTTAAGCATGGTAAATGATTTAATGATTTGGGATCTAAGAATGTAATGTGTATATGATGTTGCATAAAGGTTGTTATGCATTATTTCGGCTGGAAACAAGGAAAAATGTTTTGGTAGTAAGCATGCTTTCGAAAACAAGTGTTTGGTTTTCAAATGGTTTTTAATTGCATCGTTATATTATGAGCATCCTCACTAAGCATGTGTGCTTATGCTCTCTTTTTCCTAATGATGCAGAGCATTGAAGTTTTGGGGATGCAAAGGCAAGGCTAAAGTGATCCTAAGACAAAGACTACTTTGAGTATGAACTCGGTTTATGTTTTCAGTTAATAAGGCAATGTGTTCACCATATTTTGGGGATTTGTATTTCTATTTTTCGATGAGTTTTAAGCATGAATAGTGCTGGATTTTATGGTTTGTTTGATGATGATTGAGCCTGGGTGAATATTGCCTATGTTGTTGCTAGCCAAGTACTAAAGTATGCATCTAGTTGGTTTGGATTGGTTGCCATGATTTGATGATTCAAACAAGTTTGGTACGATGCTATAAATGTGCAAGCATGTTGAGTATGCCTTAAATATACCAAATGTGAGATTTGGTTGCTTGGTGAAATGATATTAGGATGATGCCTATAGAATGTCTTGAGTAGTATAAATGCCATGAATGGTTGTTGAATCTGTGATGCTTTGGTTGGTAATGTTATATAAGCGTTTGAAGCATGTTGGAGTGTTTTGGATATCATCAAAATGTGATTTGACAACAAATTGGGACATTATAGGTCCAGTTGTACCGGTACGGGTGTCCCTATTTCGATACGGGTAAGCCATTCTAGGCTTAGCGTACGGTGTGCGGGTAACTGTTTCAATATAGGCTTAGGCTATTTTGGCCTGCGTTTTTGTACTCGATAGGGTGTTTCGATACGGTAAAGGGTTTTCATGAAGGGTGTTTTGATATGCGTAAGCGTATCGAAACGATATTTGGCTTCTGGAATATGAGCTTTTGGAAAATGTTAAGGCGTACCGAAACACCTCTAAGCATACCGGTACGGCTACCGTTAAATCTGTTGTTTTGGAATCTTTGAAGGTTTTTGTTTCTTTCATTTTGGTCCCTGAGTTTTGTGAATGCAATTGTATGAGTTTGGATGATCGTAATAACCTGGAATTTTACATCCAAGCATGTAATTGGACTAATTGAGGATTGGTGACCTTAATTTTAGTTTTGGTCCCTAAAATTGTTAGTTTTGCGATTTAGTCCTTGAAACGTGTGTTATGCAATTGGACGCCTTTTTTAATGATCCGTTTTCTTTGGAAATTCAACCCTGCAAGTATATACATTTAGGATTAATAACATGCATCTAGATAAGATAAAAAATAGACCAATTTTCGTAATTATTCTCTGGTTTGCTTCGGCAAACCTAATATAGTTCTCTCGGTTCGGTCAGGCATCTAGGCCAAGTCGAGGGGGTTACATTGCCAATCTGTCCAACATTTGATCAATAAAGGACATCGGGAAGTGGTCTTTCTTGGTGGCATTGTTCAGCTTCCTGTAGTCCGTGCACACTCTCCATCCGGTAATAGTTCTAGAAGGGATTATAACTCATCCTTACTATTTTGAACCACGATCATGCCACCTTTATTTGGCACACATTGTACCAGGCTGACCCGTGAGCTATCAGATATGGGATAGATTATCTCGACATCCAGCCACTTGATAATTTCTTTTTTTATGACTTCCTTCATGCTCGGGTTCAATCTTCTTTTGCCTTCAATCGTTTTGCCCCGATATTCTTCCATGATTATCTTGTACATGCATATGGTTGGACTAATACCTCGGATGTCTACCAAGGTCCAACCCAACGCTTGCTTGTGCTTACTTAAAATCTCCAGCAATCTCCCCTTCTAATCATTGGTTAGATCTGCAGAAATGATCACTGGCAAGGTCGAGTGTTTACCTAAATATGAATATCTAA
Source organism: Hibiscus mutabilis (assembly GCA_019671005.1). Lineage (NCBI taxonomy): Eukaryota > Viridiplantae > Streptophyta > Magnoliopsida > Malvales > Malvaceae > Hibiscus > Hibiscus mutabilis. The sequence continues at coordinate 13,303,340 of CM033733.1, forward strand.
GGTGGTCTGGCAATGGTTTGAGCTCCAATTTAGGTGGCTCCTCAATGGATGGTTTTGGTGCCACCATCTTTCTGTCAGCCAACTCCAATGGCTCTAGTTGTCCGACATATCTTACTTCTTCAATGTCCTTGTGTGCTTCTCCTTCACTATCGGTCTCACTGGCATCATCATCAGCTTCTTGGCACAGCTGTGCCACGTCCACCTTAAAAATGGACTCTATCCTATCATCTGCTTGGCATTACTCTTGTTCATCTACACATTTCAAAGCTTGAAGCACATTAAATGTAGCCTGTTGATCATTCATGCGTATTGTTAATTATCCTTTATGTACATCAATCAAAGCTCTACCAGTGGCAAGAAAAGGTCTTCCCAATATAATTGTGACATTTACATCAGCTTCATAATCTAAAATAATAAAGTCAGCTGGGAATATGAATTTATCTACCTTTACCAACACATCATCGATCTTACCCTTAGGATGTACAAAGGATCGGTCTGCCAACTGAAGTGTCACGGTAGTGGGCCTTGATTCAATGCCAAGCTTCTTGAACACCGAAATCGGCATCAATTTAATACTAGCTCCGAAGTCACACAATACCATGCCCATGAATCTATTGCCAATAGTGCACTAAATAGTAAAACTTCCTGGATCTTTTAATTTCAGTGGCAACCGATTGAGTATCCTAGCACTGCATCCTTCGGTGAGAGCTACAGTCTTAAAATCATCCAATTTTCTTTTCTTAGACAAGACGTCCTTCATGAATTTAACGTGATTGGGCATTTGCTCGAGAGCTTCCATCAATGGTAAATTAATTTGCAATTGTTCAAGTACTTCTAAGAAACGCTTAAATTATTGATCCTGCTTATGCTTTTGTAACCTTTGTAGAAATGGCGGAGGTGGATAAATATATGCTAGTTCTACTGGCTTTGCCAACGGTTTACTGGCATCAAACTGCTGTCTGGCATAGGTCTGCCCTTTGGCATCAGTCTGATGGCTGGCAATGCCCCTGTCCGCTTCTTTGTTTTCTAGTTCTTTTGGTACATCTACTGGTCCCTTCTCTTCCTTTTGGCAATGAACTTGCTGTTTAATGGATGTCTCAGCCTCACATTGTTTACCACTCCGAAGAGTTACAACTTTGCATTGTCATTGTTTTTCTGCCGGACATCTTCTGTATCGCTTGGCAAGGTTCCATGGGGTCTATTGCTGAGTGTGCTGGCAATATGCCCAATCTGAACTTCCAAGTTTCGCATAGAAGCTGCCAAACTTTGGACAGTTGCATCATTCCTTTCCATGTAGTCCGTCAAAGTCCCCTAGTTTCTCCTTTGTCCTCCATAAAAATTATTTTGTGCCCTTTGCACATTTTGATTGAAACCTGACTGGGCATTGTTTTGACGCTGGGCATTGTATTGGTTTCCTCCTTGATTTCCCCAAGCTAAATTCGGGTGCTGCCTCCATCATACATTATAATTATTTGAGTTAGAATTAAAATTGTGATTTATATTGCCAACATAATTTACCGACTCAGGGTTGGCAATGCAATCATCCACATGGTGGCTCTCTCTACAAATGGTGCATAATGGATCTAGTGCTTTAGCTTCTTGAGACTCGTTGTTCTTTTGCAAAGTTCTCACCATGCTGGTGAGATTGGAAATCTCGGCATGGATGGATGTTAGTTCATCAACATTTAATTTCCCACTAGTTTTGGTTCCGGTCCCAAGTCTGGCAACAAGATATTCAAAATATTAATTGAAATCCTCTCAAGGATGCCAACAACCTCTGTGTAGTTCTTGTCAAGCAATGAACTGGCTGTCGAAGCATCAACAATAGTCTTTGTTTGTGCATTTAATCCGTTGTAGAAGGTTTGTATTTGGGTCCAATTTGGGAATCCATGCATAGGACACCTTCTCAACAGATCTTTAAATCTTTCCCAAGTGTTATATAAGGTTTCATCTTCAGCCTGCCTGAATGTAATGATCTCACCCCGCAGCTTGGCAGTGAGTGTTGGCGGCTGGACACGCGTCAGAAACTTCTGGCATAGGCCCCCCATGAGGTGACAGAGCCAGGTGGCAAAGAATTGAGCCAAGTTTTTACTCTATCTCTCAAGGAAAAAGTGAATAGTTTTAGCTTCACGACATCCTCTAATACTCTGGGCTATTGATATAGCTGGAAAATCTCCATGAATTGCTTCAAGTGTTGCATCGGGTCTCCAGTAAGTGCTCCATCAAATTGGCCTACATTCAAAAGCGTTTGTATCATTACTGGTTTGAGTTCAAAATTGGGTGTATTTGCCTCGAGACCAATTAGTCCTGCCATCAAATTGTCAATGGTTGGTGCCGAATGTTCTCTAATAGGTCTCTCTTCCTCCATATTAATAGCTGGAATAACAAGAGCTGGTGGTATTCCGTTGTTATTGAGTGGATCATTGTTTAACACCCCATTTCCTCTATTGCCATGTTGAGCCATCTCTCGAATCTTTTTCTTTAACCTTCGCATGGTTCTTTCAATTTCTAGATCGTATAGCCAATCTTCCACCACAAGGTTGTTTCTGGTCATAGACCGGTCAAAATAAAAAAAGAGTAAAGAGCAAAAAAAGAAGAAGACAAGTAAAAATTAAAAAACAACAAATCCCATTGTAGTCCCCGACAACGACGCCAAAAACTTGTTCGACTATGTGAGTGCTTGGCAAAATGGTAGAAAAATATGTTGGAAATGTCTGAAAATAGTGCCAAGACTAAGTTTTCTGCGTGCAAGTATACATGGTCTGCAAGTAATACAACAATAAGCTGGTTATCGATCCTATAGGGATTGGCCAAGAGTTTAATTGCTTCGCTTGTTTACTTGTCAGAGGAAAGTGTATTTGATTTGAAGTTGGTTTTGAAAATAGTTTAAAAGAAAAAAATGAAATGAAAATAGCGTTTCCAATGAGAGCTTTCAAATGAGTGATAAGCGTTGGCAAGGAATGCTTGGTTTTCACGCTATTCATGCCATGCCAGCCTTTAATGAAGTCTATCTTGACATTGTTTTCTGAGCAGATTCAAGTTGGAATTGCCCCTCCTGATGGCAAAGCCCTAAATTAACCATGTAAAAACTCATATACATCTATAGTATAGTTTTTCAGAAATCAATTTGAATAAGTTCCAATCTATACTCCTAAGGGGTAGACTCACTCCCGAAGTAAGTTCATCTACTTGAACGTCTTCTGTCGAAGCATCTTGCCTTTAGTATCTGGCAACAATCGTTGCCCCCTAAGTCTGTTAAGATATTAAGGTGCAATGGGCTATATCAATGCCAGCAGTCGCTTGGCACAGAGTTTATAAAATCAAATAACATGCAAGATAGGGAAAACAATGCCGAGGCATTTTAATTACTAAAGACAAAACATAAAAATAGCGATCAACGCAAACATCCTTCACCAACTATTAAATTAGTTCATGGTGAGGATATCAAACCAAAAACCTTTATCGTTTTTAACCAACGTCATTATTTAAAAGAAATAGAAATAAAACCGACAAAGAGAATGGGCTAGAAGAGGATTTATCGATGCAGCCCTTCTTGGTCCAGGCTCTCAGTCAAGCTTGGTCAAACCACGTCTCCTTGGTACAACCGACTGTGATCAATGAAGCTCTCCCTCTCTCCAAGTCCTTGCTTGAGTTCTTTAAATAGGCATGCAAGGATGACCTAGGATAAGATTTGAATTTAAATTTGAATGCTCAAGGATAAGGAGTGTGATCATCTTATCCATCGTTTAAATCCTAGGGCTACGTCATCAATGGTTTACCGTCCACTCGACTGGGCATCAAACACCTCTTCTCTGCCAACTGGTGTTTCAGCAATTTTTGGTCCTTCGCTGCCAACAGCTACTCGGCATCCTCCTTGGCATCATTCCCTTCCTGCGTTGATCTGTTCTACCGTGCCTACAATACTGCCAACAAGCAACCCTTCACACTGGCATAGTCCAATTCTAAACTCCTTATGAAAATGCATGTAATTAACAACTAAATGCAACTAAATATGCTCAAAGACAAGCAGAGATACTGTAAAATAGGCATGAAAATTAGTACTTTTGAAGAGGTAACACAAAGTCCTTGAAAGAACTCGCTCAAAACTTTCAAACTTGTCTTTGTGCGTCGTCTGCAAATTGATGTTAGGGTAGGGTAGAGTAAAGGTAATAAGGAAGGCTTAGAAGAAATAGATGAAAAGAAAGGTTAACTTGTATCACAAGATACCACTTATAATCGTTTGAGAACAATCAAACCTCATTTGTATTTTTCTTGAGCCCGATTGCTTGCCTTGTACCCTTTTTGTGCTTCTTTTTTTCAATATGTACTTGAATTCCTTTCTTTCGAAGAAAATTGGGGAACTTTTCTTTCTTTCTTTTTCTTTTTTTTTTGCACTAATTAACTTGAATTCACAAGGGTAGGCACTTACTTGATTCAACCAAAAGCTTTGATTACCATATGATGTGTTGCACTCTTGAATTGATGTTGTTAAGAATGCCTTTGAATGTTGTCCCTACCTTTGAATGCAAGTAAGTAGATAACCTTGGTGTTACTTATCTTGGGAGAAAGAAAGAGATGGCTATGTTAAGTAAAATAGGCATGGTGTTTAGAGGATGGTAAGGAATGATAGTTTAAGTGGTGAAAGGTATGAAGGCTTATGGAAGATGGGTTAGGCATGAAGATAGTATAAGGATGGTTTATAGATGATAATGGTGATGGTGGTGAAGGATATATTGATTTAGGATCAAGGAAGAACCACTACTATAGAAAGTAGAGACCCGAACCATATAAGATCTTCAATTGAGAAAGGGCTATGACCCACTAGTTAAGAAACTATGAACCACAAGTATCAAACAAAGGGTTTGACGCCACAAGCAATGCTTGATAAGTCGATAGAGTTCAATTAAGAACAAAGATGAGAGAATTCTCACAAATATATTTCAAAGAAAGTTGAATAGATGTCTACAATACCAAATGAATTGCCTATTTATAGGCTTACAAGAATGATGTTGAAAAGGCATCCTTAATAGGTGATAAGTAGCCGGCCATGTGTGAAAAGAAAGGAGCCTTTTTGAATCAACATGGTGCTTTGAATGATGCATCATATCCCTTCATGCTTGCTGCCCATTTTGCCGCCCATACCTTTTGATGAATGGAGCCTTGTTTTGCTTGTACCTCTTCATGAAATACTATTTTTACGAAAAGACATAAATGGAGAATTATGTTTCTTGAATCGGTGCCCTTTCATGAAAAGGTTTGTTAGAACATTATGACCTTTGGAAGCACCTCTTCACATGAAAAGACATAACTTTTGGAAGGAACCTCTTGGAGTGAGAAGTCATGACTTTTAGAGGCAACCTTTGGTGAAGAGACACGACTTTTGATGAAGAGACATAACTGTTGGTGAACAGACACAACTTTTAGTGAATCATTTTCCCTTGCTAGTCGTTGGAGTGAAAAAGCATGTCCTTTGATTTGAATTCTCCTAGCCGTTGGAATGAAGGTACATTTTCAATTCAAACAAACATTAAATTAGAACTTATAAAATAAAGGCATATATATATCATATATATATAAGATGCACGCTTAACATAAGGTAAAAGCAACAACCTATATGTTTATTATCTAAGTCTAAAGCCAATTGTGTATCATAAGATTTAAATGCATGAATGCATTTGTGTCAAAGTACTTCCCTGAATTGCTTAGCTTTAGATCGAGTAATAGGTCCTTGTGGCATTATTTTTGGATCCTGTTAAAGCTTGCTCACATCATTGACCCATAGAAGTGATTTTCCAAAAATAGTCATTTTCTAGGGTTTCACCTCCGGTAGTATGATAACCTTCCATTACCAAACTCTTCGGACCATTCTTATTAATGGGTGACTCTAAAATAGCAATGTGTAAAATGAATACAAACTTTGTATTCGTTTAGAGGTGTATGACGCGGAAGACTAATCAGGCGGAGGCATGTGGATGGAGAGACATAATAATACGGAAGTTAATACGGAGATATAATAATTAAGGTTATAATAAAATTTAAAATGACTTGAACAAAAAATGACACATGAAAGTTCAAGTTCCATTCAAATATAAACTGCAAATAACGGGAAGAGAAAGAGGGGGACGAAGAGAGGAGAACTCGATGACAACGAAAGATACAAAACGTACGCTTTTAGGGTACTCAAACAGGTGCATCCAGGGATGCCGACTTCATTGAAAGCAATGTCGATGATCAACAGCCATGTGAACGACATGTTCGGCAAGATTACGAATGAGGAAACAAAGTTGTCGATGTATGCTGACAAGAAGACATTGTCTTCGAGGGAGATGCAAGGGGCAGTGAGGTTGGTTTTGCCGAGGAGTTCGGCAAACATGTTGCTGCTGAAGGAAGTAAAGCTATCACTAATTATCCTACCTACGATAAAAAATGGTCCAAATTGGATTAGTTTTAGGGCTAATTAGTTTCTTTTAGGATGTTAGGGTTGATGTTTCTTGGTTGCTAGCCCTTTTGTTGTTTGTTCTTGTACTATATTAAAAGGGTTGTACCAACTAGAATTGGGTGCAACGGCAAGATACATTTGGGTTATTTCTTTGAAAACAACATTATTAGAAGGGAAAACCACGATTCCGAACGTATACTTTATAAAAAAAAGGGGGTGTATTTGTAATTTTGAGGTTAGCAGCCTAGTTTGACTTGGGTTTCTAGGAAGTCATGGTTTGTTCTTCTGCTGCCTGGCGCATTTTTGTTAGTGACATGTTTTCAACATAGTAAAAATTAATTTTATTTTAGTCCAAGATAGTTTTGAATTTGAGAATTTGTCAATTAGTTTAAATTTTATTAGATTTTATTTTGATCCATATTAATCTCAAAATTTATCTTCAAACTATAACTAATTCAAATCATATATTACAAAATTGAATTGAGAAACAATTCTTTTAACTTAATTTTAATTGCATCATATGACTCTAAACTATGATTCTCATTCTAAATTGGTCCCTAAACTTACAAACACAACCCCCTTTCATTCCAATTTCATCTTCAAACTATAACGTCCATTTTAAATTGGTTTCAAACTTTAGAACATTCTAAAAATTCTCAAATTATTAGTATATGTTAATCATATCCCATGTTAATAAAACCATTATAAAAATATTAATCTCCATATAAACACCGATATCTATTATCTAACAATGCAATTTGTCATAAATGATAATTTGGTAATGAAGTTAAGATGTTCAAAAGATTGGGATCAGCTTAGAATAGGATCATAGTTCATGGATAAAACTGAAACATTCAAAAGTTTAAAGATCAATTTAGAATAAAGGTCATTGTTTGAGGATACAATTGGAATGTTTAAAAGTTTGAAGACCAATATAGAATGAGGGTCATTGTTTGGGGATATGATTGGAATTGACTCATTTAAATTTTATAAAATTACTTTATTCCCTTTCAATACTATTTGCAACAGGGTAATTCATAAAGTTACTTATATTTTGATATATTGAAAACAGGAGCTTTAATATGATAATTAAAACAGAAAAACGAGATGTTTCGGGCATTATGTCAACCGACAATAGTTAACTGCTATACACAAAAAAAAGTCGAAAAGAAAATTAAAATATTACAATATACATCGAAATACGTGTGCAAATAGTTGTAAAGATTTTTTTTTCACAAAATGGTCAGGGAAGTTAGGCAGCACGAGCTCTCAACAACAAAACCAGAAGCACTTTGACCAAGGAAACAATCTATTCCAAAAATGCAGATCCAGGGTTACTACACTAATCACATTATCTGTTTCAATCGGATCATGGTAGGAAAGAAAAAGGGAAATAAGATACCGGGTGTGATCCTCGGGAAAAAGCTGATGAGAGATTCTATAATTAGTTGTTTTCTCTTGTGTTTATTATTGGATTGAGTAAGCACGGATGACCTCAATTATTGGTGCACGACACATTGGGCACTTCGCTCCGCGTTGGAATAATTCATTGGCACATCTAGAGCATGCGCACATGTGCCCACATCTGTAATAATAATATGGTAGATACAGGAATCATAACTAATAATATTAAATACGGCCTGAGATCTTATATGAAACTGGAGGATGAAGTTGAACTTTTACCTGTACAGTAACGAATCGATATTGCCTTTGGAGCAAATACAACAGATCCCTTTCCTAACATTATCCCAGTTGTGGGCATCCTTGGACGGGCTATCCCCAATCATCCCTGCAGAGGAATATCATGATGATTAATTAACAAAACGGACAAGTTTTATATAATGAACATATTACGGTGTGAGAAAACTTTCAGCTTGATTGTAGAATGAAGGAAAAACATATTGTTATAAACTTAGGATAAAGAGGAATAAGATAAAGGGGAGTAATATGGACAAGTAGTGTTGCTTGAGGGTTATGAAAGTAATCAAAGAGAAATAGGGCCTCTTGTGCGAGACTAGCAAAAGAAAAAGAAGAGGGAATCACTTTCCAGGATAATTCCGAAGGCACTGTTACACAAGCGAGCAGATGCAATAGGATAGAAGAAACAAACCTTGCGAACCAGCTGAATGATTCAGGGCAGCAGAGACTTCTTGTCTTATTGACCGCTGTAATTCGAGTTGCATTTCCATACAGGCCCCAAGCATCCTCTGCATGCTATTCATCCTTTGCTGCAGTCTAGCCATGTCAACCCTCAAATCATTAATGATGTCCCACTCCGGCACCAAATTAGCAACACGGTTCAATTAAAATGGAGCAAGCATGAAGAACCAGAAGTGTTTACTATCTGAGGATAGCAGGAAGCAAATTGCAGTTTGGCTACCCAAAGGCAAGAGGAAACAAAATGTTGAAGCATAACATTAAGTTTTCACCAAGAAGATGGACTATTAGGAGATCATTACGTTAGCAACATCAAGCAACAGTTCTAAATTCAATAAACAAATAAAAGGAACAATGCTATACGAAGAAGAAATATTTCATACAATGCCAGGACGCTGATACACATCATCTGGAGCCCAATTATAATGATGGTATGAATCCCGGTCCCAAAGTGGCTGCGCATATGGCATCCTGGGTAAAGGAAGCACAAGTGGAGGAACCTCGTCATCTCTCTGACCCTCATTTCGATCCCTGCTTTGCTGTTCTACATCTTGTTCAACTGAAGCAGGAGTAGCAGATGCTTCATTTCGATGGTATGAATCCTGGTCCCAGAGTGGCTGCATATATGGCACCCTGGGGGAAGGAACCTCAGCATCTCTCTGACCCTCATTCTGATCCCTGCTTTGCTGTTCTACATCTTGTTGTTCAACTGAAGCAGAAGTAGCAGATGTTTCATTTAGCTCCAAGTCAAAAGAGGGATCATTTTGCCTTTCCACATATGATTGTGTGAACTGGTCAAGACTCTCACGGAAACCACTATGAAGAAGACTAGACACACTTCTCCTACAATATTACAATAGCTTGTATTAGAAAAACAACTGGTCAACACTCAAGTCTGAGTGTCAGATCAAGGCATGCATCTAACATGAGTATATGTCCGAATATGTATCAGACACGGGTTTCAGATAGAGGTTCTTCAAGAAAAATTAAAAATTAAATCAACATCGAGCCCAACAGTAAAAGAATTCACACCTATTTAACAGTTCCCTCAGTTCCATACTCTGTACATTATCATCATCAAGAAGATAAAAATGTATATGTTCTTCTAACAGTGACAGGTTCTTGAATGTAAGACCCTTCCAACTGAGTCCCTGTGGTCTCATGCAAGCTGCCATCCTCATTACCACCATCTTCATGGTGCATGTCAGAGGCTCCGTCATTACTACCATCAATCAATACATTATGCTCAACACGAGCTTCCTGCCACTCTGCGTCATTATTTTCTTGATCCTCCTGCCGTCCTTCAACTTGAGAAGCAGATTCTTGCCCATCAATATACGGAACTAGATTGTGTTCTAAATTTTCTATGTCATTAATTAACCTGTATGTCCCACTTATATCACCATCTTGGGGGAAAAGCACATAAGATGCTTCATCACTATGTTCTCCAGCTTCATTCTGTAAAGTTTCAAGGGACGACACATTAGCAATATTTTCTTGCCCGTCCCCATCCAACACTAGTCTTGTAACATCTCTGCTTTCATCCTGACACTCTTCCACAAGAGTAGAAGCTTCTTGCCGACTTATATCTTCAACAACAACAGCCACTAAACCAGTTTGCCCATTCTCAAGTTCAGATTGGTCATTTAATCTATCCATGACTTCATCTGAATTATCAACATGGTTTTGTTCATTTCTATTGCCCTTGGTGTCAGTGTTAGATGGTGTATCAGAACATTTACTGCTTGCAGGACCACAACCAGAATGATCCAATCTGGAGAAAGAACCTTCCCTGATACAAGGGCACAGTTTGCAAAATGTTACTGCCAAAGGTGAAAATGGCATCATATATATACAATCAAGAATTGAGATGTCCTCCAAGCAATGCTAGTCAAGCTATTTCAGAACAAAATGGTTAAAACAAGCAAATAATTCTATAAACTTAACCCCTCATTGACAGAACATCCTCATATTAGTAGTAGCAATCCATTATAATAGTTAGAAGAGCTATACCCCTCATTGGCAGAACATCCTCGTATTAGTAAGCAATCCATTTATAATAGTTAAAAGAGCTATACTAAGTCCAACTGTCAATAAAATGTCTTTCCAAAAAACACCTAAATAAAGTGCAATCTACAATTTAATCCTGACATTTTATCATAAGAGACCATCCACATGACAAGTAAATTGTGTAACATTCACTTATCCAATCAAAATAAGTTAAATAAACTGAAGAATGTTTATAAACTCCAAAGGTTTCGAAGTTCCCAGTTCCCTGAATTTGTGAGACTCACTCTCACATAATGAGAGTGCAAAAGGTCCCAAGTTCAGACCAACGGATCATTTCTAAATTTTCAGCGTCTGGATATGGTCCTATGTTTCTAGCTGGATACCTGCCTAATTCCAAATCATTTGTATACCTTATTGCATTTGCACCTAGGTAATTTTGCTATGTGAATGTAATGTTTGGAAAGGGAAGCCTAGTAGACAAGGTTTAGGCATTGCAGGCATCTTAAGATACTAGAACTTTTCATGTTAGAACTTGTAGAATAGAGTGACAACGTGCCCAAAGCACTAGCATTTACAATCTCAACCTCTTTATGGTATCACACTTTCACTATCACTCGGTACAATCAGACATAGTATTACTAATATCCACAACTTCAATTTTACTAGCCGGCCAGAACTTAATGAGACTTGCCCAATGGAATCTGAAGTCTATGCACAAGCTCAACTGCAAAAAGTGAGTGGAAAATGTCAAAGTTTCAGACAGAAGGATCATGTCTAAATTCATAGAATCTGGATATGCTCCTGTGTTTCTAGCTAGATATCTGTTCAATTTCAAAATCCTTTTTTTACCTTATTGCATATGTACCTAGGAAATTTTGCTATGTAAATGTCATTTTTGAAAAGGGAAGCCTTGTAGACAATGTTCATTCATCGCAGGTATATTAAGATACCAGAACTTTCCATGTGAAAACTTATACTATAGAGTGAAGACATGACCAAAGCACTAGCATTTACAATCTCAGACTCTTTACCGTATCACGCAATACAATGAGAGGTAGTATATTAATTTAAACATCTTAAATTTTACCATAAAGTTTCTTTCTAGCAAACCAGAGTCTCAATGTCACGACCCGAATTTTAGGATTCGAGAGTCGGGTTAACCCGAGTGTTGGGCCGAAAATAAGGCCTTGAGCATCTTTTGGGCCTGTTTTATGTGTTGTGGGCTAAAGTTGAGATATTGTTGGAAGGGTCATTTTGGTAAAAGCATGGTTGGATGTTAGGGGGGAGGCTAATGGGTGTTTAATTCTCTGCATGTGTAAGGTATGTGAGGTCACCCTTGTTCTTTGTTGCTCTCTTTCCCCCTACCCTCATTTCTCACCCAAGTTGAGTGTTAAAGGTAGGATCTTTAAGATTTTCGGGTGTGAATCTCGTTTTGCTTGTTAAGAGAGTTCTAGTTAGCTTGGAAGGATCTACCATTCAAGGTAAGTTTGGTTTAAGATTGTGGAGGTTGGGTTTTAATGGGGGTTGATGGAGGAGAACGTGAAAGGAGAGTTAGGGGTTCCATTTCCTTTTTGAGCTGTGTTTTTAGTTTCCCAATCTCTCTACTAGTGTTGTGACACGTTTACCATCCATCTTTGTAGTTAGAGAGCTTGGTGAACACTCTAGGGCTCAAGGAAAAGGGAAGATTTGAAGCTGGTAGGATCAAGTTGTTGGTGCTTTTGAGGAGGTTAGTACACTTCCGGTTCCTTGTTTTCCTGCATATCATAAAGATAATTGTTTGTATGACATTCTAATGATTTGAGCATGTTTGAATGTCATGATGGAGTGTTAATGGCAAAATCCATTATTGTTGTTAAAAGCTTGTAAAACGGGTAGAAATCAACTTAAAACTTCCCCCATAACCTGTAGGCCGAGTTTCAGAGTTTACCCTGTTGTTTAGAGAGTGTTAGAGTTGAGTTTCGAACTCTAGACCTAGAAATTTGGGTTCGCATACCGGTACTAATGCTTCAATATCGGTACTCCCTCTTTGAGATGAGTCGAGTTGTGAAAGGCGTACCGGTACGGGTCCACGAGTATCGGTACCCCTTGCTTGCTAGGAATTCCAGTAGCGTGTTCGCGTACCGTTACGCTATGGAGCGTATCGGTACCACTGTTCCATTGCCTGTAGGAGGCTTCCGCGTACCGGTACGGGTAGGTCAAGGTACCAATACGGATAAGGATCGGTCCAGGTGGTTTAACTATCGTTACCAGGTACAAATACGGAGTCAAACGTATCGGTACGGCTTGGGGATTCAATTTGTTCGAACCTACATCGAGTATCGGTAACCAAGGTGGAGTACCGGTACCATTAGGGAGAGTATTGATACCTATATAGGAGTATCGGTACTCACTGGACAATCTGCCCAAAAAATTTGAGGTTTAGTTTTGGGTTCCATAATTCGAGGTATAGATCCCAAAGGGTCCCTATGGGTGTGAAATGAGTTTTAAAACTGAGAATTGGATGTCCAACCCCATATATGAATAAATGAGAATGAAAAGGGAGATTTATGTGTGAGTAGACCTTATATTAGTTAAAGTCCTTAATGTATTAATATGGTAATAATGAGTTGTGTCATGCGTGCACTTGGTTGTAGGGATCCAAATGCCCAAGATTGTATTGCAACACCATGGTAAGTTAAGGGATGGAGGTTACCGATGCTATGTGACCCGGGCCTCATCCATGTGTGCTCGAGGGGTAATTCCGAGCAAGGTGTATGTTCCGATGCTGCGTGACCCGGCCTCACCCAGGGTATATATTCCGATGTTGCGTGACCCGATCTCACCCGGAGTATATGTATCGATGCTATGTGACCCGGCCTTACTCTTGTACGGTATGGTTTGGTATACGGGCTTTGTGAGCCCTTATTTATTGTTAATTGAATTGATGTTTGTCCATGCGATCCCACGTGTTTAGGTGATAAGAGTAGCGCCATTGATATTCACTTTTGTTCTATCATTGTTAGCTACATGCTTATGTTTATGATCTGCATGAAGCATAGTAGAATAGAGGTGTGTCCACTGAGCTTTCGAGCTCAGCGTTTGGAATTGTCTTTTTCTTACGCAAGTTTTTAGGTTGCTGCGTGCTTTACAAGGAGCCATCGGAGTAGGACTTCAACTCATCGATATGTGAAGAGTACAGTACCTAGATTTGTAGGAGCAGTGTATTCATAGGACCGTTATATTTTGTAACTGCAACTCTTATTTACTTATTTCCATATCGAATGCTTAATTATTGTGTTTTAAAAATCGAAGCTCCAAAGCAACGTTTGCGAAATTGTATAACTCTTATTATTATTATAGTTTATGAAGCATAGATTTGGGCTAATCTTGCTCACAAAATTTCATAAATGGGTTTGGGCTTGAGGCCCAATGTGGCACCGGGTTTTCAGTGTTACATTTAGTGGTATCAAAGCCTAGGTTTAGCCGGTTCTAAGAACCTTAGGATATTAGGGAGTCTTAAAAAGGGTGTCTAGTGAATACATGCCTACAAATCGAAGTCGTACTCATATTAAGACTGAATATCCGATAGAGTAACCTTGTTTATTAGTTGTGCAGTTGAATATGCCTAGAAGAGTTCATGATCCGAAAAAGAGTTGGGGCTCTAGGGAGGAGAGCTTCGATAAGGATATTATCCCGGAGAGCGAAGGGCACCGAGGAGCCAATTTCTTCTCCCATCTGTATAGGGCGCTGGATCAAATAGTGAAGGCTATCCCAAGAACTCCTGCTACCCCTCAAGAGGCCCCAGTCGAGAGGCTTCGTAGATATGGTGCAACGGATTTCTTGGGGTCAGGACAAGATAATCCAATCAAGGCGGATCAATAGTTGAGGGATACGTGTTGGATCCTGCGCCAAATGGGTTTAGAGCCGAAAGACAAGTTGAAGTGTGTTCTTTCTCTTTTGAAGGAGAATGCTCGTGAGTGGTGGGAGACGGTAGAGTTAAGTTGGTATCCTAACCGGCCCACTTGGGATGAATTTCTTGATGAGTTCGAGAAGCGGTATGTTGGAGAGGCCCACATGGACATTCTACGAGACCGATTTACTCATCTAGTACAAGGGAATCGACCGGTTTATGAGTATGAACAAGAGTTCCTACAGCTGAGTAGGTATGCTCCAGAGCTTGTTGCCACCGAGAAAATGAAGTGTAAGCGGTTTAAGAAGGGTTTACGGAAAGAGATACAGACATTTTTGACAGGGGACCCGCCCAAAGTGCTTTCAGATTTGGCCGCTAGTGCCAAGTCCCTCGAGCAAGTGCAAGGATTGATGTATAATCAGCCTGGGGGCCATACCAATGCAAGTGGAGGAGGTCATTCCCACTCTAATCAGTCTCAATCCTCCTTGAGGAGAAACCGAGGAAACTAGAGTCAGAGAGGTGGAGCGTCGAACCAATCAGGAAGGTATGATCGTAGGTAGACCTCTACGGGGCGTAGGAGGCCTAACTCCTCTTCAGCTATGAGCTTGGGTTCATCTAGAGGATCTTATGCACCGTTATGTGCCCAGTGTGGGCGTAAACATCATGGGGAGTGCTATAGCAATGCCATGGTATGCTATGGGTGTAGATCACCAGACCATTTCTTGAGAGACTGCACTGAGGCTTTGGATGCTACCCCAGTACAAAATCAGAGGAACTCTTTCGCAACACAGAGGGGTCGTGGCTTCACTAGAGGAGGGGCGAGTCATGCGTCGGGACCCAGAGCGGCGGTACCTTCCAGTCAACAGCGAGAGCTCCTGCGAGACAGTATGCGGTTAGGGCACAAGAGGACTGCGAGGCCACCGATGTTATCTTAGGTATGTTCACCTTGTTTTCCGTTCCTATTGTTGCTCTTGTGGGTTCGGGGTCTACCCATTCCTACATCTGTAGTGGGTTATCGGAGCAGTAGGGCATACATGCCGAAGATCTTGAGGTGGGAGTTCGTGTGACTAGCCCATTGGGGTATGATGTGTTAGTTGATAAGGTCTATAAGAGGTTCCCTATAGAGGTCCAAGGTTCAGTGTTCCACGCAGATTTAATGGTACCACTGTTCCAAGAGTTCGATGCCATCTTAGGGATGGATTGGCTTTTCGAACACGATGCCCGTTTGGGTTGTAGACTAAGAGTTTGAAATTGTGTTTCGGATGGGTCGCGGCTTGTGGTTAGAGGTGAAAGAAATATGTGTCTTTCGAATATGGTATCAGCTTTGGCAGCTCAGAAGTTGATTCAACAGGGTTGTAAGGTCTTTTTAGCTCATGTAGTAGATACCCGAGTTGAGGGTCCGTTGTTAGAAAATCTTCGAACGGTTAGAGAGTTTGTTGATGTTTTCCCTGAGGAGATACTCGAGTTACCTCCTGATCGAGAGTTAGAGTTCAGAATTGAAGTAATGCTTGGAACAACACCAGTGTCGATAGCACCGTATCGTATGGCACCCACCGAGTTGAGGGAGTTAAAGAGTCAGATTCAAGAGTTGTTAGAAAGAGGTTTTATCCGACCGAGTGTCTCACCTTGGGGTGCACCGGTCTTGTTTGTTAATAAAAAGGATGGGTCAATTAAGATGTGCATTGACTATTGACAGCTTAATAAGGTGACCGTGAAAAACTGTTATCCCCTTCCAAGGATCTATTATCTGTTTGACCAGTTGCGGGCTGCGTGCGTGATCTCGAAGATCGACTTAAGATCGGGCTACTACCAGTTGAGGGTGGTGGAAGAGGATGTTCAGAAGACAGTTTTTAGGACACGGTATGGACATTATAAGTTCTTGGTGATGCCATTTGGGCTTACCAATGCACCTGCAGCTTTTATGGATCTCATGAACCAGATTTTTCAGCCTTACCTAGACCAGTTTGTGGTGGTCTTCATAGATGACATCCTGGTGTACTCGCGATCAGAAGAGGAGCACGACTACCATCTGCGAGTTGTCCTTTAGACCTTGAGAGAGAGGAAGCTTTATGCAAAGTACAGTAAGTGTGAGTTCTGGCTTTTTGAAGTGGCATTCTTGGGTTACATCGTCTCCGCAGATGGAATCCGTGTTGACCCCCAGAAGATCCAAGCAATAGTTGAATGAAATCCCCCTAAGAATATTTTGGAAGTTCGTAGTTTCTTTGGACTTGTCGGGTATTATAAGCGATTTGTTAAAGGCTTCTCTATCATAGAGGCGCCTATGACCAAACTCCTACAGAAAGGAGTCCCTTTTGAGTGGAATAAGGAAAAACAACAAAGTTTCGAACAGTTAAAGGCGTATCTTACGGAGGCCCCGATGTTGACGCAACCCGAGCTGGGAAGGGATTATGTAGTCTTCAGTGACGCCTCATTATGTGGGTTAAATTGTGTTTTAATGCAAGAGAGTAAGGTTGTGGCTTACGCCTCGAGACAGCTTAAGCCCCATGAAAAGAATTACCTCACACATGATTTGGGAATTAGCGGCAGTTATCTTCGCCTTGGAAATTTGGAGACACTACCTTTACGGGGAAAAGTGCTACATTTATACAGACTACAAAAGCTTGAAGTACCTCCTCACCCAAAAAGAGTTGAATCTGAGACAAAAAAGATGGATTGAGTTGTTGAAAAACTATGACTACATCATAGAGTTTCATCCCGGTAAGGCCAATGTGGTGGCTGATGCTTTGAGCCGGAAGTCTATGTCAGATTTGAGAGCAATGTTCGCTCGATTGAGGATGACCGAGGATGGAGGATTGCTAGCTGAACTTCGTGTGGAACCTACCTTGATACAAGAGATAAGATGCAAGATATGGACGAAGACCTTGTGGCCAAAATTGAATAAGTTCAAAGAGGTAAAGAATCCGATTTCGAGATACGGGAGGGTGGGTTTTTGTATTTCAAGGGCCGATTATGCATTCCAGCTTTGGAGGACCTCCAGGATCGTATCCTTAGAGAGGCACACCGTAGTCCGTATACGATTCATCCGGGAGTAACAAAATGTATCAGGATTTTTCGATCCTTGTATTGGTGGCCAAGCATGAAGAGGGATATATCCGAGTTTGTAACTAAGTGTCTTGCATGTCAGCAAGTAAAGGCAGAGCATCAGGTTCCTTCGGGCTTGCTTCAGCCCATTCAGATTCCTCAATGGAAGTGGAAGTGGTGACAATGGATTTTGTTACAGGTTTACCGTTTACACAAAGGAAACGTGATGCGATTTGGGTGATAGTGGATCGTTTGACCAAGTCTGCTCACTTCATACCTGTGCGTACGGATTTCACCCTTGAACAGCTAGCCAGATTGTATATCAAGGAGATTATGAGACTGCATGGAGTACCGTCATCGATTATATCGGATAGGGATCCTCGCTTCACCGCTAGGTTTTAGACACCAAGTTTCAAGTTATTACGGCCTTTCACCCACAGACCGATGGCCAATCAGAGCGAGTCATCCAGATCTTAGAGGATATGCTCCGGTGTTATGTTATTGATTTTGACAAGAGTTGGGAGGAGCAGTTACCGCAGATTGAGTTCGCCTACAACAACAGTTTTTAGTCAAGCATCAAAATGGCTCCCTTCGAGGCGTTGTATGGCCGTAAGTGTAGAACCCCTCTTTGTTAGACAAAGCTTAATGAGAGAAAAATTTAGGGTCGGAATTAATCAGACAAATGGAAGAAAAGGTTCAGATCATCGAGGAAAGATTGCAAGCAGCTTTTGATCGTCAAAAGGCCTACGCAGACCGGAAATGCAAGTATGTTGAGTATGAGGTTGGTGATAGGGTTTTCTTCAAGGTATCGTCGTGGAAAAGAGTCACCCGCTTTGGGCGGAAGGGCAAGTTGAGCCCAAAATTTATTGGACCCTATGAGATCATTGAGCGAGTCGGACCTGTAGCTTACTGGTTAGCCCTGCCCCCTGAGCTGGCACGTATCCATAATGTGTTCCACGTATCGATGTTAAGGCGTTACCGTTCGGACCCTTCGCATGTGGTTTTGTTTGAAGATATTGAGGTTAGTCCTGACCTGACATATGAAGAGGAACCGATAAGAGTTCTTAACAGAAGGGTTAAAGAGCTTCGCAACAAATGTATACCCTTGGTAAAGATGTTATGGAGGAACCACAGAGTCGAAGAGGCCACGTGGGCGGTCGAAGAGGACATGGAGCTACTCTACTCGCATCTGTTTTCCAAAGATAAATTTCGAGGACGAAATTTTTTTAAAGGATGGGAGAGTTGTCACGACCCGAATTTTAGGATCCGAGAGTCGGGTTAACCCGAGTGTTGGGCCTCGAGTGTTGGGTCAAAAATATGGCCTTGAGCATCTTTTGGGCCTGTTTTATGTGTTGTGGGCTAAAGTTGAGATATTGTTTGAAGGGTCATTTTGGTAAAAGCATGGTTGGATGTTAGGGGGAGGCTGATGGGTGTTTAATTCTCTGCATGTGTAAGGTGAGTGAGGTCACCCTTGTTCTTTGTTGCTCTCTTTCCCCCTACCCTCATTTCTCACCCAAGTTGAGTGTTAAAGGTAGGATCTTTAAGGTTTTAGGGTGTGAATCTCGTTTTCCTTGTTAAGAGAGTTTTAGTTAGCTTGGAAGGATCTACCATTCAAGGTAAATGGTGGAGGTTGGATTTTAATGGGGATTGATGGAGGAGAACGAGAATAGGAGTTGGGGGCTCCATTTCTTTTTTGAGCTGTGTTTTTAGTTTTCCAATCTCTCTACTAGTGTTGTGACACGTTTACCATCCATCTTTGTAGTTAGAGAGCTTGGTGAACACTCTAAAACTTCCCCCATAACCTGTAGGCCGAGTTTCAGAGTTTACCCAGTTGTTTAGAGAGTGTTAGAGTTGAGTTTCGAACTCCAGACCTGGAAATCTGGGTTACTGGTGCTTCAGTATCAGTACCCCTATTAGAGATGAGTCGAGTTGTGAGAGGCGTACTGGTACAGGTTCATGAGTATTGGTACCCCTTGCTTGCTAGGAATTCCAGTAGCGTGTTCGCGTACCGGTACGCTATGGAGTGTATCGGTACCACTTTCCATTGTCTGTAGGAGGCTTCCGCGTACCAATACGGGTAGGTTATGGTACCGGTACGAATGAGGATTGGTACAGGTGGTTTAAGTACCGTTACCAGGTACCGATACGGAGCCAAGCGTATCGGTACGGCTTAGGGATTCAATTTGTCCGAACATACATCGAGTATCGGTACCCAAGGTGGAGTACCGATACCATTAGGGGAGTACCGATACCCATATAAGTGTATCGGTACTCACTGGGCAATCTACCCAAGAAATTTTAGGTTTAGTTTGGGGGTTCCATAATTCAAGGTATAGGTCCCAAAGGGTCCCTAGGGGTGTGAAATGAGTTTTAAAACTGAGAATTGGATGTCCAACCGTATATGAATAAATGAGAATGAAAAGGGAGATTTATGTGTGAGTAGACCTTATGTTGGTTAAAGTCCTTAATGTATTAACATGATAATAATGAGTTGTGTCGTGCGTGCACTTGGTTTTTGGGATCCGGATGCCCAAGATTGTTTTGCAAGACCATGGTAAGTTAAGAGATGGAGGTTACCGATGCTATGTGACCCGGGCCTCATCCATGTGTGCTCGAGGGATAATTCTGAGCAAGATGTATGTTCCGATGCTGCATGACCCGGCCTCACCCAGGGTATATGTTCCGATGCTGCGTGACCCGATCTCACCCGAAGTGTATGTACCGATGCTATGTGACCCGGCCTCACTCCTGTACGGTATGGTTTGGTATGCGGACTTTGTGAGCCCTTATTTATTGTTAATTGAATTGATGTTTGTCCATGTAATCCCATGTGTTTAGGCGATAAGGGTAGCGTCATTGATATTCACTTTTGTTCTATCATTGTTGACTACATGCTTATGTTTATGATCTGCAAGAAGCATAGTTGAATAGAGGTGTATCCACTGAGCTTTCGAGCTCAGTGTTTGGAATTGTCTTTTCCTTACACAGGTTTTTAGGTTGCTGCGTACTTTATAAGGAGCCATCGAAGTAGGAGTTCAGCTCATCGATATGTGAAGAGTACAGTACCTAGATTTGTAAGGGCAATGTATTTATAGGACCCTTATATTTTGTAACTGTAACTCTTATTTACTTATTTCCATATCGAATGCTTAATTATCATGTTTCAAAAATCGAAGTTCCAAAAAAACGTTTGCGAAATTGTATCTCTTATTATTATTATTATGGTTTATGAAGCATGGATTTGGGATAAACTCGCTCACAAATTTTCATAAATGGGTTTGGGCTTGAAGCCCAATGTGGCACCTGGTTTTGGGTGTTACACGCAAGTATTTTAAAGTTGTTTTCTTTTTGTGGGTATTTCTGTTAAATCAATGGGAGGGGTTTTATTTTAAGCTTCCTGTTGACAAAATGTGACAGATTTCTTGACTCGGTTTTTTTATGAAGTCATCCCTAAAAACCTGGCAGTGAATTAAGAAATAATTTCCTAATTTTCCGAGTCAGTGCAAGTTGTTCATTTGGCTGTAAATACACAAATTAATTTTAATTTAATTGTAACTAAAGGTTCCTAGTGTTATATTCCAAAAATATTTGCATACCATCATAACCTATAAAAGGGGAAGTAGCAGATTGCCAATAACATAAGAAAAGAACAATTCTGTTTCTTGTTCATGATATCAGAGAAAAAGTGCAAAACTAAACTTGAGATCTAAATCCCTCGTCTTAAATCAAGAATCTAAATTCTGATTTGAATTTTCATGAAAAGTGAGTGGGGTGAATATGGAATAATAAAACTAGAACAACATTGTTCTGCTTGAGAAACTGACAACACAATTTGCAAAACAGTACAACTTCCCCTTGCTAGATTTTATCTTAAATAAAGTTCAATATAATATGATATAATATAATAAAGATGCTTACAGAAAACAATTGCGCACCTTAGACCAGATACAATCTTGTTTTGTCTTGATAAGCCTGATTCACTGGCTGCTATGGATGTAGATCCGTCAACTGCAACCCTTTTTTCATTTCTCAAGAATCGACCTCTCAACAATGACTGCAAAAGAAAACAAGATAGGTAAATAAATGTATTCAAGTAAAACCAGTCTTAAGTAATGTAAAAATCTAGATGATGGAGCAACAATCGGAACTTTAAGCACTTGACCTAATGACGCCAATGCCAAGCTAAACAAAACTAAACTACAATTGTCATCAAACACGTAACACATATAGAAAATCCATAAACATTTAAAAAAAATAACAGCCTATTGAAGCCAATAACAACAGACAATAGTAACCTGATTGCTCTTCAGAGTTATAAGTCTATGAACCAATTAATTTCCACAACAAACTACAAGATAACAGTAATATCAACCATAAGAAGATAACAACGAAAGTGGTTGTTGAGAATTGAGACATCCATGCTAGTGTTTTTGACTTTTTCATGAAAGTAGATTCCTTTCTCGGCTCAAAATAATAGTATTTTTTTAATTAAACATTTACTCTTGTCAGTATGATATATGTGAACTTTCTCCTTTTCATATACATTTCATAATTGCAAAGAAGATAATTTCAAAGATTTTAGCGGGAAAGTATAAGCCAATAATTACACATCTAATATTGTTGTTAGAACATGTATTACACTTAAAAAGATGACTTTTAAGCAACAGGGTCAATTGAGGCAACTAATGATTCCATTGCATGAACAGTATTACCTTTGTGGTTGAGACCAGTCCAGCACCTCTCAAAATCATGCAAAACAATTTCAATTACCTAAGAGAATCTATAGGACCAAAACTGAAGAATTATAATCCACCTTACAGTGTTTTTTTGTCTTCTTTTGTTTCTTTCTTTTTTTGAAATTTTGGAAAAACATGCACAGAATGAAAAGAAATAAATTCAATAGGCACCAAAGAAAAAATGGCAATACTTTCAATGAATATACCTGAATGAGTTTGTGATGGGCAAAATTTGATACAGCCCAAAACTCCGACAATCCCTGAACCTCTGTTTGCCTTTCGCTCTTCGACTTTTCAAGCATATCAAGCAGGGCCTGTCTGCCACATAATTTCCGGATGCCCCTATGCACAAGCTCAGTTCGGTATTCATTTTGGTTAACCACAAATCCATTAAGAACTTCTTTAATGTGACCACCAATAGCAGCCGCTTGTGCTTCTCTGCTCTGAATACAAGCACCTAGCTGCTGGCTGTTCATTTGCACACACTCCCTTATAGTTCCAACTCTCTCCTGCTCAGCTTCACCAAGCCTCTGGGCCCTTGAACTGTTACTTCTAAGGGAAACATTAGATGTTTGATCCCTGCCACAATTTTTCATCCACTCCCGAAAAATTTGTCTTACCCTTTCCCTTTCAACTTCCCCTAAATCAGATGAGGGTTCGCAATTAAAATTACTTGAATCTGCATTACCAGTCTGTGACCCAAATCGATCTAGGGACCATTGCCCAAACTCATTTCCGCTCACATTCTATGAAACAACAGTACTTTCACCATTTCGGCTGTCAAAATCTGTCGTTAAGAGGTCACCACTCCTTTGTTGGAGAATTATTTTACTACCTCTCTCTTGAGCATTATTCATTACATGCTTATCCTCTAGCTCCCGCCACATCTGCAGGATTGAGGATGTCCGGGTGCTACCATTTTCCAGCCTTCTAGGTGATTGAGACTGAGACTCCCTTCGAAAAGAATTTTCAAGCACAGAGACAGTGTGTAGACCAGCAATAGTCATCCTGCTCCAATGTTTAAACTACCAAACCCTTCTACACATCCATTTCAAATGCCGGAAAAAATAATCAACATTTGCATCAACACCTAAACCTAAAAAATCAGTCGTCATCATCATTTATCAGCATTTGCATCTACAACCCGATCAGAATTGCCATCATCGCAATCAAACTTCCGATCAAACATGCACTAATTCATCCAATCTCTGAAAATTCTGCAGCAACAAGAACGAATCTCAGTTTTTCTTTTCCTAACTTATTTCATAAATAAATAAGAAAATAGAATTAAAGAAATCTTTAACATTTTACAAAAACATCCGCCAAACGTCTAGAAACTGCAATCTTAATTAATTTCCAGGAATAATCCCTTCTTTGGATGCAGAGAAAATGCAGAAAGAAAGAAAAAAATCAAAATCTCAATCTATACAGTCTCTCGCCAAAACACACACACAAATTAACCTCTCAATATTTCTTATAAATTCAATTTTAATTCTCTCTTCTTTCCTCGCATTTCTCAGGAACCAAACAAGAAAAACCAACATTACTAAAACCACATTTAACAGGAAAAAAAAGGAAACTGAAGAACCTAACAACGACAAAACACAACATACGCCACCAATTAAAAAACGAAGAATGAAAAAACAGAACATACCGAAGAAGGTTGAACTCTCTGATTTCGAAGGAAACGAAAGCCAAAGAGAGAGAAAGAGAAAGAAATGGAGAAGAAATAGAGTTGAGGAGAAGAGATTTTTTTGTGAATAATGAGGACACGTAAATTTCCCTTTTTAATTGCTTTTGTTAACGTTTATAATGCCGTAATGCTAAATTAAAGGCTAAGATGAATAGGGTATCGACACGTGTAGTATTCCGTTTACAGAGGGGCTAATTATGAAATATTCGAAATTTTAGATTCAACAGCGTTTTTTCTTGATTTTGGAATTTCTTTCACGAACCGCTCTGTTTAGTGCGGAAGGGCAACAAAGGAATTTCTACCAGCGAGGGAGAATAAGGATGACCGATAGTATTGCGGCGTCGACGGCATTTCAAATGCAGTACTCTTTTTCTTAAATGTTATCTATTATTTTTTTTATGGTAAACTACATCACTGAATTATTTGAGAATATTTATTTTAATCATCAAATTAAATAATTCGTCAATTAATTATTAAACTTTTAAATTTATTTTATTTTAACTATTACCGTTAAAACTAGCAGAGGGTTGATGTGGCAATTAAATAAAATTTATAAAATTATATATTTTGTCTTTGTTAGTTACCTATTATATTAATTTGGTCTTAATTTTAATTTAATTAAATAAAATTAATCAATTAAATGACGACGCATGTTTTTACTTTTTTAATTTTAATTTAATAGATTTAATCAACCCACGCCCAAAAACAAAGAGGGCATAAGCCCCAACCACTGGGCTAACATTATTTATATGATATGAGATAACATATTTTATTAAAGGGTTTTAACGCTTCTTGTCTTTTCCCTTCTAAAGTCATTCACATCTGCAATGTATTTTACCATACAAACTATGCATAATTATGGCACTTAACTTCAACAACAAATCTTAAAATCTACTTTGTAAAAGGTAATTATTCATTAATTCAACACCATTGCCCCAAAAGAATCATTCTTCACTCTCTGGTGCAGGCCCCTTTCCCCAAAGGTAATCCCCTTTTTCTTGCATTTTGTTTGCAAATCATCTAACTTTCAAGCCAGATGATCAAGTTATGTTTTTTCTTAAAGCTTTTTCGGTTTCTTTTACATGGTTTTTAGTGTCTTTGTTTTCTAGGATCTTCTTTTGAAGTGCAGCTGTTCCTGTTTGTTTTGTTTCTTCTTCTTGGTTTGTTGCAGTCTTGCAGATTAATGGTATGGTTGAGCAATACACAGAGTGAATTAGCTTTTGGGGTTTGTTTTTCTTACAAGATTTTATGCATTTAATAAGTTCATAAGTTTTCTCAGCTCAGCTTTTAGGGTTTTAAATAAGAGAATTGAGTTTAGGCTTAGCCCCCAAATTTGTGCTGACCAATAAGTGTTTATTTGGCCAGAGATAAACGACTCGAATAGAATTCCTGCGTATCCTAGAGGGTAGAATTTGCAGCATAGCATGTGAGTATTGGTTCACCCTGTGAAGTGTGAACGATTTTAAGATTTGTTGTTGATGTTAAGTGCCATAATTATACATAGTTTAATAAAATATGTTATCATCTCATATTATATAAATGGAGTTACATTAGTGGTTGGGGCTTAAGCCCTCCTTCCTCTTGAGTGTGGGTTTGATTCTCATTCCTTATATTTGCCTCCTATTGTATTTGCTTCGTTTGATTATGTCCAATCAAATAGTGGCATGTGTCACTATCTTTTTAGTTAATTAAATCTATTAAATTAAATAAATTAAAATAAAAAAGATAGAACATGTGTCGTCATCTGATTGTTAGCTAATTTTATTTAATTAAATTAAAATTATGACCAAATTAATATAATAGATAAATAACATGGACCAAATGTGCAATTTTACAAATTTTCGTTAACTACCATGTCACCCTCCGTTGGTTTTTTAACGGTGGTGGTCAAAATAGGACCAATTTAAAAGTTTGATGGTCTGATTGACAAGTTGCCTAATTCAGTTGTCAAAATAGGTATGCCCAAATAGTTATGTGGTGACCTAAGTAGTTTACCCTTTTATAGTAGACACCATAAATATAATAGGGTAAATTACATACATGACCATCCAACATATGTTTGATCCTACTTTAATCACCGACCTTTTAGTTTTGTCAATCAGACTACCTAATTATTTAAACAATATCAATGAAGTCAATAACATTTAAAAATTAACAAAAACTTGACCTAACAATTAAAAAAGTAATATAATTATACAATTGGTCTTCGTTACTTTCACATTATATCAATTTAAGCCTAATTATAATTTATTAAAATTAAATAAAAATGTTTAAATGTTGTAATAAATATTAGGAATTTAAACATGGCTAAGGAAGGCGAGAAGAAGCCAAAGAAAGAAAAGGAGCTACATTTTTTAACAATTATTATAGAGAAAATTTGCTTTTAATGGGTATTGAACCCACAATCTAAGAAAGAAAAAGATGTCAACTAAAATTTTTTAACCATCTACCTATAAATTATTGACGTGATTTTAAAATATATAGTAATAAATGTTGTAACCCATATCATAACTGTAGTGGTTGCTTCAGTGATCTTGGTGTGTTCAATACCCAAGGAATACTCAGGTTCAATTCATCTGCGAGCCTTTGTTCATCCAATCACTAGATGACATGTGCTACCGTCTAATTGGGTCATTAGATTGTTAAATAAATTATATTTAGGATTAAATTGATATAAATGCGAAAATAACAAAGATCAATTGTGTAATTATACCATTTTTTAACTTTCAAATCAACTTCTTCATAATTTTTTAACGGCTAGCGGTTTGATTGATATCATTTAAATAGTTGAATGGTTTGATTGACAAAATTAAAAGATATATGGTTAAAATAATATTAAACTTATAGTTGGATGGTCATGAATGTAGTTTACGCAATATAATATAATTCTCTATATCTTTATTTAAGTCTTTTTATACTAAAAACATGTAATTTTTCAAATCAAAAATATTATTTAATCTAAATAAAATAACTCTTTTGTCATCATTTATATTAGGGATAATGTCACTTTAAAAAAAATATTAGGGATAATAGCACAAATACTTTTCGTACTTTATCAAAAAAATTTAATTTTTTTAATTTTATGAATTACTTCAAAAATCTGAACTTCTTTAAAAATTATAAAGTTTTAATTTCTTTCAATCTAACCCTCAAATCACATCTCTCACCCCGTTTGACAACCCACACGTCGGTGGTTCAATGTTCACTGCCCAAACATCATGTACCTCACCGTTCAGCATCTCCCAACCTCTAGCCGTTGGTCGGAACCCAATCGACCTCTTTTTTGTCATTGTTAAGTGTGTCATCAACGATGCAAATCGACGGTTCATTCAACGATTTTCGACGACGGGATGATCGAGTTTTTAGCTGGGGTCCAATGAAGACAATGGTGGTCGGTGATGGTTGAATTAGTGTTCGGAGGGGATGAATTTAGGGATTTAGAGTTTGGGTTTTTTTAAAGAAAACAAAGATTTTTGGGGTTTTTAAAAAACATAGTTTTTTATTTTTAAAAATAAAAATTAAAGAAATTAACAAAAATAGTCCAATTGTCATGTTCAGATTGGATAACGAAAAAATTTTAACTGTCGTGACGGAAAAACCTAATTTGAGTAACAAAATAAAACGTTAGGACTCAATTTGGCCCGAAAAAAACGTTAAGCACCAAACTTGAAAAAAGGTATAGGTTGGGCACCTTTTTAATAATTAAGCCAAAATAGTTTAGAAGCTTAAAAAATAATAAAATAATTTAAGGCATGATTTTTTATTCTAACAAAAAAATACTTAATATTTTTACAATTGAACTTTTAGGGCGCATTCACTTTGGTCACTGAAATCGAAAAACATCCATTACAGTCAATAAATTGTTTATTCGATTTCATTACAGTCACTAGCATTAAAAAATGTTAACGTTGTACGTTAAAGTCTTCTTCTAAAAATAATCCTATTTCTTTCAAATTTACCACCAAGGCCAAAATTTTGATGAACGGATACGTTGTCGATCAATCCCTACAGTGGGAATGATTCGTTTGGCCAAAAAGTTAATTAGTTTTGTTTCAAGCTAATATAATGGTTAACAATGGCAGATCGAAAGTTTAATTTTTAGTTTCAATTGAGATTTTTAGTTCTGATTCACCAATGTTAACCGTCAAATCAACTTGAAACTAAATTATATTAAACTTCTAGCGAAACGAATCTATCCCACCGTTGAGATTGATCAACGACCATCCGTTAATCAGAATTTTGACCTTGCTAATAGTTGTAAAATTTTAAAATTAGGGTTCTTTTTGGGGAAGAAGACTTTAACGTTCCATGTCAACATTTCTTAACGGGATTAACGAAATTGACCATAATGAAAATAAATTAAAATTTTAGTGACTGTAATAAAAGTTTTTGGATTTTAGTGATTAAAGTGAAAGTAACCTAAAAATTCAGTGATTCTCAATATAATATAACCCATTTTTTAATGGTAGGTCATTTGATCTACCATAAACAAGGGTGTATCCGTCTTTGGTCGCCTGCTGGTAGCTAGACACAATCATTTCACTAATGGAATTTTAAAATACGAAGGGTTAAATTCATTGAATTATTTTGAATTGGAACCAAATTAATATAATGTATACGTTTTGAGACTAAATTTGTTATTATACCAACTTATCCGCTTCAATTTTAACAACATGATGACTCGTTTGTCACAAAATTTTAATTGAGTGACTAAATTATTACTTTTATAAAAAAGTGACATATTTATTACCATACATATAATTAAGTGGCTAATGGTGTATTTTACTTTAAATAAGTATGTATTATACCCTTAAATAAGGATATTTATTACTTTCCAATTGAATTAATGCTCGATCAAACTTTTAAATATGATTAATACATTAATTTTTTCGTACTAAGTAAAAACACCAACAATTGTCAAAAAAAAGTTTGGTGTAGTGGTAAGCCCAATTGATATTTTCTCTCTCTCTTAGATTGTTTGTTCAATATTTATCATAAGCATATTTTTCTTTCCCTTTCCTTTTAATAAGTAGCGAATGTTAAAAAGAAAACCCAACAATTTTCACACCATATTTAATCCATCGACAAAACAACGAGAATATCATGAGAAAAACGTGAGCAAATGGCAACATTTGAAAGAAGGAAAAATAGAAAGAAAGAAAAAAAAAACACCTAAACTTCTACTTCACACGGTACGTTCTCAAAATGTTTGGACCAAGAGAGGTGAAGTGTCGCCGAGGAACACACAATATTTAGAGTATGTTTCGACTTCCATAGAGGTACCTTAGACCGAATCTTCGACTGGAAATGAGCATCGACTTGATCTCCCCGGATGATTTTTCACGCCTGAGGTCCTTATATGCCGATGGTGACAGTACCAAATTTGTAGCCACGAGCCTCGATTCCACTCGAGTCGTATCCCGGGGAGGTTGAAAGAAAGGATCGGTCGTACAGAATGCGAGAGTTTGATCCTTGTACGACACAGCAGACTCCATGAAGTCATAGTAGACGGAGGTTCTGCTGTTGGGATTGTATGCCATGAGCACGAAATCGAACGTGGCATTGAGATGGCGGTTATTGTCGAGGTTGAAATCCTTGAGCAAACCATTTTCGAGGTTGTAATCCAACTTTTTCGGCCTAATGGCTAGCCAGGTGATGAGCACGGC
Source organism: Hibiscus mutabilis (assembly GCA_019671005.1). Classification (NCBI taxonomy): domain Eukaryota; kingdom Viridiplantae; phylum Streptophyta; class Magnoliopsida; order Malvales; family Malvaceae; genus Hibiscus; species Hibiscus mutabilis. Next base: position 13,332,972 of record CM033733.1, read on the forward strand.
CAGACCGACAAGAACGATAAGGGCTAGACAGCAAATGGCGACACATCTTACTAGGTTAAAACGCCTAACTGGTCGTTGAGTAGCTTGTGTTGCAGTATTACGGATTTTTTGAGCTTTAACAAAAAAAATTAGGCATTTTTTGAGGGACAGTTTATGATCTAAACTCTGAACTAAGAATGGTGGATGATGTTTTTATACAGGGTGAAAAGTTTAGCGAATATTTTGCATAGTAAAACTTACATATGTGGACAAAGACGAGAGAATTCTTTTGTCTTAAAGATTTATGTTTTGTTCTTTTCTTGAATGAAACTCAAGACATCTTAAAGTGTCAATTTGATTTTAACGGCCAGTCTTAACTGGCTTTGCTTGTAAAAGGTACAGAATATAGTTTTTAAAAACGAAAAAAGAAATCAAATTCCTCATCTGGAGAAGCTTCAATTACTAATAAGATCAATGGATATGCTGCTTTGAGTATATTAGTAGGAGTGTCAGATACAAGGAAGTTTATTTTTTGTCAAGATTTTCATATAAAGAGTTTTTCCAAAATATCATATCCTTATCTATATCCAAATATATAATAAAATAATATACTTGTAACAGAACGCAAGTTGGTAATCGACGGGTGACAATATGCTTTTGCTAAAGCGCTATAGGAGACAAAGTAAAAGTCCAAATCTAAAGTCAAGCATTTTGCAGGATCTTACATTCCAGTAATGTGTCAAATAATGTTACATTCTGGTAATCCTATTTCAAGAAGTAATCTTACATTCCGTGAACCAAACATCCCCTAAAAAGAATGAACAAAGAACACAACAAGTTGTATCCGAAGTATAGTCTACAAACAAATAAATGAGCACAACCTCTAGACCATTACGAGTGGCCTTCTGAATTGCTTTCTTAGCTACAATTGCAGGATCTTTCTCATACCCTTCCCAAATATAGGAATCAGATTGATTCCGAATATGTGCAATAAGAACAATTGTATATAGCCCCTAAGAAAACGAGGATTCAACATAAATTATGTTAAGTTCTTGTAAGTAAAAAAACAAAAGGTTAATGCTAACAAATTGTGAATTTAACAAACTATAATAATTATATAAGATCTCCTTTTCTTCTCTGTCTTTTGTTTTGGTGAAATACTAACTCCTTTGGCTTTTTGAAGCTAACTGTGCCTTTCTTAGCAGTTGGCCTCCTCACCTCTTTTCCCATTCCTTCTGATCCCCTTCTTTCTTTCTTTTCCCCTCCATTTGTCCTCTCTTGATGAAGGCTCGACCGGTCAAGAAATTCACGTTACCCACGTGTGCACAATTGTACATTTAATAACCAATGATTGGTTCCAGTTTTTCTTCAACAATGTTCGTATCAATTTCTCATTCAAAGCTCCAAAATATTAAAAAAATTCCAACAATCCCCCACATGAATGAAATTGATGATTTAATAAAAATATTTTGACTCGATGTGATGATAGAATCTTGGATCGATAGCTACATATGATAGGTAGGTTTCCTCCTTTGTACCTTCATTTGTGAAACTATATTTACTTTACTAGCTGACAAGTAGAAGTGACGTCCTTGAACTGTTCTGTCATTTGTGTAAACGATGATATACTTCACACAACTACCTCTCTGACAAGAGTATTTGTTCTCATGTGTAACATCCCGAATTTTCCCTAATTTGAAACGTTAGAATTTTGGGAAATTTTTTTGAATCAATTTGTTAAAAAAATTGAACGTTAGAAGTGGGATCAATTGCAAACAAATAATTTTTCACAAACTATTTTGTAAAATTTTCAAAAACATTTTAGCCTTATTCTTAAAATCCTGAACTTGAGACTTAATTGTGAAAATTTAGATTTCAGAGTAAAAATTATAATTCTTACAAAGTTCAGGGACTTATTTTGTAGTTTCTGAAACCCATTATAAAATCTTATAATACTTCTAAAGTTTGAGAAATAATTTGTAATTTATTTTAAAAGTTCATGGTCAAATTAAAAATTTTAATAGCTTCTTTTTTTAATCCCTAATAATTTGGGGACATATCCTGAAATTTCCCTTATTATGTATGTATATAAACTAGAATTGAGCAGAAGAGTAAAAAAAATAAAATCTCAGCCACCTCAATTAAAACCCTAAATTACTCTAATATTCAGCCCAACCTTCGCTGTTGTTCAGATATGGCTAGTCGCCGGACCAGTGAACCACCACCGTCGAAAATCATCGCGCCCCCTCGCGCATTTCACCTACCTAGGTGATTCATGCGCCCTTGTGTCTGCTAACCCTATCGAAATTTTGAAGCAAACCCCACACTATCGAATTGATTTCTTTCTTGATCGTGAAATCAAAGCCATGCTTAAAATCTCATGTAAGCCTTTTCTTTTGATTCTTATTATTACTTTATATATTATTTTGTTTGATACATCACTAATGAATATTACTATTATTATTATTATAATTATAGATATAATTAATTGCTACATATATATATTGTTTTATATATAAATATGTTGATGCTGATTTTGGGCGACACCATACAGGGAGGTGGAGATGGTGGTCTGAGGAAGCTGTATGGACGACGATGAGTGGTTCACTCGTCATGAGACGAGCTGAGAGCCATGAAGGACCATGGATGGTCGTTGAATCAGGTGGTTCATCCCGGGTTGATTTGGGGCCGAGACGGTGGGCGGGAGGTGGTTGGCCACGTTTGGTTGTTGTTCATCATTCTAATGTGGGCAGAGAGCCACTGGTTGAGAGATAGGATAGAGAAGAGAGAGTTTTAGGTGTGATAGCCCTTGTAGAGAGTTTTTGGAGCGTCCCATTTGTCTTCAGTCTTGGGGTATTTATATCCCCTTGAGGCTGTAGATGGAGTGATGGTTGACGGGATTGCGCCAGGCCTAGTAATGGTCAACGAGACTGTGTCAGGCCTAGTGATGGTTGATGGGACTGCTCCAGGCCTAGTGATGGTACTTGGTAGATTGACAGGTGATAGCTCGGTTGTCAGTTTGTCTTGGCCCAATGGCTGAGTATAGGAGTCTCTAGAGGCTGATAGGTCTGGAGAAAAGGCCCTGGCTCTAGGTTGAAGCATGGTGCGGAGATGGCGATTGATGGTTCACCCATTCTAGTGTGGGCGGAGAGCCACAGTAGTTTTCTAGAAACATTCAGCGGCGGTACAACACCAATCCCTCTTAGTCGAAGTAGTGTTATAAAGTGACACGAACTGAGCCTGGAGATAAAGAGTCGTGCCTGCTGATTTTACATTGATTGACTATTTTTGTTGAGCCGTTTTCCTAGAAAATAGGTTATCATTAGGTCTTCTAAAGTGTTGCCTTTAGCATGTTATAAATTGAGGGCAATGGGGAATTCTTTTCCTATTATTTTTTTACTTATTACTGCTGGGGTAGGGATCTTTTCTTGAATTTTCCCCGTCTACTTCATCGACAAAAAATGCTAAGAGGAGCGAAGGCTATAGTGAGGAGGATGGAGACGAATTGAGCTATCAGTGTGGTCAGGCTTGAGGTCGAGTGAAGTACAATTAAGCGTAAGGTGAAGATGTTGTTGGGATGTCGCAGACTACAATGGTCGAACTTTGAGTTTGAATTTGAGGTTTTGACGAGAACGTTTTACCTTAGCGATCACGGTGATGGAGAGGGTGGGGCTATGAAATGGTGTCTTATATCGTTGTTTCTATTTGAGGCCGAGTTCTATTTTCCTCTCCATTCATTTATCTACGACCTGCTGACTAACTACGACCTGCTGATCAAGAGGAACCTGAGGAGTATGAAGAACCAATCGATGATGATACATGCATGAGCGGGGTTAAATTATTCATATTGGACAAGAAGCTGATTTTTTTCGATGCAAACAATAATGGCCAAAACAATGCACGCACAGGAGGTCAAAAACGATGCATCTTGGACAAGAAACTGAACCTGTTTGTGAAGTCTGGAAAGTCAGCTAACTTGCGACGAATTTTTGTACGGGATCCAGGCATTTATGGTCAACATGTCTTCTTAAAACTTGTCCGGCTGCAAATTAGCTTTCCAACACATCTTGAAACGCCTCAATCAGATATCTGGATCTCAAGATACGTCTATTTTAGCCAAGACAGCGCATGCAGAAATTCCTATACGAGATTAATACGGGATTTTTGGATAATTACGAATTTTCAAGATTTTATTTGATTATTTATAATTTAAATCAATATAGGATTCTACAATATCTATTAGGATCAGATTTATTTAGTTAGGATTTTATTTTTAGCATTTATTTATTGTATTTAAGTCCAAAGTTTAGTAGGATTAGAACTTCTCCATGGCCTATATAAAGGAGGCTTCACTCACATTGTAATTCAGATTTCATTGATTAATAAAAAGTTCTCTTTGAAGATTTTAGTATCCTTTGAGTTTGCAAGTGTTCGGTAAACTTGTCTAGAAGCCATCTTCAATATAAGATCATCGAGTTCTTGTGAGGGAGATCATCTTCACACTCTTGCTTGCCTAGGTAATTGCATCTAGAAGGGTGGGTTAGAGCCGCTTGAGGTTGCTTGCTTGGATAATTGTGTCTAAGAGGGTGCCAAGGACAAAACAACAACAACAAATCGCAAGCCATCTTCATCTTCAACCTTCACGCCATCTCCACAAGCCATAAACAAAGCTGGAAATTTCATATTTGTTTTATCTATCCTCATCTTAATCTTTTTCAATCCTTTTACTTTTGTTCTTATTAATCATCTTCTAATTTTCCTTCTTATCTTTGTTTCTTTGAATTCCGAACCTTTAATTCTGAAATTTCAAGAAATCCCCAACTAGTTTCTCTTGAGTTTTCAGATTTGCGCCTAACTTCCTTGTTCGAGTCTAAAGTCCTAGGTTTGCTTCCAAGCCATAAAATTGAATGTTACCACGTGCCAAAGCATACTCTATCATTTGGTATCAGATTTGGGACGATTCTTGACAAGAATTTTGGCGTTTTTGGGTGAAAAACTCGAAAATTAGGGAAAATTTGTCAAATTCAAACGAGCGAATTTTGAGCTGAAAATTTTCAGATCAGATCTACACCTTTGGAGGAGTCACCACATAAAATTTCAAAAATTTTTGACACCGGGAACACCTCGAACGAACTAGATCAAGTTGCTGCAAAATTCTAGGGTTTTCGGGGTTTTTCTAATTTTCTTTCATCCTTAGCCATTAGTTTTCGTTTGTTTTAGCTTTTATTGCTTCTTACACATCTTCTAACACCTTCTTGTTTCCTTGTGTTAGTAGGACTAAAAGTTGCATACTCTTCTTTCTCCTTGCAACTATAATTCTATTAGTGTCTAACCTTTTCTTTGGATTCTTAAAGCAATTAGGATGTTTTATTCTCTTTTCAACACTCGTTATCGTATACCAATAAATATTTTTCGGTCACGATGTAAGATACAAGGTAATCTATGTTCTTTAATTATTGATGGTGACAGTCGTGTAAACTTAGTGAGTAGCTTCATTGTTGATGCACTCGATCTACCATGCCAAGAACACCCTAAGCCGTATCATCTTCAAGGGTTTAATAGCGGACCGGATATGAAGGTAACCGAACGTTGTTTAATCTCTTTTACTCTTGGAAGCTATTGTGATGATGTATGGTGTGACGTGGTTCCTATGGAAGTCACCCACTTGCTATTAGGAAGACCTTGGAAAAATGATCGTGGCGCTGTCCATCGAATCAATACAAATGGATACTCGGTTGTGCACCAAGGCCATAAGCTCTCGGTTGCTTCAATAGATCCGGAAAAAGTAGATGAAGAAATAGCAAAAGCAAAAAAATAGTGTGAGAGGATAAAACGAAAAAGATTGGAAGCACAAAAGGCTGAATCAATTGACCACACAAAGGCAACCAACCATGAAGACATCCCAAAACCAGAAGGTACACATGATTCTCTTCGTACTTCTACTTCTAGCATTTGTGCAAATGCTGATATTAGAGAAGAACCATCTCCCAAACAAAAGGATAATGATAGTGAACACATTAGACAAGATGACAATGCTTCTAATTCCTCATGTGAAGTAGTAGGTCCACTTGCTATACTCTCATCACCTCCCCACGAAGAAAGTAAGTGTAATTTTAACCCTTCATTTGATTCTTGTCCTATCATTCCGTTAGAAACACTTTCTCCTCTACAGAAATTGTACATTGATGATAAATTTTGTGAGAGGGATATGAGATGTGAGATACAAAAGATTGAGAGTTAAGAGGCCGAGAGTGAAAAAAGTCAAATTAATGGCCCAAATTTGGTGAGTGAAAATACATATGAGGTAAAAGTCACACAAAGCCCAAAAGAAAAAGACAAGAAAAAGAACGCGACGAGTGATTTTATTTTGACTAGTCATTACAAATGTCGAGTAGTGTTGTCTTATTTTTTCAGGATTTTGTTGAACCATTGAGAGGAGCTCAATTAGATCACTCCACATACAACAAAGAAGCCTTTTCAATTGAAGTTGATGATTTTTCTCTCATTGCCGATTTAGATTCGAGGACGAGTCCTTTTGAGGAGTAGGGGAATGATACATGCATGAGCGGGGTTAAATTACTCATATTGGACAAGAAGCTGAATTCGTTCGATGCAAACAATAATGGCCAAAACAATGCACGCATAGGAGGTCAAAAACAATGCATCTTGGACAAGAAACTGAATCTGTTTGTGAAGTCTGGAAAGTCAGCTAACTTGAGACGAATTTTTGTATGAGATCCAGGCATTTATGGGTCAACATGTCTTCTTAAAACTTGTCCGGCTGTAAATTAGCTTTCCAACACATCTTGAAACGCCTCAATTCTGACATCTGGATCTCAAGATACGTCTATTTTAGCGAAGACAGCGCATGCAGAAATTCCTATACGGGATTAATACAGGATTTTTGGATAATTACGAATTTTCAAGATTTTATTTGATTATCTATAATTTAAATTAATATAGGTTTCAGCAATATCTATTAGGATCAGATTTATTTAATTAGGATTTTATTTTTAGCATTTATTTATTGTATTTAAGTCCTAAGTTTAGTAGGATTAGAACTTCTCCATGGCCTATATAAAGGAGGTTTCACCCACATTGTAATTCAGATTTCATTGATTAATAAAAAGTTCTCTTTGGAGATTTTAGTATTCTTTGAGTTTGCAAGTGTTCGATAAACTTGTCTAGAAGCCATCTTCAACATAAGATCATCAAGTTCTTGTGAGGGAGATCATCTTCACACTCTTGCTTGCCTAGGTAATTGCATCTATGAGGGTGGGTTAGAGCCGCTTGAGGTTGCTTGCTTAGATAATTGTGTCTAAGAGGGTGTCGAGGACAAAACAACAACAACAAATCGCAAGCCATCTTCAACCTTCACTCCATCTCCACAAGCCATAAACAAAGCTGGAAATTTCATATTTGTTTTATCTATCCCCATCTTAATCTTTTTCAATCCTTTTACTTTTGTTCTTATTAATCATCTTCTAATTTTCCTTATCTTTGTTTCTTTGAATTTCGAACCTTGAATATGAAATTTTCAAGAAAATCCATTCTCTTTTCTCTTGAATTTTCAAATCTGCCCATAACTTTCTTGATTGAGTCTAGAGCTCCTAGTTCTTGCAACAACTTGATTGAAGGCTGCCAAATCCAAGATTGCGCTACTCTATCAGATGAGGAACAACAAGAAGAGGCAGATTGGTTAGTTAATCGACCAGGTACATACTTTGAACCACTGGATTACTCAGGTAAGGAAGGTAAACTTGAAAAGCCCTCCATTGAACAACCACTGATTCTTGAGTTGAAACAGTTGCCGGGGCAACTAAAATATGCTTACTTGGGAATCGATAATACATTGCCTGTAATTATTTCCTCTAAGTTATAGCCTGAGCAGGAAAAGAAGCTGATCAAAATGTTGATGCTACATAAGAAGGCAATAGGGTGGACAATTGCCGACTTGAAGGGAATTAGCCCGGCAGTGTGCATGCACTCTTGTTGGAAGATGATCACAAACCTTCGATCGAGGCCCAGAGGAGACTGAATCATTCCATGAAAGGGGTTGTAATGAAAGAAATCATCAAGTGGCTTGACGCCAGCATCATATACCCTATCTCTGATAGTATATGGGTAAGCCCGGTACAATGTGTACCGAAAAAGGGAGGTATAACAATGGTAAGTAATGAAAACAATGAACTCATTCCAACCAGGACTGTGACCAGTTGGAGGGTTTGTATAGATTATCGAAAGCTAAACAAAGCCACTAGGAAAGACCACTTCCTGTTACCCTTTATTGATCAAATGCTTGACCGTCTTGCAGGTAAACCCTTTTATTGTTTTCTTGATGGTTATTCAGGTTACAATCAAATTGCCAAAGCACCAGAAGATCAAGAAAAGACAACCTTCACATGCCCATACGGTACTTATGCTTTCCGAAGGATGCCGTTCGAATTGTGTAATGCCCCGGCAACCTTCCAAAGATGCATGATGGCACTCTTTTCAGACATGGTCGAAGACTTCCTTGAGATCTTCATGGATGATTTTTCCATTTTTGGTAATGACTTCGACAGTTGCCTCGACAATTTAGAGAAGGTGTGGCAAGATGTGAAGAAACTGATTTAGTCTTTAATTGGGAAAAGTGCCATTTTATGGTAGATGAAGGAATAGTGCTCGGCCACAAGATTTCATCCAAGGGAATTGAAGTAGACAAAGCCAAGGTGGATGTGATCAAGAGATTACCCCCACCTAGTTCGGTTAAAGGAATCCGAAGCTTCCTTGGACATGCAGGTTCTTACAAGAGGTTCATTCATAATTTTTCTAAAATTACTAAACCCTTGTGCAATTTGCTTGAACATGATAAAGTCTTCAATTTTGATTATTCTTGCGCTCAAGCATTTGAAACCCTAAAGGAAAAGCTTACATCGGCACCCATTGTCGTTCCACCCGATTGGACACTACCTTTTGAGCTCATGTGTGATGCAAGTGATTTCGCGGTACGAGCAGTCCTAGGCCAACATACAGGTAAGACCTTTCATGTGATATACTATGCTAGTAAAACTCTTAATAGTGCTCAAATGAATTACACAACAACGGAGAAAGAGTTACTAGCCGTAGTTTTCGCATTTGACAAGTTTCGATCCTATTTGATTGGTACAAAGGTAATTGTTCATACGGACCATTCGGCAATTAAGTATCTATTTGCTAAAAAGGATGCCAAACCTCGTTTAATTCGTTGGATATTTTTTTTACAAGAGTTTGACATTGAAATTAAGGACAGGAAAGGAACAGAAAATCAAGTGGCCGATCACTTATCACGCTTAGAACGCAATAGGGAGGAGGATGCGAATTTAGAGATATGCGATGCATTCCTGGATGAGCAACTGTTAGTTACCTCAGCAACCATGGAAGCAGTTGCCACGACAACACATACCTCGGCAATACCCTGGTACGCGGATTTATTTAATTTCCTTGTTTGTGGTATTTTACCTTATGGCCTTACTCACCAAGGAAAGAAGCGGTTCGCTAAGCATTACTTTTGGGACGAGCCTCTTTTGTTTAAACAATGTACAGATCAGGTTATACGCCGATGTGTCCCTGAAGAGGAGCAGCAGAATGTACTCCGGCAATGCCATTCTTCACCCTATGGAGGTCATTTTGGAGGAACATGTACCGCAGGCCAAAGTATTGAATCTGGTTTGTATTGGCCAACACTATACAAAGATGCCCAAGAGTTCTACAAGCAATGTGATCGTTGCCAGAGGACAGGCAATATCTCTAGACGACATGAGATGCCACTCCAAAACATCATCGAGGTGGAATTGTTCGATGCATGGAGGATTCCCATCTTCATTTGGCAACCTCTACATTCTACTTGTTGTCGACTACGTGTCTAAATGGGTTGAGGCAGCTGCAGTTCCCACCAACGATTCCAAGACCGTGCAACGATTCTTGCAGAAAAATATATTTACACGATTTGGGATGCCGAGAGCAATTATCAGTGATGAAGGCAAGCACTTTGACAATAGACTTATTGCCAAGATGTTGCAACGCTTCGGCGTGTCACACAAAATTTCCACGGCATATCACCCACAAACCAATGGGCAAGCAGAAATTTCTAATCGAGAATTGAAGGGTATACTCGAAAAAGTTGTAAATCCCTCTAGGAAGGATTGGTCAGTAAGACTAGATGACGCACTTTGGGCATATCGCACTGCATTCAAAACACCCTTAGGTATGTCTCCCTTCTGACTTGTTTATGGAAAAACATGTCATCTACTGGTGGAAATTGAACACAAGGTATATTGGGCAATCAAGACCGTGAATATGGATTGGGAAAGTGCCAGACAAAAGCGTTTGTTGGACCTCAACGAGATAGAAGAATTTCGTGCACTCGCCTATAACAATACACGAATCTACAAGGAGAAAACAAAACAATGGCATCATAAGAAACTATTCCAACGGCAATTCATGCCAGGGCAACTAGTTCTCTTATTCAATTCTCGGCTGAAACTTTTCCCGGGAAAACTGAAATCAAGATGGTCGGGACCATTCGAAGTTGTCAAATCGTTCTCCCATGGTGCTGTGATAATCAAGTCCATCACCGACGAACATGAATTCAAAGTCAATGGACAAAGATTGAAGCACTACAATGGTGCCCATGTGGAACATAACAAAGAAGTGGTCACCTTAGGAGATGCATGAGCATGCTCTCCTTTCGATATTTTATTTTTATTTTTATTTTTTTTCGAACTATTTAATTTTTTATTTATTAATTTCAGTTATTTTTTCTTTTTAGGATAGATTTATTTATTTTCTTTAAGATTAAGACTACATCTTTCTTTCATATTTATCTAATTGTTTTTAAATTTTAAGTTTAAGAATTTCTTTTCACATCTTTATTTATTTTCTTTTATTAGTTTATCTTTAATTTTAGTCCTTATTTTATTTGTTTTTGAATTGTAGGAAAAGAGTTCAAGATAAAGAGGAATTTGCTGAATAAGGAAATTAATGGGCTAAATCTAAGGCTTATATTAAGCCTCCAATTTACCCTAAATAAACCCTACATAATCGGCCAAACCCTTCTCCTTCCCCAAATACCCTAGTCATCCCCTACCCCTAAATCAAAACACTTGTTTTCTTTCTTTCCAATTAATCCCACCCACCATATTTACTACCTATCTTTTCTATTTAACCCATCACCCTTAACTTCCAAGAAACCTATTCCTACTTTTCATCTTGCAACTCTTCAGTTTCTTTTGCTTTCTTTTCTTTGTTTCTACCAAACTCACAACCAAGATCATCCATGGCATCCAAAATCGAATTTTTGGTTCATCCAAGTTCCTCTAAAGAACCAAGATACAAGAAGTTTGCTACACCGGTGGTTCAAGAAAGATTTCACTCCAAGTTTGAAAGCCGAAAGATTTGCGAAGAACAAGGCTTTGAATACTTCAACTCTCATCAAGATTTCGGCCTTGAACCATTCATCTTCGAAAGGAATGCACATCAAAAGTGGCAAATTTTTTGCCATCAATCGAAACCGGGTAACATCTCATGGGTAAGAGAATTCTATGCTCACTCACCTAACCCGGATAATCCTTATATTTTTGTTCGTGACAAGGCTATATTCATAAGCCCCGAAAACATCAACACCTTTTATGGGTTCTACATTGAGAAGGATGAGCATCAAGCCTTTGTTGATCGACTCCACGCCCAAGCAACTCAACAAGGTGCTTCAAGAACTCACTCTACCGGGAACTCATTGGAACGACGATAAATACAAGGGCACGGTAAATCGCCTCCAGCTTAAGGTCGAGGCAAAATTATGGAATAAGTTTGTTAAAACTTCTTTAATGCCCACAACACATGATACCACCGTTGATACACCTCGTCTTTTGCTCATACATTCTATCTTGCATAATCGCATCATTAACATTGGAAAAATTATTAGTGATGAGATTTTTGTATGTAGCACAAAAGACAAGGGTTCTCTTTTCTTCCCTTGCTTAATTTCCAATCTTTGCTAGGAGATGCATGTCCCAAGTGAGTCCACTGATGAAAAGGCACTACCAAAGTCCGGTTGGAATCGAGCACAAATCCGAAAGCTAATGGGAGAGGCACTGGTAAAATCCCCAACGCCTCTAGTTGCCGCGGCAACTCCTGCCGCCTCGACAACTCCTAATGCTCAAACAACTGATGCCTGCAGCAACTCGGACAACAACCCCGGGACAACTTGAAGCACTCTTACAACCGTTGGTGAACCGCCTTAGGCAAATTGAAGACCAGCAATTAATGTTCATGCAGTACATGAAGGATCACAATAATGCCATCAACCAAGTCATCCTGGAAAAGTACCCGGACAACCGTGTGACGTTCCCCATCTTTCCTACTGAAATCCTTGCCATGGCAACCAATGAAGAAGTTGCCACGACAACTATAATAGATGATGCCTTAGCAACCTACACTGCGCCTACCCAAGTAGTTGCCACGGAAACCAACATTGAAGATGTCGCGGCAACCAAAGCTAAAGACGCCCCGACAACCACTACAAAGGCCAAAGGTAAAGCACCTATGCCCGAATCAACTCGTACTGAATTATTGTCTAATTTTTTAGATTTGGACGAGTCCTCCATTGCTCCAACAAAGACCGTACCAATCGAATCCTCCAAGCCCAAGCGAAAAGCTAATGACATTGATGAAGAGGATGATGAGGACAACCCCGTAAGAGGATCGATTCCACCATCGGCAACAAGGAAGTAATCACCACATTCAAGCAAAAGAATCAAGACACTGACCAAAAGGAAACTCATCCACGATGACAAACTCTCAGAGTAAGTCATCGTTTGCATTTTACTTTTCTTTATTTTTATTTTTCTCTATTGCTTGCATTGAGGACAATGCCTCACTCGAGTTTGGGGGGATTGTTATTAGTTAGTTACCATATTTAGTTGCATTCATCTTAAGTTTTGCATTTAGGATACATAAATTGCTTGCCATGCCTTTAGTTGGAACAAGAATTGCCTAGAGTTGATGAATATTCGATGATGACTTTGCCAATGTACTTAATTGATAGAACTTTTTATTCTAGGATAAACATGGAAACACTTAGAATCGTACTATGATGCTAAACTTGAGGAAACACTGTGTGGCTTGATTGATTTAAGGAATTCTAGCGAACTTAGGTTGATAGTTAAAAAGTTGGGGGATTAGAATAAAAATTGGATGATTACTAGAGGTGCCCGAAATTGGCTCTAGTATGTGCTAAAAATTGATTGCTAGAGGTGCCCAAAACCAGCTCTAGTCGAATAAATTAATTAACTTAAGAAAACTAAAAACAAAACACTAGAGGTGCCCGAAACTGGCTCTAGTTAAAACATGTTAAAAGAACCCAATGAAGTAATTTGAAAACCTTTTGTTTGCATAGAATCCGAAAAATCAACTTGCACACAACTCCGCACACACTCACAAGCATTATAGTTTGATTCCGAGTAACTCCTAAGTTTTCCAAAAAATGAAAAGCCAATCATACTTTGTGCCACGGTTCTGAGAATTGAAATCAAGTTCAAAGCTAAGTTTGTGAAAATTGAAGTCTTGGCGGGTAATTATTAGTTTGCATTGCTTGAGGACAAGCAATAGTTTGAGGGTGTGTTAAGTGTTCAAAAGTACTATTTTTATTACCTTTTTATTCATATTATTGCTAGACTTAGGCTCATATTAGTTGCATTATTAGCCATTCATGCATGTTTACATTGTTTCCTTGGTGGACAAGCTTGATTTCATATTTTGCTTAATTTTGTGGAAAAAGATACTACTTTGGTGTGTTTTTGTGTTTTTGCATAATCACTTGCCAAAGCAAGGCTGGAACCAGTTGCCAGGGCAATGCATGAAGGAGATGCCAAGCTAGTTGCCAGGGCAATTATCGATAAGGGATAAGATGATATGGCAGTCAAAATTGATGACTAGATAAACCCAAGATGACGTGGAGCAAAGTTAAATCCCAAAGGAGTTTGATTTCCATGAAGAGGTTAAAGAGAAATTAAATCCCAAGAAGATAGGAGAAGATCTAGAAGGAATTTAAATATAATAAAGAATTATATTCTTTAAAAGTATTTAATTCCAACTTAACTTCCTCCTCAAAAAAGACTTTGACCTAGCCCTATAAATTGAGGACCAACCTGTCAACTCCAAGGGGGGAGCAAGGAGAGATTTCGACAAGAGAGGGAGAGCAATTGGGAGATTTCGACAAGAAGGAGGGAGAGATTTCGACAAAGGCTTCAACCATTCTTCATCTTTTTCTTTCTTGTTCAATTAGGTTATGTTAGGAATTCTTTGTCTTGTGTTTCTTTGGAACCTAGCCATGAACTAAATCTATTTGGCTAAGGTTATTATATTTTGTGGTTGTGAGAAACAACTGGATTTTGTTTAGGTAATAAGAGTTTGCACTTTCAATTCAAGGTTTACTCATTCTTGGTTCTTATTCTTATTTGCGAGTGAATTGGGAGAGGATCTTGTAACTTCATCTATTTATCTAATATCGGGAGAGTTAGATTCAAGAAACGAATGAGTATGATCTTTATTCAATCTATTGATGGTGAAGATTAATCCAGCTTAGGAATAAGTTAAGGATTTCAACGGCTAAGAGGAGCGCAAGATTGGTTGTTGTTCACCCTTGATTCACGCAGGGATGTATTATCAAGGCATGCATAAATAGCTAGAGTTTCAACTTAGAGATAAGAAGAAACCATTGAAGAACGCTCTGCCAAACCTTAAAGTTGCTGCCTAGCGCCCAAACAGTTGCCCAGGCAATCGTCGATTAGTTGCCAAGGCAACCCCGCTGCGCAAGTTGCCACGACAACTGAGTTGCCCTTGCACTCTTTTACCAAGATGATCCAATTGGATATCACTCCTCAACTCACGATAACCTGGCCTATTCTCTCTCATTTGATTACATCTTCTTTTACTTTATTGCTTTCTAGTTTAGTTTTTAGTTAAACTCCTACAATCTTCTACTTGTGTTCTTTTACTTTTTACAGTGCAAGATATTAGATTCTTAAAGTGGCACCAATCCCTGTGGAGACGATATCTTTTATACTATAACTTACGACGTGTACACTTGCATAATTGTGGAGCACTTATTATGCGCAATAGTTAGCGAGGGAATGGTTATTGTTTTTTGTTGATATGGATGCAACTTGTGCTTACCAAAAAAGAGAGTTGGTCGTAAAGAAAAGGATCTCTTAGAGGCTAATAATAAAGTTGCCTCTATGACCAAAGACTTGGCAGCTTCGAGACGAGAACTAGGTGAGACTTGCAATGCCCTAAGAAAGGCTGGGATGTTGGCTTCTACCGAGCGGGAAAAGTTTGTACTTGCTCAAAAAGCTGCTCATGAGCAAAAAGAGCTGGCCATCAGGGCTGTCGCAGAGCTAGAGGGAAAACGAAAGAGATTGCCCAAATGCAAGGTAAAAAAGAAGCTTTAGAAGAAAGGATCCAGAGCTAGAGGGAAAAGTTGGTGCAAAAAAGGTTGTAGGAGCAGACGCGGAGGGGCAATCGGTAGACCTGGAGGACTTTGTAAATATGTATGAACATGGCTTAGTGTGCGTTATCCATGTGGTTTCGGGGCCATTAAACTTGAGCATTTTGGACCTCCACTGTCGTTGGGATGTTGTAGAAGTAGGAGTGAATTTTGATGTTTACAACCCTTCAAGAGAGTTTTTAGAGGATACTCGTGTCAAGTTATTGCCTTTTGTGCATATAGAGGGATTGAGGATCCTTTAACTCCAATAGGCAAAGCTCCAAATCTTAGGTTGGCTCTATGACCAAGGACTTGGTGCCTTCGAGATGGGAAATGGGTAAGACTCGCAATGCCCTGAGAAAGGTTGTGATGTTGGCTTCTGCCGAGCAGGAGAAGTTTGTGTTTGCTCAAAAAGCTGCTCATGAGCAGAAAGAGCTGGCCGTCAGGGCTGCCGCAGAGCTAGAGGGAAAAACTTGAGCATTTTGTACCTCCGCTGCTGTTGGGATATTGTAGAAGCGGGAGTGAATTTTGATGTTTACAACCCCTCAAGTGAGTCTAGGAGGATGCCCGTGTTAAGTTATCACCTTTTGTGCATATGGAGGGGATCAAGGATCTTTTGACTCTGGTAGGCGAAGCTTCAAATCTTAGGTTGGTAGGCGCTCTAGAGGATCAGTGAGAGTTTTATATTCTTAGGACCATTAGCCCAACAGAGGGTGGAGGTCCCATTTTGTATTCTCCATAACATTAATAAACTTATCCTCCTGTTGTACGCATTTGGTGATTTGTCTTTTAGGCGCGTATTTCAACTCGTTCGGTTAGTACACCCCCATATCTTTCTTCCCTTTTTGAGGTGGGGGAGGGTAGTATAAACATTACAGGCGGAGCTCATCTTGGCACCTTTGGAAAAATATAAACGTTATAAATGGAGCTCATCTTGACGCCTTTGGAGAAATATAAACATTATGGGCGGAGCTCATCTCGACGTATTTGGAGAAATATAAACGTTATAAGCGGAGCTCATCTCGACGCCTTTGGATAAATACAACCATTATAGGCGGAGCTCATCTTGACACCTTTGGAGAAATACAATCATTATAGGAAGAGCTCATCTTGACGCATTTAGAGGGTGCACGGTTATCTTCGTATGAAGGCATCTCAACCATATCCTACTACATAGATTCTAACATTCCCAATATCAATCTTTACAGTGTAGTAAGTTACGAAACAAGTTTAATTGTATCAAAATATATCACTCACGATGTTGAAATAATGATGATCTCAAGTCCGAGGATCATACATGTAGTTATTACTATGAGCAATGTTGTAACTATCACATAATGATCCAAGAAACATGTTCATAGCAGGCCAGTACAGTATGTTATTCTCTAACACATACTTATGTATTGATTTTGACATCTCCATGTGAATAACAACACTTTGTCACCAATCAACTACATATTAGTCTTAATGCATTATTGTTGTCCATGTCCACAATAATACTCAACTAGGAACATTTAAAAATAACCATTATTATTCTATGAACTTTATTATAATTCAGTTTATTTATGCACACAGAATAGTAACCAAAAATAATAATGGCAATGCCTCTATATTAATAAAAAAAGGTAAAACAAATGTCATTTACAATCATCTTATGATTGGTCTTTGGACATACTTTAACAATTAAAATGGTGAGTAAATGATGGATGATGAATGTAAGGGATCAAATGATAAAACTTGAATCGGTTAAGGACGAAGAAGATTCAATATTATAAAATAATATTGATTCAAATATTATAAGCCACTTAACAAAAACAAGAGATTTGATGGATTGTGTAACGACCCAAATATCGAGTTAGCAAATCGGGTCTCAGACCCGTGTATTGGGCCTAGTAGCAAAGAAAAAAAAAGAAATGATGTGTTTTATTAAATTATTTTATCTAGTGTTGGGAAAGGGGTTTTTGAATTTTAAAAGGGTTGGTGGGCGGTTAGAAAAAGGGGAAGGCTTTATTGGAGAGAGAGAAAAATGGTGGATGAGAGAATTTATGAAGGAGAGAGAGTGTAGGAAAGAGAGAAAGAAAAGAATTTTAGAGAGAAGGGGGAGCTTCCAACCTAACTTTGTCATTGGTCGGTCGTCTATTGCTGACATTACCACCACCATCAGTTCTGGCTCGCTAAGATGAGTCTGGAAATGGTCACCTCATTGTTTTGTAGCTGCCGGCATTCACCAGGGTGAGAGAAAAAAGAAACGATGTATCTTGGAACACCATAATCTATTATCCACAATTGAAAACCGATGCCACCACTAGACTCAACGGCCAAAGAAATGCAGATTTGGAGTTTTTCATCATCGTCTAGCAACTGAAGGCCATGGTATGCGCCCTACGCGTCGTTGCCTGCACATGGGCCTGTGCCAACTTTAGGGTCGGGTGCACAACTCTCCCATGCACCCGCGCCACACTGGATTGGCTTCCTGGGTGCACATGCACCTGCCCGTATAAGATCTCGTACCTAGGATGTCCCATGGTTTTCATTGTTCGCGCTGCATTGAATTACTAGTGCCTTGACCGTCGCCGTTTACCATTGCACTGTCGTTGACCGGCGTTGACCATTGACTTTTTCTATGGGACCTACTGGGGTTTCTTGACCGTTGACCGTCACCGTTTGTTTTGCCAAATTCGAACCCCATAAGCTATTTTTACCATTGACTATTTTTACGCATATTTGTTTTGCCAAATTCGAACCCTATAAGCTATTTTTACACAAATTCGAACCCTAAATAGTCTAATAGTGTAAAATAGCTTATGTAGTCATATTTGTTTTATCCGAGAAATTGGTGGACTCAAATATTAGAATTAAATAGATGATTGAATGAGCTTGGATGAGGATTTATCACTTTTACTTAGGGTTAGTACACCTTGAACTTCAAAATGCTTCATGAGCATCATAAGTGTAATTGCCTTGCGTGTTAGTGTTTACAAAATAGGTAGATAAAAATAAGCATGTGTTGAGATCAATATTACGAGACTTGGTAGTATTGAGATGCTTGAAGAGCTTGAGAATATTCAAGACTATTATGAGCTTTAGAGACTGTGTAGGGTCATTTGAATATTCGTATAATTATTTGATTAGTTTATTTACATGTCGTGTTGCTTGAGTGCTTGAGATATGAATTGCCATGTTCGATGGAAATTATACTGAATAGACTGATAATTGGTAATATTCGAACAAATGATCATGAAGCCAATAACTAATATTAATTAATTAAATATTTTAGTAAACAAACCCTAATGACTTTTATAAGATTTAGGGATTGAAGAAAGTGTTGTGAAATCGTAATTCAAGGAAATGGTGTGAACCATTGTGTAGGGTATATGATACATGCATGAGCGGGGTTAAATTACTCATATTGGACAAAAATCTGAATTTGTTCGATGCAAACAATAATGGCCAAAACAATGCACGCATAGGAGGTCAAAAACGATGCATCTTGGACAAGAAACTGAATCTGTTTGTGAAGTCTGGAAAGTCAGCTAACTTGCAACGAATTTTTGGATGGGATCCAGGCATTTATGGGTCAACATGTCTTCTTAAAACTTGTCCGGCTGCAAATTATCTTTTCAACGCATCTTGAAACGCCTCAATCGAACATCTGGATCTCAAGATACGTCTATTTTAGCGAAGACAACGCATGCAGAAATTCCTATACGGGATTTTTGGATTATTACGAATTTTCAAGATTTTATTTGATTATTTGTAATTTAAATCAATATAAGATTCTGCAATATCTATTAGGATCAGATTTATTTGACTAGGATTTTATTTTTAGCATTTATTTATTATTAGAAGTTACTTATCTAATTAGGAGATTAGATTTTAGCATTTATTTATTGTATTTAATTCCTAAGTTTAGTAGGATTAAAACTTCTCCATGGCCTATATAAAGGAGGCTTCACCCACATTGTAATTCAGATTTCATTGATTAATAAAAAGTTCTCTTTGGAGATTTTAATATTCTTTGAGTTTGCAAGTGTTCGGTAAACTTGTCTAGAAGCCATCTTCAACATAAGATCATCGAGTTCTTGTGAGGGAGATCATCTTCACACTCTTGCTTGCCTAGGTAATTGCATCTAGGAGGGTGGGTTAGAGCCGCTTGAGGTTGCTTGCTTAGATAAGATAATTGCGTCTAAGAGGGTGCCGAGGACAAAACAACAACAACAATTCACAAGCCATCTTCCATAATTCCATAAACAAAGCTGGAATTTCCAGATTTGTTTTACCTATCTTCTTCTTAATTTTTTTATCTTTTTATTTATATTCTTATTTCTTATCATCTAATCCTTCATCTTGTCTTTCTTTCTTTAATTTTCCAGCCTCGAATCTGAAATTTTCAAGAAAAGCCCTTCTATTTTCTCTTGAATTTTCAGATCTGCCCATACTTTCTTGATTGAGTCTAGAGCTCCTAGTTCTTGCTACAACTTGATTGAAGGCTTCCAAATCCAAGATTGCACTACTCTATCATTTGGTATCAGAGCCTTGGTTTAGGTGTTTAAAACAACTATCTTTTACTGTTTTTTAGTAGTTGAGAAAAAAGTATAATTCTCTATATAGATCTTAGTTTTAATATTTTATTCCCGGAGACATCTCAAGAGACTTGAAGGTTGTGATCAACAAATTTTAAGATTCGGGACGAATCGTTTTATCTCGTCATCATCCATTCATCAGAGAGATTCGTGACGTTTGCAGGTGTTTGCCTATTCAATTGCGATTATGAGGGTGCCAAGGACAAATCTATCCAACACCGCCACCGTCAAATTCATCCTATCTCGTTTTCTACATCAAGATCATGCTTTTATTATCGGTTTGCTGAACGTGGAGTTTGGGGTTTTCTCGGACGATATTAGTGAGTTTGCTAGATTAGTTGTGATCTAGAGGATTCCTAGATTTTTAGGTAATTCTTGGATCCCGGCTTCCGTATCAATTGGTAATCAGAGCCTTGGTTTAGGTGTTTAAAACAACTATCTTTTACTGTTTTTTTAGTAGTTGAGAAAAAAATATAATTCTCTATATAGATCCTAGTTTTAATATTTTATTCCCGGAGCATCTCAAGAGACTTGAAGGTTGTGATCAACAAATTTTAAGATTCGGGACGAATCGTTTTCAACAGGGGGAGAATGATACATGTATGGGGGGCTAAAATGATGCATTGTAGCCAAAGAGTTGAAGCTGTTTTATAAGTCTGGAATTTCAGCCGACTTCCATCGAATTTTCGGATGGGATCCGATCACTTCTGAGTCTACATGTCTTCTTCAAACATATTCGTATGTCTCTTAGCTTTCCAACGCATCAATTCGACGTTGGGAGCTCAAGTTATGTCCGTTTTAGTGAAGACTGTGCGAGCAGAAATCTTTATACGATTTTATCACGGGAAATATTATTTATTACGAATTTTCAATAATTTTATTGATTATTTGTACTTAAATTTAATCTAGGATTCTTTATGAAGATATTTAGATGATTTAGGATTAGATTTGTTATTTTTTTATTAGTTTTTTAGGTTAGATAGAATATGTTTATTTATTTTATTATTATGTTTACTTTTCCTAATTTAAGTTGAACTCTTCATTTGTAGCCTATTTAAAGGCATATTTGCTTCATTAATAAGAAGAACATCATGAATTTATGAGTTGCAAAAACCTTTGGCCATAGGCCATTTTATTTTCAAGGTAGATAGATTTGCCTTGTTATTTTTCGTATCAGAAGTCTTCTTCAACATAAGTTCGTCAAGTTCTTGTAATGGAGATCATCTTCACACTCTTGCTTGCCTAGGTAATTGCATCTAGGAGGGTGGGTTAAAGCCGCTTGAGGTTGCTTGCTTAGATAATCGCGTCTAAGAGGGTGCCGAGGACAAAATATCCTACAACATCTATCTCGTCATCATCCATTCATCGGAGAGATTCGTGCCGTTTGCAGGTGTTTGCCTATTCAATTGCGATTAGGAGGGTGCCAAGGACAAATCTATCCAACACCGCCACCGTCAAATTCATCCTATCTCGTTTTCTACATCAAGATCATGCTTTATTATCGGTTTGCTGAACGTGGAGTTTGGGGTTTTCTCGGACCATATTAGTGAGTTTGCTAGATTAGTTGTGATCTAGAGGATTCCTAGATTTTTAGGTAATTCTTGGATCCCGGCTTCCGTATCAATTGGAATGATACATGCATGAGCGGGGTTAAATTACTCATATTGGACAAGAAGCTGAATTTGTTCGATGCAAACAATAATGGCCAAAACAATGCACGCATAGGAGGTCAAAAACGATGCATCTTGGACAAGAAACTGAATCTGTTTGTGAAGTCTGGAAAGTCAGCTAACTTGCGACGAATTTTTGGATGGGATCCAGGAATTTATGGGTCAACATATCTTCTTAAAACTTGTCTGGCTACAAATTAGCTTTCCAACGCATCTTGAAACGCTTCAATCGGACATCTGGATCTCAAGATACGTCTATTTTAGCGAAGACAGCGCATGCAGAAATTCCTATACGGGATTAATATGGGATTTTTGGATAATTATGAATTTTCAAGATTTTATTTGATTATTTGTAATTTAAATCAATATAGGATTCTGCAATATCTATTAGGATCAGATTTATTTGACTAGGATTTTATTTTTAGCATTTATTTATTATTAGAAGTTACTTATCTAATTAGGAGATTAGATTTTAGCATTTATTTATTGTATTTAATTCCTAAGTTTAGTAGGATTAAAACTTCTCCATGGCCTATATAAAGGAGGCTTCACCCACGTTGTAATTTAGATTTCATTGATTAATAAAAAGTTCTCTTTGGAGATTATAGTATTCTTTGAGTTTGCAAGTGTTCGGTAAACTTGTCTAGAAGCTATCTTCAACATAAGATCATCGAGTTCTTGTGAGGGAGATCATCTTCACACTCTTGCTTGCCTAGGTAATTGCATCTAGAAGGGTGGGTTAGAGCCGCTTGAGGTTTCTTGCTTAGATAATTGAGTCTAAGAGGGTGCCGAGGACAAAACAACAACTATCAATTCATCACGCCATTTTCACATATTCAAGCTTCCTCCATTGACGCCACCACCATAAGCAAATCTGAATTTTTAGATTTGTTCTTTATTTTGGTTTGTTTGGTTTTTCTCTTTATTCAAATTTGCGCTACTCTATTATTTGGTATCAGATTTGGGACGATCTTGACAAGAATTTTGGCGTTTTTGGGTGAAAAACTCAAAAATTAGGGAAAATTCGTCAAATTCAAACGAGCGAATTTTGAGCTGAAACTTTACAGATCAGATCTACAACTTTGGAGGAGTCACCACATAAAATTTCAGAATTTTTTGACATTGGGAACACCTCGAACGAAGTAGATCAAGTTGCTGCAAAATTCTAGGGTTTTCGAGGTTTTTCTAATTTTCTTTCATTCTTAGCCATTAGTTTTCGTTTTTTTTAGCTTTTATTGCTTCTTACACATCTTCTAACACCTTCTTGTTTCCTTGTGTTAGTAGGACTAAAACTTGCATACTCTTCTTTCTCCTTGCAACTATAATTCTATTGGTGTCTAACCTTTTCTTTGGATTCTTAAAGCAATTAGGATGTTTTATTCTCTTTTCAACACTCGTTATCGTATACCAATAAATATTTTTCGGTCACGATGTAAGATACATGGTAATCTATGTTCTTTAATTATAGATGGTGATAGTCGTGTAAACTTAGTGAGTAGCTTCATTGTTTTTGCACTCGATCTACCATGCCAAGAACACCCTAAGCTGTATCATCTTCAAGGGTTTAATAGCGGACCAGATATGAAGGTAACCGAACGTTGTTTAATCTCTTTTACTCTTGGAAGCTATTGTGATGATGTATGGTGTGACGTGGTTCCTATGGAAGTCACCCACTTGCTATTAGGAAGACCTTGGAAAAATGATCGGGGCGTTGTCCATCGAATCAATACAAATGGATACTCGGTTGTGTACCAAGGCCAGAAGCTCTCGTTTGCTACAATAGAGCCGGAAAAAGTAGATGAAGAAATAGCAAAAGCAAAAAAACAGTGTGAGAGGATAAAACGAAAAAGATTGGAAGCGCAAAAAGCTGAATCAATTGACCACACAAAGGCAACCAACCATGAAGACATCCCAAAACCAGAAAGGTACACATGATTCTCTTCGTACTTCTACTTCTAGCATTTGTGCAAATGTTGATATTGGAGAAGAACCATCTCCCAAACAAAAGGATAGTGATAGTGAACACATTAGACAAGATGACAATGCTTATAATCCCTCGTGTGAAGTAGTAGGTCCACTTGCTATACTCTCATCACCTCCCCACGAAGAAAGTAAGTGTAATTCTAACCCTTCATTTGATTCTTGTCCTATCATTCCGTTAGAAACACTTTCTACTCTACAGAAATTGTACATTGATGATAAATTTTATGAGAGGAATATGGGATGTGAGATACAAAAGATTGAGAGTATTGAGGCCGAGAGTGAAAAAGTCAAATTAATGGCCCAAATTTGGTGAGTGAAAATACATATGAGGTAAAAGTCACACAAAGCCCAAAAGAAAAAGACAAGAAAAAGAACATGACGAGTGATTTTGTTTTGACTAGTCATTACAAATGTTCGAGTTGTGTTGTCTTCTTTTTTCAGGATTTTGTTGAATCATTGAGAGGAGCTCAATTAGATCACTCCACATACAACAAAGAAGCCTTTTCAATTGAAGTTGATGATTGTTCTCTCATTGCCGATTTAGATTCGAGGACGAATCCTTTTGAGGAGTGGGGGAATGATACATGCACGAGCGGGGTTAAATTACTCATATTGGATAAGAAAGCTGAATTTGTTCGATGCAAACAATAATGGCCAAAACAATGCACGCATAGGGGGTCAAAAACGATGCATCTTGGACAAGAAACTGAATCTGTTTGTGAAGTCTGGAAAGTCAGCTAACTTGCGACGAATTTTTGGATGGGATCCAGACATTTATGGGTCAACATATCTTCTTAAAACTTGTCCGGCTGCAAATTAGCTTTCCAACGCATCTTGAAACGCCTCAATCGGACATCTGGATCTCAAGATACGTCTATTTTAGCGAAGACAGCGCATGCAGAAATTCCTATACGGGATTTTGGGATAATTACGAATTTTCAAGATTTTATTTGATTATTTGTAATTTAAATCAATATAGGATTCTGCAATATCTATTAGGATCAGATTTATTTGACTAGGATTTTATTTTTAGCATTTATTTATTATTAGAAGTTACTTATCTAATTAGGAGATTAGATTTTAGCATTTATTTATTGTATTTAATTCCTAAGTTTAGTAGGATTAAAACTTATCCATGGCCTATATAAAGGAGGCTTCACCCACATTGTAATTTAGATTTCATTGATTAATAAAAAGTTCTCTTTGGAGATTATAGTATTCTTTGAGTTTGCAAGTGTTCGGTAAACTTGTCTAGAAGCCATCTTCAACATAAGATCATCGAGTTCTTGTGAGGGAGATCATCTTCACACTCTTGCTTGCCTAGGTAATTGCATCTAAGAGGGTGGGTTAGAGCCGCTTGAGGTTGCTTGCGCTACTCTATCAGTATCGATACGAGCTTTGGCTATACCGGTACGCAATTGGGGTCTGTTTTGGTACAGGTCGACCCGTATCGGTACTTGTAGAAATCTAGGATTTCTAGTAAGCAATATTAGTTTCAATACGCGTGTGAGTACTGGTACCCAGGGATACCGTATTGATACTTGTGTTTGGGTACCGGTACCCACTGAACAGAATAATTTATAAAGCTAATAAAAAATGGAAATTAACGTGGGATGATAATAGGATAATATGGCTTAATAAAGATAATGAATGGGGATGATTAATGTACACCTTCATAATATATTAAAAAGTTGGTAAACTAAAATGGGCGGCTTAATAATTGATAAAAACCATTTGTTAATCATGTAAATGTTATGTGTTGTGTGGTAATCGTGTCCATGTTGTGTGCTATTTGGACACTTGATTGGTTGTGTTACCTTTGATTGATGGGATCCGGATACCCAATGAGAAAGTGTTGCAACACCAGGGTTAGAGATGCCGAATGTAGGTTCCTGAAGCTGTGTGGCACTAGGTCTCATTCGAAGATGCTCGATGAGAGTTTTTGTGAATGGGTGTATGTTCTCGAAGTTGTGTGGCACCGGGCCTCACCTAGAGAGTGTAAGTTCCCGAAGCTATGTGGTACTAGGCCTCACTCCAGGTTTGTGGTTATGGCTTTGTGTGCTTTTTCTCGGATGATATGGTGAGACCCGAGTCTGGTTGGGCCTTGTATGCCATGTATAATGTTTTGCTATGTTGAGAGCTTGTGTTTAGGCGACTAGTGGTAGCGCTACGTATTTATTTATCTCTCCTTATTGCTCGTACTAGATTGCATGCTTATGTTTATGATTACCATGAAGTATGGTAGAGTAGATGTGTACCATTGAGCTTTGTAAGCTCAGCACTCGAAATCATTATTTCCGTGCGTAGGTTGATCATCAGATCGTGGGATCGAGGAGCACTATCAGTACATGATTTTAGCATGTGGTGTTTTCTAGAGTATGGTACTTGTGTTTAGTGGGTTGTGTATTCATAGGACTTTACTTGGTAGAGTCTGTAATCCTTATTTTGAAACTGTATTAATCAATCGAATGTTCAAAGGTTTTAAATTAAATTAGAGCTTCTTTGTACCATTTTGATTATTTATTTATATTTTCAACTATTGGCTTTAAATGTTTTTTATAAATACCTTGTTGGGCTAAACTCAGTTTGAGAAATTTTATGGGTTCGAGTTTAGGCTTGAGGCCCAAATGTAACATCTGGGTCGAGGGTGTTACAGCTCGTGACCTGCTAACTATAATGAGTTAGGAACCTTCGATATAGTGAAATTGTTCGGATGATCAATCAATGGTGAAAGTGGCCAAGAGGGGGTGAATTGACAATTAAAAATTGTGGAAGCAAATTGGGAAGTAAAAAGATTGAGACACAAAGAGTTATAGTGGTTCAACCTTCTAACAAGGTTTACATTCACTACCTTAGCTTCCCACTAAAGGTTTTCACAAATTCACTAAGAATTCTTCCCTTTTTTCTAGGCTTAGGAGGAAACCTTTACACACTCAAAGTTTTCTAACTCAAAGCTTTGAGAAAACTCTCTTTTACAAGAAGAAAATTTAGCAAACTGAAAATCCTCTCAAAGGTAATGTGCTTGCCCAATTACAAGTTCACTCAAACCCAAAACTTGAATAAAAATGATTACAAGAATGAACACTCAAGTGGGTTACAAAGATTTGACTCTAAAAGCTCCAAAGTAGTTGGATATTTGCTTGATTGCTTAAGACTTGATCATTAGTTGTTGTTGTAGCTTTGGAGAGCTGTTTAAATACCCCCATTGATTTTCAACCGTTTGGGTAGCTAAGATCATCAATAAAGCCGTTGGACTTCATTTTTCTCGCAATAAATGTAGTCTGCTAATAGCGGGTATCGATATATGGAGAGCCGTATCGCTACCTGCCAAAAGAAAAAATTTGTTGTTGTAACACCATAAAATTGGGCCTAGATGTTAATCGGATCGAGTAGATGATTCGAAAGAATCGGTTTAGGCAATTCGAGTTAGTTTCGGGAATTAAATTCTAAAAAATTATTTTTGGCTAAAATAAAATATGGAAAAATGCTAGGAAATGCTTAATTAATATTTTAAGTATTTTGGTAAGTTCAATTTAAGGTAATTAAATCTGATTTTGGGACATTTTGGACTAGTGACTAAAATGAAAAGTTTTCAAAACTATTTTTGGTGACTAAATCGTAAAAGGGTCAAAACTTAGAATCTTTATGGAACTATTTGACCAAACTTTTTCATCAGATTTTCCCTTAATTTAGGCTATTTTTAAAGTATTTTAAATGATTTTCAATATTAAAAGAAAATAGATTTAATAAAAGGATTTTAGTTTTACAAAATCACCTTCTTACATAACTACTTTTCTTCCAACTTTTTCTCTCAATTTTCCCAGCAGCTAAACTAAGATTTTCACTCCAAAATTCTCAAGAACCAATTCTTATTGATTTCCTTTTTGTTTCCTAGTTGATTTCTTTAATTCCTATTGCAAAATCTACTTAGATTTCAACCAATCTTTGCCAATTGAGGGAGAAATAAACAATTAGAGGTGATTTTCGTTTCTCTCCTCTAATTAAAGGTTCTTTATTGAAAGTCCCAAGTTCTTGATCATTTGCAACTGATTTGTGTTATGGAATTATGGTTTAAACATGGATTTGGTAATTAAATTGAGTTTTATGTGGAAATTGGATAAATGCTGATTTGAATTTGTTTTTTATTGAATTTGATTGGTTTAGGTCTATATTAAGATGTGTTTCAAACTTTATCTAAACTCACAACATCCATCTTCAAACCTTTTAAAAGCAGTAAAACACGTTTCCACTCACCGACAACCAAACGATCCACTTGCCGATACATGATCAAGCTTTCGAAGCTTCTGCGCCTTCTCCAAAAGCTAAAGGATTCAACTCTTCTGCTTTAACCAATCAAAAACAGAGGATTAAAACACATCCCTGCATCTCTAATTTCCAGCAACCAACAAACACAATTTTGCCTCACAAGAAGCCATTAAACACCCTTCTAAAACAACCAAAATCATCATCAAACCTCATCTAAACAAAGCCCAGCCTAACCTCTTAACAACATCAATTAACATCCAAAACATCTTGATTACGTCCTTATACTTCCAGCCCCACTACAGCACCAAGATCACACCAAAATCTAACATATACAACCTAGAAAACTAACAATTCACCTTGATTTCGGTTTTGCAAAATAAAATCTCATGCACATGTTTATGGTTTTGATTACTCACTGTATTATGCATGTTTTAAAAATGAAAGATGTTGCAAATGATCATATATGATGATTATTGAGAATGATATATGGTTTATGAAAGTATTTCAAGTTTACTAAAATACATGTTTTAATTATTTGAAATTGGGTTGGTTTGATGCATATGTAAAACAGTGAAGTAATGTTGATTATTGAATATATTGGTAAGTGGCTGAAATTAAAATGTTATCAGATATTGATAGAGTAGCGCAAATTCGAATAAAGAGAAAAACAAAACAAACCAAAATAAAGAACAAATCTAAAAATTCAGATTTGCTTATGGTGGTGGCGTCAATGGAGGAAGCTTGAATATGTGGAGATGGCGTGATGAATTGATAGTTGTTGTTTTGTCCTCGGCACCCTCTTAGACGCAATTATCTAAGCAAGCAACCTCAAGCGGCTCTAACCCACCCTCCTAGATGCAATTACCTAGGCAAGCAAGAGTGTGAAGATGATCTCCCTCACAAGAACTCGATGATCTTATGTTGAAGATGGCTTCTAGACAAGTTTATCGAACACTTGCAAACTCAAAGAATACTAAAATCTCCAAAGAGAACATTTTATTAATCAATGAAATCTGAATTACAATGTGGGTGAAGCCTCCTTTATATAGGCCATGGAGAAGTTTTAATCCTACTAAACTTGGGAATTAAATACAATAAATAAATGCTAAAATCTAATCTCCTAATTAGATAAGTAACTTCTAATTATAAACAAATGCTAAAAATAAAATCTTAATTAAATAAATCTGATCCTAATAGATATTGCAGAATCCTATGTTGATTTAAATTACAAATAATCAAATAAAATCTTGAAAATTCGTAATTATCCAAAAATCCCGTATAGGAATTTCTGCATGCGCTGTCTTCGCTAAAATAGACGTATCTTGAGATCCAGATGTCCGATTGAGGCGTTTCAAGATGCGTTGGAAAGCTAATTTGCAGTCGGACAAGTTTTAAGAAGACATGTTGACCCATAAATGCCTGGATCGCATCCAAAAATGCTTCGCAAGTTGACTGATGTTTCTGACTTACAAAGCAGTTTCAACTTCTTTTCCAAGATGATTATTTTGACCCCTCTCATGCTCGTATCAGATATAGTTGGCTAGCAATAGGGTTTAAAGTGAACTATAATAAGTCAGCTCATGTGTGTTGAGGTGGGTAATTGTTTCGTTGCTCCACCATGAGAACTTCAGCGATCGAGGTGGGTAATTAATTATTCTATTTTTCCCGCTGGTGGATTTATACATCATAACCATTGAGGTGGGTAATTGTTTCGTTGCTCTGGTTCGAGGATGTAGTGAAGTGGTCATAGGAACCACTTGGGAAATCTGTGTATCCGATGTGTTTTCTGAAATGAAATGGTTCTGGTTTTGAGACACTTGTAAGCCAATATACGAGATAATGTATCATGAGAAATGGATTGTGTTTGTATAATGTGATTTATACATGAGATGCTCTTTAAGCTTGTTGTAGAGATTTTGATATATGAAGCTTAAATTGAGGTTTGAGATAGAACCCATGATACATGTGTTGCAAATATTTAAATGTGCGTACTTGAAGAGATTATTGAAGTATGAGATGATTTTGCCATGAGATATTTACACTTGGTTTGAACTAAAATGATTTTAATTGCATTGATGGGTGTTTTTGAGATTCCCTCACTAAGCTTATAGCTTACGCTCTCCTTTCTCATCAATGAAGAGAAATAGGCTTTACGGACAGCAAGTACGCAAGAGGAGATCTAAGGCTTGAGACATTTATAAATTATGATTTTAAGAATGCTAAGTAGTGATAAGAGGCAATGTGACCAAGTTGTATTTGGGAGGTTTATTTTGGGTACTCCTTGTTCGTATAAGTTTGGTTTGATGTTTTGGACTTGTTTGATGTCTAATGGTTGGTTTTGAGGGGTTGGGAATCATTATGCATGCTTGGGTAGAAATCATGCCAATAGGGGTTTGCTTTGAATAGCCATATTGATTATGACCATCTACCATGTTGCTATGATTGAGGAATTGATGTTTGTAACACCCCAGTTTTGGGCTTAGCGGTTTGAGGTTTGTTAGTTTCCAATGGTCCGGGTTGGAGATTCGAGTTGGAATCGAGACTGTATATTTTTCGGTAAGATAAAAATATGGAAAAATAGTTAAAAATCATATTTTATTATATAATGATTTTTGGTGGAATAAATTTTAGAGAAAGGAATTTGGAAATGTGACATTTTGGATTAGTGACCAAAATGCGATTTTTGAAAACTATTTTTAAAGGTGACTAAAATGAAAAGGGTCAAATTCTTAGAATCTTTAAGGAGCTATTTTACCAAGGTTTTTCTGATGATTTCTCCCTTAATTTAAGAGACTTTAACATGTGTTTTAAAGATAATTAGAAAGGGATTTTAGTTAAAAAGTTAGTTAAGTTCATTAAAGAAAATTCACGTAACTTTTCTCTCCACTCTCTCCTCAGCCAAACACTCAAGTTTTCATCAAAATTCAGAGGTGAGGAGTCTTTAACTTTTTTATGATTGATTTTGATTTGATTAACATTGTTTTTGCGAAATCTCATTTAAATCTTGTGTTTTCTTAGCTTTTGTCAAATCAATTGAGGGAGAAATCTCACAATAGGGGTAAGGTCCATGATCTCCTCTATTGTATGGTTCTTTACTGAAATTCCCAAGTATTTGTCCTTGATTTATAGTTTGGAAACTGATTTTAATGTTACATCAATGATTAATTGAGTTATTTTGGGAATGTTGATGAGATATTATAATTTTCGAAGTGGATATGTTTTTCCAGTGTTTGAGTTGGATATAATATATGTTTTGGATGTATTTTGATGTTCATAATTTGTTTTTATCACTAGAATTTCGAAACTCTTGAACCTCTAATTAGTTAGGTTGTTAGTTTGGAGTTTTTGTGGTGATATTTGAGTTTAATCCTTGCTGGAGGTAAAAGGATGTTAGGAAAGGTTTTTGGATGTTTTTGAATGTTGATTGAAGGCTTGTATTGTGTTTTATAGCTGGGTTAAGTTTTAGAAACTTTTGATGGTGTTTTCGGTATGTTTCGGATGGTGTTTGAGTGGGCATCTTGGGAGTTATGGGAGTTTGCTGTTGGGCAATGGTTTGAATGCATTTTAATGCATTTGCCCTATGGTTTTATGTGTTTAAAACAGGGGATAATCAAGGCATCAAAGCGTGATGTGTTTGGTGGCTTGCCGAGAGCTTGTTTCACGTTGGCAAGGAAGGCGAAGCGTATCAGTGAGTGGAAACTAGTTTCAGATGCTTTAAAAAGGTTTTTAAAGGTTGTTGGGAGTTTAGGGTAAGCGTGAGACACTTACCTAAGCTACGAAGTAAGTTTCCTTTATTTTTTCTCTTGAATATCGGTTTAGATATGATTATTTTGACCCCTCTCATGCTCGTATCATTGCGCTCCTCGTTGCATCCCATCTGATCCATAATACGGACCGTCTTTTCCAGCCAACCGTTGGCTACCTTAGGCCTCTAACCTTGAAACTCCACAACTCTTAAACTCCTCAAACGCTCCAAGGGTAAACCTTGATTTGCCACCATAGCAGGTGCTAGTGCCTGCGCCTGCACTCCAGCCATCGCTGCTTGAAAAGCTCATGTTATTGCCTGCACTAACGGAGTCAAATTACCATATACTGGCACTTGGTGAACCTGGGGTGCTTCGCCCGCCCCAACATTAGCTGGAGGAACCACGGAAGGAGGATGAGGTAAAACATAAGGGAGATTCTCTTCTGTCTCATTATTCTGCCCAATCCCGACAATATTTAGCCATAGACCGTGTCTCACGACGAGCCATGCTAACAAAAGCATCAAAACACATTAGAGTTAGGCTAGCATCAAGCAAAGGATCAAAGTTCACTTTAAAACGCATTTAAAATCCTCGGTAATAGGCAATGTGTCCCCAATCAAACCCCAACAAAATATCAAACAATCACCGAACATCTACACAATCACCGTATAGTTCAACAACATTAGCTAAACAAGCAACAACATCCCAACTTTTCGCAAACCTAGCTCTGATACCAACAAATGTAACCCCCTCGACTTGGCCTAGTCGTACGACTGAACCGAGCAAGCTATATTAGATTTATCGAAGTAAACTGATACGAGCATGAGAGGGGTCAAAATAATCATCTTGGAAAAGAAGTTGAAACTGCTTTGCAAGTCAGAAACATTAGTCAACTTGCGAAGCATTTTTGGATGAGATCCGGGCATTTATGGGTCAAAATGTCTTCTCAAAACTTGTCCGGATGCAAATTAGCTTTTTAACACATCTTGAAACGCCTCAATCAGACATCTGGATCTCAAGATACATCTATTTTAGCGAAAACAGCGCATGCAGAAATTCCTATACGGGATTTTTGGATAATTACAAATTTTCAAGATTTTATTTGATTATTTGTAATTTAAATCAACATAGGATTCTGCAATATCCATTAGGATCAGATTTATTTAATTAGGATTTTATTTTCAGCAATTATTTATTATTAGAAGTTACTTATCTAATTAGGAGATTAGATTTTAGCATTTATTTATTGTATTTAATTCCTAAGTTTAGTAGGATTAAAACTTCTCCATGGCCTATATAAAGGAGGCTTCACCCACATTGTAATTCAGATTTCATTGATTAATAAGAAGTTCTCTTTGGAGATTTTAGTATTCTTTGAGTTTGCAAGTGTTCGGTAAACTTGTCTAGAAGCCATCTTCAACATAAGATCATCGAGTTCTTGTGAGGGAGATCATCTTCACACTCTTGCTTGCCTAGGTAATTGCATCTAGGAGGGTGGGTTAGAGCCGCTTGAGGTTGCTTGCTTAGATAATTGCATCTAAGAGGGTGCCGAGGACAAAACAACAACTATCAATTCATCACGCCATCTCCACATATTCAAGCTTCCTCCATTGACGCCACCACCATAAGCAAATCTGAATTTTTAGATTTGTTCTTTATTTTGGTTTGTTTTGTTTTTCTCTTTATTCGAATTTGCCCTACTCTATCATTTGGTATCAGATTCAGGTCGTTCTTGAGGATGTCATTGAGCAACGTATTGGATTTTACCCTTTTGGGGACTCGATGTCATTATTGTTATCGACTAGATCATTCAGGGTATGATTGTCCCGATAAATTTTATTTTCAAGAAAATTTTTTGAGAGATATGTTGTCTGAATTCATGTCTTCTAATGATATTGAAATCTGTGATCCGGAGCATGATAAAGAAATTTGTTCTTCTAAAGAACTTGAGGAAGACGATGTCATCGAGAGTTTAACCTTGCCTATTGATAAGGAAGAAATTACAAGTAGTGTGTTTGTTTCCAGTGACAAACCTACTATTCCGATTCAAGATGATCATCAAACGACAAACACCAACGAAGGTA
This sequence comes from Hibiscus mutabilis, assembly GCA_019671005.1. Classification (NCBI taxonomy): domain Eukaryota; kingdom Viridiplantae; phylum Streptophyta; class Magnoliopsida; order Malvales; family Malvaceae; genus Hibiscus; species Hibiscus mutabilis. The sequence continues at coordinate 13,366,785 of CM033733.1, forward strand.
CCTTACAATCAAAAGGTATCATTGAATGTTTTCAAAATTCTATTTATGCTTATTCCTCTTTTAGCATTAATAACAATTTTGAGTATGAGAATGAGTTACTTTGCGACCAAAAGAACAATCGTGATGATCCCAATGAGAAGGAACTTGTAAATTACATTGCAGAAAGAGACTCTGCAAAAGGATCCTTCAAGACGTCTTCTCTTCTATGGTACTTTGATGAACTTCCTCCATTTACCGATCTAGATTTGAGGAAGAATCTTTTTGAGGAGTGGGGGAATGATACGAGCATGAAAGGGGTCAAAATAATCATCTTGGAAAAGAAGTTGAAACTGCTTTGCAAGTCAGAAACATTAGTCAACTTGCGAAGCATTTTTGGATGGGATCCAGGCATTTATGGGTCAAATGTCTCTTAAAACTTGTCCGGCTGCAAATTAGCTTTCTAACGCATCTTGAAACGCCTCAATCGGACTTCTGGATCTCAAGATACGTCTATTTTAGCGAAAAGAGCGCATGTAGAAATTCCTATATGGGATTTTTGGATAATTACGAATTTTCAAGATTTTATTTGTAATTTAAATCAACATAGGATTCTGCAATATCTATTAGGATCAGATTTATTTAATTAGGATTTTATTTTTAGCATTTATTTATTATTAGAAGTTACTTATCTAATTAGGAGATTAGATTTTAGCATTTATTTATTGTATTTAATTCCTAAGTTTAGTAGGATTAAAACTTCTCCATGGCCTATATAAATGAGGCTTCACCCACATTGTAATTCAGATTTCATTGATTAATAAAAAGTTCTCTTTGGAGATTTCAGTATTCTTTGAGTTTGCAAGTGTTCGGTAAACTTGTCTAGAAGCCATCTTCAACATAAGATCATCGAGTTCTTGTGACGGAGATCATCTTCACACTCTTGCTTGCCTAGGTAATTGCATCTAGGAGGGTGGGTTAGAGCCGCTTGAGGTTGCTTGCTTAGATAATTGCATCTAAGAGGGTGCCGAGGATAAAACAACAACTATCAATTCATCACGCCATCTCCACATATTCAAGCTTCCTCCATTGACGCCACCACCATAAGCAAATATGAATTTTTAGATTTGTTCTTTATTTTGGTTTGTTTCATTTTTCTCTTTATTCGAATTTGCCTTACTCTATCACGTAAGCTGGGTTGCACTGTATCTCTGCTGTAAGGAGATGCATACCATTGGTGGGTGACCACTATTGCTGGTGTTCCTGAGGTAGATGTTACTTGGGAGTTCTTTCGAAGAGCTTTCAAGAGGAAGTACTGATATGATCTCGACTATGAGTTTTGAATCATATATGTGAATGCCCGATCGTGATTCTAGTAAGAACTCTGCAGTGCTTTGAATGTATTCTGAAATTACTCAAACAACAATGTAAGTAGAAATAGATAAATAAGAAATAGAAATAATGGGATGAAAGATATGTAGAAGGGGTGTAGGAAGAGTGATAGTTGTGATTATGGA